>CM056998.1:14842881-16324131 GCA_029891345.1 Dryococelus australis
CAATACTTGAGACATATTTGGTAGGAATCGGTTAATTGTTTCTCGAGATATAACATTAAAACTTTGATTTCATGTCGTGCAATATTACAAAAGGCTGTTTTAAAAATGTTACATATTGAGACATTCGATGCTTACAAAAGATTATTCCAGTATATAATATTTTTTTCGAAAGGGGATAAAAAATATGGTAGATATTGTAAATAATTCTAAAATAATTAAATAATTTACAATTATGTGCACAGTCCATGTAAATTGCATATATTAATATGGCCTATAGTGGTAATACCTCATTGTAAATTTGGCAGGAATCGATTGTGTAGTTATCGACATATAACATAAAAACTATAATAATTCAAAGATTATACCAATTAACCTCTGACCACAAATTTTGCACACAAGTAGATCAATGATAGATAGTGTAAACTTAGATAATTCAAATGTCAGGGGCATTTATTTTCAAAATGGAAGAAATTTGCATGTTAGAATTTACTGTATCCAGCCTACCAAAACTGTCAAATGATTAGAAGAAACAATAATGCTCCGAAGCATACCTTAGACGTCTGTACACTGACTAACGGTACGAGTGTTTCTTAGCCCGAGTCTCGTGTAAGACGTGCGTATATGTGTACTTGTATCACTAGTGTTACATTACATATGTTTCCGGTACCAATTATATGTACACTGTTATAAACTAAGTGCTCCTTTAATCTAAGATTGTGAGAAATTCATCAAAATTTCTTGCATTAGTGTAGAGAAAAGTAAGCTCATTGTAGTATTAGTAAATTATTTTTAATCGTGACAGAAGATGACGCTGGATGGAGGGTTTTATATGGAATCTCCAGTTTCTCCAGTCCTTGCATTCTGGCTAGCTTTGTTCTCATCTCGTTTCACCCTTATCGGCTCACAAGACCTTGTAGTTATTTGCCACCGAAATATCTTCACTCACTCATTCTTGTTTATCGTTTGAGAGGTTGCGTGTACGGGGCGGGGAATAATAATATAACTTTATAAAAACATAAAATTATGCAGTAACAAATATAGCAAGTTAACAAATTCATTAATTCTGTAGCGATATAGGCTAAAATTTGAATAGTGGAGAGTCTTGATTTACTGAACACTTCGTGCATAGAGGCTAGTTCCTATAATTTCTAAATTGCCTACAAATGGGCAGAAGGATATTAACAATAATTGATACAAAGGAAAGATAAAACAATAAGCATGAGTGAACACAGTTATATAACACATATGACAAATCTAAAATTGTCCACAGTACCTTATTATAAATACAAATTAAATTTGGCTTTCTGATGGACAATATCAAATAACGCGAAACACTTTTTTGCAGTTGAAGTAGAGGTAAGTAACGGATCTAATGGATAAATTGTTGGTTCCAGCCATGGTTAATTTTAGTCAATTTAGTTTGTGTGCCGTTCCATGACTAACTTTCAGGATTGTAATCATTGAAAGAGGGAGGTGAGAAGGCCCAGTGAAAGGCAACCTTATTCTAGGTTGTTAATGTACATGTTAGCGAGACAAGTTAATTAGAGGTTAGCGTAACAACCAGAGGTAAAGAGAAAGAGCTTATTTAAAACGTTACAAATCACTCCTCTTATTAACACTTTTACTTTACATCAAGACTTCAATTAATCAAGAGTTACTACACTGTGTAATACTGGGTGTATCAGACTTGTTTAAGTCGTTCTCATTCTGTTTTTTAATTTACGTAATAATTTGCCTTATGAGACTTTGTTAACATTACGTCATAATTTTTTATTTTAGAAATAACTTATTTATGTACTCTATTGATCAAAACAGTAGTATTTACCACTTGCAGAAATTTAAACAAATGATTGAACCTTTACGAATCTTTTAAAGTTAAATTTTAGATAGTGGTTACACATAACCTCACTCTGGTTGTTGACATTGTATTTCGCCTCATGAGAATACTTATGTTTATATTAATTCATTACTGAGAGCATTCTAGTGCAATTCAGTGACTTGATTTTACACCAAGAGTAAGTTTGTGAACGCATTTGAAGTTTTATTTTAATATTAGACACTACAATTTAAATCTACGATTTCAACCAATTAAAGGTGCTGGATTTGCCCATTGTTAATAGAAGACTTCCGCTATCAGAATTATGGAATTGCCGTAGGGAGTTTGGGGGGGGGAGGGAGAGAGATTCGACTCTCTGTGTTGTAGAAATGGATCCGTCATTTAAGAAACATCTTCAGGGAGGTTGTCCTGACATTAGGAGTTCCTAGGGCCATGATAATGTGGTTACCTTATTAAATATTGTTACAAACTTTGTGAGTTTAAAGGCAGGAGACCTCGGATCATTTAGAGAAGAGATATGCAGGCTAGGGAGCTGGAAGAGAGATGTACCAATGGTAGCCCGATGACGCCAACGCCTTACCTGAGTCCTGACCTGGACTCGAACCAGCTGCAACCCGGTAAATCCCGGCCAATTTCAACCCCATGTGGCCAAACTCCATGTCAGAGTTTCTGATTAACTGCATTGTGTTTAAGGAAAAAGTCATTTTAATTACTGCATTGCCTAGGCGAATAACTAATTTTGAACTGTGCTGAAAAATATCAACGTAATATTTAAAGACTGGGGAAACCAATTCATTTACATGTTCTACCTCACCTAATGCTACGTAATTTACCATGAATATTCTGTTCTACAGACTCATCTTTTCCGCAGAACTTTTGCAGTGAGAGTAATTCTGAATTTCTCATTTTTAAGGTCACTTGGAATTTTAATCACTAATCTTTTACGATTACACAATCTGAACTGCCTTAAGAATTCTTATTCAGTCTCTCTTCAATGGTGGCAATGAGATCACAAACATTTCACGTAAAAACTCTGATTTAATGATTTTAAGAAACCTTGTTGTTTTGTACGTAGCATATTATATATTTCGATTCTAAGGATATTTTGTTGTTTACAGGGTTATTTTCTTGTTAATTGTAGTTTTTTTCATGTCTGATTTCTACTCTGGTTTTAGTAAAATATTTAAATGTTTTTTTCCAGTGTTATTTGTCTGTAGCATTGCTATTCGTTTCTGTTGCATGCCTAATGAGAATCTGACCAAGCCAAGTGTAATCTTACCTATATAAATAGTAAACTGATAGTTGCATTGTTTTCACCAAAACTAATTGAGCTAAGTAATGCAGGAGATGTGGTGTCATGACGCTATCCTTAAGCTTCCCCACGATCATTCATAGCCAAGCGCCTGGCGCCAAGCTGTCTGAATAGCATTCTCTCAACTTCATGGTCATTTGTGTGTTTTTCTGTGCTCACCTAATATTCTTTTGTACAGTTGTAATCAGTGGCGATGCGTGCTATAATTTCATGATAATGATACAGTGTGCAGGTGTGAGTATTTTGTGTTAATCACCCCAATAATGGGGGACAGTGAACCGGGGGCCTTCCCACGGGAAAATTCGGATTTGAAGGTGAAAAATAGTGTGATTTAAACATTTCTTAGTACCTAATTATAAAATACACCGCTTGTTAAAATATTGATATTTTTTTACAGAAATGTTGCCCGAGTGAAAATATCACAGAGATACCGCCATCAAACCCGGAACATTGTCCACTCAAAATCAATATTATTTTAATACCCGTCGACAGTGAGGTATTTACTTACGGAGAAATTCTGTTTCTACAGAAGGGTAGACACGAAAAATGATTATTCGTTTGTGTAAAGATGGAAAGCAGTCGGGTATATTTTATGAACAGCATTGCACAGATTGTGAAGGTCACAATACCCAGTTGCATCCACGTGTTATTATCGATTGAGAACAATAAATGTGGTAAGCAAAACAATTTTGTTTAGGCCGTTAGATCCAGATAACCAACAGTGTTTCTGATAAACTTTTTTTTGGAAAGTACGTACAAAATTACCATTTTTTGTGCGTTGTCGTGATCGTAAGTTCAGTGTCGTCCTACCGTCTTTTATGATATCACATCTTTCCTGAAAAGTGAAAGAACTGCTGTAAAAAAACTTTACTCGTAATTCATAAACATCACATTTACATTTATTTTTCTGTTGCACTCATTCTGTCTACTCGGTTATCAGTCTCACACGGTATTTTATAATTTTTATCTAGGTTTATATCGTGCACGAATATGTATAACTTTCTCAGCACCAAAACTAAATTAAATGAAAATAATACGATTCGTGCTGTGCGCACGAACTTGCTCACACATCGATCTAGTTACTGTAAACTACACCCGTGTCAGCTGCCTGCGGCTAGGCCAGCTTCGGCTATCTCCGCTTCAATTCGGTGAAGAAAGCACTACCATCGTAGCTTCTAACACACGTTGCAGCCATAATCCCCGTCCCTTACACTGTGCACAAAATCTTGCACAGGGGCTCGTGTAGAAACTCTTATAAATTAATGCTCCTGTGAATAAACTAGTATCCACGATATTAATTATAATGCTATCGAAAATTTAGTTTCATATTAAATTTGAGAATAGAACTTAAGTTAATGGCGATTCCTTCATCTCCTACAATACTTGGAGAACTAAACTAAATATTTAAAATATACAAAATATTCTTAAACCACAGTTCGTTTCGCCGGAGTCCTCTTTGAAAAGCTTAAATGCACTTTTTAATCCTAACACTTTTGACATAGCGGCCATATAAAAAAAAAGGAATAACTTAGTTGTAAACTATTGGTTAGGATGGACAGGTTTTCATTTGAAACCATATATTAACGATTTTGCATTTCGTAATTAAGGACGTATTTCATAACGCCAGAACCAAAATAGTCATCGGTATACCAGAATATATGTATACATAGAAATTAAATGATTTTAATTTTTGTAAAATATGATCATTAATACTACTGGATGAGAGCAGTGCAAGACAAAAAGTTACTGACATTAATAATAAGCATATTTTCCTCTGTATGATGCAAATCATTGTTATGGATCCTTATCCAGGACACTAACACAGAAAACTTCGTTAAAGTAATCTAGAGTGCAATGAACGTAATCAGGGTGGTGGGATTTCGAGCATTAACTTAAGATATAATATGTTAAATATTTTAAATCATACAGTTAGTAACCTAAATATTTGCATAGCCATTGTTCTGAAAATGGCACTTAATAACTTAATTTTACATGGCGTACCTTATCGTAATTGTGGCAATCATTTGGTGTAAATCGGTTTATTGGTCCTTGAGATATGGTATAAAACCCTTATTTTTATAATCCACAGTAACTTCCAGTATTGATTAAAAATGGGTACATTATATGATGCTTATAATAACTTCTGTCAGCATAGAAATTTTCATTGATTTTGGTTAAATTGTTAAAAATATAATGCCAACTTTACCAAAATATTTATATGGTCAACGTTTTGAAAATCGACGTGTGATCTCACTTAAATTAAATAATTTTACATCTTGAATTTTTCCGGAAATATAGCAGAAGTTACAATTTTCTCAACCGTTTACAATTATGCAAAATCGCGTGAAAATGAGGATCTCTGTATGCATTATTGATGCTTTTATTGAATAACGTTAATGCAGAAATTTCGGTTGAATTATGTTGAATTGTTTCAAATATATTACTATACATAAAATTATTATATATTTACTATCATAAAATAATTTATATTTATACAATTTAAAAAAGGCCTTCCGTATATAAAATGACAAACCGTAGAACTACTTTCGTGAACATTTTAGTGCGAATCGGTTTATTTGTGCTCGAAATATGCCATAAAAATCTCAAATTTTAATATGAAGATCTTTATAAATTGAGACTGATTGTTTATGTATTAGCACGATCGATGAATATCGTACATACTGCCTTCATAAACATTTAAGTTAAATCGTTTACATAGATCGCTAGTTATAGACGTTACAATGATTTTATAGCTTTCATTCGGAAAATAATATGCCAAGCACATATAAAACATATAGATACATATGGTTTTACCACAGTGCAACTAATTTTCCAAAACTGCAAGAAATCGTTTTAATACGGGGCTAACTTAAAAGATGGTGTAGAAATTTTTGTACAGACTAACTGTATGTTTATAACAGATATTGCTAGCGTACAAAATTAAGTTGAAATTTGTTTAGTAGTTTTGTAGATATAACGTTATGAGATATAATGTCTATATGGATGCAATTTTCAAAATAACTATCCGACACACTCAAACACTATAGTTTACGTTGACTTTGTAAGTACCACTTTTTTTTAGAGGTAAAGGAATGTGATTTTTTTTTTATTTTTTTTTTTAAAGCGGAAATTCTAATATGTCAGCGCGTACTCCGGCTGTGACGCCAGACGCCGATGCTAACGAATCGATATAATTGTTATTCTCTTAAATATGTAAACTAATTTACTAATGGAAAAATTACATTCTTATTCTTACATGTTTATTTCATGTAGGTCAAGTAACACTAAACCAAATTAAATGTAACATGTTTCGTCCAAGTACATACCGTGCAAAAAAAGAAACCTAAATTATAGCATTAAACTTGCTCCTTATTATAGGTAGTACCAATAACAATTATTACTTTTGACCTACATTAAATATCAGAAAATAAAAAAGTCAGATAATATCAATTTTATGGAAAACTTTCGCCATTTTGCCAAACAATTTGATATTAACTTTTAGAGACCTTATAGATTGAATTCAGGGAAGCAGGCTTTGTTTGTTGTATTCCATCTGCACCGGACTAAATAATTTACAGTCTAAGAGTACGCTAACCAGCCCTTCAATTAAATTATCATTGGTTCTTGAACCAACCTTTGTTTTGATACAGTTTTAAAATTGGAAGGAATTTTTTTTTAAAAGACTATCAAACAGGTCTTTGTAAAAACGATGTTAAGAAATTCGATATAATGAAAAAAAAAAAAGGGGTGGGTAAATAAATCGTTCATTAATTCACTTCTTTAGCACAATAATGAAATTCCATTGTTTCCTAGAGCTGCGCGGCAATGAATACCATGCTGGAGTACCTCAGAACGTCCAGTTCATGACACATATAATATATGAAAATCCTGATGCGAGAGATAAAGCTAAAAGCCTGCTACAACAATAATGTTTGCACCTTCATGGAAAAAGTGTGCTGTAGCCTATTGCGATAGTTATCTAAAAGCATCCATATAGTTTATTTTTACTTTGTTTCACACACTACTCGTGAAAGAAAAAATATTTTCGCAATTCCCTTGTCTCTCAGAAAAAGAATGGAGATAATATGTAGACACTAATAGCAAAAAAGGCGAGCTATTGGACGCTGAAACTGTTTATATAACTCAAGGCGTCCACTGCAGTTTACTCGTTGTTGTATGTTCACTGCTCTGCACATCGCTTCTTCTGAGAAAATTCTACTGACGTTTTCTAAGGTAACCGTCGAAACGATTATTAAAAGTTATTTGTCATAAATTAAAATACATTTATAACATCTTACTCATTAGCTGAACGATCTTTGCAAAACAGACAAGCCAAGATTTAAAACTGGCATTACTGACACAGTCAAATATACCTTGTAGACATGGTAGTATCTCGTATAAATTTTTTTTTTACTCTAACTAGTCAATTTTTTTGAGGATGGAGTATTCGGTTCGGACTTATCACTTGTTCGGTACACTTAGTTATATGCAAATCGTGGAAAGTAGTCACATTTGGTTTCTCTAACATTGCTGGGTAGGCATTAAGGTCTATTTTCAATGATTAATAAACAATTCTCTTTGAAAATGAGGAAATATAATGGACTTATAGAACATTATTTCAAGGCGAACAAGAAAATCTATGTCGACCCCTATCCCTCGCCCCCGGTTGATTCGTATTTGTTTATTTAGAAAAGCTAAGTATTTATCCATTTTCGACCTAAATTCATCTTCCTTACAGTGCGAGTTGCATCCAGATTTGCAAGGGATATTGGAATTTGTTACGTCCTGGGGAAAATGTCAATGGAAGAGATAGCCAATTGGAGTGAAATGCAACCCACAGGCATTATCACGTGTGTTATTATCAGTCCTTGGCAAATTCCAATATGACTTCGTTTTCACATACATCAATGTTGTCTGTATCTGTAATGAGACATTAGAGGATCACATGAAGCATCTGTGTCTCTTCTTGGTGCCATTGAGAGAATCAATCCGGCCTCACAGTAAACGCTGAAAAAGTTACCAGGGAAAAGGTATGTCAGGTACCATGGGTTTTGTTTTCAGAAGGTAGGATGGTAATGAATCCCGAAAAAATTAGACTGGTGGTGAACTATGTGGTCCCGAAGTACGTGCGGGGAGTGTGCAGTTTCCTAGGTATGGTGGGTTTCTATGCGAAATTCATACCAAACTTAGCTGATCTTGCAGGACCGTTAAATGTCCTGAAAAGCAAAAGGGTATCTTTCAGCCGGGAGATGGAATAGGGGAAGGTGTGGGGGAGACCATAATAAAGCCTTTTTTTTTTTGTTGAAAGAGAAGCTGGCTACGCCTCCGGTTCTCCAGTTGCCACATTTCGAGCAGCCATTTACTCTTCAGGTAGATGTCAGTTCGAAGGCATTGGGTGCTTTGCTGTACCAGATGAAAGGAGATAGATTGGTGCCTTTGTACTATGCCAGTCGGCTGTTGACTCCTGCTGAACAAAAATTCTCAGAATATGAGAATGAAGTCCTGGCCGCAATTTTCGAAATGCAAAAGTTCAATGATTATTTGGAGATGTTAGAATTTGAATTGAACACATATAATCAAGCTCTGAGCAGGTTCTTAAGTACCAATAAGCGAGCTGGGAGTTTGACAAGATGGGTAGTTAGTTTGACCTGTTTTAAATTTAGAATCAAGCATGTTAGAGGCAGTGACAATGTAGTTGCTGATGCCTTGTTGAGGATGTTCTACTCCGACGAGTTTCAGGTCGACCTCCAGAGGTAGTGTCGGTGGTTCAGGTGCATGATTCTGGTTGCAAATGTGTTGGTTGGAACTCAGGTTGAGGTACTTCAGAACTTTCGCCACTATTTTGAGACTGCATATCTTCACGGATTGGTCCCTGAAATTGTGAATATTAAATGTGATATTGATGCAGGGAATGGGGACATTTTAAGATTAGGAAAGGCTTGATTGGTTATGTCTATTCAAATCTTTTAAAGTTTAATTTCTCTTTATCTCAGGTATACCGCGTTCCTTTTTACCAGTACTAACACAATACTTACTTTGGGGACATCTTGGACAAGATAAGACCGTTACTAGGATAGGAGAAAATATTTTTCTGGCCAGGGTTAGTAAAGAATATAGAGCGTTTTGTAAGGAATGCTTAGAAAGCCTCGAAAAGCCTAAATTGTGAGTCCTTACAGTGCCAGCGTGGCAAAGTTCCCTTGGGAACGGGTGTACTTCGATGTTTTTGGCCTGCTACCTCATACTGCAGCTGGATTTACATCCATACTAGTAATAATGGATAGTTTTAGTAAATTTGTGTTCTTTTTAACTCTTATGAACACGAAACTGAATGAGATTTGAAAAGTCCTCAGTCAGAGCCTATTTTCTGCTTTTGATTCGCCTGTACAAATAGTCACTGAGAATGCCACATATTTCATGTTCAATGATATGTAGATCCTTGCATCTTCATGGGGGACCAAGTTGTTCATTACAACTGTATTCCATCCCAATGCTAACTTAGTCGAGAGGTATAACAGCAATTTGAAAGTAGTTTTAAGACTGTTTCGAACTGGATTTCATCGAGACTGGGATAGTGTGTTGTACCAACTGTCACTCGCATTCAACAATGTGGTTAGCAGTGTTACTATGAAGATGACTGCGGAGCTGTTCATCGGAAGATTTTGTTTCGTCCTTTAATAAAAGAATGGGGTCTAAATGAGTATTGCTGTGAGGCTGTGAATCGTAAGGACCTAGAAGAGGTGTGATGTGAAGCTACCCAAAGTCTGAAGAGGAATCACTCTAGATTATCTTTCAGGAAAACCTATCATAGTGGTTTAGTTACCATTAATGTTGGCGATAAAGTTAGTGTAGAGTCTCTCTCTCTCTCTCTTAATAATAATGCAGTAATACTCAGCAGTAAGTTAGTGCCTAAATAAGCGCCTAAAGAAGCGGCCGGTACTTGGCTGTCGCCTTTCATTAACCAATTAGCAATTAGCGCTTGCACTCGCTGCTTAAATGTAATTTACCCCTGCAGTGTCACCCCCAGATTTTCGAGAATTCATATTGCATTGTGACGTCATTAGCCAGTGCGACTTTGAGCTCAGCTGTTACTAAGCAGAAATAAATTTTCTTGGTCGACTGTGATTGGATGATTCAAATAAATGTATTACTTGGCAGAAGTATTGGGGGAAAAATATTTATTTTTAACCCCAACCTCAGTAGTGTGGTGTTGGGAGTTCTGAGCCACCTGATTGGCTCTGATTTCCACTCTCCTCCTCGGGTGTAATTTTCGCTGGGTATATATGCATTGGATGTTCCTGACTCTAGAGACAGAAGGTGACTCCAAGGATCGCCAGACCATCCCTGACTGAGTTAAGTATTAAAAAAAATGAAATTAAACAGGTCGTAATTGTCGCCATCTGGCAGACTTGAACATTTCAATGTCCTTATAGGGTAAACTTTGCAGGTATTTTCCTTCAAGGAAATATGTATGAGTTGAGAAAAGTTTTCTGTTCTAACTTTGATAAAATTATAGCAAATTTTAAAAGTAAAGTCATAAAAGGCCTTGGTCTTGTTATGTGACCATGAGAGTAATTTTTAAGGATCGTTACAGTAAAAATAATACTTGAGATTTAGTAATGGTTAAAATAATAGTAACTGTAATAAAGAGCACTTGTAAAGTATGGAATGGCCATACATATAATATTTTCCCAACTCAATTCCTTAATTGACCTTTGTAGTATTCAGAATTGCGATTATTGATGTAATGTATCAAGTTTTTTATGAAAGTGTTACTTTGGTATAAGAGAACAGACAATAATATATTCTCTTATCATAAATTTAGTCGGGCCTTCGATTGTGAATATGGCAATAAATTGTGAAATAATATACAGTTGGCCTTAAATTGTTTAGTATGTGCCCAAAAGATTTATTGGTGGAATATTGGAAACCACAGTTTAAATTAATTAGAACGTTTTGCTCGTCATATTTGATAATTTATATTGAGGCGATTTAAAGTTATAAAACTGCAATGAGGGCATAAAATGTTTTTGTTCATAATGTTTGTGGTTTACGAGATATAAACACAAATTGTAATATTTGCTCTGAACTAAAAGAAATGACAACACAGATCTAATAAATAAACAAATCAAACTGTAACTCATGTGTTTTAATTGGGGAACGGGTGATGTCTCCTATTTAAATTTGATGTCCAGCACTCAATTACTTGCAAAGAGGATTTTTTTTTTTAAATTTTTTAGGTGTTTGAATTTGTATTCCTTTGGGCTATGGTCTTATTGACCATATGATGCGCCCTTGAGAAGGATGTACCTCGATGAAAAACAAGGGGTGAGCCAGGATGGGCTATTCATTTACTCTTATTCACTGCCATGGGATGAGTGTTTAGTAGCTTTGATGTTTGTTACAGATGTGTTTAGTGAAGAGCAACATGTTCACTATGGTCCTGGTCATGTTGGTGCTCGGGAGCTCAGCGGAAGGTACTAAGAAGAAAAATTGTGTGGCTGGAAAATGCAGGCAGAAGAACTATCTGGATATAAGTATGCACTATTTCTAAAGGACAACTATTATACGGATACACAAAAAGCTGCTGTTTACAATGTGTAGTGAATGGCAAGTATCATTTTAATGTTTTCAACTTCTTTGAGCCCTTAAATATTTGAATTTGTTTTGAGCTACACTTACAGATAACACTGCATGAGATCTCACACTATTCGTAGTTAGACCTTCGAATCCGCCTAGAAACATGTATTGTGTTCAGTGAAAAAGAGTTATCCGATTAAGAAATGAATTGTCATTACAACTGTACCGATTTCCGACCATACGGCTTCCCTAAAAGAAAGCTAAGTGTAAATGTAAGATATTTTATTACAAATATTGGGAACATTGTCATTGCATAGCCATTGCATTTTTCTATCCAAAACCCTTTGTTAGGAAGGTGCCAAAAATGAAATAATGTGTACACTAGGTAATGTGGTTAAAAACAAAAAAATGTGCGTACATAATTAGCAGATGAGCACAAGAAAGTAAAGTAATTTAAAAAAAAGTTGTAAGGAAATAACTGTTGATACACAAGGGCTGGGGCGTAGGAGAGGAGGAGCTGGCCGCCATTATGTTGTTATGTTACCGTCCACATTCTTGGACCCATATCCCCTTAACCTAGACATTTGACCCTTTACCTGGACATCGGTGACCTTTAACCCTAAAAACCAAAAATTGCAATATATTTTAGAAATATAAACAAATTTTCAGCAAAAAATTTAATCAAACAGTGGTTTAAAATATTTATTTATATTTCTTCCCCGGCATTATTTTTCCTTACAATTTCCCTTTTCCCCTTAAAATTTCTCCTCTCCTCAAAAAAAAAATTCGAAAAGTTATTTAATGCTTTTGTAACATTTCATTAAAAAATAACTTATATTTCCAGAGGTCCTCTCGCACTACGTCCAGCAGACGACAGTCTGCCTCGTCCTCACTTACCTACCCATACTCCTACTTTATGCTGCCATATTATTTTCCATAAATCGTTTGTTTATATGTTACTGGATGTGGCCATATTTGTTTTTTTTTCGTTAATTAATTTATATGTTAGAGAAGGCTGCCATGTTGGGAGGCAGCCAACTTGCTTGGTGCAGTTCTCCATTATTTTTAGTGTCATTTGTTTTATAGTTTGCATCTCACATTCGCGCGACTGCCAAATTAGATTTCATATGTTTTCATCACTTGTGTAGTACCAGGTGGCAGCCATATATTGTTAATGTGTTTAAAGTATAGGCTGCTCTGTCGGCCCCCACCAAAGTTTTTCATTGTCAAATTAGTGTTTAGTCAACAAGCCTCCACCACCTTAGTTACATCCATTACTCCTTTGAGTGTGAATCCCTACCATATTAGATTATATTTTTTTCATAACATAGGCAGTATCGATTACGCCGCCCGCTGGCAGCCTGTACCGAATAATGACATTGACCATTTCTGCATAGTTAAAGTGTCATATTAATTATTTTATTCTTAATTGCGAGTATTATTACATAAAGTATTTCTTATATATAAAGCAATGAGTTAATTTTAAATGAAATACAACATATCTGTTCACAGATGATTTATTGTACATCTAATACAATATATACAGGTTTATTAATCTTCTACGATGTTCACCGATCGATGTCTGCCTCGACGACCAAGGAATTGAAGCAAGCAGGGAAACACTACCACTTGAAGTATTCTCTTATGTTAAGCCATTTCTGCACCTTCTCGAACCTTGAAGCTGACGATGACCAATCGACTCACTGTATGTAGCACACCTCATTATGTTCTTCGATGATTGAAACTATCTCGTTGGTGTGGGAGTCATTTCCTTCACTTTGCAAAGCAAGCAGTAGCTGCAGCCTATCCAAATGCTCATTCGGGTCGTCCCTGAATACATAGTCGATGTTCTTGCCATCGTCTATCTTCTTCAGACCTTCGCCACATTTCAGTGCTAGGCCACTGAAGAGGTCTGCGAGAATGACGGTTCTTTCGTGATCTTCGTCCTTATAAACACCGATCTCAGGAGTGTTATTTTGGTAAACCGCATGCGAGAAATATTGTATTCCAGCATGTCGGCTTATGTAAACTCCTTGGCTCTTTGCGAAATAGAACTTCGTATAGCCCGGGATTCCGCGTACTGTGTAATTGCCAACTCGGATGCAACCATCTGGTAGATACTTTACTTCATCAGCAGCAAGGCACCATTTTCCCTTTGCCTGTACACACCCTACATCTTATCATCATTACGAGATTTCAGTGTTCTCTTCGTACTTTATTCCTATGCGGCAAATCCGAATCCGATTCATCGTCCTGATCCGACTTTACTTCATTATGTTTTCGCTTCTTCAAAGGCTAGGCATTATTGTCGATTTCTTACTTCACGTTTACGGATGCTCCATAGTTCTCTCTGAGTGTATCGAGATGAAGGGTAATGGGCTTAATAATTACTTCATTGATATAGGCGCGTAAAAATGTGTCTCTCTTTGCGAGTACATACTTTGAGCGAACAGACCGAATCGCCTGATACAGTTTGCATGCAATATCTGACATCGTAGTGAAGAAAAACACTCACCGTTACTCTCTTTTATACGTTTAGTCGTGAGACTCCGGCGAAATTATTTCAATTTTGCTCAGACGTTCACTGCAAACATCCAATATGCCCCTGCTGTAATTTTGAATATCTGTTTTCTAGGACGAAGTGGGAAATCGAGCTAACGAACGTACATGTCATTATCCTTCGCGGTTTTTCATAATGTATTCATTTTGGCGCAGATAGTACATTTAATCTGTCGATAATGCGCCTTTGAACACCATAGCTTGCTCGTCCTTGGCCACCAAATCGCTGACGATCTCTGTTTACACACGCTCCACCTTCGCCCCTAGCTCGGACAGGTAGTTTCGAACGAATAATTTTTTGTTCAGCCAACATACTGCGCTGTTCCGAGCTGATGACATTACCAGTTTAGACGAAGATATGTTTACTAGCAGCTTCACAGGATCGTTCGTGTTTGCCAAAGTTTCGAATTATTCTTCTACCAGCAACACAATTTCCATCATTTTCTCGTACGAGACAACATATATGTTCGCTTTTGTGAGGCCTCCGCTCGAGGCTACTTTACTCGAATTTCGATATGCTGCTAGTCATTTTCAATGGCTGTCGTTGAATTGACCAACCCCACTCGTGTAACTTTAATATATAAGGGCCAGTTCTTTACGACAGTCAAAATTTCGAATTTATTTTTCCAGCACAAGGCACACATATCTTTGAAATCTGACAGCGTCAGGTCCGTATTGACGTTATGGTCGTAAATATAGAGTCAATTTGTCATGTCATGTCGTCCCATGTTAAATATTCTTGAGCACAAGTTTGTTTCTCGCAAGGCAATATCGTCTGAAACAAATATCATGTTTGACAGTGCCTTGCTTGGAGGTACAACAGCTTCGTTATCACTGCACGTGAAAAACCAAACCCTGTTCTGCAATGTAGACTTTTCTCTTTGGCGACATGATAGTCTGCATTTCTCACTCGAACTGCTGCGAATTTGGGTTCGGAATTTTCTTTTTCTTTCGGAATTTCCTCTTCAAAACCTCGTAGCCTCCATTCTTGGCTGTGTACTAGCCGTGCCAAACTAGCTTTTAAATCTGACATGCTAGCCATTAAATCAGCAAAATGCTGCGAAAGTTTTGGTTTTATGTGGAAACCGAGGAATAACTAAACAGCCTTCCACTCTCTTGCCCCGCATTATGGCGCCAATGTAATGTATGAGAAAGATAGGTGGGGCTATATGCAAACATATGTATGAATTCAAACTTGTCAATGCCACACGTATATATGTAATCGTAGGTGGAAATTAGTATAACCACTGTGTGCTTAGCACTGACGACTGCCTGAATTAGCACGTGTGGAGTACTAAATTAACATGGCTTATGAAAGTATATACACTAACACTCATAGTTGGTATTAGGTTGTCTGAATAAAATAAACTTTCAACTTTTTCTGTAATAAAATATTCAGCAGCTCAAGAAAAGTTTCTTTCACCGTTTTTATTGTTTTTAAATGTAACAAATATTCCGAGATATAAGGTAGCTGATGAATATAAACATTTTATAGTGTCAATAAAGAAGTGTTCTTCAGTGTAATCAAACATTTCAGATAATGGTTTAAAATCCGACACAGATTTAATAAAGTAACACGTTAAAGTGATTTAAAATTAGTTTTGCATGGCAAGAATGAAATGGTTTCAGTTGGCAAATCAGAGTTCCTCAATCACAAGCAATTCGTAGTAAATCTGGGAAGGTGCTGATTAGATCGTTGAAGAGTTAACTTGCACTTTAAAACGTTACAGCTGGATAATAACTCTGCATTCACCAAATCATATATTATTATCATAAGAACTTTTATTATATATAAATACGGAGACGAGCGATTTAGTGGGTGATTTGAGAGAAAAGAAATTGCGCAAGTTGAGAATATTAGATAAAGAATAAAAAATAATTGTTATATAAATTATATAAAGAAGATATTATTGTAAATAATATTGAAAAAATAAGATAATATAATTCTAAAAATCCTATAGAGAAACTAATTCGAAAATAATTTCAATATAATGTTGCCCAGAAATTTTTTTAGCATCGGTAGAGTAACAAATATTTAAAAATTTTTTCACGATCAGTTAATAAAGCTTAGAGCTGTAAAGTCCAACATTAAATTTGCTGCTCATATTCGAATTCTAAAAAATGACGAGATTCGAATTTTGACATATTCACTCACACACATTTACAAGAATAAATTAGGGAGACATTAAATAAATTTACAAACAAATAACAAATAAAATAGTTGCACGAATAGAAAACATGGAAACATTAGGTTGGTTTTTACATAGCATAATTTGGTTACAGCTAGCTGTAAATAAGCACAATCAATTAAATGGATCATAATATATAGAATTACCAGGAGTGATTAACAATAAAAGAAACAATGCATTAATATGAAGAATATGATCAAAAATTTTTTCTTTGGGCAATAATATCTGCACTATTTCCTTCCAAAAAAAGAACCCACAAGGAATATCTAAATATAAAAAAGTGGGTCTTAACATTTACAAGGCATTAGATAAGTATGAATATCGTATACAAATTAATGAGACTCAAAAATAGAATACCAAATTAAATTTTCTATACTATGATTATTCTATTAATGATTAATTCAATATTTGTTTACTAAAGCTTTACAAAAAATAAAAAAAACCATCACAAATTTACTTCATTTCGAAAATGTTGAAAACTCACATTATCGATGGATAAAAGATTTTTCTAAGCTGCTCTCAGTGCAAAAAAATTAACACAAAAGTAAAATTAATATTTGCGATATGTCTTCAATTTTTTTATTCTCAACAGACATTAAATAAACACACAGATGATTGTTAAAAAAATGAACCGGTGAAGATAATCTTGCCTTCAAAAGGCGAACAAATAAAATTTTAAAAATATAAAACACCACGAAATTCCCATTCACAATATATGCAGATTTTGAGTCAATATTGAAGAAAATTTCAACCACCAAACCATAATCCAAGAGAAATATAATAATTTCACCTAATCATAAAATATCCTACATTAACCGATAACGATATCGATAGTGGTCTTTACAAAGAAATACTCAAAGAAAAATATAAACTTACAGATGAGAAAATAAATGACATTGTTTAAAGTTAATGATCCATCATACACAATGAAATATCAGCTACAAGAATTCTTTTTTTTTTTTTTTTTTTTTGCTATTTCATTGTATCTAATTTTTGTGATTATAATCCACCAGATGTATATCATGGTTCAGATGCTCATATATTTTTATACAATCAAAAAAAGTGAAGTGGACGAGATTGGGCAAATGTATTTACAAATTGAACCAATGACACCAACTAACAAAAAGAAATAATAATTATAATTACAAATCTAAAAAATCCACTATATGTGAATGTGAATTATGTAAGGACAATAAAAGACATCATTATGATGAAATAAGTGGAAAATTTACTAAACTTTCATGCAACAATTGTAACTAACAATTAAAATTACCAAATTATGCACCAATTTATTTTCTTAACTTAGCTGTTTATGATCATCTATTCATTAAAGAGTTAGGCTATGATGAAAAAAAGTTAGATTTACTTCCGAATAATCGAAGACAAGTTTATAGATTTAAAAAAAAATTAAAAAGAAACAGGAATTTTAAAATGAAATAATAGTCACATTAAAATTTATGTCTTGTAGTTTAGATTAACATCGTCTAATTTAACTATACAACAATGGAATCACAAAAAAGAAAAAAAATAACATTTTCCTGAAGATAAAACACATTTGGTTATTAAAAAGTTGTTTACCCTTTTGATTATATGGATAACTTTAAAAAATTTAACAAGACTCAACTTCTCCCGAAGAATGAATTATATAATAAATTAAACGAAAATAGTATATCTGATGATGAATACGAAATGCATAAAATATATGGAACCAATATGATATAAAAATCTTGGTCAATACCATGATTTATATTTAAAAAGTGATGTACTTTAGTTAACAGAAACATTGGAAAAGTTTAGAACATATGTATAAATTACTTATGGTCTAGACCCTGTGTGGTACTTATCAGCACCAGTTTTATCCTGGGAAGCAATGTTAAAAATGTACTAAACAATCACTAGAATTATTCATGATTATGATATGATTTTAATGATTGAAAAAGTAATTCGGGGTGGTATTTCACAATGTTATAAACGACATGTAAATGAAAATAACAAATATTTGGAAGATTTTAACGAAAATCAAGAATCAATTTTTTTGCTTATCTCGATGCGAATAATTTATATGGTTGGGCAATGTCGCATCATTTACCATATGATAAATTCGAGTGGGTGTACTATGCAATAAACTATTTTGATTATTGGAGTGAAAAAATATTCAATTTGAAAAACGATTCTAAGTTTTGTTATATATTAGATGTTGATTTAGAATATCCACAAGAATACACTATTTACAAAAAGATCTTCCATTTTGTCCAGAAAAAGAGATCATTCCAGGTACCAATAAATCAAAACCATTAACAACTTTACATAAAAAAGAAAAATTCATACTTCACTATCGTGGTTTGAAACAATGCCTAACTAATGGACTGAAACTTACAAAAATACACATAATATTGACATTTAATCAATCTGATTGGTTAAAGAAGTGCATGGATTTCAACACAATGGTGATGAGTAATGCAAGTATGATTATGAATAGAACTTTTATAAACTGATTAATAAATCTGTTTTAACAACGGAGAATATAAGAAACAGATGCGATATACAACTAGTTTCTAGTAAAAAATTTGTGAAATATTACTTGCAAAACTAAATATCAAAGAAGCACTATATTGAATGAGAATCTTGCAGCTAAACAAATGAATAAAACTAATGTTAAATTTAATAAGCCAATATATGTGGTCATGGCCATTTTGTGATATTTCGAAAGAATTAATGTATGATTTCCACTATAAAATTATGAAGCCAAAATATGTTGATAAAATTGAACTATGTTTCCAGGATACATACTCTTATTTTTATAACATTAAAACAGAAGATTTTTATGAAGACATGAAGTCGATGGTAATAAATTTGAAACAATTGATTTCCAAAAGATAATATCTATAATATTCACAGAAATAAATAAAAATAAAATAAAGACGAGTGTAATGACAATGTAATTGAAGAATATGCCTGTTTCGAACAAAGATGTATGCATACATAGTCGAGGACAAACAAAACAAAAGAGAAAATAGTGTGAAAATATATTTGCCTACATATATTTAATTTTGAAAACTTAAAAAAAAGTGTGTTTTGTTGAGAACAGATAATATAGAGCAATGAATTTGAAATGGAGTGAGAAACACCAAATATATACAGTAGAGATAAAAAAAACTAGAATTGAGACCTTCTGATAACAGGAGAATTACACTAGAAAAAAATCGATACCATGCTATTTGAATATCAAAATTTTATAATTAATTTAGTTATTTTCCACTAGCACCAAAATGGTGCTAGTTATGTGTTAGACCCGGTATTCTGCTGTGTCTTCTATTTGCTTTAATTTTATTAATGAGATGAACGATGATTAAGATAACAATTTTTAAAACCATATGGCAAATTATGTGCTGGCAAAACACCGACACTTGGTACTATACAGAAATTATTCATCACACCTATTTCTGAAAGAATATTTTAATATTTTATTTACCTCTTAAGGTGCATTGGCAGTTCTCCATCAAATTGGTAAAAAAAAAAAAAAAAATGTTTTCGATTTTATGTAGATTCTTTTAAATTACTTTTAATTATTTTTAAATTTTCAGGTAAAAGCTTCTTTATCCCTGAAATACCACAACGAATATAAATATATGAGTGTCCACGAATCATGGACACGAGATTCATTGATAAATATAGCCAAATTTCGATCATCTATTTTTTATTCCAAAAACAATGTCGATGTCAGAACCATCAAAATAAATAAATTTAATATTTTTGTCTCTAATTTATAAAACAATGTTGTTGAATTGCCCATTATTAATTTGATAAAAAATTGGACATGGGGGCTCATAAATTATATAATCTCTAAAATCAAACATGGTTGTTGGTGAAAAACTAGAAAATTATATAAGTCACCAAGTGGTTAGATTCATAAAATTTTTAAACATGCCATATTCGAAATTACAATGAACATTGTTTCTTTTATATGAAAAAAAATTCAGGCAATTTAGTGCCCTCAAAATTTTTATCTTTTTCAATTGTTAGTTTTAGCTCAAAACCAAGAATATCAGACAAAGGATCATAAAGTTTAATATCAAACTTGGTTTTAAATGTTATTCTATTTTTCACATTGTCTATTGTTATTTCATTTTTATTTGTTGAAACAGTTTCAATTAACTTTATTGCTTCTTCCGAAGATTCAACATCGAGTTTGGCTCTGAGAGTACTTAAATGATATTTTTATCATCGATAGAACTCATTTTTTCAATTGCAGTTATAGTATTGTTCTCCACATTTGGAATTAATAATTTTGTATGAAAACTAATTAATGCTATCGATTTATCTATATGAATTATATCAAGGTTATGTTTCTTCTTTAGAATAGAAAATTTTTCGTTATCTTGGAAACTTTATTATTATCCATTTATTACAAAAATTATTGTAATTAAATGAAAAAAGTTGACTTGGGTGTAGGTGTTTTAATTTCTGAGGATACATCCAAGATAAAAAAAAGTGAGTTATTGCCTGATGATATTAGAGGTATGATAGTTGGGCCCATCAACTGCAGGAAGATGAATTTAATTATTAATTATATTTATTAGACAGGATTGCTTAATTTTATAAAACTATACGCTTGCTCTAAAAGTTTGAATCAACGAATAATATATTCTATTGCAGGATAATTTGGAGTGATATTCGAAAATTAAATTTAAAAAAGGCTTTTATTTAAAGTAGCAATGGTAAAATGGTTTCACTAGGTCAATGTGATAAAAATTCTCTCGTAATTTTTGATGATGTAATATTGGATGAGAAAGATGTAGTCAGCGAATATTTTATTAGAGGTCGGCATAAAAATATTTATGTTAAAAAACTTCTTGCGTAAACATATTCCAGAGTCCCTAAGCAAATAGTACGAGATAACACAATTTTTTTGTGTATATTTCGACTAAATGAAACAAATTTAAGACATATATATTGCGATTTGGTTTTGAGAAATTTTAAAGACATATGTTCAAAGTGCTGGGACGAATATTATGGTTTTTAACATTAGATTTATTTAAAAAAACGGACAGTGGTCAGTATAGAAATTTAAAAAAATCATATTTTAACTCTCTCTTGTGAATTCAATATATGTGTAGTTGTGTAGCTGTGACTAGAAATAAGTTTTACAAATTTCCTTATCTGCTTCATTTATATAACTGTAGCACTCTCTCGTAGTGATAGAAAATTTTATCTGGTCTCTCTTCCACAACTAAACTTCAGCGCACTCTTGTAGTGAGAAAAAAAAAGCACATCTGTGCTAGGATGCCGCAATGAACAGCAGCACTCTCTGGCCTTAGTGGTGCAAATTTTCCTCGTCGAGCTCGCAGTGGGCTCTGTCAACAATGGGAAATATGTTATCTACTGTGCTGAAATCTCGACCACACTGCTCTCGGCGAGTGCAAACACGAGATAAGGTAAAGTTTTCTCCTCACAGAGAACATACTATAAATCACTGCTGTAAGTGTGAATAAAATTATTTCCTCACCAAGTATCGAAAACGTTCATTATTAATCTTGTAGCTCACCACATGTAGTATTTTTATCAGCGCCTCACTCGCCCAGCCACTTTGGCTCAGTGGTTGGATCCTGTGTTTGTTACTCGAGATTCGGGGTTCGATCCCCGGTTGAGGGAATAACTTAATTGTGTGAAAAGTCGCCCACACTCTTAAATTATCACCAAACCATTCTAAATTTGAGCCAAAAAATAATTCAATTGCTCTTGCCCATATAATCAGTATATTTGTATTGATAAAAAAAAAATGTTGTGTGCAACGTGCCTGCAGGATATACCTATCCACAAAAAAAACAAATAAAAAATGCCGCCTGGTGGATGACTGAAGGGTTTCTCCAATTTGAGTTCTGTTGGTGCTAAAATCGAGGACAGAAAAATATATAACAGGTCACTGGCAGGATAGAGCTATCTGTAAACTCCAAAAACATAAGTTCCCTTGTGTTGCATTACCTTGCTCATTAACCTTTGTGTTTGTGAAAAAAATGAGCCTATGTGTTTATATGTATACATTTTTTATAAATAAGCAGAGGACATTTGCAGATCATATCTTTTAAAGCCCATCTCAAAATCAATCATATTTAAGATCGAAATTAAAATAATTTTCTATTTGTGTTTACTCTTGTGTGTGGTGTTTTAGAGACTCATTTTCAAGCCATATCGTTGTATATTTGATGAAATTCCAAAGAGATTACTTTGATTTTATTGTGTTAATATTTTTAATTAATTGACTTGGCTTTAAAAAAAGTAAATATTTATCCTTTTTGACCAATATTTTAGACTCATTCAAAATGAAAATTGGCCACTGATCAAAGAGTGAACAAAGCATGCTTTTTAATAAAGTGCACTTAATAGAGAATGAATATTAGCGTCAAATTATCTTTATTTTCGGCTGAAATGAAAGAGATACGGGCAGGCAGGGAGGCAGGTAGGCAGGTAGTTAGGTGGTTTAACTTCTCGTTGACAGAGAGGTCATTAGAGACGGTGCAAGTTGCACAGGCAAGAGTGACTGGGGAAGGATTGGGAAGGGATTGGCTATGGTCTTTGTTAGGGACTCAGCCCAGCATTCACCTCGAGTGATTTCGGAAAACCATTGAAAACCGAAATCAGGGTGGCCGGACCGGCAATCGAACCCAGGTCCTCCCGAATGCAAGTCCAATGTGTTACCAGTGCCCCACCTCCCTTGGTGGCATGGAAGGGTTAAGAGTGGGATGGCGCCCCAGGTTTTTTGTGAAATAGTTTTTTTCGGGAATACACGTTGTAAAATATCCATGTATTCTCATTTACATGTCCCGAAACTAGTATGCAGATTAACACGTGTATTATTTCATACCATATCACACCTACATATATTAACTATGTTTAAGCACTTATAATTTTTAGTTGGAATACTTCTGCAATTTTACGTATTTGATTTTATAATTTTTAAATGTTCAATATGAGTCAGAACATACCATTCTTTACAATCCTTGTATGTAAATTTATGTTACTCTATGGTATGCAAGTACATTATTCTGAGGATTTGGGCTGCTTAAAATTAAGTATGTGACTTAATTATTTTCAAAGTTTTTCAATGCTCAGATTGTATTATTTTTATTTTAAACACTGTTTATATTCTTTTAATTACAGTTTTAATTGTCTTTTGTGTTTAGCTATTTTTGTGACTTAATGAACTGGAAGTAGCTGAACTCCATTGATTGGAGTTGATAACGAAGTTGCCAGAAGTCAGGGGCTTCTGGGTACTGATCGGAAGTTACAAAGACGTGGTTTTTAAGAGCCGGGATTTCATGGGCGAAATCCCCGTCTTCATGATAATTTAGGACAGTGTTTTAGTACCCTGAAGTCAGTATTTTTTTAGGACTGGCTTGGTAAGTGGAGAAGAGGCCAAAGTCTAGCTGTGTTAGTTATATTTTATTAGTGGACGCTGTCGACGAGGAGAGCCTACACCGGCGCCACGACGGCATGCTGATAACGTCAGCCTAACTACAGATTAAGGTGACGCCACTTAATTTTTGGGCATATAGATTTGTGCTTGGTAGCATCTTTTACACATTTATTATTGCTCCTGAATTGTTGGTGATGGATAATATGATTTTCGGAAGATTTAGTTGTAGTGCAGATGTCACTTATTAATTCAGTCTAGTAGTCGTACGCTACTCGACTTGAGATAGTTACTGGAGCAAAACTATTTGAACTTTACAGTGATTACATATTAAATTGGGAGTGAAGAACTAGTTTTCTATTTTTTATTCGAACTTAACTTTGGTGGGGAATATTGAGATTTCTCTAATTCTTGGAGAAATTACGAACTTAAGTCAGAAATGCGGGAAAGTGATTAGAATGTGTAATGCTATGAATTACTGGAGCTCACTTCGTAAAACTTGGTTAAGAGGCACTAAGAATACAGACACTTTTAATTTGAAAACAGTTTAATGAATCTAAAGTTCATTAAACTATTTTGAAAGCAGCAAAACTTTTAATTAATTTTTTTTTAATTTTTCAATTTAATTAATTTTTTCTAATGGTGGTCATATTTTAAAAAGTTTAAACTAATTGCAGAACAGGATTTTAATTTAATTGATTTAATTTTTCACACAATTATACAGTTTTATTCTGATTTATTTTCTAATTCTCTGCTTTGAATTAAAGTTAGTTAATAACATTTTGATTTCTTTTATTGGCAATGCAGAACCACGACAGCCAAATTTTCTTTTAAATAGGTAGTAATATAAATTAAGTGCTTATTAATAAGTTTGAGAGTTTTATGTATTGTGAATGCCAGTGCATGCAAATGTCCTTGCAGAGTTCCCGAGACGACCAGGACGCCACCAGGACGCCATTGGAGAGTAAGTTCTCAAGGTACACAGGTCAAATACTCATTCTCCTACACACACATTATATAATTTCTCCACATTATTAATCTTCAGTATATTCACCCCCAAATCCACCAATACTTCACAGTGGCACCCTTGCGTGGTGCTATAGTGACCCTAATTTGCATAGCATAGCAAGGATTGTTTCTCGAAATCTTCACAGTGATGTAACAACTTTTACCACCCTCCACAGCTGAAAATGTTGCCCCCACCACACACAACACACCTATGACACCACACAAACACACCTATGACACCACACACATACACCAGAGATTCCCAACGGGCAAATACAATTGATAGCCGAAATGAAAACGTTAATACAAATGCTGCAATCTATGCAAACTGACTCACTACAAATGGAAGCGAGATTACAAGCAGGATAGATGCAAATGGAAGCAAGTATGGAAGTGAAATTTGAACAGAGCAGGGCTGACACACAGCGTTAAATTGCACTATTGCAAGCCGACTCACTGCAAATTAAAGCGGACATGGAACAGAGCCGAGCCGACACACAAAAGATTACACAGAAACTGGGGGAAGTTAGGCAGCGAATTGATAGTGTACAAGAGACACTCGAATCCCGCTTCGCGCAATTCAGAGAGTAAGTCGCCATGAAAAATCAAAAGTTAACTGAGGATCTCAACACAAAGCTTGGCAATTTGCGAGGAGAAACTGACAAGCGGTTAAAAAAAATGGAAGGGGCATTAAACCACCTCACATCTGAGGTAACGGAAATACACAATTTAGTGGAAAATACAAGATCTGAGCTTATTACGCAGGGTAAAACATTGTAAGATATAATTAAGAAAGTAGAGGGTAGGCCTATTACCTTGAATACTAGTGAACAGTCAGAACTGCTCAGGACTGTTGAAAACCGTCTGCAAACAGAGCTAGAACAGCTTAGTAGACACGTGGACGAACGTATCATGCTGTCAAGCTAGGAGCATGAACGGCAAATCCAGTGCCTTACTTCCTCTATGGAGAGGGACAGTGCCGAACAAAACAACAAGACAAAATTTAACATGTCCGCCCGCTACAATGACACTTAATCCGAACCAGGCCACACCTGAGTTGCAACTGCCAACTTATATAAATAATAACCATCAACCACAATTCATCACTACAGCACATCCTACGGCAACAATGTATCACCACCCAGCAAAACATTGGTCGGAGGGAATGCCAAAATTTTTCGGAAAGCAGAATGAAAACCCCGTGAAGTACATAAATAAATTGGAAGAATACGCTAAGCTTTTCGCCCTGAACGACACATATATTTTGCTTTGTATGAGCATAAGTCTGCAGTATATTGAATATTTCTGGTGGGAAGTGGAGAAGGACAGAATCACTAATTTTTCGGAATTTCAGGAATCATTTTTATTGGAGTTCTGGAGAGCGAAAAAACAATCAAACATCCGCTCGTAGCTAGCCTACGAACACTGGGTTTCTAAGAAGGAGAAAACAATCGAAGAGCAATTCAGTGACGTCTATGACCTGACCGCTGCCATCAGAGACGAAGAATTCGTAGATGAAGTGATTTCCCAGCTGCCTATTACGTATCAACGCCAGTTCACCTGAGGTGTATACAGGGACCTGACAGAGTTAAGAAACCATTTGATACGTGCAGACCAACTAGAGAGGCAGGCCAGATCCACGAACACAGCTCGTGAAAATGACAGAGTAAGGCAGACCCCTACACAAACGCTGTTTCCACAGTCTAACACTAGTAGAAAACTACCACAACAATGCACAACGCCCAAGTCAGAACACACGACATGGCAAACAGACCAAGAGCCCAGGAACAACAACTACAGAAGACGAGTTCCCCATCGGCATAGGTGGAACAATGGCGGATCGAACATGTATAGTTACCGATATAATCCTGGGTATTCTGAAAGAGGGCAAAACATTCGCTCGTATAGTAATCAAGGAGGAAGCTATTTTCACCACCGCCGACAAGACGAGAAAAGGAACGTAGGAATGGAAAAGGAGGGATACAGACCGTGGACACCTACAGAGGAGCAAGAGGCCGCTATAAGCGAGGCAAAAGTTCATGCCGTCAGGACCGTGCAGCCGCAACAAATCAGTCAGCCGGTTCCATAGGTTCAGTGGATCCCGTACATACAGGCAGAGCCTGCTAGGCTAGTACAGAGTCGGGGTAATTTCGCAACTGTACAGGATAATAAGCTGCGAGTATACACAGTCACAACACTAAGAATTTTCACTCAGGAATGTTTTTTGCAGATTGTGAACAGCCTGAACCCTAGTGCAAATTCGTTTCGGCCTAATTTTAATTCGCGACAGTAGTTTTCTGTAAATGGGCAGGCGGTAGCAAACCAGCACCAACAGTCTAGTAGTAGGTTAAACTAGAAAAGTCTGGTGAGCGCAGTCTCCGGCCACTGGTCCCAGTTATAAAGGACGAGGGGACAGTTATCTTCATAGAGAAGGAGAGGCAAGGAAGTAAAACCAGTATCGTATGATAACGAGATGCAGCATATGACTATAAATACAGCAAAGATGCATGATTCAGAGCGAGAAATGTTATTGTGCGAGGAAGATGAGAACGCGGGAAGGTCTCATTTCAGCGGAGCAGACACAAGCTGTGTAAGCGAAGAGTTAGTTACAGAATTAGAAGTTAAAGGAAATCAGCTAGCATGTTTCCCTGTACCTAGGATAAATATCGTGGGAGTAATGTCTTGAAAAGGGCCTATGGGTAGTCGTCAGGCAGTTTTAACCAATGAAGCTATTGGATAACCGAAGAAGTTTTAGTCTTGGTTGTAAAGCAGTTAGCCAAACCACTTATTTTGGGAACAGACATTTTGACTTAGCATAAAATTCTGTTGCGTTTTGTAGGCTGGTTTATAACACATGACGATAGCAGGTATAAAAATAGTGTTTTTATTTTCGGTGCCTGATCATCAGTAAATGGACTGTGTGGCGGTAATTTGTATGCCAAAGAGAAAGGTATGAACGACGTGCATGATATCAATTTGTTTTACTTTGGTGGTCAGAGTTGGCCGATCATATGATCTGAGTGTAGGTTGGATAAGAGCGTGCATATGTACCCAATCTCAGGTATAGGCTTTCCTGTGGTCTATATGTGATTGGCTACATATGTACGGCGCCAGATTTAGAGGGTTCGTTCCTGACTCTGTCAAAAACGGTCTCTCTGGGTGATGGCTTGATGAAAGGTGGATGTGCCAAGAAGGGGCTGTCCAATGTTAATTTTATTTTTGCAGCATAAATAATGAAAATTCATGTAAAAGTGCTTTAAACAAATCACTAAAGTGTAAAGTATTAGCAAGACAAGCATAAGAAGAAGTCTGAGTTCCAATTTAATGACATAACAAGAAGTTGAATCATAAGCTACCCCAAGTGACCGATAAGTGTAGACTCTGGCAGGTATCCAGGTTTCATATGTCACAATTGTTTGTTAAATAAAATAGCGCAATTTTCTTTCTTCATTAAACAAATCGATTCCACACATTTTCTTCTTAAAGTGGAAGGACAGGCATTTATTTTTTTTTAACTTCATTATTTATATGTGACTGTCGTTTGAAAAGAAGTCTGAATTAAAAAAGAAAGTTACAAATATTTTAAATCTAGCAGTGTTGGTTATACTTGTTAAATATAACCAACCTTGCGCAACTAACTGGAATAAATATATTCAGAACATTTCGAATAGTAATATACTTCATTATTTGTACAGTTAATGCCAGTAGTAGGCTGGACTGGTGACAGGCCTAGTGGGAAAATAGACATTTTGTTTCAACTAAGAGTTATAAGGATTAAAATAATTAATTGAAATTAAAAGGAAAGTATAAAATTTGGAGTGTATTTCTTTATGACAGCTTTCATCCATACTGAGTTGAATAGGAGGAAACAATTTTTTAACCATTCGAATTTTAAACTGATGCACAGCTTGTGTGTGTGTTTTATATATATATATGTGTGTGTTTATCCTTCGCACTGTTCCTGCCACCCAGGGTGTGAAAAGATGAGGAGAACTCACACCACTGCCCACTCTTGTAAGTGCAGTTTCAAACAGCTGATAAGGAACCACCTATACACTATTCTCAAATATTGAGTGATGTGCACATGTGTAATTTTAAGTGGCTGATTGAAAGGGACCTACCATTAAAACAGTATAAACTATTTAATCTATACGCAAGGTGTCCAACAAATCTTAAGTCCATTGTAGGATCCATACATTGTTGATGTCAAGAGTTTTGTCACACACCATTACTGGGCATAAACACTTGTGGAAACAGCTGATAACAGTTATGGTGTGGTTTCAGCTCAGCTGTATACTAGGTATGTTGTACAATACTGTTGTTGATGTAATGTCACAAGGAATGCCTCCTGTAACAAGCATATACACACGCTACATTATATCGTCGAAACTGTATGATTAATTCCAACATAACTTTGTATGCTTGCATGACACATTACAGCCATCGAATGTTCTCACACGAAGATTATTTTGTAAGATAACCACACATGACAAATTCAAATTTTGAAGGCAATGTAAACCGATATGTTTTGAGAGTGTTAGATACTTAGTTTTAAAATTGCAGCTATATAAACATTTTATCTCAGTATATTGTATCTACAAAACTACTAACATATTTTAACTTAATTTTGTATGCTGGCAGTATCTATTATATACTTATAATTTGTCTAAAGAAAGACGTTATTCTCCACAATTTTTTTAGGTAGCCCTGTAGAAAATTATTTTTGTTTTATATTTCAGAAAACAAGCCACCAATTTCTTCCCGTTTTTGGCGAAGAAGATGCACTGTGGTGGGCCATATTTATTTATGTTTTATGTGTGCTAGACATGTTATTTTCTGAAAGGAGGCTATAAATATATTGTAACTTCTATATTTAGGAAACTATATAGTCGACTTGAACTTAAATTTGTATACAGGCGTTATGTGCGATAATCATAAATCGAGCTAAAGGCTGTTCACGATAAAGTGAGCACTTTTTAAATCAACGTTAGGAAAAGTAATTGCTCCTGAACGTATATATTTAATGGACTTTGCAGTGACATATGTCCAGTAAAGTTGGTAACGATGGACGGAAAATAGTTCCATATCTAAAAGTCGAATAAAAAGTGTTAGGTAATCATTTCTGATCACTTTAATTATGTCATTAGCTCTCTGTGTTAATTTAATCCATGAAGTGTAAAAATGATCAGATTAAAAATAGATTTACTTTTCTAAAAACTTGGCAGTTTTCACTGACTGACGCATTAATAAAGTGATGAAGCTCACGACAATGTTAATTTGACATAGGCAGAAGTTTACGCAACGTGCATATAAGTTAATTTTAAGCAGGTCTTTCAAAATTACTCATTTTTCTGTGAACAGCGTTTAATGCATAAACTTTTATTCCTCCATTTATGCAGATCGTCAATTAATAAAATTGAGGTTTTTATGCCATATATTGAGCACCAATAAGCCGATCCCCGCTAAATTCTTCACGCGAGTAGCGCGAGAGGTCATTTTAGGCGCGGCTGATCTTTGTTTAATTTTGTCAATATAAATAATTAAGGGAACAAATAATTAAATCTCAACCACAATTATGCTGACATCAGGGGCAGATCCAGGAAGGGGGGAGGGGCGTAGGGACTTTGGTCCCTCCCGAGACTGCTCTAAAAATTTAATGCCAAGTAAAAATTGAAAAATAGTACCTACTTTAAATTCACACGTTACCCAATTACTCTGTTTAGTGTTGCAACAACATATTTAGCTCTGATGGTCAAGTTCGCACGGCACAGAAGGTTAACCCCTCCCCTCCTCATTCTTTCCATTTCCAGCGTCACACAGTTGCACTTGTGTACCTGTTCACTCGCCTCCTTCGACCTTAATTCCTACCAACTTCTCTTCTTTCCCTTTCTCATTCCAGCATCACATTGTTACACCAAATACAGCAGAGAACTCTCTACTGTATTTGGTTACACTTAGCACATGTTCAACACCCTTCTCCTTATGACCTTCATCGATATTGTTTACAACAATCCTTCAAGATGATCAGTAACTTCGATTAGTCGTTTTGAAAGCGTCGGTAGCTACAGATGTTCGTGTTTCCATTGTCCAATCTTTCAGCTAGATTTTCAGAAGCACTTCCGCAGTCTTTAAACTTAAGACTTCTGATGCTAGTTAGTATTTTAAAACAAAATAACTGTTTTGATTATAGTTGGCAATTTCATAACACAGGCATCATCCTCGACTAGGAGAAGGGTGGCAGAGTCAAGTATGCCATATGTCAGCATATCAGCATAGGTGGGTGTAATTTCCGAACATTTTGCATTATGGTTGGCAAATTCATAACATACACATCATCCACAACTAGGAGAGGGGTCACATGATCAAGTATGCCCTATGTCAGTGTACAAGAATAGTTGTATGGGATTTACGAACCATTTGAGTTATAGTCGGCATATTCATAACATAGATATTCTCCACGACTAGGAGAGGGGTCGCAGGGACAAGTATACCCTATGATAACTTATAAGCATACTTGGTTGTAATTTCCAAACAATTTTAGTTATAGTGGCCAAATTTATGACATAGACATCAACCATGACTATGCTATATAGCTGTAAATTACGAAGTGTTGGAGATACAACTACCAAAAAATCATAATACATGCATAACATTCTGATGACGAGAAGGGATGTGCAGACATATGTCGACCTGCATGTCTCGCTATTCTTACTCACCTATGTCTCTCTCCTGTCCCCTCAGTACCACCACGTGGCCACACATGCACACATTTCCTCTTGTGCTCCCCCATTGGCACATGTAGAGGCGACCTTCCACTCGTCCTCATGATCTCTATCCTTGCCCTCCCCCATCCACCTGCCTACATCACTCCTGAACGTACATCCTCGAGCATTGGCCACCACCCTGCCAGTGACTCGCTGTGAGTCTCCCCCTCCCCCAACACTCATTTAACAGCATACTTACCTCGAGAGAGTCGGTCAGTAACACCAGCCTTGCACACATGAGCCATGTACCGAGTCGTCAATGCATGTATGTATGTACATATGTAATAATATGTCATTCGCAAATGACTACATGGTCATCGCCAGACAGCCGAGTCCCTGCACATGCAACAACACATGTTAAAACAATAAGATTCCTATTACGAAAAAGTATTATCTCCTAACTTAACAGGTGTAGCAGTGAATACACATAGGCCACGGGCGCATCTCACTATCATCGCCATCGTCTTCATCGACAATGTGACCTTGCTGGAAGCAGAGAACAAAATAAGTGGTCCTGCCTTTCCGTGCACGATAGATAGCGAATAAGTACTACATCCCCAGCACCTTTCCCTTGTCATAATACTTAGCTGTATACTATTGAAAGGAACTAATGTATGTACCCTGAACCATCATCGAGGTATCGCAGGTTCGATTCCCATAGAGAGTGGCCACACACACAAATATATAGATAGTCATATGCATTGCTCTATGTGCTTTCTCACGTCGTCTGCTAGAGTGCAAGAAAAGAAAAATTAATCTAGCAACCTGCATGTGTGTATTGCACAAGCGACAGCTAGACAAGACCATGCATCGTATGGCGTTCGAGAGAAGTCAGGTAATACCATCAATAATAGAAATTGTCAGGTTGGCCGAGCGGCCTAAGGTGCCTGAAACAAGCTCTGGTTCCAGTAAAAGGGAATGTGGTTTCAAATCCCTGCACCTGACATTTTTTTTTGTTTCTGTACCCTACTCGAATAAACATTGTATTGTAGGTTTGAATTCCGTTAAAAGTACATGCACTCAATCGTTGGTCCCACTGCCCATGAAGATAGACTAGCATGACAGTCATACTCTGTCTCTGACCTGCACTCATGTACCACCTTTTATTATAGGATTTCAGACAGTGATGCACCACATAGTTTGCTGTAATTTCCGAACTGTTTTAGATACAACTCGCAAATATCATAAAAAGGATCCTAAACACATACCAATATCTCCGATCTGTGCTCGTGTACCTTAGCATGTAATTATAACAGGGAGAGGTCAGGGAGGGGTTGACCCTGATCTGTAATACTAATACATGCACAAAATGATTAGATTATTAATACAAAACGAAATATCTCCTACCTTACCTGGAGTATCAGTGAATACTCGTAGGCCACGAGCATGTCCTGTCGTCGATGTGATCTCGCTGGAAGCCGAGACCGCAAATACCGGCCCTGCTTTCCGTGCACAGTAAATACAGTTTAAGTACTACATCTCCGCCACCACGTCCCCTTGTCAATGTATTTACCAGTATACTATTAAAAGGAAACAATGCAAGTGCTCTGAACCAACCTCGAAGTATCGCAGGTTCGATTCTCGTAGAGTGGTAATACAAGACGACATAAAAGCTGGCATATTGTCTACAACAGTGTTAGCAATTACAGACGGTCCCAAAATGGCTGACATCCTCAGCTGGTCGACAATTGTCTTGGATAGACATAGGTGGGCAATACTAGGATGGCCGCTGGGAATGACTTCTCAATTTGGCAGGAATTTCTCAATTTCCGACCGATTCTTCCACATTGTGCAAACCTCAGTCACAATGTGCAAACTGGCAGAATTATGCTAATTAGCACTGGCTGCCAAGATGGCAGCCAGTGCTAATTTTCCTCATCAAAGAGTCAAACACCACACTGTAGGATCGGCCCTGGTTTATCCTCATTAATACACAAACGATGGCGGCTGGAACTGGCTGTCAACATGGCCGCCCTCGGCGGGAGGGAAATTAGGTAAATTTTAAGGGGATAAGGAAAACAGTGATGTTCTTGTATGCGAAATGACAGTTTTGGACAGTAAAAAAGGAAAAAAGGGAAATTCTCGCAACTCCAATCCTCTGCATAATGCCTGGTAGTATGCTTTTTACAATCCTCCAATCCTCTGACTGACGCCAGGTCATCCAGAACGATTCTTTTTATACTACTACCACGTCAATATAAAGATGATGTTCGCAGAATTTAAGGATATGTGTTCTTTGTGCTGAAATGAGGAGTACATCAAATTGGTGATCGATAAGGATTCGCCAGGTGTGTCTTCGATAAGTTTATAGAATGATGCAGACAATGAGTTGCAATACAATTTGAAAGTTCGGACATGGTATACACTCCGATGATGATGATAGAAATGCGCTAATGGATGCTCACCTCACATTGTTCGCAAAATTCAGTCGCTTCTTAGTCAAGAGATCGAGAGTGTGAAAAACGAAGTGGTGGAAGGTATGGTAGTCATCGACCAACATGTAGTGGGCACAGAGCCTAGGATAATATACTTGATCAACGTGACGAATTCGTAAGAGACAGGAAGAATAGAAAAGACTTCAAAATGTGTTAACGTCCAAACTGGTTGCCAGAAACAATGTTTAGAAGCGTAGCAAGAAGGTGCTGGATGCGTGCATTGCCCGACTTGAAAATCTTGAAAATTCTCCTTCCTGAACTAGAGAGTGAATATGTATATATACTTGTGTATTTGTGAGTTTAATTCTATAAATGATGGAGGACTGAACTGAACTGATGCTGCACTGCAGCGGGCCATTGAATCTGTTCGTGCGAAATATCTACTAGCGGAAATTTACAAACTGGCTCTCGCAAAACGAAGAGAACAGGCTTAGAAGCCGTTAACCAGTCATCTCAAAGAACTTGGTCGTCAGTGCCAGGAGGAAGCTTTGCCTCGGTCGTATTTCAAACACGAAATAAAAGTGGAAGGACTGTCCCCGGCGCATAAACGGAAAAGAAGTCCAGAACTGGCCAAATCAGAAGTGGTCATCACTAGCGACTAAGATGATCAGCCCCTGATCGATTTGCTGTGTGCATGGGAAAGCAAATGAAGACAAAAGCATGGACCCAAGGTGGTCACCCTGGTCGGGCACTACATTGCATCCTACTCCAATCAGAACAGCGACAAGATGTACGGCCTGCAGCACTGTGATGAAAGACGGTTTCTCGGAAAGAAGAAAAGCGATGTTTTTTTTTTCCAGGACATGTGATGCAGATCGGTAAGTGTAAGGTGAAAATGACACATGGTCTGTGCAAACTTTTGTATCGTATGCATCCTGGATGCTACACTGAATCGGATTTGCACAAGTACCCTCGCATGCTACTGTCAAGTCGCTCTCATTACGCGTCCAAAAAAAAAACCCTCATCACAGCGATTTAAGGACACGGCCCATGCGAAATTCGGCATTATCGCGGAACTGTTTCAACAATTAGTAGAAGCTTTTGGATTGGGTCTGTTGCTGCAGAATATCGATGCCAAATGCAAGATAAACTATGTGTTTTAGGATGATCAAAACGAACTCGTCTACAGACTACGGCTACTGGTTTCTTCGCAGTCTGCGGAAAACCAGACGCACATCAACGAGATTATATCCGTCATCGAAGAACTCGTCAAAGCTCGCTACATCGTGCGATGACGAAATATGCGATTTATGGGGAACTGCACAGGTCAACCAAAATGAATTATCGTCAGAGAAAGTACATCATGATAGGGCTGGACAATAATTTCCTATCCGACCTTATCTAAATGCTAGACTTTTCTCGGGCGAATAAAGGCCATCGGTACATTTGGCCATTATATACATCATGTTTTCCAAGCCAGACCGCTCAGGTCGAAAAATGCACGTGACATCGCCGAGGCCATTGGGGATATGTTAAGCAAAAGACTCATGCTGAAATATCTCCACACCGACGAAGGTAATCAATATTTTAATGCTGCTTTCCGTGCACTGATGAAAAGATACAGCATAAATCACTATTCCACATCCTCTGAACTCAAGACTAGCATCGTCGAGCTTTTTTACCGGACTGTAAATTCCAAATTGTGGAGACATTTCACAGCGAATGGAAACTACAAGTGGCTTGACTACTGCCAAAACTCATTCCCGAGTATAATTCTACCGTTTATTATTCTACTTACATGATTACCGAAGATATTGAGGAAGACCCTCGCTTCTGACAGTGTATGCTATTCCGCCCAGGTGGGACCCGTGTAAGCCTAAAGTCGGCGGAATTATACAAGGTACAAGGTTGTTCCCATAGAATATTGGTACCCTCGCATGTAATACCTCTTGGACCTACGTGGCGAACCCATTGTCGGAGTACTTTAGCAGAGGAGATCCAGCCTATGAAGTTTCACGATGTTTATTTGGTCGAAAAGGTGCCGAAACAGCATAATGGATGCCTGCATATGAGGTGGCTTGGACACTCGAAACGTGACGACTCGTGGGTCGAAGATGAGGTGGCTTGGACACTCGAAACGTGACGACTCGTGGGTCGAAGATGAGGTGGCTTGGACACTCGAAACGTGACGACTCGTGGGTCGAAGATGAGGTGGCTTGGACACTCGAAACGTGACGACTCGTGGGTCGAAGAGAAGGAAGTTCTGAAATAGTACTTACCGATGTTATATATATAACATATATATATTATATATAAGGTCGTAAGGTCGGTTGGTGCGCCACCGATCTGGGTTGCGGGAGTCTGTGGGTTTTGAAATCCGGGGAAGGCGTGAGTATTAATTTAAGTTATGTTATATGTTAGTCTGTAAGCAGTTCCTTGCTAAGGTTTCAAGCATAAAATCGGGGGATTTTAAAAAGCCATATGCAATACTATATATATATATAAAGTATATTATCTTCTTCATTTATTGTTTTTGAATAAATATCTGTTTACCTTAATTTGCATTAATTATATTCTTGTCTGGCCTTACACACATATTTGGGTTGGGAATAGCTAGCTCTGTGCTGGTGCAGGGCTGTAAAAATGCTAATATTGATATATGCAGACTTTATGGTCATCCGACACTATGCAGATTGCGAAAGCGACATGGAAGCATCTATGTGTGCACACATGTAGTTACATGATACTGTGCAGGTGCAGTTCTGTGAAAACGCCAACACAGCTCTTGCCACGCAATCTCAATTGCTGTAAAACTCAACTCCAGTAATCTAAATGTAATATATTTTTTGAACTCTAACGTAAAAGTTCTGATAATTTTTAAAAATAAAATATTTGAAAAGAAACACTTTAAAAAGAAAAAAATATACGCAATAAAAATTATGCATATATGAAAAAATTCTTATTCAATCTTTATGACTATATAAAAAAATTATTATTGTTCCTCTATTTAAGTCTGGGATAGTAAAAAACAAAAATATTATTACAATGCATAGGTACTATTATCAGATAGTGAAAAAAAAACTTTATATAAAAATTATTACCTCGTATTAGAAATATAACGACCAAATATTAATGTTTTCTCGCGCACACACTATTACTTCTTTAAGCCCTTATCCCAGCACATTTTCCAATAGCCGAGTGTTCTAAGGCGTCTGCATACTGACCCAAGGTTCGGCAATTAGATCCCGTTCTCGTCCAGATGATGTTTTCAGCTCTGCGAAATTCAAATAAAAAGCAGTGCCCCTAGCAGGTAATTCTATAATCAACATGGTGGTCAAGCAAGAGAGGCCACAGCATCCCTAGCAGTTGATGAAGGAACTACTGCCAACAAGATGGTGGGGTCGAACGAAGGTAAGTGATAGGGTGGCACAAACCAGTGCCCCTAGCAGGTGATGAAGGAACTACAGTGATGATGGTCTAGTAAGTAATCGATCTCGTACAAAATATTATACAACTGATTGCGCATGAATTCGGTGCTTTGTTCTATGGTGTAATTTTCTAGACGTAGTAAAGCCTAGTTTGCATGAAACGAGGGAATATCCTGGAAGTAGAACTTTAGCAGGGCTTCAGAAAAGTGTGAAGTAACCGAGAATGGGTTATAACAAATGATCTTAATGTTGCAAAGGCAAACACATTTCAAATGAGATATCGCATTAAAAGTTACAGGAGCAGGCAGAGTTGCACATGAAAAAAATTTAATGAACAGGCTCAGGAGAGCAGAGCGCAGTTGGCACGCAGTATGGAGCTAATACAGAACCAGCAAAATATCACATAGCTTACAAGTAGCTTAACTGCCAGAATGATTCAGGTGCATGGAGAGGTTGACCGAGTACGTAAATAAGTAGCAGCAAACAGGGAAGAGTTGGAGTTATTTAAGGAACACTGTTTACTGCGTGCAAAGCACATTTGAACAGCGAATACTGACCTCTGAAACTGATCCGACACAATTTAAGGAGCATGTCACTAACTAGCTGGACTCATCCCACCGACACATGGAAAATAGAATAGAGTAAGTGGAAAGGGCTTGGCATGTCGAACCCATGAGAATAACCGGCCATTGCCAAGATGGGTGAGGTCGATCAGTTAGGTCAGGTATGCTTGCAGAGCATACAAATCACTGCACAGTACTAATTTGGTAAACAACATTTTTAAATTACTCATTTTATAAAACACATCGGCAGATCCACCCAACTAACTGTTATATTTCTTTGACGAGAAATTGTGCACAGAGGTGATTTCATGACCAGTTCAAATATACAGTTGATTTTCTTCATATTATTTAGTACCAGAGTTAATGTGGTTCCCATTTTATCTTTTTACTGTCATCAGGCAGAGCTCATAAAATATATGAGCAGATTAAAATCATGTTGAAGATAAAACAATTTCCCTCAATTTTATCACGAATAAATTATTAATCTCAGAGAAATACAAACAAACTTTTATCAACCGAATTTAGTATACAGATAAGCATATGGTAATGCAGTTATTTCATGCGCTTAGATACATCTAACATCTACCAAAGAAGAAAAACGGAAGTAAACCTACAAAATAATAATAATTAAAATGGGTGTTAGTATGAAACAACGAATTGAATTACCACTGACATTCCCAGCTCTGGTCTGAACTCGTTTATGTTCGGCGTGTGTCCAGAGTACTAAATACTGGAATATAGAAAAATAGAAGTAAGTAACAAATACTACAATGTGGTAATTAAAATATGATCAAGAATGGCCATATGTAATTAACATCAAATGAAAATGTTCATAATTAATGTAATGTTCGGTTGGTATCTCCAGAGTATACATTTGTTTTCGTGGGAAAAACATCAATTTACTTCGTTCACGAAATCTTGCGTTATTTGAGAAGAAAAAAAAATTCATTTTTGGTGGTTAATGCGATTCCTGCCAACTTCTGTTTTCCAAGTAATTCGTCGCAGATATGTAGAGAAAATTCCGCAAAGAAATTGAGTAAAAAAGAAATTGGATGTCAAAACGGAGCAAGCAGCAGCGAAATAAAGTTAATAAGGGAACGATCCGAGTGGACAAAGCAGACATACGAGCGGCAAATGTAATCCAATAAACCTTTGTGCAGCTGGGATCACAATCGAGTTCGAGAGACAGTTAAAACGTTTCTGAAGAAATACAGGAGCGTAGAAAAGGAAAAGTTAGGAAAAAAGGATGAGAGTGAATCACGGAATCATCGTTCAGCATTCGAAAAGATTGAATAGAACACAGGAAGAAATGCGCGTCTCAGTTAAGTGGAATGAGCTTCCAAAAATCCAAAGTTTTGTGAATAGATTTCCAATTAATTCAATTACTTACAGTTTTCCGGACTACACATTAGCAATAAACAATATTCTTTGAAAATATTACTATTTTTATATTAGGAATCTTTGTAATGATTCTTAAAAATGTACTAAATATTTCCATTAAATTATGTTTAGATTGCGGTATTTCAAAGAACATCTCGGTTATTTTACGAGTAGGTGTACACACCAAAGTACATACAGCACATTTACAGGAAAACACTCGTACAGTTTCATAGCAAAATACTCTAGTAAGGAAAGTTAGTATAAAATCAGTGATTGCCTGAATAGCAGCGTCTCCGTAAATAATGTTTACAGCAAAACTAGTTTTCTTCAGGGAAGTTATGACCTGCCAGATTTTACTCTGGTCGTACAACGTTGTGCATCAGCTGAACGTAGCTGACTTCTCACTCTGGTTTCCAGGTAGGTGCACTTGAAAATTTTCTTCTGCATTCATATTCTCCTGAATTCAGTGAGTGGAACACTGGCTGCATAGCGCACCATTACAGACACGATGATTAGCCTACGAGTCATGGTGGATAACAGAGGTTAATATTCCTCAGGCCTCCCCTAGTTGCCGTATGGTCATAATTGTATGCAATTGTATAGATATATTCCAATTTAAAAAACGTCGATATTTGGTCGTCCATTCATAAATTTGGTTATTGAAAATGTGGTCGTTGGAAAGTGTTAAAGTGAACAAACATCACAATAAGTAGCCCTCATTTTACCATATTATTTTATTCCGAAAGTAATGTCTTTTAAACTATAGCGACAACGTTGTAGCTTTTCTGAACAGATTGCTGTATTAAAACCCTTTACCCACCGCTGAAAGTTCTGAGAAAACAGAACATTCGCAAAGTTTGTGTATGCTATACTTTCCATCTGCGTCACAGTGTTTCCTTACTTCAGGATGTGATCTTGAGACATATAATATCGTTTACTATGTATTCCATTTGAACCTTCACGTGATTCCCATGATAACGCAGCATTGTTCATCTCAGATAATAAACAGAAGCAACCACAACACAGGTGCTGCCAGTCTTGCAAAGCGAAATGAAGTGGCGATTATGACAGAGCCACCTCACCATAGCGACAGGCCACAGCCTACATCGCGGTATCTTCTACACGTTTTCAATGAAACCGTTGAAAAATCGCACCATTTATGGCGTGTTCAATCGTTTCCTAAATATGCTATGTATCGCAAACATTACTTCTATTGACATAAAAGTATCATATTCTTTGTTAAACTTATATTAACCTTATATTTTACATGATATATATAATATTTTATTTATAATATTAACGAATAAAAACAGGGAGAAAATACACTAATGGAAAATAGGAAATGAACACCGGACGCAATGGTCCCACATGAATGGAGGTTTTTATTGAATAATTATACAGGTTGTAAACTGTATTTAATAATGATCACATGGTCGTACAACTATTTGGTCTACAGAGACTACAGAGTGTTTCCAACTATAATGTAAGTAACTAGTAGCCGCCTTAAGCGACGATAAAGTCCTGCATTCGTGCATTGAGATGATAATAAATGTGTTGCGTGTCATTTTGGGGAATAGTGTTCCATGATGATTCCACCTGATGTGCAGTTGGTGGAGGTTTGTTGCCGGTATTGCAGACCGCATCCAAACACCGTCCCATCATGCCCCACGCATGTTAAATGGGGTACAGTTTGGGTGATTGTGCTGGCCACGGAAGTTGCCGAACACATTCGAGTGCGCGTTGTGAAACACGAGACGTGTGTACACGGGCATTGTCCTGGCGGAAGAGGACGTCTCCTTGGAATTGCAGTGATAGCAACAAAATGGGCTGGATGATGTTCTGTATGTAACTTTCACTGTTCAGTGTTCCCTCAGCAAACACCAGAGACGTAAGGTTATTGAAGGCTATTGCCCCCCAGACCATGATGCCAGGAGTTGGTCCTGTATGTCGCTGCCATATACACTCTGGTTGTTGCTGCTCTCCTGGTCGACGCCATCGCTGGCGCCAAGGCAGAATCTGCTCTCATCACTAAACACAACTCCGCGCCATTCATCCCTCCAGTTGCGTCGTTCGCGACACCATCCGAGGTGAGCTGCACGGTGATGAGGCGTGAGAGGAAGCCTGGCGAGCGGCACACTTGATCGTAGCCCAGCGTCCAGCAAATGTTTGTGATGGTCCTAGCTGACATATGGGTGCAACAGCGGCCCTAATCTGTGCGGCGGTCGCCATGCGATATGTTTCTCGTCTGATGCGGCAGTGCAGGTGGGAATCCGTATGCCGCTGCCGTCCGAAAACAGGATGACGAGCATGTGCAATATCGTTGGACCATTGGCATCATCAATGATGCACAGCAGACACTTCACGTCCTATGTTTTGGGCGATTCCTCGGAAGGACCATCCAGCCTCCCTCAGACCCACAATGCGACCTCGTTCAAAGTCCGTTGAATTGCACGAGGCGTGGTTGTCTATGCCTACTCTTTCACCGAGTCAACTACAGCCGTATTGGGCTCAGTGGTGTTATGCCTAGTACAAGGTTCCTACTATTATTCACATTCAAAATTATTTTTGTGATGAACACAAAATTATTTCGTTGTCCCCACTAAACTTTTGGAATCACTAAATATTTCGTGCTGACTCCAAAAATGTGCCAATGTCACTGCCCTATAAAATATTTTCTTTCGTGTGCGAACACTTCATCCTGGAAAGACTATCACATTCCAAAATTTGGTGTCGCTTGTTGGAATAAGAAATTCATTGGTAGGCACACTATCCAACATCACATTACGATTTCACTTCACAGGCATCAGCATACTTTACAAAAGTTTTTAAAAAATAAAATTTACTTTATTCTTAGTTGAAACACTGCAGCAGACTGAGGTTAATTAATACGGGAATCGCTATGCAACTAATGATACCAGTAATGGTATAATTTTGGCAACTGCCGATGAGTCCAGGCAACTCCCAATACTCCTTCAAGAATACTTGTTGCGCCTGAAGATAGATGTCCACTACTTATGCGTAAAAAAATTAATAAAAATCATTCAAATGCTATGAAAAAGAAGCAAACCACATATACTGACAAATGCCCTAGAAAAAAATAAACTTGGGCAGTAAAAGAGAGAAATCAAGAAGCAGTGACAAAAAACCAAACCCTACTAAGAAAGCTGTTGTAGTAAAAAGCAAGAAGTTGTGTACAGTGAATACGAGACAGATGAAGAGGTCTACATCAAGTTTAAGATTCCAGTGATGACCTAATGAACGACCTCAAAGATCATTACAATGTCATGGTAAAAGTTAAGACTGTACAAAAAGGAGATCATCATTATATTGCCAGCATAATCTCATTTTTCGAAAACAGTGAAAGAAACTAGAGGTGACTAGTGAGAAGAATTCACATAAAAGTTTATATTTAAAAAACACTTTTTTATTTGGTTATGCGAAAAGGGATCATATTTATTTTAGTGACACTTTGTGTGAGTTACACAAGAATTTTTCCTTTCTTGTTTTATCCACCATTTGTATGTTCAATAAGTAATGTGTGCATTTCCCAGTACAGTGAATTAAATAGATTGCAAAAGTCGAAGAGATTTTTGTATGTTAATAATACATCTTTTTACGTGCGTGTTTACAGTGCGCCCAGGTATTTCCAATGGGTCGAGGTGGTGTAGTGGTCAGACTACTCACCTCTCAACCAGGCAAACCAGGCTAGATTTCCGGAGGGGCCGCATCCGGAGTTCCATACACATAGGAAGCGTGCCGGATGCTGCCGTTGGTCGGTGGGTTTTCTCAGGGGCTTCTCATTCGCTCCGCTCTTGCATTCCGGAGTTGCTCCATACTCACCTCACTTCACCCTTATCTGCTCTCAATACCTCTATATGTTGAGTGCCGCCCAAATGTATCCACTCCCCAGATACTTCCCATTCTCGCGCTTCATGAAACACAGTGTGCACACAAGTTATAGAGTTGCTCTCTGAGTGTAGGCTACGTTTCGATCACTCTTTCTGACAGGTAAGGTAAAAATTACGAGCACACTTTTCATTCTAAATTTTCTAGATTTAGTTACATTCATAAACATTACTTCAGAATTTACCATGTCAGTATCCGCGCACAGTAAATGCCATTTCGCACGATCAAATTTCTGGTCAAATGTTCTTCAAATCAACTGAATTCAATTCCTTGAATGCTGTGTAACCTCACTCGGACGTAATAATTGAGTCCATTTTGTCTTTTAAGTAATGAATAAACGAAATTCCTGCAAATATTTGAGTTTAGAACATGTTCTATATTTTATTGAATCAAATTATTCAATTCACTGTCCGAACTTATTTTAAAAGTAATAATGTAACCTGCAGTGTCTTAATACAGTAATTTATGCTCATTCAAGCTACAAAAATATTTGCATATGCAAAATAAATATATCATCTTACAAAATGAAATGTTTTTGACAAATAATTTTTCCGAAGTGCATAGTTTGTAGAGGTTGGAACAAAACTACTGAACGTAATTATTATTTTTAAACTGAAATATTTACAGAAAATTGTTAAGTTTCCATTCGAGTATTTATTGAGTACTGCTGTATGTGTGAAAAGCCTTTAAGAAATTTAAAGCATTAAATTTCATTTTTAAATTAATTCCATCGAAGTGTATGTGAATACATTCTGTATTCAATAAGCCGAATTCAATTGTTGGAAGTCAATAAAATATTTTACCGTGTAAAATGGCTTTAAGAAAGTGTGAATAGAAAAATATTTTTCCTCGTACGTTCATGGGACCGTTCGTGCTTTTGCTCAGGTAAAAGTCAAATGCACAGTTGCCTAGTGATGGCGATAATCATTTCTATATGTATAGGCTAATACGCGGCATTATGTCCGTAAGGGCTAGACAATACCAATATAATTCTTAAAGCGCACGAGATTTTTTTTTTTTTTACAGTTTAGTTGGATCATAAACGTCTTCTATTACAGCTGCAAATAATAGTTGAAGTGATTGTGTACGTTCTGGGGCCTCCACGGTCTTCCATACCTGTTGGCTTGGTACTGTTACTGCTTATTATGTTAGTTAAACATTCCACAACAGCGTACAAGGACAACGGAATTTCCTTTGTTCCGTCATAACCGAGAAATTTAATAAACTGACATAACATTCTGATGCCAGTACTGAATTTCAGTTGCCGTTACTTTAGTAAACGGTTACTGGCGAGCCCAATATCATGGGTTATAGTATTGCCGTATGGTGTAACTTACAATCTTGTAGATATCCACGCTGACTTCACGGTCCATCCATCGGAAGCTGCTGCACTCAGGATCCTGGCTCCAAACATCGGCTCTATCAACGAGTTATTCGAATCTCATTGTAAGAAGTTATGTCTATTGATTTTAAATTCACTATACAGAGTTTCCTTGTATTTGGTAATGTTAATGGTTTCACTTCCTGCTCTATAATTCCATTATATGGCTTCCTCTTGGATGTGGGATTTCTGCCAAGGAGACTCGCTCTGTTCGTATAGTACTACAGTCCGTGAATTTCTTTCCGACAAAAATTAAAGTCGTTATTTTATTCGTCCGTCACAGAATTCGTTGTTGATACATAGAGGTGGTCGTTAAGAAGTGACAAACACGTCAAAGTCAGCTAAAATCGCAAGTGGCCCTCCGTTAATGATATTTATTCTTACGCAAATCAGTATTTTTAACTACAAGGGCAATACTCTATATTTTGGGCACAGAAAACCCCACATCCACCTGTTCGAAATTCTTAAGATACAAAGCATACGTGATACTTGGTTATGCTATTTTCTATCACTGGGATGCTTCCTTAGGACCGGGTTTTGCCTTGAAGCGTTTAAAAATCAGATGTATATAGCGAATCTCCCACCCCCCCGGCCTAATCTAACTAAGTGTTACTATTGGCTCAGAGTGTAGGACGAGTAGAGGGTCAAATGACACACTCGGAGCTAACTGCGTGTTTCTATTGGCTCAGATGTGTATGGCGAGTAGAGGTCCAAATGACACACCGAGGAGCTAATACGTGTTACTATATGCTCAGATGTGTATGGCGAGTAAGGTCCAAATGACACACTCGGAGCCAACTACGTCTTACTATTGGCTCAGATGTGTATGGCGAGTAGAGGTCCAAATGACACACTCGGAGCCAACACGTGTTACTATTGGCTCAGATGTGTATGGGCGAGTAGAGGTCCAAATGACACACAAGGAGTAAAAACGTGTTACTATTGGCTCAGACGTGTATGGCGAGTACAGGTCCAAATGACACACTCGGAGCTAACTACGTGTTACTATTGGCTCAGATCTCTAGGCGAGTAGAGGTCCAAATGACACACTCGGAGCTAACCACGTGTTACTATTGGCTCAGATCTGTAGGGCGAGTAGAGGTCCAAATGACACACTTGGAGATAACTACGTGTTACTATTGGCTTCAGATAGTGTATATGGCGGAGGAGTAGAGGTCCAAATGACACACTCGGAGCTAACTACGTGTTACTATTGGCTCAGATGTGTATGGCGAGTAGGGTCCAAATGACACACTCGCAGCTAACTACGTTACTATTGGCTCAGATGTGTATGGCGAGTAGAGGTCCAAGTGACACACTCGGAGCTAACTGCGTGTTACTATTAGCTCAGATGTGTATGGCGAGTAGAGGTCCAAATGACACACTCGCAGCTAACTACGTGTTACTATTGGCTCAGATGTGTATGGCGAGTAGAGGTCCAATGACACACTCGGACTAACTACGTGTTTACTATTGGCTCAGATGTGTATGGCGAGTAAGGGTCCAAATGACACACTCGGAGCTAACTACGTATTACTATTGGCTCAGATCTGTAGGCGAGTACAGGTCCAAATGACACACTCGGAGCTAACTACGTTTTACTATTGCTCAGATGTGTACGGCGAGTAGAGGTCCAAATGACACACTCGAGCTAACTACGTGTTACTATTGGCTCAGATATGTAGGCGTATAGGGGGCGAGTAGAGGTCCAAATGACACACTCGGAGCTAAACTAGGTTTACTATTGGTTCAGATGTGTATGGCGAGTAGTAGGTCCAAATGACACACTCGGAGCTAAATACGTGTTACTATTGGCTCAGATGTGTATGGCGAGTAGAGGACCAAATGACACACTCGGAGCTAACTACGTGTTACTATTTGCACAGATGTGTATGGCGAGTAGAGGTCCAAGTGACACACTCGGAGCTAACTACGTTTTACTATTGGCTCAGATGTGTATAGGCGAGTAGAGGTCCAAATGACACACTCGGAGCTAACTACGTGTTACTATTGGCTCAGATGTGTATGGCGAGTAGAGTCCAAATGACACACTCGGAGCTAACTACGTGTTACTATTTGCACAGATGTGTATGGCGAGTAGAGGTCCAAATGACACACTCGGAGCTAAATACGTGTTACATTTGGCTCAGATGTGTACGGCGAGTAGAGGTCCAAATGCACACTCAGAGCTAACTACGTGTTACTATTGGCTCAGATGTGTATGGCGAGTAGAGGTCCAAATGACACACTCGAGCTAACTACGTGTTACTATTGGCTCAGATGTGTAGTGGCGAGTAGAGGTCCAAATGACACACTCGGAGCTAATTACGTATTACTATTGGCTCAGATGTGTATGGCGAGTAGATGTCCAAATGACACACTCGGAGCTAACTACGTGTTACTATTGGCTCAGATGTGTATGGCGAGTAGAGGTCCAAATGACACACTCGGAGCTAACTACGTGTTACTATTGGCTCAGATGTGTATGGCGAGTAGAGGTCCAAATGACACACTCGGAGCTATCTACGTGTTACTATTGGCTCAGATGTGTAGTGCGAGTAGAGGTCCAAATGACACACTCGTAGCTAACTACGTGTTACTATTGGCTCAGATGTGTATGGCGAGTAGAGGTCCAAATGACACACACGGATCTAACTACGTGTTACTATATGCTCAGATGTGTATGGCGAGTAGAGGTCCAAATGACACACTCGGAGCTAACTACGTGTTACTATTGGCTCAGACGTGTATGGCGAGTAGAGGTCCAAATGACACATTCGGAGCTAACCACGTGTTACTATTGGCTCAGATCTGTATGGCGAGTAGTGGTCCAAATGACACACTCGGAGCTAACTACGTGTTACTATTGGCTCAGATGTGTAGGGTGAATAGAGGTCCAAATGACACACTCGGAGATAACTTACGCTTTTATGACACCGGAAGGGTCACAGAATTATTACATGACGTGACAATAACAACAAATAGTTTATTAATGCTTCAGTCTCCAGCGTGAAGCAATTGCTGAAGTGAAGATGTAATATTTCATAGTGTGTGAGTATTTAGTGATATTGGCCCATCTCATGTAGCTTTCTTACCTGGGCCACCCAGGCACCCAGCAGCGACCTCAGCAAGAATCGCGCTGGATACCTGGATCTTAACCACACCAAGCTGACCAAAATCCGCAATATTGGTCGTATTGCGAATAAATGCCCACCATCCTTTCTATCGTCCGGCTTTGAATACTTCCCTCCAGTCCTTGCGCTACAAGACAGCGAATCTACCGATTATAGTCCATTCGCGGTTATTTCCAACTTTTCTGATAACCTCCTGAAGTTCTACTTTCAGGATATTGCTCCGCGTCATACAAACAAAGCTTGACCTAGTGTAGGAAATCGAACTAAATGGACAACGCACCGCGTTCGCGCGCTCTCAGTTTAGCATTATTTTGCATGAGAACTATATCTTACAAGTTATTACCAACACGCCTAATTACTCCCTGTTTTTTATCTCTATTAATTTTAAATGATATATTAAAATTTATAGATTAAATTTAAGTAAAAATTCGATTTAAGCAAAAATAAAGTACTTTTACGTTAACAGAAATACACAATGCTTATGATACATGACATAATTAGGGAACAACCAAACACATCTTGGTGGAATGATTTTTTTAAAGGTTTGTTTCAAAATGTGTGAAGAAACATATAAGAGACTATACAAAATTATTTTGTTGGTATTTCCCAGCTGATTTTTTCTTTCAACGTGTGCACGTGTGTGTTTCGTCGAGCGTTGGAACCAGACGTCTTTCCAACAGGTTCACTTCTCTGCCACGGTAAATGTAAACATACAAAGTGAAACGGCGGGGCCACAAAATAGGTACGCTTACAGAAGCGAAATTGAGTGTAGTGGTTCCTTCGATGTCAGCGAACTCGATCGTTCATCGGCTACGCGAAGCTGTTGACACGGATCTCGAGTCTGATCGGCTGTCGCACGTTATGGAATAAATAATCCCTATCGGTCGCGCTGCCGTCCTGGAATGTTACTCTTGCGGGAGCTGATTGGGGAAAGACTTTCAGCCATCTTGACGGCCGGAGAGGCCGTCCTGCTGTCGTGTGCACTGGAGCTCGCCGTACACGCAACCACCTCACATATAATCCATTCACGCTTACTTCCCTTTTCTAAAGAGCTGGTGAAGTTCTACTTCCAAGGTATTCCTCCGTCTCGTGCACACTAAGCTTAACTGTAGGTTGTACACGGTAAAATGAGCACTTTTGAAAGCCCTGCTGAATATCTACTTGTGTACACCTTGCGTATTTTCCCAACTTATGTAAAATTAACATTGCCTTGGGTCTCGTCGCTTAAGTCATGCGTCGGTCAGATGAAACTCTGAAGTTATTGAGAAAGTAAATGCTTCACAAAATCGCTTATTTTTACACTTCGATGCATTAAAATATCAGAAAGCGAAATAAATAACTTTATATTCCACGTTAGGATATGGAACTACTTTCCATCAATCGTTACACACTTTACTGGACGTATGTCACTCAGTGTGCCCATTAAAATATATGTATGCAGGGACAGTGACTTTTTCTAAGGTTTATTTCTAAAGTGCTCACTTTATAGTGAACATTCTTTAAGGGTGGAAAATTACACCGAAGTACAACGCATCGAATTCGTGCGCACTTAGCAGTAACAATATTTAGCATGAGAACTATTTCTTACTCGGCGCTACGACCACACGCATTTTTCCACTGTTTTCATATTTATTATAAATAAAATGTTATAAATTATAAAGAAATATAGGTAAACTATAATTTTAACGAAAAATAGTATACTTTTATGTTAACAGAGGTATAAAAAGCTTGATAAATTAATGCCGTGTTTGGGAAACAACTAAACACGTCATACATGGGGTAATTTTTCAAAAGTTTGATTTAAAAAGTGTGAAGAAACCGTGAATAGACTATAAGTAGAGACCTGAAAAATTGGGGGTTCATTTCGGGACAAGTTAGAATTAAAAACGTCGTATGTTTGTTTTGCTTATGCTACTGTTCCACCTGTTAGTTTACACCTTCTGGAAAACTGTGAGCCAATAATAAACACACAATGAAATGCAGACCAAAACATCATCTTCTGCTAATGCAACAAGCAACCAATAAACAGTGATATTTGCATGATTTTACACACGACAATGGCGTATAGCCTACAGGTATTGAACTATCTCATTTTTCAGGTCTCAAACTATAGGCTGTATACTTAATTACTCTGTGGCGTGCCGGTTCCTGTGATGCGGGATTACCCGTTCCCTGATTGGCCACGCGAGTCTCCGTGAGCGGACCTTGCCTCACGGCTGACGCCGTGCTGCGCAAGGTCCTGTGCTCGCTGGGTTGCCGCCTGCTGGCCTCAGATTAGGAACATCACGCATCGTAAGATTCCGTTCGCTGAGAAGCGTTTTTTGTTCGGCGTGCAGCGCACTCGGCAGCGAACTGATAGTGGTCGTCTTTTTTTGTTTCGTCATCGTACCGCGAATGTCCGAGTTGATGAGGTCGCAGCGGTAAACATCGCAAAATGTGAGCGCGAACCTACATTTAGTGCGGCCAACATAACAACTGTCTCTAATATGATTTAAAACACTTTTTATCATTCGGAATATATATATAAAATATATTTAACATATTATATATATACACAAAGTGGTTACATTATATTAGAGTGTATTATGTATATTTCTTGGCCAGTGTATAATTTCAGCTCTCAGCGGACACTCGTGGTGAACCAGCACTCGACAGTTACGATATCGAGTGCACTAAAAGTATATATATATGTAGTGACGGCTATCCCTGCTCATCGAACGAAAGCCAAACCGACGGTGCCATATGAAGTTGAGAAAATGTTGGCTGTTTGGGACGTCTTACCTTCGCTGCGACGGGAATATGTTTGACGAGCTCCACGCCTCACGTCCGCTGGGCGGACCCTGCTAGTCTGCAAGTGTGGGTGCCACGAGGCCGCTGCCGCCCACGAAATCTACGACTGCTACCCCCTCCCTCGTACGTCACCTTGCCCGTGTGACGCCAGCCAGCCAGTCACGTACCACCTATAGCAGGTTTTTAATCTTAAAACTTCAATACATAACAATGATTTCTTTTTGCATCACAGTAATGACCGAATGAGGTTTTCATTTTTATCAGAGTTCTCTCGAAATAAGTTTGTGTAAATGTTTTGTACTTATCTGTAATTAGCCAACCGAATTGGTTGTACAAGGTCAGTAAGTGTATTTCCCCACGTCCACAAACAAAGCACAAGCCAGTCACAGGGTTTAAAAATGCCCGGTCAGTCTTCTTGCTTTCACAAACCAAACAAACGACTGCGCGGCCTCTCGATTGTATCAATTCTTCCTTGCGTATTTTTAACTTTCACCTCATGAACTCAATGTTCTCCAATTTTTTTTTTTTTTTTTGCTTTTGTCCTTATTACTGTTTCAGCCAGCAGGCACCTTTATTATTAACGATATTGTAATTTTTTTAAGAGTTCATATCCTGAAACTCGCACCACGCACACGCCAGCTTCAAACTTCCTCTACCCATGTCCATCGTCTAGCTTTAAGGGGTTTATTTATTCTTTCTTCATGACATTAAATGTGGCGTTGGATATACCTCCTTCCTTCCCGTGGTCGCGCTGCTCAACGTGTTCACATAACTTAATCTCATGTGGCCACCTAAACTATGTATCTTGTTCTGTATTATTTTATTGACATCCCAATGCTTACGAATTTCTATACTCTACCCTTGCCATTTGTAAGCATTCCCCCGTGACTGAATTCCACCAATACTTACTTGTTATTTCATTGTTAGACAAGATCTCGAGTTTTGCCTTGCCCCCGCGACACTGCTACTAAATATTACTGTCAATGCCACCATCCATCACTGTCGTTCGCCACGACCTGAGCTCCTCGATCTATCTCCACATCAGCACCACTACCCTTGGATGGATCGACTTGGTTTCTTGCCTCACTACTATGCCACAGCCTGGACGGCTGTTGCTTTGTCCTGGGTGGTAGTCTAGCGGCCAGAAAGGCCCTCCCACAAAGGTTACTACCTAAGCTTCAACGGCCACATGGAAATTACCAGTTAAGGTACAACGGGATATGGACTGAGAGAGAGTCGTAAGCACGCCACGCTGACCTACTGGGTGAGGTGTATAAAACGGCCGTAGACGCCATCCCCCCCCCCCCCCTCTGTGACATGAAGATGCTTGAGGTATCACGACGTTAGTTGTCGGAGCTGGCAACCTGAGCATCACGACATCGAGGCCTTGAGGAGCTTTGAGGTCCCACAGTATTAGTTGATATTAACTGCAAGACTAGAGAATTAAATATTATTGTGTAGTAACTTAACGGCACCGAGCCACCGGTGAGTAACTGTAACCTGAATACTCATTCAATAACCATTCATTGTAACTTATTGTATCAATTCTATCTATATCATTATACGTCTTATGTTTAATAAAGTAGTTGTGTTATAAATCCTGAGTTGTTAGTGAACTATTACAGATCACGTACGTCTGCCCCGACCTAGTCTTGATAGCAGAGCGCTTGAAATACTGTTTGTTCAGTGGCCAGGATAGGAGGTAGGGAGAGGAGATGTAACGAGATCAACATGGAATAATAAGATATTAGTATATTAATATTAACGTTCTTCATCCTGCAGTATTACCATATATGATAGTCAGATATTACAATATATGATAGATAGTCATGGAAACAAGGTTACAGCGAATAACGTGACGTTAATGTAGTGAAAATAAACGACATTGCTACTCATTACTTTTGAATGGCAATAATCAAATACAGATAAATGCCAAGACCTTTCATATAAGCTTTTGCTTCCAAAATTACTTTGTATAATATATGTATTTTGACAAAACTTCTACTTTAATTTTCAAATCACACACAGTATAATTTATTATATTTTATTTCTTCTTACGATGATTAATGCTTATTATAAATTATTGTTCAATTCGAAAAGGAAACACGTTTAATTTTATAAATAAGTTATATTGAGTTTAGCGCTATCTAGAAATTATTTTGTCTTTAGTGAAACTACACGGTTTTATTCGAGACGAAAATCAGCAATTGCCAGGCGCAGTAAACTTGGCAACAGTGTACTTCGATGATCATTCGACTAAAGCTAGTCTAACTCTAATCGGGGTTTATGAATACGATATATTTAGTCCACTCTTAGTCCGGACTAACCTCAGACCAGCTCCGAAGTAGATCATCCTTGGACGAAGATCTGGCTATGAATAATGCCCTCAACTGCTTTTCTCCGCCAACACGTCTAGCGAATACGGCAAGATTTGGATTTAAGGTCAGAAAACTGATTTGTAAACAAATGATTTGAGATGTATGTATACTTCATCTAATCAAGTGCAAAGTAGTTTGATTAAATTAAAACTGGTATAAAAGTATTTTATTCATATAATAGTGCATGTTATTAAAAAAATTATGAAGCAAACAAACACATTCATCACTGTTGGCCATGTGACTTTGACAGTTGTGTTTCTTTGGGGTAGGTGAATGTTGGGTACATGCGCAGAAGACGAATAAGCGGTCTGCCTCATATTTAGACTATGATCCCGAAACGTCGCTGGCCTGGTGGCCGCCATCTCGCTGGCGTGTGCGACTGAGGGCGGTTTCATCTCTGTACACTTGGCTACTCTACGTCTCGGCAGCGCAGCGCTGGGAGTGTTCGGCGAGGAAGTAAGTTATCGACCGGACATGCACGTCGCCGGCAGAGCTTTCACAACCCGCCACAGTGCGGCATCCATCAGCCTGCGGCGAGTTCTACGATACAGTGTCTGCTGCCCCGTGCAGGCTTCGGCCGGCGCCGTGTCGGAGGTTTGACGTACGCAGACATTCGATATCACCGAGGCACAGTAGCCTGCCTGGGGCTTGTCGACATAAACATTGGATATCACCGAGGCACAGTAGCCTGCCTGGGGCTTGTCGACATATACATTCGATATCACCGAGGCACAGTAGCCTGCCTGGGGCTTGTCGACATAAACATTCGATATCACCGAGGCACAGTAGCCTGCCTGGGGCTTGTCGACATAAACATGAGATATCACCGAGGCACAGTAGCCTGCCTGGGTCTTGTCGACATAAACATTCGATATCACCGAGGCACAGTAGCCTGCCTGGGGCTTGTCGACATAAACATTGGATATCACCGAGGCACAGTAGCCTGCCTGGGGCTTGTCGACATATACATTCGATATCACCGAGGCACAGTAGCCTGCCTGGGGCTTGTCGACATAAACATTCGATATCACCGAGGAACAGTAGCCTGCCTGGGGCTTGTCGACATAAACATTCGATATCACCGAGGCACAGTAGCCTGCCTGGGGCTTGTCGACATAAACATGAGATTAGGTGCGCCGATCTCGCTGCCTGCGTACAACCTGTCTCCGTGTCCCTACATTGAACTGCTTTTCTGCCATTACGGATCAAGACTGTTCACGATAAAGTGTGCTCTTTTGCAATAAATCTCAGAAAAAATTTAATGCTCCTCTAGGCTATTCACGGTAAAGTGAGCGCTTTTTAAGGCCCCGCTAAATTTTTCCTTTGAAATAATTTCTACTTTTTACGCCACTTTTTAATGCAAACATTGCAACATGATTAATAAACACAGTGCATACATTTCATCACTCGCAAAACTTAATGCCTGAAACTGCAATAAAATATATTTATTATGTGTTAATGCCTTTCGGAATGGCCTTAAAAGTGCTCATTTTACCGTGAACAGTCTACACGTACATATATTTTAACGGGCGCAATTTGTGACACGTTCCTAGTAAATTTGGTAACGATGGAGGGGAATGTAGTTCCATATATTAACGTCGAATAAAAAGTGTTAGGTAACCATTTATTATAGCTTAAATTATTTTTCTCGTTTTCTGTGTACAAAATAGTGTAAAAAATAGCAGACTTGTACAATACTTACTTTTCTAATAATTTCACGGTTTCACTTCACCGGCGCATGAATGAGGGGATGAGGCCCATCTCAATGTGAATTTTACATAGGGCGGAAGAACACACATCGTGTACACAAGTACATCTTAAGCAGGGCTTTCAAAAGTCACATTTTATCTCAAACAGCCTTTAGTATGTACATTTCACATTAATTGTGGCAGTTATAGGAAGACATTTTCTCAGGAGCCTGTTTATTCAGAAAAGCGAAGGAAAAAATGTTTATAGCCTAATATATACTTTCAAGAGTGCAGTGTTTTATTGCAATTATGGCTTATTTACGCTAATTGTGGTAGGTTGAAAAACAAAGACTATTTAGGGGTTAACGCAATGTAATTAAAATGGTGGGTTGTCGATATGTACGCCCTCACAGTACGCAGCGTTAATTTCACTCTATGCTATGCACTTATAGCTTACTTTGGGTGTTAGCTAACAGAGCTGGTGTACTGGAATGCTGCGGTAACTGGAACTCGTGTTAGCTAACAGAGCTGGTGTACTGGAGTGCTGCGGTAAATGGAACTCGTGTTAGCTAACAGAGCTGGTGTACTGGAATGCTGCGGTAACTGGAACTCTTGTTAGTTAACAGAGCTGGTGTACTGGAGTGCTGCGGTAACTGGAACTCGTGTTAGCTAACAGAGCTGGTGTACTGGAGTGCTGCGGTAACTGGAACTCGTGATAGTTAACAGAGCTGGTGTACTGGAATGCTGCGGTAACTGGAACTCGTGTTAGTTAACAGAGCTGGTGTACTGGAATGCTGCGGTAACTGGAACTCGTGATAGTTAACAGAGCTGGTGTACTGGAATGCTGCGGTAACTGGAACTCGTGATAGTTAACAGAGCTGGTGTACTGGAGTGCTGCGGTAACTGGAACTCGTGTTAGCTAACAGAGCTGGTGTACTGGAGTGCTGCGGTAACTGGAACTCGTGTTAGCTAACAGAGCTGGTGTACTGGAGTGCTGCGGTAACTGGAACTCGTGTTAGTTAACAGAGCTGGTGTACTGGAATGCTGCGGTAACTGGAACTCGTGTTAGCTAACAGAGCTGGTGTACTGGAATGCTGCGGTAACTGGAACTCGTGTTAGTTAACAGAGCTGGTGTACTGGAGTGCTGCGGTAACTGGAACTCGTGTTAGTTAACAGAGCTGGTGTACTGGAGTGCTGCGGTAACTGGAACTCGTGTTAGCTAACAGAGCTGGTGTACTTAAATGCTGCGGTAACTGGAACTCGTGATAGTTAACAGAGCTGGTGTACTGGAGTGCTGCGGTAACTGGAACTCGTGTTAGCTAACAGAGCTGGTGTACTGGAGTGCTGCGGTAACTGGAACTCGTGTTAGTTAACAGAACTGGTGTACTGGAATGCTGCGGTAACTGGAACTCGTGTTAGTTAACAGAGCTGGTGGTACTGGAATGCTGCGGTAACTGGAACCCGTGTTAGCTAACAGAGCTGGTGTACTGGAATGCTGCGGTAACTGGAACTCGTGTTAGCTAACAGAGCTGGTGTACTGGAGTGCTGCGGTTACTGGAACTCGTGTTAGCTAACAGAGCTGGTGTACTGGAGTGCTGCGGTAACTGGAACTCGTGTTAGCTAACAGAGCTGGTGTACTGGAATGCTGCGGTAACTGGAACTCGTGATAGTTAACAGAGCTGGTGTACTGGAGTGCTGCGGTAACTGGAACTCGTGTTAGCTAACAGAGCTGGTGTACTGGAGTGCTGCGGTAACTGGAGCTCGTGTTAGTTAACAGAGCTGGTGTACTGGAGTGCTGCGGTAACTGGAACTCATGTGTTGCGAGGGCAATAGTACGTGACGCTCCAGCTAAACTCATTCACAGTGGGTAGTATACTCACAAGTCAAACATCGGACATTCATAAAACAAATTTCCTCCCAAACGGTTTTAGTACAAACAAATCTCCTTAAGTTCGGCCTTTAAACCTCTCCCCTGAGATAACGTACACGTTATTATCTAGCGTAACGGACATTCAGTAATCGAGCAGCTTTAACATCTGCAAACGAAAGTATCATCTCAATAATCTATGTCATCACGTGTTCAAAGAAATATATAACTGCTTTCTGTTTATGAACCAGCTCTATTAGAACTTCCCACTATTATTATTATATTTCATTATTGTTATTCTAGTAAGAAATTATTCCATTTGTACTAAAAAATATATGAAAAATTAACTTCAATACTTTGTACGAACACGTAGAGTTGTGAACAAGGCTACCACTGAATTTAGCAGTGAATAAACAAAAAAAAATATCAATCGATATTTGGAAATAAATTACTTTTTGCGGTTTTTGAACGTATTAACTTGAGATATTTGTTAAGTGAGGCGACCTGTCTCTCTAGATGAGATGATGTTCCTGGAGACCGCGTTTACACAGGCGCACAGCCACAAGCACTTATGGCGTAGTTTACGACGTGCTACGCTCTTCGCAGAGTGGCTACGCTTTTTGGCGTTTGCTAAACGGCAGCTCGAGGCACCGTCCATGCTTAGTGCTTTCCAATTAGCGTGAGAGGCAAGAGCGTATAAACTGCATGAGATGGTTTCAGCTTGTTTATCGCAGTTCGCAAACGTGTCGTGCGTAGTTCGCTGCGAAATGAATAACCGTCCATCCATGTTTACCCTTCCAAGAAAACTGCTTAGTTCCTCGCCACATTTATGGTAGTGTTAAAGTTATTAAGTACATAGGAATCGAACGTCTGCGCCACACAAAAAAAAAATGTCTGATTAAGATTATTGCAGCGTCTGTTGCACTCACTCTTGTAATGATAATTTTGCGGAACAGCACACGCAGTTTCGCAAAATTAACAAACATTAAATTGAAATCATTTTGGATTTAGAATGGTGCGAAGTCTCATTTACTTTCCTTAACTCTACGAATGAGATATTTACGTTGGGAAACCAATTTTCAATTGAATACTTTGTAATGTGCACGTTCGCAGGTTTCCGAACATTAACTACACTAGTGCGATGATACATTCTGTTTTATACACAAAAATAATCCAGTGCTATTACGGATAAACAATATCGCGCGGAATGAAAGGCCTCCAGAGATTTCGCTCGTCAGGGGAATGTGGTCATTATATTGCAAAAAGCAACGTGGAAACCTATTTCCCGTTGCACGCGCAATTGCCGTGTATTCGCGCACATTATCACGAGAATAACAAGACTGGGTTGTTTTGTGCAACCCGTTTAGTTTTAGTGTAATTGCTTTATTAGTTTCCACGCCGCGTATTGGTTATGATTTCTATTAGGCTATTGTAGTGAAGAAACAGCCTGAAAGTTAATTGGGAGCTTTAAATCGGGAACAGTTTCACGTCGCTTTAGAGCACGGCGAGCAATTTTCTTTTGTTTGCAGCTTATGTTACATACGTAGAAAAATATAAATAAATGTCCGTATTAAAATAATTTATTGGAAAATGTACAGACCCACACGAGAACTGAACTTTTAGTTATTCAAACTTTAGTGTGTTTGTTACATTTTTTGTAAATTCTTAATCGGTTAAGGGTAACATATTAACATGAAACTACGTCAGTAAAGGAGAAGCAGGAATTAAATTGAAATGAAAATTTGGGTATGTAACCGTTAAGATGCTTTGAGTGGTTAATAACGGGAGAAGAACGCGAAAAAACAAACAAACAAAATAACCTGAAAGTAGACTTGTTTTTTAAAAAACAGTAAAAATATAGATATATGCCCTATTTGAGTTCTCTAACAGGAGTACTCTGTTGCGGGATACATCCGCCTTTCAGTATAGATGTTTATCCTGAACTCCAAGTAAACACTCTGTGAGATATGTTTTCATAGAAAACGACGTAGAAAAAAACATAACACTTGTGACCAAACAGGGTTAATAAAAGAGAGACCCTCCCTTGACGATCGGGAATCGAAATTACTTATTTGAAAAATGTTAAAAAGAACTGTGTGACGTGGAAACACAAATTCCAGAATATTTTTGCCTCATTTGACGTCTACATTCTGTTAATATTTGGCTGGTTGTGACATCGCCTGCCGCGAGGGGAATAGGGGCTGCAATTGTTATTAACCAGTAATGTTACCCGCGGGTGTTTATCGATTGTCATGGTATAACAATCATATGTACGTTAATTGAGCACAACCGTTTTATTGGTGTAAGACACTCACGTGAATTAATCTCGAGAAAAACACTCCTGCAAGGTATGCAACCGTTGAGAACGCTTGATGCCATCACAGATGCTGATATCAAACCATGATATAGACTGTTCACGGAAAGTGAGCATTTTTGAAGCCCTATTCGCTTCTCCATTCAGCTATATTTTAACCTTAAATCCACCTTTTAAAAATAAATATTGCCGTGTAAGTAATAAACACAGTTTGTATATTCCACCGCACTTCGAATTTAACGTCTAAGGCTAATATATTCATTGTCTATTATTCCTAATGAAAAAAAATAGGGGGGGGGGTGCTATCAAAAGTGCTCACTTTATAAAAATATCCACAAATGTTTTATTTCATCTTACGTTAGTTTCGACATTTTGCAAAATGACACATTGTAATTTCCAGCTATCAAAGGCGTGTCCCACACTAGATAATTACGTTGTCATACGCCACATTGTGTTTTCCTACTGCATCTCTCATTAGGAATCAACTCACGATGGTTTTCAACTGCAGTTCAGGGCCATCCCTTATATGTTATGTCAATTAAATAGAAATGCTATACATATGTTTTGAAACTGAGCAGCGCTATTATTCAGTGCATATCTTACAAAGTCTTTCTTTCTTTGGTGTAGTACGATAATGCAAAAGGAGCTAAGAAGTGGGCTCTGAACTACGTGGTAGCCTGATCCATAGATTACAGATGAGTTAGTCATCTTATTCGTCTTCTGCTCATGTACCAAAAATTGACCTACCCCAACAGAACACTTCTGTCAAAGGCACATGGTCAATAGTGATGAAAGTGTTTGTATATATTTAATTTTGAAATGGCAGGCAATATTACGAGAGTAAAATTCTTTCACCAAACTGAATTCATTGCATTATAAATTGGCTAGAGTAAGTAAAAATACATCTCAAAGCATTTGTTTACAAATCTGTTTTCTAACCTAACATCCAGACCATGCCGTTTTCGCTAGATGTATTGGCAGAAAAACAGTTCAATGATGGAACACGGAGATTGGTTTTGGGCAGACAACGAGATCGGTATACCTCATCTTTAGTCTATGGCCTCATCCGGAAACTATTTAAATCCCACTAAAGTTAGTGGCTGGAAGCGTGTTTCCTTAAGGCGGTATTACACGATACCAGTATCCGTAAAAGCTTGTGCAAGGTCCGCCATTGCGGCCTGTATACGGGCTAGTGTGGCACCCGTCATGCCATTTCCCTCCTAACAAGGCCAGCATTCGTACTATGTTTGGTACTTGGATACGTTCGATTTTTCGTGGCAAGTTCCATACCGACTCTCGTACCTGGCCAATCACATTGCAGTTTCAGAGCGTAGGGCGCTCCCCGTGGCTGCTGCTTGAAACGAGTTGATGAAACCGAAAAAGGACGCCTCCATCTTGATTTTACATCCGTGATGTCGAAACTCTTTCAAATAAATTGAAAATAGGACGACGAATAACATTGGCTAAAACAACTTTTAATTGCTGTTTAAAACCATTCTGGATACTTAAAACATTAACTACGGTATGAAACAAAATTCTTTCAAACGTTTTTCGTTGGTACGTACCGCATATAAACTTCAAATCGCTTTTTTTTTAAACTGATAGTGCAGAGGTAAAGTCGCGGCGTTCTCTTTAAGCATGTGACTTTTCTGCGTGAGTTCGAAACTCCACCGGACCCAAATTTATTTATAATTAAATTTTACATGCTGATAACATCCCTGTGCGTACAGAAAAAACTATATTTTGCAACCGGTCGGTAATTTTCGTCAATATTAAAAATAACAATTCGTATGCTAGTGACTGTACGTCGTTTCCAAGAAAATGAATGAAGCTATACTAGTAAGCAATCAATGTATTTAAAAGGCGGACTGTAGTATAACAATATTAACATGGGCTAACTAGTTATTTTTAACAGACCTACGCAAGTTACTAACTGGTAGCAGTTCTGCGAATAAGGTTCATGTTCACTACAAACCACACACTGCACACCCCCCGAGGGCGCTCAATGCTAGTACGCGAACTGCTGTCGTGTAATATGAACCTTCCATGGCGGCTCATATAGCGGCTGGTATACCGGCTCGTGCACAAGGGCTTGTAGAAGCTTGTACAAGGACCAAGTACGGCTGCAGGTATCGTGTGTGATATCGGCTTTAAGCTTCATACACAATTGAAAACTTTAGTATTAGGCTTTACGTTTCCTTTCCTCTAATGAAACCACCAATACACAATACAATTATAAAGTCGGAATTCACACAATTAAACATCCGTTATGCGAGCTTCTTAAAAATGTGTATTTTTTTTATGTAAATAATTATGATATTATCCAGGAGTGCATTTTACGTGCCTTTTTTTTAAACTAGGCTTAAAATTTATATTAAAAGTTTATTTTTAAAAAATGTTTATTTAATTTATTAAAATATTCCAATTCATATATTTGCTCTCCACGTTGTATTTGTTTGCAATTTATTTAATTTTAGACGAGCTTTGTTTAATATACCGAGATTAAAATCGCCATACAATAAAATAAAGCACTTTACTAATAGCATTTGTTAGATTCTCGGCAAAATGGCTGCTTGACTTTAACTTTCAAGCTCCACAAGAAACAACATGTCGGAAAGCAAACGTAAAGTAAAATCGTAATTGTCAAATGTCAAAGTTTTCAACTGCGTAAGGATCTTTAGCGACGCGAGGAGCTAGGAGCCGATCTGGAGCGCTGTCTAAGTGATGCCCAGTGCGGAAAACGTTCCGATCCCCCTGTGCGAGGTCGCAATTACACGGACATGCATTATAATACGAGGCGACCACGTCACAGGCAGTGGCCAACCCCTCCCCCACCCCTCCACTATGCCTCGTGTTTCTCTCCGTCTATGGCTCTCCACGCCATAAATTCCCCTGGCGGGACGTTTATATAATTACCACCAGCGACTGCGGCAGATCCACGCACAGCCGCGAATGCACACGGATCTGGTATCCCTCGCTGTGGCGTATGTTCCGGCGGCGCCGTTGATGATGTACAGTCCTGAAGCCTCGCTGAAGTTCCACCTTCAGGATATTCCGCCGCCTCATGCTTAACCCTCTGAGGACGGAAAAAAATTTATAAAGCTGAAGACAAGACTGGAGTTAGCTTCTTATATTCCACACTACAGCAAAGTTGAAAGTGTTGCTGTCTGTATTTCCACTCACCATCGTGCTATTGGTCCTGGCCACACCGTACATGCTTGTTGTGATGTACAACATTTATTATTGGCTGGCCGTGGGCCAATGAAGTAGAACGTTAGTCGTGTACTAATTAATGAATCGTTCCAGATGTAACGCGTTTTACAATCCATCGTGTTCTTTTAAGAGCTTTTTAAAAGTTACAGTTTTGTTCTTACGAGAAAAATGTTGATTGGCTGTAAATTTATTCTTTGATTCTGATAAACTCCTACAAAACAGTAAAATTATGAAATGTTTAGTTTTGTCTTCAAGAGCAAAGAAATTCTTGCAAAAACATTGCACCGTTTATATACGTGCATACTGCTCAAAGGGTTGTGACGTCTAAAAAATTACAACAGAATGTCAACGCGCAGCATTCTTGTACGCTCAGTTTCATAATATTTTGCATGAAGACTATTCCTCACTAGGTACTACCGAGCCATCTAGTTTCCCTCCATTCTTACACATATTAATTATAAATTAAATACTATAATAATTATTAGATGAAACACAATTAAATGTTTACTTTAACCAAACCAGACAGTTCCGGGCTGCAATTAAGGTAAGACATAATTGTGTGTCCCATTTTTAACCCTTTCAAATTTACGGCAACCCGTTCATTCCCGAGATAATTTACGATCTCAAGCGTTGCAATCGCTTGATATTTTGATGTGCATTGTACTTTGACCTAGCGCGTCTCTTGCAACCAATGAACAACATCCCTCCAATCACAAACGAGAGGTGCAGAAACTTCGACGAATCACATTTCTCACAAGGACGATTCTCATAACATCGGCCACTTATTCCTTATTGTGTACAGTGCCGACCATAAATATACTTCACGTGAAATATGTTCCCGAACATGCACATGGGGACTGAAAGGGTTAATTTACCGTTTCAGGTATTGCAAACATAACATTGTATTATGCGTGCCGTACTCAAGTCGACACAACACGGGTTCAGTTGGCACAGCCAATGAGCTGCAGGTTATATGTTCGGCTACAGTTATATGAACAAATTTTGACCTATATCAGTAAGACGGTTTGCGAATCACTTGCCCACAGGTAAGATAATTTGTCAGTCAGTTTCGTTGTGTGACAAAATATTACCTACACGTTTATAATGTACACGATTGTGTGTACTAAGGGCTGCCTGTTTTTCGCGAAACGATGTACGCAAAAGCTAGACTCCATTTTCCTACGCAATGCGTGCAGTTTCCCTTTGGTTATTGGCCACGTGTCTTTGTCGGGAGACAGATCTTTACCTGACTGAACCAATCAAAATTAGGTAACTCCAACAGCGAATGTCCGTGATTCGCGGCCAGACATCTGCAATGCGCGACACTTAAAATCATCCAATCACGAATGTGGATCTGAGCTCTAGTGTTTTGGAGAACAAGTAGTCCTGAAATATTTTCGCGAAAAACCAGGTGGGCTTATGTATACTGGGTCTGAACTAGATAAGTTGAGCGCACATGCTACGATATATATATAGGCTGTTCACGGTAAAGTGAGAACTTTTTAAGGCCCTTTCAATAGGCCTTAACCCCTAATAAATATATTTTCTGCAGCTCCAGACGTTAACTTTGTCAGTGGTGAAAATTATACACTGTGTTTATTAGTCCGATGACAATGTTTATATTATAAAGTGAGGAACATAGAAATCTAATGAAAAGAAAAATTAAGCAGGGCCTTAAAAAGTGCTCACTTTACCGTGAACCGCCTATAGTTAGCCGTCTCCCGTTCAGCCAACAGGAGTAAAATATTGGACGTTGTTAAGTCCTTTTCAAATATACATCGGTGGTGCAGTTGTAACACAGCGGACTCTCATTTCGATGGACCAGGGTTCTATTTCTAGCGGCTGTGTCACCTGTGTTCTTAGGGCGCGTTTACACGGCGATAGAAATGCGCGATAGTTCCTATCGCGAGAGCTACTTTCGCATTACTATCGCCGTGTAAACTGCACGATTGTTACTGTCGCATGGTCGCGATAGCACTTTCATGATATCAGCTCGAGCTAGAGCTGATAGTAACTGTCGCGACAAAACATGCAACCATCGTATTGTAAACTGTGTAGCATCACTATCGTGATAGTGCGTGTCACAAATTTGTACATGTGTTCACTTTGACAGTATCATTGCAGGATTGTTTTGATTCTGTTAATATCTGTCACTGTTCTTACACTATGTGGCGGTATGACAGGACGTATATTATTATTTAGACATGACCCGACAGTATTGACAGCATATTTATTGTCATATAATAAACCACGGGAACAATGCATGTTTACATGTCATGAATATCCTGTCGCAATACTTAGCTAACCCAACAAATATCAAACTATTGACAAACGGATATAAATGTAGGGCCTATCAATGTATTTACACAAGTGTTGTCGGACATGTTCCTTTCGAAGTTAACTATCACAGCGTGTTTAGATCGTGTGTGTCGCCAGGACCTATCGTGGCAGTGACTGTCACACACTTTCGTGATAGCTGCTAGAACCATGTATACGCGCCCTTAGTACTTTGTGGTGTAGCACCAGCCATCGGCAACCTTCCCGTACATTGTATACACATTTGTAGGCCTACACTATGAGTCTGAATATGTTAACCCCAGTGTAGACAATTGTCTAGATGTTGCATAGAAATGTTATATTTGAGCAGTACTGTGCACTGTGATTCTCATTGCCTAATTATGAGTCCTGTGGGTTACTGATTCCTAAACCGTACTCCTCTTCTACGTTATGACTTGTTCGTATTACTGATCGCCGAACACAACCCCTACTGATCGCCGAACACAACCCCTAATGATCGCCGAACACAACCCCTAATGATCGCCGAACACAACCCCTACTGATCATCGAACACAACCCCTAATGATCGCCGAACACAACCCCTACTGATCGCCGAACACAACCCCTACTGATCACCGAACACAATACCTATGATCACCGAACACAACCCCTACTGATCACCGAACACAACCCCTACTGATCACCGAACACAACCCCTACTGATCACCGAACACAACCCCTACTGATCACCGAACACAACCCTACTGATCGCCGAACACAACCCCTACTGATCACCGAACACAACCCCTACTGATCACCGAACACAACCCCTAATGATCACCGAACACAACACCTACTGATCACCGAACACAACCCCTACTGATCACCGAACATAACCCCTAATGATCGCCGAACACAACCCCTACTGATCACCGAACACAACCCCTACTGATCACCGAACACAACACCTACTGATCACCGAACACAACCCTACTGATCACCGAACTCAACCTCTACTGATCACCGAAACAACCCTACTGATCACCGAACACAACCCTACTGATCACCGAACACAATACCTAATGATCACCGAACACAACCCCTACTGATCACCGAACACAACCCCTACTGATCACCGAACACAACCCCTACTGATCACCGAACACAACCCCTACTGATCACCGAACACAACCCCTACTGATCACCGAACACAACCCTACTGATCGCCGAACACAACCCCTACTGATCACCGAACACAACACCTACTGATCACCTAACACAACCCCTACTGATCGCCGAACACAACCCCTACTGATCACCGAACACAACCCTACTGATCACCGAACACAACCCCTACTGCTTATTGGTAGTCATTCGAAGCAACCGCTTTGCCATACTTAGTACAGCATTCATGGAAATATATCGTGTTAAGGTAGGTTAAGACTGGTCACGATAAAGTGGCAACTTTTGAAATCAACGTATGGAAAATGTCACTGCCTCTGCCTGCAAATATTTCAACGGGTGCAATGAGTGGCATGCGTCCAGTAAAGTTGGTAACGATGAATGGAAAGTAGTTACATATCTTAACGTCGAATAAAAAGTGTTAGATGACAATTTGCGATTGTTTTAATTATTTCTTTCGTTTTCTGTTTTTTTATGCATCAAAGTGTAAAAATAAGCAGGTTTGTGAAATATTTACTTCTATAATAATTTCTCAATTTCGCATGACTGACGCATGAATGAAGTGACATGCCGATGAAAATGTAAATTTACATAAGGCGGAAGAATATACGAGTATACAAGTAGTTCTTTAGCAGGGCTTTCGGAAGTGCTCATTTTACCGTGAACAGACTTTAGGTAAGTGGGTTAAACGTATTTTCGACAGTGAGGTCATTAGAGAAGGCGCAAGTTTCACAGGGGGATAGGGTTTGGGGAAGGATTAGGGAGGAATCGGCCGTGGGCTATGTTTGGGACCCATCCCAGCATTTGGCTAGAGAGATTTCGGAAAACCACGGAAAACCGAAATCAGGAATCGGACCCCTAATATCGTGGTAAATTAATGTGGGAATATAAGTGTTAAAAATCAATTGTGTGGAGGATTCTTAGGACAGACATAGTAACTTTAAACATCCACGAAGCTAACGTAATAATCTCCATCCCCTGCATTCAAATGCGGTTACTGGCGTGTGGTCGGGTAGCGGCGAACAGGCATTTGCATCGGAGGTCTCGTGGGAACGTTAGCCACCCGCGCAGCTGGGGAGGAATTGAACGCACGACCTCTCGAACGTTGTCGAGGCGTAACTATTCACGCTTGCCTACGCTACGCACGCTCTGCCACACACGCGCAACGGCATTCTGCAGAGACACGTGACCGGCCGTCACAGTGAAGGGAACCGAGACATCGCCTGTCTTCGGATACGAACATATTAGGGCTTCGCATCAACCAAAAACTATACCAGAATCTTCCTTTTCTTTTGACGTGAATACGTCTTTAAATTTGCAGCCATAGGGGGAGGCAATCCAGAAAATCAGATGATAAGAAAAAATCGGAGGATACAGTTTGGCACTGCAGCTCCGAATCTATAGTCTACATTCAAAATCCAATTACACCACTCGATTGCCAAAGGATCAAAGAATACGTTATGTTGAGTGAGGACTACGAAGCTTAGCGAGGAGGGAAGGGGGGGGGGGCAATTTTGAGTTTGTTTCGCCGCGTCTCATAACTTCCTCGTAGTATAACTTTTGACTAGGAGAAGCTACGACGATCGTTTGAGTTTCAATCGACAGCTCTCGTCAAGATCAATCGATTGCGTGTATAAAGAAAATAATAGGCGTGGTTATAGTGAAATTGTATGCGTTTCATTTAAAAAATTAACAAAACTTAACACAATTTTGGCCTATATTCGCCAAAAAGCCAAGTTGAAATACAGAAATCGTATACGGTTGGAAAGAGCATTCCAAAAGCAATCTAGAATGCAAAACAACATGGGGTTTGACACCTTCTGGAGAACTGTGTCCAATTGTCGCCTTCTACTGGGACAGTAGATAACCAATATGTAGTTCATACCAGCTCATGTGTACCTAAGACTGTGGAGTATAGCCTGCGGGTCATTGAAGTGGCGAATTTCTCACGTCTCTACAAATCTGTGACACCGATGAAACCTCATGTGATCGAGCGAAGCGGTGCCGGGGACGTAAAATATACGTCAAGGCGTCCGAGAGCGTCAACATAGACGTATTCACGCAAAAAGAAAACGGCCGTGTCCCCAACACAACCAAACCCAATTTTTTAATTTATTTACATGCGAAGAGGAATTTAAAAAAGGCTAATAATGAAGGTTAGCTATGAGTAGAGACGTGAAAATTCGCAAGTTAAATGACCTTCTAGGGTAGACTCCACAGTCGTATGAAAAATGATGCAAATATCACTGTTCATTGGTTATTTGTTGTTTCAGTGGAAGTCGAAGACTGGTTCAGCATTTTATTGTGTGTATATTGCTGTTTCATAGTTGCTGCGGTGGTAGAAAATTACGGGTTGACCAATAGTATAAGACAAACTTACGATGTTTTGAATTCTAACTTAAACCAAAATGAATCCACGGATTTTTCAGATCTCTAGTTATGAGTCTTACTCTGCAGTACACACAACGTAAAATTTAGTCACAAATAGCATTAGTATGTACTTTAAAGTATCAGTAAGCAACTGTATTTCTACAATTATAAAAATTCGCGTTGTAAAACGTAATACGCACAAACGTATAAAAAATCCCTGAACTTAAATTTTTACATAGTTATAATTTTTCAGTAATTACTATGAAACTGAATAACGACAAGAAAACGAAAAATTAATTAATGCATAGAAAGTGAAGTCGAAGTTGAAGGAAAAACATGCGCGAAACAGCCACTAATTCCGCGGATTCCAAACTCACACGCCAACAAATTGGCGTCACTGACTGCTGACATGTCGTAACGACGTCCACCAATCAGCGTCCTTCAGGAAACTTACCGGCCAGTATATGCAGTCAGACACAAAGCCCGTTACCAGAGGCCTCAAGCAACCAATCAGAAAATAGATACGTCCATGTCACGGCATTTCGCCTCTGTATGTTTACCTAAACTGTGATAGTTGGTAGTGACACTGAACTAAAGGCTGTTCACGATAAAGTGAGCACTTTTGAAATCAACTTTAGAACAAAGTCACTGCCCCTACCTGCGTATATTTTAGCGGGCGCAATAAGTAACATTCGCACAGTACAATTGGTAACGATGGATGGGAGGTAGTTCCACATCTAAACATCAAATAAAAAGGGCGTAGCTAACCATTTCTCATAATTTTAATAATTTCTTTCGCATTCTGTTTTTTTTCATGCATCGAAGTGTAAAAATTAGTAGATTAGTAAAATATTTACTTTTCTAATAATTTTAGAGTTTCACTTGACCGACGCATAAAAAAAGTGATGAGTCTCATTACAATTTAAATCTTACATAAGGCGGCATAATACACATTGTGCATACAAGTAGATATTAAGCAGGTATTTCCAAATTGCTCATTTTACTGTGAATAACAAATTGAAATGTTCACAGCTTACGAAATAGGATTGGTTGTATAGGGTATTCACGGTAAAATGAGCATTTTTGAAAGCCCTGCTTAAGATCTACTTGTATGCACGTTGTGTATTCTTCCGTCTTATGTAAAATTGGCATTGTCATGCGCCTCATCATTTTATTCATGCGTCGGTCAAGTGAAACTGTGAAACGATTGAAAAAGTAAATATTTTAAAATTTTCCCCTTTTTACACATCGATACATAAAAAAAAAAAAACAGAATGCGAAACAAATAATTTATGTCACAAGTGGTTACCAATCACTTTTTATTCGACGTTAAGATACGGAACTACTTCCCATCCTCCGTTACCAACTTAACTAGACGTATGTCACTCAGTGCGCCAGGTAAAGTGTATGCAGGTGTTGGAGAGGTGACTTTTTTTCTGATATTGATTTTAAAAGTGCTCACTTTATTAGGAACAGCCTTTGTCGAGGAGGAGAGCAATGCAAACTGCTGCACGACCGTAAATGTTAGACGAGGATGGAAACTTTGCAAAGCAAATGTACAGCAGTTTGTGGACGGGGGGACGAACCGAAACATTACGGTGTTTCTATAGATTGCATTTCCCATTAAGTAGGCGTTCCAAAAAAGATGCTCTCCCGACAGTAAAGTAGCTTAGAGTGAAAGTTGAGCAAAAACTACGGTGAAAGTGGTTTATGATCAAGCGTAATTCCAACTGTACCTGTGTTTACAAACATTGCCTTGCCTAGCAACCGACGTAACTCTCCAGGTATTTCGTTCTTTTTTTTTTTTGCCTAAAAAACAAACGTGTATGCTATGGGTTACTTTTTCCATAGCCAAATCATAAACATTGCTTGCAGAAATGCAACAGTATACAAAATGTGCCGCCGTTTTCCGTTTTGCAATTCGTTACTCGTCAAAATAGTTCGAGTAAAAGTTCTGCTCTATCAATATGATTAGAGTAAATTATTCGGCCGTTTTGTGACACCGTTAAAAACGTGAATAAAATTTCCCAGAAATTTTTTTGCAAAGCAAAAGGAAAGTTTGCTCACACAGTAATTACCGAGTATAAACGCAGATATTTTTTTTTTTACACAGGCAGAATCGTACGCTAAAATAAAGGGAAGTCTCAGATCCACCAACTACTTCGCATACGTTTAATTTTTTTCCCTTATACGATGATGTTTGGAGGGTGAATCAATAAAATGAAAACATCACGAAACATCGTGAACATCGATTTACAAGATTATAAAGCAAACTTTTCCCTTTTTACAACGAGAGGATTACTATTATGTCTTTGCCTGCAAATTTTCTCGTCGAACTTATTACTGCTAACGATCGTGATGTATAGGCTATTCCCGGTCAAGCGGAGACATTTTTAACGCCTTACCAACAGCCATCAACCACTAATAAATATATCTTATTGCATACTAGACGTTAACTTTTTGAGAATACTGAAATATATGCACTGCGTCTAGTGATCAAGTGGGAATGCTCATATTGGAAAGTGCGGGAAAGAGAGAAATTAGGTATACGGAAAAATCTAGCACGGTCTCAGAAAGTGCTTCATTTACCGGTAATTTGCGTATACTTAAGTTGTTACTTGATGGATCTGAACACTTACAAAGTCACGTAGTGGACCGACTTCCAATACTAGATACTTGCATTCTTCATCAGGTGTTCAAGCGCGAAAATTTACAAAGCAGGATACACGTGTTTGAGAGTGTAATGTTGCGCCATTTTGTTTCCCATGTTGCTTTAGATCACAAGGCGGTGACCTGAATTTTAATGTATATGTAACTAATTTAAATGTTTATTATTTTCATATATGTGGTCCTGCATAGCAAAAATATATATTAATTAAACAAAAGGGCAATGGAAACATTAACAGATGGTCACTGCTGTCAACAAATATGTAATATGTCTTTCCTCTTAAATACCACTATTTACTCAATTTTGTCTCAGCAGCCGTAATAAAGCTCGAGAATTAATAAAATAATAATTTACCAAGGAATTTGCAGGACCTAAACATTCACCAAAGATACGAATAAATCAACTGAAACAAAGGAAAATAAGTAAAAGAAGAATACAGATTATTATTTGCCTTCTTTTCTTCTCCAGTTTGTCAGATTTATGGGGTTAACTGAATATTGGTAAAACTAGAAACATTACCTTTGTAGGATCACATTTTCTTTGTGCGTTTGATATATAAACGTTACATGAGAGAACGTACATATCTTAATTACTCAAACCTCACAGACTGTCACTCGCCAAAGGCGTGAGCTGTATTTTTATCCCATTAAATGTGTACTATTCAGAAAGAAACATGTGTTGTGCCTATAATGTTGCCTATAACGAATACTAAACACGTGTCTTTCTTGTGCCTGTAATTTTCCCTATAGGCTGTTCATTTTAAATTGAGCACTTTTGAGACCCTAGTAATTTTTTTCCTTTCAACCATTTTTTTCCCCTTAAACCACCTATTAAAATTAATATTGCCATGTAAGTAACTAACACACGTGTGTATATTCTACCGCAACCAGAAATCAACGTCTAGGGCTAAAATAAAACACATCTGAAGACTATTATTCCAAATGAGAGGGCTTTCAAACGCGCTCTCTTTACCGTGAATAACCTATAGAAATAAAACTTGTAGAGTTTAAAAAATAGTTTCAGCATATTATTACATAAATACGTTCAATGTGTATATAGTGCGTAAATGAACGATATTTAGGAAAGAACTACATATTGCCTTGAGTTAGACCTCTTCAAGATAAACGATCGTCACCAATAGTCTCTCGTCAGCTTGGGATGAAGAGAATTTTTCAGTGTGTAGTACAGTGCCTCTAATGGAAACTTTAAAAATGTTTTCTGCTCTAATATGCAGCACTCTATAATTGCGGTCTTAAAAATATGTTGCGATAACTATGCTGTCTTCAAAGAGCTTACTCTGAATTGGAGTGCTGAAATTTCTTCTTTCTCCCTGATCTGTGGAAGGGTATAAAATGGCAGTATTATATATAAAATATGAAATATATAATATATAATATATGAAATGGAAGTATACGCATATATAGGCTGTCCACAGTAAAGTGAGCACTTTTGAGGTCCTAGTTACTTTTTCCATCCAGTCATTTTTTATCCTTTAACCACTTTTTAAAGTAGATATTGCCATATAAGTAATAAAGCAGGTGTGTTTATCCCACCGCACTCGGAAGTTAACTCCTAAGACTACAATAGAATATAATTATTGACTATTATTCCAAATGAGAGGGATTTCAAAAGTGCTCACTTTATCACGAATAACCTATATATGACATAATTTTACATGCTCATTTTGCAAAAATACGAATGGTATTTTTTTTCAGTCGTGGCTTCCCTAAATTTTTGAGCAAACGTCAAAAGCATGTTGAAGTTTCCAAAGTTTTATATTACTGATACTTAAATGGTCTATTCTTTCAGTCTAACGTACGACACGTTTTTATATTATTAAGACGTTACATTTTCCACTACGGCTCAGAACGTTTACTAAAACGATACACGATTCTCATTACGGTTATTACATTTTTAATATTCTTTGACAATAAACTGAGACTCCTGCATATATTTACAATCAGTTCAGGCAAGTATATTTATTGTTTTAAAATGTAACATATTTGGATAAAGAGCGTGTAATGCCACACATTTCTTCTTTCTTTTTTTTTTAACGCGATAGATCACTGTGGGCGAGGTTATCGGTCAACATTTCCTTGTTAGTTACACCAACATTTCCTTGTTAGTTACACCAACATTTCCTTGTTAGTTACACCAACAGTTCGGAAGGGAAATATTATTTTATGAAACCACAATGTTTGGCGTTGTGTTAATTAAACGAGACAGGCGCGCCATTATTGTTGATCGAAAAAAAGCAGTTTCTGTCACAGTGGTTGTAGAATGAGGATGGGCAGTGCATAACAAACACTGACCTTTAACACAATGTAAATCAAAACTATATCTTTTTGTAAACATTTACCGCCATTTTCAAGTAATGCATAGCTTTTGCACCCACTATCGGTTCAGTTTGCACAAAAAAATTACGTATTTCTAATTAGCTTTCATTCTTCTTTTTTTTTTAAATTAATTGCTAGGTTATTTTCATAATTTTATTTCCAAGAAATCAATTTTCTTAGGTATTTTTTAAGATTTACTTAACACTCCTAAGTATTGCATCCTTTTTTTGTGTCATTATCTTTTGTAAGACAAGCAGATGACACTTCAAGGAAACATAGATGCTTTCTGTTATCTTAGAAAATGCTGCGGGATTCCAGGAAAGGCTTTCGTAACAAATACGTCACCATGACGAACAGACAAACTATCGCGTTACCTAAGGACAGAAAGTACTATTCTTAACATTTTAAAAATTTTTTGAATGTAACTGGGAAAAAATATTTTAATAAATGCTAGCGAAGACATGAAAGTGTTGTAACAAAAGTTGCGTATTATCGTGATTCCTTGCCGACATACTTTTTTAATACTATCTTGTTGCTAGCAAATAAAATTTGCTCAACTAGGCTTAGGCTGGCATACAAATGCTTTTGGGTATTTGAATCTCAGTTCAACAGTCCTGTCACGTGACGTTAGAAAGTCGGGCTTCCTTTGTCGTCCAGTCCAAGACAGTTAGCAAACTCTCAGTTAGTGAACTGATCATTAAAGAGGTTTGTTTGTCGTTAATACTAGAGGCATGAAATTTCGCAAGTTAATTTTGCAGCAAGTCAGGCTTCACAGTTGTGTCTGGGGCCGCGGTGGCGTGGTGGTTAGAAATCTCACCTCACACCTAGGCGAACCGGGTTCGATTCCCGGCGGGGCTGCTCCCGGATTCTCGCCTGTGAGAATCGTGCCGGACGATGCCGGTGATCGATTGCCAATCTCGGGGTCTCCCGCGTGAACCCCCCCCCCCCCCTGCACTGCTCCATATTCCTCTCACCTCACACTCATCGGCCCGCAAGATATCCGCCTTAAGGCGGATTGCCACCCACTATCTTGGACTTATGGAATTTTTTCCATACTCTGGAAATACAGTTTTGTATCATGTTTTCTTTTTTTTTTGGAACGACAGAGCAGAGAGCATTGCCTAGTGCATTATATAAGATCAGTATTTTTTTTATTACTGTTGTTATCGTCGCCTTTGTATTCATTCGCAAGACATAACCTCGCGTTTCGCATCGACAGTTACCAGCTAAAATTAATAAATATAGCCAAGTTGTGGCAGTTCGATAAATTGTAGGAAGCTGTTATTTGGGATACATTGTGCGGGAAATTTCAATACACCTTCTGAATTGAAAGCTATGGCAAAAAATCGATAAATACAAGATGGCGGGTAGGAGTCCACCTTAAGAGCCGCCTGAATCTCCCAACTCCACAGTTTTCTCTGTGCGTCAGAGATTCTTTGTTCATTGGTTGCTTCACCAGGAAGAAGCCTTTCATCGTTGGAGTTTCTTGGACGTGATTCGGTAGCTGTTTTAGTTTTGTTGAAAGTCATTCAAGGTGTGGCCAACAACTTGGGTACTTTTTGAATAAAATACTACAGTCACACAATCGATTGATGTCCAACCTGTTGCTAGATGATTCGCTTAAGTTTTCAGTTTTCGGGGCCAGTAATTCTAAGATACTTAATACAATATTTGTGGTTTCATTTTGGGACGAGACCGCATTTAAAAAAATATATATATTACACCAGGAATTGGTCAACGCGTTGACACTCCACTGGAGAATCATGAGCCAGCAAGCGACAAAATGCCGACCCAATCGTCGCCTCCCATTTTGAGAGCAAGCAGAAATTGACAAGTTTGCTGTCTGCGTGATTGTACAGGTCACAAAACTCGGAAATTTTTCAGGTGTCTACCGATCATTTCATAAACTTACCCCTTGGCGTGTAAAATTCAGTTCTTTGTTTGGTTTTTTTTTTTTTTTTTTTTTACGATTTGCAGAAATCACTTCTAGGTAATTAAAATATGTATACTTTGTAAACTATTAATTGAAAAAAAACCATAAAATTTTTTCTCTAGATAAAATACTTTCCCCACATCCGCGTGAAGTTTAACGAGAAAATTAACAGACGCGGCAAGGGCTAATAATCTTGACAGGAAACTTTGGGCGAAAGTGTAATATTTCAGTTAGCTTTAACTCAAAACCTTATTCTTTTGCAGTCGTTAATACAAGATTAACAATATTATAGACGTTCTTGACAGTTTTCACGAGATAATTAATGGGAGAATAGACACAGGTAGTCAAGACCATGACAGTATTATATTACACACGCAGTGGAATGATACATAATGGGCTTCAAGAAGTCCTCAGTGGACCCAGTGGGCTCATTTCAAAGTGATCAAACGGGACAGGTTCACAAAATATTACTATAAATTTGCAGATGTAGTATTACTAAGATTTTCCGCAGTTCCATTAACGTGAAGCAGTGGCTTGCGGAAGGGAGATTTTAATTATCACGTTCCATAAGGGCGAGAATTGAGGGTTCGGCAGGCCGACTCCTTCTGAGAGCTGTAGCGCATATGCTCCTCTGGGCTGAAGATTTATGTTTAGGGATGTGGCGGGGGTGCGAGACCGACTTACTCTCAGGTTCCTTCGCTTAGGGGGTTTTATGTATGGAGAGAATGGTCGCTCATAAAATTACCCTCCCCCCCCCCCCCAAACACAACCATCGGAGCGGCTTAAGAGCTCCCGGATAGACTCAACGCCATCTCGCCGGGGCTATCCGCTACGATACGAGCAGCCGTATAGAGAACGCCCACACTTGAGGGAGAACTGGGCGCCACCATAATTTGTCATTTTCACGCCAATATATATATAGAGGCTATTCACGGAAAAGTGAGCACTTTTAAAAGCCCTGCTTAAGATCTACTTGTGTGCACGTTGTGTATAATTCTACCTTATTTAAAATCAACATTGCATAGGCTTCATCACTTTATTCATGCGTAGGTCACTTGAAACTTTGAAATTATTAGGAAAAGTAAATATTCTACGTATCTGCTCCTTTTCATTTCTAATCTTTGACGCATTAAAAAAAAAAAACAGACAGCCAATTAAATAATTTATGTTATCACAAATGGTTACCCAACACTTTTTATTCGACGTTAAGATGCGGAACTACTTCCCATCCATCCTCACCAACTTTACTGGGTGCCTGTCACTCAGTGCGCCCGTTACAATATATGCAGGTAGGAGCGGTGACATATTTTTCTAAGGTTGATTTCAAAAGCGCTCACTTTATCGTGAACAGCCGTTAAAGACTGTTCCTGGTATAGGGAGAACTTTTGAAACTAACCATTGAAAAATCACATTGTCACTACCTGCGTGTTTTCATGTGGAGACATGCGCCTAGTGAAGTTGGTAACGATGGATGGAAAGTAGTTCCACTTCTCAACTTTGAATTAAAAAATTTTCTGTAAACATTTATCAATACCCAAAACTTTATTTCTGTTTCGGAATTGTTTAATTCATAAAAGGGCATTGGTTAACTAATATGTAAAATAATTACTGGTGAAGTAATGTTAAAGTTTCTTTCCACTGACGCATTAATCGAATGTTCAGGTACATGGCAATGTTTACTATGCACATGGCGGAAGGATATACACTGTGCATACAAGTAGATCTTATGTAGGTCTTTCGAAACGTTAATTTTACCGTGAGCAACCTATACACTCGATTGTAATATCCTCATACTGAGATCGTTATTACTGGCTAACTCTTTATTCAAACAAAATTACCCACTCAATATTTTCTGACCCTATATCCCTGCATTTTTAATCTTAATCTTTACCGACATGTTATATTCACTTTTCCGAGAAAACATCTTATGTTACTTAATACTAGAGTCACACAACTCTGACGAGCCCAGCACGACAAAAACTTTTCCAGTGGAACTGCTTGACTTAACAAAACATTGCAGTAGACGCAAAAGTCGAGGCTTCTCGAACTGTAGGTGCAAGACTCTTGTATTACAGTAAAAAAAATTTCAAAGGCGAAGAACAGAAATGGAAATTTGGAGATTATGATGCTGGGAAATAATGAAGATATAAAGTTCAAGCAAGAAAAGGCAAAAGCTGTTCACGATAAAGTGAGCACTTTTGAAATCAACCTTAGAAAAAAGTCACTCTCCCACAACTTCGTATATTTCAACGGGCGTCCTGAGGGACATGCGCCCGGTAAAGTTGGTAACGATGGATGGGAAGTAGTTCCGTATCTTAACGTCGAACCAAAAGAGTTAGGTAATCATTTCTGACAACTTAAATTATTTCTTTCGTTTTATGTTTATTTTTTTTATTGCATAAAAGTGTAGAATGAGCAGATTTGTTAGCTATTTTACTTTTCAAATAATTTCACAGTTTCACTTGGCTAACGCAAGAATTAAGTGTTGAGGCCCATGATAATGTTAATATTGCATAAGGCGGTGAAATAAACAACATGCACACAAGTAGATTTTAAGCAGGGCTTTCGAAAGTGCTTTCAAAAAACGCTCATTTTACCGTGAAGAGCCTATAGTCATGTTTATTCTATAAGTTTACCCTGGTAAAAGGCAAATACTTGTTCTCGTGTAAGAAGAAAATTTTCCGCGGTAGTTAAATTTAACAGAAAGATTTTGTTCCACAACGTTTTGCACCCTGTTCGTCGCGATGCATGACACGAAAAAAAATGTATTCATTTCTAATCTATAACTGTTGGTCATGCTAGAGATTTCGTCAATCTAACTCTCTTACATCTAGGTATATCCGTAGCACATTTCGTTACTATTTGATAAGTACTTATGATCAAACATCAGAGGCTGACGGCGAGTAAAACATCTGTAATTAACAAGCATTCAAGTAACTTGTCCACACACACATATGTATATATATATATATATATATATATATATATATATATATAATATATATATATATATATCGCCATCAAAATTTCCAATATATGCTGTTCATGGAAAACTGGGCATTTTCGAAGTCCTGCTTAAGATCTACATGTATGCATGTTGTGTATTATTTCGCCTTATTTAAAATAAATATTGCCTTGGACCTTATCACTTTATTCATGCGTCGGTCAATAAAAGTTTCAAGTTTATTATAAAAATTATTATTTTACAAATTTTGTAATTGTTACTCTTATATGAATTCAAAACAGAAACCAAAATAACTCCTTTCAATATACACAAATGCCGTTGTTACCAACTTTACTGGGCCTATTCCAATCAGCATGCAGTTAAAATATGCCCTCGTAGGGGCAGTGACATTTTGTTATGGTTGATTATAATAGTACTTTTAACCGTGAATCTCCCGTGATTCAAATTTTGTTGCTAGTTTTGTTTGAGAAGTTCGCACGGAACATTCCTACAGGAGCTACGGTATGGTGGTCAGACTACTCGCCTCCCAACTAGGCGAACCGGGATCGATTTCCGTCGGGGTAGCTCCCGGATTTTTGCATGTGGTAATCGTGCCAGACGATGCCGCTTGCCGGCTGGTTTTTCTCGGGGATCTCACCTCAATTCACCCTCATCGGCTCTCAAGACCTCGGTGTTAAGAGCCACCCAAATATCTGCGCTCCACTCGAACCTCACATGGAACAGTTGCCTGGCGTGGAAACCTGATGCACTATGGTCAGTCGTAAACATAACTGTTAGGCTATTCTTGGTAAAGTGAGCACTTTTTGAAGCCCTCTCATTTATAATAATAGTCAATTAATAAATATTATTGTAACCTTTGACATTAATTTCCGAATGCTGTGGAATGCACATACATTCGGTCTTTATTGCTTAAATTGCAATATTTGCTTTTAAAAGCTGTGGAGGATACAAAATGGCTGATAGGAGAAATGTAACAACGATCTCACAAGTGCTCCCTTTACTGTGAACAGCCTGTACAGCGGGGTGCACAGCTCCCTTTACTGTGAACAGCCTATACAGCGGGGTGCACACGGTTAATCTCAGGATCTGCCGAGATGTTACTACACATTAAGTCTCATCATTGCCGAAGCTCAGAGCGGGGGTGTGCTCGGGCCCTTGTGAGGGCCCTTATACCAACCATACGGTTGCAGCAGTTGTATCTCTCTGCAGGCTGAGGAAGTTTCCCTCACCAGACCGCAAAGAACACATAGCCCAGAGGTCAGGACGCCCTGCACGTCCCGGCGCAACTCAGACAGCCCGCCAGTCAGACCAGCAAAGCCGCGGTCGTCTACATATTAAGGTGGCGCCCACTTGTAGTTATATACCGCGTTTGTTGCAGTAAAGCGTCGGGGCGATGAGGGCGAGACTGCCACCCCGGATCAAGCGCACCATCGCCTCTACGAGCACAGCAGGGCCGTATGCTCCAAGAGTGCAATGCATGCAGTGCATGCTTCAATAAAATTCAAACGCGAACACATTTCCTAACCGTATATTTCCTTTTTTTTTTTTTTTTAATTTGACTCTTTTCCTAATAGTTACTCGAAATGCTGGGGCGAGGTTCTGTGGGGTGCTGCGCGTGGTGAGTGTTTCGATAATCGATCGGAATAGTTCCCTAAAACGTCGAGGCATGGCGCTATTGTATTCTCAACAATCGTTCAGATGGTGTGACATCACAGCAAGATCGTGCGAAATTTGTGGGCGAATGCATGTACAAGGCGACATTGCATTCAGCGTGTTAGTGAGTGAGATTATGTATCTTTATTCAATTTTTTTTTGTGACTGAGGCTTGCGTGTTATACTGTAACATTTGAATTCGTATTTTAAATAGTAGTTTCAAAAAATAAATGATGACTGTAAAAGTGACAATGTAATAAGAGTATTTAATAAATATTTTCAGTTATGTGTGTTACATGAGAAGTTTAAAGTTGTTTAGTTGTAATGGGAGACCTAAGCCCGCTATCAATAAATTTTAGACAGAGAACAGTCAGAAACTTTATACAAACATTTCATCCTGAACTTTACAAAAAAAAAAAAACCCCCCGTTTGGTTGTGCGGTAGCAAAACACTGTGTAAACTGTTCTGTTGGCCATGTCCGTTGTATCAATTAATACTTATAAAACAAGTGGTGGTGAATGATAGAATGAAAACAAATCTTGAAAACTGAAAACTTAAAAGTAAATTATTATTATTATTATTTTTACATTCTCAGAAGTAATTTTATTTTTCAATTACGTTTTTAGTCAGGCAAATATTAATATTTTTAACAGATTTCAAATTACTCTTTTTGACAATCGTATAACTTTGCCTTTGCCCTAAATCAAGTGACTTGCTACAAGCGAATTTAAGTGTTTTGTTACTTTTGGTTGTTTTAAATTAATTGTAAACTTTAAACATTTAATTGAAAATGATTTGATTTGACCAGTTAATCTCGCTATTTGGGAACTGAATTAAGAGTGAGAGGAAATTGGTACCAAACACTCAAAGACATTTCCAGCAAATTTTTCATTTTTTTTGTTTTGGTATTATTAATATTTATTATTTACTGTGTGCAAAATGAAGTGCCATGGTCAGTTTCATTTAGCATGCCCTGGCAAAATTTCCAGGAAACGGCCCTGGTGCACAGTACTGACCTGGCGTGTAATTTTCTCATCCTGCTGCGTGCACTTGTGGGACTTCAGGTAACCCTGCCCTATTTTATTGTTAGTGGAACGGATTAGTATATATTCTTCCTCCGCTCTGCTGCCACGCAAACACGTTACTCCACCAAAATTCTTAATTCGTCTCGATCAGCTGTGTGAAAGACAAAACAGTTTTTGTGTATTTTCTTTCACCACTCCCGGCAGCCTCTTCTCCTTACGTCATTTCTCCTCTCCCTCTTTTGCTCTTTCTTCCGCCTCTCCATGTGATCTCCTATCCATTCACCCTTTATTCTCTTCCTCTTTTGGTCTTTCTTTCGCCCCTTCAGGTGGTCTCTTTTCCTTTCTTCTATTCTCCTCTTCCTCTTTGCTCTTTCTTCCGCATCTCCATGTGGTCTCTTTTCCTTCCACCTTTTCTTCTCTTCCTCTTTTGCTCTTTCTTTCGCCCCTTCAGGTGGTCTCTTTTCCTTTCTTCTATTCTCCTCTTCCTCTTTTGCTCTTTCTTCCGCATCTCCATGTGGTCTCTTTTCCTTTCACCATTTCTCCTCTTCTGCTTTTGCTCTTTCCCCCGCCCCTCGATGTGGTCTCATATCCTTTCACCTATTCTTCTCTTCCTCTGTTGTTTTTTATTTCACCCCTCCAGGTGGCCTCTTTTCCTTTCATCTTTTTTCTCTTCTTTTGTTGCTTTTCCTTTTGCTCCACCAGGCGGTCTCTTCCATACTTATCTTTTAATCGGCAAGCACCTTGTATATTGCGCCTCGGCGTTTCCGTCGTTGACTACTTCGAAACTTGCAGCTGGCTTTTAGTCTCTGAAGTGGGTTTGTCACTTGGCTAAAGTGATTTGCCTCGCATACTCACATTGCTCTGGCCTGCCTCTACCATTGGTGTAGTGACATTCTTGTGCTTTTGACTGCACTTCACTGGTCAATATGTTACAATTCCAGTTCACCGCTACTCCATTCGCATTCAGGAGTAATGTGACATTCTTCACACCATGCGAGTTAGGTGGTGTGGGTGCTTATGCCATTGTGGCTTCAACTGTGTTCGACAATTGATGTCTTCCTCACATCGATGTTCTGAACAGGAGCAGGTGCAGGTTCATATTCAGCGTTTTCAGCTTCTTTTTTCGCCCCAGTCCTTACCTCGGAGATCCCGCCTTGCAACTGGGTGCTGGCATTGACAGCTAAGAGCGCTGGTGTCACTCTCGTTCGATTAGTCGATCTCGTCGCACGTGCTCCACTGCCATATTGGTTCTGGAATTGGCCGCGAAGGACGCTGTTTTATAACTCATAATACCATCTGGAATAATGCGGGATCGAACTGCCAGACCTTGGGTCACCAGACTTACACATGCACTGGGACGAGAGTTTATAAGTAGTATATAGCTTTTAGACGAATAAATAATATCTTTTCTATCATTTAAGACATCACATTTTTATTTTTTATTGTATAATTTTTATTTCTCATATAATTTTGAAATATTTCATTTACATATAAATATTTTTCTTAAGTTTATATACAAACCAATAATATTATAACTATATATTTTTATTATATTATTGTTATTTGTTACATATTTTGTTAAGTATCTAAAATTTATTTCAATTACTTTTATTTAATAAGTTTTTATAATATTATTTTTAATTTTTAATGCTTATTTTGGTTTGACTTACATATACATTATTTAGATTAAACTTATATAATTTTTTTAAGTATGTTAAATTTATTTGAAATATTTTTTTATTAATTAATTTTTAATTTCATTTTTTTATTACTTTGGTTAAACATAGACAAATATTATTTAATATGTAACTTACATACTTTTATTTTTAAATATTTTAAAATATTTTTATTAAACTTTAAAGTGTATCAAGTAAGGAGTCTCTGGATTTGAATTTGTCAGGCAGATTAAAAAATGTCATCAGAATATACGATTACGTGACTATGACTTATACTGTTTTGGATTTTTATAAGAATATAACAAATGTTTTATTAAACTAGATGCCAAGTGTTTTATATTATGAATGTTGGTTATTCACACTTTTTCGATTATTATTTATATACAATAATTTTCTTTAATATCCCAAACTTAAGTATATAGGGGACTTCCGGGTTGAACTTAGAAAATATTTCCTGCTCCTATGTAATGCTTGTAAATTTCACGCCATCCCACAATCAAAATGTTCAGTATCCACTTTGCTTAACCTAAGATAACCTTACCATATTTCGCCTAACCTAATTTCACCTAACCCAATCACCTTGTAAGAACTCTCTATATATATATTCTTTATTTCTCTCGACATTCAACCGTCATGCTCTAGTCATCGCCAGATCCCTCTTCACCGCTCTCCTTCCAGCCTTACTTAAAAATCATATGGAATACCAAAACTGATATAATACCTTTCACTATGACATAAGCTTGCCTCGTTCATGGTATTAACAATACAGTCCATATCCGCCACCGAACTTCAGACTTACTGATCAAAAATGAAAGTCAACTATATTGACTACCATTGCCGCCCATATAATTTTGCCAGTTACACAACATATAAACAAGCCTTTCCAGCTGCCGAACCAATCAGATATTCCAACCATGCTATCAAAAGATCAATAATATTAACTTGACCATCTATGAGACCCATGTCATCTTAATTCCCATCAAACCATTCCATTCATACTAACTGACCATACGAGTTAAGCATTCAGCTCCCCCCATTTAACTAGCTAAATGAAAAAATAACGATGCAATTAAACCATTCTCCTCGCACCATCTAAGATAAACTTTTTTTCATACTGCCAAAATAACCGAACATGTGGTCAGGTCATACCAATCAGATATACAAGCAAACTAACTATACAACCAGGTCATACTTTTGTGCGTTCAACCCCATGTAAGGACTTCGAATATATTTTATTTCTCTCGCCATCCACTTAACCTACTCATCAGTACGTTTAGCCATGTATGTAAGAACTTAGAATGTATTTTCATATTGTGTGGAATACGGAATATTTAAAAATGGCCACACCCATTCTACCCCATGTCCGGACTTTGAAACACATGTGAACGTAACCTAACCACCACACTCTATAGTCATGTACGATAGAACTTGGAATAATTATTGTTCATTAAAAAGTTTTAAGTATATAGAAAGTATATATTGGAAATGTTTACCTGCCCTCCCCCTCCTTCTCCTCCTCATCATCCTTCTGTCGATGTTATGAGTACCATAGCCTTCCTACAACATGCACTCGCATAAAATTTTATTTAAACCAAATTAATAAGTGTTTCAGAGAATCAGATACACATATTACTATGAATTTAAATAACATTTTTATTCACATATACAAATATTCAATAGATATATCACTGAATTCTTTCGCAGAAAGTCTGCTCTTCTAACCAACACCAGACTAAATTTACAGAAGTCGAGTACACCACAGCCCACAGTTCAGTCATCTTGAACAAACCATTGCAAAATATTTAAACTCACAACGCCCCCTTCATTTCGTCCGAGGACCAGATGACCTTGTAAAAGTCTGTCTAATAAATAACCTTAACTGAGTTTCGGCACTTCAAAGGCCCCCCCCCCCCAGAAGCAAGGACTTCCGGCAACTTCCTAAAAAACCTTATATTCTTGGCGAGAAACTACTTGCGGTTAAACCAAACGGAAATAAAATTAAAACATTAATTCTCTTTCGAAATGACAAATAAAAGAAATAATTATTTTTATAGTAAAAGAAAATAATTATGCAATCATGTAAATAAACAAATAAGTTGAAATTAACATATGTAGATTATAACCCCTTATCTCAGAACTAATATAAGTATGCCATAGAATATAAAAAATAAAAATTATAGAGAAACTTTGGTTTGCTGGTTTTTCATGATTTTTATAAAAGGACTCTCGTACATGGTGTTCTCTCAAGCTAACCGGCATTTTGAACATAGGCGATAACCCAATCGCATAATCGACACTGGAGACAACCAGTTAGCGATATCAAAGGCAGGTATTCATATTCACAGCATAGTGAGAGATTGCTGCCAAATCAATCTTAGACTCCCCTGATACTAAAGTAGTAATCGGTACGCTCTATATTAAATTCTCCCACCACTGAGCAAAATTACCATATTGTTCTAAGTCCGAGAGAAAGTTTTTTTTTTTATGGTTCCGGGCCACGAACTCAGGTCCCTCCGACATGCATCACCTATTTAAATTGCTTCAATTTTTTATATTTACAAATACACTTCTAGTGTACCACACTTCTGATAAGAAGGTTCGATTTTCGCTATGGGGATCGAGTCCTAGAGAATGCAAAACTTGGAAATTTCTATTTTATTTTAACACATACGCTTCTGATGCAATACACGTAGAGAGCTGTTCTTTAGATGTGACCTCGCCAAAGTCCCTCCCCAGCTAATGTGATACACTCGCTGCAGCTCGACTGGTGACGAGTAATGATGTAATCTTGTTATTATTTATTTATTTATTGATATAAAAAATCCAAAGAAATTCCCTAAAATAAAACATATCACAAAATTTTTAAAAACTGTAAGTACATATCACATTAACTTCACACTCATTTCAGCGCCTTAAACATCAACCCCTACCCTTACCTACCCATCTCCCAATACTATGCAACAAAAAAAATCACAAAAATATTTATAAAAATATTCCATAAATTATAACTCCAGCATGTATGTCATGGTATCATCACCATCAGACACCAGCCAAAAGTCATACCACCCATCAAACAAACCACCTGATTATACCAATTAAACAGATCAACATAAATGCTGACCACCACACCTCATATGTACCAAATTATGAATATTACAATTTGAAGAAAATTAATATATGAAGATTAATAAAAATGTTTTCATAACTCAGGCCGCTCGTCGAATTGTGAACCTCTTATCCCTATATCCAGTGCCTAAAACTTCCGTTTCGTCTTTAATACAAATTCCTATAATATTCATCGACAATAGGAATTTTTCTAAGTCCGATAGAAAGTTAAAATAATTTATGATTTTAGTACTCCTGAATGTTTACCTGATGCTTTTAATACGACATTAAATTAGGGAACTGCTTTCCCTGTGCTATTACCAGCTTTAGTGGGAACAGCCCAGGCAGAGTGCCCTTTAAATAGCATGCAGCTGGGGGCAGTTTGTTGGTGGGTAGGTCCCGTCGACAGTGAGGTCATTGGATATAGTGCAAGTTGTTCAGAGGAGCAGGAACAGCCTGTAGTAACAAATGCCTCCCAGCATTCGTCTGGAGCAATTTCGGGAGCACCGTGGAAATCCGAAACCAGGATAGTCGGACCGGAATCGAACCCGGGTCCTCCCGAATGCGAGTCCAGTTAGTTGCCACTGCGCCACATCGTTTGGTTACAGGTGCGAGGGATTAAAAATTCCATGTCGGCCATCGTCAAAATCGCCATGAGAACGCATTATTGTATGCGAAATATGATCCAGCTATTCCCGCACACTGATGTCACTGCCAGCCTCGCGGACAGGCGAGGCGATGCACGCCGTTCGTGGGAGTCCCGACTCATGGTGTCTCATTTCGATAACACACAGGTTGGTGTCCTATCGCGCTATCAGTGCATGGAGAGGTGTAGCATATGTGACAGCAGGAGGTGACATCATTGCTTTATCCAGCAATTACATCATGGCAGTGTCTGTAGCTGTTCTGAGCTGGCATGAAATTAAAACTCTGTGTAATTTTTCTAAGTTTTGATTGCATTATGTGGAGGAATATTCTGGAAGCAGATCATAAGCAGGGCTTTAGAAATGTTGGAAGTAACCATGAATGGACTATTGTGTTAGTTTATTACAGTTCTTTTTTTTCGCCGGATCAGTCCTAATAATGCTGCAGTAGTTATTTCGAAGGAACTGTCTGTTATTTGAAAGAACATAATGACTTTTGAAAGATACAATCACACACTCCATAACAGACAGTTCTGATGGGTTTTATAAGTATGTGAATAGTATTTGGATAGTACAAAAACCCCTTCTGACTTCTGTGCATATATCATTAGTCTGCACGGCGATTTGTTACAGCAGCCATATTTTATCTCGGTAATTAGACTGGAAAACTATTGTTCTGACGAAGTCGTGTCCTTTAGCCTAGAGAACGTAGGCATCCAGACGTTGATCTCCTCGTCAGTGCAAGAATGTTCAGTTGCTATCACAAAATTGGTTATTACTACTGACGCAAGACTAGTTCTACATTTTTTTAAATACAACCCTTGGAAATTCTGTGCCCATTTCTGAATATTTTCGAACATAACGACTAGCATGCACATATACAGTAATGTTGGCAACTATTTAGGGATGCTGCTTTACCTCATTGTCATATTTAAAGAATAATGTTTTCATTGGTAACACTGAAATTGGTTTGTTGTTGTTTAGTTAATTCCTCGATGTCACTTCATTGGCACGTATATCCAGTGTCCGAATATATGGTACACTGCAATTTAAATTGTTACGTGTGGGTATTTATTTACAAAGAGCGAACAAGTAGAAAGAAATATAAGCAGCACGATTTTGTCAGTTGCGTCATGTTAAAAAATATTTCTGCATAACCGTTTGAATAGTGTTAAGAATTGATTTCTGCTATATCAACACTGGTAACCAAATTACTTGATAAAGAGAAATACTTTTTTTTCTCAAGGAGATTAATGATATTTTATAGATTGTATTTGAGTTAAAAAACTTCCACTGGGACTTCAATAGGAACATTTTGATATACTGAAATTAAGGAGTGGAGAGTGGAGTGAAGAGAAGTGATATTAAAGCAAAGAGATTTGGGTGGCTCTTATAATCGAGGTCTTGAGATCTGATGAGTGGGAAGTGATGTGAGAACGGTGCAGTGCTGGAATGCAAAGGCGGGAGATCACCGAGGGAGGAAACCTCGCCAGCTAAAAGTAATTAACCGATGTATGAAGTCCATGGCAATGCTAATTCTACACAGGCGAAAGAATACACAAGTATATCTTAAACAGGGCTTTCAAAAGTGTTTTGCTGTTAACAGCCTATACTGCTTGCAAGCTGGGGAACCTTATTTTTATATATGGAAGTCGAGAAGTAATGCATATTAAGCTGAATATAACTTTCTTAGGCGTTTATAGTCCATTTCATATAACTTCAAGAATTATGTCTCTTCTCGAAAAGAAGTGCAGTCAGAATCTGGTTCCCATCCCGAACTGTTTTATTTTTGTTATATCTACATAATAGACCAGTTAGGGTTCTGTTAATTTTATTGAAGATATTAGGTTAGACCACTTACATTTAAAACCTCCTGCAATATGAAATGTCCAGCGAAAATTTTTAACTTTCCATGTAAAAATACTTAGAAATTCAATAAAATAAAATAAATTTAAAACGAGGTTTTTTAAAAAGTCCAAAAAAACATTTCCAATATTCTAACAACAATTTAAAAACACATTCTTTTTTAAAATACGCGACCTTACTGCTTATTTCGTAATTCCTAATGCCTTGCAACATCCGTTTTGGATGATTACTTCACTAAAATCACTTGTCGGCATCTGATACGGAATAATTTACTGGCTTACTTATGAAATTAACAAAACACTTGAAACCAGAAAATTTTAACTTAGCTACCATTTCACTATTGCTTCGCGATAGTCACAGAAAATGGTAGCCCACAAAAAAAAAAAAAAAAGTGTGTTGACATCGAAGCAGGCAACTTTTTTAGGCATCTACGATGAACTAACAAAATACACAAATACAAAGATATATTATGAATGGCATATATGTAGATAAATTATGAAGTAAGGGAACTCAATGACATTTCACCAGGAGGGTTGAGATCTTTCACATGCTCTACCATTGGAATACATTTACCAGTTCATGATTGTGTTGCAAATCAGAATGCTATAATTAGTATGTAATCTACTCCCATGCTATTCTCTCTGAAGTTTGGGGTTCAATCATGGTTATATCAGAAGTTGGTTGGTACTACTGGAAAAAATCCATACCGAAATTATGTTTTAATTCATAAGTAATAAATCTATATTGGTTGTGATATTTGAAATCATTATATTTCAAAATTATTAGTTTTAAAATAACAATATTTTTAATATTTATGATTATTATCATATATTTTTTAACACAGGTATTTCCACACACAGGCATACAGCCCAACTGATTAACCCACACCCCTGTGACAATCGATAGTGATACAAGTTCCTGCAGGGAACTCACTATGAGCATGCCACCCTTGTGGTGACATGCACATGTAATTGAACAGTTAATTTAAGATCCAAAATGCGGGCAAAAAGAGTGGATTCTGGCCTTAAATACTTAAACAAGACAGATGTAACTATACAAAAATGAGTAATATTTTCTTCTACACCAACAACCATTCGCCTCAACACAGTACTTTGCAAATTGTGGTGGAGAGGTTAGTTTACAAGTTCTCTTTGAGTCATTGAGTAATAAGCACCTATTCAGAAAACAAACAATTAAATTACATTCACAACACACCACAAAGATGTATTATCCCTACAGTTCACCTTGCGGTGAACAGGGTTTTGCAGTTGTTGGTCACAGTATGGATGCATATAACATGTTTTATGTGCGTAATACTATATCTGGTTTTGTCTTTTTTTTTCTTCTGAAAACAAATAATGAAATTACAACCACAACATACCAGAAGGGTGTATTGTCCATACGATTCATCTTACAGGTGAATAAAATTTGCTGTCAGTTGTCACAGTGTGTAAGTGAATAAGTATATTACGTGTGTGTGTGTCACTATACCTTGATAGAGTAATGCATCTGTAGTTGTAATTCTCAGAACATCAATAATTAATTGTGAAGTTCCTTTTTTAAAAGCTAGGTCATCACCAAGAATACATGCTACTTCGTCCTGCTCAAAAATACTGGGGAGCTACCCCACAACATGTGATTGTTTACACACTAAGATAAAAAAAAATGTTAAAGTAATTAAAAAATTATAAAAATAAATTATTTTTACTATAAATAAATCATTTACAGGGAAATAAAATTAATTATATTGCAAAGAAATGATACAAGTAAGAAATAAATAAAAATGCTAAAATAAATTTTCATACACAATTTATTTAGTATACAGTCAATACAAACAACACATGTAGATGAAAAAAGTTAGTTCTTGCAGTTCTCTACTTTAGAAGACTGTCACATACAAGGCTAAGCAGTTCTTGTATGATTGCAAGCATTAGATTCTTGCAAAATACAGTGCCAGTCTCTGGATCATGATGATGTCCATCGGTTGCCAGGTGACTATCCACCGCATCATAGCAGCACAGCAGATGTTGCTCTTCCATAACAGTTGGTTCCGTGACATTTGCCTCGTACAATAGTGGGACCACCGCCAGCATCCGCAATTCTAAGAATATGCACTTCTGGTCAGCACCGACGGGTAGGTGCAGGTTCGTTTCCCGAGATGGAGGCAGAGACATTCTTGGCGGGTACCATCACGAGTGGCTGGTGTCGACGCTGTACTCGGCTACGTCTGGTCTTCTGACTGACAGTAATATTCTTCTTCGGTCCAGGATGATGTGAAGGTTCGTGGCCCGCCTGGGACAGTTCCACTGCATAATCTGGTGTGTGGATGGTAGCAGGCAGCTGGGTCGAGGCGATGGTTTGGTCGTTGGTGCAGGACAGCTGCATTTGCGGAATCATGTGGAACAAGACTCAAGCCCATCTTGGGCAATCCAATTGAAACTGTGTTGGTTCGTAGACGATTGGATAGTGCGCGAAATGCCAATGCTGCATGCCGCTACCATCACAGGTCTCGGTGTAGGTGCACAGATATCCATCTTCTGTGATGAAACAGTATTCAATGCTGCCACAGTCAGTCTTGGCATTTGTATAACATTTCATAGGACAGAATGGAGTTATCGTGACGATCATACCTCTAGGCGACGACAAAATGAACGCACCCATTGTTCGCACTTATATATAATACGAACGATGAACAGGAGTGCCATTACATAAAAACTAAAATTCTCGTACATTTCAGGTGACTTCGTGTCTATTCGTAACTTGCCGATTCACGATTCAAGGACGAAGCACACCATTTGTGCAGCAGTTGTGCGTTTCTCCACACGTGTGTCCAGGCAGGTTTTGACCTGTCGCAGACTTGTCAGTGCTGGTCGCACATCAATGATTTCAACTTAATTTTTACACAAGTCGCTCAGCTATTTCTTCTGCTTGGGCCCTGCCACATAAACCAGTCCTTGCAGATACTGCATCAGCAAGTCGTAAAGCACGTTTTCCACCTGATGGTATGGAATTTTGCTTTCGCCCCACTCCAGTCCGCGGTGGTACTTGGTCAGCCAGTCGTTCGTCTTCTCGCTTTTCTCGTACAAGAGTTTCCACGAATAAGGGGGCCAGAAGGAGCATGTACGCGTTTTGCCATCATCGTAGGTCACTGCAATGTCGTTGACCACATAGCTACTCTTGAATGTATGGTTACTTGGGAAGCAGTGATGGTGTCTGACTTTGTATTTGGCTATATTGAATTTTAAATATAATTCCGGCTGTTCATATATAAGTGTACGGTGAATGTTATTTAAAGTGCTGATTGGTTGCAGTCAGTTTAAAGTGGATTTCTGATGTTTGGATATGTCAAATTTTCTTAAGTAGCTGAAATAATGCTAGACATGTAGGACATATGTATGCTTAAAATAAGTACATTGTTTTATCTGGACTATGGTAGGTTATTTCTGAATTCTTTCATAGCCTTTGATATGTTTATGTAGGTCTGTTTTTTTAAGTAGATTAATTTATGTTAGTTTGACAGTGGCAGTCGTGAAAGACAATTCGTCTCAACTCGTGTAAACACCTGGAATATAGTATGGAACTAAAGGTTGCAGTACCATCAACTCCTGTGGTTTGCTCATTGCTATCGATTTCTTCGGATGAATTGTCTACAGCAGTGCTGTCATCGAAGACTTCACCAAGGCTTCGTTGTTGCTACTGTGACAAAATATTTGCCTACAGCTGCCCTGCTCGACGGCATGAGAGAACGGCAAGTGCAAAGTCCTTTTCGCGTGATGGAGCATTACGACAATGGTAACATGCAGTTTGTGCATGGAAATACAATGAAAGAAGATATTCATATCTGTAAGGATTAATCTACTGGAAGCCAGCAAGTAATACCATCAATACCTCCTGCTACATCGATGAGTATTGTTTCCGCAGACGATGGGATGAGTGCAGAAAAGTCGGTTTGCGCAGAATGTACAGTTGTGTGAAGTCGACGAACTTCAATATAAATGGACGTCGGCTATAACTACTGATGATCATACAACCCCTACAAAGATAAAAGCAAATTTAATACAGAGGATGAAACAGGAAGTGAAAGATTATCATAAAGACAGCACTGATGATGACTATGACTGCAGTGATCGTGTTGAAGACCATGATTTTTTCCTCGAAGTTTCCACACATTTCCCCAATGAGTTTCCTTCAACAAATGATGTGAAGAAGATAGAAGGTGATGGTAATACTGACTATATGTTTACTGAAGATCCAACAAACTTGTAGACAGACTTGAATCTTTGTGTGAGCTTCAAAGACATGGAGGATTACTTGAACATGAAAGAAGTGGTTTCCATTGTAAGAGAACTTAAGGATCGGGGTTATATCAGATGATGTGATGAACTACTTTCTTCTGAAATGTAAATACAAATTAATGAAATCAGCTATCTTCAATTTTCGTGCAAACAGTTCTAAATCCATGTTCGTGAGCGGTCGTTTCGGTAGAGATTTCATTAGTGCCTTCTCCTGCTGCGACCATTTTTCTTTCTCGCCCCTCCTCCTCGGTAAGGCCGTCATATGTAAAGTCCTTGGCCGCTTTGTGTACCTATGGCGACAGCTTCCAGTCTACAGTTGTGGCTACGGTTTTCCTCCAATTGCTTACGCTTGTTCGAGGTTCGTTTCGCCGCATTAACGATATTCGTCACGGCTCCGACGAAGCCACCCAGGGCGCTGATTGCAGGTATCAAGGCAGGAAGGAATCCTCCTTCTTTTTCTTCCCTCTCCTCTTGGAACTTCGTCTTGCTTTCTTCGCTCCCATGCCCATCGTCATCTTGGCTTTCATCGCATTGGAAACACCCCACACAGCAATTTTTCACCGAGTCCGGTATCTAGCGATTTTCTTATCTCGTCAGTCTTCTGTGCCAGTATCTTGTCTGCCTGGTGCCTGTTTTGCAGACCCCTGTGCTGGGAATAAGCAATATCGTGCCACTAGCACGCCTCTTCCAGTGCATTTATGCTCGTATCGCCGGGTGCCAACCTTTTGGCTAGGTTGGTTCCTGGCTCATGGAACCTGTATCCAGGAATGTGTAGCTCGAACGGTAGACTGTTGATCAGCGTATCGATGATACCATGACCGGATTTTGACATCCTTACCTTACAATGAATTGAATTAGAATGACCTGAAACTTATAAATATGACCCTTTTTATACTTTTTTGTTTCAGTATCATTCTAGACTTGGAACATATAATGTATTCGAATATGTCATTTCAGTGCTATTTCTGCAAGAGACAGTTTTCTCGGAGTGGTAATTTTAAGAGAAATTCTTAAAGGTGATTAATGTCATCAAGAAGCTTGGTTATGTTACCTCTTCCTCCTCCCCCTACTCCTCATCCTCCTCCTGCTCCAATGCATGATATGAACCCAGGAGAAGAAAACAGTTTACAGATTGTCAAGCAAGATGTTACTTTACCCATATGCATGATGAAGATGAAACTAGCTCCCACGAATAGCGACATGGAAGCCTATTTCCGAATACTGTGCACTACATCATCTCAGAACCATCGGGTTGTGGCAAGACATGTGTCCTACTGAGCCTGCTGGAAGAACCAAATTGTCCTCGGTTCGATAATGTGTACCTGTACTCCAAATGACTCTAGCAACCGAAATATCAACGATTGGCACTAATACTGCAGGCCGTAGAAGGCTTGGGTTATTTCCCATGCAACGATAATGAAGCCATCGTGTCGCCGAGCTAAGCACTGACAAACTCGATATTTGTCTTTGATGACATTGCCTGCGAGAACCAGGCCTGTATTCAAGAGTACTTTAACATGGGACGACACGCATATGTCGATGTGTGTACCTCGGACAGACATATTTATGCATACCCAATCAACTACTTCGCGATAATGTCAATATGTTGGTAGCGTTTTGCATGGATGATATGAACTTGCGGCATTCGTACGACGATCACGTCAATATGGACATGACGTTTGCAGAGTTCAAAGATATATGTGCCTTGTCCTGGAAAGAGAAATGTGGACTTTTAAGGATCGTAAAAAACTGGCCTCTATATAATGGCATGTACAGGTGTGGCTTCGATCAGCTTATAGTAAGAAACTGACCATAAGTAACAATACACTTTCCAAGTTCGGGCATGATCTACGCTCCGATGATGACGATGATGATGATGGAAATACGCTAACCAAAGTTCACTTTGCCGATGTTCGCAGGAGTTAGTCGCTTCTTGGGCAAAAGATCGACAGCGTGAAAAATTAAGTGGTGGAAGATATGGTGGCTATCGACTGGCATGTAGGGGCCGTGAAGGCACGGATAATAGATCTGATTAAGATGTCAAATGCCCAGAGACAGGAAGAATTGAAGACTCTTCAAAATATTTTAATGCAAAAGCTGGCTGCCAAAACTCATTTTGTGAGGCATAGCAAGAAGGTTCTGGATGCGTGCATCGACCGACTGGAAAGGATCGAAGATTTACTTTCCTCAATTCGAGAGTGAATATGTGCAGTGTGTGTTTATTCCAGTCTATGAATGATGATGGACCGAACCGAACTGATGACTGAGCTGTATCAAGCCATCGAAGATGTTCACATGAAATATCTACTCGCGAAAAGTTGCAAACTGACTCTCGAGAATCGAAGGGAAGAGGCTTACAAGCCGATAAACAGCCACCTCGACAAACTTGGGCGACGAAAAAGACATTCTAAAGTAAGACTTATCAATTTTTTTATAAGTGGTGATATGTACATGGAATTAAAAAAATAAATAAAAGTGTGTTTTTACCTTATTTTGGATTAATTTTATTCTTGCCTGGCCTTATACGTGTTATTGGTAGCTCTAAAAGACTAATTAATTCAGTGCTGTCACGAGAGTCTGTTTTATTCCATCATAAGAAGTGATTATCAGCCTCTAAACATTTTTATATTGGTATGAAAACTTTCAATAATGCTCACTAGTTAAAGTTTTAACATTTTTGAGAGTATACTTGTTTTGAATATACTTACGGCACTAGGGTTATTAAAAAAAAAGAGATGTTTTTTACATCAATAGATTTATTCACATAAAAAAAGAACCTAATACATCAATAAACATTGCCTTTTTTTACTACATACATTAAGTCGAAATATCAGATCCTAATAATTCTTTGAAGGGAACAGCATCATTTTCTGTCTGGATAAAGGTGGCAGGCTCGCAGGGCAGAACTGCTGCTAGTGTAGTCACTTGAGATGGATTCACTGGTTCATTCTGTTGTAGTGTCACTGAAGGATAAGTCTCCACTGTTGCTAACATAGCCACTGCTGCTGGAGTACAAAAGATATGGTTCATGAACAAACATACCTGAATTAATTATTTAGTCCAGCTTGAATTGATATGTATCTTTTTTGGGGAAAATCTAGCTTCTCAAAGCAGTTTTTGCCTATATACGGAGCACAAAATTGATGCACATGGTGTATCGATCGTCGATAAACGACCAAGTATGTCTTTTGCAGCCGTGGTCCGCTCGACGAACGGAATCGTCTCAGCTGCTTCGTCAAGTAGGAGTCTATGCATCTCGCCATCGCATTCTTCACTGAAGTGAAGCACTGGTTCCTGCCCCCCCCCCCTCGCCATATTTCGTAGTCCCTGCACTATATGCCTTCTTTAATGATGATAGGTTCACCATTGTGGTGCTGGTGTGATGCGAGTAGCTTTGACAGGCGACAACCAACTGCTGCTGGTGGCAATAGTAGTCTGTGTGGACCCCTCATGTGGTGGAAGCCATTCGTCGCATGTAGTCAAGGTGAAGGAGGTATTGCGTCAGTGATCAGTCGCATGAGGTCCGAGGTCGCTTGGTCTGCAGTGCCGTTCATGTTGTTCACTGTGCAGGCCCTTCGTCGATGGAAGTGGACTCGGTGGTGGATGCTGCTGCACGACGTCACGACTTGCACCAGCTCTGGGAATGAAGAGTTTCCAGAATAGACGTGGTGCTGCCTTTGAAGCACTCTTTGCAGGGTAGGCAGTTCTGTATGTCTTCGTCCAACTGTAGGTAAATCGGTAAATACTTAAATACAGCCGAAATTTAGTACGGTGCTTACGTCAACATGAACTCTTTCGGCAGCTACGGCAACTCGTCCCGTTTGTCCAAGTCTCTAAGGGAACGCACCTTTCCAAATGCTGAATTGGGCGAAAGGAATTTATGTCAGCTCGGACAACAAGCACGCATCTTCTAAAACTCCAGACACGAAACCAACTGCATACTCTATAAGTTAAACGGTTGACAACACTGGCGACAACAACAGCTGGAAGACTGGATCCCCAAGGTTTTTCATATGCTGGTATATGAATGTAATGGAAGTGGGAAGGGAGGGTTCGTGATTGGCTCTGACAAACTAACCACTGGGAAAATAAGTATGACTGGAAGGAGGTGGATGTAAGCCTGCTGACTCATTCTCTTTATTTATCAGAAGCCGAGCAGTTGCAGAAATGCTAATACAGCTATTCCCATTCACATGGTCATCCAACACTCTGTAGATTGTGCAAACGACCATAAAGAAAGTACAGACTCCAGTTACCAGACACTCAGGAGGAACAGAAATGCTAACACAGCTATTCCCACGGACATGGTCATCCAGGTGTGAAAACGACTTGTAAGCACGTAAAGACTCCGGATACCGCACAGGTAAAGACTTGCTATTGATATTTACAAGGTCAACTGATGCTCGGATAAAATGAAGGGGGCGTAATGAGATTAAATCTAGCAATGGTTTATTCAAGATGTCTAAACTGTGGACTGTTGTGTACTTGACTTCTATTTTGAGATACGGCTAAATTTAGTCTGGTGTTGGTTAGTAGAGCAGATATTCTGCCAAAAAATGCAGTGATCTACCTATTGAATAAATATATATGTGAATAAAATTTTTTATACAAATTCATAGTAATATGTATATCTGCTTATGCGAAACACTTATAAATAGAGTTAAAATAAAATTTTCTGCGAGTGTATGTTGTAGGAAGGCAATAGTACTCATAACATCGACAGACGGAGGAGGAGGAAGAAGAAGAAGAGGAGAAGGAGGATAGGTACACATTCTCATAATATTTTTAAAAATATACTTAACACATTCAAAGCGAAAAAAAAAATTCCAAGTTCTAACAAACAAAACTATAGAGTGTGGTGGTTAGGTTAGGTTAACATGTCTTTCAAAGTCCTGACATGGAGTAGAAAGGGTGTGACTAAGTTAAAAACAATCCGTGTTCCACGCAATATGAAAATACACTCTAAGTTCTTGCATACATGACTAAATATACTGGTGGGTAGGTTAAGTGGATGGGGAGAGAAATAAAATATAATCAAAATCCTGACATGGGGTTGCATGCATACAAGTATGACTTGGTTGTACAGATAGTTTACTTGTATGATTCGTTTTGTGTTTAACTAGTTAAATAGGGGGAGCTGAATGCTTAGCTGGTATTGTCGGTTAATATGAGCGGGACGGTTTGATGGGAATTAAGATGACCTTGGTCTCGTAGGTGGTTAAATTAATATTATTGATCTAGCATGGTTGGAATATTTGATTGTTTCGGCAGCTAGAATGACTTGTTTGTATGTTGTGTATCTGGATAAGTTAGAGGGGCTGAAATGGTAGTCAATATAGTTGACTTTTCTTTTTGATCAGTAAGTCTGAGGTATGATGGTGGGTATGCACTGTATTGTTAATAGCACGAATGAGGCAAGCTTTATCAGTTTTGGTATTCAGTACAATTCAATATGGCTGTCAAGTAAGGCTGGAATGAGGGGAGGTGAAGAGGGATCTGGCGATGACTAAAGTATGACTGTTGCATGTCGAGAGAAATAAACAATATATATTCAGAGTTCTTACATGAAGATTGGGTTAAGTGAAGTAAGGTTAGGTGAAGTAAGGTTAGGTGAAGTAAGGTTAGGTGAAGTAAGGTTAGGTGAAGTAAGGTTCGGTGAAGTAAGGTTAGGTGAAGTAAGGTAAGGCTATCTTAGGTTACGCAAAGTGGATACTGAACATTTTGATAATGGGATGGCTTGAAATTTACAAGCATTACATTACATAGGAGTAGAAAATATTTTTCTTACTTCATCATAAAAGTCACTACACACTTAAGTCTGGGATATTAATATATATATATATACATAATATATAAATAATAATCGAAACAATTTGAATAACCGACATTCATAATATAAAACACTTGGCAAATATTTCACTTAAACAGTTTTTACGCATGCTTATAAAAATCCAAAATACCGCTTGTCATAGTCACATAATCATATATTCTAATGACATATTCTTATCTGCCTTACAAATACGAATTCGTAGACTCCTCACTCGGTAAACTTTAAAGTTTAATAAAAAATGCTTTAAAATAGTTTAGAAATTAAAGTATATATGTTAAATCTCAAATAATATATGTTTAAGTATAACCAAAATAATAAAAAAAATTCAAAATAATATAATAAAAATTATTAATCAAATATACTTAAAATAAATTTAAGATACGTAAAAAATTAAGGAGAACTAAAAATTGTATGATAAAAATATAAACTTATAAATTATTCATTTGTATATAATCTTGAAATATTATTGATATATAAATGAAATTCTTAAACATTATATAAGAAATAATCATTATACAATAGAAATAAAAATGTAATGTCTTAAATGAGAGGTAAGATATTATTTATTCGTCTACAAGCTATATAATAATTATAAACTCTTGTCCCAGCGCATGTCGCGGTAGATAGCCAAGTGGTCTAAGGCGTAAGTCTGGCGACCCTAGGTAAAGCAGTTCCATCCCGCACTATTCCAGAAGGTATTTCTCGTTCTAAAACAGCGTCCCTCGAGGCCAATTCCAGAACCAATATGGCAGTGGAGCGCATGCGACAGATGCGAGATAGACTAATGGAACAAGAGTGACACCAACACTCCTAGCGGTCAATGCCAGAACCAAGATGGCGATCCTCCTAGTGACCCAAGAAACAGCTAATGGGGGGAATCAAATGAAAAACGAAAACCAAGATGGTGGCCTCCATGGAAATGTAAACAAGTATGGCAGCCTCCACTTACAAATATGGCGATTTCCAGTTACAGCTGATGTAAAAAAAGAAGAGGGAAAGTGAGAATGGGAGAGAAAAAGAAGAAGAGAAAGAAAAGAAGAATGGAGAAGGAAAGGAAGAAAGAGAAGAAAAAAGAAAGAATGCAAAAGAGAAAAAATGGGAGAACTCGGAGAAAACCTATGGAATGCAAGAGCATGGAAAATATCTTACTGGTTATGAAGATGGCGTTTCAAGATTGCTGCATACTGGCTACAAAGATTGCGGCGTACTGGCTACAAATATGGCGGCCTACTGGTTAGCAATGTGGCAGAATCCAATATTGTGGACGCGTGAGCTGAATGTCAGCGGGAATTCCGGGATCTAACACGGCGGTCGCATGACCTTGGCATCCAAGGTCAGATCCTCTATCCCCCAGCCCCTGTGCCCGGAGGAACTATATCCCACTACTGGCGAGCAGACTAACCACTTAGCCACCGTGGCCCCTCTTCACATGCGGATTCTTTACTTAGGAATTTGTTGTTGCTTACGTAGACTATAGTTTAAATGGTACTATAGGGGGCGATACAAGTTATTAATAATGTAATGAACACTACATAAAACCGGATTATTTGTCATTAAGGTGGTACAATAATATTTCGATATAAACATTAAGTATGCGTGGGGAGAGCTATACAAATATACTGAAATATTAATTTATATTTAATTATAAAAATTTAACAAGTCACATTCGGAGTAAAGTCTAGTTGGAGCGTCCCCCCCCCCCCCCCCGGCTAATGATTCCGGAGGCTGAATAATATGGCGGACATCAACGCCCAGACACCCCCATCTTCAGTGGTTTTCTTGTTTCCAATAAACCGATAGGCTACACTGCCCTATATCGGCTGCGTTGTCCCCGTTTACTGGCCTTTGTAGGGGGTTTCTTTAGTTTGTAATTTCATACCTAATTTCAGCAATCACGACCCGTGTCCTGGATAAATATGTTAAGGTGTGATTAAGCAGGTAGCTCATCTAAGGCCTGATCACAACTCATAACAATGGCCCGAGATTTTTTTTTTTTTTGGCGTTTGAGAAACGACGGTACGGTCGACAATAGCACATGGGACCAATGCCCCGTCACCCCTACGCGCAAGGCTCTGAGCATGCGTGCATAGCATCCGCTGTTACGCTTCCCTGTGCAAATGAGATCTGTAACAGGGGAATTTTATTATACGCGATGAATACCCATAGATCAAACTACGACTGTAGAGTTTTAATTTTCTCTTAACTATTCAAGGTTACTGCGCTGGCAAGCTCTATAAATGCGATCTGTTTTACCTCATTCACAATTTTTCTATAACTAACCTAATAATATAAAAACAAAACTATGTGGTCCTAGGTAATTTTTTTTTTTTTTTTTTTTTTTTTTGTCATCTCTGGCAAAATTTGTATTTCCAGGATTTTTCCTTGCTGGGAACACGTGAACGCGCAGACAACGAAGGTACTGACTCTTAACATCGAGGTCTCGAGAGCCGATGAGGGTGAAGCGAGCTGAGTATGGAGCAGCGTTGGAATGCATGGGCGGGGAAACGGGAGATCCCCGAGAAAACCCGCCTACAGCGGCATCGTCCGGCACCATTCACACATGCAAAAATCTGGGAGCTGCAGAGCTGAGAATTGAACCCGGTTCACCTTGGTGTGAGGCAAGTAGTCTAACCTCTACACAACCTCGGCCCCCGCCTATATTCAGAGCATCCGTCAACTAAAATACAATGTGTTTCTATGATTCAACAGTTTACTTATCGTGTAGTAATTAAACTGGTGGCCACTGGCATGTTTGTTTTATACTCGTGGTAATTAGAATTACTGTAGCTAAAACATATTCAAGTCTCTAAATTAATATCTCTCTACGTCACTTCACTTATGCATGTATTATAGTAAATACTGTTATTTTTCACACATAACATGCGCAATTTGAAATATAGATTTTAATCATAACAATCGTGGCAAGATACATTTTTGCACGTAGTAGATTGCTAATTTATCTATGAAGGCCTATGTTAATAATTCTGTGGCTTAATACCAGAAATAACCAATGTCAAAATATCATAGTTGTGGGAATCAATCATTGAAATTTAATGAAAATTTCCAGTTACAATAATATCGATAGTACTTTATTCTGGAATTTCATATTTGACACTAATATTTATGATAATAAATGCTACTAATTGAGCTATCTAATGGTTCTATAGAATTTATATTAATTTGAATTTTACTGAAATTGGTAATTTTGCATTGAAGTAGTTTAAATTATTAAGCACAAAATATCCCCAATTTTGTTGTTTTAGGCGTTACAAACAAATCATGTACTAGTCTAATTAAAATGTGTTTATGTTAGACAGTTCACTCTTATCCGATATATTGATATAGAGAGAAAAAATATAAGAGAATGCTGTATGTTAAATATTTAAAGGCAATCTCCATATGGTATTGATACTACGTGTATCATTCCATAGTATAGAAAGGCGAAATAACTCTTGAAAACACAAATAAAATGCACTTTCCACGCTGGCACATTATTGATCGTCACTTTCATCTGGTAAGTATTCTACACTGCCTCCTGGGTGGCCTGGCAACATATTCTGGTGAAAGGGCCTATTCTGTGGATGTATAAAGGGCATTAACGACTCTATATCTTTGACTTTTTCTGCTGACAATCGTTTAAGTGTCATGCGAATTGGTTTGCACGTCATGATTTACAGGATGTCTGCCTCTTCTTGTTAGGTTTAATGTCTTGAACTCCTCTTGTAGGCTGAAGGAAATTTTATAGAATACGTTCCCAGGTGAATCAGGCCTGTATTACAGCCATTTTGTCTTTAGCCAAGGAACTGACTCCCCCAAGATGTTTTGTTTTCTATGAACATAGCATCATTGAAGAAGTTCACTAAAATTAAGAACATCCTTCAGCTCTAGTTCCACTGCTTTTATCGGTTGTTTACTAGGAACTAGTCTCATCAAATTAGCCCAATCTATAGGTGTACCAATTTTTGCAGTTTTATCCTTTCTTGTTTTTTCAATAGCCTCATGAATGAAATCGGCCTTCATGTGGGTGCGACCATGCTCAAGGAACTTTTAATTAATGACCAACTGGCTATTGCAATGCTTTTGCTCATGGAAAATATTCATGAGTATGACAGAAATTAATGTTCTTGTCCTGGCCACTGCAGGAGTCATTAAACAATTTGACCTCAACTAGTTCTTCAGGTAGTGACAGAAGATGCTGGGGAATACATGAAGCTATTACATCCCCCCCCCTCCGCCACCCCCGGCCAACAATAGTTTTATCCCAGATATAACAATGAGCTGATTGGTTGTTGTTGGTTACAGAGTACACAGTTAAATTGAGCCGATTTTTTATCAAAAGCTATCCCACTGTATAACAGGGATGTTTGCAAACACTTTTGCAAATCAAAGCACAAGAAATAAATGCTTTGATTTTCCCTGCTTTTCTCTTTTTGTCGATCTTCTTCTGCTCATAGTTAGATTATACTACATTTAAATCGAACTCTCTTTTCCTCTTCTATTTTAGTTTTTTCCTTCTTAATTACCAGTTGTGTTAAGCTGCAGTTCATACATGTCGCATTTCCCGCATGTATCGTTCTTGGGCCAATGGAAGGTCAAGTTAAAATTTCCTACAAATATTTTACGGTAAATCGCCTCAGACTCATAATGTAGACTCTGTTCTTCACAATTTGTTTTATACAATCTATACATCTTAGATATAAATAAGTCTGGATTTAAGTATTTCTTCTCTGTATGTGATCTTGAATAATGACTACAGTAAGCAGGAAACAATGCTATGTGATTCACAATTCTTTATTTTGCTTCTTCTGGCGTACATTCTTGTTTTCCATGTCTTCCTCTACCGTCTTCATGACAAATACCACTATTACTAGTTCGTTCCTATTCAACACTGATTCGAACCTTCATTAAGGTCAAACCTAGTGTATTTAGATACATGGCCTGGCACACCTGGTCTGTTAACATACTAGATTTGTTCAAGAAGTATTTCCTTGAAAAGGAGCGTCTGCTGGTAACTGCTGCATTCCCTTCTCTTATCCGAACTGTCTTCTCATGGTATTCCTATACAGAGCATGTTATTTGTTGATTTTTGTGCTTCGCCCGATAGTTTATAAAATTCCATAAAAATATTTTCCCTTTCTCGTTCATTAAATTTCTCAAAGCATTTTCTTCGGCATTTACACGGTTGTTTCAATCTCTTACCCGCATGCTGTACTCCTGTTGCCGAAATGTATGACTTCTTTGTATCCTGGCTGGTTTTCGTATATTACGGGTCCATTTGACGAGGTCCGATTCTCGCTTTCTTGAGCGCTTATTTCCTTGAAAATTTTGCTCGCCTGTTCCATTAACTAGTAACTTATCCTCAGCATTGGCATTAGTTTCAGTAACACGTCGTTTTTTCTTACTTCGTTTAATGCTGGGTGATCAAATTTGCAGAATCAGAAGGATCTGAACTTGCCGTTGGGATATATTCAGATGCAATATCTGAAAACAATGAACGAGCAGGATTAGTAGTCTCTCATACACTTCTGTCGCGCTGATGTTCTGAGCTCGACGCAGTATTTAATCCTGAAAAACAAATAATTACATGTCACATAGTTTCATCAAAATGTGTATTGCAATCTAAGTTGAAAAACAGGATAGGTGTATGTAACCTGACACAATGTTAATGCTATAGTAAGTTATTTTAAACTTTAGTATCTCGTATGTATTTTTATTTGCCTCATGTTAGGTTTTATTTTTATTTTGTTTGGTTAGATGCAGCATTTTCAGGGCAGAGGGTGTACGCATGGGAACAGCGGTATTTCCGTGTGTGGAGGGTTGATGGAAACCATCAGTAGACTTATCACCACCATTGTCTCAAACAAGTCATTTTCAACCCAGATGTCCCGAAACTAGTGAGACCAAATACAAAGTCACTCATAGTCTTTGAGGTTACATTAATCTAACTCATAACACACACGAATGTCTTCATAAAAGGTGAAAAATGCTGCACTTGTCACTTTCTTTGATTAAAGCTTGTTGACTTAGCTCTACCATACGTCTTCCTCTTGATCAAAACATGTTTTGTCAATATTTACCGCTATAACTATAATATAGCAACAGCCAGATAATAAACAATGGCAAGCCAAAGTCATAGAATAAACAATGGCAAGTTTTTACGCAAAGTGGAAGGTTAATATACACGTGCATGATAATCATTAGAACCATGGCATGGCAATCATAATTGTTACAAACAGTGGTGTTTGCACCTCCACCAGAAAGAACGAATTAAATCAGTACTTTTGGAATTGTCCCGGAGAGAACTAAATATATTGTTACACTTCATATTTTGGCATATCCGTGTTGCTAAATTACGTAGTTCTATGCTACCATTTCAGCGAAACGGAGCGCGCGTAGGTCGTACACTCTATAAATACTTTCTTTGCTCAACGCATGATTTGTTGCAGAAAAATTTCTATCATTAGAATGAAAATGAATTAGTTTCGTTTCGTGAAGATGTCTAGCTAAGTAAACCAACAATGGAAGGGATTTTATAAACGTAAACTCGTGGCGATTTATTTACATTAAAGCAATACGTTTCTCTCCTGCAAACATGTTTCTAGCGTGTGATATAAGGAATTTGTTAATTAAAAACGTATAATTTAAAAAACTTTTACTGTGTACTAAAAATTGCAATGAACGAAATAAGAGTTTTAACATCGCTTAAAACATTACTTTGGCGCACAGTAAAATTTATGTACTGTAAACAAAACAAGCTCAAAGAATATAAATATTGTCTTAAACAAATATCTACGAAGAAAAAAAAATAAATAAATAAATAAATATATATATATATATATATATATATATATAAGTTACTTTAACCTTGCCTATAATTATGGGCATTATTTCATTCACTGTAAACAAACCCATATTTCATTCACTGTAAACAAACCCATATTTTAAATAACGTATTTACTTGTTATGCAGAACGGCTTTGCCAGCAGGTTTTGCGGTGTAAAATATCGCATTACGGAGGTATGCAACCACAAATTTATTTCAATTGAACACTTAAAAATTTTTTTTTGGAAACATTAAAACCTTTATTCCATAAACAAATTTTTATAGCCAAAATAATTGAAACCGTATTGAGACGAAAAATTTCCGAGTAAGTTATAAACAAGTTCTTTTGGTTACACTGATTCGGGAAGATTACAGCTTCTTGGAGATATGAATCCTTTAGTTACAAAACGATACTGTACTGCTTCCACTCCTACGCAGTTGTCTATGGTGAACATACTTTCGATTGGAAACTTTAGACAGTTGACACACATTGCATACATTTATTAGAGTCAGTGGTTTTCCACTAAAACGATGGAGGGCTTGTTAAGGTCCAACGTAAAGTGCATACGCATACAACATGTATCTCGTCATTGGTAGTGGTCTGATTGAGAACTCGGCTAATTTTGCAACATGGGCCCGCAATTCGACTTAATATGAACCTATGCAGAAATTTACGCTACCGTGTCACGACCAATCATATCAATATTTTGTGTCCTGTTGTAATTGAGAACCCCGAGAAAACCCGCTGGCAAGCGGCATCGTCCAGCACGATTCCCACATGCCACCACTGTCCAGTGACGATATCTATTTGAGAATAATATTAGAATAAATAAATATATTAAAAGTAATAATTAGAATTGTAATTAATTTAAAAATTAATAAGAAATACTGGATTAAAATTTAATATTTTTTTTTTTATGGTTTCTATTTCATTTGCTGCTGTTATACGCGTAATGCCGTGAAACAACCAGAGACTGCACTGCAGAAACCTAAGAAGAACAAGAGTCTAGGCTTTCCAAAGAGTGTGACGAGACTCCAACGAGGGAGGCCGTCACATCAAATGGAATATAGAAAAGCCCTTCCAAGTGCTCATAGAAAAACATGAGGTCCAGTGCAAGCAGCACGTGGGGGTACGTGATGCGGCCGGCAGAGATGGGCCCCTGACGATATCGCATATAGACGAGGCTCATATACTCGTGCTTACGCGCTGCTGCTAAAGGAAGGAGCGAGAGAGATCCAGTATCTGCTGTGAGAGCAGCTGAAAATGCTTCACGCTGCCTGCGAGTTGGAGATTCCTTCAAGCTTCGAGGACTGCGCTCGATTGAAGGTTCCAGAAACATTTCTGCGTCTTCAAAAAGAAAACTCAACGTATAGTCTATTCATGGTTAAAGCATGGAGGCATTAGTCTATGGAGTGGAAGCCGAGACTCGAAAGTGAAACCAGGCAGCAGTCGATAATGAAAGACATGGGCAGGGCTAGTAGTGGCAAGAAGGTGCATGTTTAAATGTAGTTAAATGTGCGTGTTTTTCATTGAATTAATTCCGGATGGTGGTAAAATATTGTATAGCATTTTGATGCAAAGGCTTGTCTAGGCCGCGTACATTTGAAAACATCTCGCAAGAACAAAACGCAATAATTACGTCACTGGTAATACCGATGCGCAATATAACTTTCGCCACACTCCCAATATGGCGGCTGACGTAAACAATCGGTCTGCGCATGCGCAGTTGAAAGAAGTGAGACAAGGCATCGGCTTCGCTTGATGAACGTGGAGAAGATAGGCTGCTGTCACTCCATCATCTATTACCTCCATGGGTTAAAGGCTGTTCTCGATAAAGTGAGCACTTTTGAAATCAACCTTAGAAAACTGTCACTACCTCTGCCTGTATATATTTTGATGTGTGAACTGAGTGATATGCACACAGTAAAGTTGGTAACGATGGATGGAAAGTAGTTCCATATATCTTAACGTCGAATAAAAAGTATTAGGTAACCATTTTTGAAGACTTAAATTATTTCTTTCGCTTTCTGTTTTTTAATAATGCATCGATTTGTGAAAATGAGCAGAATTGTAAAACATTTGCTTTACAAATAATTTCACAATTTTACTTTACCGACGCATGAATAAAGCGATAAGACCCATGACAATGTTAATCTTACATAAGGCAGAGGAATACACAACGCCCATACAAGTATATCTTAAGCAGGGCTTTCCAAAGTGCTCATTTTACCGTGAACAGTCTATACCTCCAACTTTTCAGAAGCCCTGCTTAAGTTCCACTTCGAGCTTATTCCTACACCTCATGCAAACAAAGGACAGCGAATAAATATATTATGCGTATGAACTAGTTCTAACTAGACTCTAGCAACACACCTTTTTTGCTCTACTTTTCCAATCATTTTAATTATAAACTAAATACTATAATTTATAGATCAAACAATATTAAAAACTCAATCGCAGTAAAAATAATGTGCTTTTATATTAACAGATGTAACAAAACGCATGCCATACATGACATACCTAGAAAACAACCCAACACTTCAAACATGAGGTGATTTTTCTAAGTGTTTGATTCAAAACGCGTTAAGACATGACCGTTTGACTATGGGTAATGTTTCAACGTTTAAGGCGATGTTACACGATACCAGATTCCGTAAAATCTTGTGCAAGGTCCGCCATAGCGGCCGGTATACGGGCTAGTGTGGCACCCGTCACGGCATTTCCCGCCTTGTACGGGCAGATTTGCTACCAGGTTTGGTGATCGGACACGTCCTATTTGTCGTGGCAGGTTCGATACCTGGTTTCGCACCTGGCCAATCACACCGCAGTTCCAGAGGGCAGGGAGCTCCCCGTGACTACTACTTGAAACGAATTGGCGAAGAAACCGAAAATAACTCCTCCATCTTGATTACACATCCGTGGGGTTGAACCTGTTTAGAATACGATAACGACGAATAAAATTTGCTACGGTAACTTTTAATTACTGTTTAAAACCGTTCTAAATACTTAAAACTTTACCTCCTCTACAACAAAACATTAATTGAAAGTATTTACCGGATCTATTGTATATAAACTTACCACCTGATGTCAGAACTGGTAGTGCAATGGTGCAGTTGCCGCGTACACTACAGAAGTGTATATTTTGGGCGTATGGTTCAAAACTCCGCCGGGCCAAAATGTTTTAATTATTAAATTTTCCATGCTGATAATATCCCCGTACGTCGTGCGTAGAGCAAAACCCATATCTTGCAACCGGTCGGTAATTTTCGTCAAAATTAAAAATAACAATCTCGTACGCTAGTGACTGTACGTCGTTTCCAAGAAAATGAATGAAGCTGTACTAGTAAGCAATCAATGTATTTAAAAGGCGGACTGTAGTATAACAATATTAACATGGGCTAGCTAGTTATTTTTAACAGACCTACGTAAGTTACTAACTGGTAGCAGTTCTGCGAATGAGGTTCATGTTCACTACAAACCACACACTGCACACCCACCGAGGGCGCCAAATGCTAGTAAGCAAACTGCTGTCGTGTAATATGAATCTTCCATGGCGGCTCATATAGCGGCTGGTATACCGGCTCGTTCACCAGGGATTGCAGAAGCTTGTACAGGTATCGTGTAATATCGGCTTTAAGGGGGTGTCTCAATTTAATGAATACTCTCTCTCTCGAGAGAGAGAGCACTCTTTTTCCACAACCTGGCGGGAGTACTGTTTCGCGCTCTCTCGTGCTCTCGCTCTGGGAATTGAGACAACCACTATCTCGTTTCTGTCTGACGTCAGGCGAACAGCTGATGCTAACAGGCGGGAAATCATGTTCAGCTAATATCGCGGTCATAACCATCGTAAATAATTGATGTGAGTTCCAAATAAAACACAAATAATAATAATACCAGAATATTGGTTAAATTGTAAAATACTGTCATTTTTGTTTTATATTTTACCTTCATGTTACAGCAAAGTGACAAAAAAAAAAACGAGACGTAGTCAGTAATCCGTATTTATAATTTTATAAATACATTTCGCTGTTCAAAACCGTTAGAATTATTCACTTACAGTTAAAATGCAACGTAGTTTTGGCCCATAAAGCTGCTATAACCTTATTCAAACACGGAAATAATTTAAACAAATATGGCGCCCGCGAGAGAGCACCAGCGAGTATACAACTTGGTGCTCTCTCTGTGCTCTCGCTCTTTCGCGTTCTCTCCGACGAATTGAGACGACCAGAGTGTGTTATCTCTGACGTCATGATGACGTCGTCGCGAGCACGAGAGCACGAGAGCGTGCTCCCTGGGCCAACTGAGACACGGCCTAAGTAGTATTTGCTGTACTCTGTTCGTTACAAGGTGTCGACTTGTATCACTTCGCCTGTCCTGGCACTACGAAGTTATTAGTGGTCTTGCCTGCCACTAACACATCCGTCAAGAGTAGTCGCTAGTCAGAATAACCTCCCCCCCCCCCCCCCTTTTTCCCGTTTGACAAATGTCGCCGTTGAAAAAAAAAAACATTTATTTCATTTACGTAAAATAGGTTCCTCTTTACACTTAGCATTACAGAGAGTGTCGGGCTGAATTCAACTTGTACGTAGGATGGTTCCTAATGCAAAATCAAGTGGAAGATATCAGTAATATATGAATTAAAAATGAGTAAAATATGTCCTAAACTGAGGCCGTGTCCGAAATGACAAATTCGATGTTTTGGAAATTGGTCATTTTGTAAGTGTAAATTCGGACTTTTTCAACAGTCACTTGATTTGCTTCCGCAGCAACAAATTTTTACGTGACCAGTGAAACTGTTTTTGATCTCAATTTAATGCTTAAAACGGGCGTGATATTTCTACAAGCACCACTGGAATGCTGCGAATACGGTAATAAATTTAAAAAATAATCTAATTATGCAATAACGACTTCAAAAAAATTGGTCCGAAATATATAAACAAAGCACAGCACTAAGTTATTTTTGATATATGCCTAGTATAATTTATGATCAGTTATTTGTTTTAAAGATGTTTTAATTACTTATTCGCGGGTGTATTTTTGCTAACATCCACTAGATACAAAATACGAAATACCAAATTACCAAACACGTCACAGTCTTTGTATACAAAATATGGTCACGTGATCATTTTGTCAACAAAATCTGCCATTTCGGACACGACCTGAAGATCAAGGGGGGTGCGAGAACCAAGTCGTACTTGGCTATACGGAATGCTGCTGTGTCCACTGTATAGACAATGGTGAAGTACATGTTTAGCACTTCTTTGTAAACAATTATTTACCGTACTAGCCAGGTCTGATGGGCGACGGGGCGGTAAATCGATCGCTAGCAATCTCTAGCGACAATAAGTAAGAATTTCGAACAAAGTGGAGTTCATGAAGATGGCCACACTAATAGTAGGCGATCTCGCGCGAAGCTGAGTGTCATCGCTAATGAACTGAATACTCTTAGGCTGTGTGTGATTTCACCTGGTGTACGTATTTCTGCGTGCCTGTCCCCGGACGTGACATCATAAGCGTGTTCCCAATTGTAAGTGAAGTATGCAAGTACACGAAGATGTGTACTTCTGGAATACTTGCCGCCATTTCGAGAAGTAATTTATCGCTTACAGATGATTTTGACATAATCATTTTATTTCCGTATAAGTACGGCAACATTATTATTCGTAGCATAGCATTTTTATCTCAGCTACTAATAATCGCCAGGTAAACCTTAAAAAAAAAGTCAAAACAATAAATTCTTATTTTGGCTATTTTCAAAACGTACAGAAAGTAAGGCAAAACAAGCAAACAAAATTTCAAACTCACGTGCAATCAGCAATAAAATTAATGTTACGTAAACAACATTGAAATATAATTTAATCCTTGATTTAACCGTGTTATTTTTTTTTTGCAGTTTATTATCAAGTTCCTCTTAGGAACAGACAGTCTCTAAAAGTGATTAGCTGGCTAACAGTTGTGGCCGAAGCCAACAAGACTGCTTGTCCGAATTCATAAAGTTTGTTGCCAAGGGCAGATAAAGTATTGCAAGTACACCAGTGGTACACCTGCAATTCGGACACGTACTTGGTTCCCGAGTTCATTCGCTCGGTACCGCGTGCTTGTGCAGAGAACACGGTTCAAGGACAAGCGAACGTGAAGTGTCGCCCAGTGTCGTGGCAGGACTCCCGCGAAGATCTCGAGCGCCTTGCCAGCGTAGATAAGAAGTGGCGGGATGCAAGTTTGTGCGGCCAGGCCAGGCGTAGTTGCAATCCAGTTAGTGGGATGGACATAGCTTACTGGTCGTCGAGCTCGGGCGGCACGAAACGGCGCCTCCTCAGGTCTGCGAGGCAAACTGACGAGAATAAACAGTGTGGTTGGACGCTCCTGTCGCTCGCGACTTGGCCTTCGCGTCGCACGCCACAAGCTGAATGAGTCGTCATGCTTGGTGGAAGAACGCATCTCTTTGGTTACAGCAGCACAGATGCGGAGATTTTATCGACTTTAATAATTTGACGAAAATTGAAACCATCCCGTTTGCTTACACTCAAAAAGAAAAAGAAAATCTTCTACACGTGCGACAAGTGTGCTACCTGAATAGAATAAACCTCAAGATGGCCGCCTGGTTGAAGGAATTTTGCACGACTGAGGCCTAAAAGCGTGGGAGTGCTAAGGGCGACCGAGACATGCACATAAAGTCTCTCATCGCCTCTACGCGCAAAGCATTGACTGGCGTGCGGTCTTGCCGTCGATAAAGTGCCTGTATAAGACTTTCAGCGGAGACCCTACCAATTTATTACGTAATAATATAAATTAATGTTTTATGTACATCCCTATTTCGTCTTCATCTTCCTTTTCCCTTAGGGTCTTCTAGGGACCACGAACCAATTTCAATGCTTCGTCTTTTGTTGCTCCTTGTTATTCCTCCAGTACTCCTTCATCTTCTCACTATGTCTCTTTTTCCTCTCCTCAGACCACTTCGAGCCTGTTTTATTTTCCTTCCTGCCTTGGAATCCTTCCATATTTAACACTTTTTTCTTGAAAATTTCTCTCTCTCTCTCTCTCTCTCTCTATCTCTCCCCCCCCCCCCCCCTCTTCTCTCTCTCTTCTGTTGCTTCTTCTTCAGTTATATTGTTTCATTCCAAATCTTTCCTAACTTCCTGAATCCAGGTTCTTGTTGATTGCTTGTTCCAAAGATATTTGAAGATCTGTTTGGTTAACCTGTTGCCATCCATTCTATATAAATGTCCGAAAAATAGCAATCGTCTCTTCCGTATTGTTTATTTTATGTTTTCTATGTTGCGATATATTTTCATCATTACTTCTTAGTTTCCATAATTCTGTAGTTTTTAGTGGACCAAGTATTTTGCGTATAATTCTTCTTTCTAGTACTTCTAATTTATGCAACTTGTAATCAGTACTAAACATTCACTTTCGTAAAGACATTCCGGTTCGACTATTGCGATGTAGTGCTGTATTTTAAGATTTTTAGATAGAACATTTTTGTCGTAGATATTCCTGGTTATGACACATGCTCTTTCCATCTTGCGTATCCTTTCATTTACCGCAAATTTTCCCAAACAATTTTCCCGATTTCATTTTTTTAGGGTTTCGTACTGGGAAGTTCGTACCTAAAAATGACCTCGAAAACACATGCTTGAGCCATTTTCGCTATCACACGAACATGCTTTAGAGAGGAATGGAGAAAATGATAAACGTATACAGACGTGTAACGTTTCTTAAATGTTATTCGTAGGCTGACCTCACTCAGACACACTGGACAGTTTTTTTTAATAGAACGTTTTTTTTTTTCTGCTGGAGCTCTGCACACCGCTCGGCGGCCTATCCGGGCAACGTGACACCTTCAGGTCGGTTTCGGATGAAAATTGTGCACTCCATAAACGTGACGTACCGAAATGAAAGTAATTATTCTTATGAAACTGTTCAAGACCATCGCGTTGCTTCTCGTATAAGTTACATCCTCGACGTTTTGGCGTCGGTGTGTTGGAAATTGCGATATTTTATTTCGTTCTGAGTACGTAAAAACCTTTTGCCATTAGAATTAATGTAGCAAATAAATTATAATAATCAATACATGAAATCTATTTGACTATATATTTATTTGAAATCAAAGTTACGTGTTTGTTTTCCTTGGTTCCATTAAATAATAAGAATTAATGATTACAAGTGTAAATAAATAACTACTAAGACCAAGTTTAATTTTAGTCTGGTGTAATTGGTTGAAAATATGACGTGAATTTTAACTATTAACCACAAAAATTTCTTTGTAAATTTTTATGCAGAAGTTTCCTACATTCACGAAACTAACCACAAACTTGCCTTTAGGCATGGACAAGGTTACATCAGCTGAGGTTAGGAACAAAACAGGTTTTCTTATGGGAGAGTTCACCATAGGGAAAATTTCTGCCGCTAGGTGCGCAGTGATCCAAAGAGGTCGCTTTGAATTAAAATTCTAATCTACATGAATAAAAAAAAAAATAAAGGTTTTACTTGGTTACGCAGTTATTCTATATTTAATTTATGAGTATTGCAATTATGTTGTTTCTTGGAAGGGAAAATGAGAGAAAAACCAGTACATTTGCGACATTGGCGTTTGCCCAGTGGCAAAAAAAAAATTTAGTTCCTAAACTAAGAGCATTCAGCTTCCAACAGTAGTATAATAAACCTTAAGCGCCTGTCATATTGTCAAAGTTTTCCGTCAAGCTGCTCCAGTAAGTTTTTTCAAATATAGTTGGACAGTTATGACGTCATCGAAACGTCATAAACGTCGCCATATTTGTCTTAAAACGTGCAATGGCTTCATTTTCCATCAAATAGTTGAAGATTCGACTGGCACTAAAATTTCTCTGATGTTCGACGGTCTCAACCAATCATAATCGTGCGACAAAATTGGACGTCAGGAAAGTTTAAAATAAAGAACAATTGCTGGGAATGAAGTAGGTTACTTCATGTAGTAACTTTCTGAGTATAGATGTTTTTTTAAAGTGAATATTACACATAGTATTACGAACTCAGAGGCATGACATTTCATTGTGCAGGAAACATATCTGATCAATAGAGACATGTGAAATTCGTGTTATTATTTGGGGGACACATTAAACTTTACACACATTTACCTTCGCAATACGTTTGTCACTAGACCAGACTTTAATTGACATACCCTGCTAAATCTGCGCCAACACTTTAACTTTTCAAAATTGTGTAGCCCAATCACGTGCCGTTCAGCCAGAAAGGGAGTGACTTCACAACTATGCAGCAGCCAATGGAGAAACGAAGTCGGCTCCAGTATATACACTACTGTGAAGCTTGGTCTGATACCAACTGATAAGGTGAATTTGCAGGTCCGTACTGATAAATAATACTTAAAGCTAGAAAAAAAAAACGTAAATGAATTACAAAATTCTTTACATTCCTTCCTGTAATGGACGACATAAAAAACAAAAGCAATATCTCAATATGAAAATAATGTTTAAATAATTATTCTAATTATATTATCTCAGTTACAAAAACTTTGACAGTGTGACACATTTTCAAACACTTTCAAAATTATTTGAAAAAAAACCGTGGGAAAAAAATTTGACGGCCGCAATTTTTCTTCTAATTTTTTTTTTTTGTCAAATATAGTTGAAGTACAAAAATTGAACGGTGTGACAGGGGCTTTGCGCATAGTGTGTAAGGGAGGGGGTGGTCACATGGTGAGCTGCCCACTCGGAACCCCCGGCACTGGCTGGGGGCGCGCGTTCGTCCCGGCTAGTAATCGATGACGGGCGGACGACAGGAAGGATCGAAAGCCCGCGCAGTTTGCAGCGCGGCTCCGCAGCGCTAGGTTCGCCCCGGGCGTTCGCTTTAGCCAATCAAGAGCGTGGAACCCGCGCCTTCTGGCCAATCCGCACAGTCCCGAGTGAGTTCGCGAGCAAAGCGGCGGGATATAGGAAGCCTTTAAAATTGCCGTCGACGCACAAACTCGTGGCCGTGTAGTCTGAGACTAGTATTTTTTGTCTTATTTGTAATTAATCTTAATCTTCACCATTAAAAGATATTTAATATTTTTATCGCTCGTAGATTTATGCAGTATTTAATCAGTATGTTTGACGTGACAGTTAAATTATTTAAACTTTCTCAACACAAAAAATAATCAAATCACTGCACATTTGTATGTTTAGAATAGAGTTGGAACATTACTTTGACATTATGCGCGCTGAACATAGAAAGTTAGGCAGATAGACAGCTGTATTCTGTGTTCTGTGTCTCGGTGAAAGTTTCGAGGTTTCTTAATCCGTGGTTGAACTCGGACAGACGTCGGACATGGATTGGAATAACATCTTCAGAGTTCTTCTGGCGTTCACCCTACTCTGTTGTCAAGGTAGGGTGAACATTGCTTGGAGTACACAGTTGCTTTCCTTCACGCAATGTAGTATTAAACTAGGTTTAAACTATTATTTTTAAGAATTAGTGAGTCCGGCTAAACTCGCGGAGTACTATTTGGCACGTCAATAGATGAGCAAATGTATCTTTAATGTGTGAATTTCAAGCCTAGAAATGAAAAAAAAAAAAAAAAAAAAAAAAAAAAAATTTTCATTCTTTTCTGAACGGATTTGTTGTGCTAATGGGCTACGAAAAAACTTCTAGCTAAAGAGTACCTACATTTACTATGTAAACCATTTACAAGGTTTCTAATCATTTTCTTTCATATTCTTTCACACGTTTTTAAGGATTTTCATGATCATTCAGAAAGAGCTGTTTACCATGTGTCATATGTTGTGTTTGGGATGACATTGCAGTATTTAATTAGTGAATATTCTTCTATACATTTTTTAAGGCGGGAATTCAACAGTATTTTTTTTTCAAAAGTGGTATAATACCTGATCACTAAATTTTCAGTTAGATTCCGGTCCTCTGATGGTCCTCGAGGGGGGTTTTCTCTGAGTACTCCTTTCTTCTGTATCAACTTCGTTCTGTCACTGTCTCATCATCAGCAGCAATAACCCCATGCTGCTCTCCAACCCAGCTCCATATCGTACAGTACCAGCCTTCCCCAGGCGAGAAATTTATGGATTCTCATTACGGCCGACGCATGCATGTCACTTGAACTGCGTCGATAAGCGTTAGAAATCCGCGTAGTTTTTTTTTTTTCGAAACCACTAATTTGTCCCAATTATAATAATTTGCGAAAAAAAACGCACTTCAGACTTAACACATTATTAATATTATAAATGCTATGTTCGAGGCCTCCAACAAAGCTAGAAACTTATTTTTGACACTGCAGTACCGCATAATTTAATGGTCGGATACATGCCAAACTCTCATACGGTCCTACACTTAGAGTCTGCACGCATTGCGCGTAAGAGCGATGAGGCCCTAGGCGTGCGTGTTATTGTCGCCCGTATCGCTCCCTTGACCTTGAACGCGCAGGTTCATTTTACCCTTAACTTTGTTTTAGATTTTCCGTCAGAAAAATGAAAGGGTCACTGCTAAGTCGCACAGGCGCGGGTTGCACACTGCACGCCAGTTTAGAACCTTGCACGTAGAGGCGACGGGGCGCTTGGTACGTGTGTCAATGTCGCCCTTATCGCGCGCTCGCTTGTGAGCCTCAGATGTGATAAGAATCTCCAAGTGTGCGGCGACATTAAGGTCCCCGCCTGTCTGCTCTCATTCGAAGCGCATTAGGTCTGCTCCTGCTCGCTCACCACTTGCATCATCGCCTCTACGCGCAAGGAGATAAGCTGGCGTGCAGTTCTCCCGCCGGGAAACGTCCCTGAACACGCATGTAAGCTGTTAAAGGCTGTTCGCGATAAAGTGAGCACTTTTGAAATCAACCATAAGAAGTATGTCACTGCCTCTGCCTGCATGTATTTTAACGGGCGCACCGAGTGACATGCGCCCGGTAAAGTTGGTAACGGTGGATAGAAAGTAGTTCCATATCTTAACGTCGAACAATGAGTGTTAGATAACCAGTCGCGATAATTTAAATTATTCACTACGCTTTCTGTGTTTTTAACGCCTCGGTGTATATAAATTAGCAGATTTGTAAACTATTTCCTTTTCTTATAATTTCACAGTTTCGCTTGACCGACGCATGAGTAAAGCGATGAAGCCCATGGCAATGTTAATTTTACATAAGGCGGAAGAATACACAACGTGCACAAAAGTAGATCTTTAGCAAGGCTTTCGAAAGTGCTCATACCACGTGTATTTATTGCAAGCGGATAAATATTAAAGTACGATGCTTGTATTTTGAGTAATGCCAAGTTGAAGTTAGCAGCAAAAACCCGTATTTTACTATTTCCGCTCCCAAAAAAATGCCATTGAAGACGAAAGAGGAATTTGAAACTTGCATTTGACAATGAAACGTTTCCGAAATGCTTTTCGTATTCTGACACCACTTCAAAATATCCAACCTGGTTTTAATCACTTGTTTTCTGTCGAACTTCTGCAACGGAACGCATTAACAAAATGCTTTGTGTTAGCAACGAAATCTTTTTTTATTCACCCTGTACCAATATTTCGTGGCTAGAAAAAAAAATTAATTTCTGGAACCCAGGTAGCGGTATAGACGTACACCTGGTCAATGGCCAGTTGGTTTCCTCGGAGTTCTCCCGTTACCTCCACTGGAACATTCCACACTCTCTCTTCCCATCCTATATCCTTGTCTCATGAGATAGCGTAGGAAATACCATCACTTATGTGATGTTAACTGGAGAACGATCCGGGGCTGTTCGATATTTCTTAGCTCTCTAACTTACATTTATGTCGAATATCTGTCACTTTGTAAACGTTTTGTGCCGCATAATATTCATGAAGTATTTCATCGTTCGTCTATGTACTGATATGTTTAATCCGACAAACAGGAACCATTATTAGAGACCTGCGACATCCGGGTTATAATTATTCCGGAACATGTTAAATTACAGCTCGTGTACCTTTGCAGCAAGTGTGCCACTGGACAATACCTTTATTTGACACGCCTGTGGAACTCTGCGCTAGTAAATGAACACTTCACAATTATGTAGCTCAATCATTCACTTCTATGCAGCAACCAATGGAGGAACGAGGCCGAATGGAGTATACACTGCACTGTCAAGTTTAAACTGATGCCAAACAACAACGCAAATTTCGCAGGTCTCTAAGCATTATGCAACAGACATAAAATAAATACTATATTTTTAAAATTCGGTGCGCCCCTTTTGACTACATGGCTACATTAAATCATGTTTAGTTGCTGTCTAACGAATAGACATTTATCGTTTCTTAAGTATCGTTTCATAACCATGTAAATTGTTGGCTGTTCGTGACATGCGGATTAGAACGATTATTAGGAAATCTAATGAAAATGTAAAATTTACCAAGTCTGAGCTGAAAATAAAAATATTGTTTTGGCGGCCTCCAACCATTCTGGTGAACACAAAATTCTTTGTAACCACCACAAAAAAAAATTTAAGTGGTGGCAACTAAAAGATTTTGTGTTCAGTACAAAATAATTTCGCAGAATGAATACCAACGAAACATTGATTGGCCGCCACAAAGTATTTTTTTTTCCGTGAATCTGCAAGGCGAAGCATTACGTCATGCTTGCACGGAGCCTATGAAAGCTATGAAATGAGGTGAATGAATTTCTCATTTCCATTAGACATTAATTAATCAAAATATGAAAAATAATATAATTTTTTCAAGAATAAATATAAAACACTGGAAAATAGTCACCCGTTTAGGGTTTTACATAAAAAGTAATAATGGAAGGTCAATAAAATATTTGTATTGTGGCCAAAATGAAAAATAATTTTTTGGTCGTTTCAAAATAGGGGTGATCAAAAACGTATCCGGTTTAAAGCTGTTACATTAAACTTACAGGAACAAAATGTAAATCCCTCATTTCATAGGATCACGCAGATTGTGTAATCTTGGCTAACGTTTCGTTTCATTTTACTTTAGGCCGAAAATTTCCAGTAAGTGTGCAAGTATTTTCATATTTCTTTTATGATATGTGTGACGTTATAGACAAATCTCATGTATCTCGAATAATTGTAATCATCCTTCTGTGGTGGTTCAAAATAGTTTATATTTAATAACATTTCTGAAGATATGGAAATATGTTGTTCAAACATCGGACCAGTAAATAGTAAATATTCTTTAATTGAACATCTTTCAATAAAACTGAAAAATACTTGGACATATATTAGGCGGAAAGTACAGTGGCAGTTCAGACACGAGCAGAAAGATTGTTTGCCATGTCAAACATTTCATTTTCAACACCGATTTCAAAGTAAATTATTTCGAAATGCATAAAATCTCATAAGTACTGTGCACAACGTATAGTCAACCAATCAGCTTCTTTAAAAAAATAACTTCACACATTAACTTAGTTTCTATTACATTATTGTATCATGTCAGTGAAGAAGAAGGCCAGCGTTCGTGCAGAATGTAATTTAATCGGCACAAGTAGTAAAAAAAAAGTAGTATATACATATATATGTATATATAAATATACTACGTTTTTTTATTTTATGTATATATATGTATATATACTATATATGTATATATAATTACTGTATACTAATCAAATGATTAATAAAGAAACAATTTTGGCCTATGAATTATTCCCGAAACAGGAGTTAGTAATTAACCGATCATTAAATTATACATACGTCAGCTCAGTTGAGAACACAATTTCTACAATTGGTAGAAGCAACGGTGGCCGAGCGGTTAGCCTGCTTGACTCCCCGGCCGGGCCAACCCGCATCCTTACATGTGGAAATCGTGCCGGATGATGCCGTTGATCGGCGGGCCTTCTCAGGGATCTCTTGTCTACGCCGCCCTTTCATAGGCTCTCAATACCTCGATGTTAAGAGCCGTCCAAATATCTTCAATCAAGCTACACTTGGCGTTATGTTATTATTTTTACACAAAACCAGAAGGAGAAAGAGGTTCCTGAAATATTCATCGAACTCTTGGCGGCTTCCTCTGTCGAGGACACAATACTTCGCGTTGTCGTAGGAACAGGAAGTTAGGCGTCCTTATTCTGGCTACGTCGTATCGTTTATTGATCTGCACTTTTAAATCAGTAGTTTAAAATAGTTAAGAGAAATTTTAATGTGTTTTAAATTTATATCTTGGGTGGAAAATTTTTCGAAATATTCAATATGAATAACATGTTTCGCTACAACTCAAAACAATTTCCGATGTCACAGAATCTCTATACAGATTTTAATTTAAAAAGAAACTACAGAAAATAGTTCGTTTGTAGGCTTATTTTAAGTTACGCAATAAAATTAAAATTTAAACATGAACGTATTTAAAGCTAACTGCATACAAATGAATTGTCAAAATATGACAAAAAAAACTTTAAAACATTCTTACAAATAAATGAACACTTCAAATAAAATCAAAATTTATTTTTTTTCAATCGATATTTAACATTACAAAATTTAGAAATATACTTAGAATATTTTTAATTTAGTTTACTACTAATGTGGCATTTTCTTCAAATTGCTGTCGCTGATTCATCAAAACGCAATAAACATCTCATACTGTGACATGGAAGACTGTGGGGAGTATCTTAGTTCATGAGGGGTGAAGGTCATAATAAAATTAAAAAATAGCTCAATTTGATTTTTTATTCATTTTTGTGGTTATTGTTTACAGCTTCAAACCCCCTGTCCCTGCTATTAATCTTTTTATATTACAGTGTGCACAATATTTAATGTCTATTTTAAATCCAATTAACCTATTCCTTTATGTCTCTGTCTGGTTATTGTCAATTAACTCATACTCATCACTAGTACATGTTCAGTATATCTGCTGACATAATTTGCAATGTCTTTCACTCACGCATCCAGTCCAGTAGTCCAGCCTGCAGTCGTACTCTTCACTACGCTGATGTTCGTAGTCGCAGATTTCCCACTCGTTTGTCACTTTTCTCGCGCACGCTTCTCTCTTCCAGCTAGTCTTATATCGCTGAAACTCATCCATTTAACAACTGCTGGCTCGGAGACCCGAAGCTCTTTTTGTAGCCGCTGGCCTTGACGTAGAAGGTTCACCGCACCCCGAGTAGAGCTGAGAGACACTACGGAAGCAGCAAACCATTAGAAAATTCTTCAGATAATTACAAAAACTCAATAGAACTAGGGTCAGCGGCAAGGGATTATCGTGTCTTCTCGCTTTTTGTAACAGATACGTGGTTCACTCGACTGTCATTCAAAATATTCCATTGACTTGCCATCGCCGCTGTCATATAACTACTTTGTCCTTCACTTCCACTCGCTTACTCGGGATGCGAAGCAGCGAGTGCGCAGCAAAACTCTTCAACGTGTCTTAAGGCATTCTGATATTTCAAGACATTGTAAGTCCGTATTTATGATGACGCCCACTCTCTTAGCCCCCCCCCTCCCCTCGAACAAAGCATTCAGTGGGACTGGGTCTGTTATTGGTTTTATAGCGTCATAAAGGTAAACCTCGGTGTGGCTGGAACACAGGGTGTCACACGGTAAAGATAGACGCCGACACTGTTTCTATAGTCTATTCGCAGTTTCTTCACACTATTTGAGAGGCCGCGGTGTTGTAGTGGTCTGACAACTCGCCTCCCACCGAGTTCGATTCCCAGCGTGGTCACTCTCGTGTTTTCGCCCTTGGGTATCGTGCCGGACGATGCCGCTGATCGGAGGGTTTTCTCGGGGATCTCCCGTTTCCTCCGCTCTTGCCCCCCAGCGCCACACCGTACTCCTCTCGCGTCATTCTTATCAGCTTGTTTATACTGATGTTTACAGTGGCCCAAATCTCTCCACTCCATTCATACTTTTTTAATCAAACCTTTGAAAAATCTCCCCAAGTATGACATATTTATTGCTTCCTTAATATGCCATACATCACAAGCGTTTCATACTGTGTTATAAATATACCTTATTTTTTGTTAAGGTGAACTTTTACCTATATTCTATCTACAAATTATATTTCACTTATAGTAAATATATATAAAATTAGGGAGAAAATAAATGGGTTGGTAATGCTTAGCAAGAAATAATTTTTACTAGCCGACTACGGCGAAGCAAAGGAAGAGTTAAGTGTTTCACACGAGTATGTATGTATGTATGTATGTATGTAAAATTTCGGATGCTCCACTGTAGCATCACGCGTATGGAACCGATTTCGATAAATGAGGTGTCTATCGATTCACTTTGATAACCCGAGTGTCGTAGGCTATGACCCAATTAATAAAATTCAGGATGGCGGCCGTAACAAAGTACATGGCGCCACAGGTAAAGTTTGTTTGCGCAAGCGTTTCATTCAAGGCTCATTTTTTTTTGGAAGTATGTGTTATTAATGTTGTACGATAATTACTCTTTAAGAATATTATGTAGAATAAGCGTGATAATTGTAAACCTACAGTTGTGTAGGTAGAAAAGAATTGGTAAATAAAATATAAGGTTATAAAAAACTAAAACCCGACTACTCAAAAGTTAAAAACCAGTCTTCAGTTAATTGTACGAGTATAATCATAAAGTTGTACAAATACGTCGTGCGATTTAAGGCACTTTACATATAGGGGGCGTTCAGAGGAAAAAAATCCATTTGCAATCTTGTTTAACTTTTAAAATCTAACTAAGTCTGACTTAAGACCGTGGCAAATGGAAGGAATTATTCAGCAATGGGACACTTTATGCTAATAATGTAGTAATTAGTCCATCCGTTTGTCCATCCTGGGGTGTCACAGCGATGTAGTTTCAACAGCACTGAACAGAAATGCATGAAATTTAGAACATTGATGCCTACTTCAGTTAGGTTTTTTCTTCTCTGCCTCCCCTATATGTAAAGTTTCTTAAATGGCACGACGTGTGCCCACGGCTTTATGATTACATATCCTCGTACACTTAACTGAAGACTTGTTTTTAATTTTTGAGTAGTCGGTTAGAAGTTCTGTATAACTTTATTTTATGCGAAATATTACTACAGTGAGTGCTCACGAATGCGGTGCGTTGTCCCTCTGGCGAAATTTTCCAGACTCGGTTAAGCGTTTGTTGCATGAGGTGGAGGAATATCCTGGAAGTAGAACTTCAGCAGGGCTTCAGGAAAGTTGGAAGGAACAGTGAATGGACTATACGCAATGTCCTGCAAGGAAGTTAGAAAATCCACCGCGCTGACAGATAGGCTGGCTCACGGGGGAGGAATCACGGACTCATTGCAGAGGAAAATGTGTCCTTATTCTTATGGTGTTCGAGTTATCTGGGCCGTAGAGCGCCATGTGAGCTGCGCAGTAGCTACACTCTGTGTTCCAACACTGAACCGCTTTTTCTTCCAATAGCAATGTCTAACACACCATTTATAGGATTAGAGCTTGGATCACTTTTTACGTAAGTAAAAGTTTTGAGATATTTGTAAACTTTGTCCGACCTAATATTAATGCAAGTGTTTTAAAATTTGTCAGAGTATTTTATTTATATTATAATAACATTGCGGCTATCGAACATTCAAATGTAAACGAACACGTTCATCGTTGTTGACCATGTGACCATAGACTACAGATGGGGTGGACCGCTTATTTCTCTTCGGCGCATGTACCCAACATTGACCTACCTCAATCCTACACAACTGTCAAAGTCACATGGTCAACAGTGATGAACGTGTTTGTTTACATCTTAATTTTTAAATGACAAGCACTATTATATTAATAAAATACGTTTGCCAGTTTCAAGGTAATCAAAAACATTAGAAATTGATTAGATGAGCTAAAAAACATCTCTAAGCACTTGTTTACAAAACAGTTTTCTAACCTCAAACCCAATCCACGCCATTTTTCCTAGACATGTAGACAGAAAAGCAGTTCAGTGTTGGGTAACGGAGTTTGGTTGTGCGCAGCCAGCGAGATCGGTCTACCTCATCTTTAGTTGATGCATGTGACATTGACGATTTCATTGGCGACGGGCGAGTCAGTGTCGAATACATGTGCGTAAATAAAATTAAAATCATTCGCACCTTGTCTTTAGTCTGGGGTCGGGGCCGAACCATGCTCTACACTCTAAATTCGAGTCAGTGCAGAGTAACGTGGGGCAGGAGTCCTACGACGTCGTAGTTCTTGCAGTCGCTGTTACATACACTGTAAAAACGCTTCTTTTGCAGCAACGCGTGATTTGTAGCTGCAAAGAAAAAATATGTTTAAATATGAACCACTGCAAAGTAGACATGCCACGAACATAAGTTTTGTTTCATCGATATAGTAATGACTATTATTATACTGCATTGTCGTTCCAGTAAATAAGAGAGAAGGAACAAATATTAAAAAATAATACCCGCAAATTAAAAAAATCAGAGCAGCTCCGAGATACGAACCCACGCACCTTGTGTTAATAACTGAACGCCCTTAATAAACGACCACCTTATATGATTGCGTTCGGACACTCTTTGAAAGGCATGTTATATAAGGTAGTAACATGGGCCAGAATACAATGCCACATCTTGGGAATAATTGAGATTAGTGATTGTTGAGAATCTCCGAACTTCAGAATGGCATTAAACGTCTGCAGGAGGACTGTAAATTTGCTCAGCTGCGGTTTGGTAACCGTAGAATATTCTTATTGATTTATGAACTTTTGCGTTGGGATAACAGTTACGTACTGAAAACTGCAATGTACTACAGAAAACATTAAAACCGTTACCTTTGGTACAGAGAAATATTTTTTTACTGTGAACAAAAGCAGCTCGAATAATGTTTATTTCTTTGCAGTAAAGAAAGGTATAATTGCTATAAAACGAAAAGTATAAGGAAAATATTTTTTTGCAACAAACTTATGTTTCTCTAACCTTCTCTTTGAATTAAAGCTATATTGTGCTGCTGTAAACAAAACAGCATTAAAGAAATGGTTTTCTTTTTCGTTCAAAAGAAAACCATGTACGGATTTTTTTAGAGTGTAGCATCAACGTTCATATAGGACATTTTCGAAATGCTTTCCACTTACTGGACCCAACATGTTTCCCGCTCCTGCCATTACTGGGAATGTGGTCTCAACTATCTGATTAGAGTGACGTTTGATGTAATCTTTTGTTTTAAAGAAGTGCCTGCAGAACTGCAACGATTTAATGTTGTCGAAGAATATGTACACTTGAGTAACAGGTTTGTTTTTTTTGCTTGTATTCATATGAGGGTGTAATTTTAAACCTGCAGCTGTGAAGTGTAGTTGGCGAATTACATTCTTCCGCTTTGTTGGGGCAAGTTCCCTTGCGCAAGAGTCCGCACAAAAGGTTATGCGAATCCTTATCCCACTATACCAAACATTATTAAAACATTATAAACATTTTTTAATATGCGTATAGTTAGATTTTTTCACAGAAATAAAAGTTATATACATGTCCAATTATAAGTAAAATAAAACACCCTGCGTTAAAGAAGGAAACAAAGATCATGGTCATATCAAAATTATCGGCCTAGAAGTAGTCTGTTGGCAACAGTTTTTCGCAACAAAATTAATTAAACACTGATGTAATTCTAACAGATCTTTGTGAAATAGTACGCCAAACTGAAAGCGCACTATGCAAATAAATGTACTAACTGGATGTCAGCACATCCTGATAGCTGTAAAATGCAACAATTTAAGATTACGAATTTGTTTCGACTGGCTTATGAAAAGGTAGCTGCGATTGAAATCGCGCCAAAGGCTTTCAGGTGTGTGGTATACTGCCAGTGTATCGCGATATTTTTTTCGGAAATCGACTGCTTTCCATGTGAAATTAATGGCAGGCCTCTACCAAATAATAATGGCAATCAATCGTCTCCTGTTTGTGGCAGTACTGATAATATGAGTGGAGAAGTACAGCTGGCTTCTACTTCACAGCACATTTCGAAATTTGTTCACAAACGTTCTGGTTAGGTCTACTGAAAGTGACTATGAACGTGTTTGTAAAGAGTTTGCTACAGGTAGATCTACTGAGTCTCATCCAATGTGTGTCATAGGAATGTGTCCACTCCTGTAAACGAGGACCATCCCAAAAGTTAGTCATCTACAAAAGATAAGTACGCAGAAATCGAAAACGGTCTCAAATATTCACACCGTCGCCATATGTTAAGTGAAATGTACACTATCTACCAAAAAGTAATTGGGCAGTCGTGAAGATAGGTAATTCAGTACGTCAGTTGACTTGTGTTTCACAGCCTTCGGCGTAGGACCGCTGGTGTTTGTCCGTGGTAGCATGAACACAGAGTCCTATTGTAACATTCTGGATAATGAAATGTTCCCAATATTGTGGCGTTTTTACGGAATGGACCCGTGTTACTTCCAGGATGATATTGCCAGGTGCCATGTTTCAAGAGCTACTATGCAGTGGTACGCCGACAACAATGTTCGCCCATTGGACTGGCCCGCCCAGAGCCCCGACCTCAACCCTATAGAACATCTTTGGGACGAATAGGATCGCCGGGTGAGGGCTCGTCAGGCCCGGCCAAAATCCATTGCTCAACTCATGGAATGGTTGCAAGAGGAATGGCGACGAATCCCCGTGGATCTCCTGCAAACACTCGTAGAGAGCATGCCAGACAGGGTGGCTGCTGTCATAGCCGCAAGAGGTGGCCCTACGAGATTCTAACAGGGTGACAACCACCGAGCAAACATTGTGGACAGGTGCCCAATTACTTTTCGGTAGATAGTGTATAATAGGCCTAATCTAACGAAAACAGAAATAATATTAAAATCAGTAAACTTGATGACCAAATGCGTTGGATCAAACGCAAATGGACTTTACATGGCGAAAAAGACATCGCATGCTCTGGTGAGGTAGACTATTTCTGTGGTGGATGTGGTGAAATTTACGAATAGTCTCAGAGCCCTCAAAACAGTCATTAACTAATAAATATATCTTATTGCAGTCTCAGGCATTAAGTTTTGAGGGCGGTGAAATGTATACACTATGTTTATTTGTATCATTGCAATGTTTATATTAAAAATCAGCAGGAAGATAGGAATTGGATGAAAGGAAAAATTTAGAAGGCCCTTAAAAAGTGCTCACTTTACCGTGAACAGCCTATAGAGATGAGAACCCCGTCGGCTGCCGCCTCGTGCCACTTGATGCATAGTTCTCATTCACTTCCTGCTTATCAGGAGTCCAGCTATTCGTGAGCATCATGAGCCGGGAGTAGTAGAGTTCACGATATTCCGGTACAAATTGTTCACGGTTATCTGCGCAGTTTCGAAACCAACCTTTGAAAAAGGTCACTGCCCCTGCCTGCATATATCTTAACGGGCACGCCTCCGTTAAGGTTGGCAACGACGGATCGAGGGAAGTATTTCCACGTCTTAACTTTCAATTAAAAGCAACTCATAAATATTTTTGCATACTGAAATTATTTATTTAGCTTTCTTTTTTCTACTGCATATATAGGTAAGAATTAACACTAATTTTTCAAGTGATTTTATTCCCGGCGGCATCGCTTTTGGATGTTTACATGCAGGAATCTTGCTGGACGATGCAACTGGTAGGTGGGTTTTCTCAGGGATCTCCCGTTTTTCCCGCCCTTGCATTCCAGCAGAGCCTCATGTCCACACTGCTTCACCCTCATCGGCTCTTCAAACCTCGATGTCAAGGGCAACGCCTACCAGCTGGCAGCTACGAAAATTCAATATTAAGGAAAATTTGCCTCAGTGCGTTGATTTTGAAGATATGCATTTCAAAAAAAAATGTATTCAACAATAATTTTTTAAGAGCATTTCTCTGCAGCGGAGATGTTTCTATAAATTTATAGCCCTTTTAACATAAGTTTTCTAAATTAGAATTCTGCCTATTATATTGGAAATATACGCTCGTAGAGATCCATTCCTAAAACATCCGCGAATGATACATTTTGTTTTAAAGCCTGTCTTTAAAATTAACTCATAGATGTGAAATTATCTTAAGATGGTATTTACTATTTATACTTCACAGTTGCCAGACAGTACGCAGTGCCCTTAAGTGCCTTCCTAATACCTTCACTCACTCACTCATTCTAATTATTTAAAAGTGTCTCTTAATCGAAGTATTATAAAGTGATCTGGCCATATTTAATGTTAATTTTAAATATGGGGGAAGAAGTATAGACAACGTGCAAATAAGTATATCCTAAGTAGGATTTCTAAAATGCTCAGTTTATGCGGATTCCCATCCGGCATCTTGGAATTATTGATTTTTCGTCGAAGCTTCTATTTCAGAAGGTGTATTGAAATTTACCCGCACAACATATCCTAAATAACAGCTTCGCTACATTTATACATTTGGCTGTTAACTGTCGAGGCGAAACGCGAGGTTACGTCTTGCGAACGATCACAAAGGAGACGATATAAGCAGTAGTCAAGAAATACTGACCTCAGACAATGCACTAGGCAATGCTCTGTGCTCTGTCATTCCAAATGAACATGATACAAAACCGTATTTACCAGATTTAGGAAAAAATCTTCATAAATCCGAGATGGCGGTTTGTAATCTGCCTTAACGGTGAAGAGCTTATTGGCAGATTGCCGCTACACTTCGAGGGGTGGCAACTCCCGCCACGCTTATAGCTGCCACGACCTCAATCAACCCCTATAAGCGTAAAAAAGGTAATTATAATCACGCTCCTGTGATCCCCGTTCCCGCGGAATCAAGTATAGGTGGAGACCTGGAAAATTCGCGAGTTCAATGACCTTCAGTCCAGAATCCATAGTATATGCCGATACTAGCTGCACGTTGCCTGTCTGCTGTCACAGTGGAAGGCGACAATTGGACATTGTTATCCAGGAGGTGCCAAACACCGTGTGGACCAATGGCTAAAGTTATATAAATTCTTCAGGTCTCTAGGTATAGGCTATTCGCGGTAAATTGAGCACTTTTTAAGGCCCTTCCAAATGGCTTTAGCACTAATAAATTTGTTTGTGGCTGCTTCGCACGTTAATTTTTGGGGTTGGCGAAATTTATAGATTGTATTTATTAGTCACTTACAGCGTTGTAATTTTTAAAATGGTAAAAATATAGTAATTTACTTAAAGCAGAAATTAAGCAAGGCCATAAACAATGCTCACTTTACTGTTTATAGGTTATACCTGCCTTGTTAGCTTGCGCTGTTACCTGGGAGGAGTGTGAAAATAACACGTGCGAAGATTTCTCTGTAGCAACTACGATCGTTTCTTCGGCGCGGTTTCGTTTGCTGTAACAAAATCTTGCTATAATTCTAAAGGAAAGATAAAGATACTTAAGATTGCCGTTTCTTTATATGATTTTGTGCCGTGATAATATCGGATTTATTTATAGCAAGTAAAATTTTTTATTTAAGTTGGTTTTTCTTTCACTATAGAAATCTTGCTTCATGCGAAAGGAAACAGGTTATCACCGATTGTACAAGGTTATCATTGCCATATATATATATGTTATATACTTTATATAAAAGTTTAGTTTCTGGTGACACAATTTTGCAGTCGTTCATATTTAAGAACTAATATGAACTGCCGGACAAAATAAAATAGCGCATGACGAAGTAACCATGCGACAACCACAAAACTATGTAAATAGCGAAAGCACGAAATTCATATCCTGCTTCTTTACTTCGCCTTATCTTACTTCGTTTTTACATTTTTGCCATCGTGTCTATGTTTGTATATGATTATTACAGGTCACCTGGCAGTGTGTCCGAGTTAGTGACGGATGGAGGTCTTATCAAAAAAATTATTTGAATGAAATTTATTAATTGATGTACTGTGTTATGAAAATACTCACAACTATTATTAAGAGTGGGACGAACACACCATTTTTTTCTTGTGAAATAGTTTTTTGCGAGCATATGCGTATCTCGGTAAATAAATGTTCTGCAAATACGACTTCTTGTCAGAAAATATAAAATACAATAATCTGTGCCTCTATTGTTTTTACTTTTGTTATATTAGTGTACTCTTGGAGAAAAAAAATCGTGAAAATGGTCAAATATCGCATTTTTAAAACTTGCCTATGGAGTTTCTTTAAGCGGCAAGAGAAAAGTACAAAGATTCAGAAGTAGTTAAATCTGTGGGCTTTCATTGCATATAATAAAAGCCCACTGTTGCAAATATAATTTGCACAGTAGAGCGTTAGGACGGAAACATTGCACGCCTTGCGCGTAGGAGCGATGAGGCACTAGGCGTGCGTGTTAGTGTCTCCCGTATCGCTTCCTCGCTTCTTGACCTTGAACGCGCAAGCTGCATAGTCCCCTTAACTGTTAACGAATGAATGAAAAATCTTCACTACTAGACCACCCAGGATTCTCACTGAGCAGAAGGAAAGGTAGAACATTTTCAAGGACATATTGCAGGCGATAATAATCATAAACGTCAACAATTATTCTTTTAACTATAATTTGAAGAAAAAAAAAAATTATCCATGTTACACGAATGGATTTGGTGACATTGTTCGCCCCAACACTGTCACTGGGTCATGTTTAAATTGACAGAACGAGTGATGCATTTAAAACAGGCACTTGGCAAAACAAAAATGGAAATGCAGCCCTTATTGGAATATGGTTCACGTCTGGAATAATTTCACTCATCGATATGCAGAGCCAACAGCGGGTTCGGGAATTTCCAAATAATTAATTTAAGTGGTCGGCGCGGTGTGGCGCCGCCATCGAGTGTGTTTCATTGCAGCGCGGCCCGTGGCAATGCGGCGATAATGAAATAAAAACGCGAGCGCGAAAAGCTACGCTCGCATCTGGAATTCCCACCATGCCTGATCCAGTTCTACAATTCGTTTAGCGGAACCCGCATATTTGTTCAAGCATACTTCGCGTCTAAATAATAGGCTTGCAATGCGTCGATGGATACTTTTCACTTTTCAGTGGGATGAAGTGGGATGAGCATGGCGTAATGAATGTTTTTTTAATCAATTGCAATGGGTTTATACGCACAGAATTTCTTTATTTCGCTTCATTAGACCTATCAAGTTCTGCACTTATATTGAAATGCCAAAAGTTTTTTTTTTTGGGGGGGGGGGGGGGGACCTACAAATGAAAACGACTGAAACGTCGACAACACAGGAAAAGTCAGCTTACAGAACCAAAATTGTGTGAACGTTACTGAAAGCTGTTGACGACAAAATGAGCACTTTTGAAATCAACCTTAGGAAAACGTCACTGCTCCTGCCTTTGTCTATTTTAACGGGCGCACTGAGTGACATGTGCCCAGTAAAGTTGGTAACGATTAAGGTAAAGTAGTTCCACATTTTAACGTCGATTTCAAACTTTTGGGTTACCACTTACAATTACTTAAATTATTTATGTTGCTTTATGCTATTTTTATGCATCGAATTGTAAAAATGAGCATAATTGTGAAATTCTCCTTTCCTAGTAAATTCACTGTTTCACTTGACTGATGCATGGATAAAGTTGATGAGGCCCATGGCATCGTTAATTTTAAATAAGGTGGAAGAATACATAATGTGCATACAAGTATATCTGAAGCAGGGCTTCCAAAAGTGCTCATTTTACCGTGAACAGCCTATACGTTCCTCAGGTAGTACACACGCGCTGGAAGGAACGGGCCTTGTGTCCGACTGGCTTCTGTGCGTGGCTTGAGGCTCGCTATTGGCTGGGCTGCCTGTTGGCGAGTACGTGATTGGCGCGCAGCTGGCCCGTGGCGCCATCTTGTGCTGACGTTCGCGGTATAAGCACCGTTCCACTTGCGTGTCCTCGGCGTTCTTGGCATTTCCGTGGTGTGAGGCTTTCTCGGAGATTTTTTTGACGTGAATACGCCTTTGAATCTGCGACCATAGTGGGAAGCAATCCAGGAAATCCGATGGTAACGAAATCGAGGGATACAGATTGGCATTCCAGCTCCGAATCTATCATCTACATTCAAAACTCAATTACACCACTCAATAGCCAAAGAATCAAGAATATGTTACGTTGAGTGAGGACTGCGAAGTATCGCGCGCGGTGTGTCGTTAAAAAAGGTGGGGGGGGGGTGGGGGAGCATTTTTTAGTTCGTTTCGCCACGTCTCATTAATTCCGCGTAGTATAACTTTTGACTAGGAAAGCTACGACACTCGTTCGAGTTTCAATCGACAGCTCTCGCCAAGATCAATCGAGTGCATGTACAGAAACATTTGTGTGGCGTGATTACGGTGAAATTGAACGCGTTTTTATGAAAAAAAATTAAGAAAACTTAACACAATTTCGGCCTATACTCGTCAAAAAGCCAAGTCGAAATACAGAAATCGTATATGGTTGGAAAGAGCAACCCAAAAGCAGTCCAGTTATACCCACAAAACCCCATATGATCGAGTGAAGCGGTGCCGGGAAACTAAAAAAAAAATATAATCAAGGCGTCGGAGCGCGTCAACGTAAACGTATTCAAGCAAATTGAGCGGCCGTCCCCCCAACACAGACATGCCCAGATTTTTTCGTTTCTTTCAGCATTATCGTTCGGCGGCTGCAAATATTCCACTTCATCTATCACCTCATCCACTTTTCGTGACCGAGAAGACAAGTGTGTTTCTCGCACGATCTAAATTTGAGATAGGCCGATCTTTCGTATGTTGCGCATATCCCAAAAGCTGACTGACCAAACACCAACACAACCTTCAAGGTCATATGATTCATGGTGAATAACGTGTTATTTACGGGTGAATTTTAAACAGACCTGCCTACTTACATCCTTTCCCCATTGTTCTATGGGCAATAAATATGGACAGGTGTATTTCGCGAATATATTTATGGCCATGCTAGACTTCAACACCCTACATCCACAACCAGAACTTAATTTGGTTATTGTCCGAGTGTTTACGTGAGAAGACCTTTCTTATTTAATTGGGACAATCGTAGTAAAGTACTGCGATCTGGACGTCCATGATTGACGGACAGACACTTGAGACACGTGACATTTTAAAATCATCCAACAGCGAACATGTACATAAAAAATAGTGTTTTGGAGTATAACTGGTCTTGCAATATTTTCGCGATAAACACGTGTCGCTAGCAATAAGCAGTCCAAAGTTAAGAGCCGGAGAGTATCTACTGCCCAGTCGGCTTGCACAATATACCCACAATTCCTTCTGGTGGCTGCAGTGGTCTAGTGGTCAGACTACCCGCCTACTACCAAGACGATCCGAGTTCGATTACCGGCGTGCTCACTCTCGGATTTTCGTCTGAAGGAATCGTGCCCCACGATGCTGCTGGTCGGCGAGTTTATTCGGAGGCCTCCCATTTTTCTCGCCCTTGCATTCTGGCGCCGATCCATACGCACTTCGTTTCACTCCTCGATGTTAAGAGCAGACCAAATCTCTCATCTTTCCACTCTTATATAACTGGGGCCATGGTGGTTAAGCGGTTAGCCTGCTTGCCTCCTACCAAGGCGATCCGGGTTCAATCGATCGGTCGGGTCACTCCGGATTTTCGCATGTGGGAATCGTGAGGGACGATGCCGTTGGTCGGCACGTTTTCTCGGGGTTCTCCCGTTTCCCCCACCCTTTCATTCCGGCGCTGCTCCATACTCAACTCAATCACCCTTATTGGTTCTCAAGACCTCGATGTTAAGAGCCGCCCAAATCTCTTCTCTCTTATATTCCTTCTATGGTCCATTGGGTAATATTTCCTGCTTCCAGCTATTACCGCTCTCATGTAATCCATTGTGATATTGCCTGAGTAAAGGCGGGAACAACATGATGATTGAACAATTATTGTACTTACCTCCCTTGTGATTGTACGTTAACCATGCGATATGGGCTTAGATCTTTCCCCTTTCCCATTTGACTGCCTGTGGCCTTTCACATCGCCAATAAGGACTATCTGCACTAACCTCATAAGCTCGGTTCAAAATCCAATCGCGATTTGGGGAGCATCGTTAGTTAAAAAGCAAATAGCAAGTATCAAAATTAGTAACAGATAAATATAAAATTTTGAGCAGGTGTCAGGCATTACCTATACCTAAAATTGGGTTTCCTAACTGTTGGGGAAATGAATTTAGGTCTAGTGACAGTAGGTCAAATTCCTTTTAAGTGAAGGTATTGTAGACTAAACTACTTTAAGTCTAGTACCTGTTGGTGGTGTTAAGACATTTCCTCGAACAGAATTGAGGGCAAACGACTGGAGGAAAAATTGCCTTTTTCTGTAGCTAAATTCAGGCAAAACGCATTCAGGTATAGTGTCTATAGCATAAAAGGCTTTAGTTCTAGTGCCTGTAGATGAAATTACTTTTGGGCAGATTTCCTGCTCAAGAAATTCTGTAGGAGAAACGATTTTAAGTCTACTGCAGCGTCCCCTTTTGAGCGTTGTGTCGATCATTTATATAATTTTTCAAAACCCCCTACAAGTATCAGCAGGACTCTCTGTTTTACACCGGGCCAATATGTCTCAATACATGAGGGACTTGCCTCATTGTATGTTGTTTTATGTATCGCCTGTGGTTTGAAGTGAGTAGTCTGGTTGCTACATCACCATGACCCCGGTGACATTCTGAAGAAAGGAGAAACGGAGCGAGGGGACTTGAAGTGCGCCATTATGGTCCTTATGAAAGACGTTGTTGCCCTCTACAGAATGTCTGTGTAATTATTCACTCGACACAGAGCGAAGTGTCACGAGCTTTAAACGATCTGTGCAGAATATCCATTACATCCACGCTGAGCGGGCTAGTGTTCAGGTTGCCGTACATCTCCTATGGAGTTAGACTGTTCAGGCCAACATTAATACAATGTTTTCAGGTGTTGCGAATAAGACGATATTTGGTGCGTGCTGTACTTCGGCTGACGTAGCACTTGCATATTTATTACCACTAATTAGCTGTATAACTTGTTTTCGGACGTACGTAGTAATATGATGTAGTCTTAAAAGTAGAGAAGCTTATGGACCATTGACGGCCTGTGAACTTGCCTTAAGAGGACAGCTACAACTTTCCAAAATAACACTTTAAATAACCTACCAACATAACTGAAGTTGCCCGTAATGGCCCGCCAAACGTATTATAAATAACGAAATACAATATTCCACTGAAAGACTCTTGGTAAATATATTCTGTAGTATTGTTTCGTACAGCCTATTCAAGGTAAAGTGAGCACTATTGAAAGCGCTCTCATTTGAAATAATAGTCAATAAATATATTATAATTTAGCCTTACACGTTGACTTCCAAGTGCAGTGACGTAGATACACGGTATTTATTACTTACATGGAAATATTTATTTTGAAATGTGGTTGAAGGATAACATATGACTGGAAGAAAAAAGTAACTAGGGCCTCAGAAATGCTCTCTTTAACGTGAATAGCCTATAGTTACTTTATGACAGTAATCTAATGTAATATATTTTCGTAATGTTAGTACTGTAAGCCAGAGAAAATATTTTTGTATATTTAAAGTAAAACAATCACATAATGTTCGGAATAGCAATAGTAACCTGGACTCTGTAACTCACTCAACATTAACAATCAACGTGGAGGCCCACAGTGCGAACTGAAGATCTGGATTTAGCCGCCTTGCAAAGAAAGTTTACCGGCCCCCGACGTAAAACAATAGCTAAGTTGACGAATCAGTATACCCGCAGGTCAAATTACAGGACACTAAGGCTGTGTCCCAGTTCGCTGAGAGAGTGCTCTCTCGCCCACTTTTGACGTCACGGAGAGTCCTCTCTGTTGTCCCAACTCGGAGGAGAGAGCTGCTCTCTCTCACACCCTCTGTGGCTGCCATGTTTTCAAGTCTAACCCAGAATATTCAGACACATATTTTGTGCTTTCACAGCAGTGTGAGATATATTTGTTTTGTTTAATTTAATCATTGCGATAGCGAAATGTGTAATATTAACAGTGCTCCGAATGATACAGATCATAAGAAATTGCGATGTGATTAGTGTGGTGGACGCTAGGGGGCCGCACACGACAAGCTAAGGTAGCATGCACTATAGATTCCTTGAGAGCCCCCTGTTTGTACAACAAACTTTGATTCACCTACTACTACCTGGCTATGAGAGATTAGCTCGCGGTACCGACCCCCCACCCCCCTCCTCCAAGACTGAGAGAGTGATTGAGAAGCGACGATGTGTAGTACCAGAGCGGAACGAAGACGAGGGCAACTTGATACCTGGGTCTGGAGGAGCTCTGGGAAGCACTACAACCTACCTTCCTACAGTTTATGGTGAGCATAACTTCGGCTAGGTGGTTATATGACATCCTAGATCTCGAGGCCCGTTACAAATCTAATAACTGGTTAATATTCTGGCAAGATTAGGGATTAATATCATATTGTGTTAATCATTGTAAGTGACTACCGAAGTAAAGTAATTTATGTTTATTGTTCAGTATAAAGTTAAATTAATTGATCTGTTCAAGTATAGAGATTGTTATAATAAACGTGTTTTGTATAAAGGCATTTTAATCACTGGTCTAGTCATCGACAGCTACTCACCCCCGGTAGGTCTCTCAATCCTAAAGTGATATTTATTAAGGTATTGTGAATAATTGATGGCAGTGAGTGCTATATTAGGAGTTGGGAAAAGGGAGAACTCTACATTATGTTCAGGTTTCGCGTATTTTTAATTGTCCGCATTTTATTAAACACACTGCTTTGCACTCAAAAGTTACGTTTTTGATCACACAAAAATACACATAATTTAAATAAGTTAATATTTAAAAAAATATTGTAGGCTTAAGTTAGTCTTTTTTTTCACTATTTATTACCTTTACTGTCAGAGAAATAATGCCGAAGGCTCACAAGGGCACGAGTCTCAATTTGCTATAGTGGGTCAGAGTGTGCCAGGGTGAGTGGAGAATGAGATAGTGTTAGCACACTTTCAAGTTCGAACACCGTCTGAGCTTCACAGTCTTCAGTGTCGGCCAGAAATAACCTCGATGTTCGTAACGTCCATAATGGTATAGTATATTCTCTGTTTCTTCACACTTTGTGGATGAAAACTTTGAACAATCACCCCGTGTATGACATATTTTATTTCCTAAATACCCATTTATCAAGCGTTTTATATCTCTGTTAACATAGAAGTATCTTATATTTCATTGAATTGAAGTTTCACCTATATTTAATTTATATATTATGATATTTCAATTAGATTTTAATAAACACGAATAAAAACGGCGAGCATAAACTTGTGCTTGTAGCGCCTAGTAATAAATAGTTCTCCTGCAAAATATTGTTACGACTGAGTGCTCGCGAATTAGGTGCGGTGCCCTGTGGTGTAATATCATAGACTTAGTTAAGCTTAGTTTGCACGAGGCGGAGGAATATTATGGAAGGAGAACTTAGCTGGTCTTCAGAAAAGTGTGAAGTAATCGTGAACATATTGTGTACCCTGGTTCTAAGTGGTTTAAACGAATGCGTGTTAAACAAATATATGGAAAGTAAAATTTCAGCTCATAATGGCGCATGTTTATACACAACCTCTGAATGGGGTCCATAAAGTTGATAGTGAATTCAGAACAGTAGTTATATATATTTAAGGTAACTGAAATGTTAACTATATCAACTGACGGCTACTTAAACTACTTGGAAGTCAGAGACCACAAGTTTAATACAAAAACCACGGACGTGGTCTTTCTTGTATTTTGTTGTCTTTAGTTTGTATTGTATCCTGTTGTAACGCTTGTTTTTGACTTGTAATTTGCGCTAAACACCTGGATCGCCGCAGTTACACTGTCAAGTACATCCCAAAACCTATCAAAATGGATCACCACAAATGTCTCCACTGTACTTTAATTTCTGTACTTTATTCCTCATTTTTAATTTTCTAATTTTTAGGACTTTTTTACGATTTGTTTCGATTAATATCTAGTCATTATTTGGTTCATATCACTAAAAATAAATTGTTTCAATTTTTAGCTATTTTAACCTAGGTTGTTGTTACTGCTGTAATAAAATTGTGTAAGTTAAAATTCCCTTACATGAAATGGAAGCTAACTATTCTTACACGCAATGTACAATCAACTGTTCTTAACAGTGTCAGTTTACATGACAGTAAGAACTATTCTCAAGCCGTATCTTACAAAAGTGTGGGGAAAATACCATAGAAGTTAGGGAGTTTTCCCTATATAGTATAAGAAAATTATGTTATAAAATGTGGGGCGCGTAGGTACAGACAGTTTTATTTCCTATTTCCTCTGCGCGAATTGTAGTCATGTATGACGAGAGGACGGTACACTATACATTACACCACAGCGACAACATACGTCTGCTAAGTGATTATGAGCGTTCTGAATGAAAATACCATTAACAATTTTAAAAAAATGTGTATTTAAGCTCCCTGTAAATTTTAGACGTGAAGTTATTATACAAACGTTTGCTGAAAAATGTCTTATAAACAAATTCCTCGCCATTCTAAGAGCAAATTAACAAATTAAATATATTCTGAAGAATTGCTTTTAAAACCTGCACAAATTTCGGAACTCGTTATAATAATGACGTGGATTGACGTATTGCTTAGTCATTTCTGTGTGCTATAAAGCCTATTTTGTGCACAATTTCTTCAATTGCTGTGTTAGTGTTTTGAAGCCAGTAATTTTCAAGTTTTTTTAATTATTCGTTTGGCATGATATTTCAACACGAGAGCAAAAGAAAACTAATAAGATTTTGGAATGTGTGAAAGTCCACGTTCCACTTGGTATTGAAAGTGCTGACCAAAAGGATCACCACGAGTAAAGTTCCACAGAGAGTAGCGCTCAGTAGTGGAACCAGGCGGGACACTCGCCAGCAGAGTTTTCAGCGAGAATAATGGCGTCTGCTATGCATGGTGAAGCAATAATAGGCCTAAACATATCGTCAACAGGGATGGATATTGGTTTCTATTCAACCTCGACTGATTCAGACACATCATTTGATGATGAGATCGAATAATGTGAAAATGTACTTTCCACCTGCATCTTCTGCAGGTTAACAACAACGTAAGTTGCTCGCTATCCATCGCCGCCATGTTGCGTCGTCTGCTTCTACTGAGACTACCTGACACCCTGCACGTCAGTAGCTGGCTTCAGCAGAAAGTATAGCCTCCAACCCAGACGCCACAACGCCATTCGCCAATCACTGATCAGTAGAACCAGTATATGTAAAGGAACGCTCGTCAGTAATTTCAGCTGCTATCAGTACCAAGCCTAAGTCCGCACCGAATCTACTCAACTTATTTGGGACAAAATGTAATTTTTAGGCTTTCCACAATCACTCACGAATTTAGTTATCTCGTTCTTTCACAAACTTTCAAATTATACATATCTAATGACTGTATTTTAGAGATTTTCTACCTGAAAGTTAATTAGTATTTTTATTTTTATACCTGCCTTATCAAATATAAGCCCTAAAATCTGTCCAACATGGCTTCTATAGTCCATTCCCCATTGGCAGCAACATTATCGGAGCCCTGCTAAATATCTACTAGCAGGCCCGTTTCGTATCCTTCCGCCAAATGTAAACAAACATTGCCATGTGACTGCCATGTAGCATCTGTCAAAATCGATGTTTACATTCCATCGTGTGTGTACATAGGTTCGTATACTTTCGCTACAGCCAAAAATAAACATTCAAATGTGACTTCTACTTTTATACCTGTCAGATGTGTTGTTTACTGTTTACAGCTTTTCAGATAATTATGCCATATTCCAAAATCCATACAGTATGAATATTCATAGTTTAGGCCGCTAACATTATTTAGGTCAGCTTTATGAAGTTTTAAAAATGACTGAATTGACGAAAGTTCTTACGGTTATTTTACATTAACATATTTGTTATCCACGACGTAGTTCAATACATGTAATGCACGTTAGCATTTTGCCGCGTCTGTGTTTAACATTGTTAAAACTTCGGGGTAAAAGGCTGTACTAATATTAACTATCATTTTGTTATTGATATGTGTTGGGTCATTTCTTAAAAAGGACGGCCTCAGTTGGAATAAATATTAAAACGAAGGAACAACCAGTGAAAAAGGCACATTAAATTCAAGCACGCAACTCGTGTTGCTCAGTTTTGTCATACAAACTTTAAAAGATAGCGGGGAACATGCACACAAATAAGCCTACGGTAACTTTTATTACGTTCATATTTCTATGTATTGATACTTACTGTTTATTAGGATTATTGAAATTTATTGGGCTGGGCTTAGTATTTTTATTCCGGGATTGTGGCAAATTACGTTATACGACTGTGTTTTAAACCCCTTACGGCAAAGGTACAACGTTGTGATAAATAAACAGACGTGGATGTAAATATATAACTTCGACATAAAAACAGTTCACAGCTAAAACGTATAAATAATGCTAATCAAATATATGAAATCACACACACAGGGCCAGCGTATCGACTGCGATGCACAAAGGCACGCCATTTCAGTGACGCAATGATTATCGAAACACACGTCACAGTATATTTATTACTGCCGTGGAAAAACAGATCTATCACAACATCGTAACTTGTCTAGTTAGATTTAAAAAACACGTCTACAAACGTGATGTATTAATTTGAAGTATTTTTAGGAGTAAGTATAATTTACGTTTCGTTTGACAAAAAGCAACACGCCATGTCATGGCTTGCCACGTCTGCCAACTTCACTAGGTAACTGCCCCGCCATCATATCTAAATATATTAAAATACGTATTCAAACATTAAAATCTCTTTTCAGTTGTAAATTAAACATTCAAAAATCATTATTTTTCTGTAATAAGTATGAAATATGCTACAATTGGAAACATATATAATTTATTTGCATACCAGCGAAGCGAAATTACCCGAGTGTGAAAGAGATGAAGAAAGAGAAAGAGTGCGACCAGCTTCGCCAGAAAATAGATGTTCAATTGCTTCCTCGCTCGATAAAACCGCACAGTGTTATTGCGGCCTACTCGCAATATTTTCCGCTGTTATTTTAAACTGTAAAAAATGAGATATGTTGCAATCGGGGCTACCTAAATATTTCAATATTTCAATAGGCGCCGTTTAATTTACAAATAGTGTACTAAACAACGAGGTTAAAATAATATTTTTACTGTGAACTATTTCTTACCGGTCATTGCCAACACGTCGCTGCACTCGCTGTTGTTAATTCATATTTTAAAAATATATATATATTACAAGTTATAGAAGATATTAAGGTAAAGGTTCATTTATTCAATAATACAGTACTCTAAATTTAACCACAGTGTTATATATGTGTGGAATACAGGTTATTGACAAAACAGGTGACATGTTACGCCTAGAGTGTTTTTACAAAGGTTGATTTTCATAAGTCGCTTCCAATCGGGAATGGACTATAGTTTTGTTTCTACGGTCCGTACTACCAGCGTGCTGTTGAGACGATGCTGAAGAGATGAGCATGTCATGAGGTTATTTTTCTTATGCATTTTCGGGATTTTCCGCTGCCATGAAAGGAAATTATACTCCAGAGTGTGATAAATCTATCTTACATATAAAGAAAATATGTTTCCCAAACTATTTTGTTTATACTTTACAACTGTTTGGTAATAATCCCAATAATTTTTTTTTGCAGTGTAAGACGTTTTTCCTTGGTTATAGTATTTGCACTGGCCGTCGGATAAGACAAAAGTATAATTACATCCTGACGTTACACGTACGAACAAGCCCTGCGGATACGACTACGTACATTCGCCTGGGTTTTTTTTTTGCTCAGGCGCCACAGAAACAACCTTCCGAGCATGCTGATGTTTTTTTGTTCAGGCGCCACAGAAACTACGCTAATTTGCCTTCCGAGCATGCTGATGTTTGTGAACAGATGATCAAAAACTATCGGTGTCGGAAAATCCAGTTTATGTAATGGAGATTAATGTTGAAAAAGCGTACACAACATTGTGTCTAGGGTTGAAGAAAACCGAGGAAAATTTTTGTACCAGAACTTTTAGAGGTTCCGCAGCAGAATAGGGGAACATCTGTGTTTAAGATATATATATATATATAAAAACATTAATTGCTCATTAAATTTCTTATTTGAAACATCTGAAAGCATAAATTAAATCGGTTCTGAAAAAGGTTAAAGATGTTTTCAGTAACAAGGTTCCACTGCGCACGTAATTTCACGCAAGCGTTTCAAATGTGCGGTATTTCGCCGTCACACGTAAGAGACAGTGTGACTATCAAAGACGAGATCAGCACGTAAAGCGAAGAGCTAAACTACTTCGCGCGTATTTTACGTGCAGCCAAAGGCGAGTTACGACGGCGTGAAATTACTGTCAGTCTGCAGTAACCACTGGGGAGAGAGAGAGAGACGTGCATTCTAATTGTCTTCTTGTTGTGCCGCTTGCACGTCCTCATGCATCTCTTAGTTTCCCTTTAATATTTCCCGGTGGTGGAAAACGCGGCGCTTCAAAACCCTATCTAAGTTTCCCCCTTGGTAGCCGCACTCTTCATTTTTACTTCCTTCTTAAAGAAAAGCGCTTTACGTGATGAAGTGCATGTGTTCATTTCACATTGCAAGCACGTCCTGAACCTTTTAGAATAGCAATGCAATTTCACATTGCAAGCAGGTCCTGAACCTTTTAGAATAGCAATGCAATTTCACATTGCAAGCAGGTCCTGAACCTTTTAGAATAGCAATGCAATTTCACATTGCAAGCAGGTCCTGAACCTTTTAGAATAGCAATGCAATTTCACATTGCAAGCAGGTCCTGAACCTTTTAGAATAGCAATGCAATTTCACATTGCAAGCAGGTCCTGATCCTTTTAGAATAGCAATGCAATTTCACATTGCAAGCAGGTCCTGAACCTTTTAGAATAGCAATGCAATTTCGAAATTTTCCTTTCCCTTACTACTTCTTCAAAACATTTCCCAACGTTTTCACTAGAAGTGCTTGCAAGTATTTCATATGACGGTTAACGGCATTTCAAGGAAGAAAGTAAAAATGTGTTCCTATGCGTACTGAAAGGTAAAAAACTAACTTAAAAAAATATTTCCAGGTCGTAGCACATGCAAGATGTGAATAACATATATCCACAGCAGCAAGAACGCATGCTCTATTAGTAACTGCATTTCCATTTCATGGATGTTGTATTGACCTGCTCTTAACCGTTAACTTACTACACTACATAAATGTTATTATTATTTGTTTGCTTTCAGTCAGTGGAGATGTAAGTCATTAGCGTTTTGATCAAACCGTAATTTCGAACGTAACTTGATTTATAACTGACTATTTTCATTTCAGTGAGTTTAAAACTATTAAACTTGTTTGTTATGAAATTTGTTTTTGAGAGAACTGTAGTTATTTGTAAGATCCTCATTAAGACCACATAAATAGAGAAACTATATATCTTAAAAGGAAAATTAATTTTCGTCTGGAAGTAGTCCAAACTATAATAGGGTATAGTGCTAAAACCATTTTTGACTATCAATATTTATTTTAAAAATCTGCAAAGTATTGATACAAACTGGTCACTAGTATACGTTCTAACTCATGAGAAATGTATTTATGTTGATCGCTCTGTTAACGTTATTGAATTCTTGCATGCCTAAAATATCCTTTTAACGAAATTACCGTCGACTGATGTGAGAAATCACCGCAAAAGTAATAGTTTCTTCTCAAAAAGAGATTATCAATGTAACAAACCTAAAATAAATATTAATTAATGTAATGATGAGCATCCAAGTGCTTAGTAGTACATGATTCTTAGAACATAATTTTTCATTAATTGGTACAGATGTTTGTATTTTCAAAATACTGTTCCGATTGAGTATTGTTTTAAATTCGTTGGAATGAATATTAAGTTACATGGTAGTTTCGGTAATTCGAAATGTTGACAACAGAATGCTGTCCTCGAAGATACGTGGTACAAATAAGAACCTATTTTTGATATGCGATGAAATGAAGCAAAGAGGAAAATGGGAGCACCCATACAAAACACGCAGTGACTTCAAATATCACGCTCATCACAGTCGGACCCTGTGAAAGGGCGAGTCGAGAGATTTGGGTGCTCTTTAACGAGGTCTTGAGAGCCGATGAAGGCGAAACGAGATGAGTATGGCACAGCGTCGGGATTCAAGGGGGGGGGAACGGGAGATCACCGAGAAAACCCATCGATCAGTGGCGTCGTGCGGGCACGATTCACACATGCAAATATCCTGCAGCGACCTCGCCGGGAATCTCCCCCTCGGGCAGTGCACTTCGAGGTGTTTGGATGTTCAAGGCCTAGAAGCGAGGGGACGACAGGGTCGACACTGCCACGCACATCAAATGCGCCATCGCCGTTACGTGCACACCTCTAGTGTTCTAGTCGTGCCGCGTGTACCTGTGGGACTTTAGGATGCGAAACTACCATTTTATGTGAGGAAATTCTGTAGCAAAGTTTGATGCAGGATGCTATTCTAGTTTCGCAGGAATTCTTCCTGAATATTTTAAGCTGTAACAGCCGGAATATAATCCATTCACGGTTACTCCACACCTCTCTGAATTGCTGCTAATGTTCTACTTTCGAGGTATGCCTCCGCCTTGTGAAAACTGTGCTTAACTGTAGACTATTCACGGTAAAATGAGCACTTTTCAAAGACCTGAGTAGATGTAAAAGGTCGATACTGGCGCAGCACACTTTTTGGGGCTATTTCTTCTAAAATTACAACCAAAAACTCAGTGCACTAAATAGGGTCATTTCGCCTCGAATTGCAGGAAAAAAATTAAAAACCCAAAATCTGAAATTTGCTGAAAATCAACGAAATATTGTTCCAAAATCATGGTTTTGAGGCTAAATTTAGGCTCTAAATTTTTCTTAAAAGGCGGCTCTCCAAAACAAGCAATTTCAAACTAAAAGCAAGCAATTTTAAGAAAAAAAACAAAAACAAGTAAATTTGAGCAGTTTATCAAACTCGTCGTGCAGGATTTGGCACAAGGTAAAAAACAAACAAAATAATGCAAAAACAAGTAAATTGATCGTTTTATAGAAACGCTAATTTTGCAAGCGAGCAATCTAAATCTTGTGAAAATCGTTTCAAACTGAACTCGTCGGCAGATTGAAAAATATTTTTTCTTTGCAAAATTTATATCTTATAAATAACCACATTTATGAAGTTCAAAATTAATGGCCTTCTAGATACAGACGGCAAATCTGATTACGATGCAGCACATAGTTTGGGCAGTGATTTTAATTCAGACAGAGACTAATCTGGTTATGATATTAAATTCTTTCAGATTTAGAAGTTTTAGACATAGATAATTCAGATGATTAATCTGCTTATGATTCACAAGATTTACAAGTTTCAGATTATATAGAAATTTTCGATGTAGAGCACGAAGTTGATTCCGATTCCGATAACGATGGATTCATAATTGGGGATCCCTTATCTGATTGTGATGAATCTAGTTTTGATTCAGACGAATCTGAATACGATGCAGATGATGAATATGATTGAGAAACGAAATCAATTCAATGAAATCATCGTTATCGAAGTTCTACTACTTTTTTAAAAACTTCTTCTATTTGCATTATATTTTCACCAATTTCTCGAAGTTTATATATATATATCGTCAATGTTATTTAAGTTCGAAGATTGTAAGCTTTGTGAGTTTGAGTGAAATTTGTAAAATATGCTTTTAAGATCTTCAGATGCATTATCTAATCTACAGGAAGGAATTTTTGACCCAATATAACCTTTTAAAATATTTGTCACACTACAAGGCTACGCAGGCATTTTTAGTTTTATTTATAAGAGAAAGAAATTTATTTAAAATTATGGAAAAATATATTTTATTTGATCAAAATATCGTAAAAATTTTAAACGTAACCACTCAACTATAAGCTCAAAAAATTGTTTTCAATAATTGGAGCAACTTGTTGATTCCTCCAATTAATAACTTTAAAAATTTATAAATCTTCAGTAACTCTTCCTGTCAAATAATCGTCAGTAAGATTCCTTCGACTAATTAAAACAACAATACGAATGTTACCTGCTACTTTAGGAGCTGTATTAAAATCAATACAAATTTTTATATTTCTTTTTCTCTAACTAAGGTTATATTTCTATATGAACAATCTATAACATATAAAGGTCTTCGCCCCCAAAAATGAATAGTAATTAATATCGCCATCAAAGTTTACAGTTGGTTTATAATAAAGTTCATTATTTCTAAAGTTCTTATCTAGGTTGGTTTTTGAATTTCTAAAATCACTATAAGCAATAAATTGTTTAAGATAAACACCCTTTTCAGTGTCTAGATGCCAGTTTTCTTTAGGAAGAAATTCATTTCTACCGTTTTTAACATAAATGTTTCTCGCATTACAATTATCAAACATAGCAGCGTGTTTATGGTGTTCAGCACGATTTGTTATATTAAATTGAAAGCCTACAATTACAAAATCGGGTATATAAAATGGTAGATTATTCAACGGAACATTTATATCAAAGCTAAAAACATTCGTTTCTTTCGGAACAAATTTTTCTAAAATTGCCAATAATCAAATCTAATAGGTATTATAGTTTCTTTGTATAATTTTCTTTAATCGAGATTCATATTAAACAATAGGCGACATGATTTCTAATTTTTCAATAAAAATTTTACCAGGATCAGGACGATGTTTCGTAACTTTATCATATTTATCAAAAGTTTCATAAAGAAATAAACACTACTTAACAGCTGAATTGCGAAAAAAAAGAAAAAAAAAGTAATTTTAGAACCACCTTTCCAATAAACCTCATTGTTATCACGAACAAATACAAACAAATATCTCAGTGGATTCATTATTAAATTTGTTATCACTAGAAACAGTTTTAAATTATTATTTATATGACTAGAAACAGATTTATCTCGATATAGATTATCAACACCAGTAAATTCTAAATAATTTTGTTCACTTGGAGATCTTAGTAAAGCATTCATCATTGTTGATGTTATACCTGGGTTATCAACAGCTTAAATAATATTTCTATATTTTGAAATTTCTACTCTAGAAAACCGAAAAGGAAAAAAATTTCGAACAAACATCAACATTATCTAATTGATCATATTTTGCCTCATCTCCAACTTTATCTTACTTTGGTAAACTAAATTGCTCATAAACATAAGTGTAATTTGGAAATGAAAAGCCATCTCCTATAGGAATATCGAACTCATTATATAATAGTAAACATTTAAATTCCCTTTAGAATGATCTGTTGGAGGAAAAGTTTCCTCTCACAGCTCTCAACACTTTTATAACTCATTTATAGGTTAAAAAAATTATATTAAATGTATTAATAGAAGGGGGTTTCGTGAGTTAAATTACTCATTGAAAGATATGAAAGATATCAAAAGCAACACGAAAAAGAATATGAAAAAATTAGAAGAAAGGGAAAACCATTATTCGTCTAATTACGTCACATAGGTAAAAATGAACAAAAATTAAATGAAGAAATTATAAATTTAATAACAATTCTAGTCCCTGTTGCAGTAAAAATTTAGATTATACACCAACTCCAGAAGAAACATCTTTTGAAAGAGAAATAGTTGCAGAAAAAGAACCTCCTAATTTAGAAGAGCAAATGTGTATTATTCCATTAAAAGACTTGCCACCTATATGAGGTGTTTCTACTATCAATATCGGAAAAAGAAATTTCAAAAAGAGTAAATGATATTTACGCAATGTATGGTTTACAAATAGATGGAGTTAATTTTTACATTGGTGATACAAATGTAGATCTAAAAAATCATACAATAAAAGTTAAAGGCAATGAATATGAACTAACAATAGAACTTTGTAATTTGTTAACAAAAGAAAATGAAGATCTTAAAGGTAAATTCACCAAAAAAGACTATTAAAATTACACAGATATTGTTTAAGTAACCAATATCGTATTCCAAAAATTTGACCATAATATAAAAATACACTCGAATAAAAGTTGGAAGTACAAGCACATAATTTAAAAGAATTGTGATAATTAAATAATACCACAATTCAGATCACCATCAAGCACAACCGAAAGTGAAATTTTTACATATTCTTTTAAGTCTGGAGAAGGTATAAAAAATACAATAGTTTGCCGAAGGAAAACCCGAAATGCATTTGCCTGGCTATAATTATTGTGGGCCATTTACAAAATAAAATGAGAGGCTAGAAAGAAGCGATACAGGAATAAATAAATTAGACTAAATGTGCAAATATCACGATATTTCTTACAGAGATCATTAAGATTTATAATCTAGACATGATGCTGATAAAATTTTACAAAAAGAAGCAAAAGAAAACATGTTAGATAAAAATTCTCCAATTGGAGAAAAAATTGCTTCTGCTACTGTTGCATCAACTATGTTTACAAACAGGAAAATGAAGATGGGGAATTATATATATATATATATAATTTATAAATTAAGATAACCAATATAACTTTCAATATTCCTTTTGAGGAATTAAAAGTTTTAGGTGTAGATCAATTTCTGATAAATAATTAAATTGCAAGAAAAAATAAATAACTGAAAGAATGCAAAAGTTTCAAATTAACATTATCATTGCCAACAGTTAAAAATATGGCCAAAGGTAAAATCTGGCAGTGGTTTACATCGTGCAGCAATTATACAAATTTTATCGGCTGCTTTAGGTGCATTTGGTGGTTCAGCTGGTTGTTTAGGAGGTGGAGCTACTGCAATTTACAATTCTGTTGAACAAACAAGAAGAAATAAAAAAGAATTAGAAGAACAACGAAGACATAATTTTATAATGGAAAATAAATCTGGAAACGTATTAAAAACTGAAGACCAAAAAAAATGTGAATATATGCCCACTATCTAATATCGATATCGAAAAATACGTAAAATTATTTAATATTAAAAGTTTCAGAAATGTTTATATGATTGACGAACTACCAAAAGGTATGCACAAAAATGAATGTGCTGTAGTAAATTTTGACATTACCGCAAATCCTGGTAATCAATGGGTTTGTTATTTTGAAGAAAACAACTATATTTACTATTTTGACTCATTTGGAGGCAATATTACTACTAATTCAGTTAATTATTTCAAAGATATAAATGTTTATTATAATGATGACCGAATTCAGAACTTTAATTCAGTTATCTGTGGGCATCTATGTTTAATCGTATTATATCTTTTTTCAAGAGGATTTAAGTTTAATGATGTAATTTGTATGTTATAAAATAACAGATATATTTGGAAACCATTAATGATATTTATAATAAAAATGTTGACACTAGTGCTTATACTTCAAAAACATTTGTAGATTCAGATTGCAATTCAGGTGTTTCTGCTTTACAAAGTAAACTAAACACTTGTTTTCATTATAGAAAATCTTTTAGGGCATAGGATTGTTAATAAAGACTATCCTACAGATGATAAACATGTAGCCAATAAAAATGTTTCTATGAACAAATAGCTGATTATGCTTCAAATGAAGATATAAATTTACAATTCAGTAACACTATTGCTGATTATATAAAACGAATAAATAATGCAATACAAGCACTAAAAAAGGAAGTAGATTAAAATACAATACTATTGTTTCTCATTATACCTTAAAAAAAAGGATTGTTGATTCCAAATACAATAGAGTTTTTTCTGATTTAAAACATATGTAGAATCAAAATATAATATCATTGTTTCTGTTCTACGAGTCCAAATAAGCAAAATTTTTGTTTATACAACAGAGTATGTTTCTCTTCAAAATCGCAGAATGAATAATATGGCTGACCTTGTAGATGGAAAAGATGCTGTCAATAAAATATATTTCGATAAAGAAATAGCTGTTAAATTGCAAAAGTTAAACAAATCAGTTTTGAATTATTATGATTCACTTGTTAACTTGAAAACTGAAAAACACAAGGAAGAAAAATCACATATATTTTATTTGCCTGCAAAGTGGAATAAAAGTAATAATATTTTTCACATAGATAATAATAAAATATTATTTACTTTTTTGATGAATTGTACCCCCTGATATTGAGACTGTTATTAAAGGATCTCAAAAAATATATCACAGTAAGCCTTTGAATGTTAACATAGGTTATATTTTTAATTAAAATAAAAAAACTAAAATATCTTTATATGATAAAGGTTCGATGACTACAATATGAGTATTTGTGAAATATTAAGTTTAACTATTCTTTTATCTACTGCTGTGAGCGTCGCACAATCTACTAGCAACAGGAATAAAGTTATCTTATAGCACACTCTGCCTCAATGCAAGTTTTCCTTGTAACCGATGACAGTGAACTCTCACCGCAACAGGAAGCGTTAACACAATAATGTTGCTATATCCTCATGCTGCTGTGAACTCACTGCAGCTTGCAGCTATTGGAGAGTTTTAATCAGCTCGTCCAACGCCCTGTTGTGTGGCTCAAGTAGTAGACTGCTTCGTTAGAAATGTGAAGGTTGGGGGTTCGATCCCTTGGTCTGAGCAGATGATTTTATATTGCATATGTGTGGGCCCCATGTTCGCAATATTTGATTATCACCAAAGCATTCAAAATTTGAGCCAAATAATCGCTCTGCTCCTATTGTGTAGATGCTACGCAATAGGAATAGAGCACAAAAAAAATCTTTATCTCCTCATTGTAAAAATTTGTAAATATGGCACGGTGAGGAGATGGGGTTTTCTCCACAGGAGTTTTGCAACGAATAGCAAATTAATGACAAATGAACAACGAATGAACGATGAACAAATGATGAACGAACGATGAACAAGCATTGATTGAACATTAAAATAATTTTATATTTGTTAAATGAGTGTTAAAACATGTTTTTATGTCCAATTTTGGAAACAATAAATACATAAAAATATTTTAATTTAGAAATCATCAGTTTTATTAATACAAGAGTTATGAGATTTATCGAAACCCACCCATTCAAAATAAATTTTAATACAATTAGTTTTTAAGACTTTTTCAAACAGATATTCATTTGAATAGTCGGTTTTCATAGTTTCGAATTTAAAAAAATTGCTGTATATTTCTTCACCATTCACATCTTTTAGCATGTAAGTAGCTACATCATTATTTAAAACCTCAACAATGGTAAATAATTCTTTTGGACAATTAGCTGTGTACCCCTTTTCAAAGACTTGTTTGATCTTACACATGCAGGCGATATAGCCAACTTTGTTTTTCGGTTTAGTAAACACATTCGCAAAATCTCGTTGTCTTAAAATTTGCGCAGCATAGGCATGTTTCAGCTGCCACTTTTTCATTATTTTTATTAACTTCAATTGGCTTCTTACTAATAGTACTTTAATTTGTATTGTTGTATTCTTTCATTAAATCATATAATGTATTTACCCATGTGTAATTGCCATTCAAAGCAAATTTACTCCAATTTTTATTCTTCACAGTACGATTGTATTTTTCCTCACAACTGACTTTTAGTTCACTGAATGTAGAATTATGATTAATTATATATTTTTGCATAAGTTCTTCAAAAATTTTATTATGAATTTTTTAGCCAGCATCACTTTGAATATTACACGGTTTTATTTTAACCAATATAGATTCTAAAGCATTAGCCACATTATTGGCTGTTTTATCTATAATCAGTATAGAAAATGCATATTTTGGAAAAAAAAAAGATAATTGTTGTAATATACTTTTAAACAATGTTTATATGTGTTATGCCTTTTGAATTTACAGTATCCATTTCAACAAGATTGATTTGCCATATATTAATACCATACAAAATTACTTTTCTTCTGGGGAAATTTTTTCATGCGAGTTTATATAATTTATTAATTATGCCTTCTCTTACATATAACAATTTTTTTTTTTTAGAAATATTGATTTTTTAGAATTATGTATTGAACATATACTTTCCTGAACTAATTGCTTATTTTTTATATTTTCTGATTTTATATTATTATTTTTAGTAGCATTCTTACACTTCAAGCATCAGGTGTTCTCCATTGAATAGTTATATATACATATATATATTCTTGTATACAATTTGCAAGAAAGATAGAGAGTTAAAATATAAAATCTTTTATTTGATTTCGATAATTCCCACTGTCCATTTTTCTACTCAAATCTATTGTGATAAAACCATAGTCTTCGTCCTAAAATTTTGCACCTATCTATTTTAATATTTCATAAGTCATATTGCCACCATCAAAATCAGGATAAATATGTCTTAGGTTCATGTCATCTTGTCTAAATATATATAAAAAATTCACTTGTTGTCTCTCACAAGTTGTTTTGGTATTTTTCAATATGTTAGTACTAAATAAAATACATCAATGTTTTTATGCCGACCTCTACAAAAGTACTCGCAGATGGAATTTTGATCATCTAAAATTACATCATAAAATACAATAAAAAATACATCTTCACATTGATCTAAGGGACCATTTCCTCTGTATTATTTAAAAAGTATGCCACTGTTTCTTTAATTTTTAATTTTTTTAATACCTCATCAAAATCATTTTGTATCAGAACATATTTCGCTTGGTTCCAACTTTTTGAGCAAACATACAGTTTATTGAAATTTTACCATCCTAACTTATAAAAAAAAAACATTAAAATTGGTTTTCCGACTATTGCTTGGACCTGCAATTATACATTTCATGTTGTCAGGCAATAATTCGCCACTCTCTTTATTTTTAGAGTTTTCTTCAGAATCAAAACACCAACATCCCAATTGACTTTGCACAGCACAGGCTAATTTGGCTGCTAATTTTTCCTTTAATAACAATAATTCTTAGTAATAAATGTATATTTAAGAATTTAAGTTGACAAATAATAACTCTATACTGAAGAAGAAGCTTTATTATGATATCGTCCATAGTGTAAAATCGATTGCATTAATTAGTTTTCATACAGAATTTTTGACTCCAAATAGACAGTAATAATATAACAACAATCGAAAACGTGAGTGCTGCTGTTGATAAAAATAAAGTTATCACTATTCCTAAAGGACTATATGATATTGAATCTTTAAGGAAACTATAACTCCGATTGACCTATTTTCAAGTAATATTATTGAATTGACAGCAGGCAATGTGAAAAATGGAATATCTATTAAATCTAAGTTTGATATTAAACCGCATGATGGATTATCTGATATTCTTGGCTTTGAAAGAAATATGCTTATTGAAAAAGGCAAAATTGTTGTAGACACTAAATTACCTAATCTTAGTCTATTTAGAACAATAAATATTTATTGTAATTTAGCCTACGGAATTTGATAAAGTATGAAGAATGTAATCATTTTGAAACAGACATAATTGTTGGTTTTCCACCAAAAACTATTTTTGGCTTTAAATAATATATTAGTTATGACTCCGCATATCTAGTTTTTTATAGAATCAATAATTAATGCTTTAATCACATTGTTTTATAAATTAGGGATGAAATGTTAAACTGATTGATTTTGATGATTCTGATATTGAAATTGTTTTGGAGATTAATGAAGTTTAAAATATTATACTATTTTATTTGAAAAATGAATTGCAAATGTATGTTTTGATATCCATATGGCACTGAATCAATTTCATTTTCTAGTACAATTATTTTGTTTTCACAAGGGCTTAATGCAATTTTATTAACTTCTACTGTATATATTTCATCCGTTTCACTCATTAAATTCTTTTTTTTCTATCTTGTATTTTCTCTTTAAACAAACAATTCTTATAGTTCTCAAATGTAGTTCTCTTGTTAACAACACACTTCTCTTCTCCTTTCGATCTTTTATTTTCTTTATTATTAGCTCTATATGCATACATTTTTGCTTGTAAACCAACAAATTCTTTCATTATTTTCCCATTACATTCGTCTTTCATCTTACCTATAACTTTCTTATTTATTTGTGGTATGTTATAGATATTGTCGTTTCGATAATCAGTTGTATTAAAATTTTCTATAACTGTTTTCATGTCTTAGTAAAAATCTTCAGTTTTGATGTTATATACATAGCTATCGGTATCATGGTGGCATAATTCAATTTTATCTCCATATTTCGGTTTCATAGTTTTATAATGAAAATTATACATTAATTTTTTTGATATGCCTAACATTGATATGCCAACATAAATAGGCATACTAAATTTTACATTTATTTTATTCATATTTATAGCTGAAAGATTCTCATTAAATATAATACTTCTTTCGAAATTTGGTTTTGATAATAGTTTTTAATATTTTTCTGCATCTGATATTAGTTTTATATCAACTCTGTTTCTCATTTTTTTCCATTGTTTCACCAAACACAGAATTATTCATAAACTTATAAAAGTCTTCTTCAAAGTCTTTTGACATTATTTCTCATTGATTTCATTTAAATCTATATATTTTTCAACCAATCAGACTGATTAAACTTTAATATTCTTTATATTTTAGTAAGTTTTAAACCATTATTTAGACACTGTTTTAAAATACGATAGTGAATTACATACTTTTCTTTATTATGTAGAGTTGTTAGCAATTTGGTTTGATTTGTTCCAGGAACTACCTTATTTTCTGGACAAAATGGTAGATCTTTTTGTAAATTATGCAGTTATTTTGGGTATTATAAATCAACTTCTAATATAATACCATAACTAGAATCATCCTGCAAATATAATATTTTTTACTCCAGTAATCTAAATCATTTAATGCATAATAAACCCTATCGAAACCACCATTTGGTAAATATTGTGACATTGCCCAACCTTATAAATTATTAGCATCGAGATATGCTAAATTGTTGGGCTCTTGAATTCGATTAAAATCTTCTAAATATTTATTATTGGCTATAGCATATAGTTTAAAATATTGCGATATTCAACCTCTAAATCATTTTTCAATCATTAAAATCGTATCATAATTGCGTAATGAATCTAATGGTTGTTTAGTCCTTTTTAACATTGCATCCCAAGTTAATCCTGGTGCATTAAAATACCACGCATTATACAAGTCATATTCATTTATACACGTATTTCTGAAATTTTCGAATATATTTGCTAACAATTATATGTCCCTTTAAAACACAAATCTTGGTTTTCACCAAGATTTTTAATATTAAATTGATCCCATACAAGTTTTGCAATCTCATATTCACTATCAGTTATGTCAGATTAATTTAATTCATTAGAAAATTCACTGTTTGGTGGAAGATCAGTTTCGTTAAATTTTCCCCAACTGTCCGTATAATCATATGGATAAATACCTTTCCTAGTTACTAAATCTACTTGATATTTTGGGAAATGTTTTTGAGTGTGTTTCAGTTGATCTCTACTTAAATACGATGATAATTTAGCTAAACTACTGGCTATTTATTTGTTCATTATTAAGATTATATCTTTCTTTAAGCATCTCTTTATAAAGACCATTATCGATACCATCTTCTGTTAAAACAGAGTATTTTTGTATTAATTAAAATAATATATTTCCCTTGGATTTTGCTTAGTTGTTGATATATTATTTAGAATGGACTCAAAGTCGGCATATATTGCAAAGGAACCTTCATTGGATGCTTGTAATTTTTAAATTTTATTTGCTCTCCTTTTGAGGGTAAAGTGATTTTTACTGATTAATTTTTAGAGTAGTCTTCTGTATGTTTATTTAATTTCTCTTGAGAGGTAAAGAATTGAAGACACATATCACATATATAAGTTTTATGTTGCTTATTATTTTTCTGTGCTGAAACTAACCTTGATGAATCTTAAATCCAATAGTAATGTCAATTTGTATCAGCTTTGAAATAAAGTAAATTTATATGTTTTGCCTTTTTCTTTTTTGCATGTTTCAGTGGATATGCTGATGACTCATCTTCAATAGAGTATACTTTAATACATGTATACATTTTATTTTCTTCTTTTGGTACATCACCAATTTCAATAGTAAATTCACAATTGTCTATTACTTTATCGATATTAAGCCCCACTTTTTCATATTTAGATACTCTGTGTGGATTTTTTCTACTGGAAACAATGCTGATTTTATTGCCTAAAGAAAGCATTTTTTAACATTATTCTTTATGTTAATACATTCTTTTTAATTCTTTATCACTTCCGGTAGTTCAATATATGATGCCCCATTTAATAGATTATACTTATTTATTGCTAATTGCATTCCAATTATTCTATATATAGCCTATCCAGAGCCTCTTCTTTGAAATTCAGATAATTGTGTAATTATTTCTTTATTATGAATTTTTAAATCATTTCACTATCGCCTTCATTCGATACAGTATAACTGGGCGATTGAACAGTACATCATTCTACTTTATTATTATTTTGTTTACAAAAATAGGCATGTAATTTAATACTGGTTTTCATCCCTCCAAATGTTATAAGATTATTGAGTATTATCTCAAATACCTTATTTTTTACTGAAGTCAAAAAAATGCATAGGTTTTACTAAATTAAGTGTATTTTCAATTTTATATGTAGATATCCTACGTTTAAAAGCTTTATTAAGTAAGTAATTTTTGTTGGTGCTTCTTTTTCTTCTATTAACAAATAAATGATTATATAATGGAAATATTTCTGCTAATTCTTTTTTATTTTTGGGATATAATTCATTGATATCCACATCAGCTAAAGGTAATTTTGTAAAATTATTCTTTGTTCTTTTTATCTGCTTTCTGTTTATCCGCTTGTCTAATGGTATAAGAATTCTAATTTGATAATTTTTCCATTATATATATATATATATTATATTATATATATATAATATATTATATATTATATATATATAATATATTATATATTATATATAATTAATAATATATATACATACATACATATACATACATATATATGTGTGTGTGTTATTTTAAAATATCTTGTACTATCTCTCAACTCCCTCACTCTACGTCGTTCAACTCAGCTGTTTCATAAGCCTCCGTTTTTTTAGTTGTATTTATTATAAGAGAATATATGTATACATTAAGAAACCGTAAAATAAAGATAACTGGAAAGCTCGAAAAGTGCTTAAATTATTGGGAATCTGTATTTAACTTTTTGTTAAGATAATAATTCCTAAGATATTCGATCAAAATCTTGGCATATATTATCATGTTTATCCTTAGTAGTTCAATTAGGAGACATAATTTTATAGATTTATTATCATTACACAGTTACATGTCTTTGTTGAATAATTATCGTGGTGAATTTCGTTTAAATTATCTAGTGCTGTATTGTGTGATTTACTATTTTTGTACTTTTAGAGAGATGGATTATAAACATATTTTCCACATCCACACATTACTTTCTCTTTTATTAACTCATATCGACTACTAGCATATTTATTATAACATTTTTCACATATGTTAAAATGCTTATCTTTTGTCCATTTATGTGGAGCAAAACTTTCTATGTTTAATATTTCACCACGCTTTTTACATTGCTTGCACTTGTTATAATTTTCCATTTAATTTATACAGAAAACATTTTATAACGAGAAAAACATATTTTTTATAATTTTAATTTTATAGTTATTTTTAATTTAAAATGTTTTCAATTCTTATTAAATTTGTTTCCTTTTAAAAAACACAAACCAAAATGGAGGCTCTGCTCAACAAGTTAAACAATTCATATGAATTGACTAAACTACATGACCTCGAAATTGATAAATGGTATGAAGCTACAGAATTTCAAATTTATGAATCTAAGTTTGGTAAAAAAATTAATTGCATTCTAGATTGTAATTATAAAAACACTATACCAGATCGCTATGTAAAAATATTTTATGAAAATAGCTTAAAATTATTTATTATTGGCGAGTTTTTATCGCAAATATAGGTTTAAAATAAATGAAAAATTGAAAAACTATGCATGATTTAGAATTCTCTTTGAAAAATGTAAATATTCCATTATTTTCAATCTACCAATTAACTTTTATAATATTTCATCTTATTTGATTGTTTTTAGCATATATTAACTTGATTTATACAACTCACTTGTAAAATTAGTGTTTCTAGAAAATTATAAATTTACTTGATTTTTACTTAATTTTACTTGTTTATGGCATGTACCAAATCCTGCACGACGAGTTTGAGAAACTTATAAAATTTACTTCTTTTTTTTTTTGCTTAATAATGTTTGCTTTTAGCGTAAAAGTGATTGTTTTTGAGAGCCCCCTTTTTAAAGATTTTCGAGCCTTAATTTAAACTCTGCAACTATTATTTTGGACCAGAAACCCTCGATAATTCATCGATTTTTCATCAAATTTCAGATTTTTTTTCCTGCAAATTTAGGCGAAATAGTCTTGTTAAGCGCACTGCGTTTTTGTTGTAATTTTAGGAGAAATAGCCCCAAAAAGTGTGCTGGGCCAGTATCGGTTTTTTACATCTACTGACCTGCTTAAGATCTACTTGTATGCACGTTGCGTGTTATTCCGCCTAATGTAAAATTATCATTGCCGTGGGCTTCATCACTTTATTGATGCGTCGGTCAAGAGATACTGTAGAGTTATTAGAAAAGTAAATATTTTAAAAATTTGCTCATTTTACACTTCGATGCATTTAAAAAACAGAAAGCGAAAGGAATAATTTAAATTATTCTCAAATGGTTACCTAACACATTTTATTCGACATTAAGATATGAAACTACTTTCCCTCCATCATTACTATCTTTACCGGGTGCATGTCACTCAGTGCGCCCGTTAAAGTATATGCAGTCAGGGTCAGTGAGTTTTTCTGAGGTTGATTTCAAAACTGCTCATTTTATCGTGAACAGTATCGCCAACGGACAAAGCACAGAATTTATGCGTACTCTGTTGTAATAATATTTTGTTTGAGAACTATTAGTTAATAGGCGCATATTAACACACGTGTTTTCTCTATGTTTTTTCTTATTTATTATAAATGTAATTTTATAAATTATAAATAAAATGTACTAAAACCATAATTTTAACGAAAATTACGATATGTATAAAAGGCTTGTGTAAAAGGTTTAGGAAATAACTAAACACGTCAGAAAAGGGGGTAATTTTTTCAAGCGTTTGATTCAAAAAGTGAGAAGAAACTATGAATTGACTAAAAGTAGATTCATACCATGTTGAAATGCTTCGAAATAACTTTTTAATGAGCGTGGTATTTCGAATTTTGTTTTCCACCCTAGTCTGAAGCATATTTTTTTTTTTCGTGAGCAAACGGTCTGTACAAACTCGTAGTAGTTTATTTAAAAACTTGTGTTATAAACACGCTGCAAGCCAGTTCACGCACCACGGCGCCTTAAAGCGGTCTTAACTTTGGCCCACTACGAACTCAATACTTATTATAGTCTATTTGCTGTTTCTTCTCAAGTTTTGAATTTAAACTTTAAAAAAATTCCCCAATTACAACGTAATTGGTTGTTTCCTGAATGCGCCATGAATCACAAACATTTATACTTGTGTTAGCACAAAAGTACCTACTTTTTGGTCAAACTTAACTTTTGCTAATATTTTAACTTGTAATTATAATGTTTAATTCATAATAATATGAATATAAACAGAGAGAAAGTGGATTTATTGTTAATTCCTAGTGAGAAATAGTTCTTATTCCTACACAGTATGAAAGGAAGTCCCTGGAGCGTGTCTGTCTATCTGTATGTCTGCGATAATCTCGAGAACCACTTAAAAGATCTGGATGCGGTTTCTACTGTTATGATCTGCATTTACCGTGGAAGGTTTATGTGTATTAAAAATTGCCCAAGCACTTACAGGAGCGGAGCATTAACGTTATTAGTGAATCAAGTCGGGAGAAAAATTTGCCGCCAGCGCGCTCTCATGGAATACGCTGTCTAATCGTTTAGCTATAAAACAACATCATGTACTAAAGAACAGTGTAAAATGAAACTATCTACCAAAAAGTCAGAGGTAGCACATATATATCTTTAATAACGAAGTGGTAATAAGCGTATTTACTTATTAAATTACGCAATAAAAACAAACGTAAAATTCACTGTATTTTCTAACCATGGAAGAACTTAATGTTTATTAAAATGAATGAATTAATAATGAAAACTATTTAATGTAGATAATAAATGTCCTTTGCATCATACAATTAACGCCAGTAATTTAAAAGTTTTTGAAAAGTTTTGTAAAAAAAGTAATTTATAAAATCGATACACTCGCGCACGGACCTATACATAGCTGGGGTGGCGCCGCGGGGTGCGGTGATGTTGGGGGTTGGAGGGGTGCAAGGGGGGAAGGTGTACGAGGCGAGCGCGCAGCCGGTAGAATAAAAACTAAATTGTACCCGGGCGAAGCCGGGCCGGATCTCTAGTGGAAACTATTGTAACACTAGTCCGCACTATTGCGGAGCGTTGTCCCGCTGGTGTGATTATGTAGACTCGGTTAAGCCTTGTTTGCATGCGTCGGAGGAACACCATGAAAGTAGAACTTCAGCAGGGCTTCAGAGAAGTTGTGAGCGACCGTTAATGGAGTATACTGCGCGTGCCTTTCTGGGCGAGCTTCGTAACTATAGGCTGTTCACGGTAAAGTGAACACTTTTGGGGCCCTAGTTACTTTTTCTTTTCAGCCATTTCCTATTCTCTAACCGTCTTTCTATAAATAAATACTTCCGCGTTAATAATAAATACAGTGAATATATTCCACCGCACTCAAAAGTAAACGTCTGAGGAAAGTAGTGTATATCCCAAGCAGCGAGCAGTAAGCGCAGATAACAGTTGGCACAGGAGGTAATGTTCGCCCACATGACGGTAAGTCTTTTCTTATGTGGTACACAATAAGACCACATGAACAATAATGACTGTATATGCTTGGGAAGTATTTTTGATGTGGGCCATTAAACACAAAATGATTTACAGAATTTAATCTATGGCCCGCAAGCAAATATCAGTGAATCACCCACTGGCATCTTAGAATACGTGGAAAACATGTGGCTGATGTATGCCAAAGAGTATGATTATAAGATCATGTTTGCGCATAAAGCCCTCGCGTGGTAGAATAGTTAATTTGTGATAGCTGGGCATCATCATGTGGGAAATAACAGGCCATTTAACACAAAATGACTGACGGAATTTCATACATGGCGCACAAGCAAATATCTGTTAAACACCCACAGGTATCTTGGAGTATGTAGAGAATGTGTGGATGATGTTTGCCAAAGAGTGTGCATTGCCTTTTGTAGTATGCCAACTGTTCCCTATAACTGAGGAAACATGATCAGCAAGCTTGTGTTCCATTTATGGCATACCGACTATATGTTGTTGTGAAGTAGCAAATAGCATATGCGCATTCAATTGATTTATTTTTATTTCATGAATATATGAAGTAAAATAATCACGTGGCATTGCTAGTAAGAGTAAAAAATAGTTTTTATACCAGAAACAAGCAAAGTATAACACGCAAAAAAAAAGCATCATTTTACATTTAAAATTCTACCTGAAAGAAGTCCGAAACTAAAATACTAGTATTTCAAACAAAACACATAAATCCCAGTATTGACTCGTGATACGAACATTGTCTATATAGCAAAGCTAATAATGCATTACGTATATTAAGTAAGTATCCAGATTTACTTAAAGTGGCAATATATGAACACATAGTAGAGTAGTAGATAGCACACTGGGCTATGGACGAAAGGTTTATGAGTTTGATTCCAGGTTTCTCCAAAGAATTTTACTAATTTTGAAATAAAGCTGAAGATAACACATGAAAATGGTAAAAATATCACATTTATTTGGGTAAGACGCAATTATTTTTTGGTTTTGAAAATGCATGGCAAGCTGCGTCTATGTGGGCCACAAGTGGCCAATAGCTGGGCCACAAGTGGCTTACCAACAGATGGCTAACAATAGAAGCAGAAAGCCGTAAGTGGCCCGCTTGTAGTTAAGTTACGGGTAACTCTTGTTTTTCCCAGACATCAGCCAACAGTTCATCAAAAGTGCCCGCTTGTGGTTGACTATGGGCAAACTCTTGTTTCCCCATACATCAGCCAACAGTTCATCAAGAAGTGGCCCGCTTGTGGTTGACTTATGGGCAACTCTTGTTTTTCCCAGACATCAGCCAACAGTTCATCAAGAAGTGGCCCTCTTGTGGTTGACTTATGGGCAACTCTTGTTTTCCCATACATCAGCCAACAGTTCATCAAGAAGTGGCCCTCTTGTGGTTGACTTATGGGCAACTCTTGTCTTCCCATACATCAGCCAACAGTTCATCAAGAAGTGGCCCTCTTGTGGTTGACTTATGGGCAACTCTTGTTTTCCCATACATCAGCCAACAGTTCATCAAGAAGTGGCCCCTTGTGGTTGACTTATGGGCAACTCTTGTTTTCCCAGACATCAGCCAACAGTTCATCAAGAAGTGGCCCGCTTGTGGTTGACTTATGGGCAACTCTTGTTTTCCCATACATCAGCCAACAGTTCATCAAGAAGTGGCCCTCTTGTGGTTGACTTATGGGCAACTCTTGTTTTCCCATACATCAGCCAACAGTTCATCAAGAAGTGGCCCGCTTGTGGTTGACTTATGGGCAACTCTTGTTTTTCCCAGACATCAGCCAACAGTTCATCAAGAAGTGGCCCTCTTGTGGTTGACTTATGGGCAACTCTTGTCTTCCCATACATCAGCCAACAGTTCATCAAGAAGTGGCCTGCTTGTGGTTGACTTATGGGCAACTCTTGTTTTCCCAGACATCAGCCAACAGTTCATCAAGAAGTGGCCTGCTTGTGGTTGACTTATGGGAAACTCTTGTTCTCCCAGACATCTGCTGACAGTTAAATATCCATATGTGGCCCACGCGTAAACACATCATACCACAGTCAACATTCATAATGTGTGCCACATGCATCTGCGGGTGCATACCGCTACTTGAATGTCTGTGGATGCCACATGTGGGCTGCTTGTTCACAATCAGATCTGCACATGTGAGCCAACTATATTTTGCTACTTTGATATTGATTGACTATTATTCCAAATGACAGGACTTTCAATACTGCTCACTTTACCTTGAATAGCCTATACAAATCCGAATTTCAAACCAGCATTTTCCAACACATTATTCCAACCTCACAGCACTCTCTAAATAAATCTCAGATAGTTGGAGAATACGTAATTTTTATAAACTCGCCTTCTAAACAAGTTTACTAAGGCCATGTTCCAACTGTCACTTTTTGTTAACAAAATGGATCACGTTACTGATATTATGTCCAAAATCAATGATGTAATTTTTTTTTTTTTGTAATTTGTGTTTTGCGTTTTGTCAACTTCGACGCTTAAAAATCGCCAAATGAAAAATTCAAAATTTACCGGTATATTTATTTTGCCAACTTTTTATGAAAATTCATTTTTTCATAAATTAATTTTTTAAAATTAGAAATGAATTTAGCAGTGAAATGTATAAACTAACCTAGGTACGTAGGCAGCAGTGTGGGCGAGTGAATAGATTTGGACGGCTCTTAACATCAAGATCTTGAGAGCCGATGAGGGTGTCTGAGGTGAATATGGAGCAGTGTCAGAATGCAAGGGCGGGGGGAACGGGAGATCCCCGAGAAAACCCGCTTACCAACGGCATCGTCCGGCACGATTCCCACAGGGACAAAATCCGGGAGTGACCCCGTCGGGAATCCAACCAGGTTCCCTTGGATGGGAGTCGAGTAGTCTAACCGCTCAGCCACCGCGGCCCCTATGACAACAGGGCTTAACGTCTCGCCGACAGCGCGGTCAATAGAGACGGAGCAGGTTGTTCAGAGAGGCGGTAACACGGAGTGAATCTGCAGTGGACTAAAGTAATGAACCGTCTTAGGCACGGTTGCACCATCGTGGTTCGAAACTCGATCCGAGATCGTATCTAAGATCGACACAGAAAACTGTTGCACCATTCGAGTTTAGAACTGGACTGGAGATTGAGATGAAGTTGGTATGGAACCGCCGAAATTGGCGGTTCCAGAACTCGATCCAAGATCAGACGCCATCGTCGACTAATGTAGTTTGAAAATATGCCAACAGATATAACTAAGGTTGATTGTTTTCTTGGGAAATGATAACAATATTATACACACTTGAATATTATTCAATAAAATTCGTACAACAATAATTCACTTAAAACAGATGAAACATCGCGCATTTAGTTTTATTTATAGTGAAAAATATGCCTACTTCCATGGCGTCATATATTTCGAACCAACAACTAAATTTGTCTCATACTTAATCTCGATTTCTCACTTTAGGACCAAGATCGAAGAATCATAAAATTTTGTTGGTGCAACACTTTTACATTGGAACCAAGATCAAACCGGATCCTGTTTCGGAACTAGGATCATACGATCTCGGATCGGGTGCGATGTTGCTGCAACCCGCCCTGAGCATTCGCCTGGAGGGATATCGGAAACCAAAGAAAAAATCTCAATCAGGATGGTCTGACCGTGATTCGAACCCAGACTCTCCCGACTGCAAGACCAAAGTTTAATCACTGCGCCTCCTCACTCGGTAAAAAAAAAAAAAAAAAAAGCTAACCTAGGATAGCTGGTGGATAACTGGTTCGTATTTACCATCACATGTGCAATATTTACGGCGTCGACTGCCTAGAGAATTTTTATTTAGAAACATACAAAATTCGCGTTGTTATAGGCTGTTTACGGTAAAGTGAGCAATTTTGAGGTCCTAGTAACGTTTATATTCCTATCAGCCATAGTTTGTTATTCCGGCATGTTTTAACTCTTTCAGACCCACGGTAATATACTATTTCAGGTGTTGCAATCCAAAAAAAAAAATATAATGCGTGCTGTAGTTCAGTCGATACAACACCTGTTGCGTTGTCATAGTCAATAAGATTTAGGCTATATGTTCGGCTACAGTAATACGAACCAATTATGACCTAGACCAGTTTGCGAATCGTTTACCCACAGGTAATATCATTGGTCATTGAGCTTCGCAGACGAGAAATTATCTACGCGTGCATAAGTACACAATTGTGTACATTGGGTCTGAATGGGTTAAAAGAAATGTGGCCATGGAATTAATATACACAGTGTATATATTTCACCGGACTCGAAAGTTAACTTCTATAGCTACAATAAATAATATTTATTGATAATTATTCCAAAGAAGAGGACTTCAGAAAGTGCTCACTTTACTATGAATAGCCTATATTTAGTAACACGATACGATTCACTACTTAGGCTCTATTGACGATTTTTTTAGGTACTGGAAACTATACAGCATCATACACGCGTGTGATCGTTTCGCAGCAGATTGGTTGTTCTACCGTCGAGACTTGACTATTGGCTAAACGCGACCTTGAAACGTGGTATGTTGTCGACCAATGGCAGAAGTCGAACTAGCATACAAAATGTTTGGAGTTCAGTCTGCAGCGAAAAAAAAAATAACGCGAAGTTGGCAGGTCCCTACTAATATCGATCTAGGCAATTCCCTCTTGATTGACGGCGACGCGACTCAAGTGGTCGGCTTTGTCGTTCGACCAGGAGTATCGACGGAGCGCCGTCTAGCGGCGAGGTATCGACGAGGCACTGGAACTGACGGGCCATCCACTGCGTCGACTGACGGCGCAAGAGGTATTGGAGACGCGGAATATCCTCACAGCTCCTTAGCAGGATGTTGACTACAGCTGTGGGGATAACAGCGACGCGACACATTTCCTCGAGCTTAAACTCACGTCATTTTAACCCTTTCAGGCATGCCGGTCTTTATATTAAACTTGGAACTGAAAGTATATTTAAGGCGAACACTTGCCCATTCTTGTGTTTTTTTTTTTACACATTTGTTTACCTCACATACGTGTATAGGCTCTTCACGGTAAAAAGAGCACTTTCGAAAGCCCTGCTTAAGATCTACTTGTATACACGTTGTGTATTCCTCCGCCTCATACTTTACAAATCTGCTCATTTTTTTCACTTCGATGAATTAAAAAAAAACATAAAGCAAAGAAATAATTTAAAGGATATCACAAATGGTTACATAACACTTTTTATTCGACGTTAACATATGGAACTACTTTCCCCTACATCATTACCAACTGTACTGGGCAAATCTGTCTCAGTGCGCCTATTAAAATATATGAATGCAGGGGCAGTGACGTCTTTTTCTAAGTTTCACTTCTAAAGTGCTCACTTTATCGTGAACAGCCTTTAAGTATTTTTTTATCTGCGCCGCACACTGCGAAGTTCAATGACCTATGATGAGAGACCCGGAAATTTAGCTGATTCATCTAAGGACATGTCAAGCTGCATGCACGTGTATATATGTGCATGTGCTTCCATTGGTCCATAGTTTGCTAGACACGCCCTGAGCGACTCTCCACCTATAGCGAACCTGCAAGGAAAGTGAGAACCGACTCCCGTGCTACCTGGTCTGGTTCTAAACTGGACCAACCACGAATGAATCACTAACTGATGCTCGAATGCATAGAGTATTGTGGAGTCTAGCTTGTTGCTGAATGAATCCGCGACATTTCTAGGTCTCTGCCTATCATCTTAACCTGTGTGTAAAGGATCCTCACACCGTCTTTATGATCCAGATTATAATTGGTTCGTATTACTGTAGTCTAATATATAGCGTACAGCTCATTGGTTGCGACAACGAAACATGTGATGTGTCGACTAAGTACAGCACGCACCATAATTGTTTTGTTTGCAACGCCTGAAACAGTAAAATAAAGTCGGTCTGAAAGGGTTAACTTGTTAACACTCCAAATCCGAATCAGTGAGAATTTCACTGTTTGAATCAGTTAACAGCATCTGACTCTTTCAGAAGTCACTACAGTTAATCTTAACTAACGAATAAGCGAGCGACGAAATGTTCGTTTTCCTTCCCTTATTGATTCAGTGACATTCACTGTTTTTCAGTTGTTTGCTTTCTGATTGATGGATCATTTTAACTACGTGTATCAATTCTAGAGTTTGTTTGTAATTCTATGATAAATGGTATAGTAATAGTGTTTGTTAGTGATTTTATTTGGTGTCTTAAAACGGGGGAAAAAAAATATCCTTACGGGACAATTTCCACAGCAAAACCAAAAACAAATATGTAAAACGGGGAAATATTTATCCACGCACACGTCGTGATTACTTTGATAAATCTATAAATCATCATTACAAGCCATCGGTCACAATAGCCGTTGAATCACAGGCTCAGAGCTCTGGGACCAGAGGTCGTGGGTTCGAAACCCGCTCTAGTTTAGATGTTTTTAATAATCGATTTTGTATTGTGCTGTCGGTCATACAAATATTATTTGAAACAACGAAATCTTGCAGGTTTGCGGCAACAAACTGAAAATAATTGCTTTTAGCAACTGATTCGATGAAGCGTTCACTGATTCTTTCAGCGAATTTTTCCCTCTAAAGCTGTTAGTGGTTTTCCACTTATTCTAAGTAGAGCCATTTTTACTAATTATAGATGTTGGGTTTAACTGCGAATCTGCGACTTTCCGCTGACTCGAATTTAAATTGTATAATTTTAAACAAGGAAAATCTGAAACTACACCGTAAAAAAATAATGGGAAATTCACCTGACACGTGTAAGATAATATTCTCAAACTTGTGGGGGAAACATAGTTTTCCTTGCGGGTAAGGATCAATCACTGCACTCTGGAGTAAAATTCACTTACATAGCAGCGGAAAATCCCATAAATGGATGGCAAAATTACCTTGCGACGCGTGCATCTCTTCAGCATTGTCTCAACAGCTAATTGTGGGGAAGGGGGGGGGGGAGACGGAAGAAAGCTGTCGTCTTGGCGTAATGGATAGCGCATCGGCCTTTCGTGATAGAAGGCCGCGGTTTGCTCACACTCATCGCTAAGTTTCGAGGATTTTAGTGATGATGTTTCGGTTATTGTTTGCCAGAGGATATAGGTAATAAAAACATTTTCACTTCTAATACTCCGAATTTTTAAAAAATATAATTTTATTATACAATATAGACAAATTTTCCCTTATTTATATGGAATCCCGCCCCCCCCCCCCCACTTTTAACAGGTAATTTTTCCCTATGGTTAGGGAATAGTAATTTAGTTATGTAAATTTACTCTATAACAGGTAATTTAATTTACATGTAAGGAAATTTTACCTCGATTTCTTTACAGGGTAGATATTGCTGTTAGCATTACAGACATACTAAGAACACGTATTTATTTCACATCAATGATTTTGCCTAATTTTGGCAGAATTAGTATTGTGACGTAATTACGAGTTCGCAGTTTCATTGTTTTCCGCGAAAAGACTTATGCGCAGGCTATACTTCAAGATCGTGCGTGCATGCTTGCTAACTTTGTATGCCTATTGGCCGCACGTATGTGCGAGAAGACATTTTGTTACTCGATTGCTCCAATCATAATAAAGTTTCCCCATCGCTGTGAAAGGTGAAATTATCCAACTAGGAAATAGGTTCTGAACTAATGTGCTTTGCAGTACCACTAGTCGTGAAATATTTTGGCGAGTAACAAGGTGGCCCTAGTTATATATAATTCAGTATAATGTTAATAGGTAAAGACTGTTCACGATAAAATGAGCACTTTAAAAATGAACCTTAGAAAAAAGGCACTGCCCTGCATTAATATATTTATATGGGCGCACTGTGACATTTGCCCAGTAAAGTTGGTAGCGATGGATGGAAAGTAGTTAAAGATTTTAACTTCGAATAAAAAATGTTCATAACCATCTGTGATAACTTAAAATCATTTCTGTCGCTTTCTGTTCATTAATGCACCGAAGTGCAAAAATGAGCACATTCGTGAAGCATTAAATTTCTTAATTATTTCACAGTTTAATTTGGCCGACGCATGAATAAAGTGATGAGACCCATGGCATGTGTTTTATTTTACACAGGTTGGAGGAATACACAACGTGTATATAAGTAGATCTTAAGCAGCGCTTTCAAAAGTGCTGATTTTACCGTGAACAGCCTATAGTTGTGTATAGCCGTGAATTAATAATTTTTCTTTTAATTTAAACAAGTTAGAAATATAAGCAGATAATATGGCATTTATTAGAGGTACTTGAAAATTCGTAGTTTTTTTTTTTTTTTTTTGTTTTTGCTGTCAATACTTCAAACATGTAACGGCTAGTGTTCCTACTATTGTAATTCCATCACACAGGTTTTGAAACGCCCTGTTCAACTCTTAATCTTCTCTAACAAGCAGGAAGAAATAATTTGACTGAGTTGAGTGGAACCAAGCTGAATTAAACAAAATCATCACACCATTTTATTCAGACAATGAATGAACAATCGTGATCCAGGCATGTGAATGACTGAAAATTCTAGGCTGCTAACAAATAAACTAGTGGCATTCACGCATATGAATTGATGTTGCATAGTGGCGCCTGTTTTTAGCGAAAATATTTCAGGACAAGTTGTGTTCCAGCGCTCTTTATATCAGAACCACTTGGTGAATGGATCATTTGACTGGTTACGTGTCCTAGCTGTCTGCCCGCGAATCACGATCGACCATTATTGCACAAACTTAATTTTCTGATTGGCTCACTCACGTAACACTCTAAGCACAACTGCAGGAGGACAATAGTCGAATAAAAAATGCAAGTGCGTGCGTATGATATTGAGTCTAGCCTCCGCGTAAATATTTTCGCGAAAAACAGGCGGCCCCAAATTTATGCAATCTGCGCACAGCATCAAACATCGTCCATTAAGGCTAGTTCCTTGTGTAGTGGAAGACACAATTAGTTGTTTGGATTAAGCTATATCCCTTGGTCGGGTAAATACCTGCTGCCATTAACATCGAAGGGAAAATATTGTGACCGCGGCACATGACAGACCAGTTAGCAAAGTTGCATAAAATTAGTAGTTCGTTGCAGCACCAGCATTTACTTGGAGGTGAGCAGACATTTACAAGACAACCAAAGAAGTGAGTTACTTACACCCATCACTGCAGGAACACAGGTTCTGTTGGTGTCTGTGTTCCCACTCTCTACAGGTCTAGTGGCCAGCATGACAATGAACACTCTTATTGTGCTCTACAATGTTCATTATTGGCTGCTAAGGCACTGAGTTTATTTTATCCTAATAATATGTCTTTATTTGTGTAATATGATTTACAATCATACCTGTCCTTTTGCGGCGATGTAACAAAATTATTGCTGTAGTCAGAGAACTTATTGTCACTGAGCTGTAGAATTCTTGTAAGATCCTGTTAAACACAGCCAGTCCTTAAAGTGCTTAACTCTTACGTCACATATAAGTTTATAATTCTAAGCTCAGCGACGAACGAATATTTTTGTTTGCAACTCTGTAGTTACGCCTACTCTGTTAAAAAAAAAAATGTCCTTCAGTTTACGGAAAGGTGGTGGTAAAAATTTATCTAGAAGTGTCCGTAAATTCTCCGTAAAATTACGGACACATAGATTTTCAGAACCGGACTTTCCGTAAATTCCACCGAACCACTCCGTTAATTTCCAAGTTAGATTTCTGTACTTTCCGATTAAAATAAAAAGAGATAGTGAAAATGTCTTTAATTTTCGTTATATACCGCGTACAAAAATTATATCTAAAAAACTAAAATATTTTGTACTTAAGTGAGGTTTGAACCCAAGTCAATGAAATTACCAGTTCACGACTCTAACCATTTTTTTTAAACCTTCATTTGACGTTGCTGTCACATTTTTGACGTTGACGAAGCTCTAGTGAGATCGATTTGTTGACGAATTCCCAGTGCGACAATCGAGCTGGGCATCTGCCGCGTCGGAGGCGCCGGGGCGCCAATCCGCCACCCTCCGACTACAGGCCGGCCAACCTACCCCTGAGCTATGACGGCAGCGCGTTTTTTTTTTTTTAGGATAACCGCCCATTCACCTAAAACTCTCAATTGAATTATGTCGTATAACTTTTATATCTGTATTCAAAAGGCAAAAGCAAAAATTCCGTTTCTATTACATTTAGTGTATTTTTTAGTGTTGCCAGATGTTACAGACGCCTAATGTTATTTTTTAATGTTTTAAAGAATAGGTCATAGTCTCGTGGATAACCTCAACTGCCGCAGAAACGATAATTTTCTTGTTACAGTGGCGAAGAAAGCTTCGTGTAGAATCGGCATTGTTCGTCCCCGTAAATGGGAGCCAAATAAAATACGGAGACTTACCGTATTTTGTATTTAGGGACTTAACTCCGTTTTTCTCGTCATTACGGTTTGCCTTTCCGTATATACACCGTACATTTCCGTAAAACATACCGTAAATATATGGAAATTTTTAACATTGTATCAGTAAAACACTCTGTCATATGTCGGTATCAATAAAAATATTTTTTATATTTGAATTTGTCAGAAACTGTTTATGGGACTGTGGGATACATCCCCAGCAACGAAGGACATCTCCCACAAGTGACGGTCTCTCATTTCTAGATAACGTTTTCTGCAATGTTAGGTGTAGATAATTAATAGACACACGGAAATTTCGTGGATTCATCTAAAATCAAGTTAAACTGCATTCACGTGTACATATGTGTTTGTGCTTTCATTGGTCCATAGTTTGTTAGACACGCCCCGAACGACATTCAACCGATAACTATAACCTGCAAGGGAAATAAGAACCAAGACCAGTGCTAGATGGTCTGGGGTTAAACTGGAACAACAGCCAATAAACAAATAACTGATGCTCGAATGTACCGAGGATTGCAGTGTCTGGCTTGTTGCCGAATGAAACTGAGAAATTTCCTGGTCTCTAATGATTAAATATACTGTTCGCGCAACGTCGCATATACGTAGTACAATCGATGAGTAGCGCGTCGCTGTCTGCAGACTTGCTCCAGTTAGTCCACGAACTTACTGACCGTGGTAGAATAGCACAACGGTGGATAAAAGTGTTAATCATCGTGATATCAGAGTCAGTGATTCTTGTCAGAATCTATCTTGTTGCCTATTACTACTTGCAGTAGCCGATAAATTTCCTAAGCGTTTCTGTAAGGGTGTGGTAATAACGTCTGATTGCCGCCAAAAATTACTCGACCAGTTACTTGCGTCACGAGTCTGGCGAATCACACGTGTTGAGCATCGCAACAGTGCATTTACAGTTGGTCTTTCCAAGTAAGAAAGGGGCCACGGTGGCTGAGCGGTTAGCCAGCTCCCCCCCCCCCCCCCCCCCCCCCATCATATCCGGGTTCAATCACCCGCCGGTTCACTCCAGATTTTCTCATGTGGGAATTGTACCAGACGATGCTGTTGGTCGGCGGGTTTTCTCGAGGATCTTCCGTTTCCCCCGCCCTTTAATTCCAGCGCTGCTCCATACTCACCTCAATCACCCTCATCGGCTCTCAATGTCTCGATGTTAAGAGACGTCCAAACCTCTTCACTCACTCCAGGTAAGATAAACGTCTTCTCACAGACACACACTGGGACTAACAACAGGATATTCCACAGTCCTGAAGCTAAACACCTGCTTATACCTCCAGCTCTCGCCGCACGCACGCCAGGAAAATGGCGTCGCGGTAAGTATAATGTTGGAACTCCGCTTGTCAAGCAGCAACCGCAGTAGCTCACTTACTAGCAGGCAAACCAACCAACTATAGAATCTTTCGCAGCTCAAGATAGCCAATCAGACACAAGGCCCGTTCCCAGAGCCTCGCGCAGTCAGTCACAGAACGGGTAGGCTACGTCCACATCAAAAGTGTGGACATTACCATTTCGCTTCTGTATATGTACATTTTCTGTGTTTTCATTGCATGACGCAGAGTAAATGCGTACGCATCCGTTAAGGCTGTTCACAATAAAGCGAGCACTTCTGAAATAAACCTCAGAAAAAAGTCTCTGCTCCTACCTGCATATATCTTAACGGGGACACTAAGTGGCATGAGCCCAATAAAGTTGGTAACGATGGATGGAAAGGAGTCCCGTATCTTAACGTCAATTAACAAGGTTAGACAACCATTTGTTATTACTCAAATTATTTCATACGCCTTTTATTTTTTTAATGCATCGAAGTTTTAAAATAAGCAGACTTTAAAATTTTTACTTTTCTAATAATTTCGCAGTTTCACTTGACCAACGCGTGATTAAATTGATGAGGCCCATGGCAATGTTTATTTTACATACGGCGGAAGAATATATAACGGACATACAAATAGATCTCAAGCAGGGTTTTCAAAAGTGCTCATTTTACCGTGAACAGCCTATACACAACGTGTCGGGCATACACACACTCACACAAGAAGAAGAATGCAATATTTAGAGACCATTGTCAGGCTGGTTGTCTTGGTTTCTAGGCTGGAGCGGCAATTGCACTGGATATCTGTCTCGTAACGTCACGGACTTTGATGCACTGGAATATCTGTTGATCAAGAGTCGTGTAAGTTTTGATCAAAAAACTTTCTACTATAGGAAGCCATTTCATGGCTCTCGTATGTAGCGATACTGGGCCAGTTTTCAGCTTCTACTGATTAAACATGTTTTCCTGAATGTAACATTTTATTCCCTCGATTGACGAGTAGTTTACATAGGGTCGAAAATTTGGATGTCGCATACGGGCTTGTCCCATTGTAGTGGTCTGTGGATCACCACGGGCGTCCGTCTTAGAATGGGCTGTACAAACGGCTGGCAAGATAGGCTGTAGTATGGTTTGTGTAGTTTATCAAAAGCGAATGCCGGGCCACATGGCATAAGTTCGGTTACGAGTCATGCCTCAACCCTTCCGTGTGTATGTGTTCTGCGCTGCACAGCAGTAAGTCGGGATACCCACAAGCTTAGTGCAAAGGAAGGAAGAGTACAGTCTGTCCAATCAGGCCTGAAGGCCATATGTTCCTTATGTTGGGGATGTTTGTGACTGGAGGAGGGCAACTGCGCAATTTCCCTTTGGTAGCATGTCTCCGAAAAAGTCCTTGGTCAAGTGAAGTAGGATTCATGCTATCAGTGGTTGGAAATTCGCTAGATGTTGAAGGTACCTCTCAGAGAGGACGAGCCTGTTAAGGCACAAAGAGCTATTCGCAGTATTTCAGGTGGGCACAATTAGAAACGACGACAAATGAGAATAGCAAACATTGGTTGGTCTTCGGTTTAGTTGGGTCTAAGATTTTCTATCTAACCCTGATGGCCGGGAAACCAGGCTGTAATGGTCCGTGTGGTGAATGCCACGAGGAATCTCTAAGGTGGGAATATTTGGAGAGACATCAAAGGCGATTGGAGTATTCCTGACCACCTGATCCGCGAAAGGTTCTCCCCCTCCGGCTGGTAAGCGAGAGCTGTCTGGATGGTTTATGCTGTATGTGAGGTAAATATCCAACTGAGAGAACCATGACGCAGAGAGCATGTTGTGGTTATTTCCAGACCTTGTACCGGAGATCAGAGATCAAGATTACTCATAGTTGTGGAAAGGGCTAGTCATGCTAACCCAAGGGAACACACGCCTCCTTGTGGTGCCACTATATGACCTCTGAGTAGTATATGGGTAGGTAGGTATAAGCCAAGCCATAATATCCTTGAATTTTCAAGAAAATTCACTGTTTTTTTTAAAGGATTTTCAGTGTTTTGTCAGTATTTTTCACATGTTTCCCCCCCTTGTTTAGACCTGTCTTCAAGCCTTAACATATTGCAACAGTTTGCTAAAAAAACTGCCAAAATACTATTTTTTCATAGTTTTTCAGTATTTTCAAGAACTGTTTTTCATTGCGATTTCAATAACTCTTTTTTTTAGTTTATATAGCTACAAATCAAGCAAATTACACCCAAGATCAAGTAAATTTCTCGTTTTCAAGCAACTTTTTCATGTTTTCTAGAAACGTAAATTTGCATATTTAAGCCAAAGTTAAATTAAGAAAATTTAAGCCAAATCAAACAAAAAAAAAGCACAAAAATTACACGATAAATTTGATGAAAAAATCATGAAATACAATGAAAAAATTATACAATTCAAGAGAATTCTATTTCATGCATGAATTTTCCATTTTTCATTTAATTTAAGACATTATATGCTCTATAAACTTGTTTCTCATTTATTAGCTTCAAACTATTTTTATCAAAAATATTTACATATCGATCTGGAAATGTAATTTTATACTTACTTTCTAGAATACAATAATTTTTTTTTTTACCAATCTTATATTCATAAATTTGAAATTGTGTAGCGGCATACCATTTATTAATTTCAAGATCTTGTAGCTTAGTTGATTCGTATGAATTGTTCAACTTGTTGAGCAGCGATTCCATTTTTATGTATTTATAAAGAAAGAAATTTATTAAGCGGAAGAAAAATATTCAAGAATAGAAAAAGCTTTTAAAAACACATCGATGATGATGCTGATAAAGTGAGGCTGTTTATATTCTAAGATCTACTAATTTTCTAAACGCTTCTTCTATCTGCTCACGAGCGTCAAGTATTTCTCGAAGATCATTCATTTAGTGAATGATTTCTAAGAGCAATGACTGTAAGTTTTGTAGATTTTGATGGAATTTGGTGCAAAACTCGAATAAAATCGTCAAGTCCCAATTTTTCACTGTCTTATTAAATTTCTCACCAGCTAAATAGTTGTGGAAAAAATAATACAAGTCATAAAACAATGGAAACTACAACTGTTATGGAATTACGTGCCCTCGCGAAAGACCTGAAAATTAAAGGTCATTATAATATGAGAAAAGCTGCTCTTGCAGCTGCTGCCAATAGAGCAATGACTAATCCCGTGGAGAGTGCATTGTTTAATTATAACATGCGTGAGCTCTCTAATACAACTGTTCGTGAACTGAAGCAGATTACTCGTGAAATTGGAGTTGAGGCGTTACTCGATAATTCTTTCAAAACAAGGATCTAAATTTGATAGATGCAGAATAAACGCGTTTGGATAATATCCGACATTCCCGTTTTGATCGAGATATATTAGAGACTAGAGAACCTCGTAAGACAAGGCAGCCAAAAGAAGTAGAAAAACGTTTAGGTCAAATTTTCCCTTCTGAACAAAAACTTTTTAATGATAGTGTAGGAAAGAAGCCTCCATTAGAGATTATTGAACTCAATCGTAATCTAATCCAGAAGTACAACATCTGGCGAACACAGTATAGAATACGCATAAATGATTTACAAGGAAATCTATTAGCAAATGGAAGCCACTCGAAAGCTGTTTACGAAACCATGAACGCTGTAAGAAAAGAGAGCCGTTATAAGAAAGGAGACCAAGTGAGAAAGCGGCAAGTAATGGGAATTTCCACCATACAATTGCTGTTGCAAGGAATCTCAATTTAAACGCCAACCATTTACTTAACCAAATGGAAAGGATAATTACATCCAACGAAAATGTAGACATAAACGATACTACTATAGATTTTAAGGTCTGTAATGTTCCCAGAGGCAATGGGCGAAAAGGTAAAAAAAATTGTCAATCTAGCTAAGGATGTAAACGCGAATCGGAAAATTAACAAAATTAACAAATGATTATCAATGCTACCCAAGAGTGATAATCACAGGCTCATTGTATGAAACTAATATAATTTCGGATATGGAACTAACGAACTACGAACTTATCTACATTAGAAAACGAAAGGGCTTTGCAGTGAAAATTGGTTAAGGGACTTTGTGGTCGGTTGGGAAAGGATTGTGAAATTGGTTTCAGTTTGGAAGATATTTAGGACGCGGAGCAGTTTCTGGATATTCAAATTATAATTGCTTCAGCTTCACATTTTAACTCAGTTGTACGTTCTGGTGCAGAAAGACCACAACCATTTACCTGTCCTTACGCAAAGAAAACTACTATGCGATCAATAGCATGAAAGCATTTTTAGGTAGCGTCTACTATTGTAAGAAGTGTGACACTCCGTACAACAGGGGCCAACACTAGTGTAAGAAAGAAATAAGTGTAATTTGTGCCAAGGGCCCCAGCACAAAAAGATGGAAGGTACATAAAGGATAAGGACATATTGCAGAAACTGTAATAGGTATTCCCGGAATTTCTTACCACGAAAGAGTGTGCAAGGTCGCCTTTAAGTGTAGAACGTGTAACAAAACATGCTTGAGGAATAAACAGCACGTATGTGGTTATGCCGAATGTTGGAACTGTAAAGAATTAGTGTAGACCAGTGAGCATGAGCGTTACATGCAAAAGAGGCAGCAGAAGGGCGGCTACTGCGCATAACCCTGTACTTGTAAAGGGAGAGCACAGGAGAAACTTGCCGAATGCACTTGCAGTGAAAAGTACTACTTATGTACTACGAAGCCGAACAATATATTGGTCTTCGCACACCCAACTTAATATCTGTTCAAGACTTTAAATGTATCAAAAGGCAGTTTAAAACTAACGACGAGTTCTGATATAAACAAACGATCTACGTTCATTGCCCATAATTCCAAGGGTTATCATAATTGTGTACAAAGTACCCCACCGACAATATATAGCATCTTGTAATTGTAATGTTCTGTTAACGCAATACTAACCCGGCTTTGTTCCAGACAGTCTTGCGTCAATCTACCCCTCAGCTCTACCTCTGGCTACAACCGCCCAATCATGTATCTCAACCATAAACCCTCTAGCTCTTAATTACAAGTACGGCTAGAAGGCATACTTTGTAACAATATGTCAGGTGCAATCCGACCGATTTACACCAAATTCTTCACACGAGTAGCTCAACGATTGGCAATGTAAACTTGCATGTTCTAAGTGGCTCAGTTGCTTATTTTCAAAATGACAGCCTCGATGAAAAATTTCGGTTCGTAAACCCTACCATTCGAAACATTAGATTCATTAAATCCGAACTTGATGCTCCGAATCCGACGTCTGTAATTCAGATTACTGCACACTAGCGTATTGCACGAGGTTTTCTGTGTTAAACAACCATGGAAGGCACGGGTATATTTGTAATAGTCTCACTAGTTTTGAATAAATTTCTTGTTTCATTTCTAATGATTTTGCTTTCTAAGAGAAGTCAAGTCCTTCCTACCAACTCAGATTTTACGAACATTAAGAAATTAATTGCTCCCATGTTGAGAAAAATAGGCGCATTTGTTACACCTGTAACTTCTTGTTTTATTTGGCTTTCGGCTGGCCATTGCAGTTATACTAAATTCGCCAAGTTGTCTTCCATCTCATTTAGTATCACATCTTGAAGTGTTTTAAGAATTATTTGTGTTTCGTGTTGTGTAAGTTAGAGTTATGTTTAACTAGTGCTCCAGAAACTCCCACTGTTAGGCAGGTTATCCCGGCTTAGCCAGGAACTTTGCTAATCTTTCTACGTCATTTGTTGAGAAAAAATAATTATTTACTTGTCTCTGCAGTTTTATTTGTTCTCTAAATTCAAGAGGTGTTGAAAACACGTTTTTCGCTTCCTTCTATCACACATACAGTGAAATAACTAATCCAATTTACCCTGGAATCATATTTCATGTACTGCTTTGCCCCAGGGAGAAATATCAGTTCCTACAGTGTACGCACCAGTTGTTTGCGGTAAGTATTCTTGTTTACTATCTCGAGTCGTCAGTTCCAGTTAGTATCTTTATTTGCTTTGGCGTGTTACTCTGTATACCTCTGGAATACCTGTGGGCTTTATCAGTACTCCGGGGTAATAATAGTAAAAGCTATTCCCATATACCACGGGGAGAAATGATGGCATATAAACTTTTATATATTCTTCCCGTGAGAGTATTTGAGACAGTAAAATATTTTGCCATTTGAAATTTGCTCTGTTGAAATTATTTTCTTTATTTTTCCACAGGTTTTCTGTAAAACATTATTTCAGTTAAAAATAGGCTACATGTGCTTCATGCAGTAAGTGACAATGACAGTGGGGATATTTTCAATAATTTCCGAAATATCTAAGAAAATAAAAAATCAAGACGGAAATTAACATCGGAAATTGCGCATGACGGTGTTGCTATCATTACATTTTCTGTTTCAGTTAATGTAAGTATGAGTGATCATCCGCCAGAAATATCACTCAACGCAGATGATGGAGATAGCTACGAAAGAGTATAACAATACTTGTGACGAAATGCATGAAACAAATGAACCGAATAAACTGAAGAATAATGGTATGTTCCAACAAGATTACGAGAGTTTAATTGATTTTAATTAATAGCGTAAAAAAATCCAGGATTCACAACCCATATAAAAATCTGTGTATGCACCAAATACAAGCTTAAGTTAAGTATTGGAACTGCAGCATAGTAAGAGACCCGATAATTTCGCGTGTTCATTTCTAGACAAGTTGGAATTCACACACATGTACGTTCATGTTACGTTTGTAATTGTTCGGCGTGTTGTTTGAGACCTCCTGGAGATAAATGACCAAATAACAAACATGCAATAAATTGCGCGCCCAACCACCACTAGTTACTACCACATCAATTAGCCAATAAACAGTCGATATCTCTATGAGAGAATATAAGACTGTGAAGTCTAGCCTACAGGTCATTATACTCGCGATCTTCTCGTGTCTCTAAGCATAGTTAATGTCGTTTTCAAACGACGTTCAGTCTGGTGCAACAGGGTTAACAGACATAGAAATCAGATCTCAGAGGTCTAATTATGTCCCCCACTGCCCGGCAGGTCCCACTGAAGAATACGTCGATGGTTGCCTAAATCAAGCTGTTCAGACATCCTCCACGCGGGAAACAAATAAACAGTACCTTGTCTCTTTACAGTTTCGCTATTATGCAGGAGTTCTGATAAACGAGATGCGTCACAGCAAAATATGTCAACGGTTCAATATAATCAATGGCGTTGTAAATTTTCGTCCAACAGTGAGCGAAGCTCACATTGTGTTTCCGACAAATTGCATCCGGTTTGATGCTGAGGAAACATGGGGCGGAAGACGAAGTAAGGGGGGGGAGGGGGGGGGTTCGGCTTCATTCCGTGACAGTTAGAGAATTCGATCGATCACATGCAGGAACTTCATACAGCATCTGAATGCGCAGTAATCTATGAACAGCTTATGGGGTTTTGAGAGTACTCTCCCTTTGAAATGTGTGTAAAGGCAGTTCGCGGTAACGTCAGCACTTTTGAAATCAAACCTCACTGCTCCTACCTGCATACATTTTGACAAGCTTGCCCCCCAGTAAAGTTGGTAACGATGGAGGGAAAATTGTTCTAGAGCTAAACGCTGAATAAAAAGGGTTATGTAATAGTTTGCGATAGCTTAAATGATTTCGTTCGCTTTTTTGTAAATTTTTTTTATGCGTCGAAGTGTAAAAATTAGCAGATTTGTAAAATAACTACTTTTATAATAATCTCATTGTTTCACTTACCTGACGCATTAATAAAATGACTAGGCACATGGTAATGTAAATTTTAGATACAACGGAATATTACACAATATGCATACAAGTAGATCTTAAGCAGGGCTTTCAAAAATGCTCAGTTTACCGTGAATAGCCTGTACCCTTGAAAGCCAATAAATACGAAAATAAAAGTGTTACACGCTGAGAGACAATCATTTTTTTTATTTACTTTGTAGTGCCGAGTTTCCACGCCTACTCGTGCGACAGTTGTGTATAATGCTGCGTTAGTACATTAACATCGTATGTTAAAGAAACACATAGAAACTATAAAATTTAATTTTGGTTCGCAGTTACTCCAGCTGTTCAAAAACATTTTTATAAAATGGTAACATTTGTAGGAACACACAGAAAAATATGAAAGAGATTACAATATGATCGATTGACACCAGAGAGCATGATATACAAATTCTGTTAGGTTCGGTTACAGGGACATCTTGAAATTATCTCTTAATACATATCCAAGCGCTCGAAAATTCATGAACATGATTGAGATAGACGGGAAATAGGGATTATTGGGTTATATTACTCAGTCGAAAGGAGAGTGGATGGTCTTTATCAGCAGTGTCAGAATTATTATACAAAGACGAGACGCTGGCCCTTACGTTTAAGATATTTTCTGTAATATTATTGCTCTCGACGCAATGATCCTGCTAAAATTACTCAGCAACAATATAAAGAGAAATTACGATTTCGTAAGTGGAAGATCACACTTGAAGAAACAATCACGAGGATGGCAAAAATGTCAGTCATCAAAGAAACTTCAACTGACCCAAGAACGTTCACCAGGAAGACAATCATGTTGTTCAATACCCAAGGTAGAGAAAGGCAGAAGAAAACAGTGTTCAAAAATTGTATGCGTCTGCCCCGTCAAAAAGAACAGTGTGTTTTATATTGTGTTAAGTAATTATTTTATAAAATGATTTTCCTTGTAAGATGGTTTACTTTAAATAACCAAGACGGGGTTTGTTAAGACAATACAAGGTTTGGAACTACATGCTAGAAATTGCACTCTGAAAAGTCTTCGATGAAATAAAAATTTAGTATTCTCGTTTGTAAAATGCGTGAAGTAATTTTCATGAGCATTTATGAAGTAACTTTATAAGTGACGTATGAATGCTAGAGGAATCATCGAATTTCCCGCAATTGTTTCGGAATTAAAAACTCAGTTGCACGCAGTAACAGCTCAACTTGAACGTGCACACACTAAAATCGAAACAGTTTAAACTGCGCCAAATCAACACATTTGCTTGCATATCTGTTGAAACTACCCTATTTGAACCAGTAGAATTCTACTATCATTGCGTAGTTCCGTGATACGCTCGTAGCACAGGGAGCTGCGGAAAAATTAACATTCATCCTTTGCTTTCCATATTAAGTATGTTTAAAAAAAGGAAAGGTATTTATAGGGTGTTCACGGTAAAATGATACACTTTTGAAAGCCCTGCTTAAGATCTACTTGTATGCACGTTGTGTGTTCTTCCACCTTATATAAAATTGTTATTGCCACGGGCCTCATTACTTTATTCATGCGTCGGTCAAGTGAAACTTAGAAATTATTAGAAAAGTAAATGGCTTACAAATCTGCTAATCTTTACACTTCGACACGTTAAAATAAGACAGAAAGCGAAATAAATAGTTTAAGTTATCAGAAACGGTTACCAACTTTACTGGGCGCATTTCACTCAGTGCACCCATTATATTATATGCAGGTAGGAGCAGTGACTTTTCTCAAAAGTTGTTCAAAGTAGTCACTTTATAGTGAAGAACCTATAAAAGAGATATTTTCGTGGAAAATCGTACCCCTACGTTGGACGCCAAACATTACGTAGGTGCAAACTGTGGAACTGTATTGACGACAGCTGCAAGTATTTAGCTACGGCTTTCTCCCACGTAAACGGAGAGTGTGGCTGGCCACAAATTGTTAGGGAAAGGGGATGGCACAGAGAAGAGTCTTATTACTTCTCTAGTGTTAAAACAAAAATAGTAAGTTAACAGCTAGAGACACGCATGAACGCAGAACTGTAGGGTCTCTACCAACACGTGTAACAGCATTCCGTTTCAGTATCCGGTCGAGGGAAAATTAATGGCTTATACGCTCTCCTCATTCGAACCGAGCGATGTGGTGCTGCGGTAACACATTCGACTCGCATTCTGCAGGACCCGAATGCTGGGATGGTTCCCTAACAAAGGCCATGGCTGATTTCTTCCCTTTCCTTCCCATTTTGGACGTTTCCCTAAGGAATCTCCATAAATTTCGCTATTAATTTTAATAATAGGATTTTTGAAGAGTGTACTTTTTGAGTATCTAGTGTGATGTCCCTGACGCGTATTTATATAATTCCGTATATTTAATAGCATAAAATACATGTTCAAATATTCCCCCTTCAATTCACCTCTCTTTTTGATGTAAAGAAAAGGAATATAAAAATACTAAAGAAAAAAAACGCCGAAGTACATTCTGTACCTACAAAAATTTTATTTTCAAAATAAAAAATACTAACACATAATCACGGATTGAAAAACAATTCTACATGACCAAAAATATGCATGTCGCCAGCAGTACTAGCTAATTTCCGATACAACCAAATCTGATCAGCACGTGCCATCTTCATCTTCTTAAGTGAATACATAGAAGTGTTAATGATCAAAACCACTAATAACAGCAGTATTGTCTGCCTTGCCCTTATGAACTGGAAAAGTCTTCCAGCAGATTATCCTGCTTGGATCAATCTCAATAATATCCTTCGGTGCAGGCTCCTTCTTGACATGCCTCTTCTCTGTGTAACTTGCACAGTCGCTAATGATCTCGCTGTCGGCGAGACGTTTTAGCCCACTTACCTGCCTTACCATCCTCGTTCAACTACTCCCGCCTCCTGTTACGCGGAACGAATAAAACAGTAATACCTGTTGGAGACCCATAAAAACAGCAAGCTTTCGCGCCATTTAGCGTATATTTGTAGCGTATTCCGTCAAGACGTGTTATACTTCTCTGCGTAACATTTTGGGACAGAATGACTCTTGGGTCTGTTTGTTCCACGAGTTCACATTTCGATAGACGGCAACAAAAACCTACTGTAATGAGTAGAGACATTAACATTTCGCGTAAATGCCTGTTCACGATAAAGTGATCACTTTTGAACTGAATCTTAGACGAAAGTCACTACCCCATGCCTGCACGTATTTTAATATGTGCACCGAGAGACATTCGCCCAGTAAAGTTGGTAACGATGGATTGAAAGTAGTTCCGTATCTTAACGTCGAATTCAAAGTGTTAGGATAACTTAAATTGTTTCTTTCGCTTCCTGATTTTTTTTATGCATCGTAGTGTAAAAATTAGCAGATTTTAAAATATTTAATCTTCAAATATTTGCACCATTTAACTCGGCCCACCCGTGAATATAGTGATTAAGCCCATGGCAGTGTTAATCTGACATGAGACGGAAGTATACAGAACGTGCATACAAACAGATCTTAAGCAGTGTTTTCCAAATTGTTCATTTTACCGTGAATAGCCTATAGTAACACTACACCACGCTAATATCCTCAGTCCTCTACACTCTCCAGCAGACGCCATTTTTCCATTGGCTGCCGAAACAAGCATAACTCATTCTCCTTCCATATCTAATGCCGACTGCGAAAAAAAATGTAACTATTGAATTTACTGAAGGTTTATATCGTTCTGTGCTCTCGCGACGTGGAAGGCTGATGATAAAAAAAAAAAAAACAGAAAATGTACTTATTTATTGAGGAAAGGAATTGGCTAAATTTTCCGTATGAATTGTCTTCCAGCAGGAAATAAACATTTCCGCTGAAAAACGAAAATAATCCTGTAGGAAATACGCGGAATACCAACCTTCGAGCAGAGAACGGTTGTGAGGTCGATTTTAGATTCGGGACTCGGAAATGGAAAATATGTGTGCCATTTTTAGGTTATTCCATCCCTGATAAGCGTACCTGCAAAATGGGTGATTTAAAAAAATGTATACCTAATACGGTGCTTTAGATATTCCTTCATCGCGAAGGCATATTAACACTTTAGACTTTGCTCGAGCATAGCTCGAGCAAAGCTAATTTGAACATTTCTTTGTTGTTCAGAACAAACCTCGCATGGATGCGCAGTCATTGTTCTGCTAGTGTTTAACACGACCTCACAAGAACACCATAGCGCAGTAACAATGATATTGCTAACGGTAGAATTTATTTTCTTTATAGCCACACCACAGGACATAATCGATTGTAAATCCATTTATACGATAAAGGACATTTGATGTGATAAATATCAGCTCGGCTCGCCATTGGTCGATGATCGGCCAATAATGATCTCTGTAAAGTACAGTGTAGGGTCAGGTGTGGTATGGACCAATAGGAGGATGGTGAGTTCTAACACAGACACCAACAGAACCGATGTTCTTACAATAGTGGACACAGTTGACTCACTGCTAATTTATCTTAAGTGCCAATAAATGTGTTCAGACCTCAATGTGTTACCGATAAAAATCAAAAACAATCTATAAAAGCTTAAATAGTACGAATGAAAATATTAAGCTGAATTGGGGGCGCAGTGGGTGGGGGTGGGTGCTTCGCCTGCTCGCCTCCCACCAAGGCAAACCGGGTTCAATCCCCAGCCGGGTCACCGGACCTTCGCATGTGGGAATCGTGCCGGACGATGCCGTTGGTCAACGGGTTTTAATGGAAATCTCCCGTTCCCCCCCCCCCCTTTTTTTTTCATTCCGGCGCTTATCCATACTCACCTCAATCACCCTCATCGACTCTCAAGGCCTCGCTGTTAAGAGTCGTCCAAATCTCTTCACTCATTACATTGAATTATGGTACCCAATATTTCTACTAAAAATAACGCAAACCCTGTACCACGGCAGCGAGACACGGTTGCAAATAAAAACAACAAATCTCACCGGGATGCAAGTAGAAAGCGGTTACACGAAACCGATGTTACATACATCAAAAGATTAATTTACATGTGAAACTAATTCCAAGACCTGAGAAGCAATAATTTTAAATATTCCTTCCACATTAGCGGATTATCAATGCTGCGACTGTTCCCGGAACACAGTGAGATTATAAATATTAATGACCGGGTAATTACGGTTGCATGTGCGGTTGGCAAGCGTGGGTGTAATGAGGGTGTGTGAGGGGGGGGGGAGGAGTGGGGAGAGTGAAAGAGAGATAGAAAAACTGAGGGAGGGAGATCGTCACTTGTATTGGTCGGCGACCTAATCTCGCGTCGGGTCAATTAATAACGGCCATTTCCTCCAATGAATGTGACTCCAGCCATGAATTATTAATTGCCAAGGGGGACGCAATCTCTTTCGCTCTCGGAAAACTGTTTTTTTATATACGGTATTCATGCGTCCGCCCATAACGGCGAAAATTGGTGGGTGCGTGGTACGAGCTGGCATATTCCAATTAAAATCACCGGACGTTACGAGTGTAACGACTGCTAGTCGGAGCTCATTCATTTGTTTCTGTAACTTCCCCTAGAGAATCTGATCAGCAGGGTTACAGTTGAATATGCTTTTCGAGCATTCATCATGATGAGAGACTAATTCATGGATGGAAATTACTTTCTGGATTCCTAACACAACATGCTTTGCCTCCAAATAAATTAGTGAGCGATACACTTTTTAAGTTCTTGAATATGTTTAAAAGGGAACATTAACTTTAATCTAATTAAAATATTTAGGCCTACAAATTTCTGCGCTGCTTTTTAATCAAACGTAAGTAGGTCTAGCCACCATTTCTCAAAAATATGGCTAGGCCTATATTCATGAAACTTATATTTCTCCAAAGAGTTTTATTTACTATTTCATGCACTGGTAGATTATCCACCAATAAATCTGTATTAGTAATATGATTGATATGAATCCGAATAAACAAGTAGCTTAATAGTTTAAAATTAACAGGTTTAAATTTTGTCAGTTTTATCGCCAAATAATAATGTAAAAAAAAAAAACATTTATTTAAATTGCAGTAGGAAATGTGGTAAACGAAATTAGTGTAAATTGCTGAAAGTCAAAACATTTAAAAAGATGGCTTTTGAAAATGCATTTCACAATGACGTTTTCTTGTTAGCGATATTTATATCGAGAAAACAGAATATAGTGGCTGCAATTAGTCAATAAATATGAAATGCCGCCCTTATATATATGTATATATATATACATACATATATATATACATATTATATATATATATATATATATATATATATATATATATATATATATATATATATATATATATATATTGTATGTTATATATATATATATATATATATATATATATATATATATATATAGAGAGAGAGAGAGAGAGAGAGAGAGAGAGAGAGAGAGAGAGAGAGAGAGAGAGAGAGATAGAGCTACGGCATCTCATGATTTGCATGAAAATATAATTAGTAATAGAGATAATTGTTCTTAACAGGGAGAACAAAGATACGTTTTAAACTGAAGTTTCTCAAATGATAAATTACCAGGTGTCCTCAAAAAAAAAAACCTTAAAATGTTACAACTGAAATTAATTTCCATAAATGTTAAGAAACATTAAATGCTTAAAAAACATTATATACTCGAGTAAAATGCATGAAAGTATATATACCTCGCTAATACAATTATTTTTATACTGTTTATTTTATAATATAGAAATAACTTCATTCATAAGAAGCAAATACCAAATTGAATCGCAAACAAAAATCATTTATTGAAAGTAATACATGCATTTTGAAAGAAACAATATAGTCTTAGAGCTACCACGTGACACTTTTGTAAATGGCTTCGAAACGGCCAGATAGGTTATATTTATATTTTAATTCACGCATCTATAATCAATCGCTTCCTTAGTCTTTATTTTGTAGATAGTTTCAACTGGTATAAAATTCACCACTTAGCAAGGAAATATATCTGTCATCGCTGAACCTTAGCTGGCCGATTACTCACTAGTTCAGCTTGCTTCGGATAAATGGCCAGTCATAAAAGACACGTGCTCATTGGTGCACTGCAGATTAAACCATGCATTAACGGCTCTCTGAAAGTTATCTATGGAATAAATCTCCCAAGTTTAAAATAATTACGGCTTCACAAATCAAAGGTGAGGAATACCGCAAATTGGTCCACGCCAAACAAAATTTTTGGTAAATAAATATTTTCACTGCTGAGAACCAAATATTGACTATTACTATTAATTGAATTTGAGAGAAAGATTATATGCCTTCATTTTCTATGTTCATAAACAATTTTATAAAGATGTTTTTTTTTTTTGCACTGAAGCCAATGACATGCTCCAACGGCAGCAAAATTGTACCTCAGTCCCTTGAATGAAATTCTCCCTCGTGGAATACCACAACGGTGTAAACTAAAAGCAGAAAGTAAAATGTTGTGTGCTACGTGACATAGTGGTGCAAAAATAAGTTAAACATCGAAGGGAAATCATTATGTTAAGAAACTCGGAATTAATGAGAGATGCGCATGAACAGCTACTCGTGCTTCGAAAAAGTCATCAGGTGTCCCCACGAGGACTGTGTTTCAAACAGTCGCTCCAAAATTTAAAAATAAAATGTGGTATGAAATAAAAGCTGGGCAAATATATGACTACGGACATCTGTTTTACGCGAAAAGATTCATGCCCAGGTTATACTTCAACTTCGCGCGTGCATTTTGCAAATTCTTTCATGCTATTGGCCGCGTGTCTGTGCGAGAAGACACTTCCCACTTCACTGCGCCAATCAGAATCAAGTTATAACCAGACGCTGAACGTCGGTGAGTGGCTGGTACGTACATAAGACGCGTGAGATGCGAAATTATCCAGCCTCGAAACAGGTTCTGGACTACCGTGTTTTGAGGTACATCTAGAGGTGCAATATTTTCCCGTAACACCAGTGGCGCTATATGCGACACAAGGAATACAATGAGCCTATACCACTCACATACGACAAACGTTTACTTTATTAACACCGCCGAATTGAGCCATGAATATCAGCTTACAAACTATCACAAATAATGTCAACATCACGTCGCAGGATTGTTAAAGACAGGATTGTGAAATAGCGGCTTACGCCGCAAAATCCAGCCGGAAATGCCAGTAAAGTGTCGGAATTCCGATTGCCAACCAGCACCTAGTAACGTATACTCGCCAGATGGCCGCCCAGCCAAAAACGACAGCGTGTAGCAGCAAAGCAGACACAAAGCCCGTTCCTGGTAACCCACCTCCCCCCCCCCCCCAAATCGGAGAATGGGTTAACCCACATAGAAAATAAATGTTTTACGGAGATGTTTTGGCGACTGTTAACATAGAGGTCTTGAGAGCCGATGAGGGTGTAACGAGGTGAGTACGGAGCATCGCCGGTATGCAAGGGTGGTGAATGTGGGAGATCCCCGAGAAAACCCCGCCGAAACGCGACATCGTCTGGCGCAATTTCCACATGCGAACATCCGTTTCGACTGGGTAGAAGGCGAGTAGTCTGGCCACAAGACTACCGCGGCCCCAACCACGCCATGTCGTCTAGCGTGATCACGTGTTGACATAGTGAATTTACACAGAGCGTAAATTTCTTGTATTCTAATTTTATTACCGCATCTCCAACCGGAAGGCAACCATCATCAACCGGAAACTGAGTTTTTTATTTGTTTAATATTATTTCTAAATGTTTGCTGCCACACTCAAAAGTGTTAGCTACGGCATGTGTGTTTATATGTATATATATATATATATTAAACGAATTAAATCACTTAATTTACTTGATGCAAATTATGTATTTGAACATATCCATTATGTACCAGCTATAGGAGTTCATTTTAAACTTAATTACACAGCAAAATGTGATGTTGGTAATAGCATTACTTTTAACTTCATCAAAGTATATATTTTAATACATTTGTAATTGGCAGAGACTTGCCATTTTAAAAATTGAATTAAATGGGCAATTCTGTATTTATGAATTTTGTTGGATATTTATTGTGACTTCAGTTAGAAGGAATAGTTTCTTGAGATATAAAAATGGTTTGTTGTATTTGATACAGTCTCCTTGAATTCCGAACAGTATAATTTTACTTTATGCCGTAGACACTTCACACGACCATTGAAGATCTATTAATTATAATAGTTATAGAAAGGGATGTGCAATTACGCTTGCAACACGAACCATACTTTAGTTCATTTTGCAACATGTCCAACATTGATGGTGAAACCGAAAGTTGATAGATCTTACTTCAGGGACTATATTATTGGAAATGTGCTTTCCGCAACGTGTAGGTCAGAGCTCGTAGAAGCAAACTTGACGTCCCTCTCGCCTGTAGCTATTTTGCTCGTTCGAATCCTCGAAACGCGTCGTTGCTGGGGGCAACTTTTGCTCATACCCTACTTGCCTCATGGCCTCTACGCAAAAGACGGTCAGCTCGAACCAGACTTTTGTTTGGCGGCTCGCCAGACCGTTATTGTAAGCGGTAACTTAATCGTGTGTTTTCTATAGTAAGCTGACAAATTCACTCTAAATTCCAATCAGTGGAAAATCACTGATTCGCTGTGAAATTCAACTGCTCAAAGCAGCGATACTTAAGACTGGTCTTTGCGGTGAAACAAATTCGCTGATTTAATAAGTGACTGCCAATTTCGTGCGGCGAACTGAATATTCCTGTAATTGAATTTAGCCAATTAATTACGAGAAATATACGTATTTCCGGTAATATCAGTTTGTATGGTATAAATTAAAGCAATTTAAAAAAGTGAAAATAGTGTGGTGTCCTAGTTCTGAACCTACAGCATACCACTTCTGGACACTCACCGTAATAATATGGCTACCAAGCCAACATTTATTAAAATATGTAGTTTAAAATTGCGTGTGCTTTAATTTTTGGTTTTTAGTTTAATCGGCAACATTACGATTGTTGAAATAAATAATACGTATGTCTGCAGTACAAAACATCGAACCGAGCCGCTATGATGATTACGTCATAACGAAATGACAGATTGAATATTCATGTAGCCAAGTAAAATAATGTTATCAAATACGAAACTCACGTTATATATATATATATATAATATATATATATATATATATATATATATATATATATATATATATATATATATATATATTGTGTGTGTGTGTGTGTGTGTGTGTTTAGGTGTGTGCGTTGTGTGTGGGTTTTATTTGTTTATGCATTGTTATTTCATTTTATACATGTTGTTTAACAGAACCTTTAGTCAAAAAACAAATCACGAATGATTGGAAAATGTAACTGAATCAATAAGTGAAGAACAGGTGACATTTATTCACCAGTTTGTGCTATCGACTGATCTAAGCGACCCTCCCGTGTCGCAGTCGGCTTGTGCACCATCAGACTGCGGTGCGCACTCTTGGGGGGGGGGGGGGGGACACAGTTTTCCTTACAGGTAAGCCAAAATTACCGCACTCTGGTAGTGGAAAATCCCGTACATGGATGGGAAAATTACCTTACGACGCGTGCATCTCTTCAGCATCGTCTCAAGATCTGAGCGGAGGGACGGGCGGACGAAACAACCCTTTAACACGCTGATATTTACTCACGCTGTCGTCATGGTATAACGGGTAGCGCACCGGCTTATCGTGATAAAAGGACCGTGGTTCGTGCCCAGCCACGAGCGAGTGTCGAGGATTTCACAGTTGAGGTTTTGGTTACTACCGTTCACAGAATATAGGTAATCAAAATATTAACAGTACTAATGCTCAGAGATATTTCTAAACATAATGTCACTATGCAATATAGCTAATTATCCCTTGTATGGAATTTCCCCCCCCCCCCCACACTTTTGTCAGATACTTTTCCCGCACGATTAGGGAATAGTACTTTACTTGTTATGTAAATACACTCTACATGTGAGAGGTAATTTTACTTTACATGTAGAGGTAATTAGTTTCCCTAACATGCAAGGAAATTTTAAGTCAATTTTTTTTTTGCAAGACTTAAAAATTACAACACACGTTAACTGATTTAAGTAGTGGAAATTTTCGCTGAACCAGAACTTAAGTGTATAAAAGTACTACGGATGTATAAAGCCAACACTTAAGTTTCTACGAATAAAATATGGCAGCTATAACTGATTCTGGAAATGCATGTTTTAACCATTTCCAGTCCCAAAACAATAATCCGTGGAGTTCAAATGAGAACTTAAAATTCGTCTTTGTGCACGATACGTTTCTTAAATTATTTTAAATTTTAGTCACCTCTACAAAATATCCTCCTGTTATTGAATCACATGTTTTATACCAACAAACTCTGCGAGGCGGTGTCCTTAACCCCGACACGCATATAGAACTGCTTTTAACAGTTGAGAGGATGTTGCGTCTTTCTCACTTAGCACTATAACTTATTTAACCACAGTGCAATACATTTCCCAAGCCATATGCCACTGCACATTGCAACAAGAAATCGCCAGGAATGATGAATGAACGTTTTATGAATAACACGTATATTTAATATGTACGCAAGCAGAATGCATATGTTATCCCTTTGTTTATGTTGTACGTTTCCGTCCAGATAAGGAATTTATCGCAGCTCTCCCTCCGTTGGGACACGAAGTAATCGGGTCCGGCTGTATGGAGGGGATATGATGGTTTTAATTACATTATGGCTCGAGGAGGGTAAGCAAAAGAGGGTGGGTTAAATTATGTCGGGTAGTGCAAAACCAGCCCTTGGTCGTCTCCATCGCCTCGCCCCTACAAACCCCCTCGTGACTCTCATTATGGCTACTTCACATTTCCTTCCTCCTTCCCCAGCAAACGAGTGTCAGCCATAATTTAAATTTTGCATGAAATTATCAGCACCTTCGACAGATCATGCACGGTACACGTAATTGGCGTTAAAGATCGAAAATATTTCTTCTGCGTTTTGACTATTTATAGTGTTGTTTCCTGATATAATACTGATAATAGCCTGATAAAAACGCCAAACTATTTGAAAAATATATTTCTTCCTCTTGTTTAGCGTAAATATAAGACTTTTCCCTTCAAATATTGATTCGTACAGATTTAAGAAAGTTAGGCTATCTCAACACAAGGATTATTTCTATAAATAATTTCTAATGTTACCGGAGTAATATGTTGCCATTAATTTGAAATCTGACCCTCGGTTCACTTGCGATAAGTTTTTTTGAACTTTATTAAACTGTTTTGACGTTAAAATTTATCCCTTAAGTTAAAATTTAACAAAGAGCAAATTCCACAAATTTCCGAGAAATGGTAATGACAGCGTTCTGATAAAACGAACAGTTTTTTGTAGCTGCAGCCTAACGTATCAATTTCGTTCCCTTTTGATAATTGTAGGAAAATAAAAAAATTTAAATTCCTGTAACGTGTTTCTTCGGTTTTTGGTAAGTAATATTTCTCCATCGTAATTCTTTTCTCACGCTGTTATTTTTCTCATATTACAACGAAAAATGGTATATATAATATGGCAACAGATTAGAAAATAAGATATACTTTTTGAATGTCCTAAGTATTAAACTTTTTCTACATCTCTGTATATTGTTACAGGACGTTCGCAGTTAACTTGGAACTATGAAAGCGTTGCGCGGGATATACTTTACTGTCCCTCTTGGATGCTTCCAACATACGTGAAATTAACCCACCCAGATCACAGTATACAAAATAGTTTTCATAACATACACGGAGGAGATGTTACCAGTATTGTATACTTCAAGGTTCAGTGCCCAATGCTCTTACTATGGGTATAGGCTATTCATGGTTAACGGCTGTTCACGATGAACTGAGCACTTTTGAAATCAACCTAAGGAAAGTCTCACTGCTGCTACCTGCATATATTGTAATGGGCGCACTGAGTGACATGCACACAGTAAAGCTGGTTACGTTGGAGGGAAAGTAGTTCCATATTTTAACGTCGAATAAAAAGTGTTAGGTAACCATTTGGGATAACTTGAATTATTTCTTTCCCTTTGTGTTTTTTTTATTTATTTTCCTAATAATTTCACAGTTTCACTTGACCGACACATGAATAAAGTGACGAGGTCCATGGCAACGTTAATTTTACATAAGAAGGAACAATAAACAACAAGCAAACAAGTATATCATAAGCAGGGCTTTCAAAACTCCTCATTTTACCGTGAACAGCCTATAGAATGTGTTATTATGGTTGCAGAAAAACAGCAAAAAATTTTGTTAGACATCAAATTTTTCAAAATTTATATTGCGTAAAAATTTTTATTCAAGGAAAATGTCATCAATTACAATTAACAATGTTTGTTTCAAGTATAAAATTATTAATTTTTTGGGGGGTACAACACCCTTAAGAAATGTTCCGCATAGTACAAAGCCATCCAGAGGCCCGCGCGGCCAACATCAAAGAATACACAGTGCCAATTTACTTCTACACTCCATTCACTATTACTTCAAACTTTACCCCGCCTTATAGAAACAAAGCTTAGAAAACTTCACCAGACGGTAAACGAATCGCAGTGGTGCGCACTCAGTGTAATTTTTATATTTCGTAAGAGCTATATCTTACCAACCATTACCAACCCACTGTAACGTCTCCCTCTCACTAACTCCTGATATATCACTTATCCCTTACTCAGTTCTCGCTGGCTCCTGTCACTCAATAACTCGATACACAGTAGTCACTACTCTAGGATTGGGAGATTTACAGGGAGTAGGTCTTAATCAGAGGACCAGGATTTTATCCCGAGACACGAGCTGACACGAGCATTCAACCGACTTACCATGCCGCCATCTTGTCGGATACTGGCGAGAGTGCTGCCTGGTGGTAGATGTTTTCATTTCCACTCGGCAACAGATTGTACATCATAAACATGTCCCCGCACAGTAAGAATAGCAAAAAATGTTTCTCTCTCTCGCACACACACACACACACACACACAAAATACTCATAGAATGTACACAACAAATACTTTTACTCATACAAACTATATATATATATATCTGTCTTCACGATAAGATGACAATACAACTACAAATTTACTATAGAACGCCGTTAAGTCCTAACCTTGCCAGAATTATTACTTTAAGATGGAAGCTGACGGCGACTCGGTAAATAACGTTACGCCCTACCGCTACGCTATTTATGCTCACCAGATATTCTCTGCTGCTAGGACCCAGAGCTCCTCTAGGCCAAGTCTCAATGTTGCACTTATACTTCGTGCCGACTCCGACACACTCACATACCCTGACTTCGTCTTGCGTCTCGATGCCGTCTGTGGTTTGATTTTGGGGGGGGGGGGAGGGGGGAGGGCGCCATTCCGGATGGCGCTTAAACAGTCGGGCGATGTAGAGCATGTTTTCCAAACATTTCCCTCAGCCACGAACTATATCCTATAGTTAGGGAAAAGGAAAATTCCGCGAGTTCAATGACCTATTGGATAGACTCGACAGTCCTATGTTTACTTGAGCCTCAGGTGTTTGTTCATTGGCTGCTGCTCCAGAGAGTAGCCAGTGTTACGCCGCACCTGGCAGTACGGCACTCGCTGCTTGTTTCCTTGCAAGTCTGCTATTGGCTAAGAGTCATCCAGGGCGTGTCTAATAAACTGTGATCCAATTGCGACGGTGACTGCACTGTATATGTGTTTCACGTCTATCTAGTTCCGAGATTAATTCGCGAAATTTTCCTATCCCTACCCATAGCACATTATGCGGTAGGTGTTAGGTTCCTGGTAGCGGTTACAACAAGTATTTTCTCTTTGTATTTATTCATGTAAGTTTTAAAGGATATGTTATAATTTATAGATAAAATATAAGTAAACATCAAATTTAACCAAAAATAAGGTACTTTCATGTTAACACAAGTATAAAACGATTGTGATGCGTAACATGTTTAGGAAACAACCAAACGCGCCAACATGGGGTATGTTTTCAAAGGTTTGTACTTAAAAAGTGTGAATTAACCGCCTCGAATTTAGGACACGGACTTTGCAATTTAAAAACAAGCAACAGAAGCGTTAGTGAAGAGAATTGGGCTATTCTTGACATGGAGGTCTTGAGAGCCGATGAGGGTAAAGTGCAGGAAAGGATGGGGGAAAACGGGAGATTCCCGAGAGAAAAAAACCCGGCGACCAGAAGCATCGCCCGGAACGATTCTCATATGCGATGATCCAGGGGCGGTCCCACCGGGAATCGAAACCCGTTCGCCTCGGTTGGAGGTGAGAGTTCCGTGACCTCTCAAACAACTGAAGAATGTATTAAATAAATTAGTTAATGTCCTCATAAGAAAAGGCTATGCTCTGTTTATAATGTAAATATTCCAAATATGTATGAGCTGTAAACTTTTAGTTTTGCATTTTATTATTTTTTCGTGTGTAAGAGGGGACCTCAAAAAATATAATGGCCTAGGGCTCTGGAGACCTATTTGACGGCCTGGTGTTATGCAACTCTAAGTCCTACGTCCATCATAGTATTTCATCACTCTGCATCGCATATGAAGCGAGGTTGCGGTGTTAAAGTGCAACGAGTCCAATACTGTGTCCCGCGGAACCTTAGAGATCCGTCAATACATCATATGGGTTTCGTAAAATCCCTCGACAATATAATCTAAAAATATATATATATATATATAAATAGGTATTAGAACACGTACCGAAGTTTCTACGACTTGCACGTAGAGGGCGATCTGGAACTGTGCAGTTGTGGGCAGGTGATGTCACCACAAAGGTTTCGCTAACTTTCTGTTAGTTATGTTCATGTAAAAGAGATGGCTCATTTCAGAGCACTCTTTCTTTCAGGTTCGCTTCAGTACTCCAGGAGTATTGCTTCAATTTCCGTTTTTTTTTTTTTTTTTTTTTGCTGTAAAAAAAAACTCCGCCGAAAGAGGAAAGTATTTAAAGTTTTTGTCAGTCAAATATTGGAACCAAAATTTAAGTCGGATTTTCACTTATGTCATTTTCTTTTCACTTCGAAGACGGTGTTAAGTTTGCACCAAAGTAATAGTTTTTGGTTATGTAAAAAGTGCAGATTGTGTCTAAGTGCAATATTTTCGTACCAAAATAAAAGTTTTTAGTTACCAATAATTTCTGATTTACGTCCAAATGCATTATATTTTATCAAAGTAATTTCTTTTTTGTTACATAAAATTGCTGAATTTCATTATACTTTAGTTTGTAAATCGCTGAGACATTTTACATATATACAAGAATGAAGAATGTCGTGGGCTGAATATTTATATTTAAAGTCAGAAATAGCTTCAAGGTTCAGCTAGAACTTAAATAGTTAAAACTGCTCCAAATCAGTGAGCTTGACTGCAGATATTTATCAAACTGCTCGAACTGAATCAGTAAAATTCAACTTATCATTTTAGTTGCTGGTACAAACTTACGAAACAGCGATTTTTACTGACTCCTAGGGCGTCGCACTGCACCGACTGACACCTTACTGCATACCACTGACACTCCAGTAGATTACATATCAGTGACCGAAGATCCATTAACATAATTCTGCTATAATCCATTCACGGTTAGTTCGCACTTTTCTGAAGCCCTGCTAAAGTTATACTTCCTGGATGTCCCTCCGCCTTATTTAAACAAAGCTTAACACCAATCTAGGGAATTACACCATATCTACGGAATTACACCATATCTAGGGAATTACACCATATGGACAACGCGCCGTTTCGTGCGCACCCAGTGTAATGCAATGTTGCATAAGATCTATTTCATACTAAACATTACCAACACACCTATTTTCTCCCTGTTTTTCTTTCATATAAATTAATAAATATATATTACAATTTATAAATAATATATAAGTAAATATTTTAGCCAACAAAAAAGTAATTTTATATTAACGCAAATATAAAACGTTCGTGATAAACGACATATATAGGAAACAGACCAACACATCATACATGGGGTGATTTTTCAAATGTTCGATTCAAAAAGTGTGAATAAACCGTGATTAGACTGTAACTGAAATCACTGGTTCAGAGTGTAGGTGTCATGACAGGAACAGTTTGGACAATGATAGGATGCACTCAGTTTAGGGAACCGGTTAATGCGTAGGTAGCAGTGTGAACCATCAGCTGACCTTCCACATCAACGTGTGAACCGAGTTCAACTGCCGCGGGACCTGGCCCGCATGCACACGTGTGAACCGAGTTCAACTGCCGGCGGGACCTGGCCCGCATGCACACGTGTGAACCGAGTTCAACTGCCGACGCGACCTGGCCCGCATGCACACGTGTGAAAATTATACCGGGCTTTGCCGTTAACCGGTATATTTCTCGGGCCAATCCCGTTTCCCACGCTTTATACCAGAGCCTATGAAATTATTATGCGGTCCGAGGAAATGTATCGACATTTACCATTCAAGCAATCAACCATTCTCTTCGATAGTCTTCTATAGTCTAATCAGCGATGACCACATGCAGTGTAAAACAGAACTCGCATACGATTAGACTTAGTGAAATGTCAATATTTTCTGTTCCCAAGTAGCAAAAGTATTAATCTATAAAAACAATGACGGTCGTTTATTGTGAACATTTGGAACCATAATAAATTCGCTGTAAGTATAGAAATTATTCTAATGACATAATTTAATTAAGTAATCTCAGAAGTTATTTAAGTTTCTCTAGATAAATGTATTTTAGATCTGATGAACCCCATGCATACAACAATTTAGCATCAGTATTTTCTTATTACGCCTACAAACTGGTGAACTAAATTAGCTATAGGCTATTCACGGTAAAATGAGCACTTTTGGAAGCACTGCTTGAAATCTGCATGTATATACGTTGTGTATTATTTCGCCTTATTTAAAATTAACATTTCCATTATCCTCATCACTTAATTCATGAGTCGGTCAAATGAAACTGTGTAATTATCAAGAAAGTAATTACTCTACAAATCTGCTCATTTTTACACTCACAAAGCGAAATAAATAATTTAAGTTATCACAAATGGTTACCTAACACTTTTTATTCGACGCTAAGATATGGAACTAATTTCCATCCATCTTTACCAACTTTACTGGACGAATGTCACTCAGTGCACCCATTAAAATGCATGCAAGCAGGAGCAGTGACTTTTTTCTAAGGTCCGTTTCTAAAGTGCTCACTTTATCGTTAACCGCCTCTTACAATTTATTGCGGTTTACAAGCCCCGTAGAGCTTCGTGGTTTAAGCTCTCATGTGAGTGTGGCGCCAGGCACAGTTGCTATTATGCTGTATTTAAGCACGCGCGCGCGCTTTACGGGCAGTTTTTAACTCCGCTGTTTTTCCCCCCTCGTCGATATCGGATCCAGAGGCTCGGGGAACAAATATACGAGCCCGGATACAGTCTGCGAGAAAAAGGACACGGGGACAGTTAAATTTTGCGGGTGGAAGAAGAGATAAAGCGAAGCGGAATAGAGTGGGAAAGAAAAAAATAATGCTTTATTTTTTTTAATGTTGCCGCCATGCTGTAAAGAATGGAGCAGGTGTTCCAACCGTATTTGCACACGGATATTTCACTTCTGGGAACGCACCACATGCCTAAAAGGGAACACGCTTCCCTACGTTACTTTCATATTTTATAATTTTCTCTCGAAAGGGAACCTTTTTATGCCTGAGTTACACTTTTTATAATCACAAGTCAACTATGGAACAAACATATAATGGTAACTCAAAAAGAGTGCAATTTATTTTACTCGTGAGTTTCTTAAATTGTTTCGTTAAAAGAGCGGCTATTAATGTTCTTTCATTAACGCCTTAACTAGGGGTAGTGAGATTTCGCGAAAATATTTCATATCATGTTATACTTCAAAACACTATAGCGCCGTTTAGGTGTCTTGATTGGCTGAATTACTTGTCGACATGTGTTAATTGTCTGCACACGAATCACGTAGGCGCCGTGCCGATGTTGCCGAATTTTTAGTGGCCCGGTCAAATCAAAATGCCTTCCTCAAGAAGACAGCAACCAATGGCAATAGACAAACTGCTGTTGGGTGCTAATAGTTTTAAAGTCTACCGCACACACATAATTTTTTTCACGAAAAATCACTAGTCCTACCCTAAACGTACACATTAATTTTTCAGTTCAGGTGTAGCAAAGGAGGATTTTTATGGTGCGAAATGTATACTTGCGAATTTGTTATAACACCTCACACTTTAGAACCTATAAAACGTATTTCAGTAGATGTCACATGTCAGGTACAAAAGCAGCCAACTATAAAATGGTCTGTGTCAGCAGCAGCCAATAGCGTTGCCCAGAGAGCATCTTCTGATCTCGTACACCACCGACAATGATTTCATCCACCCTGCAACATGTCAGATGTGAACGCGTATACACAAGTAGACACATGAAGCCTTTAAGAAGTATGCACATACATATTCGGAGCCACGTTTATATAGGAATTTATTTACTCTTGAAGACAAAGCTCACACTTTGATGGTTTAACTATTTCGCTGAACTTGATTGGAATCTACGCAAAAAAAAAATTACATCCGGTTAACATGTTTGCTCGTTAGAATAGAAACTGTTCGTTTTAATCGTTTCTCAAATTAACACTGTTGATTTTAAAACGTGTAAATATGTCACGACACACTAACTGGTACACAGTCGACGCCTGATTCCATTGACCGACGGCCAGCCAATAACAAACGTTGTATACCTAGGTACCTAAAAAATTCGTGAGTTCGATGACCTGCAGGATAGATTCTACACTCTTACGTACAAATATGCCAATACTAACTGCACATTGGTTGTCTGCTGTCGAACTGGAAGGCAACAATTTGACACCTTTCTCCAAGAGGTGTCAAACACCGTATGGACCAATGGCAAAAGGTATATAAACGCAAGTGTTTTGCATTCTAGCTTGCACCAAAACTAATCCGCGATTTCTTCGGGTCTCTATGTATATGGTATAAGAGGCGTGCCCTATGTAGCCAGAACCAATAGGACTATGGTGAGTGGAAATAACAATGAGTTATACTACTAATATTGCCCTACAGGAGAATATAAGCAGCTAGTAAAAAGCTCTTGAAATCTCTTTTGATAGTTTCTTGTCTCTGGCCACTGTTTATCAACATAACGTATGCATATTTCACCATAATAATGCACCTTTAAAAAAATTTCCATACTGTTTATTTAGAAAAATTATTCAGTAAAATTACATAAATGTATGTGCCAAAGTTATCCTGATCACTAGATAAATTTACGGACGCTTATCCATAAACGCTCTTAAATAATTACGTAACTGGTCACATGCATAATGTCCGTGAATAAAACAAAGCAACCATGAATCTAATAATAATAATTTTAATGTGCTTGTTTATTACATAACGCGCTTGTAAATATTTATGTTTTAATATTGATGTTTCTATATTGAGATAAAGCAGTCAAAAAACATTTTCCCTTCCCGGGAGCACTTTTGCGAGGTAAGACCTTCTCTTGTACGTTATATTTCCATCTTACTAAAATGAGTAAACACTGTATTTAGACCCATGCTCCTGGGTCTAACTGATTACTTAGTTCTCGCCGTTCTACTAGTTTTAAGTGATGGTGACTGTAAAAGGCATATTATGGTAACTTGAAATATTTGAACGTTAAGTGAAAGGGACTTGGGAGAGCTGATCACCAAGTTGGATTGAGAGATTTAGGTGGATCTTAACAACGAGAGCCGATGAGAGTGAAATGATGTGCGAATGGAGCAATGCCGGAATGTACGGGCGGGGGGAAACGGGAGATACTCGAGTAATTCCACAGACCAGCGGCATCGTCCGGCACGATTCCCACATGCAAAAATCCGGAAGCGACTCCGTCGGGAATCGAACCCGGCACGCCTAGGTCATATATGATCAACTATTACACAAAGTTTTCAAGTTAAAAATAATTTTTAATTGTTTGCATAGGAAACATGCAGATGAAGGACCTGCACGAACAAAACACAGAATTGTGATTGGTGGATGCAGATCTTATAACTTTGTAAGTGAGAGTTTTACACACGAAAGATATCAAGTTAATTTTTGCCACTTTAATAATGGGGTTCCCAAGATGGGTTGTTTCCTACATTCCGATGAATATTAACAGCCACTTCAGATAAATAAACTACGGGCATTTTCTCCATTGCCAAGTTACACGCTATCAGATGTTTATTTACTGGGTAGGTCATACGTAATTACTCATTTATTTATCATTACTTGGTATAGTATTGCAGTCTTGGATTTATCGATTGTTCGCTAAATCTCCTATTTTAGAAGGTGTATTGAAATTTCCCGCACAGCATATACTAAATAACAGCTTCCCAAACTTGATCGAACGGCCACAACTTCGCTACATTTATTAATTTTTTTTGCTTGTAACTGTCGAGACGAAACGCGAGATTATTTCTTGCGAACGATTATCAAAGGCGATGATATCAACAATAATCAGGAAATACTGACCTCAGACGATGCACTATGGAATGGTCCGTGCTCTGTCGTTACGGAAAAAAGAAGATGATGCAAAACTTCATGATGTACTTCAATTCTCGGCTGTTTCTCATAGCAGGGTTTTCATCTACATCTTGTGATGTATTTCCACGTACACGACGCAACGCTGCTGCGGAAAAGGAGTTCGATCCATTTTATGCTCTAGAGTGTATTTCCGACGCAGCTGGTAATATTAATATCATAGGTCAGAACATTTGTGAGGGTTTCCTGTGCAAGTAATGTTGTGAGCTGTTGTCTGTTGAAAACCAATGATTATTCATTCAGCATCAAAATTGTGCCTTTTTTTTGAAAGGAGGTAGATGCTTCAGGCGTGTTGTCGAATCTTGATCATGAGGTCTTGTGTTAAACGTATAATATGCGAAAAATTTTCTCTGTTTATAAATCTCGTTAAGTTAATATCATGTGTGTAGTTTCAAATAATTATTGAAGTACAGATATTATTTTTAAATTTGAATGTACAAAATTAAATTGTTTTATTTCAAAAACCATTTATCTTTGTTAAGACATACAAGTTTTATATTTGCAGATAGTAATCCACTCATTTAACATATGTATATAATAATAACGGACTATATATCAGTTAATATCTTATTACATACAGAAATTACTGAATTCTCATCAACGATTCTTACTTTTTGTTACGTTTATGCACTCGAAATTTATGATATTATCTATATACATGTTATACTCTCTATCTGTATATTTCTCAAACGTCCGAAATTACATACACAGTAAGATTGCGTTTATTTATATATATTTTTTTTTTTTTGGAGTTTCGTGAACACGTTAGGTTTATTTAATCTAGTATTTGAAAGCTTCTTTGCATATTAATAGGCTATTCACAGTAAAGTGGAGCATTACTTAAGGCTCTTCCACGAAGGAAATTTTAAGAGTGGCAATAAAATATGATCACTTTACAGTGAAGAGTCTGTAATTAAATTATTTTTGCAATGATTTTGTAGCACTGGATTTCTCTTTACTCATACATGTCTATCTGAACTGGTCAGTTGCTATTTGCAAAAAAAAAAAAAAAATGATGTGTCGTGTTCTAGGGCATATAAATAGCTTTGTTTCCTTACTGAACTTTAGGACTGGTCTACGTTACGTGTCTTTATTTTCCCGTGTCAGCTGCAGTTCCAAAAACACAGTAACCCCGCGGAGTTTACTAACCTTCCCCCCTCTCCCGCCAAAAAAAAAAAAAAAGAACATGCCATCGTCCTCGGCACGAAGCTGCAATTTGTTTTGCGGAAGTAAATTCAATTTCTCTTCTCTGTCTGGCGACGACTACTGCGCGTCGCTGCAAGCAGGCGACGGAGATAAATAAATAAAGGATATTGCAGCAGGGTGGTGGGATGGCCATTAGGGCTGTTCCAAATATCGATATATCGATAATTATAGATATGAAAACTAACTTTTCGAACGATATCTAACTTGGAAAAATACCCGTATATCGATGTTTCGGTATTGTCGAAGTTTGCGGTACTATCGGAATATTCGGTAATATCGAAATGTTCGGTTTTAAAAATTATTTCTGTATTATCGATTATTTCGTTATTATCGATTATTTCGGAATTATGGATTATGTCTGTATTATAAATTATATCGGCATCGTCAATAATTTCGGTACTATATAATAATTTCGGTACTATCGATAATTTCGGTATTATCGATAATTTCGGTATCATCGATAATTTCGCCATTATCAATCATTTCGGTATTATCGATCACTTCAATATTATCGATAATTTTGGTATCATCGATAATTTCGGAATTATCAATCATTTCGGTATTAACGATCTTTATATCGGTATACCGAAAATACCGAGTAACTGTTTGGAAAATTATCAATATAAAATTTTTATGATATCGAACAGCCCTAATGGCCATGGATGAAGTTTCAAAAAAATACTGAGGGTGATATAGGGGATAATGGAAGAGGAAAACCGATGTTGAAGCGGGAGAGAGCTTTGAGGAAACGTTTTACGCAGTAAAAAAAAAAAAAAAAAAAAAAAAAAAAATCACTAAAGGATTTTATAGATTGTTGTATTTCAAAACACTTTGAAATCACACCCACGTTCGTGAAATAAACATTTTGTAGTTTGTTCCCGGTAAAATAAGCACTTCTTAAACCCCTAATCAAGTCTACTTGCAAGCACGTTGTGTATTATTCCACCTTATGTAAGATTAACATTGTCATAGGCCTGATCGCTTTATTCGTGTGTCGATCAAGTGAAACTGTGAAATTGTTAGAAGAGCAAATATTATAAATATCTCATTTTTACACTTCGATACATTAAAAATAAGAAGAATGCGAAAGAAATGAGTTAAATGATCAGAAATAGTTGCCTAAAGCATTGTATTCGACGTTAAAATACGGAACTACTTCCCATCCATCGTTACCAACTTTACTGGGCGCGTGTCCCCTAGGGCGCCCGTTAAATATATGCAGGTAGCAGCAGTGACTTTTTTTCCCAAGGTTGTTTCAAAGTAGTCACTTTAGCGCGAACAGCCTATAACAGTTCGTAGACAGCCGGGCCGTGACTAACATCAGCTGCCGCGAGCCAGACCGTGCCGGCGGACCGGGCGCAGGCATCTCGGGAGGCGAGACACCGGAACTTGTGGCGGTTACAGTATTCTTCCGCCATGTGAATTGAACATGGCCATGAGCCTGTTCACTTTGTTCAAGCGCCGGCCGGTCAATTGAAACCGTGGAACTGTTAGAATGTGAATGGTTCACTTATATGCGAATACGGAATGTAATGCGTGTAAAGAAAGAAACATTTATTTCAGTGGTCATCAATTAAAAAATATATGTTTGCAATACGACGCCGAGACTTAAGACTGTTTTCAATTATTCGCTGCTAACTGAACTAAAGGCCAGTCACGATCAAGTGAGCACTTTTGTAATCAACCTAAGAAGAAAGTAACTTCTACTAACTTCGTATATTATAACGTGCACACTGAGTGACATGAGTCCAATAAAGTAGGTAACGATTTATGGAAAGTAGTTCCATATCTTAACCTCAAATAAAACGTGTTAGGTTACCCATTTGCGATAACTTAAATTATTTCTTTCGATTTCTGCCTTTCGGTTTTTTTTATGCATTGAAGTATAAAAATCACTAGATTTTTAAAATATTTTATTTTCCAATAATTTCACAGTTTCACCGGCCCGACGCATGAATGAAGTGATTATGTCCATGGCAGTGTTAATTTGACATAAGCAAGGCTTTCAATTCTGCTCATTTTACCGTCAATATCCTATAGAAAGATGTACGCCAGTATGCACTGTGCGTACATAAGTTATAGTTGTGGCGAGTGGTATTTTATTAAAGGATGATTTTAAAAATATTTACTTTAACGTTAACAACTGATAACTACGGGTTCTTGAGTAGTCTTCATGAAATCGCAGAAGTTCAACATTATGGAGGGGGTGCGGGAGGTATTTGTTTTGCACTTATTTGATCGGCTTCGTTTTAAAATACAACATGGGGGTTTATTTGCCATTTTTTGTGACAATTAGGATATGGCAGTGTTTGTCAGTGCATTTATTAATACTTAATAAAGTTATATACAGACCACTTAAAAGAAGTTCAACAGGAGGCTAGCAAGTAAAGCTGTAAAATTTTACATATTTATCTGCGCAAGTTGTCAGTTATTTGAAACACATGCCATTCAATTCAAACCAATGAAATCAGTAGTAGTTTAAGTTGTGTTTGCTGGGGCGCAAACGATTTCGGTTCCGATCTCTGTCAGACATACATATAATTTTTATATTTACTAAATCTTTTTAATGCACGTAATTCCACGGAAACGTAAACTTAAAAAAATGTTTGTTTTGGGACAACCAGATTAGAACAATAAAATAATTTCGTTCGTACAACAAAAATTTCATTGCCCCTAGACATACAATTAATTCTGTTGCGTCAAACAAAATTTTTTTTGATACAACAAAGCGTTATTTATCAACGCGGGGAAACTTCAAGCCTTTAATGAAAAACCGTCCTCATGAAGACGCGTGGCTAGTAACAAAAAATAAATAAAATAGCGGGCGTGCACGTAGGTGGAGATATTTTGGGCGAATTCAGATTTTTTGTTGTAACCGAATTCGGAGTCGTAATACGGAGCGAATATTTCTCCAACGGATCCGTCAGAATTATACGGAAAAAAACATTAGTCTATTCGCCGTATCTGCACATTGCTTGAATCATAATTTTGGAAACTCACCGCACACTCAGCGTATTTTGATTGTTTCCGGAATGTTCTATGTACCGCAAACGTTTTATACTGGTGTTTGAAAAAATGTATTTTATTTTTACGTGAATATGAATTAATTTTTTTAATTTTATATGTCAATTACAATATTTCATTTATAATTGATTTGAATAAGAAGCCATGCAAATGTCCAAGGAACTTTTCATCGTGGCCCAGGAACTTAGTGTTAGTGAGAGGCAAAGCGCCGGAAAATGAAATGGTAATGCAGAAGAGGGATAGTTGATAACGGAGGGTGGGAAATGAAGACAGGTCCGGTTAAAGTTAATTCTACCCAGGTTAGGAGCAAAATGGGTTTTATTATGAACGAGTTTGCTATTGGGAATATTTCCACCGCTAGGTGTGCAGTGTTATAAATATGCCACCTTTAATTAGGATTTTAAGCTACGCGAATTATTATAGAAAAATATTTTACTTAAATTCTTAAATCTGAATCAGCCAGAATTTCGCTTATTAAATTATTCAAAAGCAACTGACAGATTCAAAGTCTCTTCAGTAAATATAACTGATGAATCAGTGAAGAAATGCCAAATTTCATTCACTTGTTGAGTCAGTCACATTTTCCACTGATTCAGCGGTCATTGTTTTCACAGTTTTTCAGTAATTTGTTTTTTTGAATAATGGATCAGATAAACAGCGCGTAAAAATGGCGGTCATACAATGTGTATCAAGTACAATAACTACGAACAAACTAACAAAACCAATTGCAAATAGTTTCTAATGTGTGTTTCCTCTTTGAAAACACCATTTCAAGAGGTAATATGGACATTCAGCCTTTCATTTCTTTTCTACGTCTTTCATTTCATTTTCACGTCGTCATGATAGCGCTCTGTTTGAATGTTTAAACTGCATGTACTGTGGTAAAGAGAGTGCACTCGTATATACTATTCGTTTTAACGATCCTGACGGTATCAATTAAACCAAAAACGAGAAGTATGGGTATACAATTTAAATGTTCACAATTTCGATAAGAATTGTATGAAATATATTTTACTCGTACAGTTTTATTACCTTGGTAGAGCAGATGGTATGGTAATGGCCCCAAGAGCGAAGAGGAAAGGTGTTTGAGTTCAATCCCAGCCACCTAAGGATTTTTAATACTTTATTAAAACACGTTATATTGCGCAATATAAATAGTAAACAATAGTAAGTATATTTATTTCGCGTAATTATTTGGCTTAATTCAATCAAAAAATATTTCATTTCCTACTGTGGTCAGCCGTTAATAATTCCATCAGTGAAATTTTTTCACTGAAACAATCAGTAGTTTGTCACTGATTATAAGTTCAGCCCTTTTCACTGAATCGAGTAGTTAGATTCCACTGCGAATCAGTGGTTTTCCACTGATTCGAACTTAGAGTGTACTTAAGAAGTTATTTTACATTTGATTTATGATAATTATAACAATCACATTTTTTAATGTAGAAAATAGGAAAAATCTGGTTCACATGCTACACTAGCGCTGATCTAGTGGAGAGATTTTTTGGTTACCAAACTTTCACACGTTGATCTTCCCAACCTGATTGGAAGAAACTGGACTCACAACCATCCGTTTCATCCGTCCGTAGGTCACGTGATCTTCAACCAGTCGCGGGGAAACTTTTTTTTTCTATCCGTCAATCCGTCAAATATATCTCAAACCTTAACTTTCGACGGACGGACCGACGGATGGGCCACCGCCTTGTGATATCGTTCCTTGAACATGGCTGTCGGGAAACAGTCACTCGTTTCTCTGAATATTTACATTTTTAAATACACAAAGCAGTGAAGTTGTTTACTTTTTTACGTTTCACCTGTGAATTGACCCGAAGATAACGTGTAGATTTTCAGAGGACATGCTGATAAATAATGTTAGGTGAAGAGAATATATTTACGAAATTCATTAAAACGTTTGTCTGTGCGCGAGAAATTTAGTGTTTTTGGGTGGTAAAACTGATAATTTTCTTGTCCGACGGATCGACGGATGACGGACTGTTGTGAGTCGCTTTTAGTTGACAGACGAAAAAACCCGATGGATGGCTGACTGACAGTCAGGCGACTGACGGACAGGCGACTGACGGAAGTGACGGATGGTTGTGAGCAGGGGCTGTTCACGGGATAGGGAACAACAGGTCGCTTATTTTTTCATGCACTCTCCACGCATACCCTCATTAAAGTGAACTTCTTTGACGCCCTTAAAAGCAATTACAAATTGTTTCCTAGGTGTTACATTACGCGAGCTTAAGTATTTTATACATTATTTAAAAAAAATTATGCATTGTCACAGATTCACGCAAAATTAATGTCTGCCTCCTAATTTGTCTGATGTTGCCCGGCCATATTGTTGTTGACAATAGCGTAACGCCAGGATAAGTTTGAATTTCTGAAATTCATTGCCATTCTTGGCTGAACACCGTAATCTTCCGATCCCAACCATAATTAATTTTATTCCACTGTTGAAGGTGGTCCACAAGTGTTCAGATTTCCTAAAGATATTGAACGGTACTTGTGATTATAATAATATTTGTACTGCAGTTTTAAGAAGTTCAAGGTTTATCCGTCAGGAGCGCTGTAAGTACTCAGTAGCATCAACTTCGCGGTTCGAAGTGATGCAGTAGTTGTGCCGACTAAGTTGGTATGCGTGAAGAGGCCCAAAAAAAAATTAGCGACCGCTCAATAACATCGCTGTTGCCACTCTGGTATACACCTCATTTACTCTATGGTAGTGAGCCAAGCTTAAGGCCGTGGTTACACGAGTGCTGTTAAACACATTCGGTAGCCACGTCTGAACAAGTTTAGAAACAGGACGCGTTTCCACGGTTACACACCCAAAGCAGAATGAAATCTATGGCAATTTTAACCTTAACAAACATGGAACTTAAAACGTATTACATTTAATTATAATAGCCTCTAACATTTATCACTATTGATATTTTTAATTGTTATGAAACATGCACTCATACTGTAATGGCACAATGGGTGGGTATTAGTACATTCAACCTTAAACTTAAGTTAATTCCACAAGTGCAGGAATTCCCGCCAAATATAGCTTGTTTACTTGGAAGCAGCCAATAGGAGCGCAGCAGAGAATAGAAGTCGTCCGAAACTACTTACGAAAACAGTTCACTTCGAAGGAGAAACAACTGCGGTCGGAACTTGTTCGAGGGTAATGTAACCTCTTCAATATCCGAACTTGTTTATTAAAGTGAAGTAGTTCTGCCAGCAGCCCCGAGCAACCGCGGTCTTGGCCTGGTCGAAGGTGTATGGGAAGAACCCAGAAGAGAACGGAGAAGGGAAGTGTTCCTTAGCTCGTCAGCTTGTTGGCGCCCGCCACCAGCTACTACTTTAATTATGCAAACGAGCCGCGGGAGAGCGCTGTACTGGCGTGTTTACATTTTACGTGTTTCCTCGCCCCAGTTCGCGAGCAGGCACGGATGGGAGGCGCGAGATGGCGGCGATAAAGTAATTGTGTAATTCGCGCGACGAGCGGCAGTATACTCCTTCCTTTCCGCGTACAGGTGACTTCGCACTCGAGACATAAAAAATTTGTGCCCGGGTCACCCGCCATATAGAATTTTTTATATATTAATTCCTGATTCAAATTTAGAGGATATAGTGAAATATATTATAGGACCTTAGCGTATTACTTTATCCACCATTACAGACATAATATATGAACTACCGGTTGATATATATGAAACGATAAATTAAATATATAATTTTATGTTTTAATTAATTCTCACTTTTAATGTGATATAGGGAACACCTATTAACCAACTTTGCACATAACCATGAAATGTAATGCTTCTATAGTGAAACATTATCAGTACCGATCCTAACTCTTATGTTGTCACACTAGAACGAATAATTTCTGTATAAGAAGGTGACACGGCCTCTTAAAAGACATTCCTACAAGGGGAAGTTCCAGGAGTCAGTTTCGGGATAGGATGGGTACTTTATAATGAATAATAACATCTCCAAAATGTTGGCTTTTTTTTTTTTTTTTTTCACTCCATTTCGAAACGGAGATAATATATAAAGTTGTAATCAGTCCAAGGTGTAAACTGAGCACTTTCGAAAGCCCTCCCTACGATACTTAGATTCACATAACGTATTCTTCCAACTTAAGTAAAACGAACCTTGCCACGGGCCTGGGCACTTTGTTTTTGTATCAGTCAAGTGCAACTGCAAAACCATAGAATAGTACGCATTTTATAATTTGGTAATTCTTATATTAATATGAATTAAGAACACAGATGGACACATAAATAATATCGATATTCAGAAACGTTTACCTAACGCTTCGAATCCAACGTTAGAACATGGATTTGCTTTCCCTTGGTCGTTGCAAACATTACTGGCCAATTCCAGTCAGTGAACCATTAATAATATGCACTTAGGGTAAGTGACATTTTTCAGACTTCATTTCAAAAATGCTCAACTAATCATGCACAGTCAATACACATACTACTACCACTATTACCATCACTACCATAACTACTAATTCTAACATTACTGTTAATATTACTACTACTGCTACTGCTACTACTGCTTCCTACTACTGCTTAATACACTACTTCCACTACTATCGCCACTACCATTACTACTAATACTAACACTACTGTTAATATTACTACTGCTACTGCTACTGCTACTTCCTACTACTACTTAATACTACTACCACTACTACCGCCACTACCATTACTACTAATACTAACACTACTGTTAATATTACTACTGCTACTGCTACTGCTACTTCCTACTACTACTTAATACTACTACCACTACTACCGCCACTACCATTACTACTAATACTAACACTACTGTTAATATTACTACTACAACTACTGCTACTACTGCTTCCTACTACTTCTGCTACTACATTCATTTAAATTCATAATATAATATGTACAATTTTTAATATATGATAACTTTGCTTAACAGTATCAAAATACAAAAAGTATATAGAATTTCTAGATTTAAGATGAAGATTAATATTTTTTAGTCTCCTACCCTGTTCCTGCATCCTAGAGTATCCTGTTCCCTCACTTATGTTTAAATAATTTATAATAGGGGAACAGATTATCAACAAGGGTTTTTCTTAAACAAAACAGCAGTGAAAAATACTCCGCAAAAAAGAACACAGCACTGATAATACGTAAGATATTTGGACGTTATAAAATACAGTTAAAATTGTTTGTATTTCCTTCAGATATATGAAGGCTTATACGTCAATATAGTGATTCTCATAACATCCGAATGAACAGCAGCCTTCCGCTTATAGTGTCGAAGAATGCTTCACGTGGTTTCGCCATTGTTCGACTCAAACACCCGAAGCTACAAGAACCTCGGAGACTAGGTTAGATTTTCGTTATTATACAGACCACGTTCCCGTATTTATTTAATTATATTTATTTGGTTACAGACAGTGACATAGAATACGTAACACGTTGAACTTAGGGCCATGTATTTTTCGGGAAAAGATTTATGCTCATGCTGGTACTTCAATATCCTACGCCCTCAGCCACAAGTTCTGTTGGTTATTGGCCACCCGTTTACGGGAGAATATTTCTTCTCATTGGTCTGGGCCAATCAGAATAAAGCACTCCGATACTGAACGTCCATGATTTGCGGGCAAGACACTTGAGGCACGTGACATTTGAAGTTATCCGACTACGAAAGTGCATATGAACTAAAATGTTTTGGAATACAACGGGTGTTGAAATGTTTTCGCGAAAATCACGCGTCCTTAATTGTGCCACAAGAACACAACATGCCAGCCATAGATAAAGAGGCACTTCTGTCGTACAAGAGCGCAGCAAATGGTTGTTAAAAAGGGACAGATTTGAGCAGTGGCGGAAACAAAAATCCAAGCAATTGCATGAGGAATTTAACTAAAACCTCATAAAGGTTATACGGTAATTATAAAAATACGCGATGGATAACCAAGACGGAAAAGTATACAAACGAGTTAAATATAAGCAGAACTGGCAACAGTGCATTGACAGAGTATACGCTACAACATGAGACAATGTAATCAATGTTATCCATTCCACTGTGCACAATCAGTAGGGCCAGGGGCGCTGCTGATTCGTATGCAGCTATGCGCACAGTGACAACGAGCAAAATATACATGAAATAAAAATAAATTAAATTAAAGCCAATGGAACTGCCAACAAGGAAGGCACAGCTAGGAGAACGTGAAGAACGAGTGTAAATCTGAGTCACTGTTATCCAGCAACATAAAACCATATGTGTGAAACATTTAAAACGGCGAGAAAAGGAAAGATAAAAATATATTGGCTGTATAACTGGTATAAAAGTGGGAAAGAGAATAGCCACTTAAAAGAAAGGGCAGGGAACATACAGAGTAGATTGTCGTGCGGTTATTAGCAGGGATGGGAAAATTTCGCGAGTTCAATGACCTGTAGGCTAGACTCCACAGTCCTGTGTACACCAAGTCTCAGAAGTTCGTCCACTGGATGTTTCCCCAGAGACTAGCCAGTGTTACGACGCACCTGTCAGTATGAGATTAGCTACGTGTTTCCTTGTAAGTGCGCTATAGGCTCAAAGACGACCAGGGCGTGACTAATAAACTGCGAACCAATTGCAAAGCCAAATACACTGTGCATATGTTTGACGTATATCTTGTCCTGGAATGTTCCTATACCTAGTTATTAGGCACCTTAATACCATAAGTTTTGCATGTTGTGTGAGAGAGAGAACGGAATTCGCCGCATATTTGATATTCATGTTTGAAAAAACGCGATTTGTTGACGTTTTAAACAGTGTATTGTAATTCCTTCCGACAGCCCTATTTTTGTTAATGTACCAACAGATATTAACAATTGTGGCGTGGTGCAAAAAAAAAGGGGGGGGAGGAGTGAGTGAAGAGATTTGGGTGGCTCTTAACAGCGAGGTGTTGAGAGCCGATGATGGTGAATTAGGAGAGTATGGAGCAGTGACGGAACGGAGACGCGGGAGAAACGGGAGAACCCCGAAAAAAACCCTCTGACCAGAGGCATCGTCCGGCACGATTTCAACATGCGAAAATTCGGGAGTGATTCGGCCGGGGATTGAACCCCGGTTCGCCTTGGTGGGAGGCCAGCAGACTAACCTCTCAGCCACCGTCGCCCTAGGAGAGGGGGAATAAGGAGAGAATGCGGCATCGCCAGGTTCGATTCCCACGTGAGATGTTCCGGGAGTGGCCACATCGGGATTATAACCTGGATCGCCGTGGTTAAGAGAGAGAGAGAGAGAGAGAGAGAGAGAGAGAGAGAGAGAGAGAGAGAGAGAGAGAGAGAGACGGATCATTAAACCCTAACAGTATAGGCCTATGTTCAACAGTGTAGAATGTCAGTGTATTTTATACGAAAGAATTCATGGAAACTAGTAGTAATGGTTTTCATACAACCAGAAATTTTATCTTGTCTTTTTACCACACTTGGTTATACGGAACTTCCAAAAAAATTAATACCGGTTTCCTCTCGTTTACAGCAAACGCCTAGTTTGCAGTATTTCAGTATTGCACTGGAACATCAGCTTTATCAATTCCACAGTAACCTGTTGCATAAATTAATAACATTGTTTTGTAGCTTTCAAAATTAATTACATTAATCAATTTCAGTGTAACATTTAAAAATCACAAGTTTTTCTATATTGTGTAAAAAATATTTTTTATTATAACAGTAATTCACTTGAAGAGTTACTAAAAATGTTTGCAAACCTATTTACAAAACTATTTCGTGTATAATTTCGGTTGGCTGTTTAAGTACAGACTGTGCACGCTGCTGCAACAGCAAATGTTATTGAATAGGTTCTAGGTGTTTGAATGTTTCATCTTGCACAATGGTAAAACAAAATAACAATAAATCCATCACGACAAAATATTCTGTAATACCGCAGCTACAATTTATTCAGAAATTCAAGAAATAAATATGTTATATACCTCAATATTTGCAAAAAAAAAATAGAAATAGAAATCGTTTGCCATTGGTAATATGTGCTATACTTAGAGGCCGTTAGAGGCCGGGAAATTTCCCGGATTCACCAGAAGGACAAGTTAAACTGCATGCACGTCTACATTTGTGTTTGTGCTTCCAGTGATCCATGGTTTGTTAGACACGCTCCGATCGACTTTCAACCAATAACGAACCTGAAGGAAGATAGGGACCGAATGCCGTGCTACCTGGGCTGTGGTTAAACTGGAGCAACAGCCAATGGACAACTAACTCAAGCTCGAATGAACAAATAAACGTGGATTCTAGCTTGTTGCCCAATAATCCCGCGAGATTTCCTTGTATCTAGCGATACTAAATGATTATAATAGCTGCAAAATTTCACTGTATGTGAAATTACCCACGTAGGAAATTTATCTTATATGTTGTATTAATACCACTGAGATATCTCTTAATATATCTGGATTTCCATAAAGGATTTGTGATGTCAGTAACGTAATCTCAAGACGAGCCTTTTTCTGAGAGATAGCAGTAAACAAAATTGTGGTAAATATCAATTTCGGTTTCATTTCTTCATGAAAATGAGATCGATGTTGTTGTCGTAGGCTGTTACCGAAACGATATTGAAAGTCGGGTTTATACTGCATCTCTACCGTCGTATTTCTTCTCGGCCTGAACGGAGTTAACAGCTTAATAGTTTTTACCTTGACGCTGCGAGAAAATTCAGAACCCTCGGTTATGTCATATTTACACTCGTAGCAGCTCTCCAATCTCAATCTTTCGGTTCGCGACGTATCCTCACGGGAATATCTTCATCCACGTTCCCTTAGAACTACAGGATAATTCTGAGTGCGCTGGCGCGATGAGTTCTCTTCGAAGATAATATATCGTGCAGAATTTCTTTCTGCCAGACATCCTTTCATCATCTGATCAAACTTTAATGCACGCCTGATAAAAACCGCAGAAAAATGAGAATTTTTTTTTTTTACGAGAAACATTAAGAAAAAAATTTACCTAGCAATCGCTTTCGTGGGGATCAAAAGAACTGTTCATGATAACTTTGAAGTTCTTTTCTGAAATATTACTTTTATGGTCAATTCACGGTTACTTCAGATATTTCTGTAGCCCTGCTTAAGTTCTACTTCCAGGGTATTCTTTCGTCTCGTGCAAACAAAGCTTAACCGAGTCTAAAACATTACACCAAAAAGGGCAACGCGCAGCATTTGTGAGGACTTACATTAATTATATTTTGTACGAGTACTATTTATTTCTAGACTTTACTAACACTTTCATTTTCTCAGTGTTTTTATTCACTTTAGTTAGACATGAAACATAATTTAAATCTATGAAACATAAATCAAGGTTTAGTTTAAACAAAAATTTAATATTTTAATGTTGACACAAGTATAAAAAGTTTGCGATCAATTGTATATTCAGAAAACAACCCAAGGACAAAACACATGGTGTGATTGCCCAAAGGTTTGATTCTAAAAGTGTGAAGAAACCGCAACTATACTATACATATCTTCAAAATAAATATTTCCTGAAGAGTACCATCTCAGCGACAACACTTCGCCTCACTGATGCACACAAAGACATGAAAGTGGTCCCGTACTCTGATTACAGCACAGAATAATCCTACGGTAGTGTAGCCAATAGGAATACTTGACAGCACGCGGTAACTAATCAGACGCAAATCACATTCCAGATCCTCACGCGACCAATCAACGAGGGGGTACTTCGACATCAAAGAACCGCTGAGCCGTCCATGTTTATATGAGCAGGGATTGGAAAATTTCGCAAGTTCAATGACCTGTAGGATAGACTCCTCAGTCCCCTCGCATGATGTAACCTCAGCTGTGTGTTCATTGGCTGTTGCCTCACACCTGGCAGTTATATGATTTGCAAGGTGTTTCCTAGCAAGTCTGCTATTGGCTCAGAGGCGTGCAGGAAGGGTCGAATAAATTGCGATCCAATGGCGAAGGTGACTTCATTGTATGTGAACTTTGCTACAGACTTTTCATCACAATGAAATGATAGGAGTCGCCGCTGAAAGTTCCATACGTGCACGCAGCACTTCGAGAACATGTACGCTAGTCCAGAGCCCTGAACATAGAGGCGATGGCGCTCTTGTAGCGCGTGCCAATGTGACCCTTATAGCTCCCAAGCTTCTCGGCCAATAAAGGAAAAAAAAAAAAAAACTATGCAGGCAGGCGGGACCCTTCATATTTTACGATTTTTTTTTAAATTTCATTATCTGAAAGAGATTTATATAAATACCGCATAAATGTAAATATTTTTATAGTCAATTCCTTACTAAAGTTGATTCACAATAATTTCGGCCTTTTCTGAAGCCCTGCTAAATATCTACTTTTGGTTACTGATTACGTATCCTTCCGCTACACGTAAACATAAACACTGCCATGTGAAGTCTACTTTTATAACTGTCAAATGCGTTGGTTGCTGTTCAAATAATGTTGTCATATTTCCTACGAATGTTCACTATTTAGGCCTATAACTATATTTAGGTTGGCTTTATAACTATTTGTTACACACGCTATAGCACGTTACACATAATACTCATGAATATTTAGCTACTACGGTGTTTCTTACAACTGGGCCGGAAACAACAGTAGTATTTAACCTGTTGTTATTAATATGTGTTGAGTTATTTCGTTAAAAGGAGGACCTTCTTTGGAATAAAAATTAAAAGGAAGGGACACAGTAAATTCAAAAATTCAAATCGTGTCGCGTATTTATTGTTTGTAAAATCGACAAACGTAAAAGATAGTGGTGAACATGCAAACACATAGGCCTATCGTAACGTTTATTCCGCTAATATTTACATGCATTGGTGCTTACTGGTTTGTAGGTTTATTGTATTATTTATTTAAATATATCTGGAGAAATATGGATTTGCTGATGAGAGAAATTTTAATACTACCCTAGCATAGCAGTCGGGTTAACCTAGGGATGCACATTTTTTTTTATATTAAGACATGAAATATGATGAAACACAGTTATTTATGTAAATACTTCACAACTCCCTGGTCGACAGGTAGATGCCTCACCATGTCAATGGGAATACCTACCTGTTTTTTTTCTCAAGTAGCTATGAAACAATACCACAGTGTATATAATATTCACGGTAAAGTGAGCCCATTCGATAGCCCTCTCATTAGAAAAAAATGTAAAAAAAAATACATGTATTTTTAATCCTTAGACGCTCTCTTCCGAATGCGGTGAATTATACACACTTTGTATATTACTTAAAGGCTGTTCACGATAAAGTGAGCATTTCTGAAATCAACCTTCGGAAAAAGTCACTGTCACTGCCTGTATATATTTTTCTACGGGCGCACTGAGTGACGTGCGCCCAGTAAAGTGGCAACAAAAGAAGGAAATTCAATATATTAACGTCAACTGAAAAGTGTTAGGTAACCATTTGCGATAACTTAAAATATATATTTTTTTTTTAACTTTCTGATTTTTTAATGCATCTAAGTGAAAAAATTAGCATATTTTAAAAATATTTACTTTTCTAATAACTTTACAGATTCACTTCACCGAGGCACCAAAAAGTGATGAGACCCGTGGCAATGTTAATTTTACATAAGACGGAAGAATACACAATGTGCATGAAAGTAGATCTTAAGCAGGGCTTTCAAAAGTGTTCATTTTACCGTGAACAGCCTATACATGGCAGTACTTATTTAGAAAGGTGGTTAAAGGATAAAAAATGTCTTAAATAGTAAAGTAAATAGTGCCTCCTCAAAAGTGTTCTCTATACAGTGAACATCCCCATTATATATATATATATATATATATATATATATATATATATATATATATATATATATATTATATGTGTGGTGTGTGTGTGTGTGTGTGTGTGTGTGTGTGTGGGTGTTGGTGTGTGTGTGTGTTTCCACAGGGGCGGAAGGGAGAGGCGGTTACTTTGATGTAGGTGTACAGATTCTCTGATTGGCTGCGTGAAGCTTTGGGAATCGGCACTGAGTCTGACTGACTACTGCATACTGCGGAAGATGAACTACTTTCCTGTACTGCCGGATGGCGTGTAGCTCAGCTGTTAACTGATTGGCGAACGTCGCTCCTACAGGTTTCTGGCAAGTGCCGGCATTTCTGCTGGGGAGATTTCAATGTATAATCCATTCGTGGTTACTTAGCATTTTTCTTCACATTTGTTCTGCTAAAGTTCTACTTCTGGGATATTCCTCCGCCTCGTGCAAGTTAAGCTCAGCTAAGTATAGAAAATTACACCAAAAGACAACGCACCGAGTTTGTTCGTTCTCAGTTGTAATAGTATTTTGCATGAGAACTATATCTTACACAAATATTTTCATATTTATTAGAAATGAAATACTATAATTTATAAATAAAATATATGTGAAACTTAAAAGTGAACGAAAATAAAATAATTTTATGTTAACAGAGGAATAAAACGCTTTGATATGCGAGATATCCTTCCTTTATGATAAGGAGACGGTCTCTGTCCGTCTTTAATACCTCTAAGTCCCTTGAAACTCAACAGAAGGTCTTCAAATTTTGCAAAGAGAGTCTTCAGGATCTAATACAGGCCAAGTTCGAATTTCAGCTAGATCAGTTTACGTAATCATGATTTTTGGCCCTAAAAAAAACATTTTTTAATTACTTTTTCTTATGAAAGTTTTGTATTAATGCATAGAGATTATTTCATAGAAATATGAAGGTAATGTTTACTCTAAATGTACGGCTTATAATGTTATATCGCTATGCAATTTTTTTTAGTCTTTGTATGACTAAAGACAGTTAGGAGGGGTGTTTAGGCCGGGGGTGGAATGTTGGAGGGTGTTGGATTTGGGGTTGTTGGTTGGGCGATGTTATTATGGAGGGTGGGGGGGGGGGTGCTGGGAAGGGGGATGGTGCGGTTGTATGTATGCAATTATTTTTCCAGCCGTTGTATTAAAACCAATTTTTTTAACATGTTAACTATTGTAGCCACGTGACAATACAAAAAAAGTCACGGGAGGGTCCTCTAGTGATCGAGAATGGAATGGTGGGTTTGGTAGTGATGGTTGGGGGGTGGTGGTGTGTGTGGGGGAAGGGTGGTGTGATATTGAAGAGGCGGGGGGGGGGGTTTATATATGCATTTTTTTTTTTTTTCAGTATTTGTATGGTAACCAAATTTTTTAACATGTTAACAGTTGTAGGCACGTCACAATACAAAAAAAAAATGTCACGGGCTGGGTTCCCTAGTTTAATAAATAACAAAACGCTTCATAACTGGAGTGATTTTTCAAAGGTTTGACTAAAAAAGAGTAAAGAAACCGCGAATAGACTATATAGGCCACTGTTTCACCTCTGTATTGGGGGCCGCGGTGGTGTAGTGATTAGGTTACTCGCCTGCCTAATGGGCGAACCGGGTTTCGATCCCCCCCCCGGGGTCGCTCCGGTATCCTCGCTGGTCAGCACGGGTTTTCTCGGGATCTCCCGTTACAACGCCCTTGCATTCCGGCGCTGCTCCATGTTCGCCTCGCTTCACCCTCATTGTTTCTCAAGACCCCGATGTTAAGAGTTGCTCTAATATCTTCACTTCACTCTCCACGCCTGTGTAACCTTAAGGTGGTGGTGTATATATATATCCTTCCATAACTTATTGTTAGTATTTAATGTTTTTAGATTATATATTAAAACTTTCCTGCAACCCTCTATAGAAACGTTCATACTACAGTTTATACAAATGTTCACTCATGTTTATGTTAAAATGTTGATTTTGAAATGAAAATGAGCGACGCAAAAAAACTGAGGTATGGCCTGACTACTCGTTGGCGCTCTGTGAAGGTATCGGCAGAGAAAGATTGCCTCTGACGATAGTTGAGGAAGTGAAATCTGTTGGGTATGTAGGACTGTGGGAAGTAAACAGGTCTCGGAAACGCAGAGACCAACTGTAGGCCGCAGGCATGACCACAGGCTGGCTGCCTCACAACCACGTGATCTGCAGGAAATAAGCGAATTTCCTGTCTTGAAAGCTCCACTGCGGTATCGTTCTGCCTCCTTCATGTCCTTTTTTCTTCGTCCTTACTACACCCTCAGCCATCGGCTATCTCCTCGCACTTTCCCTCTGTCTTCGGCGGCTGCCGCTTTGTCTTCCTTTAAATGTAACGACGAAAGTTCTTCCCCACGACGTAGATATGGAGTCGAGTTTCGCCGTAAAACGCCGTAGAAAGGAAGGCTATTAGGTCCCGCCCCCTTAAAAGAAACGTGCGATGTCTGAGCTTTAAGGAGCCTCTTAAACTCGAGTGGCGTGGATAATGCTTCTTTCGCGGAAGGTGACACGATGAATCGCGATACAAGATTTCGCCTCTTCAAAAGTACAGTTTAACCCTAACGACCGCCATTTTTTAAGCTGGGATTATATTTTAATTTCCACGTGGTGTCATTTCTTTCACGCAATAACTTAAATGATGGCCCATATCTTTACCGTCATTACCGTAAATATAATTTTTGCCTTAAAAGTGCGGGCAATTTTTTAGAATGCCGCAACTCAGTATACCGCTTGTTGCACGGCAAAAAGGATTACGGAAAAAAAGTACATATTGATATAGGCTGTTCACGGTAAAACGAGTCCTTTTGAAAGCCCTGCTCAACATCTACTTGTACGCACGTTGTGTATTCTTCCGCCTTATGTAATATTAACGTTGTCATGGGCATCATCGCTTTATTCATGCGACGGTCAAGTGCGAAACTGTGGAATTATTATAAAAGTAAATATGTAACAAATTTGCTCATTTTTACACTTCGATACATTAAAAAAACACGGAGAGAAATAAATATTTTTAAGTTATCACAAACACTTTTTATTTGACGTTATGATATGGAACTGCTTTCTATCCATCGTTACCAACTTTACTGGGCGAACGTCTCTCAGTGCGCCCATTAAAATATATGCAAGCAGGGACAGTGACTTTTCTCTAAGGTTCATTTGTAAAGTGCTCACTTTATCGTGAACAGCCTTTACAATATAGGTTATGCATCATTGTAACAGCGCGGGCGAGGAACTTTTACACTCTGGATGTCCCTCAATATTGCGGCTTCGAAATAAACGGCGGAAGGGAATTAGGGATACACATGCATAACGCGCATCAATTCAAGTCTCAAAATACCACGCTTCCTTGACTTGCGCTGGGTTCGAACCCGGAACCTTTCGACCCGAAGTTAGCTGCTTGATAATGTCCTCCTCAAAGTTCGTATTCAACGGACACAAGTTTTAGACTAGTCCTTAGCATACCAATTACTTTGTTCGGTTTCGTGCGCTCAATGAAAGAAATAAAGGTTTTAATATCACTTATCCCATTTCTTAGCTTTACATCAATTTTTATAGGAAACTAAACAAACTGAAATAAATAAATATTACTTTTATTTAAAAGAAAACTAGCTTTCTGTAATTCACAAACAGCGCATAGAAAAATTCCAACGACAAGAAGTCAAACATTCTCTAATATTCGCCTTCATTAAAAATAATATTTTCTTACTGTAAACAAAACATTTGCTTTTTTTTTGCTGTGCAAACAAGCTTTGCAAGTATGTTTTTTAATTTTTTTTTCACGTGGAGTCAAAACTTGTACACATTAACAAATAGGGTCGGCCTCAGTGAAACACACTGAGGCCGACCCTACTCAAGAAATAAGTAGGCTTATTTTGACTGGTTTCAGTGACTCTCCCGTGTGGATAGATATCACCTTTGCCACCCGAAAACGCGAAAACCTTTGCACGCGTATGATGAACCAGATATAAAAACACGTTCAGAGCAAGTGTATACGATTGTGTGCGTTAGGCACGTGTAGGGAATTTTTTTGGTCTGCACTTCACACTGCGAAGCTCAGTAAACGATGATCTTACCCGTGGGTAAATGATTTGCGAACCGCCGTACTAGCCGAACGTGTAACCCAGAAGCTCATTGGCTATGAAAACGAAACAGCGTTTTTTTAATATTTTTTTTTTGTTGATTTAAGTACAGCGCGCGTCGTAAAATTCTTTGTTCGCGACACGCGAAACTGTAACTTAAAGCCGAACTGAAAAGTTTATAATACACCATCATTATTCTGTGTGGTTACAGCCAAACATTGTTTCATGCATCATTTCGAATAGACGGGCCCAGCTTGGCAGAGGAGTGTAAAGGTTTAAATGTGAAGTGAAATAGTTTTATGCCCTGTAATATCTGCATATTAGAAATATGTTTTAAGTAAGTTCTCGTCGTCCCCCTTGCCTCCCCCACTAGTAAATCATCGTGTTGCGCGCTGCATTCGCATGTGAAATGGCTTTCGATTTCCCGGATGGACGCACACAGTTTCGCCGTACCCTTCAATCTACGATTATTGCCATCCGTATGCATAAACTGCACACCGCATTGCAGGCACAGAATGTCCCAGGCTGCCAGGCCACGGAAAACGACATTTTATAATGCCCGGTCGCGCCAACATCTTTCCCCGATCCGAGATCGAATGATCTTAGATTCGAACCACGATCCAGTTTGATCTTGGTTCCAGTGTAAAAGTGTTGCGTCAACGAAATTTCATGATTCTGGATCTCCGATTCGTCGGTCTTGGTTCCAAAGTGAGAGATCGAGATTAAGTACGAGAAAAATTTTGCTATTGGTTCGTAATAAATTACGTCATGGAGTTGGCATATTTTTCGCTATAGATAGAACTAGATGTGCGATGTTTTATCTGTTTTAAGTGAATTATTGTTGTACGAATTTTAGTGAATAATATTCAAGTGCGTATAATGTTGGTTTAATTTTCCAAGAAAACAATCGAACGTAGTTCTATCTGTTGGCGCATTTTCAAACTACATTCGTCGACGATGGCTGATGATCTCGGATCGAGATTTCGAACCGCCAATTATGGCGGTTCGAAATGAACTTCATGTCTACCTCCAGTCCAGCTCTGAACTCGAATGGTGCAACAGAATTATGTGTCGATCTTAGATCCTATCTCGGATCGAGTTTCGAACCACGATGGTGCAACCTGGCATAAGGGACGATTTCTGCATGCACCATACATACGTGTCCATCCCCCATACCCCATTCACACCTAACGGTTATAAAATTGTCATTGAATATTTTCTGGGTTGTATTTACTGTTGATCATATACATTTCCATTACATGTAATTAAAAAGTATTTACTTATGTTGTCACTCCATTTAATATTATTACAAATTGAGCTTTATTAAATGAGTTAAAAGTAAAATTGTTTGGAAATTTTATAGTTTACTGGCAGAGAGAATATATATAAGCATATTTCATTTGTTTCTAGACAGTATTCTGTATTAACATTTCGTTTCTTATTTTTCATTTCTTCCCTATAGAATAGTAGGCAATAAGTGTTTATTAAACAAAATACTAAATAAAATGATCCTGGTTGTCTCTCGTTTCGCTATTGCTGATTGGCGGAGAGATATGTAATGTTCAGAAGACAGCCAATCGGAAGACAGGAGACAACATAAGTAAGGTAGATATAAAATATTACTAATATTTTCTATAGAACAATTCTTGCCACCTCCAAAGATGGACATATGTCGTAAATTAATTAAGTTTCAATTATTTAATATTTAATCAAATTATTACGAGATATTGTAATTTCGAATAATTATTGATTGAAGATGATCAATATTAATTGTATTGCATTTGAGAAGATTATTTAATGATTTATTGAATTTGTGGGAAAAGAAGAACGAATTGAACAAAATATTCGAGAGGTCGAGAATTTCGACGTTATGGTAGATTTGAAAGGTCACAACTGACAACTCGTTGAGAATTATTTGAAATGTGACACCATGTTCGCTGTTAAGGCGGTCACTCACTTGTTATTACTCTCCGCGTTTCAGGTTCATAAGGGCGGTGCCGATAAGGGCGACGCAGCCTTGTGGATGAAGTACTCTGTCGCTACTACGCGCAAAGTTATGAACTGGCTTGCAGTGTTTTCGTCGCGCTGATCGGTTAGCCTGCTCGCCTCCCACCAAGGCCACCCGGGATCAATTTTGTGACAGTGCAGGCAATGTTTTGTAAATATATGTGATTTTAGCTGCGATAGTACAGATATGTACTTTTCTCTTAAAGCTTTCGATAAATGTTCGGAATTATTTCTTAATACATATTTTGTATTCGTTCAACGTTTCTATAGAAAACTAAATGTAAAATGCGTTTTGCCAAATACGAGTACATTCACGTGGTTTCACGTGGCTGTCAGCTACAGAATACCAGGATAAAGAAAATAAATACACTAAATATTCAACAGCTCTCGGCAGTATTCATTTCCCCCCCTTATGTGCAAAGTCATCTCTTTTATTTTGTAGGTGGGGCAAACATATTTTTTTTTTTGCAATCAAGCGCCACACTAATTACGGTTCCAACGCGTTCTCAGTGTTCACTTTCTCTTCTCTTTTGAAGGCAAAATACCGCATATTAATCGAGGATTAAATTATTGAAAGTACGTATGACCTGTTGAAATATCATACATTTGATGAATGTGTCTATACAGAAGTGGTTAGTGTACTTGGTTCTATTCAAGATGTCTCTAGTTCAATTTCCGCCACCCCCGTTGGGATTTCCCAAGTCGTTGTTGGGCGTGGTCGTGCCTGAAAGAACTTCATAAAGTGTGTTTCGTGCAATTCTGGTTGACCTGCAACTTTTATATTTTAAAAACTATTGTCTATCATCAAACAGCCAAATTACTTTGTGGAAGAAGTCCAAACAGTAACTTGTGATTTTGCAGTAAAACAATTTGGGAATTGCTACACATATTTTTTTTTTTTTTTTAATAATTTTACAGGATATGCGTCGGTAAGTTACAGGACGTTTTGTACAAATACTGAAAATTACACTCGGTATACTTATCAAGCAATGTTTTGCAAAATTCACAAAAACAAAATTTGTAGTTTTACCTAGAATTATTTTGGCATATAGTTCCCAGACTTTCTTTTTTTGTAAAAGTACGAACATTTCTTGTACAGTGAAAGTTTATATTGCGATAGCCATTCTCCCGTTAGCCATCCGTCGATTAGGGTCAATTTGGCAATTGTTTCCCCTCCCGGGTCACCGGAATTTTACAAATGGGAATCGTGTCGGACGATACCGCTGATCGGTGGGTTTTCTCAGGGATCTCCCGTTTCCCCTGCCATTGCGGTCCGGTGCTGCTACATACTCACTTCGTCCTCATTGGCCCTCAACACCTCTGTGCTAAGAGTCGCCCAAATCTCTCTACTCCACTCACCAACTGTAATTACCGGTTGCACCAATGAGTATGCCCGTCGTTTTGCAAAACATCTTTTTGCCTAAGATTAGGCAAAACGACTTCAGGCAAAATTACTTCAGGCAAAACGACTTCAGGCAAAACGACTTCAGGCAAAATTACTTCAGGCAAAACTACTTCAGGCAAAATTACTTCAGGCAAAACGACTCCAGGCAAAATGACTTCAGGAAAAACGACTTCAGGCAAAACGACTCACTCCCACACTAATAACTGTCCTGAACCGATATTCTAATATCCTGGCTTCTACATAATCTTCGCTTGGATCTTAGTTCTTATGTGAAAGTGTTGTACCAACGCGACTAGCCGAGGTCCGATCGTAGATCTCCTGATATAATCTTGGAAATAAAAGTCATCTAAGATTATTATGACACATTGTTGGCGAGTGGATGTCATTTTGAGATGTCGTGATGCAACAGTTTGTTTTGAACAGTAGGAGAAACTTGACGGAATTTGTTGCGACATACTAGTATTATTTAAACTGTGTAATCTGATTGAATGCACTGCAAAGTTCACAAGAGAATTATAATATCGTGTGTACGGAAGAAAAAGAAACAAAGTTAAAGACCTCGGAATTTCAAAACATGTGTACACGACTAGAGAAATGCAACATAAATCATAATTTTTACGAGCAAAATTTGACCCGTTTTTTAATGAAAATTTGCAATGCCGTTTTGGTGTTGGGTTGGAAACTCAGACTACAAAACCAATTATTCGTTCGTTAATTTTTATAATACTATTCTGAATGGAAAACAATAAAACACACAATATGATGTTTTTTCTGCTTCAGTATTTTCAATGCAGTAGAGATTTTATTTATTTTAAGCCCATTTAGTTTGGTTTTATATATCCAAAAAAAATTTATTGGTGCTTTTTATCGGGTTATTTCTTAACTAAGTGTCTTTGCTAAATCTTTTAGTGAAATGTACACTTGTACGAGCATATTTATTTATAATAATTTAAGTTCAACTATTGAAAGACTCACGTGAGGCGACTGGAAGAGTCAAAACGGCTTCACTGTTTTAGTTTAACAAATTACTATAAATTGATTCCCCCTCCCCCTACACATGTGGCCAGGAATTCCATTGAATTAAAGAAAAATTATGTGCAAATTGTTCGTTCGTTTTAAGTTTATTTGAGCTGTTATTCTTACCGCCATAACCAAAATCCGTAAACTGAGTAGTAACGGGCATCGAAGGCATCAGATTTGAGGACGCCGAGAATTGTGCAGACCTAGCGCGCAAGCGTCGGCAGCTCGAGGACATTCCCGAACTGCGAGCCGCCGTCCAGGACATGCGAAGGCCAAGCTCTCCGCTGATCGCGCAGGCGGGGCGGCAGCCGAGGCGAATTTCGTGCCGATGACCCACAGCAGAAAATCGGTAGCGTTTTCCGACCAAGCTCAACACACAAGGCGTGAGAATTTAGTGCAAGCAGGCAGACTTATTTCCACCAGCCATAATTTTATATGAGGTTCTTCAATAACCACGTTGCAAACAACGTTAGAAGAAAGACGTATTTCAAATACCAAGCTCATGCTGTGGCAACGCCATACCAGAGCTGGGAGTGCTATAACTTCGCCCATTTCGTATGTGTGGTCTTAAATTTGACATACGATGTGACCAATCTACACACTATGTAAACAGTAACTTCTCTCGCTCCTACAGTATTGTGTCAGCTGATGAACTGCTGCGGGATACGTGTTGTTAGGTTGGCTATTTGATGATGTCTTTGAAAGAAAATAGTACTCGGAACTAAAAGTTGTAATTTAAAATTGTAATTATAATTAACAACATTTATGGTTTAAATTATGTTTCCAAATTAATACTAAATTTTCTTGGCTATTAGTAACGGGACTTTAAAAACATGTTCAGCATTTATGACAGAGTATGTCAAAACATACGATCAGTAAACGTTTCCAGCCAATGGCTAGCAATGTTTATGTTTCCAGCCAATGGCTAGCCATGTTTATGTTTCCAGCCAATGGCTAGCCATGTTTATGTTTCCAGCCAATGGCTAGCCATGTTTATGTTTCCAGTCCGGTGAAGGCAGTTGTGTGAGCGCGATATTTCTCATAGTGTTTATTATACGAATATCTTATTGGTGTTATCGGAATATTTAATCGGTAGTTAATAATTTTTTATTTTCTTTCTCCAAACATAGTTGGTTGTAGGTATCGTTGTAGTGTGTTTTCTTGAGTGAAATGTAATATTAATCGGCACATCGTTAAACTGCTCGTTCCGCCATTTTCCTAACCGCCTTCCGCATTGAAGTAACACAATTATAATTTTCGTATATAAGTTAAAGTTTGTCTGTATTAGGAAACGCGCGCAGTGTTGATTTTACTGAATGATTTTGCAAATAATTATTTAATGCTAATAACGAACAAACGTGATTTTAGTGAAGTAAACTCGCAAGGATTGCCATAGAAAAACACGCGTTCAAGAGGTTACAACAGTAAGTTTGCGTGTTTTGTAAATGTATTTGTAAACCGTTAATATAATTATTGAAATGCACGTGGCCTGAAGAATGCCGCACTTTGCACACTTTTGTAGTGAGTGAATAATGTTTGTTGGTCTACGTCGTAAATTCGAGTGTAAGGTTAACTTGGGTCAAAGTGTGTGCGTGTATATATTACTGCATCTGTACGAATACGAACAGCGACGTATGTATCGCGTTTTGGAATTTGATTAAAGTTATGATATTTGAAGTTAAATAATTTAAATGTTATTTCCATACGAGGAAAATTTTCCACTGGTCCATCAAAACAATATGCAACTCAAAATGTCACACACTCATGCCGGAATCACATAGCCCCTACCAACACAGCACGAAACGACCAAAAACGCATCCATGACACATTTCAATGTGATTACTTGAATGTACAGCAAGACGGACACCACACTCTGCTCTCGGCATTTAACCTAACTATTTAGAAGGCGCTGATAGGCTACGTTAGACTCAAAGGCGGTGAACAAGAGGGAACTTTGTAATACAAATGGCGACAAATTGGTATCGCTAATGCATACAAAAGTAAAATTATTATTTTTAAGAGTTAGGTACAGTAGTTTTCAATTTAATTTTCTTATAAGCTGCGTATTTAACATTGTAGGGAAAGCTTGCAATGCAATTTCATTTTGCAATGTTGTACATTCTTGTGTCGTGCCGCACGACACGACGAAGAATAAATATAATTTCTAATCCAAAATTGCTGGTCGAACGACAGAATCGGTCGGGCTTACGACGATCTATGTAGTATTTCATTGGCTTTTGGCCGTCGTGTCGTGTGCGTTGGAGCTATGTGATTCCGGCATCGTAAGAACATCAAAATAATCCCGTCTCATGAAAGACGATAAACAACCCCCCCCCCCCCCATTCACTGCTCATTTTTTCCTTTTTCCCTTGAAATAAAATTTAGTAGATACCTTAATTGGGCCCATATTTAATTGCTATGAATATTTATCTGTGTTATTGATTGAAACTCTAACACTCTGGTTCTGAAGGGTTTCAAAATGTAAAGCTCACTGGTCATTCAAATTTGTAAGTTGTATTACTTGTATTTTTTTTAGAACGTTAATAAAATTTGTCAAGCTTGTTACGTAGGGATACTTGTTAGCAAATAAATTTAAAGCTCTTTCCTGTTTTTAAAGGCTATATTTGAAAGTAACATAATGGCATGTAGGTTTCAACGTTGGAGTCTTTCATAAACGATTTAAGCATTTTTGTTTTGCAAATTAAAAGCGCTCATATGTTTCAACATATATTGTTAAGAATATTATAAGAATAACGGAAGAATAATTCACATAAATAGGATTTACATTGGAAAGACAACTTTTTTATATCGAGTAAATTACAACATGCTTATCAAACCAAATTCTTTCAATTTAAGCACCCAACGAAGGTGCTCCAACATCATAAAGAAGTGTGCCATGCATCAGCAGGAACCGCGACATTCCAAATTTATCGCTAAGGAAAATGAACTTTATGATGTCTTCAATCTTTGGTAGGTGGTGCATCTTTTTAGTGTGTAAGTAACATGTTCGTTTGATATATTGTTGCTGTAGGTCACATCTGCTTCTCTAGAGCACTTTGTAACATCTCTGAACTGAAATACAGTTTTTTATTTAGTACCCAAGAATAAGCCTAGGACTGTATTCACAATTTTGAGGAGGGATGTTTCGAGACTGAACTTCAGTGTAAATATCAACACTGAGTCAGAAATAAGTTTTTATTCGCAGCAAGACAATCTGAACACGTAGGTATTTGAGAAAGGTTGTTAAATTATTTTGTATGTGGACCTGCAATACTTAACATTTGAGTTACTAAATGAGCGTTATTAAAATTACTGAAATTAACTAACATTTGCTTAAATATTATTTTGTCCACCTACATACTTTAACATCCTGAGAATTATAACCACCATAGAAGTATCAGGTTGTACAGAGTTTGTTGTCATATCATACCATGAAGCTGAATTATGTACTTTTAATGCAATAGTAGGCATAGTCTGTATGTAAGAATGTATGCTGTCTTTAAAAAAAAGTAAGGGGGGCGGTATTTCGGTATTTGTGCATTCCTGGGGGTGGGGGGGATCTTGGTATTTGGTGTTTTTGGAAACCATGCTAAATTTTTATTTACAAGAACTTACTTCAGGTAAGTGTGACAAGATTAGTTGTCATTAATATATTTAGAGTGTATTCAAAAACAATAAAATATCTTATTCATTTGGCAGTCAAAATACAATTTCATTAAATTATCAATTTATAGACTTATTACATGGGCTGTTAGTCATATACATAAAATATTTATAAACTAAAAAAAAAAATGGGATTGTTGCCAACCTGCAACTGTTTGAACAGCTCTTCACAGCTTGTAAAAGTCATTTGGGAGGAGGTACATGCAGTTTGTTTACAAAAACAGGCAGTCACATGTTGTTTGTTTACAAATACTGGCAGTCACATGGTGTTTGTTTGCAAACAGTCACCTTCAATGACAGTTCAGCTGTGGAAGAAGGATACATAGCCACACAGATGCCATTGGCACTACTTTCCTAGAACTGTCAAATTTGGAACCACTTATATGTAATGGTCTATACCCTGTCTGCTGCTGTTACAAGACTCCTACAGCGCGGCGTGGCCGCTTCCAGCAGTGTCTGCTCTGGCGTCGCGCGCGCACTCAGCAAGATTTTTAAAGCACTCAAAACACTATGAAAATTACTAACTAAATACTAAAATATTATGGGAATACTAAATATAAGTGCAATGCTAAAAATATCGAAAAATGGCTGACAGGCCTAACCAGGAATTTAATAACATAGTAACCACTCATAAGAAAGCGCCAAATTCAAAAGTGCCAACTTCTGCATACCTTTTATTTCTTAATTGACGACTTACCCGTCACACTGTTGCAGGCTGTGATACCAAGATACGTTGTTAATCATTTAATTTATTGTTACAAAACATGTGAAACTGTGGACATTTGGGAATTATAGACGAAATCTGTTTTTACTGAGGGCAAAAATTTTAACGTGGCCTCAATTTGAAAATGACGTCAGATCAAGCAAAGAATTCCAATAGCGAATCCCTTCCTAAGTGACCGCTGCGTAGTTTTTTTTTTTTTTTTTTTTTTTTTTTTTTTTTTTTTTTTTTTTTTTTTTTTCGGAAATACTTGTGCGTTACCGAAGGAAAACATTAAAAGTGCCTGCAATCTGTTTTCATGCAAAAGTGTATCTCGGTTCCTATTGTCGCGGAACACACACTGAATATTTCAGGCTTTATTTTTTAGTTCCTTCGACACGACAGAATACGGCATTTTTTAAACTGGTGTGTCTTGAAATAACTGTACGAATATCTGCAAACTTTTAAGGCCATCAGCTGAATGTTGTTACAGAATTCACACCGATAAAACAAAATGGTCGTCTGTTAAAGCTCCTTAGTCACAGTACAACAAGGAAAATAGCCTGCACATCAATTTAATTCTAACAACGTAGAGGCGATACGGAGCTTCATATGCGTGCCATTTTCACCCTTATCGCTTCCTTCCTTCCGGGCCTCAAACGCGGAAAATTAGCTCGAGTTGGGGGGAGCGTTTGTTTACTTTCTTTGGTGTTCTTTTAGACGGCCTCCTTTCTGGAAAGCGTATACTAAATACTTTTGCTCTCGTACCGAAATTACTTTGTAGTCTCGCGACCATAAAGGCCGACCGTTGAAATAGCTTTTACTAATTCACCGTTGGCAGGATAACCAGACATTGTGTCTACACAGCTGTTTCTTGTATCTTTGTTCGCGAGTCACGTGGTGCGGCCACCACCCATTCAGGTTCTTCGTTATTATACGTCGTCTTGGTTGCCCTCGCTGCAGGAAGTTAATTATTTCACGTCTTATACCAGCAGGTTCTCGCGGGAGAAGTCTGAGAAGTTGCCGGGGGCAAATAAAAAAAAAAAAGTCCCCGTTCCTTAGTTATGAACGTAAACGGAAGGTGTATAGGAAAGAAAGAAAAAGAGAGAGGATGCCATTGTAGCTGGAAAGTGGGCGCTAAGAGGCAAGTTTGCATGCGGCACAGATTAAAAAATTTCGTTGCCTCCGTCTATTTAAAGTTCCTTCGCTGAATTTGACCTATTTATGTTAACGGGAGAGGCGGGACCCTTATTAGCAAAGGAATTTAATTAATTTTCAAACTTTCCTCCGCTCGTAGACCACCAGCAGTTGCTGTGTTTATAAAAAATGTAGGTAACTGATTAAAAACACGCGAAACAACGTTTACATAGTTTTTCCCCAACATTTTACAATCAATGAACTTTATATATAAATATAATTTTCCCACTGATCACATTTAGAATAAAAAGGTAAAAAAATAATTATGTTAAATTTCCCCCAAAATCTACATTTTTACAAGATTACATCTCTTTCCAGCTATATGCCGGTTACATATAATTATTTAGCTTTAAACCATACTTAACTAATATGGCAGCAAGGACCCCCCCCCCTTTATTTTAATGTTGACAAACGGAAGAGCAGTTCCTGCCCAAGTGAAAAACCCTGTTTTGTCTCCCCGAATCTGGGCGAGACACCTGTATTTATATTTTATTTGAAATTATTTAGAACATTATAAAATGATCTTCACTCCGTCGAAAACCAGAATTCCTGGAGGGGTACTCTGGTGTTACGTGACTGGCTGGCTGGCATCACGTAGTTAAGGTGACGTACGAGAGAGGGGAAGGCAGTCATAGTTTCCGTGGGCGGCACGCCCCGGCGGCGCCCATACTTGCAGACCAGCAGGCCCGCCCACCGGACGTGAGGCGTGGAGCTCGTCAAACATATCCCCGTCGCAGCGAAGGTAAGCCGTCCCGAACAGCCAACAGTTTCTCAATTTCATATGGCACCGTCGGTTTAGCTTTCGTTCGATGAGCAGGGATAGCCGTCACACCACGCTATGAGAAATAATCAGAAGTTACTCGTGCCATTTTCGATATAATAAAAAGTTTTGAAATCAACCACTGGAAACAATTTCTGCTCATACGCTCATATGTCATGAAGTAAAGAAGTAGACGAATAATTTCATATATGTTTGAAACAAATTAAGTGAATTTGTTCTTTGCCTTTCTGTCATTTTAGATAATAAATAGTAATTAAAATTATTGGTTACTGTAATTGTGTGGTTTACGCAGAGGAGTAATATTTTAATAACATTAATGAATATATTTTTTATAGTCTTTGCAGAAAAAATATCAAGTATAGCGGAAAAATCTTGATGATAACGTCGAAGAAACAAATTAGAACGTACGGAGTGTTTATTTAAGTTCTCCAAGAACAACTACGGTGTTACAGAAAAATCCCATCGAATTACGAAAAAAAAAAAAAAAAAAAAAAAAAATGCTAAAAAATGTTATCAGAAATTTTTGTCAATTGCAAACGTTTCATTGTTTTGTTTCTTTAACGAAATTGTCATAAATTAAAAAATGTATATACTGTGTATTTACGGAAAATCTCCGGAGATTTGCGACTAGGCCTACCAGGTTCTGTGTATTTGCGGATTATGAAAAGAGATAACAATAAGGATGTTTTATATATATATATATATGTTTTTATTTATATAAACACACAGGATGTATCACCTAAAACTTCCGCCGCAAATATTTCGGAAGTGAAAGTTGTTATTGATGTGTTGGTTTAGCACAATTGAAGTTTATACAAAGGCTCATAACTGTAACTAGACACAGATTGTAATAAGTATTACAATGTGCAGTCCTTGAACAAAGTTACGCGCATAAAGCTAAAGATTAAGTCTGATGGATAATTTGAGATGTTTCAATTATACGGCATAATCTGCAAAGAACTAAAGATTGTAATATATTCAAGTTGTGGAGAAATTAGACGGAATATAAAGAGTATATTTTTATAATAGATAGTGTTATTGATTTCTACCGCCTGATACGTCACCCGAAGTATAGTCCTTGTAATACTTAAGCACCAGGAATAGTAACAATTTGGAGAATGATATAAAGGAGTAAAGTAAAAGTGTTGCATGTTAGAATTGAGTGAAGGACAGGTCTGGTGAGCTTCAAGCCAGTAGGACTCAGTGTAATCACCGTGCCCTGGTAACTGTACAGCTCTGCAGTCTGGCTAGACCACCAAAACAACGCGATATCGTAATATTACACTCTTAAACACTTCAATTCCTCTGCTCCATTTAACTGCTTAGTTACTAGGCTACCGTGTTCATGTTTGTGTTTAGATTCAGATACCGTTGCACCGATTGCATTGGGACATCCCCGTGAGTACATTCTTCATGATACGTCTTACTACCAAGACGTTGTACGCGCGGGATGAAGGTATTTACTAATGTGGCAAAGGCGTACGTTCTTACGATATATGGCGAATGTAGGAAGAACTCATTCGTTCTTGTAATGTGTATGCTGAGAGATATCCCAATAGATGCCAACTCTCCCTTAACTGGTTAAAGAGGTTCGCAAATAACTGTCGAACGCTGCCTTAGTCTGGTAACATCCGTGGCGAATTTCTTCTTCACTTTCATTCACCAAGAGAAATTTCTTTAAAGGGGTACATATATTTTTACACGTTAAGACACCCTCCTCCTAGCAGCTCTATTCCCCGTTTGAGCTCCAGAAGCAAACGTCGATAAGGGCAATGACGACAAGCGCATCAAGAGTCCAGTCGTCCCTATGAGCTAGGTACCAAACTGGGGTGGAAGCTTTTATTTCTACTGCGTGTACTTGTCGGACTCGAACAGGTGACAGTAAATTTGTTGGTTAAGATTAGGGGAAAATTCCAATGCGTTACCGCATACAAGTTTCGCAGAAATTCGCTTTGCTAATATTTAGGTACAATAGTGTAGAAAAATGCCAAATTCCATATTTTAATGCCTGGAAAACAAATTTTCTAATGTGCGACGTGTTTTAAAAATGACTTGCATAGCTCATCCAAAGTATTATTTTATTTCTTTATTTATTTTTAGATTGAGCCAATCGGAATATGTTAGAGATTTTCGTCATAAACATGGATTTCCAACACTGTGTAATGAATCATTCAGGTAAGCGTGCGCCAAATAAAAACTTACAAGTTGAAACGAGTGTTTACAGAATTAAAATAGAATTCACACTGCCAAGAGCCATTGTTCTCTCTTTGTATATATTGTCGGCTTTTCTGTTCATTAATTATTTTAGAGTTTTTTCAAACCGTTGATATGAATCGCTTGATATAAAGTCTAAGAAATGATTTTTTTTTAAATAAGTTAACATTAATAGAATTCTCTTACTGCAAAACTTTACCCGATAACTTTCCCTGCACTGCCCCGCGAGAGCTTTAGGAACTGTATATCCTGGAATATGATTAACTACATTTATGAATTTACATATATCGGACAATGGCTACGATACAATGATTATGTTTGCTTGTTTCGCCTGATAGCGTGCCATATTAAAATTCACCTGATTTGTTTCTGTTCGAGTCTTGAAAAAAAAAAATGTGTTTCGAAACAACTATAAATTGTGTTTTAAAAAGTATCTAGGGGATCACAACTTAAACAGATGATTTCCGGAACTTGTAGGTACGACACGAGCTTTTCAACATGTTACTTGACACATCGAGAATCGAATGCAATGCAACACGAATATCGATTGTATGACTATCGGGATTGTGGTATTATACGCATAAAGGCTTTCGCGTGAAGAGATTAACCTGATATTGAACAAAAATTCAGTAGTTTTCTGTCTTCAGACGTCTGAAGATTAAACGTATTAAATGCTCGGTAGTGTAGTAACATACATTCTCTGTGCTAAATTACAGCAGCATTTATACCCATAAAAATGATCGTATTATTCGCAATATGCTCAGATTCCGTACATCCCTCTCTCAGACCAATGTAAGAAATATACGGAAGCCTTTTAAAATAATGAAATAGCTACTGCAGACCAAGAGCTTGCAGTCTTTTTTTATACCGCCCTCTTTTATACGTAATACCACATGTCTAAAATGTACCAGCAATTGCTGTCGCCTGTAATTTACGCAACACGCATGACGGCTGTGTGCTGCTCGTAGCGAGCTGTAAAATACGTTGATTAATACCTTACACAGATGTCGTTTTCAAGAAAATAAACCAATACATGTAACTTCCATAATTTTTACATGATCACATGTCACGCTGACAATTCAACTTGTTTGGAAACATACGTTTATAAAACTGACTCACATTATTATTTTTAAAATAGTTCAGTAAACTTTATTAGTTATATCTTAAAAAAAAAAAAAAGTTCATGAATTCAAAGATAAATAAAAATTACGGAAATTGAAACATTTTTAAAGTTCAAAACAATTAATTTCAGATTGCCGTACAGAAGGATTTGTGAGTAAACTATCAGGGATATAGTGCATAAAAGTGTGCTAGCTTATATTGAATTGCGTGCTTATATTTTTCCTTCAGTACATTTTAATCGTATCCCCATATTGGATTTAAATACGGCAGGACATCTACGTTTGTATTTGCTTGATTTAGCTCGCGTGTGCATAAATAAATAAATAAATACAGGTATACTGCTTCACGTAGTCCCCTATTCCACCAAGGCCACAAAAATGTTTCTGAATATCGTTATGCGTTCATTTGTCAATTCGTAAAACTATGATATATGTTGGATCTTTACCAATGCCCAACGTTAAGGTTATTTAACACTCGATGAGTACGTTTCACTTAACAAGACTCAGTGCCGTTTTGTCAGTCATTGCTACGTTTCTTACACATAGAACAACTACTTCCTTGCCGATCTCCGGTAGCGCAGTCGGTTGGTTCGCCACGGATCTGGGGTGCGGGAGGCTCTGGGTTCGAATCCCGGGCAACGCATGGGTGTCCACTTAAGTTCGGTTGTATGTTAGTCTGTAAGCCGCCCCTTGCTGAGCAGCAAAAAGCCAGGGTACGTTATAAAGGCCCTTACAATTACAACAACAACTGCCTTAATCAAACAGCTTTACTCTACAACACTATTCAGAAGTGCACTGGAGGAGTTACTGAAGTAGAGGCAGGAAACCCCACATTGTACACGATGGGAAGAAATTTTCTCTCAGCCTGACGTGGAAGTTAATATTGCTACACCCGATGGCGGCATGCTTGGGGGGGGGGGGGGACGAAACACACGGAGATTCACGCCAAGAAGAGGAAGCACAAGTATCCTGGATGTGTTTGGATCCGGATACCCACAGCCACGCCAGGAATGAAGTTATATCTCCCGGTTGTAAAAAAAAGAACTTTTTATGGCTCGCGGGGAAAAGAGATATTCGAGGAAATTCCCGTGGCGCTTCAATCCAGACGGTAAATAAATTGCACCCTAACACTGCCACAATCTTACTACTGTGCTCTCAGACCTTGGCAAGTGTGAAGCTGGCTGATTCTCTGCAATATGCTGAGTCTGGAGGAGAAGGGTCCATTTATTTCAAACACAGAAAATTATGTTCTGGAGATGAATATTTCTAATCGTAGAGTGTCAAATACTACGTGGCAGTGATAAATATAAAGAAATTATATCTCATACTTTGGTTATAGCAGATTAATTGCCAAGCGAAGACTTTCGTAAGTCACTTTATATATATATATATATATATATATATATATATATATATATATAATATAATTGTTAATAAATTTTCTTTGTCATGTGTACTATTTTCATATACTACTTATATCCACATAATGAGTGTCCCTATACTTTACCAAAATGTATATAAAAAAAATATTATTTCCACTAGACATTTGAATATATTATTCAAGCAAGATGATATTTGCTTACTACTCAGTCATTTTGGCATCATTATATTCTTGTCACAGAAAACTGGACTTGTGGGAAAAGCCTGTTCGCTGAAGACACTGATGAGCACTTGCAGTTGAAATTATGGCTAACGATGATTGCTACTGTTTAAATAATTTAATCTTACCAAAAATAAAAGTAATTCTAACTCCATCAATTCACTGTGATCCCATTACTTTTAACAAGAAATTCTGCAGACAAACCAACTCAACAGTCCACGATAGGAAAAATATTGTTTCCAAATTATATAACTTTATATATATATACATATATACACTCACACACACATATATATATATACATACACACATACAAATATAGTCACAGTTGTGCTGGAGATGAGTTACGCACATAGTCTTGAAGTTTTATTAAAATTGAAGTTTTTAAACAGTATAATTAATAATTTATGTTCTTTTTGTCGCACTCACAGCAGTCACAGTCTGCACAAAAGTAATATATTTCAATTTCCATGCATTTCACATACTCGCTTGTAGTAAGTGAGTCGACGACAGTGTTAATAATAACCTGCGGCGAAAGATAATAAACGAACAGGGAGGACAAATAATTCGTTGCTTTAAAACATCCGCAATCCACTGTAGTCGTCATAATAAACAAAAGGTAAGCTTTAAGTCTAGTTATCATATATAATTAATACCAAATAAAACTTTTTTTTTTGTCATGACAGTCTAAATTGACTTTTAACATATTTTAACTTTTTTTTTTTTGTCATGGCAGTCTAAATATGTTAAAATTTTTCTTCTACGCCGCCAAAAATGCATTTCATTTAGTACTAAAGATTATTTGATTCGTATCCAGTAAACCAATAAATATCCGTGCCTACAAATTAATGAATAATTATAGCGTTTTCTTGTAACGGCCGTCACTATTCCAGCGTCATTAAACATATTATTCCAACGCTTAGGCATACATACATTTCAAACCGAATTTCGCAGAACGTCTCATTCTTAAACTCTCGACGCCCCCAAATTTTAACCTCCATTCCTGTTTCCAGGAAGTACATAACAGTTTAATGTAACAGTTTTTTGATGGGGTCTGATCTTTCATGTGACTCTAATTCCACGTCATTACAGTTAATTACTCGCCTAGCTGTGTTCACCCATCTGTTTAGTTTTTTGTTGTAGGGCTTATATGCTGAGTAGTAGGGTTTGGCCGATTCTGAAACAAGGGCGTGGGGCGCAGAAGCACAGGAGACGAGGAGCCGCCATTTTGTTACGTCACAGACCGCCATCTTGGATGTTATTGACTATTTACTCCTTACCCATACGACGTTCGACAAGCTGTCTTCAGTTTTTCGTTGCAGGGCTTGTATATTGTAATATATAAATATAATGTAAAATATTATGTACAATTTCAAATGTTTTTGATATGCGGTAATGGCTTCAAGTCACAAAGTGACAAGTAATTTTATTTTCTTCTTTCATCCGTTAACCTACGCAATCACTTTGACATAATTCTGGACACTGATCGTACATACTTTCTCTGCACACGAAATAAATTGAGTCTATATATTTCGTGTATCCATCGCCTGGTGTTCATTAATCGTAACAGTAAAACTATGGTACAAAACATTTTAAGTGCAGAGTTGAGTTAGTATTTTCTCAGAATATCGCGTCTCCATATAATAAACTCTAGAGATACGTTCTATTGAGTGTACTAATGTTCTGGTTCTCCTATTGCGTCCTGCAAAGTTCGCTTGCTCAGCCATTTCCACTTCACGCACGCACAGATTTAGCCACAAATCTTCGCCGTTTTGTTACGTGCGGAAATGCAAAGCCAAATTTAGAATATTCGTAGTGGTTTAAATTTTTCTTTAAAAGAAATTGTTTACCCTTCCGTAATCCATGGGCTCGCTGCGTGCGCTAAGTGGAAAATGTTTTCCGGCCGGCCAAAGCTGGAAAATAAATTAATTATTACTCTTCGTTTTTTTTTTTTCTGGGTAGTGAAATTGCGTGTTTCGGTGGTAGAAAATAATTAACGCTGAGTAAAAATTTTGCCATGTGAAAAAAAAAAACAAGGCGCGCCTGGGTTTTTTAAAGTGTCAGCGAGGGGAAACTAAAGGAGCTTTACGCGTGGGGAAACAGTAAATATGTGCGTTTGTGGCAAAGTGTAGTTTATCACTCTTTCCATTGTCCCTTCTTCCGCGCCCACTTCCTTCCCCAGGGACAATTCTCTCACGTGTTTATCCCACCTATGGGACCTCGCAGCCAGTGACGCGGCGTCATTATGTGATTTCCCCTGCGGGTTCCGCGGCCGCACGCCAGGAGCGCTAGTTCGTCGGCGCGCCGCCAGGGGCGTCGCTTATCCGCATACGCGGTTAGCGCGGCCATTAATCATTCGACGTTTTCGCGTTGCGGAGTTTTTTAACCTTGACATTCGACGCATTTTTTCGTTTTTTGACAGGAATACGTCTTAAAATTTGCATCCATAGTGGGAGGTAATCCAGAAAATCAGATGATAACAAAATCGGGGGATACAGTTTGACATTGCAGTTTCGAAGCTATCGTTTACGTTCGAAATTCAATTACACCAGTCGATTGCCAAAGGATCAAAGGATGTGTTACATTGAGTGAGAACTGAGAAGCATCTCACGGCGTTGGGAAGGGGGGGGGGGGGTCCCAATATTGAGTTCGTTTCGCCACGTCTCACAACTTCCGCGTAGTCTAACTTTTGACTATGAGAAGCTACGACGCTCGTTTGGGTTTCAATTGACAGCTCTCGTCACGATCAATCGATTGCGTCCATAAAAACATTTATGTGGCGTGGTTATGGTGAAATTGTGTGAGTGCAACGTAAAAAATTAAGTAAACTCAACACATTGTCGGCCTATACTCGTCAAAAAGCCAAGTCGAGATACAGAAATTGTACACGGTTGGAAAGAGCATCTCAAAAGCAATCCACTGATACCCATAAAACCCCATATGATCTAGTGAAGCGTTGCCGGGAACGTAAAATAAACTTCAAGGCGTCCGAGCGCGTCAACGTAGACGTGTTCACGCAAAACAAAAGGCCGTGTCCCCAACACAGCAACACCCCATTTATTTTTTTTAAGAAGAACTGAACGTGTCACGTTCCCCTTACATGCAACACGGTTGTGCAACTAAGAACCAGGTTTAGTTAATTCAGGTAAACTTACTATAGGCTGTTCAGGGTAAAGCGAGCACTTTTTAAGGCCCTCACAAAAGACATTAGCCTGTAATAAATATATTTCATTGCAGTCTCAGACGTTAACTGTTGAGTGTGATAAAATGTAAACACTGCGTTTATTAGTCATATTGCACTATTTAAATTATGAAGTGGCGGAAAGCTATAAATAAATTGTAAGGAAAAGTTTAGCAGGGCCTTAAAAAGTGCTCACTTTACCATGAACAGCCTATACATTACTTACGGGAGGACCAGTGGTGGCTGAGCGGTTAGCCTGCTCGCCTTCCAAGCAAAGGCGAACCGGGTTCAACCTCCGGACGGATCACTCCCGTATTCACGCCTGTGGCAATCTTTTCGGACGACGCCGGTGGCCGGAGGGTTTTCTCGGGGATTTCCAACTTCCCCACGTCCTTTCATCCCGACGCTGCTCCACACTCATCTCAATCGCCCTCGACAGCTCTCAAGTCCTCGCTGTTAAGAGCCGTCCAAATCTCTTCACTTGCTCACTTTTACTGATAGAATGTCAGTCACATAATGATGTGTGATTGCTAATAGTTCAGCGTTAATGAAACATTACCGAAAGCAATATTTGAAACATATGTCTGCCCCTACCTGCATTTGTATCAAAGGGCATGTAGAATGGTAAGCGCCCAGTAAAATTGAAAACGCTGTTCACGATAAGTGAGCACTTTTGAAAGGAACCTTAGAACAAAATCACTGCCCCTACCTGCATATATTTTAACAGGTGCACTGAGTAACATTCGCCCAGTAAAGTTGGTAACGATAGTTTAAAAGTAGTTCGATATCTTAACGTCCAGTAAAAAGTGTCGTGTAACAGTTTGTAATAGCTTACATTTTTTTTTCGCTTTCTCTTTTTTTTTTTATGCAGCGATGTATAAAAATGAGCAGCTTTGTGAAATATTAACTTTCCTCCTAATTGCACAGTTTTGCTTGACTCTGACGCATGACTAAAGCGATGAGGCCCATGGCAATGTTAATTTTACATAAGGCGGAATAATACACAGCATCAATACAAGCAGATATCAAACAGGGCCTTCAAAAGTGCTAATTTTTCTGTGAACAGTCTATAACGACAGATATGTATTTAGTCACATGTCTTAATATTGAATTGAGAGTGTTAGGGAAACTTTTGTGAATACTGAGTTTGATTGTTTTGCTTTATTTTTTTTTTACGTGCGTGTAAAAGTGTGCATAGAATTTAATAATGATCAGATTTTTCAAAAGCGCTCAGTTTCCTGTAAAAAAAAGAATGCCTTCAGAGCTTTATATGCATTTGGTATTTATTGAAACACGTATTATGTGGAAATTGTGAACATTGTCTGTGATATTTTCTTCTGCAATATGACAACTAACTACATGCAAGTATTTCTCGTAAGCGCACCGAAACTTGTAACTAATAAGTGATGACGTTTATGTTTGGTCTTAACTTCCATGAAAACGTCTACCTTTGTTTTGCATACCTACAAACGACATTTCATAGGGTTGAATTTTGAGGATAATGTACATGGTCATATTTATAACAAGGCGAGTAATTAACTAGTGTCCATTAAAAAAAAAAAAATTTACTTAAAGCAGTTAGCTATCTGTGAGAATTTCAGTGTTTCAATCAGTCAACAGTAACTGGCAGATTTCACAGTTAGTTTAGTGAATCTAACTAATGAATCAATGAAAAAATTCCACATTTCCTTCACAACATTTTACACTAACTCATCAGTGATTTTTTCACTGTTTTTTTTTTTTTTTTTTCAGTGGTTGATATTTTGACTGACGGATGAGTTAAACTGCGTGTAAAAATGGCCGTCGAACAACGTATATAATTGGCCTTTAAACAACGCGTATCAAGTCAAATAATAACGAACAAATTAATAAATACAACACAAAATACTTTCTAAAATGTTTCTTGTCTTTCACAACACCAGATTACGAGGTAAAATGAACATTCAGCCATTCATTCCGTTCTTACGTCTTTCATTTCGTTTTCATGTAATCAGCTCAGAGCTCTGTTTGAAGGTTTTAACTGTCTATAAAGTGGTGAAGAGAGTACACTCATATATACTATTCGTTTGAACAATCCTAACGCAACTTATTAAATTAAAAACGAAAAGTTAGGGCATAGAATTTAAATACTCAAAATTTCGACAGTAAACATAACACGTATATTTCCCTCTTATTTATACTAAACTTCATAGCGCAGATGGTGAGGTAGCGGTCTTAAAGCAAAGTTACAAGGGCTTGTGAGTTTGTTCTCGACCACCTTCAAAACATTTTTATTTTATTTATTTAAATTACGGTAAATTATGATATATGAATAGTAAACTATCGTAGATATGTTTATTTCACGTTATTATTTTGCTAAATTTAACGAAAACCATTATTAATTTGGCACTGTAGTCGACCGTCACTCATTTATCAGTGAAATTTCTTCACGTCACTAATTCAATCAGTGAAATTTTTTCACTAAAACAGTCAATGGTTTACCATTGATCTAAGTGGAGCCATTTCACTGATTCAAGTAGTTGAATTTCACTGCGAATCAGTGGTTTTCCACTGATTCGAATTTATAATGCAGAGACCTGTCACTGTCCATAACGTTTACATCACGTTCCAATATAACGTGTTAGCATAAAATATTAAGCTACACATGAATACCTCGTATTTAGTGGATAGGTTGTGTGAACACTTTCTGAAATTCCCATGGGGTCGCGGTTATTACGCGGTTGGAGCACATACCTCCCTCCAAGGTGAACCGTGTTCGACTCCCGACGGGGCCGCTCCCGGATTACCGCACATGGGAAACATGCCGGAACGATGCATCTAGTCGGTGGGTTTTCTCGGGAGTCTCCCCCCCATCCTTGCATTCCGGCGCCACTTCATTCCCACCTCGTTTCGTCCTCATTGGCTTTCAATACCTCGCTGTTAAGAGCCACCTAAGTGAAAACGAGTGGTAGACACAATATTTATTTGGAGTGGTGATTCAGATTTTGAGGATTAGCCATCCAATCGACTTTCAGGTGCTAGCAGTAACAGGAAGTAGCTGTGAGGTGGATTGTGGGGGTGGCTAACTGTAATAGTGAACATTGTGTTTTGGCGTATAGCTAGGTTGGTTTATTACTATTTTAGAAGAGGGAAAAAACGTTTTACAATTTCTGAGATCTTCTGTAAAGGATAAAAGTGTGTGTTAATGAAGAGAGTGAAATATGTTGTATTTATATTTGTTTCAATATAAACACTGTAGTAGAATTTAGGGTGTTGGAATAATTTAATTCAAATAATGACCACCTACACACTTTGTAACTCAGTTTAATTCCTTGTTGGCGTATTAATACTGCATTAATAACAATGTACTTGTTTTCCAGAGCAATCGCATTTTATTAGGTGTAAAGTCAAGCTTTAACCCTTACAGGCCCACTTTAAAGTACGGTTGAAAGTGTTGCAAAAAGTGCATTTTATGATGTGTGCTGTACTTAAGCCGACACAACACTTGATTAGTTGCCACAGGCAATGAGCTGTAGGCTATATATATATATATATATATATATATATATATATATATATATATATATATATATATATATATATATATATATATATATACCACTATAGTTTGTTCACGGTAAAATGAGCACTTTTGAAAGCCCTGCTAAAGACCTACTTTTAAACACATCGTGTATCCTTCCGCTATATGTAAAATCAACCTTGACATCGACCTCATCACTTTATTCAAACGCCAGTAAAAGGAAACTGTAAAATTATTATAAAAGGAACTATTTTACAAATTGGTTAATTCTTACACTTACACTCACTTAAAAAAATCAGAACGAAAAATAAATCATTGTAGTATTGACAAATGTCAACCGAACACTTTTAATTCGACGTTTAGACATTGAACTACTTTCCCATCACCGTTACCAACTTAACTGGGCGCACGTCACTACGTGTGCCCGGTTAAGGATACACGCAGTTAGGGACAGTGACATTTTTCAAAGGTTGGTTACAGAAGTGCTCACTTTACCGTGGAAAGCCTTTACAGAAATATGAACCATTTATGACCTAGCCCAGTAAGACGGTTTGCGAAACATTTTCCCGCAGGTAAGATAATTGGCTATTGAGCTTCCCAGAGTGCAGTATAGACCGAAAATTACCCACACGCGCGTAATGTACACAATAGTTTAGACTGGGTCCGAATGGGTTAAGGAAGGGGTTCAACACCACTCAGCAACCCCCCTTTTTGAATCCGTCACTTTTACAGAGAGAGAAAAAATGATAAATAATACGGTAATTGACACGTTGCGCGCTGTTGGCTAACGCGGCGAATGCGGGCGGTGCCGCATTGGTCCGCGGGTAATGTAATTCCGCCGCTGAAGGCTGGAGGTAATTCCCATCAGCCGGTGGCGTGTTGCGCGGGTGCAGGAGATATGGATGCTGTTTCGGCAGCAGGTAATACCGCGGGAATGACCTGCGGAATGATATTCGCGGGTGAAGCAATTCACCTCACGTGTTGACACGACCCAGTTCTCCATCGCCCGTTGAAGAGCGACGTCATTGTTGGCGCCTGTTAGCGCCTGTCCTGCGGACGTCACATTGACGCAGCCAGATTACGGTCTACAGATGCGTTGTCCGAAGCGAGCTTTCAGAATCTGACACTAGATAGCACTAAATTCGGTATATTATTTGTTGTTAAGTAATGATGTTTAAATATGCTGTATTATCGATTATGTAATGTTAACGAAACTGTTGATTTCGATATTTATAATTACAACTAAATAAAATAGAACTGTTTGTGTGTGATTTTATAATTTTCACTTTTAAATATTTTTCCATATAGTATAGTTGAATATAAGCCGTTCACGGTAAAGTGAGCACTTTTTGAAACTGTTTCATCTGACACAAGAACCAATAAATACACTTTATTGTGGCCTCGGACTTCTGGTTTTGGGTATAGTAAATGTATACACTGTGTTTATTACCCACATGGCAGGATTTACATTAACAAGTGGTGGAAGAATATAAATTGATTGAAAGAAAAAAGTAACTAGGACTTCAAAAGTGCTCACTTTACCGTGAACGGCCTATACTAAGCAATACCTATTTTTATTTTTCGTGCCTGTCCGTCTGTACGTCTGTCCGACCGGATTTAACTAAAAACCAGGACCAACTTAGTCTTTGTTCCATCGAGATATCTCAAACGGTTCCAAAAATATGATTATCAGGGTTGTACGTAGGTACTAGATTAAGCTTTTCTTAGGATAACTGCAAAAAAAAAAAAAAAAGCATTTAAGAAAAAGGTTCCGTCACTTCTCCTTTCTTTTTAGTCTATGGGCTGTCCTCCTTTCCTTCCCAAGAGCGAATCCAAATCCTAAATGTCATGCGTACGAGGTAACACAGGAAAACTGGTTTATAATAAACGCCTTAACGGTTTTATTTTAAATAAGTTACCCAACTGACATCCGAAATTTATTTTTTAAACGTACGTATGAAAAATTTTTGCCTTCAAATAAAATTGTTCAGACCGAATGAAGACATTCGTAATTTTTTATTAGCGTTCCAACATATTTTTTTTTGAGAAAGCTCACCTTATACATCCATTGTTTACATTAATAACGTAAACATCTCACGGATGCGCGCAGAAGTGTTTGAGGTCTTCATTTTTTATCAGCTCAGGATACAACTTCGGACAAAAGTTAAGTCTTACGTATGCTTCAATTTGGGACACAGGATGGCTTGGGACACGGCAGCTTGGGACAGCACCATGATGTCGGAGGGTCAGGTACACCAATCAGCACATCCTTGTCCTGAGACACAGGTTGGGACAGTGCAATTGTAGACAGGCCTTTACTAGCTACCGCGAACCACGCGAACGGCCGTTGAGGGTACTAATATATATATATATATATATATATATATATATATATAGGCCATTCACGGAAGTGAGTACTTTTTAAGACCCTTCCAAATTTTTCTTTGAAGCCAGTTTCTATATTTAAGCCATTTTAAATATCAGCATTATCACCTGACTAATAAATACGGTGTATACTCTCACCACACTAAAAAGTTAATGTCTGAAACTGCAATAAAACATGTCTATTAGTGGTAAATGCCTGTTGGGAGGGCCTTAAAAAGTGCTCACTTTATTATCGTGAACAGCTTATATATATATATATATATATATATATATATATATATATATATATATATATATATAATATAATGTGTGTGTGTGTGTGTGTGTGTGTGTGTATGTGTGTATATGTGCGCGTATGTGTCGACATTCGAACCGTGGCGTCTAGTGGCGAATATAAACAATAAACCCTAGTATAGGTTATTCACTATAAAATGAGCACTTTTGAAAGCCCTGCTTTGGATCAACTTGTATGCACGTGGTGTATTCTTCCGTCTTATGTAAGAATAACATTATAATGGGCCTCGTAACTTTATTCATGCGTAGGTCAAGTGAAAGTGTAAAATTATTAGAAAATTAAATATTTTACAGAACTGCTATTTTTTTTTGCACTTCGATGCATTAAAAGAACATAAAGCAAAAGGAGTAAAGTGAAATATCAGAAATGGTTACCTAAGACTTTTTATTCGATGTTAAGATACGGAACTGCATCCCATCCATCGTTACCAACTTTACTGAGTACGTGTCACTCAGGACGTCCGTGGAAATGTATGTAGGTAGGGGGAGTAACATTTTTCTAATGTTGATCTCAAAAGTGCTCACTTTATCGTGAACAGCCTTCAGTAAAATGTTTGCTAAATTCATATAGTATTATTTAATTTAAATTGGACTTGGCAAAACATTGCCGGGTGTCCGCAACTCCACCTACCTGCGTCGACAACTGATTGCATATCACGTAGGCGAACGAATCTGTATGCGCCTCCAGCGACTGCGGATGTCAAACTACGCGTAACAATAGGGGATTGGCGACTGAATAATAAAGGCTACCAGAAACGATTGCATTTTATTTCCAACAACACACAAAAGGCGGTATTGGCGATGTAGGGTCACTACGTATTTTAAAGGTGGCATAAGTACAGGAGGTCGTAGCATGACGCGCCAATTCCGTTCGCCTTCGTTATATGCAATCTGTTAGGTACCCAAGTATGTAAAGTTGCGGATTCCCGGCGCTTTTTTCCCCCATTTAATTTGAAATGAAAAATTCTATATTAATATATCGAACATTTTGTTAGCAGGGATTATTTTTTATATTAGCCCGTAGATGCCGTGGTTTGAATTTCGACGTGTAGTTAAAAATTACCTTGTATAAACACATACATATCACAGGATGATTCCCAAGGACGTCCCTCCACTCACAGTATTTATTCCTTTCCTATTACCAATATTTACAGAGTTATCCGAAAACCTTGAACGGTGGTTAAATTAATAACCCGTTAGAATTTAAAAGGAGATTAATTATTATTATTAGTCTTTAATATTTACATTTGAGCATCAAACACCATATATGCGCATTCTCTTGTGGACAATGCGCGTGTGGCATAGTAACGCCACTGCTACATCTCACAACCTGCGCGGATATGCGTCGTCTTCAAGCAGTATACAGCAGAACAGCCAAGTTTCATGATGGACAACGCCAAGGCGCTTTTCATAACAATAGCGAATCGGGCAGCAACATTGTACTAGTTGCTCTCTACCCACTGAGCTACTGTGGCCCCACTATCGGGTTCTCTACCCACTGAGCTACTGCGGTTCTTGGGAAGTAATGTAAGACAACCCGTGGACAAAAAAGGAAAGGAGAAAATTTTAACAATGCTTTTTTATGCAGTAATCCTAAGAAAAGTTTAATCCAGTACATATGTACATCGCTGGTCATCATTTTTGGAACCGTCTGCTATATATTCTTGGGATAAAAAGTAGCCTATGTCACTCTCTGGACCTCCAACTATATCTGTGCAAAAAATCACGTCGATCCGTTGCTCCATTTTGACGTGAAATAAGGACAAACAAACAAACAAACACACACACTTTCGCATTTATATAGTAGTAAAGATTACGATAACACTCTAACAAGTTTATCCTTTCATGATTGGATGAACAAGGTTTTGACTCTACTAAGTTGTTTGCAGACGAATCACGAACGTTCTGCCTTATAGTATCAGAATCCTCATTGCTGCAGTGAGTTTACTATATTTTTTTTAATTACTCTGTAAATATTACGAATATGATTCACATGTATAATGTCACAAGACGCCCGAGGGCCATATCTGAGTTCATGAAGGATGGAGGTGTTAACAAAAGTAACAGAACTTATTTTTTTTTGACGTGAATACGTCTCTAAATTTGCAACAATAGTGGGAGGCAATCCAGAAAATCCAATTATAATAAAATCATGGGATACAGTTTGGCATTGCAGCTCCGAATCTATCGTCTACATTCGAAAATAAATTACACCACTCCATTGCCAAATGATCAAATAATATGTTAAGTTGAGTAAGGACTGGGAAGCATCGCGAACGGAGGGGGCTAGGGGGTGGGGGTAACCAATTTTGAGTTTGGTTCGCCGCGTCTCATAACTTCCGCGTAGTATTACTTTTGGCTAAGAGAATTTTACTACGCTCGTTTGAGTTTCAACAGACAGCTCTCGTCAAGGTCGATCGATTGCACGTATAAAAACATTTGTGTAGCATGATTATGGTCAAATTGTATGTGGTTAATATAAAAAATTAAGAAATTTTAACAGAATTTAGTCATGTACTCTTTAAAAAGCCAAGTCTACATGCAGAAATCGTATACGGTTGGAAAGAGTATCTCAGATGCAATCCAGTGATACCCATAAAAGCCCATATAATCGTGTAAAGCGGTGCCGGGAAGGTAAAAAACCATCAAGGCATCCAAGTGCGTCAACGTAGACGTGTTAAAGCAAAACAAACGGCCGTGTCCTCAACACAGCCAAACTCAATTTTTTAACGTGTTCACTCCCTTATTATATACAGCATTAAATAACACTTACGAATAAAATCAAACTATTTTTTGGCACATGAAGGAAAACTTGTGTTCCTAAAACAGAATTTTTCACACTGATTTCAAATACGCATTCTGTTTTTCTTCATTACTCACAGATTGTCACTTAAGGCGACATCCCAACTTAAAGGTTGATAGGAGAGAAAGGTGAGATAAAGGAGTAAATAAAGCTAGCACTTGCCTTTTAATAACAATCAGAACAATTACGAACTGCTAGGAAGGACAAATGATGGAATGGCTGTCTTACCCCCGTCAACTCACCCCTGAAGGTAGCCAGAGATCGGTGCCCTCGCGCCCTCACGCCCCAAGAAGGCCTCGTTTCCTAGTTCGTATCCCCAGACCAAACTCTCGCCCCCTCCCTCTCATGTTGATGTGTTGCAACTCCTCCCCTGATTCACCGATAACTTGGCGCGGGCAGAGTTATCGTTGCCGGTCGACGCCCCATACTTCTGTGTCAGCATGACGTAACAACTGTGACACGACTTGCGGGTTATTTTGTCGAACTATTCCGCTTCTGTAGCGCTGCTCATGCTGGACCAGCCCCTATGTTGGCTGCTGCTGATTGCCTTTCGCCCGGGCACACTTCATGCACTCTAAAAATATTTCGTAATTGTTGCTGAGAAATACTTCGTAATTTTACAAATGCTTGTAACAGTACAAAGATTGTTCTATAAAACTACTCGTTTGTCAAACTACAAGGGCCGTGTTTGTAATAGACCTTAGGAAATGTAAATGTTTGGCTCTACTGAGCCGTATCCACGAGCTTCAGGAAAATGGCGGAAACTCAACAACGTAAAACCGTATAAAGCTGATGTGCAAAAACTATGGATGCAAAAAGAAATGTATTGCAAGTTTTAATCACGCAAAACACTTAAAACAACTCAAATAATCGTATTAAAACGACAAGTTCAATAAAGAGGACCGTATTATTAGTTATTTATTAGTGTTTCCTAGCTAGACATAACTCTTAAATAGACTCTTAATACCCCGTTGTTAAGAGGCGTACAAATCTCTTAACTTAACAACTGAAATCTTAAAAATATATATAATAAACGTACCTATTCTTATTAACCGTACAACTTAAATGTTATTTTGTTCCAATATTTACAGTAAAAATAAGAGTTAATTCCGTAAGTCAAGTTGGTCTTGTAGATAAGAATAATACAAGGGGTCTAAGTTCTAATTCCCGTGCCGGCGAGGTATAATTTTTTTGGAAATTATATTTTGAATATTTGATTTGTTGTTCTCTGTTACTAATTCATTATATTTGTGTTTTTAGAAGAAGAAAAAAGTTAGTTTATTTACACTTCTCAACAATGTCAGTTGTAATACAAGGCTACTATTTGTAATATTACAAAGAAATGTTTCGCAGATTTTACAAGAAAACTGTTTGCAGTTTTACAAAGGATTTTCTTGGCAACTGGGTTTCCAAGGATTTTTCTTCTAAACTTACAAAAAAATAGTTTAGAGTGAGTTTGGTGTCGCAATCGTAACAAGTCACGGGGCGCTGGGTACACGAGTCAGTGAGGGCCCTTGCCGCTAGCTTGATTCTGAGACTCACACGAGCTGAAATGTGCCCTGGAGAATGCAGAGGCGAGGCAGCCACTTAAAGGCTGTTCACGATAAAGTGAACACTTTTGAAACCAACCTTATAAAAAAGTCACTGCTCCTACCTGTGTAATATTTCGACGGGAACACTGAGTGACATGCGCCCAATAAAGTTGGTAAAATAGAGGGGAAAGTAGTTCCATGTTTAAACGTCGAATTAAATAAGTGTTAGGTGACCAATGAGCAAATTTGAAAAAGGTTTACTTTTCTAATAAATCCGCAGTTTCACTTGACCGACGCATGAATAAAGTGATGAAGCCCTAGCAATGTTAATTTTACACCAGACGGGAGAATACATAGCGTGACACACTAAATCCTAAGCAGGGGTTTCAAAAGTGCTCATTTTACCGCGAACAGCCTACAGACCCTACACAGCGAGTTCCAGCAGCATACGCCACTGGCCAGCAACATGGCGAAACACCATCCACCGATCAGCGCCCGGTCACCTCCTCGCCAGAGGGCAGCGCAGCCAGTAGGGGACCCTCTCGCAGCAGGCGTTAGCCAATCAGACACTAGGCCTATCCCCGATCAGAGAGCGGGTATGACCACATCGAAAGAATAGCCATACCATCTCGTCTGTGTGTATACTTGCCTGATCTCCGTTTGCTTAGCCGACACTGATGAAAGCAGTTGTAACGTAGTGCATAAATATATTATAGGCTGTTCAGGGTAAAGTGACAACTTTCGAGGCCTTAGTTACTTGTTAATTTCTGCAATTTTTTAATACGTTAATCCCATTTTTGAATTAATATTGCCAGGCAATGTGCATGTTGTACCGCACTCGAAAGTTAACGCCTAAGGCTAAAATAAAATATATTGCTTGACTATTATTCCAACGAGAGGGCTTTCAAAAGTGCTCACTTCACCGTCAATAGCCAAAAGTATTAGCAGTTATTGCCACTATAGAAGGCATAGTGTTTGGAATTAATATATCCTTGATGCGTGTCGGCTCTCAATACCTCGCTGTTAAGTACCGTCCAAATTTCTTCACTCACTCCTCGATATGAGGGGAACAGTTGTTGCTGGTATGTAGACCTCGGCACTTCCATACCCCGGGCACCAATGACAACCACTAAAGAATAGAAATAGATAGAAACTACGAACCACATGCATGGTGAGATGCGTGTAATAAATGTACATATAATGTGGACCGATAACAGGAAGCCATAGGCCCAAAAAAATGGGGAATCTCATTAAAAGCAAAGGAACTTGTACAGAGTGAGTCCTTTAAAAGAGACCCCGTGGTATATGCGTGTGACGGAGCTAGGAAATGAGGAAATACAGTCCTGTGTGACAAAAAAATACCTAGAGTAGGTGCTGGAAGTGTCTGCCAGGTGAATTGGAACTGAGCATATTTTTTTTCGGAACGGGATAACACCAAACTTCGTTGCGAACAAAAACGAGGAGTTTGATGGTGTTGCATCATTCTGGTGAAGCAAGACCTGCTCCTGCACGCGTACAAATTTACTGTGATGCATTAAGTAGCTGGATGTGGACAAGGCAGCTCGAGTGCAGCTCTGTGATTGGTTTCTGTCCAATATTGCTCCGGAGGTGTTGCAGGAGGGATATGTATTCTTTTCCGATGAAGCATGGTTCCATCTGTCAGGATACGTTAACTCCCAGAACATGCGCCATGGTTCAGGTGACAATCCACACGTGTTGACGGAAGCTCCACTGCATCCTCAGAAACTTGGTGCCTGGTGTGCCATGTCATCATGCCACGTCATCCCCGTGTTCTTCCACGAGACTGTGAACTCGGCTCGTTACATCGAACACATTTTCAATGTTTTTTTTTTTTTTTGCAGAATAACTGACTGCGGATGAGCGCAACAATGCTTACTTTCAGCAGGATGGAGCCACGGCGCGTATTGCACATGCAACGATCGCGCGCATTGAGTCGGTGTTCCAGATTGATCGTGTCATCAGTCGCGGAACAAACCAACCTATGCCACCCCGTTCTCTAGATATATCCGTCTGTGATTCCTTCTTGTGGGGCGCTCTAAAGGGACAGGTTTACAGCAACAACCCGCACACACTCGAATAACTCCAGGCCAACATTATTACAGCTTACCGTGCCTTTCACAAATTTTGGTGTCGTCTGCACACACACACCTGCCTCGAGGTCAATGGCGGCCACTTCCAGCACCTACCCTAGGTATTTTGTTGTCACACTGGATTGTATTTCCTCATTCCCTCTCTCCATTACACACATGTCCCACGGGGCCTCTTTTAAAGGACTCATCCTGTATATCCCTGCATTTCCTAGAATGGGTACAGATGTACAGGTGGAAAAACACACATGCGTGGTTCACCATATGGCTGGCCATGTAAATAAAAAACACATACTCTGTCGTAATGCCACGACTTCTCATCAGCGCGGCGGCGTCTCGAAAATTCTTCGGAGAAGAAAGTCTGTCGCAGGTCGGCGAAGTGGGACTGCGAACGTCTGATGCCTGGTTGCACCAACATCTACCAAGATCCGAGATCGAATGAACCTAGTCCGGAACCAGAATCCAGCTTGATCTTTGTTCCAATGGGAAAGTGGTGCACCAACGAAATTTCATGATTCTGGATCTCCGATTCGTCGATCTTGGTTCCAAAGTAGGAGATCGAAATTAAGTATGAGAGAAATTTTTCTATTGGTTCGTTATATATGACGTCATGTAAGTAGGCGTATTTTTCACTATAGATAGAACTAGATGTGCGATGTTTTATCTGTTTTAAGTGAATTATTGTTGTACGAATTTTACTAAATAATATTCAAGTGCATATAATGTTGTTTTAATTTCCCAAGAAAACAATCGAAAGTAGTTCTATCTGTTGGCGCATTTTCAAACTACATTTGTCGACGATGGCTGCTGATCTCGTATTGAGATTTCGAATCGCCAATTTCGGCGGTTCGAAATGAACTTCATCTCGATCTCCAGTCCATATGTGAACTCGAATGGCTCAATAGTTTTATGTGTCGATCTTAGATCAGATCTCGGATCGAGTTTCGAACCACGATGGCGCGACCAGGCATGAGAGCGTTAGGAGGTCCTCGCTTCCACTAGCAGCCTCTGTTGCACGCTGTCTTCCCGCGGTGAGAAGTAAATCAGCATAGTCTTTTGCCGCGCTGTCTCGCTTTCATCCTCCCCGCACACAAGGGCGGAAGAAAGAAGCGCAGGAGGGAGGAAGAGAAATAAAAGGTTAGAGGAAGTCAAAATGAAAGGTTTCAAAATGTCCCGCTCCCCAAAAGACTCCTCGCTGCTTGGCTCTCGCTGCGAGTTGTCTTCCAGCTGAGAACGGCGAGGCAAGAAAAAAAAATCCTTGCGTCCATGAAAAGGTCCTGGGAGGAGGCAGGATACGTAGCCAGGAGAGACGAAGTCGAAACAAGCGTTGAAGGAGGGAGAGAGGAGGAAATTTAACTCCCAAGGCAAAGAAAATTGAATTTAGGTTACCCGAGTTAAAGGCTCCTTGAGAAATAAATTCCTTCCTTCGCATCTGCAAAGATGAAAGTGACTTCATGCAACCGTAATAGCGCCTTGTGGCACTGACTTACATGTGAATAACATGCCTTATAAGATATATTTCAAACACCGTCAGGTCCTCATTAAAAGATTCTGAGCGTGGTTGTATGGGTGAAACGGCCGCGGGTTTTACGTTAAGGTGTCCGCCTGGTTGAAGGAATTTTGCACCCCTGAGGCCTAAAAGCGTGGGAGCACTAGGGGCGACAGAGACACGTTCATCAATACTCTCATCGCCTCTACGCGCAAAGCACTGGACTGGCGTGCAGCCTTGCCGTCGATAACGCGCCTCTATGAGACTTTCAACGGAGATCCTACCATTTATGACGGAATAATAAAAATAAAATTTTTAATTCACGCCCCTATGCCTTTATAATCTTTTGTACCGGTACGTTGATGCCTAAAAATTACCGTGAAAAAACCCGTCTGAGCGTTTTTCCACTGTTACAAAAACATGGCTTAGAGAGAAATGGAAAAACTGAAAAACGTCTACAGACGCATAAAGTTCCTTAAATGCTATTTATTTGTATACAGAGCTCACTCAGGCACGTTGGAAGGTTTTTTTTTTTTTAACGAAAGCCTTTTTTTTTCTGCGGGAGCTCTGCACATTAACACCTTGCAGACTATGCTCGAGTGTAGCTCGAGCAAAGCATATTTGAAAATATTGTTTGTTGTTCAACACAAAACTCACATGTATGTGTAGTCATTGTTCTGCTACACAATAACACGACAGTGTAATAACAATGGTATTGCTAACGATAGAGTTTATTTTTTATATCCACTCAAAGGGACTTGATTGACTGTAAAGACTTTTAAACAACAAAGGACATTTGATTGGGTCAATATCAGCTCGGCTCTCTATTGGTTGATGATCGGCCAATAATAAAACGCTGTGAAGTGCAGGGTAGTATCCGATGTGGTATGAACCAACAGGACGATGGTGAGTTCTAACACAGACACCAACAGAACCGATGTTCTTGGAGTATTGGATATAGGTGATTAATGTCTAATTTGTCTAAGTGCCAGTAAAAGTGTGCAGGCCTCAATCTGTTAAGGTTCCCGCCTTACTGGAGTTTTTTTTTTTCGTGTTTGGGGCCGAGAAGTGCGGTAGCGATAAGGGCGATACTGCCACGCGCATCACGTACACCATAGCCGCTAAACGCGAAGTTCTCAATTATCGTGCAGTGTTCTCATCGAACTGCGTGTACCTATGGGACTTTCATATGTGAACATTTTACTACATTGGTAGAGGCCGGAGAATTTCGCGAGTTCATCTCTAGACAAGTTGGAATTCACTCGCATGTACGTTCATGTTACGTTTGTGATTGGTCGACGTGTTGTTTGACACCTCCTGCAGATAAATGAGCCAATAACAAACATGCAATAAATTGTGCGCCCAACCACCGCCTTTTACTACCTCAAAAATAAACCAACAAACAGTTGATATGTGTATGAGAGTATATAATACTGTGAAGTCTAGCATACAGGTTATTGAACTCGTAAATTTCTCGGGTCCCTATTTATGGGTGGAAAGTCTGTAGGAAGGTTCATTGCAGGGCTATTGAGTAGTTCTGTTTCTATCTAATCCGAATATTTTGAGATAGGCCTACAGCATTTTGGAAAAGCCAATTTGAACTATTTCCGAGTAATCTGAAATTGTGTTTCTAACGTGAGTAACGTTTCGTAAGTACTCAATGGCCCTCGTCTGAAGTGTGCTCCTTTCGTATACTAACACATTGGACACGTGTTTAAAAGTTTCTTGGAAAAACGTGTAAGCCTATTTCAAACACACTGCAGCGTAGTTATAAGTGACAGAGTCGAAAAAGCCTTGAAGGGTATCAAGCCCCGCCAAATTGGATTTTCACTATTTTCGCCATACGTTACTTTTAAACTGATAGACGATATTTTTCGCATGCCATGGCATAAATAATGGTTTCTAAAGAATTATCGAACTATTAGAACTCTACCTCGTTTATTAAGTTTCGACTAGTAACTGCGGGCAATAAATAATTTTTTTTTCTTGCGGATGATACAGAAGTTATACCAACTGCAGTAGTCTAGCAAAAAATGCTTTAGAACACGTGCAAAGCAATGCCCTATGCCTTGTCAGAGAACAAAATAAAATATAAAATCAATGATACACGTTATGGCGAAAATCCCGTAAATCCAAGATGACGGGGGCTGGTCCCTCTTAATACACCTGTGCTCCTGGGTTGTATTATATTTCGGATATATGAACTAAATGAAAGCTACTATAGTCGCGCCGGCCTAGGAACGGAATTGGCTCCTGCCAATTCAAGTGTGAAAGAGAGAGAGAGAGAGAGAGAGACAGGACGACTTGCAAAGCACCGACCAGCGGTAACTGGCAGGCGGGCAAACGAATCAGCAGTCGCTCCCTTCCATTTGTCGTACCGCCGTCGCTCAATCGATACCTTTCCAGGGATAAGTGGCCCGACATCTGCAGAGTTTTACAAGTCCTGAGTTACAACGGCGCTACTATAAACAGCTGCTGCTCTTCTGTGGCTTAAACACTCGACAGACCTCGACGAGATCTCTCGTTTGGCGCCAAGATCGGCGCTCTAGCGCATCGGCGTCGAGAGATATGTTAGCCTGTAATCTTCGTCTCCGCCCAACTTTGTCGCCGGTCGCCGCGAACCGCCGCACATCCAGACGGCTAGCCCGTGTGCGGTGCCGACCCTAATTTCGTGATCGCGTTGTAGTCATGCATCCGCTCGAATGAGACAACGTTTATTTCAACCACGCTCTAAGTCGTGAGGTTTTAGTATTGGAATTGATTATCCTGCAAGCGTTACATCGCAGTTTCCGCCATTGATACCATGTGTCGGTCTGATTTCTACCCGTTCAATCACCGCATCTACAATCGTGCACACGTTACACATGTATAGTAATTATAGTCGGTACTGTATAAACAGCGATACGTTAGTGCCCAATACCTTGATATTATTCCTTGTTGCTTATCTTATATGTGGAATTTTCCTACACTTGTTTGAAATGAATAGTTAATTCTTCTATCATAGAATACGCGTCATGTTGTACACTGACTGCAAGAAAAAAACTCTGAACACAAGTACAGCACATACAAAAAAAACTACGTGATTGCAACTCTTTAACTCGGATATTAATGTATGACCGTACTAGTTAAATATGTATTCATGTCAACAGTTACCTGTCATTAAATTTTTCCATCAGGAAGTTGATATTGTAAATTCGTTGTTGTTTCTGAAGTTCAATGGCAATGGTGGGGTGGAATTAATTTCGAATTTTTCATTGGATCTCCACTACTTTCAGTGACTACTGGGCCAACCCTGGCTGAAGCCTCAGGCTACCCCACTCATCACACACATAAGTACACAAAAATATCGAAAAAAACCTATGAGTAAAGGTCTGGCTTCGAACCAAAATTACCTACTAAGAAAAGAAAAAAAATGCCATGAAGTGTTAACCTAAAGCGCAACAAACAGGCGCACGAAATCCAATCAAAACCGTTTATTACAAAATTATACAAGGATAAATTATATAATTTCTTTGATTTCTTGAGAAATTTATATATATATATAATTTTCACCACTGAAACAGGTAAAACATAGAATTAAAGTTTAAGGCAATTTATTTAACAGACTAGAATCATACATTTAGCGGGACCTCCTACCCTCAAAACCAAAGGAGCCAGAGAATATAAAACTATTTTACATTTACTCTACTGCTTAAAAAGGCATCGCAACAAATGGACTTTTTCATTCAAATTGTATATTCTTGTATGTTCAATTTTTCTGTTACTTCTTAACAAGTCAGAAAATGCACAGTTTCATTTAAATCTTATTTTAGTAATATTTCCATTTTAAAAGTAAAAGCTCGAAATCTGGAAAATCTATTTATTATTTCTCAAACTGCATAATTGCAGATTCAGAGCAGAACCTTAACACAGATAGATTTACTCGGCTGCAAACATAAACAGCAAAAACATCATTACTATCCAATTTAATGAGCTTACATTTGCTCAGCTGCAACTGTAAGACAACACTTAAAAGTATGAGCATAGTTACAAATAACATTCTTTACAGATTCCGAAATGATCACACGGTAAGGAACTACCAAAAGGTATAACTATATAAACTTCTCTAAACCAATTGGGGAAGGTTAAAACTCATATATATTTATTGTATGCTAATAAAGGTACCCAAATATTAAAATTTACATCGTCACAAAATGATACAAAAATTCTGCGCTCTTGGTATTTTGTGATAGCTACGACTTTCTTTTATACACACGGGGAAACTTTTAAGCGAGTTATCACAGTGCCTACGTGAAGTATGAAAAGGCTGGATAGTGTAGGCTCGGTGTAATAAGTTGAACTGGGCGAACACGCTAACTCGCGTAGATTGCGTCGACTCCTGAAGGACCCGAGCTGGCGGCAATCGCAGCCTTTACCCGCCAGTGGGCCATTCTGTTCGCTGCCGGCGCCCGATGACTGTGCATCGCCCTATGAGACACACCGCAGAGTAGGAATAGAGCGCCATTCTTCCTACGCCAGAGAAACCACTGAGTTAAGACACTCTACGCTCTCTTCAATACGTGCAGGATGAACTCACGTAAATTGTGGGAGACAAATGCGATGCTCAGAATGGCAAGTCATCGTGCTAGCCATCTCCGTGCGGAAGAAAAAAAAATGGGGTTTGGCTGTGTTGGGGACACGGCCGTTTGTTTTGCGTGAATACGTCTACGTTGACGCGCTCGGACGCCTTGATGTTTATTTTACGTTCCCGGCACAGCTTCACTCGATCATGTGGGGTGTTGTGGATATCACTGGGTTGGTTTTAAGATTCTCTTTCCAACCGCATACGACTTCTCTTTTTCGACTTGACTTTTTGACTAGTAAAGGCCGAAATTGTGTTCAGTTTTCTTTATTTTTTTTACATTAAACTCATACAATTTCACCATAACCACTCCACACAAATGTTTTTATACTACACGCAATCGATTGATCTTGACGAGAGCTGTCGATTGAAACTTAAACGAGCGTCGTAGCTTCTCCTTGTCAGAAGTTATACTACCCAGAAGTTATGAGACGCAACGAAACGAACTTAAAATTGCGGCGCCACTACCCCCCCCCCCCCCCCCTACAGCTAAACCAGCGCGCGCGATGCTTCGCAGTCCTCACTCAACGTAACATATTATTTGATCCTTTGGCAATCGAGTTGTGTAGTAATTAAATTTTGAATGTATACGATATATTCGGAGCTGCATTACTAAACTGTATACCGCGATTTCGTTATCATCGGATTTTCTGTATTGCCTCCCACTATGGTCGCAAATTTAAAGGCGTATTCGCGTCTAACCGACAACACATTTCAATTCTAGCCCCCGTTAGGTCGGGCGCTCACACAGCTCTGTTCCCACATTAACAATTTGCTCTCTCTCTCTTCTCTCTCTCTCTCTCTCTCTCTCTCTCTCTCTCTCTCTCTCTCCCTCCCTCCCTCCCCTCTGCAGGCGTGACCGCCGCAGTGTTACCAATGCTGATTTTAATTTAGCCCTCACGTGCAAGCTAAAATTCCAGCTTTTACACACAAAGCGGCAAAAAAATTGACGGGCAAAGAAAAAAACGTTAAAAATACTAAGCAAAGATCGGATTAAGGTGAACTTTGTGTGCGTTTTAATAAAAACTCTGCAGCACACGAAACTCTTGTGCGCAACGTAGACTAAATATGAGGTAGACCGATCCCGCTGGCTGCGCACAACCAATCTCCGTGTCCCAATATTGAATTGCTTTTCTGCCAACACGTCTAGCGAAAACGGTGTGGTGTGGATTTTATGTTAGAAAACTGATTTGTAAACAAGTGCTTAGAGACATTTTTATACTTCCTCTAGCCAGTTTGTAATGCTTTTTGATTAAATTTAAAATGGTTTAGTTATTTTATTAGTATAATAGTGCTTGTCATTTAAAAATTAAGATGTAAACAAACACGTTCATCACTGTTGACCATGTGACTTTGACAGTTGTGTAGGACTGGGGTAGGTCAATGTTGGGTACATGTGCAGAAAACGAATGAGCGGTCTACCTCATCTTTACTCTATGGCGCACAACGTTTCACTTGCCACCGTGTTGGGATGACAAAGTTTAACGCTAAACTACTGTATTTCTTTACTGTGACTGTTAGTTAAATTAAATATTTACGGAAAGTGTCAATAAATGTATGTATTTAAAAAAAAATACGTGTACGCCAAGACCAGACATTTTATAATGTGATATAGATTACATAGTCACCATTGTAAGGAGTTCCCTTACAGTTGGTTTTCACTTATCATTTCGCTCATTACTCATTTTATCATACAATAGTTCACATGTTAAACTACATAATAATATGATCCCCTGCTTGAATATCTATGTTTAATGTCTTTTGATTGTGTTAAATAATTGTGATAACGCTACAGTATAAACATTTCAAAAACTACTTATAAATTTTACAATTAATCTGTGCCATTTATACTGCATTGAAAAGTGCAGATATAGCGAAGGTAACCAGGCAGATGTTTTAGTTTTTGCTTGGAATGTTTTGTGTGAACATTACTTGAGAGAGCACTAAATGGAGATTGCTGTAAGAAAGTTTGTTGAAATGAGTAGGTAGTTATTACTAGTGTCCTTCCGAGCCAAAGGATTTGTGGATGAAGAGGATGCTCTGCAGTCCTGGAGAGTATCGGCCACCCCTGATAACGGCTACAGAAAAATTGGCTACCCAAGCGTGGGCCCTACGAGAATAGCTTATTCATTGATATAATTTTTGTCGGAGAAAAATTATGACATTTTGTTTTACATCGAAAGTTCATAGAGGTGTAGTTAAATCTACTATAGAAGTGTCATCAAAGAAATTGTTGCATTAATGTGTGCACCAAACAGAAAGAGTTAAATATTGTTGCTACTGGCAATCGTTGTTTATGGAACGTAAGCTCTATTTCCTTAGAAGTTCCATGAGCGCGTTAAGGAATAGTGGGGCTGTAGGTCAGAATTATGCTAACTCTAACTAGTTGAGCATAGAGTTTACACCAGTGGTTACGTCTACCAATAGTATTGATGGAGAATTTTGTAGTGATAGTGATGAGGAGGTAAAGTCCGTCATAAGTAACAACATAATGGCTAATGTAGAAGAACGATTTAATCAGCCAACTGAAAATATTGGCATGAATCCTGAGTTAATGGCGATGTTCCACATGCTTAACCGCTCAAATTAAGGAACAGAATTCCAGCATATCCGGACAAAATGCTGAATTGTGTACGAGAATTGACGCTCGCTTTGATGAGCAGAATAATAAATTTAATACATTGGTACAGCAGAGTATGTAAGGAATGTAGAGAAACGTATTTCCACAGTAGGCGAACACATGAACGACGCTACCGCAGCTTTTTACAGCACTTGAGACGACCGTGTACCTGTTACAAGACAATCAAACTGCACAAGTGAACACGCTGGAGAGATTTCAGGACAATTTAAGTCAAACCCAGTAGCAAGTTGAAGATAAACTGTTAAAATTGAAAGCCGCCAAAGAAAGCTCCGTATACGTCCTAACTAGTGTTGATGACGTGCAATCGCGAGTACAGTCCATAGAAGTAAGACTATCCAGCTAGGCATAACGCACTCGAATAGACATAGAAAATCAAATGTCTCTCTTAGATACACGCATTACAGCTGTAGAAAACAAGGGAACTGAAGTTTAAAGTAGTTTGAATACAAGTATTTTGGAAAATGTAGACCATCAATTAGTGAATTTTGAACGACATCTCGAGGCGAAATTCAATAAGACTGCGTCAGAGTGCTTAAATCCGCAAAAAGAAAAAAAATTGTCAAGCAAAGATAACGAATTACAGAATAAGCTTGTTGAAATGGAAGTCCGTGTTCGAAAAATCACGCTAACGGACTTAACAACTTCCGAATTGGTTAGTGGTAATATTCCGCAAGCCAATGAGAACAGAGGCGACGGAAGAAGGTCGAAATCTCCGATCGGCGAAAGTCGTACCATCGTACCAATACCAGGAACTCGCAAGGGGCTGATTCACAGTCAAGAACGACGAAAGTCGTACCATCGTACAAATTCCAGGAACTCGCAAGGGGCTGATTCACAGTCAAGAACGACGAAAGTCGTACCATCGTACCAATACCAGGAACTCGCAAGGGGCTGATTCACAGTCAAGAACGACGAAAGTCGTACCATCGTACCAATACCAGGAACTTGCAAGGGGCTGATTCACAGTCAAGATCGACGAAAGTCGTACCATCGTACCAATACCAGGAACTCGCAAGGGGCTGATTCACAGTCAAGAACGACGAAAGTCGTACCATCGTACCAATACCAGGAACTTGCAAGGGGCTGATTCACAGTCAAGATCGACGAAAGTCGTACCATCGTACCAATACCAGGAACTCGCAAGGGGCTGATTCACAGTCAAGATCGACGAAAGTCGTACCATCGTACCAATACCAGGAACTCGCAAGGGGCTGATTCACAGTCAAGAACGACGAAAGTCGTACCATCGTACCAATACCAGGAACTCGCAAGGGGCTGATTCACAGTCAAGATGGACGAAAGTCGTACCATCGTACCAATACCAGGAACTCGCAAGGGGCTGATTCACAGTCAAGAACGAGGATAGTTAACAATATGCATCTTCCTGGAAATAACTATAATAATTGGTACAATACTGCGAGTGGCCCGCCGTGGACTTACTTGCCGCCCCACAAATTGAACAGGCACCCATAGATGTTCTTATGTGTCAACGTAAGACGAGTCTAACCGAAGATCTAGACGCTCTACAGTAGATGGAAGTACATACTGTGGAGAAGTATCCCAAATAGTAAGGCAAGATCTTTTCAACTTGGCGAGAAGAGAATTTTTCCTCGCTGCCCGAAAGCAGGAAGAAACATTATAGAACAAGTAAATCAATGACATTTCACCTAAACGATCTTGTTTTGCAGTGCTTGGGAAGGAGTTAGGGAAAATGTTAATTTTTAACTTTCGAAGATCCGCTCTAAGTTATCGGTGTTCTACAAAACAACTGTTACGAACTTGCTGATATGCAAGGCATTCCAGTAGGTAAATTCAATATTACACAGTTGAGACCGTATCGCGTGCCAAAGGTAGAACCAAGTGTTAAAACCAGTGACAAAGATGGCATTGATAATGATCAGCCTAGTAAAGAAAAAAATGTAAGCTGGACTGAAGTATAATTAAATAGTTGAAAGTATGTTAATGTATACAGTATAGTAGTAGATCCGATCAAGAGTATAGTAGTAGGGCCTCGAGTACAGGGAAGCTAGTATATAGTGCCCATTGTTATTGTTTAATTTTGTGTCCAGTGTCACTGTGTTAGTTTTAGAACTTATTGAAGGGTCTTTTTAATCATAAGTGTTATTCACCGCTACCGTGCGCTTGTTCGCATACTTTGTTGTCAACGATCCTACGTAAGATACTAGCAAGAATCCTAAACTACCAGTAGCTTATGTTGAGGTAACTGTGGCCTAATATGAAATGTGCCTGTACACTAAGGTATACTTCGATTGCCAAAGAGAATATATTTAGGGAACATCCTAAATTTGATTTTTAAAGGAAATAATATTCTTATTGTGATCTTATTCATTTTCTGACAACAGATAGTAGTTCTTCCTTCTTTGATTTTTTTTTATTGCAGGATTTAAGGGTAGTTGTGACATGTTGCCCTGTGTAGTGTTAGAATTGTCTATGTATTAAAGTTATAAACTTGATTTTCACAGGCTCTTTCTCTAGGTAGAGCCTATCTTAAGTTTGCACTATTAAATATTTACATGTACAAGTTTCTGCCATTATGATCCTAGAAGGCAATATGATTTAAGGTGATAATTCTGAAGATGAAATTGTTTTTTTTTTTTTTTTTCATACTTTTTCTTGAATAGAACTACCAAGTAGATGTTCTCAAATATGCATGTGAAAAGGCGCCCATATCTCTACATCCATGAACTACACTCTTATAAATAATTCTGTATAAACCTCTAAACCATACCCTTTAAAAAAATTATTCCACAAAACTTCAAACATTTGAACATCAAAAAATATATTCAATATTCTACAAGTAATAATAGAAAGTGTGAACGTAATCATTTTAATTTAATTAAAATTATGATGAAATAAATACATTAATTAATGATAAACAAAATAAGCTTATGTTGCTGCTCATTTGAATTATTGTAAAGAAGTGAAAACATTTAATACTGCTTACATCTTTTCTTACAAAATGTTATCTAAGGGGCTAAAGGAAAACACAGAATGATAATAACAAATGAATTAAAACTTGCAAACAGTTCATTAACTTGCATCTCACTCTTTAGTATTGAGTGTTTAGAAGAAATTTGTTTCAAAATTCATAAAGAATTATTTAATTTGCTGACTATTTCAGTGGTACGCAATTCGCGCTCCTATCCGGCCACTGGGATACAGGATGAAAATTAAATGTCTTTCATAAATAGTATACAGGTTTTTTTTTTTTGCCGAGACAGTTCAAACGATTATTGACATAAATTAAAGTGGTCCCCTTACAGTTGCTGGAGGATGACAGCTGGGAAAAGAATGGAAGTAGTTCGAAGGCATCAATCCTGGTACAGTAACATATTTTACACCAGTGATATTGAAGTCTCCAACATACTCCAAAACCTTAAAATTCACTTTTTTGTATCCTTCGACATCTGATAGTATCGGTTTTGTTGATAACTTGGTAAGATACTCAGTAATACTTACCAATATGGTTCTGGATTAACCAGCTCAATTGTACTTGTAACTACCTATCTCTAACATAAAATGACGAGTGCTTAATTTTCCACAGTGTGTTAGTCACAGTTTATTGGTGAGTCCATTTGTTTGTTGGTTGATTGTCTTTGAGGCTGCACCAAGTTGACTACATATTAAAAGAATTCAATTATTGATTAGTGGGGATGGGGAATAAATGGAAAGAAACAGTATATTAGGCTGCAAAGCCGCGATATTTTAACTATGGTACTCCTTATGAAATAAATTTAATTTTGAAACTAACTGTTGTACAAACCTATACCAAAACACTAATGAAGTTAAGGAGAACACTATGGTGGCTCTCATTTTCCTATCACCTTTAGAAATAAAGAAGACGACAACATTAAAGAAAGTGTACTATATGACAAGACATGAAATAAGTACAATGAAACATGAATAAAGCATAAGTAAAGTATCAAACTTAACAGCGTGCGCAAAAAAAATATTAAATAATACATACAAACAATACATGTACAAATAAAATGATAAAAGAACATGCAGACCCTTGGGCTATTTAAGAAGAATGAAATACCATTTCAATTCCATTCCATCCTTTTTCTTTCAGCAATAAATAGTTCAATAAGTTGTTTTAAAGGTTAAGTGCACAGTATATTTTACTTTTATGATTAGGCTTGAAGGACATCTCATTCAGGTCACCGTGTAAATAGAATGCTTTGAGTGCGGGTCAAGCTAGAGCGACAAGTCCAACATACACTACATTACTACAGCTATATTTTTCTCTCTTCGTATATCTAACAAATATGTGTGTAGCCAACAGCTTCAGTGAGATTCAACTTAAATATGCGAACCAAATAAGACATTTCAACGTACATTTGTGGTACTCGTTTACACAGTTAAGGGAATTATGTTAACCTAGAATGCGGAGAACATATATCAGCTTGAGCTCTACTGAATGGACTTTATTACACATAATACAAGACAAGAAGTCACAATAACAATATCACTATAACTAAGACGAACAATAGACACGATAACCTTTGAAATAAAACATTAAAAACAATAACCCTTGAAATAAAATAAAGAAACAAATAATAATAATAAATACATAATATACAGTGGCTCATCTCCTTGCATCAAAATGTATCTAGGTTACAACAGCAAACTGATTCGACCTCGGAACTGTCTTTCCTCGCAATTGGAATATTTCTCATAAAGATAGTTTGCATATCGTTCTCACTTGCTTTCTTTTCCTTGAAGGTTCACTATTGTTTTATGCAAGGTACTTTATAAGTTCGGAGTTGTGTGATGTATGAAGCAGCTTCTTTCCCATCCAGCATTCCTAATACACAACAGTCGTCGAAAACTGCCTTAACCTTGAAAGGTCCATCACACGCCCTTATCAATTTATTGGTTATGTGCTCCCACAAAGTACTGACTGGATTAGCTCGCCGAAGTACTAAGTCACTAATTTCTAATTTTGTTTCAATTTTGGCGCCTTCTGGTACTTTTTACGTTGTTCAGCGGCTGAAACTAATCATGATTTCACCAATCGGATTCATTCTTCCTGAAGTAGTTTCTTCTCCTCCTCATTTATGTTGTGTCCTTCCACCCTTGGAAGACATTTTAGGTTAACTGGCCCCGAGCTGATTTGTGAGGATCTCTACACGTATCCATTCTTCCTGGGGTTTTCCTTAGATACTTGATTTTCCTAATTGACGGTAGCCACGGGGGGTATCATAAGTTATACCTTCTCATTCCACTGAAACTAGCCTTGAGTACTTAGGCGGTTCTTGCGCTCAAGTTTCATGCTTCTCTCGTGAGTTTAGCAAGCACTTCCTTCGTGGATGCTTCTTGTTCACTTGTTGCACGAATTCCTGTTCATTTACGTGTTTCTCTTCATGGCGGATGGATTCTCTCCCTCCGCATCAACCATCGCACCACAAACTACTCGACAAACTGCCTGTCAGTGCAGTAGTGTTGTGCTGTGCTACGTTAGTTTTGCAGTGTTTGTGAGATCTCTTTCCTTTCTTCCACGTTGAAGAAGTCGGTTTTCTACTTTCACTCGGCCTAAGGTTTCTCACTTAAAGTGACTTAAGTACGGGTTTTCTCCTATGTCGTGCACGTTTTCGCCATGTCCTAGGCGAGGCTACCATGGTTTCGATCTTCAGCAGAAATTTGTCTGGTATTGAAATGTCACCCTTTTCAGTTTCACTGCTTGCGATACTGGTGAATCCAGGCATTGGTTTTCTGTTAACAAGGGATTTTCCAGATTAAACTGCGCATTTTTATGTGAAACAATTTGCTCATTTTGTTCGATAAATTTACCTTCCATTTTATTCACCAACTTGCAAATACTGTTACTAATTCTGTCAATTCGCGTATCTTGTGTTTTAGGTGTTTCACGTAATTCAGACCACAACCCCTGTAATTGTGTAGTTTGAGAAACTTTCATTTCCTGTAATTGTGCAATTCGTGTAGTTTGTGAAACTGGCATTTCTTGTTCATATGTGGTTAGTGAAGCTTTCATTTCTTCTAACTGTGTGGTAAATGACTATTTCGTTTTTTGTATTGGTGCAAGAATTTGCACTAACATGTTAGTGTTATTAGTATTACTATTGCAAGCGTCCATTTCATGATTTTGTATGACCTTAAGTGGTGCGGCTAACTAGCCCCTCCATTTTGTGAAACGTTCGGTTCACTTGAGTCGCGTGATGGAAATAGTTGTAATTTATCTACGACACATTTTTTGCTTTCATTTCAATTCGCATTTACCTCAAGAATTGTCACAGTTATGTTATTTTCCTCCTCCATGCTCTCTAGATGCATAGAGCTGCGTTGGAAGTCAGATTCTCTATTTTATTTATCCATAGTTCAAAGTAGGTTATATGTATATTTTATTAATGCAATTAGTAATTTAGTGTCCTGTTTTCTAATGGTTGTGTACTGTGCTGTGCAGTCAATCTTTAACAAGTCAGTTTAGACCAACTTTTATGACTGACGAGACGTGATAAATCTCCCCTTAATTACGAACCTCGTTTGCCAACACTTGTGCACAAGGTTTTACTTGCCACCATGTTGGGATGACAAACTTTAACATTAAACTACTGTATTTCTCTACTGTAATTGTTCTTTATATTAAATATTTACCGAAAGTTTTAATAAATATAAGTACATAAAAAAATTATGTGGGTGCCAAGAGCAGACATTTTGTAATGTGATATAGATGACATAGTTATCATACTGTAAAAAATATTACTCCACAAAACTTCAAACATTTTGACATAAAAAATTATAATCAATATTCTACTAGTAATAAAAGAAAGAGAAAAAGTAATGATTTTAATTTAATTAAAATTATGATGAAATAATGAACACATTAATTAATGATAAACAAAATTACCTTATCATGCTGCTCATTTAAATTATTGTAAAGAAGTGAAAACATTTGATAGTGCCTACATCCTTCCTTACAAAATGTTATTTAAGGGGATATAGGGACAGCTAAAATAATAATAAATGAATTAAAACTTTCATAGAGTTCATTAACTTGTATCTTATTCTTTAGTATTGAGTGTTTAGTAGAAATTTGTTTCAAAGTTCATAAAAAAACTATTTAATATGCTGACTATTTCAGTGGTAAGCAATTCACTTCTATCTGGCCACTGGGTTACAGGACAAAATCTAATGTCTTTCAAAAATAAAATAACGGTTTTTTGCTGAGACAGTTTAAACTATTACTGACATAACTGAAAGTGGTCACCTTACAGTTACTGGAGGATGACAGCTGGAGAAAGAATGGAAGTAGTTCGAAGGCATCAATCCTGGTACAGTAACATATTTTACTCCGGTGATGTCGAAGTCTCCAACATACTCCAAAATCTTAAAATTCCAGAAGTCTGAGGGATCTCTACGAAGATTCATTTCCATTAACCAATTGAAAATCATCTCCTGGTATTGCACGATGATATATTTAAATTTATAAATAAACTATAAACATTTTAATATAGCAAAAACTGCAACATGTCTAGCTTCTTTCCTTTTAACCAGAGAACATGCCAAAAATTAAAAAAATTTAGTTTATTATAACAGATTTGCTTTTTTAAATGTTACCCTAGGTAACTCAGAAAGTGAACGTGACTCCAGAGAGAATTTATATATGAATCTTTAAAATTGAAGGATGACCTATCCTAACATTCTTTTTGCAGACATTTCAAATTAACACAAAATTGAACTAATCAGAAATGTTAAAGAAAGTAATTCAAATTTAAAATGCTGTAACATAATAATCATAACAAAAATTATAAAGAAGCTCTAACAGTCTTATTTTACAATGTAGGAGATATATGAATAAAAAATGTTATATGTATAAAGAAGAAAGAGTGGTTTATAGAGTTATTTTTCATTGAGAAGTCAACGTAACATTTAAAATTAACACAAATACACTTACTGAAATCTGACTCTCATTTCACCATTGAGATCACCCATACTGGCTGATGACAAAAATTTACTACTGAGCAGTATACTTAGTGCAGACAGTAGAAAAGGCAATGTTACCAATTATGTAACCTTCATGTTGGTTTATTTATTTTATATATTATTTCACTCCGTTGATTCCCTAGATTTTCTAGCGGACAACTGGGACATCGAATATGCCAATTTGTTACATATACATCTTTATCACCATGGAAAAGAATAACCACATAAAATGATTAGTCTTCACTAAAGGAACCTTCATTATGATTTCCACTAAATACAGACTTTTCACTTCATCAACACTGGATTTGCTATCTTCACGAGTCATATTTGTGATTATACATGATATACATATTTATTTATGTATAACTGTGAAAAAAATCGCAGGTATATATATATATATATATATTTATGTTTCATAGTGTCATAGAAAGTGTTGTCACTAAGACCTGAAATATGGTTTTAACTTTACTGCGTAAAGCATTTTTTGTATAATTTTATTAAATCAGCTTATCCAAAAAATATTAGTTAAGTGTATTAGCCTTACATTATTAATAAGCTCGCTCCAGAGAGTGCTCTTTCGAGCTTACATTGCAATTCTTAAAACTAATCATCAGGTAGTAAACTAATTAATTATAACTTATTCTAACAATAGTTAACAGGAAAAACACAATGTGAAAAAACCTGCTGTACATCAATAAACGGGGTGATCAGCAATTACAATACAATTATTTACATTTTTACATTTTTGCTGGAATATATTTACATATTTACATTTGGGTGAACTTAAACTAAGATATTTAAAGACAATGTACATGCTGGGAAAAGAATGCACTATATGCATGCAGATATGGTACTTAAAATGAGAAATGAAAAAGACATTTACAGAGAATTATTTACAAGCGATGCATATTTACAAGGATGAAAGGATGAGAAATATCGGAGTATTTATAAAGGTACGAAACAGAATGAAAAAAAAATTGAGGTCAGGAATTATCTTAATAAAAATTACAAAGAAGACATATATACGAGTAATAATATACACATGCACAAATTATATACAATGAATTACAATATAGAAATACAGGAGAACTAAAAGGGAACACTGAAAAGGAAATACCAGAACACCGAATTTATGAAAGGATGGATCACTGAATTTGAAAGAAAACGAGATGACCAAAACTCGCACTCGAGATATACCTATGCGGTACCACTCCCGCACTTCACACCCTCAAGGATCAGCCGGTGGCACATCTCGTTGTTAGGGTGGGCTAGGGTGTAGGAGAGAGTCGAGGAAGTCCAGGAGTCTGCGTTGTGTATACTGGATGCCGGGATCGTAGGATGCGATACTGGAGATGGTTGGCAGTAGGTGGTTTCTCACCTTGCAGTAGAATTTCTTGGTGTGGCGTCGGATCAAGTGGGTTGGCGGCTCTACGTTGCCCAGGCTATACAGAGGTTTGACGGGTGTATATCGTAGCTAGCCAAGGATGATGCTTTGAACCTCACTGTACGTGGATGGTAGAGGCCTGTATGTGGATGGATGAACGTATGCCTAGATGGTGGATGCATAGAGTAGAAGTGGAAGTATGAGGGCTCGCCAGAGGTGAATTCTTGTGTGTTCTGGAATGGTACATGATGTGGTGAGAAGAGGGCGAAGGATTCTGAGAGCTGTTTTTGATTTGCTGATGGATATATGAATATGGTGGTGCCAGGTTAGTATGCTGTCAAGATAAACCACAAGGTAGAGAGCAGAGGTGATCAAGGAGAGATGGTGGCCGAGAATAATGGATGGCGGAGGTGGCTTATGTCTTCTTTTGGTGAAGAACCTGACTGCTGTTTAGTTGGAGTTGGGTAGGACACCCCAATGTTGAAAATAAAGAGATAGAGTGCGAAGAGCACTTGGTTTTCTGGTTGATAAGATCTGAGCATCTTATCCGGAAATTAAAATGGCACTGTCGTCCGCGTATTGGAATACTGTGAAGTCTGGAATGGTGGGAATATCAGCAACATATATGGCGAACAGTGTGGGGCTGAGTAATTCGCCTTGAGCCACTCCTGCTTGAATGCAAAAGAGACGAGACTGAGTATCAGACACTCGGACACAAAATGCGCAGTTGGACAGGATACTGTGAATAATGGTGGTGAGGCATTCAGAAATGTTGAAATGGAGTAATTTGCGAAGTAGTACTGCATGATGAACTGAATTGAATGCTTTGACTAAATCAAGCAAAATGAAGACAGAATGTTTATAGTTATTAAGACCAGTGTTGACCTGATCAACAGCTAAGACGACGGTGTGAACTGCACAGGGTTTTTTTTTACAAAAGCCAAATTGGATGTCAAGAAGTACGTGAATTTGATCAGTGGAATATGTGTCTCGAGCAAGTATGATGTGCTCTGCGATTTTGGAAAGAACTGATAGTAGTGCAACTGGACGATATGAAGTGATTTCTTCAAGTGTGGCGCCATGTTTTGGAATCTGAACAACGATTGCATGTTTCCAGCTGTAAGGGTAGTGACACATGATGAGAATGACGTTGATGAGATTCGTAAGGTGAATAATAACTTTTCGAGGGAGAGATCGATCAAGCCTTTCTGTAACATTGTCGGCACTCTGTGATACAGAGAGTCTGATTTTGAGATGGCCATGTTAACTTCTAATGGAGAATTGAGAAATTGCCATCGGGAGTTGGAATGGAAGTAGGCTCGGACATGAGTGATGAGAGTTCGTGACCGATGTAACCGGGAGGTGGAATAGAGGAGTGAAAAGTGGTGGCAAAGTGAGCGGATAAAGCAGTGTCTTTATCTGCTGGATGAGTCGTGGTGTGCCTCGGAATTTGCGGGTTAAATTCCATGCTGTATTGTCGGTGAGTGAAAGTGGTTGGATTTTCCTTTGTTTTCGATGTGCTAGCCAAGTGGAAATTTCCCACTTGGTTGTGTGCCAGAGAGAATGGTAGTATTCCAGATCAGTTGGCTGACGCGTTTGTTGCCAATGACTGCAGGCACAGTCATGTTAGCGAATGAGTGTGTGGAGTGAATGAGTAAAAGGGGTGCCAGGTCGGCATGGACGATGGCGTGGAATGGAATGTGTCTGCTGAAGTAAGGATGTGATTTGTGAATAAGTGCATGACTTTATCTAGTTCCTCTGGAGTTCCGGGGTTTTTTGGTGAGGTCAATTTTACTGACGAGTGTGGTTTCGAATTTTTTTTCAATTTGCTTTGTAGAAGTTGAATAGGACGAACATAGAGAGAAGTGCAGATAGCTAAGATGTGCTGTTACTGGAAGGTGGTCTGAATCCAGATGAGTGGATGCTTTGATATTTAGCAGTTGAATTATGGATGAAGTTAAGTAGGAGTCAATGACAAATGGTTGAAACGTGGAACAGAGTGGCATATAAATAGGTGACAAGGGAGCTACAATTTTCGTGTTGGCATTTCTTGCAAATGTGAGCAATGCTCTGCCAAAAAATGTGGAGGTGTAAGAGCCCCAGCTGGTATGTCGGCTGTTCAAATCTCCTGCTATTATTATATTGGAGTCCAGTTTGGCAAGGTGTGATATGTCGGAAGTAGGAAAGGGGCTGTGTGGAAGAATGTAAGTAATTACGAAAGTGGAGGCTGGATGAAAGGTAGTGATTCAAGTCGCTTGGGCTTCAAGCCATGTGCATGGTGCGATGGATTTTGGATAGTGTGTTATGCGATCACGGATATGGAACAGGACGCCTCACAGGTCTTATTAAGTTAGTCCGAATGATAACATTCGTAGCCTGGAATGGTGAATGTATGATGTAGTTTGAGCCATGTTTCAATGATGCCAAAGATAATTGGTTGGAATGTATTTATGATATGTGTGGTTTCTGGATGTTTATGGTTGACCGACCTGGCATTCCAAAATATAATGAGAGACATTATGAGGATGGTATTGTATGTGTGTGGGGTGGTTTGTGTGAAGGTTTTACAAACATTAAATAGGGTGTAGAAGGTGGGGAGAATTAACTCGCACTTGTCCATGAGGGTTTTAGTAGTGGTGAATTGGTGAAGATTTCGTTTAGTTTGTTAAGAGTGAAGCAGAAATCAAGATGTCGAAACCAGGATATGATGTCTTGCAGAGATTCCATGCCTGATTGGTAGGCTTTCTCAGTAGATGAAAAGGATGTGGGAGAAGCTTGAGGACCTGTGAGTAGAGAGGTGAAAGATTTGCCTAGGACACAGAGTCATGAATTATTGATTTATGTTCAGATTGTCGGGGTTGAGTGGCAGAGGATTTTAATTTGTTATGTCACATTTCTAAATATTGCATCCGTTTAGGACAGGCAGAGTATTTGGCTGGGTGTTCGTCAGTTTTCCAAAGACAGCAGGTGGGTTTCTCACCATGTGGTCACTTGTGTGAGGAATGGCCTTCACCACACCTTACAGAGTGGATAGATTCGTTGCAATTATATGATGTATGGCAACGTAAAAATTATACTATTTTGCCACCTCCACGATAGAGTTCTAGTTTAACCCCTATGCCACCTAAATTGGTGATTTGGAGTGCCTGATGTGGTTGGCTAGTGCCCTCCAGGACCAATAGAAAGAGAGGGAACGGTTCAAGAAATTCGTCTTTGCTCCCCATATGGAGGACTTTACTGTGTCGGATGCCGAGTTAAGATAGGTCTTCAGAGATGTCTGATAAGGGTGTGTCGATGTGCAGATTGTGGAGGACTATGCAGGTGTTCCTGTCTTCGGGACATGTCCATGTTTGAAATGGGATGCTCTGTGAGTAGCGAAGTGAGAACATTTTGGTGTGATCATCCTTGCAGCCAATTTGGAGTGTGGAGGTCTGCTGGTAGTGTGTAGCCTTGAGATCCATCTGAAATTGGGATTTGAGTTGAGACATATGTTAGATTGTGTTTGGTGAAATGCCTGTTTTGCATACAATGAGGGGTGGTCATCTGAACTTTGACTGTGGGGTGTCGTGAGGTGACTGAGTGTTAGCTAGGTGGGATGTGGTAGATGAGATTGTTGGTTGTATGGTTGCAGTTGTGGTATGTGTTGTGGATGATAAGGTAAGATAAGGTTTTTCAAGAGTGATTTTGGTGGGAGATGTGGTGCGCTTGGTGTTAGGAATTGTGGTAGTGTGATGGGAAGTATCATCATCTGTACTAGAAGCTGAGTGGTGTAAGGCAGATTGATTACTTTGGTGAGAACAGAAGTGTTGTTGTGATGAATGTATTTGTTGTTTTGGGACAGAATTGCATGGTGAGTTGATTTTGAGTTTTGACTTGCGGTTGGTTACTGTTGTTCATTCATCTTGATCTTCAGTCCAGTCGAGTGCGATGTTGTCAGCTGTGGCTGCTCGTTTTCCGATTCGCATCGTGATGACCTCCATCTTGTCTGTAAGTGGTGATACATGTGGTTGAAGTGGTAGGATGGAGATGGCAGTATGTTAGCTGACAGGAATGTTTAATTGATTTGAGGAAGTCGAAGAGGAAGTTGATGGTACAGAAACGATAGGTGTGACACGGGGTCGTGATTCAGGAATCTGGAAGAAGTTGAAGTTGATTGACTTGCCATGTAGAAAGTTGATGATCACAACATTCTCCACTGGCACAATGTATTCAGGAGCCAGGAGGAGTTGTCGCAAAAGATTTGCAATCAAGGTGACATTTGAAGGTGGTGGGGAAGATTGCAGAGCTTGAAGAAAATCACGGTATCCAGCTGATTGAAAACCATAAGCAGCATTTGAGGTAATAGTGCCGTTAGACCAGATGATGATAATCCATGAAGGGAGATGATTGTGTTTTCTTTGACATGGGAGTTGGGGTCAGGTGTTGATGGCCGAATCGTCCACGACGTTAGCAGTAGGTTGCTGATTAAGCTGGAATGGAGAAAGAGATTGCAATGAGCGTGAAGCCGAAAATGATGATTGAGAACAGATATATGTGGCGATAGTTGTGGTTATGAGTACCAGAAGACTGCCCAAGTACTAAAATATAGTTGGCCTACATGTGCAGCTCTGATTGTGAACAAGCAGCCCTCATGTGGCTTCCACAGGCATTCATGAAGCAGAATGCACCCACAGATGCATGTGGCATACATGATGAAGTATGACTGTGGTATGGTATGTTTCACATATGAGCCACATACAGATATTTAACTCTCAGCAGATGTCTGACAAAACAAAAGTTCCTGGTAAGTTAACCACAAGTGGTCCACTTCTGAATGTACTATCGGCTGATGTCTGGAAAACCAAGAGTTTCCCATAAGGCAACCACTAGCAGACCACTTCTGGATGAACTGTTAGCTGATGTCTGCTAAAACAAGAGTTGCTCACAAGTCAACCACAAGCGAGCCATCGATTCTTGAATAACTGTTGGCTGATGTCTGACAAAACAAGAGTAGCCCATAAGTCAACTACAATGGGGCCACTTCCGGCGTTCTTATTCTGGCCAGCCGTAAGTATACCACATGTCGTTAGTCAACTATTAGTAAGCCACTTGGAGCAAGTATTGGCCACTTGTGGCCCACATAGATGCAGCTTGCCATGCGTTTTCAAAATCAAAATATAATTGTGTCCAACCCAAATAAAATTGATTTATACCATATTCATGTGTGTTATCTTAGGCTTTATTTCACAATTAGTAAATTTATGTGGAATCGAACTAACAAACCTTTAGTTTACAGTTAAGTATGCTATCAACTACCCTACTATGAATTTATATACAAACTTCTAAGTAAATCGGGATAGTTACATCACATACATAATGCATTATTACCTTTCATATACAGACAATATTAGTATTGCGAGTCAATACTGGGATTTATGTGTTTCGTTTAGAAGATTAGTATATTAATTTCGGACTACTTTCAGGTAGAATTTAAAATGCAAAATAATGAATTTTTTTGCTTGTTATGCTTTGCAGGTTTCTGGTCTTAAAAACGATTTTTTACTATTATTAGCACTGCCGAGTGATAATTTCACTTCATATATGAAAGAAACAAAATAAATCAATTGAATACGCATATGCTATTTGCTACTGCACAACAACGTATAGTCATGTACCATAAATGGAACATAAGTTTTCTGATCATTTTCCTCAGTTATACCTTTGGCATACCTAAACAAGTGGTATGTACTCTTTGGCAAACATAATCCACACATTCTCTACATACTCTAAGATGCCTGTAGGTGTTTCACAGACATTTGCTTGTGCGCCATGTATGATATTCTGTCAATCATTTTGGGTTAAATGGTCCACAATTTCCCACGTGATGATGCCCAACTATCAGAAATGAACCATTCTACACATGAGGGATTTATGCGCAAACATGATCTTATAATCATACTCTTTGGCATACATCAGACACACATTATTTACATACTCTAAGATTCCTGTGCGTGTTTCACTGATGTTTGCTCATGGGCCACATATGAAATTCTGTTAGTCATTTTGTGATAAGTGGTACGTAATTGGCCACATGATGATCCCCAACGATGGAAATTGAATTGAGATATTTATTCTGTGGTACTGAATGGATGGGTGACTTGTCAGATTCATCTGATGATGGGTGACAGTCGGATTCATCTGTGGTATTTTCCTTCTCATTTATTTTTGGTTTTGGTGGTCTTAAAACAGGTGTGGGCCAGTGCCGACCATTGACATGTGTAGGAGGTGTTCGAGGAGGCTGCCTGGATGATGAAGTACATTGTTGTGGAACATCTATTGTTGAATGCGATTCTTTATTGTCAGCCATTATGAGTGCGAAAAAGTGATTTGGAGGTGGTCAGTTTTTTTTATTCGTAAGTTGTGTGCAGAGAATCGATTTGTCACTGCTATGGCCATCTGTGATGTATTTTGGGTGATCTGATCAATAAGATCCAGAAAGTATATGATCACATGCATGGCTTTCAGTGAGTCCCCAGCCATATATTCGGTTTGATGGTGACCGCAGTAATTGAATCTTTACCCCCTAATTTATGACCAGAATTAACTACAGAACACTCTTTTGGAGCTTACAGGAATAACAAATTCATGTACATCCACACATAACCCAACATCGCACTTCTTCTAATCTGTGCTATTTGAACTAATTAATGACACAGGGTTGCCAGATTGTTTTTGTTGTAGTCGCCTAAATAGCCAATCTTCTGTCGCAAATGTCACCTGTGCTGATTACACTTTATATTAAATTCATTAAAAAATATATACTGTAAATTTTTCATGTAATATTTTAAATTTATGAAACATAAATTGTTTTAAAATTTAAAAATAATATAAGCCTACGCAAAATTTAAAAAAGAAATGTCAAATGCATAAACAGTCGCGTGATATTCAATTTACCTATTCATATAGAACTGAAAAATTCGCTAGTTCAGTGATCTGTAGGCTAAATTCTACAGTATTATGTACAAATTTGTCGATATCAACTCTGAATGGGTTGCCTCCTGTCACAGTGGAAGGCGAATATTGGGCCAGCGTGTGAATCAAATGGTTAATGTTATATAAAAGCATGTTTTGAATTCTAACTTGTCCCAAATTGAATCCGCGAATTCTTGAGGTCTCAACCTATTCATTGTCTGCAGCGAGTAACAAGAGTCTGAACCAGAGAACCTTTTCAATTGTATCCGCAGTGGTTGCCAAAAAAAAAAAAACTTATCTTACTTATGAGAATTAACTATCTTGTTCAGAATAAAAATATATACCAATACTAAGCAAATAATTCTAATTAGACCAAATATCGCAAATTCATTACAAAAATTGCCCATATTGCGATACTCGCATTTTCGTAATGCAAACTTTGCCTTGAAGTACCTCAAACTGTGACAAATCGCCCATTATGGCAACCCTGTAACAACAACCTTTACTTTAACGATATCTCGACAACAAATACATTAAAAGTAATAAGATATATTCAGAGTATTATAAACTCTTTAAAAAAGTTTCCGCGACTATATAAAACCCATACGACAAAATTTATTTTATTTTATTCATCTGGCGAGCCCCCAAATCCTGCTGCACCAGCGTGAGCACCTCCACAGCTCTGTGTGACCTCCAGCATGCATGTTAGTAGCTAAGTCGGTTGGAGAATGGGATGCGACTCAGGGCTGGCCCTACACTCCTTAGGTCGGGTTTAATTATTATAATGGGCATAAGCATCACGGCTAACCAGGGTTATAGTGCCATGGCCGCAATTGTAGCCATGTGCACACCCCGAAAGAAGAAGGGTCTAGATGGAAGAGTATAGTAAACCAGGCAAAGCGAAGAGGGCCGTGGAAAATCTATGCGACAGTCGCGGATGATAAAATAATTCCTTTTAACTGGATTACGGCTGGATAAAGTAGGGCATTTGTTAGTTCGGGAAGAAAGACTTCTGTTGGTTTGATGCGGGGTGAAATGAAATGAGAGCGCAGCTGGTGTGTATTGCGGGGGACAGAACAGCCCCCGCGCCGATGCCAGTCATCGTGTGGGCGCAGGTGCCCTTGAAGTTGAGCTACTGTCAATACTGCCGTGTAGGCGAACCAGCAGTGCAGTATTGACAGCAACTGAGGATGCAGGGTCCCCCTGCTTCTCGTCGAGTGCGTCGGAAAACTGGACAGCTCAGTCGTGACACCGACTCCATCTTCACCCTTCCATGCCGATGCCAGGATCTCCAATCCATGGGTGAAGGTGGGGAGAGTTCTTTCGGCGAGCCACCCCCTCCCCATCCTCCAAATTATTTCCATCGGTCTGGTAAACGCGAGACATCCCGGGCCTACCAATGGTGGTGGCGAATCCGCTGGCCCAGGAGTGAAGGCTGACATCGGGGTGCTTCCAAGGTCCAATGCATTGCAATCCATTCATCACGCACCTTCAGTCGGCAGCCTGCAGAATCCAGCAGTGAGGATCGCCACACTTTGCATTTTTCAGCACCTCGTTCCCCTCCCCCCCCCCCCTTACCAATACGCCTTGATCGTTGGGCCACCTCCAGCAGATGCGCTTCACGATCTCGTACTGAGGTATCCAGGTTCCCGACGTTCACGACGATGGCGCTCTCACACCGGCCAGTTGGTTCGCGACCTCGTTATTGGCATATTCCCAGCCACCCCACAGAGCCTGAAGATACCCTATCCAACACCTGGGGAGGCGACGATTTGCGGATAGTCGCTGCAAATTTCCGGATAGTCGCACCCAAGCTGCCGTGGTCCCATCTCACTCGCTGATGCACCTCGCTTTCGCTGGTCCTCAAGTCGCGAGCAGTTCCCAGCGATCAGGCAGCCACTAGCGCGATGTTCATCCCACGACGGCTTAGCTCGTTACGACAAAATCATAGAAACCATAAAATAACGAAGTAGAAAAGAACTAATCAGCATTATTACGAACAATAACATGTTTCATTGGTTACAATTCACTTCACAGTAGGAATATTAAAATCAAGTTGTACAAAAATTATTAATGTAGCAGTTACAATGTTGCTAATTGAAAAAAAAAACATTAAAGGAAAAGTTTGCAAAAAAACAGATTATTTTATTTGGATACATGCGGCTATCTTTCAGCAGCCATAGAGTTCTGATAATGTTTTAAAGTAGTTTGTTCGAGATGACTTCATGTACGTACATTGATTACACTTTATGTATACGGCGCCTCTGGGTGGCATATACATAAATAAACAAAACAATATAAAAAATCATGAGGAAGGTACAATGCAAACATAACACACAACATTGATAACAATATCTAAATTTTTTAAGTAGTTAGAAAGACGTACATGTTATGAATTATGTTATACTAAATTATTACTATACAACCAGACAAATTTAAGTAAGGTAAACAAAGATGTGTACTCGTGTCCCTTGCCTCCAGACAGTTTGCCCTGCCACGAACCTCTGCACCGCCGCCATATGCATTAGCACTCTACAGTGTTATGTTTCGAAGTTCCACGAATACAATAGTGCGGAGAGTGTAGAAGGTAAAATACAGTGTAAACAAAGTGCAATGGAGTGCAACCTAGTGCGATGTAGTGCAACATGCATAAAGTACGGCGCCCAAAAGGGCTCAAAGGCCCACGCCTTTTGATCCCTTAATAAAGGGACTAGAGAGATACCCCTACTAATTTATTCTGAGTGCTATTTTTTTTTGTTTTCATGTTTCTTTGTAAGGGCAGTGTTTTGTCATTCACATGTTTAATCCACATCTTATTAACACAAGTTGTAAAAGGGTATGTTTTTATTTTAAATTAAATCAAAGTATTTTATGGTACCATTGATTTTGCAAGTTTTTGTGGTAATAAGATTTTTGATGCAAGTGTGTTAGGAAGTAGTTCCCGTTGTAGTGTTTATGGTGATAGGGGTGTGTAGTGAGTGAGTACTATAAAACCCTAACAAACATTACACTAACATACAAGTATAATAGGTAGGTGGTTAGATACCGAGAGCCCCAGGGAGGAAATCAGAACAAAGCAAGGAGCATACAAAACATATCTTTAAGACTCAGGCGCAAGGCGCTTAGTGAGTACCAGAGGGGGGGGGGGGAAGGCAGGGGTTAGCAACACACTTCCAGCACTGCAGTAGGTAGAGACCATTCTTTGTCAGAGGGTTATAAAATAGTTATAAAGTAGTAGTCATCATCAGTGTGGTTACTCATTCATAGTTTGCATTCAGATTGTCAAACAACTCAACACTTCCTAGCATACAAGTAGGTATGCGAATTCCCAGAGTGAATAGTTCCAGTAAGACATGTAAAGAGATGCAGAATGTATGCTTTAAACTCACTCAGTTAGTCAAGATAGAAGTCTTATTCACATGAGTCACAGGCATTGATATCAAATCACTATAAAGATAACACAACAGCATTAACTGTGAATCTGGCTTTTACTAAAGCTTAAGGCACATGAGAAAACTTGATAAAAACAACACTCAAATAAGACACTGCATAAAATATCACATGAAACTTTCTTATATTTAGACAGACAAAGAACACAACACTCAACATGAGAAAAGAAGAACTCATTAAATTAAGCAATAGAAACACTAAGTAAGAACAAACAGACACATGACAAGTATCAGCAAACAGACACATGACAAGTATCAGCAAACAACTTCAATTAAAAGCTCAAATCTGCAGATCTGATCTGTGTAAAAACTCTTTTAGCGTGTAGAATTTTGGTGTAGGATAATTTCAGTCATCAGTTAAATCTCAAGACAAATCAAATATTCAAATAAATATTTCAATATCTTCCTGTGTTACTACTAGACAATAGGCTAAGTACGTGAGTTTAACAAAGTTGAAGAAAACTGAAGTTAAAGTTCACTTAAGCTCAGGGTAGAACCAAAAATTCAAAGGAGTCTTTTGCAAAATGTGGGCTTCTGGGTTTGGTAGTAATGTGGCTCTCGAGCGTGTTGCCAAAAATTGAATAAATCTACAAAAATAAATTAAACATTTAGCTCGTAGATCAGGTTACAGTTTAATTGAAAAATTACACTCATTTGTGTGCATGATTGCATAAAATGTCAAAAGCAGCTGACGGTGTAGAAGTACCATCACAATACCTCGTTTCTGTAAGCCTATACCTGGCCATATCGAAATAGTATTGCAGTCGGTGTCGGTCAATTTCAACACTTCATATTTCACTGATAAACTCGCCTATGGATCTCTTCTTGAATAATCCGAGGTCGCCTAACCTGAATATTGACATTGAATCAAAATTAAACTAAAATTCTGGTAAAATTCAGGTCCAAAAGTTAAAAAATTCAGGGACCTCCATTCAGTTCAACTGGCTTACGTGGTGGCTGCTATCAGAAGAAGAAAATACGGGGCCTCTACACCCACGTTAATCGTGTATGCGGAAGTCCGAACCCTCATTGTTATCAGCCCAACCGGGATTGGCTGATAACAAATTCAAAAATTTAGATCACCTAAATATAGGTAGCATACAGGACACGTTCCAAAATAACTGTGAATATTAGTGCAAAGTCGAAAGAGTAAACAGAATTATATATAACCACATAATTTGTAAAAAAAAAAATTTAAAAAAAGTGGAAAAATGATAGTATGTTGAGGTTATGTATGAATAATCGTGAACATAAGTGTTTACTATCAGTTTTAAATGTCTCAAAACGTGAAACAAATTTTCTTGTAATAAATGTTATGGTTTTGTAACACAGATAACAAGAGAAATAAGTCTGATGTAAACACAAATATTTTGCTGTCAAAGTGATTGTCGACATAATGTAAACAAACGTAATTTTCCAAACAACATATAGACTTTACATGGGGTATGTAAGAACTAACCATACACCATTTGCAACACAAACCTTCCAGGCCAGGTTCGCGCACCACGCGGAATGAGTCAGTAGCATCATGGACTGGAGAGGGCAATGCCTTGTCGCATCGCGCTCCGGTGGCCTTCACAGTTTGTGATTGATTATGTAGTTTTCAATAGTTTAATTTATTGTTACCAGGACTGCTTTTACTTATTTAGCTACCTGAGACACCGGCTTCCTTCCCTAGACTTTAAATCACCTAGTGGAGTGTAAATGTTCACTTAATTCATTGTAATGGCATCGTGCCTTTTTATCAGTATAGTCTAGCCAGCGGACAAAGGGCGGCACCGCGAGTAAAGTGTTCACCATGAGTGATGTATAGCATTTACAACAAGCAATTATTTCAGTTATGCAGTAAGTCAGTAATTCAGCATCAGGCATGTGGGTCAGCCTTTAAGAGGCCAACTTTTTAATAAACAAAGCAATTATTAACATGAAGGTTATTAAGTCAGCGGGAGAAAATTATATCCAGGCGTTATGGCCCCGCAGCACCCTGAGGAAACCAAGAGTCTCCAGCTTCATCAACATCGGCACCGCCTCCGGAGATGCCTGGCACCAATCGGGTAAAAATTTCATCCCCAGAAATTCCTTAATCTCACCGACCCTCAAAACCTCTTCCACATTTTATCACTGAACCACATGGCCTTAAATTTTCGACCTTCTGCGTAGCATAATTATATTTCTATGAAAATCCTTAATCATCTGAACATGAAAATCCACCAAAATTACACTGCTCAAAATTTTCCTTCAAAAACTTTCCTGCTAGACTTCCGGTAATTTTCCCTACTCAACTGCAACATCAACATCAGGGACGATGCAACAGGCCAACAACAGTGTTCCGACGCCTTCCAGATGTCTGGAACTATACACCACATGGCATGGCGAAAGCACGCCAAATCAACATAGTGGAAGACATTACAACAGGACCGTGCATGTGCAGGAGAGCAGCCATCTTTGTATGGTAAGGTGACATCATGCTGCCCACCACCGCCTCAGTGTTGGACAAAGGAAGGTGGACCCGCACACCTCCCCCTCCAAGCTACAGCATCAACACCAGCTGGGGAGTATCGATCGGGCAGCTGGTCACGTGATCAGGCGATCCCCCACCCACTTTCCACTCTTAATCAAAGTTCAGTTCCACCTTCTAGTGGGCGCAGAGGGGTCAGCCACATGAGGGGAAGGCGCACCCTCCCTCCAACACCATGCTGCACATCCACGCCAAACACATAGTCATCATGGCTGGCAAGACTCATGTGGGTGTGCTGACACCACTGTATTATCAATGCCCGTGCCCTATCCCACAGGATGTAGTGGCCAAGTATGAAATAGGCACTCAACACTGTTGTGGAAACTGTAAACCCAGCTTTTCCCTCAGCCATAGCGTGAACAACCACGTGTGGAAAGACAGTTGTAGTGAGATAAAAAAAAAACTAACAACATGTTTCTCATTTCGGACAACCAACAAACCCAAAAACAAATTTTTCCAAATTATAACCAACCTACATTGTGCAGTAATATATTATGTGCAAGGCAGGGGGCAATAACAATTTGATACACACTATGCCAACTGTAATATCAGCATGAGTGCCTGGGCAGGAACGAAACTGCAACTGTAGCAGGACTGACATTCATGTGCAAACAGTGCAGCACAAACTTAAAGACCCAAAACACAGTTTACAATAGCGACGATTTGCTCATGGGATTGGAGCAACATGTAGTAAAGAGGACTGCCAAGGAGGTGAAGCCAGTGGCACCACACAGTGTCGTATTTCTGAAAGGCAGGTGCACGAGCGATGTTTGACATCCAACGAGAGATGGATGGCGCAAGGGGAGAAATTTCCATGTCACGACTGCATGTTGGTGGCAAATGTATACAAACAGCTGTCATGTGCCCACAGTGCGCATGTGGTGCATGTCAACAAAAGCACACCAATCAACCAGTCAACACTGAAACTGCAAGCTTTAAACACAGCACCTATCCCATTCAAACTATGTGTTCCATACCTCTCACAAGTACCGGCCTTTTTATCCGACAACCATATTTCCAGCAAATTTGCCACCAGTAATGCAAACTGTCACACGCCTTATCCTTATGTACAGACTGTGGCAACATTCCTTCAAAGCAGCTATGGGCAAGCAGTGGCCGAATGCTTACCACAGGAGAGCAGACGACAACCCGAGACCATTGCAACCAACACAACTCCACCACCAAGACCGAATGTTACCACCACACCAGCAAAATTCCAAACATTGACAACCTTCGCTGGAACACCCAACGAATATCCAACCGCCTTTTTAAGTGAATGTACATCTCGCTTAAAGAGGTACTGTGTGTATGAAGAGGAGTGGGCCAGTTGTGTCAGAGCACAACAACATGGAGAAGCATGCTCTTGATGGCATTTTACTAAACCACTACGAATTGCAATGGGATGAATTTCTCCAGTCATTCCAGTGCTTGTTTTGAGGGGCCTTCACATCACTTCAGATGCCGAGTAAGTTCACAATGGAGGAACAGCAGGTGAATGAGTCACTGATATCATTCATCATGCAAAAAATTCTTTTGGTTTGCCATTTTCACCCACACCTGCCTAAACGGAAGGTACTCGAAGTAATGGCTCAGACTGTATTCCCCGAATTTCGTGCAACGTTGGTACTGTTAATTAATGGTACATTGGATGAACTCATGCACACAGTGATCATCCTAGAGCGCAACCTGTGAAACCGTGCCGCGATACGGGTGCTGCTCGATGGCACTACAAGCATGCGAGTGAAAACAGGAATGGATAAAGTGAAAATCAATACAGCGATAAACCCAAACATTTCAGACAACACTGGGACAAAACTAATTATAATTAAGGATCCCACAATAGTCAAAGTCACGATGTAAACAACCAAAAGAAAAATAGAGCAGTGAACAGTGCAGGCAGCAAAAATATCAAGTGGGATTAAATCAAATCGCCACCGCGACCATGTCGATACTCTGATGGTGAAATGTACCATTAGCACAGCCAGTGCCCCAACAACCCGCATCTGACCAACGCAATATAAAATGCAAGCAGCCAACATGGAAACAGAAATCAGTCAACACTCCCGACGCCCCAGTCCCATCAAAACAACCGGATGTGAGGCCAAAACAAGACCTCATAAACCAGCTTATTAGCAGTCAGGCTCTTTATCCACATACTTGTTAATGTCAACGATCAATACTGTCATGTGTTGATTGACACTGCGGCTTCATATAATTTCTTGCAACCTCATTTATGAATACCGAGGATGTCATGCTTACAAACCACATGATTAGACTAGCCACTAACCAGCACAGTAGAACAGTGCTAAGGCAAGCCACGATAACAGTTAAAGTGCATGATATATAAACAAAATCAACAGTCATAATCACACCAGAAACAAGAGAGGGCCCAATTCTTGGGATGCCGTGGTTAACTGAACCAAACACATTTGTTGAGACTACAGCACACTGCATACAATTTGGCGTGAAAAAGTGGTGCACTGTTTACAAATTGGACCGCGCCCAGCTTATAGCTTACCGGAGAGATCGATAACGATGTACTGCCCGAACATCAGGCAGCTTTTCAGCAGTTGCTCAGTGAACATAGGGATGTTTTTGCAATGCATGATGCCTTCCGCCGCACGACGGTTGCCGAGCATGAGATCCCGCTAGTGGAAGAAGTGTCTATATCCACACTGCTGCGTAGCTATCTGCCACACCAAGTGCGCATTATTTGGCATAAAATTCAGAAAATGCTTAACTACGGTGCAATAGAACCCACAGAAAGCCAGTTCAACTCAGCAATTACGCTCTCGCCGAAAAAGGCGGTACCAAGAGATTTTGTGTAGATTTCAGACCGATTAACCAGGTAACACCAAACGCACTACTGCCATACATAAATGTGAAGGATGCCTTAGCTCACTCACCCAAGCAAACATCATAACCTCGCTAGACCTGAAAATTGGGTACTGGCAAAGTCCCCGTTAAGTTAGAGGACTGGGAAAATACGGGTTACTCTGCGGCCCCCGATAGGAGGCAATTCCAATTTTTGCGCAATGCTGTTTGGGCTTAAGTGCGCACCTGTCACCTTCCAGGCGATGATGGTCCGAGTGCTGGATGGCCTCATCTGCAAATTCACACTCGCTTACCTGGATTGCATGGTATACTCTATTTCATATAACTTCAGTGAATTTTGACAGTTATTAAAAGAAGTGCGGCCACGATGTATCCCTCCGCCACAGCTGTTCTGTCTGTGAAGAGAACTATCTTTGTAAACAAACTACAAATCCAATGGCAGGCATTGAAAGACTGGCAGTTTCTGTCCAGTGCTTAGCCTACTATAGCTGGTTGCCATTCCCATCTCTTTTATTTTTGTTATGATCACATACTATACTAGTAAGGGTTATTTTATTTTATTGGTGGGTTGGGGAACTATAGATTAACGTCTTTCGTGAGACATTATTTTTTCTGTAGTTCTTCTTATGAGTGAGTGGAGATTAGAACTTGCACTGTTTTGATAATGCAGTGGAAAATTTTGTTCATACAGAAATATCATTCGATTGACTATAACTCAAATGTTTTAACTTCATCGAAAGATAAATGTGTCGCTGGTCGTACCGATGCGAGAAATGCCCAACATATACATATCATTGCATTTTTTATTTAATGAACTACACTAAAAGGGCGCTTATTTAAGCCACGTACATTTGAAAACATCCGGCAAGGACAAGATGCAATAATTACGTCACTGGTAATACCGATGTACGAAATGCACAATGTAAACATGTTCAACAAATTTAACTTCTACGTAAAAATCGTTAGTATTTAAATCAAATACATTTCAAATATTCGAACAACAATTTAAGAAAACATTATTGACCAAAAACACAAACTTACTGTTCACTTCGTAATTCCCAAAAAAATGTGCCGAACTTTGGCTAATTAATTCACTAAAATCACTTGTCGGCTACTGATACGAACTAATTGGTTTGCTGACTTATGCAATTAACAAAACACTTAAAATATTTCTTGAAACCAGCAAATTTAAACTTCACGATGTAAATAATTTTTCGCTCGCGCTTCGCGATGGTCACAGAAAATGGCGGATCACTGCACACAGCAAACAATTCTCCAAAGGGGCAGATATATTTCGATAATTCATTTCACTGAGGAGACTTCTAAAAAGGCACCTACGACGAACTAAACTTAATGTAATATGTAAATACATCGACATCACCAGCAAGAAATTCTCGCATATCGATAAATTATGACGTAATAAAGCACAATGGCAACGGATTTTCACCGGGCGGGTGGAGACCATAGACAACAGACTCAACCGAGATTGGTGGAGACCTTTCAAATACCCGTGATGTTCGCATGCTCTACCATAATATTTCGAAATATTTTTAAAGCCCTTGCTCTATAACTCAGAAAAATTGTGTATTTGTCTATGAGAGTAATTTTAACCATAAATGCTGTCATTATCATTAATTTTCAACATTATAATTTTTAATTCTGAGTGCTATTTTCTTTTACAATCATCGCAAAGATCGCCAACATAATAACACGCATCCTGCAACAACCATCAGCTGACACAGTACTTTGCAAATGGGGACTTTTACAGTTTGCATGCTGTGTAGGTTGATCACAACTTCTGTCAAATTTTATTGAAGTTACATGAAACAGAATAAAGTGTGATCATTGAGCTGGGAAGAACATATGCACCTATTGTCAGTTGTATTGGAGAACTAGCCATTAATGGCTAAGAGCAAATGCCACGTAGGAAAAAACAACTTTGGACTTCCTCGGTAATATAATCAGCGATGCGGGCAACAAGCCAAATCCCAAACAGCTTAGGTCCATTGACGAATACCCTAAACCATGCATGCGACAACAACTCAGAAAGTTTTTCGAGCTAATAAAATAGCGCCGGGAGCACATTGAAAATTTGGCAGACATTACCACACTGCTGATGGACTTGTCGCTGCAACGGCATTTCCAATGGAACAGTGCCACTGATGAGGCTTTTGCAAAAAATCAAACAGCAATTCAGGTAGTGCCCGACCTTGGCGAGGTATGACCCAGTCGGCATTTGTACCTGCAAATCGATGCCAGTCAGGAAGAACTTGGGGCCGTGTTGTACCAGTGGGTGACGACGACAGGGACCGCCATGCCATCGATTTCGCTAGCCAAACAGAACTGTGATGTGATGTCAATGAGCGAGAGTGTTTTGCCGTCGTCTGGTGCATCAAGAAATATAGGACCTATCTCGAGTATCAGAGACTTACACTGCGTACTGGTAATCAATGCCTAGTATGGTAACACACTATGCGCGAGGCGGGGAGCAAGCCAACCAGGTGGGCACTCCTTCTGCAGGCATATGATCTTATTGTCTAACACATCCCAGGAAAAGAAAATCAGTTAGCAGACGCACTATCGCGGACTGGCAGCACCAATGTCATAGTGCAAGACAACACAGAGTGGGAGGAGACAATGCCGCAAATACTACAATACCATTGCATGAGGTGAGTGTGCAATAGCTAGACAATGTTAACAATGACATCTTGGTGATTGAACTGGACCACGAAGTGGAGCAGGCGCATTACGGCGCGCACCACCATGAGGACAATAAGAGTCTCCAGCTTTAACTACTTTGGCGCCGCCTCGGGGGATGCATGGTGCCAGTCGGGTAGTTCCTTAACCCCTCCTCCTCTTAAAGCCTCTTCAACAGTTAATCACTCAGCCTACGGCGTTAACAACATTTGTTAAATCAACAACGTAAGTACATTTTGCATATAAGTTAAGACATAAGAATACAAGCAATTAATTGTAAAAATTATTCTTTGTAACAGTCAGCTGTTCGATTACTAGAATCAAAATATTCAGTAATAGAATAAAAGGAATTGGAATGTAAATAATATTTTATCTTATGTTTAAATGATTTTGTGTCACCTAAACAAAGATATTTATAGTAAGGCAGAAGCGAGTGAAATATCTTAATAGCAGAGAAGTGGACTCATTTCTGTTAGAGGGACAGAGAGTACGTGGGGAAATGCAGGCTTATGGTGTATTTAGTTTTATAATTATGAACATCAATGTTTAATTTAAAACTTGACGTATGCCCGCGCCGGTACCCTCCAGGCCGTTTGCCTGGCCACACACTCAGCATCTCCGCAGTAGGCACCAGCACTCTACGACGTTTTCTCTCTCAGTGTAACCAGTTCAGTTAGTGTGGTTGGTGTCGTGAGTGTAGTGCGTCAGAACAACAGCTAAGGCATGGACCCATTTAAAATGGGAGCTGTAAAAGACTCCCCTGCAGTAGTTTTATTGCAAGCGTTTATTGTACTTTGTTTAGTTTTTCATGCAAAGTGTAGTGTATCATTTCACTCGTTCACCCACACTTCATATCACTAAAAATTGCGAGTGTTTTCTTTGTATTGTCCGATATTGTAGAGTGTTTTTATCGCAATGTTTATTTCTGCAAGGGTCCAATTTTTTTAAAGTTGTTTGAGCAAGTGTTAACAGAACATGGTTCTCCGCGTGCCGTGTCCCACCAACTCGGCTGTGCGCTGTCCGCGGAGGAATCAGTTGCTGACGAAACCTTACAGGAGGCGGTTCGCGTCAGTGCGTGTCGCACACTCCAGGTAGCATACAACTTCTGCATCACTGCTCATTAGTTTATCGATACTTATTCTGCGATGCTAAAATATGCGCGTGTTTGCAACGACGTGTATTTATTTCTGCGCAATGCCTTCGGGCGTTTCAAAACACGGGACTTTTACAACCCGGCAAGTCATTTATTATCTTACTCATCCAGTCAAATGATCGGTGAATTATCTCAGTAATGCAGTTTAAGGCACGTGGGCCAGTATTTAATAGGCCCGCCGTTTAGCAAACGCAGTAAGTAATTGAGCAAAAAGGACAACCATCACCGAAGGAAAACTTACGTCCGGGCGTACGGCCTGCAGCACCCTGAGAGCACCCAGAGTCTACAGTTCCAGCAACATCGATGCTGCCAACCAGTGGTGCCTGGTACCTAGTTGGGTGATATCATCCTCACCAAAATTCCCTAACCACAATTTCACCGGCCATTATACCTCATGCAACTCAAAGCCATTCGACCACACTGCGTTCAATGGCGCCCAACTTTGTGCCATAACTCTTACGACATAGGGCCAGACGTTAAAATCTCCAAATCATCAGTAACAAAACTAAGAAATAATTTGTAATATTGTCCTGTAAGAGTGGGATTTTTCTCATGTTGAAGAGTTGTCTGCGTTTTTTAAAGCAAGATCACTTGACCACTGTTAGCTGCGTTTCCCCAAAACATTATTCCATAAGAAAGAACACAATGAACATATGACATGTGTGTTTGTTTAAGTGAAGCCCTGGCCACCAGAGGAGAAAGATAACTATGTGAAAAGCTAACAGTGCTGAGTTTGTCAGCAACACATGTAATGATTTTTTTTAAATTCAAAATAACATTTAACTACAAATAAAGAAATTATGTTATGTGTGGAACTGTAAGATTTACCTCATTTAATCCTATTTTACCTCATAGTTTGTTTTACGACATGTTTCGAGCTCTGCATAATTGGTATTTTCCTCTTTAAGAACAAGTTAATTTGCTAAAAACCATTTATGTAGTTTTAAAGAACTTCTTGTGATCTTTTAATAATTTTATCGTTAGATGTTGCATTTATGAGAAGACTAGTGGCATCTGCAAATAGAACAACTTCCGCATCAGACTGTATGTACGCTGGAAGATTATAAATAAGAATTAAGAAAAGCAGGGGACCTAATATTGAACACTGTGGTACACCAAGTTCGATATATTCATAATAAGTCACAAAGTCTTGCAATAAGTTTTCGTCTGAGAAAACAGTTTTCTGCATACGTTTGGTGTAAGGATAACATTTTATAAAAGAATTCATATTATTATTTACACCACAGAATTTTAATTTCAGCAAAATTGTACTGTGATTAACACAATCAAACACCTTGGAAAGATCATAAAATACACCGAGTATATAGTTCCTTGTTGTAAAATGCAGCAACAACGGGCTACATTAAACAGTAGTTTCCTGAACTAGCATTTAAATTTATACATGTGTATAAAGTTAATATTTCAAAATACAACAGCATATACACTGCATGCAATGCACTGAATAACAATGGGTCGGAAACACTAAGAAATTTAAATGGGTCAAGTAATGGTTTACCCCTAGCGGAGTATCGGCACTTTTAAACCCAAGTGCGGATATGTCGATTTGCTTCTGGCGGGGAGATCACCGGGCTTCGAACGTAAGTTATTATATCCGGTGAGCGCCAGCTAACCAACCAAATGAGAGGAAATCCGCTCGGGTTAACAAGAGACTTGAGTTGGGGCCGCAGTCGAAAAGCCCGGCCTAAATGACCGCTCTGGTCCCCTGGCGTCCGGTTATGGCGATGTCACGTGATTTGTTGCAGACTGATACTAACTTACAAAAATATACTAGAGCTGGGCTCTTGTGGCTTCCCAACACACTTCATCAATTACAAAATGCGTAGAGATGGGCTATTGTGGCTTCCCAACACGCCTTTGTTACACTGCAAAAATTTCCAACATAAACACTACGGATAGGAACATTTCGCGAGTTCATTTCAGGACAAGATAGACGTCAAACATGTGTACACTGAAGTTGACTTTGCAATTGGATCGCAGTTTATTAGACACGCCCTGGACGACTCTGAGCCAATAGCAGACTTGCAAGGAAACAAGTAGCGAGCGCCGTACTGCCAGGTGTGAAGTAACACTGTCTACTCTCTGGAGCAGCAGCCAATGAACAAACATCTGAGGCTCGAGTATACACGTGTGTGTTTACTATGTACAGTGTATAAACTTTGTATACTGTAATTTGACTTGTCCAATATCTTTGTACAGCTATGTATTGAAAAAAAAAAGATCTTACGGATGCAATAAAACAAAACAATTGCCTGCACATTGGCAACACTGGACCACCGATGCCTACACTCCCACTTCGTTTGCCACGCGCATCCTCCTTCCCCAGACGGTGGCGCGACGCGAGGCAAACACCAGAAATATCACGCTCTAAAGAAGCTGCCAGAAAGATTTGTACACAATCATTCTCATAGATTATGTATCAAAACATGAACGGCTGATTATAGTTCATTCCCCATTGGAAGCAACATTCTCGGAGTCCTGCTAAATATCTACTTGCAAGCCCGTTTCGTACCCTTCCGCCAATTGTAAACAAACATTGCCATGTGAATGCCATGTAGCATCTGTCAAAATCGATGTTTACATTCCATTGTGTGTGTACACGTGTTCGTATACTTTCGCTACACCTAAAAATAAACATTGAAACGTGACTTCTACTTTTCTACCTGTCAGATGTGTTGTCTGTTTACAGCTTTTCAGATAATTCTGCCATATTCCAAAAGCCATACAGTATGAATATTCATAGTTTAGGCATCTAACATTATTTAGGTCAGCTTTATGAAGTTTTAAAAATGACTGAATTTACGAAAGTTCTCACGGTTATTTTACATTAACATATTTGTTATCCACAACGTAGCTCAATATATGTAATACACGTTAGTATTTTGTCGCGACTGTGTTTAACACTGTTGCAACTGCAAGTTAAATGGCTGTACTAATTATCCTTTTGTTATTCATATGTGTTGGGTCATTTCTTTAAAAGGACGGCCTCAGTTGGAATAAATATTAAAACGAAGGAACAACCAGTGAAAAAGGCATATTAAATTCAAGCACGCAACTCGTGATGCTCATTTTTGTCATACAAACTTTAAAAGATAGCGGTGAACATGCACACAAATAAGCCTACGGTAACTTTTATTCCGCTCATATTTCTATGTATTGATACTTACTGTTTGTTAGGATTATTGAAATTTATCGGGCTGGGCGTAGTATTTTTCTTCTGGGATTGTGGCAAATTAAATTACACGACTGTGTTTCGAACCCCTTAGGGCAAAGGTACAACGTTGCGATAAATAAACAGACGTGGATGTAAATAATTAAATAATTAACTTCGTATTAAAACAGTTCATAATTAAAACATAAATAGTACTAATCAAATATTTGAAATCACGCACACACACAGTGCCAGCGTATCGACCACGATGCACAAAGGCACGCCATTTCACAGACGCAATGATTAACCAAACACACGTCACATTATATTTATTACTACCGTGGAAACACAGATTTATCACAACATCGTAACTTGCCTAAGTAGATTAAAAAAAAAACAATGTCTGCAAATGTGATGTAATTTGAAGTGATTTTCGGAGTAAGATTAATTTACGTTTTGTTTGGCAAAAAGCAACACGCCATGTCATGGCTTGCCACGTCTGCCAACTTCACTTTGTTTCTGCCCCGCCATCATATCTACATATATAAAAATAAGTATTCAAACACTAAAATCTCTTTTCAGTTGTTAATTACAAATTCAAAAATCATAATTTTGCTGTAATAAGTATGAAATATGCTACAACTGAAAACATGTATAATTTCTGGTTATTAGCGAAGTGAAATTTCCCGAGTGTGAAAGAGACGAAGAAAGAGAGAGAAAAAAGAGAGAGAGAGATCTACAAGCCTCGCTCAATAGACTGTTGCTTTCTCGCTCGATAAAACAACACTGTACCGTTACGACCTACTCAAGATATTTTCCCACTGTTATTTTATACAGTAAAAATGAGATATGTTGCCATCGAGGCTACATAAATATTTAAATATTTCAATAGGCCCCGTTTAATTTACAAATAGTATACTAAAATACGAGGTTAAAATAATATTTTTACTGTGAACTATTTCTTACCAGTCGTTGCCAAAACGTCGCTGCTCTCGCTGTTGTTAATTCATATTTAAAAGAGAAATTAATATTATAAGTTATAGAAGCTATTACGGTAAAGATTCATACTCTAAAGCTAACCACATTGTTATATATTTGTGGAATACAAGTTATTGAAAAAACAGGTTGACATATGCCCAGAGTGTTTTTTCAAAGGTTGATTTTAATAAGTCGCTTCCAATCGGGAATGGACTATACCTAATAAAATAATACCCTGATAAATAGGGCCTCCTGTTTTCGCAAAAAGATTTACATGGAGGCTAGACTTCAATATCCTATGTGCACACGTTCAGTTTTCATTTGATTACTGTCCGCGTGGCTTTGTGTGTGTACAGTCTGATATGTGAGTAAGCTAATCAGATTAAAGTTTCTCCGATACTGACCATACGTGAATCACGGTTGGACAGGTACGATGTGTAACAATTCAAATGACCCAATCACGAAAGTGGTTCTGAGCTGAAGTGCCCTGGAACACAGTTTGTCCTGAAATTTCTTCGCGAAAAACTAATAAATAAAACAAAAATTAACCAAATGTTACAAAATTACATTGTCCTATGAAATGCAAAGGATATACAAGGCAGGCAAAGATATGTTTAGGCTCATCGATATGCAATAAGAAGTATCTACTCGAGCAGCGCATAAGGCCGTATGCAAATAATGCACTCATACAAGTGACGACTCGTCACAATACGAAGAACAACAAATAAACAACGTAAGAACACAATGTTCTTCACTTTCTGGTTATTGTTATTTTTTTCGTAGGCATTGTAGGCAATGGATATACATGAGGTATGTTCCAACAGTACTGCCTGGAAAATGAAATATGGCAGTTTAAAACAATTATTTTACAAAAAAAATAAAAGTAAAAATATGTATTATTCTTATAAGAGCACTTTCTTACAGGTTATTTATGGTAAACTGAGACCATTTAACAGACCTGAATATGATCTACTTGAATGCACGTTTTGTATACTTCCACCATGCGTAAAATTAACGGTACTATTGGCCTGGATATTTTATTCATGCATCACACAAGTGAAACCAAAACATTATTGCAAAAGTAAATATTCTAGAAACTTTGATAGTTTTTAAACTTATCCATTGAAAAAAAAAACAACAGAAATAAAGGAATACATGTACATATTAACATGGTTACCCGACACATTTACTATCAACTTTAACACATGTGATTACTTTTGCCCCGTCGTTACCAACTTTACTGGGAGCAAGCCAGTTTGCTGTGTTTGATCAAATATACGCTGATGGGGCAGTGCCATTTTTCAAAGGTTGGTTTCAAAGATGTTCACAATTTATTGTGAAGAAGTAACAATAGCCATTACAAACTCACAGATTATTTCTCTTCAAATTGATTAATTTAGGCTGGCGTCGCAGTGACCTTGCTTTTCATTGGCCGCTACTCATATTACGTCTTGGCGGGGTTGTCATGTTGGGTTCGTCGGGGTATCGTGACTCCAGCTTTACTTGGTAAGTTTCCAGTTGCCGTCTGGCTGTCGCTCCAACTGCATCGCAGAGTGCTGGAGATCCTGATCTTCTGACGAGACTATTAAACGTAGCCCGAGTATGTTTACCTACGACAACACATCATAACCCAGACCAGGAAGGAATAGTACATGAACGTCACCCCGCATACTGTAAGTATTATTTGAAAAGCCCACCAATGTATGGTAGAAAGACCGTACGATATGGGAGAGCATATCCGAAAGTATGCGCTGCAACTGTCGCGTGACTTTGGGAATTTATTACGAATTTTCCAATTTTTTAGTTTAACATAAACTGTATCATATAATTTAATATAAAATCTAGTTTAGTAGTGAAAAAAAGTTTACTGTGACTTTTTTTTAAACCTGAAACTAGTATATTATTAGCCTTAGTAAATATAATTTCCATCCCTTGAGAAAGGGTTAAAAAAACCTGTGCCCTAGCCACCTAAAATAATTCCATTTGCCAACAATAATAATAATTTTTTTATTTAGGTTTTAATCGTGTGTAACGAACCACCTATTTTGATAGTGCATTAAGAACGTTTGGTGCATTAACAAAGACATTTGTCATGTCTGGCGTGGTGTTCTATATAGACAGAGCGAATTTCACCCTCCTACTAACCCATATGATATTGTCAACCTAGTAACTTATTGGTAATTTATTTTGAGTAGAGTTTTTAAGTTCTTCTGTGGACAAAAATAGCGAGCACGTGTCAAGTTTACACGTTGTATTGAGTTGGTTACTTTTCTCCAGAGTGGCGAATATTCATGTTGACAAATGATTACATGTTGAAATCTGGCCACGAAAAAAAAAATGTCATAAAATCGGGGTTATCTCTTACGAAACTTTTTTGTACCTCATGTTACATTTTTTTTCATCAATTTTTCTTTATTGAATTAAAATGAAAGCACACAGGCAACTCTCGGGCTGCCGGAAGAATATTTTCTCGCAGATCAATAGCTTCGAAATATGTTCGGAATTTCAATATCAGGGCCTGCTCCCGGGGGTATCCGGCACGAGGCGGTGAACCGAGCTGAACAAAATTTACACGAACAAGAGGTTCCATGGTTCTTCTCTTACAACCCCCCACCCCATAAGCCATCCCTTTCTCCAAGACATCCACCCCCGGAGGGTTAAAGATGAAATGCTCGATATCGCGGCTCGGCGCGGCTACGATCCCTAAACCGGAAACGGGTGCTAATTAACTTTGCCGGGGATGAATGGGGTAGTCCCTTTGTGCGTGCGATTTGCAACCCTCACACCCTTGCAGGGGAGAACAACCCCCTCGCTAGGCCCTTCCTATTCGTTTCGACACCACCACCAACCCTCAATTAGGAGAACTGGAAAAAGGGGGGAGGGGGGAAGCACATCAGCAGGCTCCCGCTGTAATTACCACGTTCATATCAATTAAGTATTTCATTTCTGGTCGGGACATTGGATTAGAACGCCCACAGTCGATGGAGAGGGAAATTGCGAATAAGTAGCTGATCAAAGAACGTTATTATAGAAATGGTAGAGAATCGTGAAAACATTTTCCGTCAAAAGAAATAATATAAAGTCTTTTTCGCACTGTGGCAGTGTCTAAGACTACTCAATTATAGAGACGTGGCACATTTTGCGAACTCCAAACGCACTCGCACAAAATATTATGTCATTGGTAGGGACAGGAAAAACTCGCGAGTTCAGTTACCTGCAGGCTAAGACTCCACAGTCACGTGTATACTCGAGCCTCAGATGTATGTTCATTGGCTGCTACTCCAGAGAGTAGCCAGTGTTACGTCACGCCTGGCAGTATGGCACTCGCTACTTGTTTCCTTGCAAGTCTGCTATTGGTTCAGAGTCGTCCAGAACGTGTCTAATAAACTGAGATCCAATTGCCAAGTCAAGTTCAGTGTACACATGTTTGACGTTTATCTTGTGCTGAAATGAACTCGCGAAATGTTCCTATCCCTAGACAATGGCAAAGGTAGGTTCATAAGGCCGTTCGGCAATCGAAGCGCGAAGACCTACTCTGGCGTGCCAGAAGTTAAGGCACATGAGTCTGTATGCTTTCACGGCAAAATTAGCAATTTTGAAAGTCCTGCTAAAAATCAACTTGTAAGCACGTTGTGTATTCTTCCGCCTTATCTAAGATTAAGATTATCATGGGCCTCGTCACTCTATTCGTGCGTCGGTGAAGTAAAACTGTGAAATTATAAGAAAAGTTAATATTTTACATATATGCTCATTTTTACACTTCGATGCATTTAAATGAAATCAGAAAGCCAAGGACATAATTTAAATTATCGCAAATTGTTACCTGACACTTTTTATTTGACGTTAACATGCGGAACTACTTCCCATCCATCGTTACCAACTTTACTGGGCGCATGTCGTTCAGTTCGCCCGTTAAAATATATGTAGTATGGGGAGGTGACTTTTTACTAAGGTTGATTTCAAAAGTGCTCAGTTGATCGTGGAAAGCCTTTACATGTGCATTATGTCCTCGAATGTGGGCAAAGGGATTGAGTGCGTGGACAGCTTGATGCAGATCTGCAAGAATCCAGCAACGTTTTAGTATACCAGAATTAGCACTGGCCTAGCGGAATGGGTAAAACACCTTCACGCATATTCGGATGAGAAAGAAAAATAACAGGAAACCTTAGAAAAAAAAAGTACACACGTTATTCGAACTTATTAACCATCGTGTGGCATCTGGAACATCATTATAAACAAACTTATATACGCGAACAGATTTCATAGCCAGATGTATGCTACGACACTGAAGGTCAAGACAGCTTGCATGTTCAGAAGTGTTCAACCGCCAAGTGTCCTGAGAGTCTGCCACGAATCTTAATGTTCTGATCGGCTCTGTGAATTGACGAAATGTGACCGTGTTTGTGTATGCATGTTCACATACAAACGAGCACACATGACAGCAAAAAAATATATGGTAACACTGAATACCTCGTTTTAGAGAAAAACATTTGATATTTTCCAGAAAAAAAACTCTATATATATATATATATATATATATATATATATATATATATATATATATATATATATATATATATATATATATATACACACACAAATTTACCATTGTTTCCGTTTTCCATCTGAAAAGTAGAATAATTTCTATTATTACTAAAATCAGTGGTACCCAACGTGGGTTAGTTTTGGTCTCGTCCACAATCTACTGCCCACTTACGTCATGGAGACCGTCAGTTATAGGAGTATATTCCAAGTCATTGACAATCCAGTTACGAATTTTCATCCGAGTAAATTGTCATCACATACAATGCGCACATATTGTACAATTTTAAGTAAAGGCTGTTCACGATAAAGTGAGCACTATTGAAATCAGTCTAAAAAAAAAAAAAAAGAAAAAGAAACTGCCCTTGCTTGCATAAATTCTAACTGGCGCACCAAGGGACATGCGCCCAATAAAGTTGGCAATGATAGATGGAAAGTAATTCCACACCTTAAAAGCGAATAAAAAGGATTAGGTAACCATTTGAGATGTCTTAAGTTATTTATTTCGCTTTCTGTTTTTTAATCCATGGAAGTTTAGCACTTTAAAGACTACGCTCGAGTGTAGCTCGAGCAAAAATATTGTGCATATGTCTACGTCATTACAAAGAAAGCTAACATTCCCATGCAGTCGTTGTACTGTCTGTGTTTAATAGATATTACCAGAACTCTACAGCTCAGTAACAGCAACTTTTCTGACTAGAGCAATAATTTTGCAACATCTCCGCAAAAGGACAGGTGTGATTGTAAATCATATTACACAAATAAAGACATATTATTAGGATAAAATAAACTCAGTGCCTTAGCAGCCAATAATGAAGGTTGTAGACTACAGTAAGAGTGTACATTGTCATGTTAGCCACTATAACGGTAGTGAGTGGGAACACAGAGACCAACAGAACCTGTGTTCCTGCAGTGGTGGGTGTAAGTAACTCACTTATAACTTGTCTTGGTTGTCTTGTAAATGTCTGCTCACCTCAGAGTGTTAAAAATGACTAGAGATCCGGAAATTTGGAGGTTTCATTCGGCAGCAAGCTAGACTCCACAATACTCTATGCATTCGAGCATTAATTTGTTGTTCTTTGGCTGTTGATCCATTTTAAACCCAGACCAGGTAGCACGGGATTCGGATCTTAGTTTCCTTTCAGTTTCGTTATTGGTTGACAGTCGTTCGAAGCGTGTCTAATAAATTGTGGACCAATGGAAGCACAAACACATATGTACACGTGCATGAGTTTTAACTTGTCCTCAGATGAATCCGCGAAATTCCCGGGACCCTAAAAATGACCAGTCTTGTATAGTAATTACTTTTCTGATAATTCCACAGTTTCGCTTGAGGCACACATGAATAAAATGATGAGGCCCATGGCCATGTTAATTTTACATAATGCGGAAGAATACACAACACGCATACAAGTATATCTTAAGCAGGGCAGTTAAAACTTCTCATTTTACCGTGAACATCTTACACAATTATAAAATAATTAATTTTTGGACAACATTACAGCCTAAATTTTCAGTTGTGTAAACCCCTTTAAGGAGACTATGTACTGAAACGTTTTCCGTGACATCGTTGTTTGCGCGTAAACGCGTGTCTCTGTAAATAAAATTTATGGAGATACGAATTTTTGCCAGAAGGGATAGAAAACTAGTGTTCATTTCCCAATCTGTTTAATTTTAACATATTAATTGTATTGATGGAGAAAAAAATCGTGAAAGTGGTTGGATATAGCATTTTTAAAGCTTGCCTGTGCAGCAGCAATAGAAAATTACAACGATAAAGGCGTAGTTTGATATGTGGTCTTCCATCCTCGTGTAATAAAGCCCCACTGTTCCAGATCTAATTTGCACAGTAAAGAGTCACGACGGAAACACTGCACGCCTTGCGCGTAGGAGCGATGAGGCACTAGGCGTGCGTGTTAGAGTCACCCGTATCGCTCCCTCGCTTCTTGACCTTGTACGCGGAGCTACATAGTCCTCTTAAGGGAACTATGTACCTGCAAATTCAAGGCGTGCAGTATTTTCGTTCCTATCGCTTCACTGTGCAAACTAGATCTGTAACTGTGGGGTTTTAGTGCATGCAATGGAAGTACACAGATCAAACTACCTGCGTATAGTCGTACTTTTCTTCATAGGCAAGCTTTGAGAATGCCATATTCGACCACTTTCACGATTTCCGGGTCTCCATTAACACATCGAGGTCGACACACATATACACTAGCACTTCAGACAAATTAGCAGTGAGTCAACTGTGTCCACTATTGTAAGAACATCGGTTCTGTTGGCGTCTGTGTTAGAACTCACCAACGTCCTATTGGTCCATACCACACCTGACCCTACCCTGTGCATTACAGCCATCATTATTGGCCGTTGATCGACCAATGGAGAGCCGACCTGATATTTACCCATTCAATTGTCCTTTATTGTATAAAAAAATTTACATGTCCTGTTGAGTGGTTATAAAGAAAATAAATTTTACGGTTAGCAATATCATTGTTACTGCGCTATGGTGTTCTTGTGAGGTCGTGTTAAACACTAGCAGAACAAAGACTGCACATCCATGCGAGGTTTGTTCTGAACAACCAAGAAATGTTGAAATTAGCTTTGCTCTAGCTATACTGGAGCATAGTCTACAAAGTGTTAATGCAATTAATACGATAAAAGTCAGAATATAGCGATATAGACAATTAGTTTTTTTTTTTTTTTTTTTCTGGCAAAATTTCGTTTTTCCAGAACATTTATTTACCGAGACAAGCGTTTACGCGCAAACAACGATTTCACAGAAAACGTTTCAGTACACATGACCCTTAAGGTGGCGGGGCATGACTGCCAACCACAGGGCGACAACCTTCCCTCCAACAGTCCCAGGGGTGCGTGGGCGGGCCAGATAAGGACCCTGCCGAACAGTGCGCTCAGGAGGAGCGCATGGAGGGTGTATTTGTTATCTGTCGCTAGGAACTGTTGCTAGTTGAACGAGGGTTGTAGGAGCGAGGGTTGAGCTTGGCGGCTTATCTTCTCGCCCTCCCCCCCCCCTCCTTTTCCCGCCTGAGGGACGCGAAGGCACTTCCGGTTGTCGCCTTACGACTTCCGAGTCCCTGCATCGCGGCTGATAGTGTAAGAACTACGCCATTGCGCGATGTTGCCTGTGTCAGTCAGGTTAATGTGTGCATTTCCCTTCGACTCTCTCAGAGATATTGATCTACCTACGTTTCAATACTCAACGTTACCCCGTTCGCAGACATTCTTCGTTTTCACGTCATGATTTCAGATTCGTAATAATTACTTGTATTGAACGATTTTATGAAAATCGCATTATGCGAGATGTTGAAATTTTTTGTGCGTAATTTAATCGTGAGTTATTTGCTTGTTGTAAAATGTCGAGAACTTACTGATACAATTTAAAATTGTTCTCGACTTTTTACAACAAACAGAAAACACTAAATCGAAATTATGCACAAAAATATCCAACAACTCGTAAAATGTAAATTTGCTATAATTAGAGACGTGCAAAATTCGCGTTATTATTTGACGTTAGACTTTAAACACATGTAAATTTGCAATACGTTTGTCAATGGACCATACTTTATTTGACACATCCTGGTTAACTCTGAGCCAGTAAATGAACACTTGTCAAATGTGTAATCCAGTCACGTGAAGTCCAGTAAAACAAACCCGTCACTTCTCATATATGCAGCAGCCAATATAGTAGCGACACCGGCTCAAGTATATACCGCACTGCGAAGTTTATCCTGTTTCTAAATAGTGACGCGAATTTTGCAGGTCTTTAGCTATAATCGTACTTTGTCAGTAACTGCAATGGGTCCGAAATTATGACAGGAAACTAAAACTATATGCAAAAGAGGTGAAGATGAACTTTAAAGGCCGTGGAGAAAATTGCTATTTTATATTTGTACCACGTATTGTTTCACTTTTAGCCCTCTGCGAGTTCTCTCTCCACGAAATTCTTCTGAGTGCTTAGTTTATGCATCGATACAAATGTACAAATGTACTAAAGTTTTACATGGCGAGCAAAACGTTCCAAATTTTACAGTGTATCTTCATATTTGTCTATTATGTGCTGTGGCGTGAATCTGATAATTTACAAATTTTGGTTTTACCTGGCGATTTTGTAATTTTAATGGGTTCATAAAGCCCTAAGAGTCCAATCCAGACATTGTAGCTTTTGCTTTTGTTTTTGTTAGCTTCCCATAGACTTGGCTCGAATAAATCACTGGTTAGTTGCATAAACTTGCATGTGTGTATATATTTTTATGCTTTATATATTTTTATGCTCGTCTTCAAGACGTCTATATACCAATTTGTGGCACGAATGTGCTGACTATGTTTGAAAAAAACTAACATGTTTCAAAATCTGATGATTAGAGATGATGTAAAATCGCGAAAATGTTTTGAGCCAACATATCTTCTATAACACTAAAACTAGTTTATTGTTTTATGACTGGATGAAACAGGTTTTTAACTGGCTAAGTTGTTTGCAGACCAATCATGAACGTTCTCGTTCATAGTATCAGAATCCTCATTGGCCCAGTGAAATTGGGTAGTGGCTTCGTGCATGCACTACAGAAAATATGGAGAGAAAACTGTCGGACATGTTTACAGTTCGTAGATTCCTGGCAGTCATATTTTCCCGCATATAACCATCCTCTCTACAGATGATGAACGCGTAGTGAAATAAAATTCGTGAGTGCCATTTTTGCTCGTGTAATACGGTCTCGAATGCCGAGAAGCGGTTTTCCACCCCTCCAGCCGTGCATAGGTAGGGGAAGGCCGCCGATGCGCAGAATAAAACGGAGAAGGATGTTTTGTTTCTTGTCCAACTATAGCGCACGGTATAGTGCAATTCAAATGGGAAGATGACTCACAGTAGTCCAAATCACGTCGGGCGAGTCGGGAGAGTCCATTGCCGCTGCACGAAGGGGGGTGGGGTTGTTCCGTTCTGTAGCGACAGCGGCCGAGAACGGTTGCGCGAGAGTCGTGCAAATTACCCGTCGAAAAAAAAAACTCGTAAGTGGCGCAGCGCGGTATTTAACGGCGCGGTAGTAGGGAGAGATATTATCAGTTTGGTGCGTATAGCTTCAGCAGTGTCACGTGGCTTTCCCTCCCTCCAGCGGCGAGTGTACGGGACAGCCCTCGCCTACCCCTACATTCCCTCCCTCTAAGATGCGCGGTTCGCCGGCCAGGAGCCCAACCAGTATAGGGTGTATTCAGCAGCACGCAGCGACCAATCAGACACATGGTCCAGTTCCGGAATCTTGCGTAGCCAATCAGAGTATGAGTATGCTCTCATTAAAAGAACCGACGCGCCATTTCTAAGGACAGGAAAACTTCACAATTTCTGCAACCTGTAGTCTAGACTCCAGTGACTTAGGTATTATCTATCCTCGGCAGTGGCGTGTGGTGGGAGTGTTGTAAGGTAAGCTGGGGCTTACTCAGTGTTGTCCGCACTCGGCGCATCCAGCAGGAACCAATAACCAGAGAGGAGCTGGTAGAATGCGGCCACTCACGAGAGAGTGGCGAGGCACCCTTAAAACAACGTGCCTTAACGTCAGCTGTACTGCCAGGTTTAAGTGGCCAGCACGTAAACTAGCAAAACTAAGAGGTATAGCACAGAGCAAAACACAGTTTACCTTGAAACAGTTCACCACTCGCCGCTGACCCTCGGCGTTAGTTGGGAACCTATTTCTAGAGACCCGAAAATTTCGCAGATTCGCCTGAGGACGAGATAAACTGCATTCACGTGTACATATGTGTTTGTGCTTCCATTAGTCCATAGTTTGTTAGACACGCCCTGAACGACTCTCCACCTATAACGAACCTGCTAGAGAAATAAGAACCGTATCACGTGCTACCTGGTCTGGTGTTAAACTGGAGCAACAGCCAATAAACAACTAACTGATGCTCGAATGCACGAAGGATTGTCGAGTCTAACTCGTTGCCGAATGAATTCGCGAAACTTCTGGTTCTCTACGGCTATTTCATTTTTGAATAATTTCACCCCTCGCGTGTCTCAGGTGCCTACAAGCCAATCAACGACGTTGAACGTCTGATTGGTGCAGTCAAGTAGAACATGTCTTCTCGCACAGACATGTGGCCAACAGTCAAACTAAATTGCAAGTATGCACATGCGACGTTGAAATATAGTCTAAGCATAAATATTTTTGCGAAAAACAAGTGGCTCGACTGATAAACTGTACATAGGGATAGGAAAATTTCGCGAATTCATTTCGGGGCAAGATAGACGTCAAACACATGTACTGTGAAGTCACCTTTGCGATTGGATCACAGTTGATTAGACCCACCCTGGACGTCTCTGAGCCAATAGCAGTCTTGCAAGGAAACACCTTGCGAATCCCATAACTTCCCGGTGTAGGGCAACAGCCAATGAACACACAGCTGTGTCTCCAGTGTGCAGAGAACTGAGGAGTCTAGCCTACAGCCCTGACTATACAACTGTAAACATAGTAGATAGTTACATGTGTTTGAAAATTAGCTTACTTTAAATGAATTAGTGAAATTTTACCGCGCCTAGATATTTTACTTCTTTATGCTGTAGTTAAAGAGTTTTGAAATACATCTGGCAGGAAAAACTAATCGGAAATATCTACATTGTAAAAATAGGTGTAGATTTACACATACACATTTATGGTAATTTTACATTTTGTATGAGTAATTTGTTAAAACAATTACAGTGCGTGTAATTTTACTCAAATGTTCTTAATAATCTAGAGAGTACTACATGCCTTTGACGAAAATACATACATGTATGGTTTAATTAACAGAATAATGGTGTTAATTTACACATTTTGAAGTGTGTGTGCAAAAATACACCCATTCACGTTGTACAAATTGCATCTTATTTTACTTATTTGTAGGATAAATTTACTTGGAGGTAGCGTAAAATAATATTGGCATATGTAGGTGTAAAATTACACCGAAGTCAGTGGAGACACTGCTGCCACATACATTTGGTATAAATACGTCGTGGAGAACTGACACATTTTTTAAATTAGACTTTTCTAATGTAAATGGTCCTAGAGAGAAAAGATATTCGTCTTGGTTAGACTGCAACATTTTACGTGCACACTTGCAAATTTCTTTTGATCCTTGGCCGGATGTCTTTGTGAAAAGACAAGCACGCCAATCAGAATTAAAGTGGTAACTCCAACACTGGACGTCTGTGATTCGCGGGCAGACAGCCGGGATGCATGACATTACAACTCACACGTCACGATATAGAAACGGAGTTAGAAGTGTTTTGGCGTACAAGTAGACGTGGAATATTCTTTGGGAATAAAACATGCGCCCTTGTGTGTTCCTTGTGAACTGAGAATCGATGTGGAACGGAGCGGAATGGAGTGAGGAATTTACGGTAGCTCCTGCTGGAGGGACTTCCGTGTCTTTCGTTCCTCCCATTCGTCTGGTTTGTGTCAGTTTCCAGGGATGCGGGGCCCTCGATAACTTGATTGGACCCAAACACTTCTGCCTCGCAAATACTCCTCCACGCTTCTCACTCTCTCTCTCTCTCTTGTCGTCTAGCAGTGTCTAGAATCACACAGCGGTATAAGATGAGCTCTGGCATGGTGACACACGAAGTTGCAAGAAAGAAGTGAACACAAGCATATCATGTTCATACGAAGACAGTCACGTGCTTTGGATCTCAACGTATTCTCTGTTTTATATTTGTGCCAAAAATTATTTACCTTGTATACACTACATATACACATATTCAATGAAAATTAAAAAAAAAAAAATCTCAGTTTTTCCACAAATACGTTACAAAATTACTACTATTAGGGGAAAAAAAAGTTCATAGAAAAAAAATGTATACAAAATATTAGAGAACAATTGTAACAATTCAATTTTTAGATGTAAGGTTAAGAGGGTATTGTGACCCACTTAAGGCGTGGGAATGTTGACAGCCGCTATTTATTTGAGGAAGTAACAAACACCCGGGTAATATTGTAATACAGTTTCTTGACTATCAGAAAATAAATATTAACAATGATCTTCTCTGCATTAAGCATTTATAAAAAAGCATTTTTCAAAAGTTTGCCTCCGGGCCATATTCCCAACACATGTATATAATATAGCCCACCTATTTGTGATTTCATAGGAAGTGAAAGTTTTCTCATTGAAAGAAACATGAAGCATAGTGCAGGGGAAATTATTCAGGTATTAAAGTAACTAAGTATAAAGCACAACTTTGCATTGTCGATGAAAAAAAAATAGCGCACAATTTCAAACTGCACAAAAAAAAAAAACACAAATTTAAAACTAAGTCATAATTTCACCACAAGAATTCAAACTGGGTTTCCAAGGATTCCTTTTGTAAACGTACAAACTTTTTATGCAGTGTAGGTAATATGGCCCATGTTTAAGTAATATGGCCAATGCATAGGTAATATGGCCCACGTGGGCAATATTACCAACACTGATGATTTCGACAAACATCCTTCGCAGTAATTTACATGTAACATATACACAAATAACTATACAGCCATTCGATTCTGCATTAAATAGTAAACCATTACCGAAAATAATTCAAACTAATATGTCGGTTAGATGCATTATTATGATGAAACTTACCGAGCGAAATATAAGCAGCTTTATTTATGCGACGGAGAACTGTCGAACAATGGCGGCTCAACACGACAAGTAGCAACTGCTGGTGCCATCTGCCGCCTCGACGCTCCCTTGTGTACCTCCCGAACAACATGGGACTGCCATCTACCGCCTGCTGAGCTAACTACACTCACAATAACAAGTGGGCCATATTGCCAGCCGGGCCATAATACCCTCCGGCACCTTACTTTGCAGAACTTATGAAAATAAGGAACAACGACTAATTAGAAACACAATTAGTGTTTTTTCAAATATTAACGGGAATGCATGCTACAATGAGTAATCTCGAAGAATTTTAGTGTACTAAAGAAGTTTAGTTTTTTTTTAATTAGTTAGTTTTCGTTTTCTTTTTTCTATTCTAGAAAGAGTTATATTCTGAATACGTATTATTATGAAAAATAAGGTGAATATTATTTATTTGCCTGGAAAAAAAGTGATATGAAATATACAGGATCCCAAGTTGAACAATAGTTTAAGCTATATCACACAGTCTAAGATTCGCCTTCAAATACATCTGATAATACAGTTTGAATTCTTTATGAGGCGATAAAATTTTGTCGCTGAACAAAGATTGACAAATTATTTTGAATGTTCCTGAAAATGTGTCAAAGCGAAATACGTTTTATTTGACGAACACATTTAGATTTATACTAAACACAAATTTCAGAGCAGGATACACCCGTTGTGTTACCATGCAGCCTAATACACGAAGAAATTGAAAGAATATTGTAATTAATGTTAACCCTTATACTAGATATTAAATTAAATTTAATAGACTTACTTTCTGGACGAGAAAATTTAAATCATCCTATATTTTTACAACTACTTATGTTACTTATATGCTTTACACGGCAAATTGAGCACTTTTGAAAGCCCTCTCATTTGGAATAATAGTCAAAAATATATTTTTTATTTTAGCCTTAGGCGTTAAATTCAGTGTGTTTATTACTTCGAGGCAATATTTGTTTTAAAAAGGCGTTGAGAGGAGTAGGTATTTCTGAAAGGAAAAGGTAACTAGGGCTTCAAAAGTGCTCACTTTACCATGAACAGCCTATGCAAATAATTCATAAATTAACTTTCTCTTCTTAACCCATTCATACCCAAAGTACACAGTTGTGTATATTAAGGACGCGTAGATAATTTCTCGTCTGTACTATACACTGCGAAGCTCAATGACCAATGATATTACTTGTGGGTAAACGTTTCGCAAACTGGTCTAGGTCATAATTGGTTCATATTACTGTAGCCGAACATATAGAACTAAATCGTATTTACTATGACAACGGAACAGGTGTTTTATCGACTGAATTATAGCACGCATCAAAATCTTTTTTTTTATTTGCAACACCTGAAAGGTGGGTTTGAAAGGGTTAACTCTTATTACTAGACACACGGAAATTTCGCGGATTCATCTGAGTACAAGTTAAACTGCCATCACGTGTATGTAAATATGTGTTTGTGCTTCAATTGGTCCATAGTTTGTTAGATACAACCCGAACGACTTCTAACCAATAATAAACCTGCAAGGAAAATAAGAACCGAATGGCTTGCTATCTGGTCTGGGGTTGAACTGGAGCCACAGCCAATTGTTGCCCTTGGCTCTCTGCGTTACGCAATCTTGCCCGACATGAAGAACACACAGCGGCCCGAAAAGAGGGCAGCACGCTGACTAATGAACCATTTTCCAAAAACAGAGTCGAAATGGCGAAAATTTAAACTTGTGATAATGTTTTGCGTAGGAACTATTTCTTACTAGGCATTACCAACACACATTTTTTTAATTTTTTTTTATTCATATTAATACGAAATATAAGTGAAAATTCGGTTTAACAAAAAATGAGGTGCTTGTATGTTAACAGAAGAATAAAACTCTTGTGATAATGACAAGGGACAGGTGTTTTTCGCGAAAATATTTATAGCCATACTAGACTTCAATAATCTTCGTCCACAACCAGATTTTCATTTGGTTATTGGTTAGGGACACCCGAATTTCGTGAAAATATTTCCGCGCATGCTATATTTCAATACCCTACGGGCGTACTATAAGCTTTCCTTTGCTTATTGGCCACGTGTGTCTGTGAGAAGACATTATCTCACTTGACTGGCCAATCAGAATTAGGTTACTCCGGTACCGTGCGTCTGTGATTCGCGGACAGAAACCTGAGACGCCTAACACCTAGATCGGCCAATAACGAGGGTGGATCTGAGCTAACGTTTTATGAAGTGCAACCGGACGTGGTCTTATTTGATTGGGCCAATCGCAATAAAGTATTCCGACACTGAACGTTGGTGATTCATGGACAGGTACTTGAAGCACGTGACATTTAAAGTCGTCCAACCACGAATGCGCATATGAACTAAAGTGTTTTGGAGTACAACTGGTCCTGAAATCTTTTCTCGAAAAACACCTGTATCTAATAAAATAATAACGACGTGTGTAGGAAAGAACCGAGCACGTCGTACACGGGTTTTGATTCAAAAAGTTTTAAGAAATCGCGAACAGACTATAGAACGTGAGATTAAAAGGCTAAAAGACCACACAGCAGTTGTATGGTAATGGAACGCAATCACCCAACTATACTCGGCTGCGGAGCTTGCTGCGATTATTCCATGAATATGCTCGAAGGGCGGGAAGTTTTAGCGGAATCGCTCCCCGACGCTACGGGAATTCCGCCCTTAAACTCACGTTGATTGTAATTGCGTTTTTATTTCAGGTCCGCGTGATGGCTTATGTTTACTGTCGACCATAAAAGCGCAGCGCGCGAACGAAGACAAATATTCGCAGCCGTAAAGAAGCTCGCAAACCTTCAATGCGCCGATAAAACGGCACGCGGCTTACGGTCCAGAAGAAAGCATATCCGTTATCTCGGGTGAACTCCGACAACACTGCAAAAAATAAATAAATAAACCTGCTTTGAGGAATTTCTAGAGCGTGAAGGAAATTATTTCGCATGGACAGCTTACGACGCCATCACGTAGTTTATAGACGGTGCAGATCATATAGTACTTGGTTGTTCGGTTATTACAAAGATCATTGGCAAGATACATACATTAGGCATGTTATTGGAGTTTAGCGAACGATAATTATTATTCACATTTTTATTAGTACCCTATAAATAGAGACCTAAAAAATTTCGCGAGTTCAATGACCTGCAGGCTAAACTCTACAGTCGTATGCACAAACATGTCCATGTCGACTGCACGTTGGTTGTCTGCTGTCTCAGCGGAAGGCGACGCGACGATCGGGCCATCGTTCTCCAGGAGGTGTCAAACACCGTGTGGCCTAATGGCTGAAGTTATATAAACACACGTGTTTTGAATTCTAGCTTGTTCCAAAATGAATCCGCGAATGCTTCAGGTGTCTACCTATAAAATTATTACCCAAGTCTATAGTGTTCCGTAAGTTTATTTTCCTTTATGTTAAATGAAATCAAAAGAATATATGTTTATTTCGAGAACGATTAAAATTTACAGCCACAGTATGTTTATAAATCCCTCAAAGCTGCTTTGATTCAGATTGAACTCTTTTCCATTCTAATGTAAGCCCACATTAGGTCGGTACACAACGTTAAAACATTAGAATGCAAGGTTAAAAAATTCTAATTGGTTATATTCCCCAAATATAATTAAATGTAAAAGTGCTGTGTTATGTTGGTTAATAACTACAAACTAAACAAAAACTAAAAAGCGTTTACAAAAATCACATTATAAACACGCGCCATGTCGATATGTGTAGTAGTTTCTAGCGGAACAGGCTGAGCGAGTGGTAGACTCCAGTAATATTATGTATGTACAACCACAATATTTCCTTCATTCTTATTGGCTGTTTTACCATTTACCGGGACCATTTACTGTACTTGATCGAGTCTCAAAATACTCTCGGCCATAACCTTCCTGATTCATACGATTAGGCTCAATGCATGCGGAAAAATACAATTCAAAAGACGAATTAAGATTGAAATTCTCTATTGTTTTTCTTAACGTTTCCTATTTCCAAATCCCCTGGAGGAGTATCACATTCTATACGTATGAACGGGAGGAAGGTAAGTATACAAAGGTAAAACAACTGGTTATGCCGCGAACTCTAAGCGCGCTCGCCAGGACAATTGTGTCACTGCACAGCGACGTATCGTAATGCCGTTCGCCAGCCATAGCCTGCACAGGAACAGGAATTCTTTGGAAACTAGTAGACAAATACAATGTGAAAATTAATTTTACACATAATTTTTCCTGTAATTTTAAGTCAGTGTAACGGTTTGTGCCAACACGGGCACAGAGGTCTTGTGTCTTAACGCCTCGTCAACGTAGATTGTAAACATGAAAAGACCCGAGAAGAGGTTGTTGCATACTTCAGAAAAGGTTCTCACACAATCGAGTGTCTCTATATACCACCTTAACTATTCTTACAGCTTTCCCCAAAATACAATACGAAATTTATATAAAAATAGATTTTAAAAGTTTGGTTAAAATATGTTACGTTTTCCCACAATAGATTACATATCTTTAAATGGCAGCAAGCCCTCCCCCACTTTTTTTTGTTGTATCAGGAAGAGCAGTTCCTCCCTAGTATATAGACCGTTCCGGTCTCCCCGATCATGGGCGAGACCCAAGCATATACCGGATGATCTTCAATTAGACCGACAAACGTCGGGAGGTGATTCTTCATGAAAAAGTAAAAGTAAAACATATGTGACACTTTTATACATAAACCGAATAGTAAGGGAGGTGTGAGCCCTTAAAAAAAATGAGAGATTTTAAGCCTTATTTGTGCAAAATATAGGCTCTTACGTTGAAGGTGCCAATAACATACAATAAATGTACCGAGGGTTGTCATTGTATTTTACTTCGTTACCGATATTTTGCACGAATATGGTTTAAAAGCTAGTTTTTTAAGGGCTCATACCTCCCTTAATATTCGGTTTGGGTATAAAGTGTCACAAATGTTTTTCTTTTACTTTTCATGAATAATCACCTCCCGAAGTTTGTCGGTCTAATTGCAAATCATCCTGTACGAAATATCATAAAGAAATGTTCTTCGTCCGGAAGTGTCCCTGTGTTCTGGGTTACTGGCCGGCCGGCGTCATGTCGCCATGGAAACGATGAGGGGAGGGGAGGTGGCCGGCATTGTTCAGCAGGCGGCCGCGCACGGCGGGGGCTCGCACTTGTCAAGCAGCAGTCATGCCAGCTGGACGTGATGTGAGTTGGTCAGCCGAACTGTCCCTGATGTACCAAGGGTAAGCCGTGCCCACACGTGTACAGACAGCTTTTCTAGGTTCCGTAGGCTTAGGGAACAGTTCGATGTGCAGGGCAGCCGTCGCAATACCTCCACGTACTTAACGTAATTGACTTGTGATGGCATGAAGCCTGTATTTTATCATACATCACAAATAGTTAAAGGCTGTTCACGATAAAGCGATCACTTTAGAAATTAACCTTAGAAAAAAAGTCACTGCCCCTGCACTCATATATTTTAATGGGCACATTAAGTAACATTCGCTCAGTAAAGTTGGTAACGACGGATAGAAAGTTTTTTCCAATTCATAACGTCAAATAAAAAATGTTAGTTGACCATTTGAGATAGCTTAAACTTTTTTTTTTTTTTTTTTTTTTTTTTTTTTTTTTTTTTTTTTTTTTTTTTTTTTTTTTTTTTTTTTTTTAATTCGTCCAAGTGTAAAAATGAGCAGATTTGTTAAATATTTACTTTTCTAATAATTCCACAGTTTCACTTGACCGGCGCATGAATAAAGTGATGATGCCAATGGAAATTTTAACGTGCATACATGTAGTTCTTAAGCAGGGCTTTCAAAAGTGCTCATTTTACCGTGAACAGTCTATTAAAAGTAAAATTTCGCTGATACAGTTCGTGCCCTATTCACAGGAAACTCAAACTCGCTAATATGTATACTTATTGCATGTACAGAGATAATATATTTATTATGCACATTGCTTTGTTTGCCGTCAGAAATAATGTTTTGTAAAAACTCCGCTTGTACTCATGTGATGCTAATGTGGGCGCGATGTGATTAGAAATAGTAAAAATATTTTTAAGGAGTGGGCAGGAGAAAAAGTATATTCAGTTTTAAATCCTATTTATAGTATCAACTCGTTGTGAATGTTGTATAAACAGAAAAATTTTCAAATTATAGCGTTTATGCTAGCGAAGGTGTAATGGTGACTGAATGTAAACCTAAGGTTCTTTTCAGAAAATAAATAGAGCCTTATCTACAGCGATTTGATTTAAGTTACTTGTGATAAAATTATATTGTAATAGGGAAAGTTAGAGGAATTCTTGTCGTTAACTTAAAAGTTGCTACAGCACCACGCATGGGCGCCATCTATCTGTAACAGCCAACACTTGGGATCACCACCTTATGTAATAGTGTCTGTAGAGCACCACTGCTGGCACCACTTTCTGTAAAACTCTTTGTAATAATGCAAATTGAAAACTATTTGGTGTGAGTTGGGAGAAATAATAATAATAATTATCAGGTTGTATTATTGATATTTGGGCGCCTTATTATTCGTAGCGCCATCTTGGTCTTACCACACCTGTACCAGAGGCCTTCCAGTGATGCTGTACATCTGATGCAACAGCAAACACATTCTTACACTCACAGTACTTCATTATAATAAAACATTTGTAATCTTGATAACTATTGTATTAATGAAAACGGAAATAAATAAACTCAGACTCGAATATGTTAGTAGGTCAACAAGGTGCAAAATAAAATGTGTGTATATGACAGAAATCTCTTTATTCAAAATGAAATTATACTTTATGATGATTAACATAAATGACATACCGCCATCCAAGTAGGAATAGGGATAAATCAGAGTTAAAAAATTTAAATAAACCAAAGAAATTTTAAAACATATCTATTACCTGAAATTTCAGTTCAAAAATACTAATTAAGTTCTACCGGAAGTAGCCTCCTCTGTATTTAACTAACAAGAAACTTTTTGTAAGCTCTTACTTAAGTTCTTATGCTTCCTAGATCACATTCACTAATCGTTCGTTATGTAATAAAAAGTCAGTTCATCACTTAATCATCTCAAATACGATACAGATGCTTCTTATCACCTTCACCAAATAAAGTTACTCTGTGTTTATATTGCAAGTTCAATACAAATTTTTAGCTTCTCATAACATATCGATCCGGCAATGCTAACTCATATGCGATAGATCGGGACCGCTGGCTTAACATACGCATTGAACTCACACTCAAGTCATTGAAAAATCAAAATAATAACTCTCATAAATAGAGGCCTGCAAAATTCTCGCTGTTATATGCGGACACGCTAAACGTCAAACACATGTACATTTGCGAATACGTTTGTCATTGGACAACATTTTACTTGACATGCCTTGAGTAACTCTGCGCCAATAAATGAACGCTTCTCAGTCGTGTAGACCAATCACTCTCTGTACAGTCAGAAAGGGCGTGACTTTACATTTATGCAGTAGTCAATGGAGGAACGACGCCGGTCTAAATATATACAGTACTGGAAATTTTAGCCTCATGGAAAAAATAACACGAATTTTGCAGGTCAACACAAGTGAAGGTCACTTAGAATGTAATACCTGCAAACAGTTCATCTAATTAGGCTTCCCATACGTTAATTTGCCTTGGCGTCACCTGAGGTCCTTTGGCGCTATCTCCTTGCATGGCGCCTGCGTCGTAGTCTCGGCGTCCTTTCCGCCTCGTCGATTTAACACTCCAAAATAATAACTACCACTCAGCCCACTATCTCTTCTTAATAGCAGCTGCTGCGACGACCTAAAACTTCACCTCTGGGAGCATATTTTCTCAACTCAATTTACGATGGCGTTGGGAAAATTTGTCGTCTTACATTTTTAATGTCTTTCCTAGAAGCCCTTCTTTCCGGCTTCCGAACAACCAACAGCCAATCACGGCTCGATTTCGGCTTTGCCTTCACGAAATTAAATTATGACCTAAAATATTACATCGTTAAGTCACAAAAAAAAAAAAAAAATTCTGATTTCAAAATTATGAAGCAATTACTGAAAATAAAATCAAACATATTAACACAATATTAAAAATAGTGACATAACCATGTGTAGAACTCAGAACGACGTGTGAAAAATACCACAGAGTAATCAACTAGTGGTTCTCATGCATGTAAAAATTAGGTAAATGAAAGTGTTAACATAACATATACTAAACATGTGAAATAAATTTATATTAACATTCAAATAATATGTGAAATCAATTAAATATTACTATCCAAAATATATGTGAAGCTCAAAAGAATATAATAAACATAGCGTTAAGGTTCTGTGTTGAGTCAATCTGCGACAGAAGCCCTTCCTGGCAATTTTAATGTTTCTAGATTCACCCTTATGGGAAACACTAACAACTGTCACAACAAAATAAACACAACTATACTGACAAAAAAAACTTAATATATATTATTAAATTAGCATGAGATATCAGCATAAATAATTTGTAACAAGAAGCGAATAAAACATACACGTGTTAACTCACCAACTGTTCTAATGCAATAAAACATACACGTGTTAACTCACCAACTGTTCTAATGCAATAAAACCATTTTTTATTCAGTTTAAAATTAATAATCTGTAAACATGCACTTACATGACATCTTTTGCTTAAAAACTCTGGAAAATAAAAATCTTTATTCATTCGATATAACATTTCATGAGATACAAATGGCACTTTCGTTAAAACTCTGAAACAAAACAATACATCTTTTAACTTTCATGTTAGTAGTGTCTCTTTCAGTCTTTCTCTTTGGCGAAATATGAAGCTCGTTGACGCACAGTAGCGACGCGCTGGTTGGAGACTCGGCAGTGTCACGTGTCTCTTCCAAACAATAACTCATGTTCTTAGTGTCTCTTTCAGTCTTTCTCTTTGGCGAAATATGAAGCTCGTTGACGCACAGTAGCGACGTGCTGGTTGGAGACTCGGCAGTGTCACGTGTCTCTTCCAAACAATAACTCATGTTCTTAGTGTCTCTTTCAGTCTTTCTCTTTGGCGAAATATGAAGCTCGTTGACGCACAGTAACGACGCGCTGGTTGGAGACTCGGCAGTGTCACGTGTCTCTTCCAAACAATAACTCATGTTCTTAGTGTCTCTTTCAGTCTTTCTCTTTGGCGAAATATGAAGCTCGTTGACGCACAGTAGCGACGCGTTGGTTGGAGACTCGGCAGTGTCACGTGTCTCTTCCAAACAATAACTCATGTTCTTAGTGTCTCTTTCAGTCTTTCTCTTTGGCGAAATATGAAGCTCGTTGACGCACAGTAGCGACGTGCTGGTTGGAGACTCGGCAGTGTCACGTGTCTCTTCCAAACAATAACTCATGTTCTTAGTGTCTCTTTCAGTCTTTCTCTTTGGCGAAATATGAAGCTCGTTGACGCACAGTAGCGACGCGCTGGTTGGAGACTCGGCAGTGTCACGTGTCTCTTCCAAACAATGACTCACGTTCTTTCGAAGTCCAGTGCCGTCTTCAAACGAAGAATCAGTCCTTCGTTTATGGCGTCTGTGTGCAGAATTCGTTCACAGTAAACATCATAACAGTAAACATTTACACCTCGGAAAGTTAATTGTTGTGTTTTTAGCATCCCCAAAACATAGCACACGTAACAAGTTTTCATTTAACATGAGGTTTGCTGCTTCCGTCGCTAAAAAGTGCTTGAAAAGATGTGTCAACGTCCGTTATCAAACGTGGTAAATAAAACGGATCGTTACGACTGCAGAAGTTGTTTATCTAGTGCTAATCTCATCATCTGTGTGTGTAACAAGTCAACAATTCATTTCGCACTTTAAAATATCATTATCACATTATTCACTTGCTCATCAACGTTGTTTAACTTAATTCTTGTTACAACGTCGGATAAACAGTTAATCATGACGGGTGTTGATCATTAAAAATTCACTTGAACTTTTTCAGTCACGATAAAATATTAGCTGAGTTGTGACTGCCTTTTAGTTTATCATTCAAAATTCATCTGTTTTATGATCATTTATTATTTTCCCTACATCATAAACGGCAAAAATAATATTCATTAAATACACAAGATTTTGATATACAGATACATAATATAAGCAAACATTAATTTAGGGATAAATGAATGGTGGCACTCATATACCTGACCATAATTTAAATAAAATTTTATCGTGTAAAATATGCACGTGTTAATGGGTTTGTGTGTATTTTCCTAATCTTAGGAAATTAAATATGACATCGCATTGTTTAATAGTCATGTTGTTTCAAAATACAAGGTTATCATACTCTCTACTTTTCATCGTTCGACATCTAACTCACAATACGGGAAAATATGGGAGAGTCGTTGGATAACTCTCAAATTCCTAATCTCCCATTCAATATTAAGGAGACATCAACCTTGATAAGATGTACTTGGAAAACGATCGACGTGGAACAACATAAAAATTCCATACGCAATAAATACATCAACATGAAGATATTCGAATAAACATTACATTATACATATATACAGTGAAATCTCAGTGTAAATAGAAGAAAATGATTGTGTTTTTCGGTATTAAAAATAAGATTAAATCTGATAAACAGGGCTGGTTTCCAAAACTTGGTACCCCTAGACACATTTATTTTGTTCCCACCACCCACCACCTTCTCCAAAAAACAAATCATAATTTTTCAGTCCACATTTCCGTCTTCGGCGACGAACGTCAATAGTTCAACTGTCTCATTTCTTAGAATGCCACTTGGTTTCAATGATTTTGTACAATTTCTTGGCAACATGTAATTGATGCACAATATCATATAAACAACCACTACAAAACACAAATACAAAATAAAACATACTCTATCAAATAATGTTATAAACATTTCTTCGGTCTTAAAATAACACAAATTTAAAACAATGCAATACATTGTCTTCACTTAATCGTGGAGACCACGGCCCAGTCTTCGACGACGAATGACAATAGCTTACACTGTCTCTTTTCGTAGAATGTCACCTGCAGTTAATGAGTTTGTACACTTACTTAGCTAGATATGATTAATACAATCAAAAAATTTAATACACACTATAAAATACTGTTATACTTTTTTTTCATTTTTAATTGAAACAAATTTTAACTATGCAACGTAGTCAAAGTACTGTAATTATTGAAAAGCGTTTACGTCTTGCTTTCATTGTGGCGAATTCTTCAATCATATCTATCTTCGGGCTCAACGCCCTCGCACATGTCAAATGTCAGCCTCAATGTGCAGGATTGCGAGGGAGTTCAACTGTTGTTCTTTCATAGTAGACCGAATATATGATTTGATCTCTTTAACAATTACTAACAGCTGCGCAGAGGTACATCCTGAGAGCAATGCCTACATTTGTACGGAGCTACTTTCATGTACAATTGGTTTCTCGAATGTGCCGCCCCCTAAAAGCTGCCGCCCCTAGGCCCATGTATAGCGTGCATAGTTACAAAGCCACCCCTGTGATAAGTGATAAAAATCAGTGTGTTACACAACTAGAAGAAATCACCGCAAAAAAATATAAGAATAATTGCTCCCTATTTCATATTTCTCAATAAAGAATTATGTAACTTCTACCATTATCAAATAAAATATTATTATTATTGGATGAACTGTCTTGAGGTAAGTGTTCTACAGGTGAGTGAAAATAGGCTATAATGCTGTGTTTACTTGCACTTGTTCAAGGATAGGGTGTGCATGCCACACTTTCTCCCCTTATTGGCTATATCCATTCAAATATTTCGGTGTTATTTTCCCTTAATTCAAATCAAATATATCCATATCGTAAACCAAAATCTTGCCCATCATCTAGTGTGATGTGTACTCGTATTCTTTGGGTCAGCTAGGTCCAGTCTTCAGGACTTACATAACGGAGTCATAGGAACATCAGGTCCATTAATACACATAATAGTGCAGCTCTGCTTATCGTGACGTAACAGTGTGTAGGCGTAACATACTCTTCCCTCACTAAATAATCAATCATCTCTGGCATTGACCTTCAGAGGAAAAATATACTTAAATACTTACAACTAATACATATCAATGTCACTAGTACTTGGACAGTAAACTTTGCACTTGCGCCGTATTAATAAACCAAATTCCGGTTTTCCGTCTAATAAAACCTTCTTAACTGCGTACAGGGTATAATTATCATCGAATAAGATATTTGTCACATCACTCAGATGACTAAAGCAAGCTTTGATTAAACACACTTCAAATATCAGAAGACACGTGGGGCTTTAATTGTGTAATGTTAAACCTGCCAATAACCTGCCCCTCCATCGTATACAAAGCATAATAGTTCTCTTTAATAATAGCTACTTCCAATAATAATAAAAAAACTAGATTGTTACATGGTCAATAGCTGAACTGATATGAATAGTCTTATTCAGCACATGGTCACGCACCATTATCAATTCCTTGAATTAAAATGTTTAGATTAGGTAACATGTACGTAATACCGTGTTACACTAGCTCCGTATTTTACGCATAGAATACAGTTGCGCATTTCCTTATCACACTGTGTCATTCATTACAGTCTAATTCTAAGAAATATCCTACTTAACGGTTTAGCCAGGGGATTTTCAGAAAACAGGGAGAAAGCTGTTCTAGGAATATTCGAAAAATTAGCTGTTGCATCCTGTTCACAGTTAATACAAAAATTTTCAAATAATCTTTTCTCTCTTTTTTTAGAAATATTTCTCTTCATTAATACACGGATTTGAAACAAATATACTGACTCGCGTATAGATTTGCAATTATTGGCACCAGTTTCATTGAATTACTACGGTGGTATTTAATTTCTAATACTAAGGGCTTAAAGAACAGTTATCAATAATGTTATAAATTGTATGGAAGTGTTTCAATCACAGTAATATTCAACTAGTTGTCTCTCCACGAAAACTGTTACTTGCTTGAAAATGATTACATTTTTGCAAACAACAATCTTGACTAAAGTCAGAATTAGAGACCTACGAGAGTATATATATTAGTTAACATGCTAGACTTCATATATATATATATATATATACTTTCTTGAGAAAAGTAAATATTTTTTGATTGGCTGCTGGTAGCTGTTTGTCACCGTTCACATGTGTTACCACCTGAATGGAGATTGGTTGTTCAACCGTCGAACCTTTAGCTATTGGCGGAAAGTGTTATTGGAACGTGATAAAAAAAGTACTCGGCCGGTTACAAAAAATAATAATACGAGGAAAAGCAAATTTTTAGATCAGTCTGCTGTCACAAAATAACTCGCATTTTACAAGTCCCTAGTCATACGTGGAGACCCGGACATTTCGTTGATTCCCGTGAGGACAAGTTAAACTGCATTCATGTGTACATGTGCGTTTGTGCTTCCATTGGTCCATAGTTCGTTAGACACGTCCCGAACGACTTTCAGCCGATAACTATCCTGCAAGGAAAATAAGAACCGAGACCCGTGATTGATGGTCTGGGTGTTAAACTGGACCAACAGCCAATGAACAACTAACTGATGCCCGAATGAACGAAGGATTGTCGAGTCTAACTCGTTGCCGAATGAATCCGCTAAATTTTGCGGGTCTCTATGTAATTTCGTTTCAACTTCTCTCTCGAAACCAGTAGACACGTGGCAGAGATGTCAAATTTCAACGTGGCAACTTCGTAGATGTACAGATTGCAACGCCGTACGCAGTATATTGCCGTACTACAGTTGAATGTTGAAACATGTCTCCAAAGTTATGCGAATATGAGGAGACGGAATTAATTCCGGCAGCGAGACCACAGTGCAAAGCGGAGAGCATTTCTCTGGGTCTACTGCTCCGACATGCCGGGATTTTATGCCCGGATGGTTGGCAGCACATGGTGCCTTTTCTGTCGACCAGCCTAAGTGAAATTTCCTTCTGCCTGAAGTAATGCGTTTTGAGAATGTAGTTAAACAGGCGGATTATAAACGCTAGCTTTTTTTTTTTTTATCAAAGGTGGCCTCTAATAACTTTTGGACTGCTGGTTCCAGATGTCTCCATGCTGAACACAGCAGAGAAAACTTGATTTTATATTATTTTACTGGGAACACGTAACACATTTACTCAAGAGAAAACTTTCATTATATATTTCGAATGAGCAAATTATCACAAAAATTTTGAATATTATTTCTGCTTCCCACCGAAAATAAAGGTGTCCTATGTTAAAACTAATATTAGAGAAAATTGTACTCTAAATTTCAAATTATAATTTTTTTCTGGACTTTTTAAAATGTATGGAGAATTTTAAGTTAGTGTAATTTTACCCGTAAATATTAAACAAGCATGTACCGGTATTTTTTAAATAATTGAATAATTGTTTTTAGTCTATAATTTTATAAGCTCTTTTCATATCAACCAAATTTGAATAAATTAAATAATAGTCTAAACATTTTTTTTGCTAAAGGTTGTACTTAATATTTTATCATCTGTGTTTCTGATGTGAAATTTGTTTGTTAATTACTTGATTTCCGTCACATTTTTACTGTAAAACATTAGTAATAAAATTTACATTATTATTGCTTTGAAATAAAAATAATTGCACAAATGCGTTTATTTGAAAATAAAATACTTATCTTGGTTTAAGGGAAAAAGCAGATTTTTGATATTAAAGAAATTCAAATAAAATAGAAGTTTACTACAAGGTTATCAAAGATAACTACAAAAAATGAGAACTGGATAATTTTTTTTTAATATCCGAAACAATATATTCAGTTATATGCATTAGAAGTAAAACAACATACTCGTGCAGGTAAATACTTCCAACAAATATTATTTAGCTTGAAGTATTAAAGCAACGAAGGTAATGCTGCAATTTTTTTAAACCCAGTAGTATATAAATTCGGAAAGTGAAGTTCTGTTTAAATAAACCAAATTTTAGTTATCAAGAATTTTTATTTGCTTGGGGCAAAGAAAATGACAACGATATTTAGAGCGTAAAATAAAAGTGCTGATATGCATACTGGAGAAAAAAATAGAAGTAAATGGTTTGTGATGTGTTCTTTTGCTTTATTTTAATAACCTTATACCTTGCGAAACGTCGCGTTAAACATGTTTTCTTGATGACCGAACCTAAACAGTAAGACGTGGCTGCCTCCATACAGCTGAATAGTTATCGTTGTATAAATTGTAATACTTCACGCTTACACAAGCCAGCCTGCTACAAACGTTACTAAATAAAGGCTGTCCACGACAAAGTGAGCAACTTTGAGATCAACCTTACAAAAAATTTACTACACCTACCTGCTGTACCTGCATATATTTTAACGTGCTCCCTGAGTGACATGGGCCCAGTAAAGTTGGTAACGATGGAGGGAAGGCAGTTCTGTATCTTAACTTCGAATAAAAAGTGTCAGGTAACCATTTGTGATCATTTAATTAATTAATTTCACCTTCTATTTTTTTTATGCATCGAAGTGTAAAACTGACTAGATTTGTAAAATATTTACTTTTCCAATTATTTCACAGTTTCACTTTGCCAATGCTTGAATAAAGTGATGAGGCCCATGACAACGTTAATCTTACATAACGCGAAAGAATACACAACGTTCATACAAGTAGATCTTTAGCAGGACTTTCAAAAGTGCTCATTTTACCGTGAATAGCCTATTGTCTGTTATGCATGGCTAGGGCCACCCGAATTTCGCGAAAAGATCCCACGACCAGTTGTTCATAACAATTCAGCTCTGATCCAACTTTTGTGATTGGAAGGTTCCCATGTTACCCGTCTTAGGTGCATGCATGCTCACGTAACACAGCCGTGCATTATTGTTGTTACATAATTCTGATTGGCTAGTCAAGCAGGACAATTTCTTCTCACAACTACAAGTCACCAATAAGTAGGGATGGGAAAAATTCGCCAGTTCAATGACCTGTAGGCTAGACTCCACAGTCCTGTGTACACTCGAGTCTCAGTTGTTTATTGAGTGTGTAGCCAGTGTTAGGTCGCACCTGGCAGCATGGGATTATCCACTCGTTTCCTTTCCAGACTGCAGCTGGCTCAGAGTGGCCCAGGGCCTGTCTAATAAACTGCGATCCAATTGCAAAGTCAACTTCAGCGTACACGTGTTTGACGTCTATCTTGTCCTGAGATGAATTCGCGAAATGTTCCTATACCTACCAATAAGCAGAACAAAACTGTTGGTACGCCCGAAGAGTATTGAACTATAGCATGCGCGGAAATCTTTTCGCGAAATCCGGGTGTCCCTATGCACGGCTATCTCATTGTCGCTTAAATATATAAACCACCTTCGACACACATTTTCTGGGAAGTATTGCTCAATACACCAACTACACAAAATCTTGTTTGATTCAACAAAACATTTTTCTCAGTGTATGCATACATGATTATTGATCTGGCCTGAACGATCAGCCACATTATGTTCGATAGACTGCTATTGGTATAAAAACATTCCAACGTTGGAAAGCGCAAGAAGCCTGCATTGAATTTCGTTGCAGACTTTTTAACAATAATTTGATACTGTGGCCGCTGCAAGTCTCACAGATTCAAGCAGCACTACGAGAACACTGCACGGAAGTTCAGAGCCCTGCGCGTAGAGGCGATGGTGCTATTGTAGCACGTGCCAGTGTGACCCTTATAGCTCCCGTGCTTCTCGGCGGAAAAAGTATGACATTTTTGCAGGCTGACGGGCTCCTTAATAGTCCGCTATGTTCAATGGCGCTGGAATCATCATGTTGACATACAACAACAGCGAATCGAATTGATACTGGTTTTCGGTTTATCAATCTCACACACGTATTTTATGGCCGAGCATTGTTTATTCAGTCTTGCGGTATTTTTTGAGGGTCACAATTTACATTTTATTCTTCTTGTTTACCAGACTTCGAAATAAGATTGATTTGATGTAGGAACAAGTGTTTTTCGCGAAAATATTTCAAGGCCAGTTGTACTGCAAAACATTTTTGTTGATATGCGCGTTCGTGGTTGGATGATTTTAAGTGTCACGTGCCTCAAGTGTCTGTCCGCGAATCGTGGACGTTCAGTATCGGAGTACTTTATTACGATTGGCCCAAACAAATAAGAACATGTCTTCTCATGTAGACACGGGGCCAATAATCAAAGGAAGTTGTGCTTGTGGACTTAGGATGTTGAAGTCTAGCATGGCCACAATTATTTTTACGAAATACACCTGTTCCTAATTATATGACTGTACAGTACACTATGTTTGAAGTGAGAGAATTTTAAACAATTAACAGTCCGTGTGGCATAAGGGTACCGTGTTGAAACTGCCAACAAACCGAATTTAGATTTTAATATATTATAAATTATATATGTAATTTCATATTCACACAACAATCAATAAAACAGCAGGCCATAATCACAATTATACTATATAAGTAGGGATAGGAAAATTTTGCGAATTCATTTCAGGACAAACACATGCACACTGAAGTTAACTTTGCAGTTGGATCGCAGTTTGTTAGACACGCCCTGGACGACTCTGAGCCAATAGCAGACTTGCAAGGAAACAAGTAGCGAGTGCCATACTGCCAGGTGTGACGTAACACTGGCTACTCGCTAGGGAAGTAATCACTCAATAAACAACTGAGGCTCGAGTGTACACAGGACTGTGGAGTCTAGTCTACAGGTCATTGAACTGGCGAATTTTTCCTATCCTTGTGAATCAGCAACACAGAAATAAATTCATCCAATTAATTTACAAAATATTTAACAAAGGAAGTTAAACATCATTGCCTTCATTAGTTCGAGACGTGATTAATCAAAGCTGTTTCACAAAATAAGGAAGTGTGGAAAATCAAACATATGCTAATTTGCCCCTAATTTTGAAAGTTTAGAGAACTGTAAAAAATTTTCACTTAGTAACTGCATGGATATATTTAACAACTAATAACTAATTTTGAAACGAATATTCATGTATATTTTTGGATAATCTTTTGTAGTATCCGGACACTGTAAACTGCGAGTTTTACTTGGAATTATGTGAGAATATTAATGTAGGTTTTTAAAGCCAGGTAGAACATTTACAGTTCAAAAGTGTTTTTCAAAAAAATCTATGATTTCTGTTTTTTTTATCTGTTTAATTTGTCAATCAATTAGTTTATATTCATTGACGTACAAAACCCCTCGTAACGTTCATGTTTTTTTTTTTTTGCGAAAATATAGCATGAATAGGAAAGCTTTCAGAGATATGGCATGGTTTCCACGCTTGGCGTGTGTGCAACCGTACGCCTGGTTAATTAACCTGGCGATGAGCTGACCTGTTTTACGTCGCGTCGAGTTGTGTGAGATTATCAAGTTTAATTTTTAGCGCCTCCCTTTACACATCAAAATGATGGTACACAATGAGGTGAGTTTTACGACTAGCGGCTACTCCCGGGGATAGCAAACCAGTGTAAGGAGTAACTAATTAAAGGGAAGGTAAGACAGAACCCTCTTCTCTACCTTCTCTTTTACTCACTTTATCTCTCACTCTTCTGTTCCTCTCTCTCCCTCTCTCCTTTCTCTCTAGAGGTCATCATGCGGTATAGCACAAGGGTTTCTTAAGGCTGCACTTGACACCTTTTACAGAAATTCTTCGTTTCCGCGCCATAATTTTGTATTCATAGTAATTACGAGTTGTTAAAAATATTTGTGCGCATTTTTTAATTTGCCTGGTATATGCTTTTTTTTTTGTAAAAATACAGGAACGTATTTTTATTTGATCAGTACATTCCTGCCATTTGCAAATAGCAAATAGCTCATACTTAGAGATGATGGTTTGTGTCGGGAAAAGTTGACGGTTTGCTAGGATTCGACATACTCTACACATATTTTACAGTTTTCTCTCCTTATTGGCTGTCACGCATGTACGAAGCTACCACACAATATTACTAGGCCAATGAGGATTCTGATACTATAAGGCAGCACGTTCGTGATTGGAACGCAAACAACTTATCCTAGTCAAAACATTGTTCATCCAATCATGGAAGAATAAGGTTAGTTAGTGCTATCGGAGATGTGTTGGCTCAAAAATTTTCACGATTTTCCATTAAGTTATCTCTACCCATAGTGAAAGATAGATACAAAAGTATTCAGCAACTAGTAGACTGAAAATTTTCTATGATCAAACATTTCCAATAGTAATATTGAAACTGACATTATGACGCTAAAACGAAGAATATCTGCAAAATATTCGAAGACTAGCCTTAAACTTTGTGAAATGGAAAACCTTTTTAATATTATGTATGTACAATTTTCCGGACTCCAAACCATTTCTTAGATATAAACAATTTCATGTACGGCTCTGTACAGCGTATTATCTTTTAATTATACTAACAATTACAAACTCAAGTTTTATTTACAACGCAATTTGCAAAACCAGCTTCAGTAATAACAAAATATATATATGTCACTGCATTATTGCGACATTTTGAAGGAAATTAAAATACATAATTTTCACTTACAGATAGCTGACTATACTGAAGGAGCCCTAGGGATCTGCAGGCGACTACTCAACCCGTTTGGACACACATTCATTTTTAGTTCATGTTGTTCTAATACCCTTTTTTACACGAGTGTATTTAAGAGAATTAACTAGGGACGTAACTAATTTACTTATGAGCTCTTCTCAACTGGACTTATGGACCTGATCAGAACATAACATTCCCCAGAACTTTTCTTATTGGTTGATTTTGGTGCTATGGTTCTGTTGAAACACTTTCCATAGGTTCCAAACTTCGAGGTTTTGCAAGAAATTTGTAGGTACATTCCACACCACAAGTTACCTCTTTTGCAACACTCGAAGTGAAAAATTAATGCTTGCGTAAAGGGGTTAAGTAGCAGGAAATTTAAGAAAATCTACTAATAGAGTATATCCATTGAGCAGTGACATTTATGTGTTTCATTATAACGTAACACTTGCTGTAACCATGTGGTTCGAGCATCATGCATAGTTCTCTACTCACCAAGTAATCTCCTCCTTAAGTGCGTCATCTAGTTGGAGCTTTTTAGCGTGTTTTTGAGGCTCAGAAGCGAGAAAGCCATAGGGCGAGTCTGACACGCGCGCCTAGCGCTCCAACACTCCTACGTGCAAGGCGCTGAACTGGCGCGCAGTGTTTCCGTCGTGTTTTGTCTACTTATGGGACATTAGGCTGCGACCCTATCACCTTATTGGCAGGACGTATGCAGCAAAGTTCAATGCAGGTCCATATAATAGTTTCCTATGCTTCCGACCAGTATATCAAGAGATACAGCGGTGTGAAAAAGCCGTTTCTATCTAAGTTAGAGTGATCGGAAATAGCATTTATAATATATATATGATGTATTGACATTATAATGTTTGTTCGGGCAACCTGAGCTTTCTGCTACTCCTGCTATTCTCCTGCTCTTTTCTTGCTCCTTTTCATTTTGAGAGTGGGTTTGGCCGGAAGTGTATGGCTGTCCGGGCGTCAGGGGCACTTCCCCTTTATCTCATAAAGAGCGTGAACTTCCTGCCTTTGCTGACGAGGAAGAGCAGAGGAGCAATGAGATCGAGAGCAACGATAAAAAGCGCCAAATTTGTGTGTTTATTGTCCGGACTACGAGATTGTGCTGGTTTTGTTTCGAAATCTTTTCTGTCACGTTTCTATACTTGCGAATATGTTTGGTCATCCTCTGAGAACACGATGTTAGTGTAATTGTAGATAATGATGAAAAATATTACGTTCATCCTTGAAGGAAGGTGTTATGACAGTCGCAGTGATTATTAATACCAATCACAAGCCACTTTATCTAATGTGCTAAGCAATAAAAGATCCTGAATTGCCTCTAATAACTAATAACATTGGCAATAATTTAGTTTTAGTTTTATCAGGCGTCGCAAGGTTACGGTTATGTCGAAATTACGACTGTCATTGAATAGCCCATTTTACAGTATCTGGCGCTAGTAGGGTTACCAGACATCCTCTTTTAACCGAATATGCCTTTTTTTTTTTTGCCGCCTCGGAACTGTCCGTCGCCCGACAATGCCATACTCAATCAAGTTTAAAATTTCAGATTGACGATGTTGTGATCAGCTGACAAGCAGTAAACCGATCCGTGGCTTTTGACGTTCGGTTGGTAGCAGAAAAGAGCAATGCGCTTTTTGCTCTCTTCCTGCTCTCAGAAATTCTCAACCTGGTCTCGAGAGTAAAAAGCTCAGGTCTCCCGAACAAACCTACACCAGTGGCGTGTGGCCAACTGTTGCAAGGTAAGCTCTAATTTTCTCTTTGTTGTACCTAGCGCTTTGTTAGTTTACACGTCGGCCACTTAAGCCTGGTAGCGCAGCTGACGTTGCAGCACGTGTGTAACTGGTTCCCTCGCCGCTCTCTCGTGAGTGGCCGCAGCTCACCCCCCCCCCCCACCCTTGTTATTGGACACTGCTACGTGTGTACAGCAGTGAGGAAACACCAGCTTACCTTGCAATACTTCACCGCACGTCACTGACGTACATCGTGTGAAGTGTGTTCTCTTTTCGCGCGTTGTCATGGGGACACGTTTAGTGGTTTCGTATATAAAAAAAAAGGCGCGGGTTCCAAACACGTCGTAGCGCAATTCAAGCGCCAGGTAGGCGGTAACGGAAATGCATTCCCCGATCCGCCACGGCTCGCGTCTCACCGCTGCAGTCACCTTCAGCGTGACCCATGCTGAGTCAAGGCCCTTAAGCACTTGTAAACTTTAACATCTGAATTCACGACTTGACATTAGGTTTGCTTTCCGACATGTTGTTTCTTGTGGAACTTGACACCATGGAACTGTCAAAGGTAAAGACAAGAACTCTTGACTTTACGATTTTGAAAAGTTCAAATTTAAAGTCAAAGTCGAACAGCCAAGCTGAGAATGTAACAGTGGTTCTGTGAAATGTGTCTTATGTAATTGTAGGGCGACTTTCTTATTGGTATACTAAATAAAGTTCGTCTTAAATGAAGTAAATGTCAAAATAATATGATATGAAGAGGAAATATATGAATTTATAATTTTTTAATAACGCAAAGAAGTGAGTTTTTTGCTTTGGAATTTACTTTGACATGAATTTTACGCCAATTAAAAATAATCTACGTAAAATGCTTTCCTGGATAATATGATAGATATTTGTATAAGATTAAATATTTATACGAAGTTTGCAGAAGCGATGTTAAATTGTGAGGACTCCGACTTTACAATTGTATTGCGTATTGGTGTTTTCGCCAAAGGAATGGAAATGTCAAGTCAAATGTTAAAGTTTTCTATTGTGTAAGGGTCTTTACCCGGCCGAGAACACGGTGGGAGTAATGGAGAGTTGAACACGGTAGTATCACAGAGTAAACACGTACACAGAGAAGAAATTACACGGCGGTTCGTTTGACGTGTGCGTACTCATTCTCTGATTGGCCGCGCGAAGTTCTAAGAACGGGACTCGTGTCTGATTGGTTACCGCGTGTGACGGAAGGATCCCTATTGGACAGGCTGCTGGTCGGCTAATAAATTACCAGCCTCTGATTGGCGAACGGTGTTGCGACGCCTAGCTGGCTATTTGCGCCATTTTGCTGGTGTGTACAGTTAGAGTTCCACGGAATAAGGGGGCTATCTCACCTCCGCATGTTTAAGTACTCTGTGGGAAAGGCTGTTCACGATAAACTGAGCAGTTTTGAAAACAACCTTAGAAAAACACCACAGCTTCTACCTGCATATATTTTAATGGGCTCACCGAGTGATATTAGCCCAATAAAGTTGATAACGCTGGATCAAAGTAGTTCCATATTTTAACGTCGAATAAAAGTGTTAGGTAACAATGTCTGATAACTTAAGTTATTTATTTCGCCTTCTGTTTTCCTAATGTATAGAAGTGTATAAATGAGCAGGTTTAAAAAATAGTTTTTTTCCTGATAATGTTCACAGTTTTCCTTGACCGACGTATGAACAAAGTGATGAAGCCCGGGCCAATGCTAGTTTTACATACGGCGAAAGAATACACAACGTGCATGCAAGTAGAGCGTAAGCAGGACTTTAAAAATGCTCATTTTATCGTGAACAGCCTTTAGTATGTTTCACAAAATACACGTTTCAATGCCACTGACAAACCAATAAGAATTGTAACATATTATTGCTTTTATTTCACACCACTTCGATTTCTTTGGTATGTGTATTTGTCATGTGTGGTTTCGTTGTTCTGTTTGTTTATCATTACTAGGGATAGGAAAAATTCGCGATTTCAATGACCTTGCGAGTTCAATGACCTGTAGGCTGGACTCCACAGTCACGTGTATACCCGAGCCTCGGATGTTTGTTCATTGGCTGCTGCCCCATAGAGTAAGTAGCCAATGTTACTCCACACCTGGCAGTATGGCACTCGCTACTTGTTCCCTTGTGAATGTGCTATTGGCTCAGAGTCGTCCAGGGCGTGTCGAATAAACTGCTTTCCAATTGCAAAGTCAACTTCAGTGTACACGTGTTTGACGTCTTGTCCTGAAATGAACTCGCGAAATGTTCCTATCCCTACATATTACTGATGACACGTAGCGAGAAAAGCCTTCAGCTTGCATGTTACTCGCTTATACATAATTCGTCCGGAATGCCCGCGCGGCCTTGAAGTTACTCCATCGAACAAAAAGTTCGTAGAAGCGAAGAGGGACAAACGGCTTATACCTCGCATATTTCTCAGGTTTTCACTTTAGTTTCTCAGACAGTAGTTCTTGAGGCCTTTTCGTGCGTTTGCCGACTTTTATCGCCACCGGCCAGGGACCCGAGAAGTTTCGAATGTGACAGCAGCAGGATAAACAAATAAACAGCAGTGGCCGCGAAGAGTGATGCCGGGGGGGGGGGGGGGCGGACTGACGTCACAGTTCATTGTAGCTTGGTGCTCTGAGCAACTCCCGAGTAGAACTTCTGATGCGTGATACACCGTTGTCGCTAGGACAGCAGCGGTCGACCTCGGAGTGCTTTTGTTATTTTCGTTCTACGTCCCGTGCCCCCTCACCCTTCCTCATTATCGTCGAGAAGAACGGCACGCTACGACGGAGTTTGACGCTTTGACGGTCCGCGGAGCGCAAACGTTCGCAGGATCGTTCGTAGCGGTCATCACGTCCAAGTGTTCTATGTCTACCACAAGATACAAACTTCCATGTTAGAAATCGAATCCATATACATCAAGGGACGAGCTTCGATGATAGAATTCGACCTCGTCTACGGCAGGGGGCAAACTTCGATGGTAGTATTTCGAGCGCTTCTACAGCAAGGGACAAACTTCAATGGTAAATATTGGTCAGCATCTTCAGCGAAGAACAAATTTTGAAAGTAATAATTGAAAAGAATCTGCAGTAAGGGTTAAACTTACATGGTAGAATTTGGACGGCGTCTACAATAGGGGTCAAACTTCGAGGGTGAATTTTGGTCAGCATCTTCAGCGAAGGACAAATTTTGAAAGTAGTAATTGAAAAGAATCTGCAGTAAGGGCCAAACTCCTATGTTAGAATTCGGACGGCGTTTACAGCAAGGGACGTAATTCGCATGCAGGATTTTAACCGCTTAAAAAAAAGGGCCAAAAGTCAATAGTAGAATTTCAACCGCGTGAATAGCAAGCGCTGAACATAGATAGTGAAATTCGGACCATTTATACAGTGAGGGACAAACATCGATGGTAGCAAATTTAACGCTTCTATAGTAAGGGATACAATTCGAGGGGAGTTGCCGTGCTGCGTCTAACGTCGGATACATACTGCCTCGGATGAAATAAAAGACGGTACTTGTTGGTTTCTGTGTATTAATGGTAGCTCCCAACTACCTTGTGTGGCAATTGTAAGCAAAACGACCGGTGTTTCGAGTTTTCATGTCCGAAACTAGCGGAGAAGTGGACTAGGCCTCGTGACTGTCGTTGGGCCTTCAACTGGCAATCTCTGACAGAGCCGTACAAAAGTGGCGCGGGAGGGATGACGTTGCAGTTGCATCAGCTCCACTGCTTGTCTTGCGTTCGTGTTGGCTGCTCCGTACACTAGGTGCATGTCGGCTCAAGGCTGTCCACGATCAAGTGAGAACTTTGGAAATCGACCTTTGAAAAAAGTCACTGGCCCTGCCTGCATATGCTTTAACGGGCGCCATGAGTGACATGCACCTAGTAAAGTTGGTAACGATCGATGCGAAGTAGTTCGGTATCTTAACGTCGAATAAAAAGTGTTAGGTGACCATTTATGATAGTTGCAATCATTTATTTCGATTTCTGTTTTTTTTTTTTTTTTTAATGCACTGAAGTGTAAAAATTAGCAGATTTGTAAAATATTTACTTTTCTACTTATTTCACAGTTTCACTCGACCGACTCATGAATAAAGTGATCATCCCCATGACAATGTTAATCTTACATTAGGCGGGAAAGTACACAGCGTGCATACAATTAGATCTTCAGTAGAGCTGTTTTAAAAGTGCTCATTTTAACCGTGAATAGCCTATAGATCCGCTCGCGTAAAAGTTCCACGCTTTCACAAGCAGCTGCAGGCACATACTGACTTGCCAGTAGCCAAGGCCACCTCCACGCGAGCACCGATTACATACTCACATGTTATATCCGCCACGTGCGTGGCGTAGGTGGTAAGAGTATTCCCTATCACCGCAGGGTTACACCTCACCTTCGAAATTTTGACTGATATACGTGTTTAAATTTGCGACCATAGTGGGAGGCAATCCAGAAAATCCGATGATAACAAAATCGAGCGGATACAGTTTGGCATTGCAGCTCCGAATCTATCGTCTACATTCGAAATTATATTACACCACTTGATTGCCAAAGGATCAAATAATATGTGACGTTGCGTGAGGACTCGGAAGAAACTCCCTCTAGAAGAGGGCGAGTGGGGAGGGGGAGGGCACGATTTTGAGTTCGTTTCGCCGCGTCTCATAACTTCCGTGTAGTATAACTTCTGACAAGGAGAAGCTACGACGCTCGTTTGAGATTCAATCGACAGCTCTCGTCAAGATCAGTTGATTGCGTATATAAAAACATTTGTGTGGCGTGGTTATGGTGAAATTGTATGAGTTGAATGTAAAACATTAAGAAAACTTAATAGAATGTCGGCTTATACTCGTCAAAAAGTCAAGTCGAAATACAGAAATCGTATACGGTTGGAAAGAGCATCTCAAAATAAATCCAGTGATACCCATAAAACCCCCATATAATCGTGTGAAGCGGTGCCGGGAACGTAAAAAAAAAAAACCCACCAAGGCGTCCAAGCGCGTCAACGTAGACGTATTCACGTAAAACAAATGACTGTGTCCCCAACACAGCGCCACCCAATTTTTTCAAATGGCGTTTTCTCGATGATGGTTCAACGATGCGAGTTCGGACGAGAGGACATTTTGTCTCCATTGTGCCATGGTGGGGTCATAATTTGCGTCCGACTTTTTCTTTGTATCGTTAATGTTCTGAAGTTCCCTGCGAAAAGAGGACGACTAACTTACTTACGCAATGAAAGATTTAACAGTGTAATGTGGTGCGCGGCACTATTAAAAAAATCATGTGACGTATAGTACTCTCTGGAGTAAATAGCCCATATGTTGGATTTACCACTTTTTAATATGAAAATGTGCAAAAAATAACCTAGGCCAACTCAGTGTAATATACAGAACTTCAATTTATGCACCACATGACAAAATAGAATTTTATGTGTGTCAGCAATACTTGTTATTTAGTAAGCGGATAAAATGAAATAAATTCGGCTCCAAAGAAATCTGTTTATGCTCGGCTGTGCTCAATTTAGGACCCTGCATGTGAGAAGCTTAGAAACTCACCTTTGACAACACCAACTTCGTTACTGGCAAACGATTATTTGCCACACATACAGCTGAGGAACTTGATGTACACAACTACACACATACTAAAGCACTTGTTTAATTATGTGCAACTGGAAATGTGTAGAGGAGGGATGGGATGAAACGTGCATATTCAGAAGAAGTGTCAGGCGTGTCAGATCCAGCTTAAACTTATTTATTCAAAAAGATTCAAAATGTGCAAATTCAAAATATCTGTTTCATATAAGCTGGAAAATTTAATTAAAGAAAAATCAAAAATCCCTAAATGGTAATGAGTAAGAAAATCAATAATTTTTAAACTGAGCCTCCGTTGGGAAGTGGTCATGTGTAACGGTCGTATTTAAAAAACCGTACGTGACAATTAATCAGCAGTCTGACTTATGCACTTGAAATTAACGTAGCTCTCTCGACAATTAAATGTCTTGAAAAATATTTCAGAAAAAATGTAACTGTCTCAGTACGGTAAAACACTTGACTTTCTCTCTCAGGTTAAACTATGGTCAAAAATGGCTGGAGCTAATTTAGACGCCTTGCCAACACGGCGTCCTTAGAATGTTCTACGCCCATGGCGTAACGTAACAAAGTCCAACGTGAGATGAAATTTAAAACTTGATGAAAAACAGTTCTGTAGTTAAATACCAGGTTGTAGATGAAGGCAGGACGGTGTAACTCGTAGAAGGAACGGAGGTAGGGAAAAAGATGTAGATCTGGGTGCGGCAGTGCCTTACGTGGCTCAACGACTCACAGACGTTACAGGTCTAGCTGGGTACCTATAGTCCTAAACAGCTGCTTACAATACAAATCTGCGGAGTGCTTATTCTATCAAACTCGACGCAAAACAGAAATCAAAAACCATTGCAAGCTGTTCGAAACTAGAATGCCACAACTCTATAATTATAATTCCTCCGCTGCGTCCAACTGCAGGACGAGCGTCCTAGCCTTACGTCTAGCGTTGTTGGAGGTTGGTGGGACAGAGAGCGAACTTTCAAACGGCCGCCCACGCGTCCTAACCCTATGCTGACCTCTCCAGCCAATCGGAGTACAGGATTTGAACCTGTCAGCCAATCGCAAGGATTCTTGACTGACGATATAAAATGACACACTCCAAAGCGGCCTAAATCCCTATTCCATAGAGTTACGGGTCTCGTAGATGTTAATAAAAAAATATACAAGAAATTCCCTGAAACATTAACAATAAATATGAGACCAAAAATAATGCAAAATACTACGTTATTAATTAAAAATACGAACAAAAAATCTAGCTATATATTTTAATCAAACATTAATTATTACCATTCGTACATCTAGGTTTAAATATTCTAATCATATGAAAAATGCAAACATAAAAATAATAGAAATTACGAAAAACCAAACATTTGTAAAACATAGGTGAAATTACAAATATTATGCATGACGGTGTCCAATACGTGAAACGAACATTAATTATTACAAATATGTGCAGATAGTGAAAATGTTGTGTTACAAGGGAGACGATTTGACCAATCTAATTTACACAAATTTACGACCTCTGATTCGTTAAATACCATCACGATTTTGGTCACGCCATCTTAAATACTTCCTGCAGTATTTACATTTATGCATTTCAAAATTCAATATTCAACACCGCGTACCTCCCTTTATATTCACCACACGATAGTATTGTCTATGTATATCCCACCTTATTCTCCACAAGAAATCACCTCGTTGTGTTTGGCACATGAATTCTGGTCCACGTTGTATACTTCATTTTGTGTTTTAAAAGTATCTGAGAGTAGCCCGACATTAAAGTATTTGTCTTTTGGACAAGGTACAAAAATCCCAGTATTGACTTGTGATAATAAATTGCGTCTACAGCAAAGTTAATACGGTAACTTTCATGTGCGTCTAATATTCAGATTTACATGACCTCATAGTAGAGCAGTTGGTAGCCTTCCAACAGTAAACACAAGGGTTATGAGTTCGATTCCATGTTCACAAAGGAAATTTACAAAAATTTTAGAGACCTGAAAAATTCGCGTTATTATTTCAGGAAATTATAAACTTAAAACACTTTTCGCCAATAAATGAACACATCTACTATGAATTTAAGCTTGACGCTAAATAATAACGCCAATTTTGCAGGCCCCTACCAATTGTGGATACAAAAGCTTACATATATGAAGACGGAGAATAAATTATTTATATTTAATTTAAAGAAAAGGGTATGCTTTGTTTGGAAAGGGCACGGAAAGATGCTTTTAAATGAGCCACAAGTGTCCAATAGCTGGGCTACAAGTGGCTTGACAACAGTTAGCTGATGACATTTGGTTAACTTACGGTAGAGAACTGAAGAATTTGTGAGTTCAATGACCTGCAGGCTAGACTCTACAGTCTTATGTACACATAGGCAGATGTCAACTGTGCATTGGTTGTCTGCTGTCATAGTGGAGGGAGATGATTGGCAAGCGTTCTCCAGGAGGTGTCAACATCTTGTAGACAAATGCGACGCGTGACCGACTCTGGCGATGGGCCAGGTCACCGACCCAAAGTGACTTTAGTCAGACGCTAGGCTAGGCGCGTTAGGAGTTAGTATGTATGAGCGGCGGGAACTTTGTTTGCCTGTGTATAGTTTCGGCCTCGTGAGCTGACGGCTTGGTACAAAGCTGGGCTCTGTTAGGACCACTCGGCGGGTGGTGGTTTGGGCTCGTATAGGCATACCTGGTCCATGTGTTACCTGAGGTGGTTCCTGTTTGGGCTGGTCGTATGAATTGTGTGTGGAGAAGTTTTCGGAGTCCGGTTGGTCTCAATAGATGTGGTGGCTGATTGGAGTTCGTTTGAGTTGGTGGACAAGTCGGGTGCCCCGATGGCTGAGGGGAAATTCCTTTCAAAGGGTTCGCTAGTGTCGCAGAGAATGGAGTGGATCACAGGATGACACCCCTCGGCGATCCTGGTTAATGGTGGCGGCAAGTTCAAACTCCGTTGCACTGCCCCACGTTCATTTGTACTGATGAGCAGAAGGCGATTAACAACAGCTGAGAAGGACACCACGCGCCTTGAAAAAAAGACGTCATGCGTCAAATTTCTGTAGATATATCAACACACGTGTCTTGAATTCCAGCTTGTCCCAAAATGAATCCACAAATTTTTCAAGTCTCTACTGGTGACAGGCCGGAAGCAGTAAGCCAGTGACCCACTGATGGTGCTGGCTTGCTCGTATCACAGCTGGCTACGCAGAAGCGAGCCGCTTATGGGCGGATTGCATTTTGCTACATGGAAGTTGTCTGAACAGTAACCCAGATGTTGCCAGCTGCAGATGACAGTCAAGAGGCACCATGTGTGCCACGGACATCTGCAGGTGCATTGCGGAGTCTGACTGATTGTGGAAACCGCTTGTGATCTGCTCGTGTACGAACAGATTTGCACAAGTTGGCCGACTGACATTTGCCACTCGGGTTGGTGGTTTTACTCAGAGTCCGTGGCTTTTCCTACCTCATCCTTAGAGCCATGCAAAACTCGCGTTATTGTTTGGGGACACGTTAAACTTTAAACACTTTTACCTTTGCAATACGTTTGTCGTTGGACCATACTTTAGTTGACACGACCTGGGTAACTCTGCGCCAATCGTTAACACTTCTCAATTGTGTGCCCGAATCACGTGGCGTTCAGTCAGAAAGGGAGTGACTTCACAACTATACAGCAGCCAATGTATAAATGGCGTCGGCTCCAGTATATACAGTGCTGTTTAGTTTAGTCTGATGCCAAATGATAACGCGAACTTTGCAGGTCCCTGCTCATCCTCGTTACTCCGTCGCTCTAATCACCTCAGCCATACGTCATACTCGCCAGGAAATGACAGGATAAAAATACAGTTAGTGACGACAAAGTTTCGTCTTACCGTATTTTACTTACATAACCTGGCAAAGCAATGTAACAGGTTATCATGATTAATTCACAACGTGCTGTTGGTATACAACACAGTTCCTTACACCAGACTGAAATGAATAAAATAATAACACACTTTACAAACGAAAAAAAAAACAAAGAAAATAAAACCTATTTTGTAATACAAAGGCAGTCTAAAAACTTACAAACACAGAGAGTTCACGAATTAATATAACGCTTAAGCAGTCTGAGCTATAACGGAATGAGAGGTGATGATTTTTAAATAGCAGATGATGTAGGGCCTATGTTTTTTACATCATCAATAGACTTTCCAGATATTCAGTGTTTCCGGCGAAAGAAAAAAATTGAGCATGTCACGTACATAACGAAAACGAGAGAATATTTATTTTTAACCAATAATTTTGCTACAGAAACCGAATTCATGGTGCTGGTGATGTAAGAGACAAATTTTCTTAAATTCATAATGCTTACAGTTTTAATTTACGGACGTGCCCGTTAGGCGAGAATGATCCGACAGATGAGAATGAACCGACAGATGAGAATGAACCGACAGACGAGAATGATCCTACAGATGAGAATGAACCGACAGATGAGAATGATCCGACAGATGAGAATGAACCGACAGACGAGAATGATCCGACAGATGGGGAGCCACTGTTCTCCACTCACGACGTTTCACGAGGCAGAACCCAGCAAAAACAGAACTGCGCGTGATTAATTAGAACGGAACGTATAAATCAATCGGACTGTAAGTTTAATTGGAAATGTCACTAGAACCAGCACAGCGCAGTCTATCTAAAGCCGATCACGAAGAATAACGGGCCGCGTTACGGGAAAGCGATTTTCAAACATATACTTTCTTCTAATTGTACTCGTGCGGTATACGCACAGTGCATACAGGGTTAATTGAACGGTCTGGCTGCCCGATGTAGTGTGTCGTTTTCTTCCGCCGAAGTAAATATAACCATTGCCAATGAGTGCAGCTGTACCCATAGACAGATCGAGCGCGCCTATGAAAGCGTTAGAAGCAAAAATAACTATATTACGCTAGTAATTACCCTTATGTGCATAAAATAAATTTAAGTGTGCGAAAGTGGGAAAATCGGAACGAGAAAAACTCTTCTGTTCATGTACAGGTTGTATACGGTTATTTGAGGTTGGAGTAAAGCAACTGCCTATGGAGCACGCCATCCAACTATACAACGTGATGAACTCAAAAAAAAAATGTAATACAGACACCATAAAATGTTTTTAAAAATCGATTAAAATAGTTTGTATTTTTTTTGACAACATCTAAGCATATTTCCATTCTGGATGTTTCACAAAGCAGAATTTGCAAGAAAATATTCAACATAGAATATCGTGATAACGTTTACTATCATTGCGTGTATTAAATTGTAATAATATAGGAAATAATTTTTATAATAGATTTTATGTGCGTCCAATTGTCACAAACACTTATGGCCGAAACTGACGTAAATAAAGTTAATTATAAAACTGGTATGATACATTATTGCTACGATTTTATTATACATGATCACAGTAAATATTATGACGATCATTCATGAACAAGATTTTCTTGCAAAATATGATTTCCGAAGCATCCAAAACGGAATGCGATTAAATTTTGTAAAAATTCGGAGTCTACCGATCGATTACTTTTTACATTTGAAAAGCGTATTATAGTGAAGTATTTTTTTTTTATGTGGCGAAACGTGTACAGTCTTCTTTCATGTACAGTACCGCGTAAATCACACTTTTCTGACAATTTGTAAGGAGAGTGTACTGATATCTTATTACGAGTTCTTCACATTGTACAGTCTGGTGCAGTGACCCATAGGCAGTTGCTTTACTTCAACTTTAAGCACTTTTGAAATCAACCTTTTAGAAATGTCACTGCCCCTGTGTGTATGAATTTGAAAGCACACAGTGACTGTCTAGAGCCCAGTTAAGTTGGTAGCCGCGGAGCGAAAGGAACCCCGTGTCTTACAGTTGAATTAAGTGTTAAAGAAAAATGTATAAATACTGGAGTGATTTATATCCAATTATGATTTCTTAATTTATGTAAGTGTTAGAATTAGCAAATATGTGATATATATATACATATATATATATATATATATATATATATATATATATATATATATATATATATATATATATATATATATATATAATGTCGCTGTTCATTTGACCGACACATGAATAAAGTGATCAGGTAAGTTGCAAACTGCAAAGTTACTTTGAATGTACTACAACGATACAAAATGTACGTACAAGCATATCTTCAGCAGGGCATCCAGGAATTGTCAGTTTACCCTGAACAGAATACAACCACTTTTTCACTGTTGATGTCAACTATTAGTAGGGACAGGAAAATTTCGCGAGTTTATGCGACCTGTAGGCTAGACTCCACAGTGCTGTGTATTCTCGAGCTTCAGTTGTTTGTCCTTTGGTTACTTCCCCAGCGAGTAGCCAGTGTAACTCCACACCTGGCAGTACGGGATTCGCCAATCGTTTCCTTTGCAGTCCGCTATTGGCGCAGAGTCGTCCAGGGGCGTGGTTAAAAAAAACTGCGAACCAATTGCAAAGTCAACTCTTAGTGTGAACAAATCTGACGTATATCTTGTCCTGAAACGAACTCACGAGATGTTCCGATCCCTAACTATTAGTAGGCCAGTAGGTGTAAAAAACTCAAGAGCCAGTGAACAAAACAGGGTACACCAGTGTACAGAAAGTGTTTTGGTCGTTAATGTACCCCACGAAGCTCAGCGCCCAATGATATTCCCTATTTTTCGCGAAAAGTGAAGACATTTGGATGGCTCTTAACAATGAGGTCTGGAGAGCCGATGAGGGTGATTGAAGTGAATATTGAGCGGCGCTGGAATTAATGGGCAGGGGGAAACGGAAGATTCCCGAGAAAACCTGCCGACCAACGGCATCGTCCGGCACGATTCCCACATACGGAAATCCGGAGTGACCCAGCCGGGGAGTGAAACCGAATCGCATTGGCGAGAGGCGAGCAGGCAAACCGCTCAGCTACCGTGGCCTCCTTTTTCGCGAAAAGATTCATGCGCGGGCTCTACTTAATGTTTGCACGTGCATACTTGCAAATTTCGTCTGGCTGTCGGCAGCGTGTCTGTGCGAGAAGACGTTTTCTACTTGACTGCACCAATGAGAATTAAGTTACTCCGACGCTGAACGTCGGCGATTGGCTGGCAGTCTCCTAAGATGCGTGAGAGGTGAAATCATTCGACCACTGGGAGCCACGGTGACTGAGCGGTTAGCCTGCTCATCTCTCACTAAAGGCGATTCGGGTTCAATCCCTGGCCGCGTCACTCCGGATTTTCGCATGTGGGAATCGTGCCAGCGATGCCGTTGGTCGGCGGGTTTTCGCGGGTATCTCCCTTTCCCCCTGCCCAATCATTTCCGGCGCTGCTCCATACTCACTTCAATCACCCTCATCGGCTTTCAAGACTTCGATGTTAGGAGCCGTCCAAATATCTTCACTCATTCAACCACGAAATAGTTTCTGAACTACCGTGTTTTGCGGTACAGCTAGTCGTGGAATCTTTTCGCGAATAACCGGTACCCAACTACTGCCAAATACGAAACCTACGGATAGTCATTTGTAATAATGAAACAAGAGTGCTCTCGGTTGAAGTACGGCACGGATTTAAAAAAAAATTCTTATTTTCGCCATATGAAACCATAAATTAATTAAGAGCCCGAGAACAGTAGGGGAGATTGCCCTAGTACCGGACGGCGCCCAGTAACGGATAGTAGCTAGTTGTTAGTTCGCCCACTAGATAGCAGGGGCGTACACTTACCGATCTGTAGACTCGCTTCATCTCAGTATGTGTTCAAGTAGTGGTGGTGGTTGTTCGGCGGGTTCGTGTGTTGTTGCGTGAATAGTGAGTGCTCTGAGTGTTGAGCAACCAACCTGAGCTAATTTACGGCCACTTCGCTACCTGTTAAGGTGAGTTAAGAAATAAGTGTTACGTATTGATTAGGTTTGCAGTTAAGCAAGGCTCATAGCTATGCAGTATTATTGGTGTTTTGTATTATGATTGTTTACAAAAGCCATTTCGTGGAGAACGTTGCGTGTGCCCAGTATCAGACGCGGAGACAGTTCCCAGTACCGGACAAGGAAATACATTTAATTACTTTTGCGGGTTCGTGATAGTAAATGCGCTATTTTTTCACGGCATTTTTAGAAGAATGGCGACGTAGATAAAGGAAAATGGCCGTGGATAGTGTGTTAGCAGGACAATTAACCATTCGAGAGACTGCAGGACAATATTAGTGGCCAAAAGCACCTTGGGGGGATCGACTTAAAATCTTGAAAGAGGGAAAACCTGTTACTATGTTACCTATTATGGGTAGATTTAAGGAAACATTTACAGAAGAGATCGAGAGTGAGCTAGTGGATATTGTGAAGGACCTAGACAATAGCTTGTTACCAGTCACTAAATCTGAATTTTTTCCATTTGTTTACCAGCTGGCTGAACACATGAAAATCCCCCACCAGTTTAAAAAAAATAACAGAAAACCTGGAAACAAATTCTACAGGGAGTTTGTTAAACGGCATCCACAATTTTCTCTCCGTACCGCCGAATCCACTAGTCTTCAGCGTGCTACAGGCTTCAGCAAAACCCAAATTCACTTGTTTTTTCTCCAAATATGAGGAACTGTTGAAAGAATATTCGTACCCCCCCCCCCCAAGGGTTTTCAATTGCGACGAAACAGGAGTTTCTGTTGTCCACGAAAATTCTTTGAAAGTTTTGTTCATAAAAGGCAAAAAGCAAGTCAGTAGGCTCACTTCAGGGGAAAGGGTAAAGGGGAAGGAACATCACAATAATGCTGTGCATTAATGCTGCAGGAGATCAGTTTATTTATCCGCTTTTCGTGTTTCCGAGCAAACGAATGGATCAAAACCTGAAAAGGGATGCTCCAGATGGAAGTGTTTTCGATGCTCAGGAATGTGGATGGATTTCTGCAGCGGCATTTTTTAAGTGGCTAGAAAAATTTGTTGACGGTGTTAAACCCACAAAGGAAAGTTCAGTGGTTCTGATTCTCAATGGACACAGTACGCACAAGGACTTGCAAGTTATTTTGTTTTCAAAGGTGAACAATGTTCACGTGTTAAGCTTGCCTCCCCACGCGACCCACAAGTTTCAGCCTTTAGATCGTGCCATTATGAGACCGTTTAAGACTACATTCAACGCGGCTTGTGGGAACTGGATACACAAATATGGACAGCTGGGGCTAAAAATCCACGAAAGATAAATCTGTGGCTTGGTTAAAACAGCATTTCCTCAATTTGCAGGATGGATCTGACCAATTCAGCTTTTGAGTGTATTGGAATACACCCATTCAACAGGCACATATTCACAGATATTGTTTTCATTCCAAGTAGGATGAACCAGCACATTCGGGAAAAGAGTTCGAACGAAGAGGTTGAAAATTGTGAAACTCCATCAACATCGAGAGACTTCCGAGCCGTTATTGAGAAAATATCGCCAGTACCAGAAGAAATAGAGAAAAAAACAGCAACTAGAAGTAGAAGAACAGAAACTAGCGAAGTGCTGACAACAACACCATGCAACACAGCCCTGAAAGAAAAATAGGAAGCTAAAAGGTAGAAAACAGAGAAAGCAGAACAAAGGAAAGCCATGAAAGAGGAGAGAATAAAACCAGACACTACAGAAAAAAAGAGCAAGAGAAATATAATCAACAGCAAGACAAAGAATGCTGCCAAAACCTCCAATGTTCAAGGAACACGACGAATGTTGAATTTTGGGGACAATGGAAAAAGAAGAGACAGGTGGGAAATAACAAGAAGATGAAACCAATCGCGCTGAGTGTGTAATATGCGGTGAAACTTTCCAGGAAAACTGTGTGCAGTGTTTAGACTGCGGTGGCTGGGCACATGAAGGAGGTGCAGACAGCGACAATATCGTGTTTTTTCAGGCATGAGCATTGTAAATAGATTTTTTAATGTTTCTTATTTTTTATCAGATACTTATACTAGATTGTATATTCAGGTTTTCCAATAATTTTTCGCTTATTATTCTTGTTCATAATTGTATATACATATTTTAAAATGCAATCCAGTACTGGGAACCCCTTCTTGAAAACATCAACAATGTGGTACATTTAAAAAATATTTTTGAAAATATCTTAATAAAATACTGTGAAATTCATTTATATGATAGTTTTATGCGTATGTTAAACTACATGTCCAGCACATATTTTTCATATCTGATTCCAAATAATAATGCAAATTCCAAAAAATCTAAAGCGTCTGGTACTGGGGCAATCTCCCCTTTGCATTTGTTTCGAAAGTGCCTGTACACGTTTATTTGCACTGGAGGCAAGATATAATTGTGCAGCTTACCTTTAACTAGACCCCCAAGAAAGTCACGAGTTTAATGACCTGTAGGCTAGACTCCACAGTCATGTATATACTTGAGCCTCAGATGTTTGTTCATTGGCTGCTGCCCCATAGAGTAGCCAGTGTTATGTCACACCTGGCAGAATGGCACTCCTTACTTATTTCCTTCCAAGTCTACTATTGGTTCAGAGTCGTCCAGGGCGTGTCTAATAAACTACGATCCAATTGCAAAGTCAACTTCAGTGTACACCTCTTTGACTTCTATCTTGTCCTGAAATGAACTCGCGAAATGTTCCTATCCCTATTTATACCACGTGTAGCGTACTCGCCCCTTACAAGTGTTTAATGATGCGCAACAAGAGGGAACAGCGGATTGTTTAAGAGGAAAGTGGGTAGATTGTGGGCGATAGCCTCTGTCAGCTTTCACAGGATAATGGATCACCGTGGATAAGGTTAATGAGAATTTTTCTCAGCGGACAGCCATCAGAGTGGGGCGACGTACTTTCTCAGTAATTAAAAGTGTAGTAATGAACAGGAGGAGGGGAGAGAGGGAGATAAGTGTGGAGTAATTACCTTCGCAGTCAATACTGAGGGCGCTCTGTTCCTCTTTCGTGGTTTGGCGTTGAATGAAAATTGTATAGTTTTGGGCTGCTCTTAACATCGAGGTCTCTTGAGACTTGAGAGAGAATGAGGGTGAAGCGAGTTGAGTATGGAGCAGCGCCGGAACCCCCACGCCCCTACTACTTATATACCAAACTGAAAATATACAGGATGGATCTAAATCAAACTGAAACGCTTCAGTATCAGGTTAATCATGAAAAAAGAAGGTGAAAACATACATACGACACACTGTTTAAAACAGATCGCAAGAGCTGTACACATCTTTGAAGTAGGACCTTAAGCACTAGTTTATCACTGATATTGGAGAAAATATTCAAACTGAAACACTGAGCACCTGGACCACGTGTAACGGAACAAAGATAGGTAAACATCACAACACGTGTCTGTCTGACGCTGTCATTGGATATTTCCATTGAAAATATTATGTTTTATACCATTATTTCGACGTGATCTCCATGACGCTGTGGCATGCTTGGGGTTCAGCACATTAAGGTCTGCACACATTTACTGGCACTTAAGATAAATTAGACATGAATCACTTATATATAATACTGCAAGAACACCGGTTCTGTTGGCGTCTGTGTTATAACTCACCATCGTCCTATTGGCCCATACCACACCGGACACTACCCTGTACTTTACAGCGTTCATTATTGGCCAGTCATCAACCAATGGAGAGCCGAGCTGATACTGACCCAATCAAATGTCCTTTATCGTATAAAGTGATTTACAGTCAATCATGTCCCTTTGAGTGGACATAAAAAATAAATTCTATTGTTAGTAATATCATTGTTACTGCACTGTCGTGTTCTTGTGAGGTCATGTTAAACACTAGCCGAACATAAACTTCATACTCGAGCGTAGTCTACGAAGTGTTAAAAGATGGATTATAATTAGAGGTAACGGTTTATCGCGGGAAAAATGAACTGTTTGGTAGGTTTCAATGTACTGTACACACGTAGGATAGTTTTCTTTCCTTATTGGCTGTTATGCATGTATGAAGCTACTTCCCCATTTCACTGGGCCACTCACATTTCTGATACCATATGGCAGAACGTTCGTGATTGGTCTACTAACAACTTAGCCGGGTCAAAACCTTGTTCATCCAATCATGGAAAAATAAACTAGTTAGAGTGTTATAGAAGATATGTTGGCTCAAAACATTTCCTCGATTTTCCATAATCTGTAATTATTATAGTCCGCACGTCAGAATTAACTTCCTGCATTATGCAGACACTCAGTGCGCAGTCTTAAATAATTCATACAGTGCTTGTAATAAACCAGTTATCCAGGTCCAACTTCAAAGATGTTTACCGTCTTACGAGTCAGCCCCGATGCCGAAAAGCAACGGGTCTGCAGTGGTGTAGTGGTCAGACTATTCATCTCGCACCCAGGTGAACCGGGTTCGAATCCCGAAATTTCCACGGGTGGGAATCGTGCCGCACGCACTGAAAAAAAAATATTTTGTGGCAGCCACAAAAATATTTTAGTATTCAGTAATGGATAGCGCATCGGCTTATCGTGATAGAGGACCATGGTTCGAGCCCACCCGCCAGCGAATATCTAGGATTTTAGAGTTGAGGAATCGGTTACTATTCGTCAGTGGATATAGATAATAAGAAAATTAATTTTGCAACTACTCCGGGATGTATTTTAATATAATTTTATTGTACGACATAGTTAATATTCCCTTACTTGTATGGGACCCCCCCCCCCCCTCCTCGACCTTCTTGCCAGGTATTTTTTCCGTACGATTAGGGAATAGTAGGCTACTTTACTTGTTATGTAAATTTACTCTTCATTTAAGAGGTAATTTTACCTTACACGTAGAGGTAATTAGCTTATCTCACATGTGAGGGAATTTTACCTTACACGTAGAGGTAATTAGCTTACCTTACATGTGAGGGAATTTTACCTCAAATTTTTGTTTGCGGTGTAATTCTTCAGTCTTTAATCGTGAACCGACCTTAACACTGGGAAGGCGCAGCCCTGGAGATCGTTGGGACGACACAAGCAGGGTTAACCGTGTCTCGTGTGCGCTGTGTTGTCCGACTCTTATCCACCGACTGTCTGCACGATGCCATCTCGTTACCCCGCCTTGTCCAAGGCACATTGTTGTTGTCTGATGAGTGAGTTTGCGTGTGGCAAGCAGGCGGTCCGCCGGGAACACGGGGGACAGCAGGCTTCGCCCCACACGCGGCTGACAAATATTGGCTGTTTCCACACCACTGTTGCCTACTCCCTCGCAGTGTTGCCAACCGTTGCTGAATTACGCTACGTGCAGCCTGATTTTAGATCGTGTAGCTTGCAGCTCACATCGGTGCAGCCGAATGTCAGGCTGTAATTTAAACGAGGTTCGATACACTGAGAAAAAGGATTTGTTGAATCAAACAATATTTGTGCGGTGAAACCAAATTATTTGTTTGCATAGGGGCAATAAAATATGTTGTTTCTAAAAACAAATTACTTAGTTGTTCTCATTTGGTTGTCCCAAACTGTAAGATTTTGTTGGTGCAACTAAAGATTCGTTTGGCTACACGTACGTTAAACACTTTGGGCCGATATAAAAAAAATTTACAAGTTGGACCGAGTTTCGAACCCAGATCGCTTGTGTCCAAGCGCTACTGCTTAGTAATATCAGCTAATGTGACAACAGATGACGTCACACAGCTTTTCAGTAGATACATTGCAAATATTAGGCAACGTGTGAAAACGGATATTTCAAGTTTTATAGCTTTACTTGTCAGTTTCTCGTTGCATTGTTTTGTTAGTGTGTTTATGCGATTGTTAAGCATCAATAGATGCACTAACAAACACAGTTACTATCCTAATTGTGACATAAAAAACGAACCCTCAAGCTGAGTTTTCGAACGGAGGCAGTCAAACGAATGGCCAAACAAATATATACACTTGATTCAACAAAATATTTAGTTGACAGTTTAGTTTTTTTTTTTTTTTTTTGCTCAAAACAGAGTTTTGTTAATTCAAACATATATTTTGCTAGACGAACAAAAGTAATTTTGTCGCTTTTCAAATTTCGCGTGATCAACAATATAGTTTGTTAGAGCAACTAAATTTATACTTGGCCCTATACAAACAAATAATTAGTTAGATTTTCAGTGTATATTGCTATTTTTTCGTAACGTATGTACACATAAATTAAATTATTTTAAGCCCGCATCCCCTCGACAGACCTTTTTTTTTTTTTTTTACATTTTTTTTTATTTGCTACTAACTTTCCGTTTTTTCAAATTGAAAAGTTTCTATACTGTAAATTTTTCAAATATTTGATTCTCAATATATGCTATCAAAATGTGTTTCGCAATAGTTTGAAGAAGACCAACATCCCTTCATTTAATTGCCTGATAAACAATGGATTAATAAGTAATTTATAACTGAGTGTTAGTTATAGGCATTGTTATTTCGAATAATTGCCTGATAAACAATGGATTAATAAGTAATTTATAACTGAGTGTTAGTTATAGGCATTGTTATTTTGAATAATTGTACGCAAATACTTCAAGTTATTGGAGTAGATTAATTTTATCTGTAACTGAATTTCCAAACGTATATAAATATATTGATTGATCACGCTGCTCCCTCGAGCAGAGAGTACACAATTGCACTTTGCTTCATCTGTGTCCTAAGATAAATATTTAGTTGCAGGTGGCAAGTACATTTATTTGAAGAGTAGGCCTGTTTGTTTCTGGTGAACGATATTTTAATTTTTTTTTTTTCACACAACGAATATTTCCATGATTAAAAAATGTTCGTATGTTCCTTTGAAAAAATTTCAATATTTGCAAAGTGTTTGATAAGGTCCGACGAGTTTCGCAGGTGAGTAATTTCCTGAATTACGATGCTGGGAAGCTGACGTTATAAACGCATAGGCACCAAATCCCGCTTCTCCTTAGGCAATGCGAGGGCAAACATGCATACTACATACTCGCCAGTTCATTGGCGATGGGTTCTAGATAACGAGGGCCCGAAAAGTACGAGGCCTATTTTAGCAAAAAAAAAAAAAAAAAAAAAAAAAATAGCGCGTCGTAAAACGGTAGTAGATTCTTCGAATATATTTATAGGCATTGCATTCAACAGAGAATCTTCAATTTTACTATTGAAATATGCCATTTTTTTTTTGCTGGTTGTTTAGGTTAATGTATCTTAATTTTTTCAAGTTTTGCAACGATATATTTACTGACTGTACAACTCCCAGTAAAAGTTATAATAATTAAAAATATGTCTGCCGCCTGAAAACTTTGGGTAGTATAATGAATACGTCACAGTCCGTACTTTAATTTTTAATTAATATCGGATAGCTGAAATTGTTTAAGACCAAGGATGTCCTCTAAGTAGGTATACCTACGATACATGACTATTATTCTAGTTGTTCCGGAAAAAAAATATTTTACTTTTTCCCCCTTTCATACATCACGTAATCACAAAATATGATTTAAAAGGAATGGCTTATCTAGAGAAAAAACTGCGATGAGTTCGTGGCACGGGGATGGTCGTATTACGAACTCAAACAGAAATAGCCGTTGGCTTACTTGCGAAAACAAGTTGGTGGCGCTTACATCAACAAGTAGAAGGGCAACTAAGCCGCGTCTCAATTTAAAGAACACTCTCGAGAGAGAGCACTCTTTCGCACAACCTGGCGAGAGCACTGCTTCGCGCTCTCTCACGCTCTCACTCTGTGGAGTTGAGACAACCAATCTCTCGTTTCTCTCCGACGTCAGGCAGACAGCTGATGCTCAAAGGCGGGAAATCATGTTAAGCTAAAATCGTAATCATAGCAATTGTAAGTGACATGTATGTGTTCAAAATAATTCATGAATAATTATAACACTACCAGAATAATCTTTAGAGCATAATTTACTAATAATTTTGTTTACCATATTACCGTCATGTTGCAGCAAAATGACAATAAACGATACTTTCTCAGTTATCCGTATTTATGTTTTTATAAATACGTGCTACGTAAGTTGTTTCGTTGTTTGAAACAGTTGAAATTATTCACTTACACGTAGAGACCTGAAAAATTCGCGAATTTATTTTCGGAGAAGCTAGACTTTAAAACACGTGGGTTTAAATAACTTTTATCATTGGTCAACACTGTGTTTGACACTTCTCGGAGAACGCTGGCCCAATTGTCGCCTTCCACTGTGGCAGCAGACAACCAATGTGCAGTTGATATCTGCATATTTGTACATAAGACTGTAAAGTCTAGCCTGTCGGTCATTGAACTCGCGAATTTTTCAGGTCTCTACTTTCAGGTAAAATGCGACGTTCGACTCAGAAAGATGCTATAACATCATTCAAATACGGAAATAATGTAAAAAAAAAAATATGGCGCGTGGCCAGAGAGTGCGAGAGAGCGCCAGCAAGTACGCAACTTCGTGCTATCTCTGTGCACTCGCTCTTTCGCACTCTCTCCAGCGAATTGAGACGATCAGAGAGCGTTCTCTCTGACGTCATAGTGACGCGAGAGCGAGAGCATGAGAGAGCGCTCTCTGGCCCAATTGAGACACGGCCTAAGCTTACGAAAAAATTACTACATTCGCGTAGATTAAGAAATAAAAAATAAAAATAAAACATTAATTAAATTTTTATGTTTCCGAGTGAAAGATTATACCTTATAATTTCCTTATTAAAATGGGAACTCCCAAAATAAATCCAGGCAGGGTCCCTAATATACACATAGTTAAAATGTACTAGAAAAGCAAAACATAACACAACATTTGTGCACATTTTATTTTGTCATATAATTTCATACAAAAGATCTTTTTGCCGCTGGGTGAGCGTATTCTCGCATGTATGAAATAATTTATTATTTATACAGCCGCGCCGCTCTAGATAGCTGGAACAAATTGTTTCTGAAACACGAGGTAAAAAGAACGTGTTATAATAAAAAACTTAATAAATTTTAGAAAATACACATTATTTTTTGTCAGTAGTGAAGTGCCATGATTTATGTTATCTCATTTAGTAAAAAGCAATACTCGTTTTTGGTGAAATATTTTTTAATCAGATAAGAGTCTGTGCAAGTACTGCAAAGAGATATTACTTGTCAGGATTTTAAAGTATGATAATACAAGTAAGAAGAACATTATGAAATGTTTCGAAGCAATCATATCAGTGGAAATAAATTTAACAACAAAACATTTCGTAATCACGAGATTCGATTCGCGCACGTGCGTGTTTGTGTGTATGGATATGAACACTTCTGTCACGGTGACAAATTATCGTTTACTTGCACTTTCTGCAACATGACGGTAATATGGTAAACAAAATTAATAGTACGTTATGCGCTAAGAATTAACCTGGTAATGTCTCTTCCAAGAAATAAAACATGCCCATGAACTGTTCTTTAAATTAAGAGGATACTGTCTCTCGATTAAAGTAATTACTTTCATATGATTTCACAATTGGACATAACCTAGATACAAGTTGTAAATACAGTTTGCCGCCAACAACTGTCGCTGTGCTCTGATTGGCTACTTAGTCTTGACTTGAACTTAAGATATAAAATATGACGATATCTTAAGTCACGCCAAGAACGCACACGACCCGTCAAGAACTGCACGCAACAGTCGTAAACTAATACCCTTGAACACATTGATTTATATCTTCAGCACACGGCACACCTACGCTGTTAAGCCAATCGTAAACACTAATTTAAGCCTGCTTCACGTTAACGGCCATCTCGTCTGACAAGACACGCCGGACAGAATCTTCGGCTTTTCCGTCTATATGCAGTTCACGGCAAAGCAAGCTCTTTAAAAATCAACTTTTGAAAAAAAAAAAAAAAAAAAAAATCACTGCCTGTAAGTACACATGCTACAGCACGCACTGACATGCGTGCTGCCAGTTAAGTTGGCCACGAATAAATGAAAATAGTTCTTAAGACTTGGCAATGTATTGCGTTTGTAATGTTTCAATTGATGTATAATGAAGGTCGTACTTTACATTGTTTACTATCACAATTTGCGAATCATCGACACGTTTACATAGCAATTTCATGGTTTCGCATGGACGGCGCACGAATAAAGGGACGAGGCCCATAGCAATGTTAAATTTGCTTACGGCGGAAGGATACAAAATGAGAAGTAAAATAGATCCTACGTAGGTCTACCAAAAGTGCTCATTTAAAAGAGGAAACGCTATAAGCAGATTTTCTACGCTTACGTTTCAGTGTTTCCTTGGAAGATCAGTTTTAATTTCTTCATTATTTTTTTTATTGAGTTTCCGAAAATAAGTTATGAGCAAAATGGTCCATTCGCGGTTACTTCAAACTTTTCTGAAGACCTGTTCAAATTCTACTTCCTGAATATTCCTCCGCCTCATAAAAACAATGGTTAAACGACTGCAAAAAATTACATCAAAGGAAAAACGCACTGCATTCGTGCGCATTGAGTGTAGTAATATTTTGCATAATAACTATTACATACTAGGCGCTACCGAAACAACAATTTTCTACCATGTTAATTATAAATGAAATATTACAATGTATAGATAAAACATAAGCGATAGTTTAAGTTAACCAAAAATAAGTTACGTTAATGTGATAGGTGGAATATTTAGGAAATATCCAAACATCATATATGGAGTTATTTTTTCAAATGTTCGATTTAAAAAGCGAGAAGAACTGGTGAATAGGTAGGGACATGCGAAATTTGCGTTATTATTGGACATAAGGAAGGCTGGACTTCACAAGACACTTTAGCCGGCGTCGTTTCTCCATTGGCTGCGACATAGCTACCTACTCACGCCTTTCTAATTAAATTGTTTGAATTGTTTACTGCCAGAGTTGGTAGACTCATGGTAAACACGTAAATTACCCATAATAGAGAATGTAAATATTTGATTGGGGAGAAAGTTTTTTGATTGGCATAATATTTGGAATAGGTTTCTATTAGTGCGAGAATGTGGGGGGGGGGGGGGGAGGAAAGAAAAACATAAAATTTTTGATCCTAGAGATGTACTTTATGAATGTTGCAGAAATTACTTCTTGAAAGGAATTGAAAAGTCGATTTTTCGACTCCCTGCCTACGAAAAGTTTTAACATAGCTGTGCGGCGGGTCTGTGTTGGTGTTGTTTTATGTGATTTTTCACCAAAAAAACCCTAAATATGCCGAACGTTTTAACATATTGGTTGTTGGATTAACGAAAGGACCACGAACTCTCGAGAGATAATTTGCAAATATATGAAGTTACAAGTTAAACCTTAAGTTTGTGTTTTGCAATGCAGTTTTTATACAGTACTACAGAGTTACCCGTGGTTTTGTAATGGCAGTTAGGAGTCGATGTACCATTGATGAGACTGAAAACGTGTGTGTGTGGGTGTGTGAGGGAGGAGGCGGCGAATGGGTTAAGAAGAATTCAACGTGCTTTTAAATAAGTTTTTTTTTTTTTTTTGAATGCTGCCAGTACAAATAATAAACTGCATTTGTGATATGCTAAGTAAGGGAAAAAATGGTTGTTGCCTAGACACACAGTTGATACAAACTAATATGTATAATACAATTTTTTGGCTGTCAAGTCTGAGTATCTCGTTTCCTCTATGTACACGTCAAGTATTTATTTGATATTTTAATATCATTCAATTCAGTGTTAATCATGTAGGTATTTTTATAACGCAAGTCTTACTAGCATTTATGTTGAAAAATTTTCAACACGACAGAAATTTGCATTGAAAATATAACTCACTGTGGCTGTATTTTGTTGTACATATCAAAATTCTGGTTAGGTGGATATTTATTTAATTATTTGAGGATTAGACAAATATGTATGCAGGCGAAATTACGGTTGGGCTGCATTAAACCAGTCACATTTCTGGTGGTATATGTGTGTTAAGCACTGTTGCCATGGATACTTCAAGAAATTCGAAATTGAAAAATATGTGATTAAAAGAGGAGGGTCTTCTCCCCTTACTCAAAACCGTATGATTGTCCAAATAAATTCTTTGTGTATTTTTGTTACTTGTTAAGATCATATTTTTGCACATTTTATTTCAGAGCATTTGAATTTAATGCTATGATGTTTTAGTCACTCGTTCCTCGACAGATGAAGTACGGGGGAATATGCCAGAGTACCAAAATGTATGGAAGATTTTATGAAAAAATTCCGACAAACGATCTTTGACTTCATAATAAATTACATGACTTAGGGCACTTATTTTCGTTCACATTATAGCTGCTTCACAAGAAAAAAATTGTTTTTCACCTAGGTAAGTTGCTAGTACCTATGCTATTAAGATCTTGTGTTATGACAAAATTTAATATCAATATTTGGGTATTTGGTTTATTTTTATTTGAATAATATTCATTAGAGTGTAATTACTCAACTTCTTTTAGTTCAATGTTGGTATAGAGTGTTTATAATGTGGCTAGTTTCGAACTTGCAGATGTATATGATTATAAAACTTTTGGTTATTTCAAGGTTAATTAATCAGGCGATAGTATAAATTTTTCTAAAGTACAAGTTTGTGATCATAATCTTGCACAAAGAACAGTTTTTTGTGAAAGATGAGCTGTTGAAAAGTAAATTTTAGATTGTGGCAACTATTTTGCTTTAGTTTTTCATGCGTAAATCATGTGTCCGAAACTAAGGTAACAATGTGTAAAATATGCTTAGTGAAATTTCCAGTCAATAGGCTGTAAATTGGTGCAGTTAGGACGATATTATTTTTCGTGTGATATGAATTATTTATTTCTCATTTTTGTTTATATGCCGTAAAAATTCATATCAATAAAACGCTGATAATTTTAACTCTTTCATTTAAAATACAACTCATTTGTAGAAAAAATTTTACTTCGGGCCATAATTTCTTTAACTTAATTTTGGTTATGATTAAATTATTTACAATACCTGTGTATTTGTCTTAAAGTTTAATGAAAATGATGAAGGTAGTATGTGCATAACATATCTTTGAATTTGATTGGAGTGTGTTCATTGCAACATGGAACTCTATACTGACAAGCCAAGAGGCCACAGAAGTACAGAACGAACACAGGATATCTACACTTAATAAACTAGCAATTAACATATAGTGTAGTAGACAGTAAAGGTTAGTTCACAATTTACATAAATAAGCATAGCATAGAGGAGATACTGCACAAAAGCAAAAATACTGTGTGATTCTGGTTCACAATTAACCAGTTATATATTATGTTTAGCCAATGAAATGTTGTGACGAAAATGACATCAGTTGGCAATGTTGATAAATAAATGAGTCGATAATTGTTTATTATGAATTTATAGAGAACTGCATTAACCTAAAAGAAGAAAGGCTGTATCCTTTTTCCGGACGTTTTACTCCATATGGGATCAACAGGACAAATAAAAAAAAAACAAAAAAATTGATCCGTGTGGAAAAGCGAAATTAAACATTTTTGAGTGTTTATTGCATTCGCAGTGTATTAAAACCATTGTTTTTACCAGCATAAATAATCTTTAGTGTGTTAACGTGTTTCATTACTATCGTTAAAACATATTAAATTGTCTGATTTGCGCACATTAATCATCGTTAGATAAGTATGACATAAAGCGAAAGGACACTGCTTTGGATCACCGGCAGAGTGCTGTGTGTGTGGCGCTGTGTAAGCGCGCACGATAGCGAATACTCATGAAGGAGTGTTCAATATGTAGATGGTGAAAACTGAGGGAATGACCTTGGAAGGTGTTTGGAAGGGGGAAGGAGGAGAGCGGCCATCTGCCAGCGGTATTGAGTGTTCGGGGGGAGAAGTGAAAGGAGAACTGGTCCCGAAATTGTCCGCACAGCACTTCAACTAAAGCCACTCCGCCTCATAGCATAACTGCGAATTTTGCTCCAGGGAGACGGCGCCCTTAAGCAGGTCTTTCAAAAGTGCTCGGTTTACCGTGTGTACTCAAGTGAGTTCAATGTGGCATAATTAGAGACATGCGAAATGCGCGTTATTGTTCTGCAATCAGCGTAACCATTACATTAATGTCTTTACTCGAGCCAGCGTCGTTTCTCCATTGGTTGCTGCATGCATGTGAAGCCACGCCCTTTCTGACGGAACTGCACGTGATTGGGGCACGCGATTGTGCTGTGTTAATTTAATGGTGCATAGTTACACGGGACGTGTCAAACAATGCGTGGTCCAATTACAAAACTTGTTGCAAAGGTACACATGTTTCAAGCTGAACGTGTCCCTAAATAATGAAAAGAATTTTGCAGGTCTCTAGGCGTAATTGTTTAATGAATGATTTTAAAGTTCTTATAGCAAGTTTTTACTAATGAGATAAGGGCCAAGGTCATCTTGTACAAGCAGCTCCTTGTTATAACATGGGGAGATAAGGGATATGCTGGGAATTAGCGATCGCTTCACCTACAAGTAGTATTAGTATAGTGAATCAATACAGTGGTCCAGAATCACCTATATCCATCTACTTACAATATTTTGCCATCTGTACAGACTTGCTTAAAGGTGCATGAATTTCGCAAACACAAATATTTTAATGTTCCTTTTTTGATGGGAACTCGGTGGTTTTGGCACGCATTGAACGACTCTTTAGCCAGTAATTAACAGTTACTGACAATTTCACGGTATCACTTTCAACCAAGTTGAATTGAAAAAAATCTTAACGCAATGGCAGCTCAAAATGTATGGACAATTGTTGCCCGAGAATGTACAGGACTGTGAAGTTCAGACAGCCTACAGATGAGTTCGCGAAATTTACGTAGAGACTGTTCAAGGTAAATTGAATACTTCTGAATGACCTGCTTAAGATCTACTCCTATACACATTCTGTATACTTCCACCATATATAAAATTTACATTGCCACGGGACTGCTCAAGTAATTTCTCCGTTGATTAGTACAAACTATTAAATTATTATAAAAGTTATTATTTTACAAATTGGCTGATTCCTGCACATATACGAATCAAAAAATCTTGATGAAAAATGGATAATTTAATTATTCGCATATGTTAACCTGGCACTTTTTATTCAACGTTAAGACACGGAACTATTTTCCCTTTGTTGTTACCAACTTTACATGGCGCACACCACTGAGCGTGCCCGTTAAAGTATGTGCAGGTAACGGCCGTTCACGATAAAATTATCACTTTTAAGATCAACCTTAGAAAAAAGTCACTGCCCATTCCTGCATACATTTTAATGTGCGCACTGAATAACATGTGCCCAGTGAAGTTGGTAACAATGGAAAGAAAGTAGTTCCATATCTTGACGTCGAGTTAAAAGTTGTAGGTAACCATTTACAATAACTATTTCTTTCGCTTTCTGGTTGTTTTCTAATGCGTCGAATTGTAAAAACTAACAGATTTGTGATATTTTCCTTTCCTAATAAATTCGCAGATTCGCTTGACTGACGCATGAATAAAATGATGAGGCCCACTGCAATGTTAATTTTTACATAAGGCGCAATAATGAACAACGTGCGTACAAGCAGATCTAAATTAGGGCTTTTAAAAATGCTCGCCTTGCCGTGAATAGCCTATAGAAGCAGTGGCATTTTTCAAACGTCAATTTCAAAAGCGATCGGATAGCCATGATCAGCCTACAGCTCCGAGCATGATGCAGAGGAAACCCCGCCGACCTGTGGCAACGCCCGCCACGTTCACCACACGCGAAGGAGCTGGGGGGGGGGGGGTGGGGGGGACTTCGCCCTCTGGTCCGGGAGGCTAGTATAGTCTGACCACTGTGCTGTGAGCACTACCAGGCCGTGCGACCAGCGACAGGGCCACGAGACGTTGGGCCATGGCGACGATAGTTTCGACAACAGCCGGAGGAAATGTACCCCAAACAAGGCCGGGCCGAGAAATATAAATGTAGCGAACCCTGGGGGGGTCGCGGCCATATTTAGGGAAGTTGCGATGACATGCTAGTATCGATACTGGGATCGAAAGAGGAATCGAAGAAATTGTATCGATACTCATTTCAATACCGGTATCCCAAGAAAAGTATCGATACCGGTATCTTATCAGTACCAGTAATATTTTTTTATATTAAATTTGAAAGTCTTCCATTTTTATTATATATATACACACACACACACACACACACATATATATATATATATATATATATATATATATATATATATATATATATATATATATATGCGTGTGTTTGTGTACATACACACATAATTATGTTTTTAATAATCCAATACCTAGATCATTCTCTCATTTAGAGGTCTCTACAGAATTTGTATTTTTTTTTTCATATCTGATGTTTGCTTTGAAAGAATACAGAGCGCAGCACTTATTAGAATTATGAAATTTGGCCATCATTCTAATTAGGGGAAAAGTTAAAAATACTGATATGTACTGATTTTAAAATCATTATTTTATGAAGGGAAACACACCTTTATATTTTTGGGGCACTTTAATTGAAAGGGTTCAAAATTAAATATTAAATGTAATTTTAAAAAAAAAGTATCGGTATCGAATAATTTACTGATATGTTACTGGTCGAAATGAAAGTATCGATCCCACTATCATATCAGTATTATCGCGACATCCCTAACCATGTGTGTTCCTGCCGACACCAGAGAGCCACCTACGTCGACGTCTCTGAGACGGTCGCCAGTCCAGAGGACCGAGTTCGACACCGTCAGGTAGCAACATGTTTTTTTTTTCTCATTTGATATCTTTCAGCGAAAGAAAAAAAAATTACGCTCAATTTAAAATAAGCTTGAATGCATTAATTACTATGTTCTTTTTCAATCTTACGAGTAATTTGCATCTGTTTAAAACTAATGCTTTGAATTTAACTAAGTGCGAAACAAAACCAAACCGATTGTCTATGGAGTGAAAGTATGAAACTTTAGCATTATTTATGTAGCATTTTTCTTGATTTTATTAAAATCGTACCTTGATGTTAAAAATCGTACCTTTTTAAGAAACGTGCCGTCCCATATCGGAAATGCATACTGGCGACACTGGAGCCTAGCGAAACCAAGACACGAACATCAGTGGGTAATTATCCATCCTGATTAGGGCGTCTTCGGGTAATGTGAGGCGAGGGCGAGCGAGGCAATCATTAAGTGTTTTCACAAAGCAGCTAAATATTAGTTATTTTGACATTCAGTAAGTGAACAATAATAAAATTAACGTAAATTAATACAATTGCATGAATTTAACTTTGAAAGGGACGATAAAAGTTGAGTTTGCGAAAAAAAGTATTAACATTACTTGACTACGTCACCCCCGTAATAAATGCGTTATCTGTTGGCTTAAGGGGAATGGAGCATGAAAGCAGTATAAGTTACCCGATTTTCGATATAAGTCGTTTTCCAAAGGGTTCATCGAAATTTTTGGCTCGTCAAGACTTAGAAAATAATTCTTAAGACTTTTTTATGCAGTTAGATTTTCACTGCCTTCATTATTTTCGGATAACTGATGGAAGAAAAGAGAAGTTTTTTTTTTTTTTTCTGATCTTCAATCAGAGCTCCGAGAATAATGAACGCAGAGAATTTGTAACCATGTAATAAGGTGTTCAAAATTGTTATTTACGTCTTGTCGAACAAAAAATTTAAAAAATCCACTGCAAAACAGATAGTGACAAAAATGATATAAATATACGATTTTCGAGCGCTATTCCCCTTATAGAGGAGTCGCAGCAACTGAATCCCTTCACCTCAGGCCCATCCTTGCTCGGCGTGACGTGAAGCTGGCATAGCGCCATCCCTCGGGAGATGGACCGCAGGCTAGTTCTGGCTTGTGTGCCTACAATTGTCCGTACAAGGGCGACGCTATCCCAGACCAAACACAACCCCGCGTGCACACAAACACACACGCGCGCGCGCGCGCGTCGCCGGGTCTCCGCGCAGAAACACGCCGCCGCAACGGGATGACGGGGCCGCGGTGGTGCGGTGGTTAGATCTTTCGATCATTTTTAGTAAGAGAATATTAAATTCTTCTGCTTTGCTGCTCGTATGTACTGAAACGTTTTCTGTGAAATCGTTGTTTGTGCGTAAACGCGTATCTCGGTAAATAAAAGTTCTGGAAATATGACCTTTGGTCAGAAAAAAAAACACATGACCCTCGTTTTTTACTTTTGTCATATTGACTGTATTCTTTGAGAGAGAAAAAACCTCAAAATGATCCAATATCGCATTTTTAAAGGTTGCCTATGCAGTTTCCTTAAGCGACAAGAGAAAAGTACAAATATACGGACGTAGTTTAATCTATGTACTTTGATCAGGTGTAATAAAACCCCTACGTTACAGATATAGTTTGCACAGTACAGTGGTCCGACGGAAACACTGCACGCCTTGCGCGTAGGAGCGATGATGCGCTAGGCGTGCGTGTAACTGTCGTCCGTATCGCTCCCTCGCTTCTTGACCTTGGACACAGTCCCCTTAACGGTGCATTTTTCTCCCAGTTATAACAATGCTACTGAAAGTAATTGGGATGCTTAATTCAATCTTATGGAGCAGGAATGTTATGAATAGAAGAAAAGAATTGTATTTAAGTCCCTATTAGAAAGTATAGTCTTGTATGAAGCAGAGACCTGGATAATTAATCAAAAGCGTATTAAGAAGCTGAAAGCATTTTTAAATTGATTTCTGGAGAAGATCAGCCAGAATTTCAAGAAATTAAAAAAAAGAATAATACCGAACTAATAAGGCTAATGGAAGTGGAAGAAGAAATGTATGAAGTTATAGAACGAGGAAGGTTGGTATGGTATGACCAAGTAAGAAGAATGGAAGATACTAGAATACCAACACTTATAGAGGAATGGGAAGTGGTAGGAAGGAGAAGAAGAGGTCGACCCATGACTACCTGGCTACAAAATGTAGCCTACAGATAACAAGGAGAAGATTTGGTCCAGAAGAGGAATATACACAAGACCGAAATATCTGGAGAAATATTTTGAGACTGTAATGTCGAGTTCTGTACGAAACAATATTGTCCCGAGTTTATTGTTATGTTGGAGGAAAACCTCTGTATTGAGGAAAATCTATCTTAATAATGATAATAATAATAATAAAAATGTTAAGAATTGTGTAGTTTTCAGGTTTCATTCTAAATGTGGAATCCTCTCAAATGGTTGCTACAATTTATTCACCAACAACCTCTGTGTGAAGTAAAGATATTTGAACGGATATTAACATTGAGGTCTTGAGAGCCGATGAGGGTGATTGAAGTAAGTATGAAGCAGCGCCGGAATGAAAGGGCAGGGGAAACGGGAGTTCCCCGAAAAAACCCGCCGACCAACGGCATCCGTAGTGACCCGGCCGGGGATTGAATCCTGATCGCCTTGTTGGGAGGCGAGTAGGCTAACCGCTCAGCCAACGTGGCCCCACAAAAAAAAAAGTCTATATGCCTGATTTGCAGTCTTAGCTTCATATGAATCTCTCCTCAAGTATTGTATTACACCGCCGTTTAACAGACACTATATTGTATGCTACCACCAAGACAAAGTTTACGACAGCCTGTTTGATATTTGTGCGCAATTAATATTCCATTACGAGCTCAAGATTTGGTTACATCTGTGTGTTTTATTAAATGTTCGTCATTGTAGTTTGCTGTATACGCAAATAAATAATGAAAGGTCGTGTCGCTGACAAAAAAAAAAAATTATTGGCGTCACAATCTTCATATGTTTCACCTGAAAATTTGGCTGTGTCATGTATCCAGTAATGTCAGTGCCATTCCAGCCTTAACTTAAGTAGATGTTCTGTGTTCTGCTCCAGCATGAAATATTATTAGTGCTACGAACCAACACTTGGGAAATTCCAAATGGTTCCTGTAAACACAGGCAGGAAACATATTTCGCCTAGTGCTGCATGGGGAACCAAGGCCATAAAAAAGTGAAGGAAAGTGAAGAAAATTTTCAGTTCAACAGGAAACGTTTGCAAGTATAATATTGCAGATCTCGCGGAGAAAATTTTTCCTTGAGCATAAAAGAATATTATTTTCATTTACGCAAAAAAAAAAAATGTAATGTTTGCTATTACTAAATATATTTACTGAGCAAAGACAAGTGAAATATGTAGTTGAAGCAATTAAACTAGTTCTTTTTCAGGAAAATTTGACATGGAATGTAATACTTCGTGGGGACAGTGATTACTTTCGTTTGTGACTGTTTAAAATACTGCTTCGCTAGGTTGAAGTAAATATTTCTCTCGGTGCAGATTCGCCATTTTACAGCTAAACAGTGCGAAATGTGCCTGTTTGCAAGAGCTGAAATCGCTCCTGCGACTTGATGTTAACCCCGGGAAATCGCGCATTGTTTACATTTCCTCCGATTCAATTACGAACAATGCAGAAGGTATGAACATTAACGCCCTTTGCCCCTCGCAGCAGTTCCACGAGTGGAATGCATTCGCGCCCAGTACCTCGCAGAATTGAATTTCGCCGTAAACCGTTCGAAATCAACACGGCTTCTGAAACTTCAGTCGTTAGAATCAATCAATAGGATTCCACTTCCGTAAGCGAAGAAAGTTTAATTGGTTCATAGTCAAATTCCGCTGGCTCGCGGCAGCTTCGAGGAGTCGAGTCGCTTTACGTTGACTTCTGTTTTTACAACTTGCGTTGGAAACTTCCTAAGCTTTACTTCAGCTACGGACTAAAATAAAATATAAACCAGCGGTAGGATGCTACAACCAACTGCAAACAAATCTATCAAATGCAACAGTACTTCCTGTATTTGAAGCTAACACACAAATGTCACCGACCCAGACATATAAAAGACTTGAGTAAAGAGTGTTGCTGGATAATACTGCTAACTGCATAGGCTTGTGGCTACTAATATCTTTGTTAAATGGGGTTCTTTAAGAAAATTTTTTTCAGACAATTTGTTATCTCGTGTTATACGTGATTCTCAGAGACCCGGACATGTCGCGGATTCATTCGGCAACAGGCTAAACTTCACAATACTTCGTGCATTCGAGCATCAGTTAGTTGTTCATTATGGTGCGTTGGTTTATGGGCAGCCACACAAAGTATGAATCGGGGGATACGTATCTCAGATGCAGAACACTGTTTCACTACGCCACTACCTTACATATTACTTTAAACCATATATTGCGCCGGGGGAGCGTTTTAATTTAAGCTACTCTATATCTGCATTCACCTATATATTGTATGTTATACTAATGCCACGCATCTACACTGTAAAAAATTTTCTAGTTAACTTACCAAACTGTAATATAAGTTTTTAACCTATACATAGGGGTAGGAAAATTTCGTGGATTCATTTCTGGTCAAGATAGATTTCAAATGCGTGTAAACTGACGTCACCTTTACTATTGGATTAGAGTTTATTACGCACGCCCCAGACGACTCTGAGCCAATAGCAGACTGGTAAGGGAACAAGAAGCGAATCCCAAACTGCCAGGTGTGCAGTGACGCTGGGGCAGCAGCCAATCAACAAATATCTGAGTCTCAACTGTAGAAAGGATTGTGAAGTCCAGCCTACAGGTCATTGAACTCGCGAAATATTCCTATCTCTACTTATACATTGTATGGCAATACTATCATACATCAGGCTGCAAATATACGAGTCTTTAGCACCGCTACGATACATAATTGGTATCTTCCCTATGCATTTTAGTGTTTCCTGAGCAAATGTAGGAACGCTACCATGGATGTATGGAATAAAAACTTTACCGATCGCTCTTTCTCACTATACGTATGCACCGGTGTGGTATTTTAGCGCACAATTTCTAAGAGTGTAGATAATGAGTGTCCTCCCGTCGACTGCTGGAATGGCATTACTTTTTCCGTCGCCGAAGGCTGATTGCTACGGACACCCGCATTTCGCGAAAACATCTCACGACCAGTTGCACTTCAGAACGCGTTAGTTCAGATCCACCCTCGTGATTGGACGATCTAGGTGTTGGGCGTCTTAGGTGCTTGTCCGTGTAATCCCACACGTACAGAACCGGAGTAACCTAAGTCTGATTGGCTAGTCAAGTGGGAAAATGTCTTCTCACAGACGCACGCGGCCAATTACCAAAGGAAAACTTCTGGTACGCCCGTAGATTATTGAAATATAGCGTGTGCGAAAATGATGCTAATGCGTAGAGATATGCGAAATTCGCGTTGTATTTTGACATCACGCTGAAATGCACAGTACTGTTTATAACTGAGCCGGCGTCATTTCTCCGTTGGTTACTGCGTATATGTGAAGCCACGCCCTTTCTGACGGAACTCCACGTGATTGGGACGGACAGTTGTGATGTGTTTATTTATTGGCGCAGAGTTACCCACGGTGTGTCAGATATAGTACGGTCCAGTGACAAACGTCTTGCAAAGGTACGCGAGTTGAAAGTTAAACGTGTCCGCAAATAAGGACGCGAATATGTCTCTACTAAGGCGACTGCGACGGCCGAAAACCCAGCTGCTGATCCATGTTGTTCCGTCGTCTGCTTGAACTGTTAAGACCCTCAGGTCGACTCTTCTCCGGCCTTAAATATCAGGGCCGTTCACCATTTACCCAGTTGGTTTGCAATCTGCTCCTGCGGCTCGCGTTCTGTTTTGTCACAGCGCGCTCCGCTTACATGACCTCGCTCTCTATAAGGACCGGGTGTGCCGGTGTGTTCACGCAGTCGCCAAATCAATGGCTTGCCCACACCGCAACTATATGCTGTTGCTCCAGATTAACCCCAGGCAATCTAGAACGGGATTTGGTTATTTTCCTTGCAGGTTCGTTATCGGTTGAAAGACGTTCGGGGCATGTCTTAACAAACTATGGACCACTCGAAGCACAACAAAACATACGTCAGTTACACGCGAATGCATATAAACTTGTCCTCAGGAGAACCCGCGAAATTCCCTAGTCTCTAGTGATTTTTGTTTCTCATTCACGTTTATGCAATCGCGCGGCATCATTTCCATGCTCTGCTTATGAATAACTAAAATTTTAATTTTGATGAAACAATGAGAGAAAACAGAAAGATTTTTCGTGGTGTAATTTTACTCCTTTGTATGTGGTGACTATTTTTGGGGACTTAAATGAAGATTCACAAGGCGAGTGGTGAGGCGAGAGTGCGCCTTACACCCAAATCTCAGAAGAAGTGTCGGATAATCGTCACACCCCGACTCTCCTAAATGCTGGGACACAGTCGTATACAAGACTACAATACACAAATACCTTAGAGACATTATGGCCTCCTAATTTTAAGTACAGTTATATGTATTCCATAACTACTGTGCACAACTTGTGTATTTTGCCAAAATTTACTTCAAAAACGCTCATATAGAGCATTTTACTATACTAATTTCACAGTATAACCCTTTATTAACGTATTTTTAAAACTTGCAATACTGTTTACGGTTAAATAAAAAAATGAGTTTTCATTGGGGTGGGAAAACGTAACACCTTTGTTTAAACATTAGAAATTGACAGTTGTTATGGCAGTTATTCAGTTCATGCTGGGTACACGTGGGTTTACTATAAGTTTCGTCTATGTCTGTCATAAACGGATGACCTCCAAGCGACACCTTAATAAAAAATTAAAGAAACTTTAATGAAAATAAAACGACGAGATTTGATTTTAAACGTATTCGCAAAACTACCATCTACGGCATAAACCAGCAGTCTTCCCTATCACTCTTGTAATTCTCAGTAAGCGCCATATTTAATGTCTACCTCAATTCTATTAAAGTCCTCATCGATATCAATACATTGTTTACAGTAACTACATTCGTACTAATCACATACACATAATTAACGTATTGAGATCTGCAAACATTTACGGGGTCTTAGACAAATTAGACGTGAATCACCTATATCCAATACTGCAAGAACACCGGTCCTGTTGGTGTCTGTGTTAGAACTCACCATAGTGCTATTGGTTCATACCACACCGGATTCTACCCTGTACTTTACAGCATTCTTTATAGGCTGGTCATCAACCAATGGAGAACCGAGTTGATATTCACCCAGTCAAATGTCGTTGTATAAAATGATTTACAGACTATCATGTCCCTTTGAGTGGATATAAACAATTAATTATATGGTCAGCAAATTCATTGTTACTGCGCTGTCGTGTTCTTGTGAGGTCATGTTAAAAACTAGCAGAACAAAGACTTCATATATATGTGAGATTTGATCTGAACAACAAATAAATTTTCAAATAAGCTTCGCTCGAGGTACATTCGAGGGTAGTCTACAAAGTTTTAATCTGTCTACTTCCATCGTTCGAAATGTCCGTCACTCACGTAACCAGCTCAATAGTCAGACCCTTCACTGTGCCGATGCTCGCAGTCCCGCGAACTTCACTCCCGCTAGGAACTCTCTCCGCCGCTGGTTGCCCTGCTGGCTCGTCGCTTCCTCTCTTCGCACACCTCGCGCTCCATAATCTACGCCGTCGGCTCGGAGATCGGTCGGGGCGTAAGTAGCCTCGCTTGCCCGATCTAGGAGGTTCCCCGTGCGCCAAGTCATGCCGAGGGAAGCTGGGGCGACGACCAGAACATCATTGAGATGATAACCCCAGAAATTAAACCCGCTGGATTACAGGAGTGCCCGAGTACCTATAGGATTATCTCGCAAACGCCGCGGCTCGCCTTTATAGATCGCCGCCCGCTTCTCGCATTGAAGCTCGCCTTATCTTCACAAGCTCCTTCGTTCGCCTGAGCAAGACGGCGGAGCAAGAGCAGCGATGCAGGCCAGTAACACGTCAAACTAGCATTATCCTAGAAGACTCATTAAATATAATTATTTTAAATTAATTGGAATTTTACATCTAAAAAGAACATTTACAAGTGTTTTCACATATTTTTAGGTATTTAAATCAATGTAATGTAATGGTAGAAAACGCCTAATAAAAGAAAAATATTGAAAATTAATATAACGTTCCGTCATATGTATTTTTTTTTTGTTTAAAGGACAAAACATGTTGTGTAAGTAGGCTACGAAAATTGTGTACACGTGACTCCACACTTGCATCTCGCCTCCATTGTTATATTTTGTTGCGTGGGAGCATCCCATTTCACGTTGATATGAATTTGGTAGTTAATCATTTTGGGTAATTTCCGCAGGAAAATGGACTGCGTATGGAAGCTGTTTAATCGTTGGGAGTTCCTGTATCCTTTGAACATGTCCCACGCGTGAAATCGACAGTGACCTGTAAATGCAATAAAAAATCCATTTTACTCTCAGTTGCTCACGAGTAGCTATAACGACATTTTTATATTGTATGTTTTTTTAATCAACCTTATTACTAAATAAATCCGAAAGTCTGTTTGTTTGTCCTTCTTTCACGTCAAAGAAACAGTAGCTCAGTGGGTACAGAACACAATAGTGGGGCCACAGTAGCTCAGTGGTTAGAGCATCCGATAGTGGGGCCGCAGTAGCCGAGTGGCTAGAAAACCCACTAAGGGGGTCGCAGTAACTCAGTGGGTAGAGAATTCAATAGTGGGGCCGCAGTAGCCAAGTGGCTAGAGCGCCCAATAGTTATTTCAGGTCCTAAATTTTATGCGAGCGAAGGCGCTGGTAAAAACTAGTTTATATTTGAATTGCAACATAGCATTTCCTAAACAAACCAAAACATATTATTGTAAAAATTAGCAAACTTGCGTAACTCTTAAGACACGCTACTTTTAAGACAGCGTGTGTAAAATAATTCGCCAGTATGTTGAATATCGAGAGGCTGTTTTTCAAAACTTATATATAATAAGTAGACGATCTCTGGCTATCTGTCTGTCTGTCCGTTTATAATACCGCTAAGTCCCTTGAAACTCAACAGAAGTTCTTCAAATTTTGCAGAGCGAATCCTCAGGGTAAAATACAGGTCAAGTTCGAATTTCAGCAAGATCAGATTACGCTATCATTACCTTTTATCCTAAAAACGTATTTTTTAATTGGAATATAATTTTGTTTACTTTAAATTTCTCGCTGCAATGTGGTGTTAATTAAGCGGGGCCACAGTGGCTCAGTGGATAGAGCGATTCCAAGTGGGGCCTTAGCGGCCCAGTGGATAGAACTATGTTAAATGGGGCCGCAGTGGCAAAGTGGGAAGATCAATATAAAATAGGACCGCAGTCACTTCAATGTTGAGTTAACTTAACATCATTTCACTATTACCTACCTACATATATCTATGCAACATTTTCTTCAGTCTTTGTATGAAAACCAAATGTTTTAACATGGTAACTGTTCTAGCGCATGACAATAGAAAAAAAAAAGGTCACGGGCTGGTTCACCTAGTTTATTAATACCATTTACAGATGTAGCGAATATGCTCGATGCAATTGAACAAACTATCTAGAGAGGCTGTGTTACATAGACCGTAACGAAAATCTTAGTATATGTTCAAAATAGAATTTATCAGTAAGCAACAAACAGCAGATAGAATACCAGATGTATTTTAGAAACTGCGATTATTCGGTTTTAAACAAAGCAGTTTTATTTACTGTCTCCAATTTGGAAAAGTGTTGGAACAAATAAATTGTATTTTTAATTTATAAATAAAACATTTTTAGTTTAATACCTAAAATAAACATTTTATTGTTTGGTGTACAGCTTTGCCTTTAAAAAGTTCAGATTTCTAAAGTTTAATATAAGTGAATTCGTTAGGAAGGTGGATAACTATAGAACATGTATATATATATTTATATATATATATACACACATAACGTAAACTTATCACCAATATTTTACTGCTTATATCAGAGTAATTGCATTTTCGTCTACGTTACTTGAATGTAATTACATGAGAATTATTATCTCAGCTTTTCTGCAAGTAAATGAAAGTGTTCATTAATACAGTTCAGATTTTTCAGCACGCGTATAAGAATTCTCGTAATATGTAGTCTATATTTAACTGTCCCCTAGTATCATGAATGCTGCTTGACTAAACCTAATGTACAATTGGTGGCAACCAATTATAATGTTTAAAATATCGCGGCGTCTAGTTAGAGTGAAGAAAATAATATTTTAGACAAAGATTATCAGTGTTATGGTGTGGGTCACAGGAAGAATACATTATTAAATAATAAACACACGCACAGAGGAAAAAGTTCAAATAAGCTATTCTCCAAAAACTGTTTGTTGTCCGTGTTCTTTTGTAACATACTACTAAAAAGGAAAAAGATACATTTACAATTATTTATAACACATTTAGAATTAGAACGAGTGAACATAAATTACAGGAATATATTGTGTGGACCAATCAAACTTTATAAAGCTTATAAAAAGTAATAAATATATTATTCTTATAAAAATTATTAAAAATATGTATGTGGGCAAAAGTAGGCCTAAGTTGCCGATAATCAAGAATGTTGCATACTACAAAAATAACGTATTAAATATATTATTAAGAAGACATCATATTAGTATTTATGCATCGTATTCGTAGTAAGTGCGCCCACCGAAGGAAGCCGGGTGGACATGATAATATAACATTTATTGCCGAATACCTGGTAACTGAGATGTGGAATTTTCTAATTCGGAATTATCGTTACATTCCTGGATCAAATGAGTTTATTTTAACGTTTACTTTAGTAAGAAAATAGTGTTCTAAACACTTTCTGACAACACGCTTGAACTTAGCTTTTATCAAGAATTTTACATTGACTCACATAAAAACTGTTTGATATCCCGTTGAAGAGTCAAGCATTATTTTCAACATTTTTTTGCATATTATATCAATTTTTTTTATTACATAAAATAATAGTCTGATGAATAAATGAAAATAGAGAGAAATTACTTTTGAAAAATTGTTTAACCGAAGCTACAGATAATTAAAATTAAAATGTTATATTTCGTAGCCTACGAGTGTCATAACTGGAGGGAAGTAATGCGTAGGATACAGCTCGAAATAATTATTCTCGTTATAGGCTGTTCACGGTAGAATGAGCACTTTTAAAAGTCCTGCATAGATCTACTTGTGTGAAACATTTATATTCTTCCGCCTTACGTAAAATAAACATTGCCATGGGCCTCATCACTTTGTACATGCGACGGTCAAGTGGAAATGTGAAATAATTAGAAAAGTAAATATTATGCAAATCGGCTCATTTTTTTTACATTTCGGTGCATTAAAAAACCGAAAGCGAAATAAATAGTTTAGGTTATTACAAATTGTTATCTAACGTTTTTTTATTCGACGTTAAGATATGGAACTACTTTCCATCCTTCATTACCGACATTACTGGGTGCATGTCACTCAGTCAGCACGTTAAAAGTATATGCGAGCCAGGCCAGTATTTTTTTTTTAAAGTTGATTTCAAAAATGCTCACTTTATCTTGAACAGCCTTCATAAAAATGTATCTGCCTTTGCCTGCATATATTTCAACGTGCGCAACAAGTGATATTTGCCCAGTAAGTCGGTAACGATGGATGGAATGTAGTTCCACATCTTAAAGTAGAATAAACAGTGTTAGATAACTGTCTGTGATAACTTAAAATTATTTATTTCGCTTTCTGTTTTTTAATGCATCGATGTGTAAAAATGGGCAGATTTGTAAACTATTTACTTTCTTAACGATTTCAGAGTATCATTTGACCGACGCATGGATAATGTGACGAGGCCCATGGCAATGTTAATTTTGCATAAGGCGGAGGAATACACAACGTGTGTGAAATTAGATATTAACCAGGGATATTAACTGGGAGAATCTAATTCGAATCATTATTGAAAAAATCATATTATAGTACATATTTCTTTTGTTTTTTCCATGCAGTCCATTACAGGAAGAAATGCAAGAAATTCTGTAGTTATTTTTTCCTTCTTTAATAAATTCGAATTTAATTTATAAGAGATGTTTCCTGCAAAATGAAATTTACTGCCTCCGCATTTCGTAGTGTTTTGTGCAATATTCACTTAAAATAGCATTTATGCCCAAACAGCTTCTAAATAGATTAATTATCTTTATAAAATACTCCGTTTCCAGCAATTAATCATTGTTTTAAAGTTCTCGACGTCCATTTTTGTTGTGCAAGATTCTGATTGGCTGAGACCGTCGAACATCAAAGAAATTTTTGAAACCGGTCCAATCTTCAAATTTTTTATGAAAATCAAAACCATCCAACTTTCTCAGACAAATTGGCGGCATTTATGACATTTCGATGATGTCATAATTATCCAATATTATTTGACCAAATTTATTGGAAGGAGTTTAACGGGAAAAGTTGAGGGTCTGACAGGGGCTTTAGCCAGACACGTAGGGCTTTAACGTCTCGTCGAAGAGGAGGTCATTTAGACCATGGACTAAATATGATGTAGACCACTTATTCGTCTTCTGCGCATGTACCCAACATTGACCTACCCCAATCCTACAGAACTGTAAAAGTCACATGGTCAACAGTGATGAACGTGTTTGTTTATATCTTAATTTTTAAATGACAAGCAATATTACAGTATTAATAAAATTAGTTTTACCAGTTTTAATATAATCAAACTGCATTACAAATTGCTTAAGGGAAATATTCATTCATCTCAAAGCATTTGTTTACAAATCAGTTTTCTAACCTAAAATCCAAACCACGCCATTTTCGCTAGACGTGTTGGCAGGTGAGCAGTTGAATGTTGGGACACGGAGATTGGTTGTGTACAGCCAGCGAGATCGCTCCGCCTCATCTTTAGTCTATGACTTAGACATGGAGCAAGTTGCTCTCAAGGAAGCAGGAACAGTCACGACCTGTGCAGTGAGGAACCGTCCCATCATTTGTGAAATGATTCCTGTGATTTGGCCAGACCGGTACTCGAATATAGGTACTCTCAAACGCGAGCCCGAAGGTTTACTATTGGGGTACCTCGCTCGGTATTTTCGTTTCGAATGGGAATATTATCGATTATCGGCTGTTCACTGTAAAATGAGCACTTTTGGATGCCCTGCTTAATATATACTCGTGTGCACATTGTGTATTCTTCCGCTTTATGTAAGATTATCTTTGTCATGGGCCTCATCACTTTATTCATGCGTCGGTCAGGTGAAACTATGAAATTATTAGAAAAATTAATAATTTTTTTTTAAATCTGCTCACTTTTACACTTCGGCGCATGAAAATAAAACAGAAAGCCAAATAAATAATTTAAGTTATAACAAATGGCTACCTAGCACCTTTTATTTGACGTTAAGATATGGAACTACTTTCCATTCATCGTTGCCTACTTTACTGGACACATGTCGCTCAGTCCACGCGTTAAAATACACGGAGGCAGGGGCAGTGACATTTTTATAAGGTTTATTTCAAAAGTGCTCACTTTATCGTGAACAGCCTTTTGTTAGGGGTAGTTAATTCAAAAGTCCTAACTCCTATGCTAAGTTGAATTTCGTTTAAAACTGTTTTATTTGCTTGTTACAACACAATTATACAGTTCGTGCGTCAGATTTTTTTTCGACCATTCTCAATAACCCATTTTTGTGACAATTCTTTAACCAAATTTAAACTCAAGAATTTTTTTTTTAAATCCTTCTCCTTGATCACATTTTGTGACATTATTCGAAATGGCCTGTGTAAAAGACAATTTATCCCGTCACACAGATGTTGCCAGATGTTTTGCAAGTCTGGGGAAATAATACTTTTATGATTTCTAGTTTTGAGCTCAGGTCTTGTTGTCTGGCTTCTCAACTTGTCATTGATTAAATTTTACAATATTTGCATATGAGCACATACAATTAGCGCGCATACATAGCTAAAACTGTTCCTAGCATCGGGGCGATGTTCCAACGGCAGACCTAAGATCTGACTCTGGATGCCCGTGGGACATGGAGGAAACCGGAAATTTGTGATGAACACACAGAGCAAAATATAAAAACTTAAAAAAATACAAGATTGTTTTAAAGACAGGTTTGTTCCTCCTACTGTACCACGACCAACATATTTATTTCTGTGACCGGTGGTTCTGCGATATTTAGTTCCGACATTGCGCACTAGGATCGTTGATGTGTCTTATTTACTACAACGTCTGATGCAGGAGTGGAATGGCGAGATTGCTCCTGCAAAAATTGGTGTGCATATTTTAAATGTGAGGATGGGAGACTTTGGATCGCTTCTTGGAAGTCGAACTTTTAAGACGGCAAGTGTGTAGTTATGACTCGAAAGCCTACAGGCATACTAGACATTTTTTTTTGAAAGTCAATCTTTACATTTATTTTATGAGTATAGTATGCAAATTCGAAACTCAATAATTTTCATCAAGTAGTAGTCATACAGCTTCAAAAACTCGCCTTATGTTAAGCAATGTTTCTAAGCAATGGTTAGGTTATAAAGTTTATTCAGGTTAGAAGGCAGGCCTCATTTTGCCACTAGAAGACAGATCTAATACTGCCACAAGATGACATATCTTATACTACCACAGCGAAACATACCTCATACTGCCACGATAAAATATACTACAATGCCACAAGAAACATACCTCAATAGGCCAACATAGATCTTATCAAAGAGACCACCTGTAGATATGCCTCATAAATTACCAAGAAAAATAATTTTTTAACTTAGCTTCCTCTAAATAATTTTGAACTCTGTTTGTGTTATTGAAACTTGATGTCTTGCCTTCTGACAGTATGTGACGTAATACACTGACCACACCACCTTATTTTGATCGGTATAATAATGGCTTGTTAGTTTCCACCAGAATTTTCTTCACAGTTCATATAATTTAACTTGCTCCTCTTATTTTGTTTAATTTACATATTAATGCACCCATCATTTTACATTCCGATAATTTTTGCATTCGTCTGTGGCATTAACCTACTTCATGATAAACAAATTGTTATGCTGCAAAGTAAATTACTGATCTGGTTTTAATTTTGCGTTTGTTTGGGTTGGTTCGAATGTTATCAAAATATTCGGCACTTAATCAATTATTATCCGTATGTTTTTTTTTCTAATTCACTCTCACTGGCCGAATTTTCCCCAGGTTTCTGACATTCGTAAAATGCTAGCCGAGTAGCATCTTGGCCCTAACTAGGAAGATGGAGGTAGCGTTTGCAGGACGAAGGAGAAATTCTTCCCTCAGGAATGGAAAGGACAGTAACTGAGGCGATAAAGAATGGCGTTGAGAATTCTTTTTCTGCATGTGACAAGATAAGAAGACGTCACGGAGGGAATAAAGGGGAGCACTGCCGCTCCAAACGGAGAATGGCGTGGACTGCAGAGAGAAAGGATATGTCCCAACGAGTGAAAACTATCTATTGGAATTCTCCCCCTCTAAGTGATTCTTTTCGTACAGCGAGTCGATTTATAGTTCCCCCCCATAAAAGCTATTCCATTTGTCGTTCTTATTTAACCCGTTTAATAATTACCTTATTAAAGGAGTTTCGTGTCATATGAACATGTGATATACCTGTACAGAGACGAAACTCTTTTTATTGGCCATAATTAGAGACCTCCAAAGTGCGTGTTATTACTTGGGGACACGTTGAACTTGAAACACATGTACGTTAATAACACGTTTGCCGTTGTATCATACTTAATATGACACACCCTGGGTAACTCCGCGCCAACGAATGTGCATTTAACAATTGTGTGCCCCAATCACCGGCAGTTCGGTCAGAAATAGCGCGGCTTCACACCTGCACAGCAACCAATGGAGAAACGACTTTGCCTCCAGCACATATAGTACTGTGAAGTTTAGCCTGATCCCGAATAATAATACGAATTTTGCATGTCTCTACCCATGGTGAATTAGTCAAACAATTAAAATTTTAACTTAGTTAATAATTAGATAGGAATGTTTGAAAGTTACTGTACTTTTGAGAAAGACATTAGTTGTGTCACTTATAATATGGCTGATGTTTAGAAATTACTATTCCTATTCTGTTTTCTTCGCACTGTGTAAAAGTCGACTCACCAAATACAGCACAATCACGCTACCGGGCATCTAATAACAATCATCCAAGCGCACCGCAAATATACCTTCCAAGTTATCAGGGACTTAAATATATGTTTCACCGATTCCAGCCATCATGAGTACAAAAATTATTAATTTAATTGACCAGCGATTTCAACTGTAAAATTCTGTTATAACGTTATCTCAGATAAAACCATAAAGCTTAAGTTTAAATTGTTCCCAATTAATAACACGAATTTTGCAGGTCACTAGGCATTAATCACACGACACAGGTTACCCGAGTGACTTACGACTCTCCCCTGAGAACAGGCGACACCACGTATTCACTGGCGCTCGTAAAAATGCTTACAAGTGCCGTGTGGTAGTGCACACCTTTCTTGTTCGAGTCAACTTGCATCGTGCGACTGGCTAACTTGTTGGCAAGTGGCTTGTGTGCTACCTAGATAGAATGATTGACAGACTGAAATATTTCTCATTCGCGTTCTTCTGCAAGTCATTTGTTTATGTTTGCGTTTTATACGCTTACGTAGTTCCCGCACTTTCCTTTACTGTAAAATTGTTATTTTGAAAGTACAAAATATATATCAGTTCTGTATTAGTGCTTTGTTATGTTTGTTAAAGCTTTGTGTGTTGTGAAGGAAGTGAGTGACTGGCACTTTGAGAAAAACGTTTTGTTGAGTCCAACAAGATTTGTGTGGTGCAACCAGATTATTTGCTTTTATAGGGGCAATGAAATATTTTGTTGCTGAAAACTAATAATCTTGTTGTTCTCATTTGGTTGCCCCAAACTGTAAGATTTGGTTGGTGCAGCTGAGAATTTGTTTGGCAACAACTACATTAAACAGTTTGGGTCAATATAAACTAATATCACAAGTTCGACTGAGTTTCGAACCTAGATCATCTGCACCTGAACGCTACACCTTAGTAATCTCAGCTAATGCGACAAGTGATAAAATATGTATGCTTTTAAATAGATATACGCAAATATTCGGCAACGTGTACAAACAAATATTTGAAGTTTTACATCTTTACTTCTCAGTTTCTGTTTGTATTGTTTTGTTAGTGTGTTTATGCGATTGTTAAGCATCAATAGATGCACTAACAAACACGGTTACTATCCTAATTGTCACAAAAAATACAAACAAACTCTCGAGCTGTATTATCGAACGAAGGCAGTCAAATGACTGGCCAAACAAATATATACAGTTAATTCATCAAAATAATTAGTAGACACTCTAATTTTCTTTTTTTGGTCCAACATAGAGATTTTGTTTATTAAAACATATGTTTTGTTAGACGAATAAAGGTAATTTTGTTGCTTTTCAAATTTTATTTGCTGAAATATATTTGGTTAGGGAAACTAAATATATATTTTGTTCGATTCTCTCTCAGTGCATGCTGCAACACTGAGTACTACTAAATATGTGTGTACAATATGTAAGTACTCTACAAGGGACTTGTAAACAAGAGGGTATTCACCTATTTGTTCGCCTTTTTGTGATCACCTTCTTGTTCACCGATGATGTCCGTCTGTATCAGGTTCTACACTCCCGCCTGTGTGCAGGGAAATCCTGCTGTGTCTATTGGGCTTACGGCTATGATGGCTTTCCCCTGCCGCGGTTAACGGTCTCAGGAACATAGCTTTCGCGCTCCTGCTCCCCTTTCCACGCTACAGTAGACGAATAATAGGATTTGCTTGGCAACGCTCACTTCCAGGAAGGAGCGACGAGGATTACACATCCGGGATTACTCAAAAATTAAGGCCGTGGAAACCAGGCAGGTTCGTGATAGTACGAACCAGGTTTGCCGGCCGACCATTTAGATACATCTCGCTCTGGCCCTACTACTGATTCGACAGTACATCTATTTGTTCCATTCGACACGTAAAAAAAAATCTAATAAATGGTACTGAACTCCTCACGCAGAGCAGGCATCATTGTATAAGATCTAAACTGTAAACATTCTTCTGGAAACTTCCTGAACAATAATGCAAGTTTTTAACCTATACAGTGTATGGAAATAGTAGGCTTACTACGATCAGGCTAAAAATATGGGAACGTTAAGCATCTCAACTTTACAAAGTAGGGAACTCCCCTGCGCATTTTACTCTTTCCTGAGCAATTGTACGAACGAGATCATTGATGAATGGGAAAACATTTTAGCATTTACAATTTGTGACTGTATGTATACACCTATATGGTAAATTTTCAAATAATTTCTTAGTGTGCATGTGTATCTTATCGAAGACTTTTCAGCTTCATATACGTTTGTTTTATAAAAATAAATAAAACGTATTTTTAATGTTTAACTATTTAAAAACCATATTATTACTAACATGCACAAATTGCAGAAAACTTCTCAAAAATTAGTAAAATATTTCGCTTTATTGTTTTTTGATGAATTTCCCTATTTGATCATACCTCTAAAATTCTAGGTAAATATGTGGTTTATACAGGTTTAAATTAATCTCAGAAATTTTAGTGGTAGGTGAAAAAGTATTTATTTTGTAGTTTAAACTAACGTCAGCATAGCAGACCTGATTTTGTATTACACTACAGCGTGTGCAGTTGAACTTAACCTAAGGAGTACAAGATTAACATGGTTCAAACAAATCGCTAACGCGTGAACATTTTATTTTCAAATAGTTTTGAAAACCACTCGGCATGAAATTACAAAATTATAACAAGCTCTCAAGACACCTCTTTGCTAAAACAAAATGCCATTTACAAATATTAAAAATTTCATATAAGATATAGAAATTACTATGCCTTTAAAAATAATAGGCTACTGTTTCTCTAAACAATCCGGCCCAGATTGAATTACTTATACCAGCCAACTCTTTTGCAAATATGGTGGCTTGCCAAATTTAATAACTTCAGGGCATTTTTATACATTATATACGTTTGGTGCAAAAACATTTGTCGCACAGGCTTATAATTCCCTAAAAAAAATTTTAATTTATTATGATGAATTCCACACCCAGGTACTCATAATGCAATATACATTTGAATAAGATATTTCATTATAAAAATCACTATGATATTATTGACGTTCAATGCAACAGTATTGCTGCCATTTGAAATCTCAAAATCTGAAATCTACGAGTAAACCTAGTTCTTATTTTACTGGCAGAATAGCCTTCTGCCCGGTTATAATGTACAAGGGGCGGGCCCTGATCAGGCGCTACTTAGCTCCTTAGTTTAATACCCGCTGATACCAATCAGTGTTTCACAGTTTAGAATTTATAACAAGTGCGAACATTATGTATTGGGTAACTTTAAAAGCACCTTTCTTTAACATGGTATCCTTTTGGAGACATAAAATAACAATATATATTTAAGGCGTTGGAGATACCACTGGTTGACATTTGCGACCACGCCTGACCATGTTCCAGGATTTCACAACTAGAAGTTGCAACATATGCAAACTTTGTACACTGGGTGACGTTCATGTTAGTTTTCCATGGTCTTACTGTTTCCACAGCCTTAAAATGACGCAATATTTGAAGACACATTCGTTACCAACTGCTGGCAAAGCTGACTTTTGTTACCTTACATGGAACATTTCTCAATTAAAATAAGACATTCAAACATTTACCACGGTGCTAAGAGCTCTAAAAAGGGGAGCTTAAAAACATTCATAAAATATCTGACGCATATTCTTACGTGATCGCCGGCTACCATGTAGTAAATATGCACTCATTAAAAGGTAAGGCAAACACACTACAAATAGTGAACCCTTTCCCTACATCGGCTCCCATAAAGTTTGTATAACATTTCCTAGTATTTCTAGCCAAGGGCATTAACACATAGAACGGCATTTCTGCAACCAACAATTTTAAACTTGCTGCCAGCGTGAACAGGTACAAGTCGTGATAATACTATAAAGACTCCATGGCTAAAGTTAAACGGGGAAACAGGGCACACTACTGTAAATCCAACTGAGCCTTCTCACCTGCCTTTAAAAATTTCCAAATTTAGAAAAAACAAGCCCTGCAACACACAGAATATCTGCGAAATCTACTCGCCGCATACACAGTGAAAATCATTGGCACCAAGACTTACCTTTGGCGGAGTTCTGCTGCAGTCGTCCTCCATGCTTTCTACCCAAGCTGTTCAAAATTGATAAACATTGAGAGCAAGTAGTCCTACACCGATGTACCCTCAGCATGGCGACGTTCATGCCGTCGTAAACAAGTGAACTCCACCCAGTTATGCTGTCGAAGAAGAAGGCCATCGGTCTGACATCACTGGGACGCTACTCCCTCAGCGCGGGGGTTGATCGGTCCATTGTGAGGGGCCTTGGCCACCCACACGGACATCAGTTAGCTTGTGGAGGAAAGGAGAAGCTAACCCCTAACCCCCTCCCCCTCCACACCCATCAAAAGTACTTAATGCTGCAATGCAATCGTTTTGTACAATATCCCCAGGGTAGCGCCTGGGAGCTGTTTCCAAGACGGAATTCTTACCTGCCTTTCCCCTGCCTGTACGGGGTAAAGGTAGGCGGTGAAGTTAAAATAAAATGAATTTAATCTGCGCTAAATTTTGAAATTCAGGACTTTGAAGGCTGTCGCTAGCCTCCTGTAAGAGGGCGAGTGACAGTAGAGTGATAATAAACGGAATGTAAAGCCAAAAGTATTTATACTGAACGGTAAGAAAATAGTTTCCCATGACTGGAGGGGTGTAGGGAAGAAAGAATAGCAGGGCTGTACACGTGTTTTTATAACATTTTCAAACACCTGAAAGAAAATGGCTCTAGGGAGGGGGGAAGGATAAGGTAGGAGAGGATACAAGAGGATACACACAGGAGAAAGGAAGGGGTACCGGACTATCGCTGAAGTAATCGATTTTCAGATAGCGCTAGTTGATGTTGATGGAATTATTAACGATCACTAGGGGTACTTAAGCACTTCCGGAAGTGAATGTTTGTTTACTTTGTGGAACCAATTTATCCGTTAAGGAAAAAATAAGGTAATAAGATACAGTGAAGAAGTGAAGAAGTTTTTAGTTGGGATAAGAAAAATTCGCGAATTCATTTTGGGACAAGACAGAAGTCAAACTTATATAGAATGAAGTCACCTTCGCAATTGGATCACAATTTATTAGACCCTTCCTGCACGCCTCTGAGCCAATAGCAGACTTGCAAGGAAACACTTAGTAAATCCCATAACTACCAGGTGTGAGGCAACAGCCAATGAACGCACAGCTGAGGTTACATTATGAAAGAGGACTGAGGAGTCTAGCCTACAGGTTATTGAATTCGCGAAATTTTCCTATCCCTAGTTTTTAGTGAACATGCTACACATTTTTTAATAAAAATATTTGTAATTAGGATTGCTTGGATGCGCATACATTGATATAATCTATCCTGGCTACAAATTATTAAATTTTTGTATTGTATATTTTGAATCAAACCATTTTTTTGGAAGCTGAAATACGACTAACAAAAGACACAACATGTGAAATACAACCAGTTTCCCTCGAAAAATGTCCACGCCGTAAAGTTCTGGACTGTATGTCATTAGACATTACTGTAACCAACTGTTTCTAGAGAGATAATGTACGCTCGGACAATACTGAAGTATCCGACAAACTCTTCAGAAAATAGCACACAACTGCAAGACTGGAATGGGGACCTCAGACTTCAGTATTTCATACTGTGGCTCGTATGTCACGCTTTCTGCGCCACCGTTTCCGTTCTAACTTTATAATGAGTGTTTAAAGCGGTAAACACTAACTAAAATCTTTAGCAATAAGATTTGGCAATGAGTATTAACATAACCAAATTAATTATAAAATAAACGCATCTGTTAAATGTGTTGTTTGAACTAAAATGGAAATAGTCGTTTATTTAGTTGAATTTTTGTTTGGGGATTTTTTTTTGCAGCAGGCGACTAGAAATAAATCGCTTTTGTGTACACTCACTTATCGTCATTCAAGACAAGGTAGATGATTGACCTACATTGTCCACTGAAGGAACGCCATTGCGCATGTGTATTTACAGTTATTCGATTATCAACATCTGATAACCGCAAATGATCGATTTTTTTCAGGATTAATAATACATAAATTCAATATCAAACCATTACAATATTAATAATAACTTGTTGAATATAACTTACGAGATACAGACATTGAATTTATTATCGCGTTAAAAATTTTGTTTGTTTTAGACCTACAATAATCGGAATAATGATGTTGAATTAAATATAATATTATAAATGTACAATAATTGAGCTTGTTACTATCCAGCTCCATTTGAAGTACTATATTGGAACCAAAATTAAATATGGATAACAGTAATAAAATAAAGTAATAGTAGTTTCAATTATATGTATAACAACGTATAACGTACTGATAGCTTTACATGAAGGAAATATGTTAACAGTAGGCTAATAACCATAAAAATGCAAATAAAAAATAATTTAAATTTTCCTGTTTTCCGCTCCCACAGGTCACATACTGCACTGCACAACATCCATTACTGTGTGGCTGTCACCTAAATGAGAAACAAGTGACTTTGTCCCAGTTAAAGAGTGATTTACAGGAATTTACAATCCATCATTAGATGCCTAGAACATAGTAGAGTCATTTGAAGACACATGAGACTTCTCAGCTTTCGATATTATATTCGTTTAGCAACTGGCATGCATATTTCTTGATACGCTCTCGACAACTTCGAGAAAATTGTTAAGCTGCTTAAAAATCACACGAGATACCTCAACAACTTAGTTTAGACCAGAAGTGAAACGTCTTCTTCGCAGCAGTCGAATGAGTGAACTTCCCTGACCAGAGCATGTATACGACTGTGAACACTAGCCTGTAAGTTACCGAAACCACCCAAGTTTCCGTTCACTATAAATTACATTTTTTATTTGCAGGAGTTGAAATAACTTCTTATATTCACAATATGTGTTGATGTGTCTTTGTGTTGTTGCAGTATCGTGGCAAGCACTAGCGAACCATTGAAACCACGTGTGTAAGATGCTTTTGCTTTTCAGGGCAAATAATACTTTTGTCAAAACTAATTTTTAGCTACGTTACAGTGTGTTTCTCGAACAGTTAAAGAATTATTATTTTTTTTAAATTTGAATTTGAAATAGTAGAACGTTAGTGCAGGGGCAGTCACTGGTACATTAACCTTGCGATTGTAAACGTTTTTAAAGTATTACTTGCTGGGAAGTTTATAGTTGGAAACCCGGGCAATTCGCTTATTCATTGATCAAGTCGTCCCTTTCCTAAAACCACCTTTTTACTGGAAGTCGCACTTACATTCCTTCACACAGATATATAAACATGAACAAAAACAGTGACAGAACTTGTGTATTGGTAGCGCCTAGTGAGAAATAGTTCTCATACAAAATATGATTACAAATGAGGGCGCACGAATTCGGCGCGTTGTCCTATGTTGTAATTATCTAGACTTAGTTAAGCTTAGCTTGCACGAGGCGGAGGAATATCCTGGAAGCAAAACTTCAGCAGGGCTTCAGAAAAGTGTGAGTTAATTGTGAATGAATGGATTATATATTAGTACAGAGGCACGAAATAGCGTCACAGTTCCTTTTATATAGGCGTATTCAGGTGCGTATACCCCTCCCCACTCCCCTTTTTCCTAAACTAAAAGAAAAGAAAATATTGAAAAATAAAATTTGAAAACAAAATTACATCTTTTAATTTATTTTGATATAAGAAATGTGTGATCCCGTGAACCTGAAGGATGTATACAGTATTTTGTTGTTTCACATCTGTAGAGAAGCCCTTTGATTATAAGCAATATTTTAACTATTAATTTTTAATATAATAGCTTACATTATTTGTCCAAAAATGTAAATATTAAACTCCACCAAAGTAAAATCCTGGTTACAGGCTCTGAGAACGAACCTCGCGTCTGACTGGCAACGGCTTGCTGCTGAAGGTCTCCTATTGGCTGGACTGTCGACTACAAAGCATATAACCATGCGCTGATTCGCGAATGACGTCGCGACATGTTGCGAGCAGCCTAACCACTCAGCTACCGTGGCCCCACGCGGCAGCCAGGTGTGTGCCGGTAGAGAGAGCGAGAGAGAGAGAGAGAGAGAGAGTGAGAGAGAGGAAGGGAGAAAATGAGAGGGAGAAGTTGGGTGGGTAAAGGAGGCCCAGGGACGGTTCAGGAGAGATGCTGAAGCTCCGCAGGGGTGTGCACTAATTAGAGGCGTGTTTGATCCGCGTGTAACCAGATCGTCAGCAGCGAGCCCCTTGTCTTAGCGCCACTGTATTGCCGGGTACCTGACGCCTGCAACACCAGACACCGCTGCTCACAATTTCCTTAAGACTGTTCCAAAAAAAATACAATTTTATTTTTAAGTTTTTTTTGGAAACTCATAGTTTCATCTCATATTGTCGATGGTAACATTGCAAAATTTCCAAATATTTTTAAATATAATTTTTTTTTTGCGTGGTTATAGTAATTTTATCTATTTTACAAATTTTAAGAAATTAAATTAACATAAAGGCTGGTTTCAGATTAATGGTTTATTGGAATTATAAATTCGGCTCTCCTGCTGTAAGTATAGGTTTAACTTTGAAAATTTCACTGTATAAATTTTATCACAAAATTTATAACTGAAATGTGGGTACACCACATGACAATTTTCTGAGAATTTTCTTGGCGTTATTCTAATCCCGCAAAAAAAAAAATATATTTTCAACTTTGTTTATTTGCTATTATTTTGATATTTGTTATAAAAACCGATACAAATTAAAAATTCCTTTAGGTGATTTCATTCTTTTTTAAGTAATTTTTTTTTGTTACCATACTTTTTTTTTCAGACATTTCATATCATAACGAAAAACAATGACATGTTTTAAAAGTTGAGAAAGCAATTATATCCTCTTGAACGATCCAAAGGCGACATGATGGTAAATGTTTTGAAACTCACACGCACAGATCAGTTAAGTAGACAGAAGAGAAATGTATTAGTAGTAAATAAGATTATGTAATCAACTTTCTGCCTGTGGTTCTGTGTGTGTGTGTACGAGTGAGTTTTCCTGAAATCGTTTGAACTCGTCCACAGAATTCCATCAATCTCTATACAATTATAATTGGAAGTAAGTGAGCTCTAGCTCTACAGTTTTCGCTCATCGTTAATGCTTATTATTGAAATAATGTGTTCATAAAATTGTTTGCGCTAGGTCGTATCTCATCCACCATTACAGGTTTCAATGCAAAAAAAAAAAAAATTACGTCCGCTGGTTGCGTTTGTTTCGAAAACTTGCCGTGCTTCGCTTCTCACGCAGCGTACTTTGCTCCCAATAATACCACTGGCTGGAAATGAGCTAGACTGTGTAGCGCGTTCCGAACACTACTTACAATGAATTTTTACAGAAGTAGTGGTATAGGGGTCCAGTATCGTGCAGGCCCTTTTGAAGACTGGCGAAGTGCTTGTAGACTTTTGGGCTTGTAAAGGATGAGACCGTTAACTTGAGAAATCGTACAATGCTGCCTGTATTATTCTTAAAAATGCAATTCATTTGCAAGCATAAGTGGCGCCTGTTAACACTTTGTAGACTATGCTCGAGTATAGCTGGAGCAAAGCTAATTTCGACATTTCTTTGTTGTTCGGAACAAACCTCGCATGGATGTGCAGTCTTTGTTCGGCTAGTGTTTAACACGACCTCACAAGAACACCATAGCGCAGTAACAATGATATTGTTAACGGTAGAATTTATTTTCTTTATAACCACTCAACAGTAAATGATTTATTGTAAATCCTTTTATACGATAAAGGACATTTGATCTGGTAAATATCAGCTCGGCTCGCCATTGGTCGATGACCGGCCAATAATGATCGCTGTAAAGTACAGGGTAGGGTCAGGTGTGGTATGGACCAATAGGATGATGGTGAGTTCTAACACAGACGCCAACAGAACCGGTGTTCTTGCAGTAGTGAATATAGGCGACTCACTTCTTATTTGTCTTAAGTGCCAGTAAATGTGTTTGGACCTCAATGTGTTGACTAATCGAAACATATGGTTTTGTTGTTTGTTTACATCAGTTATTATGTTTTACAAAGGAATTGGTGCTTCGAGGAGGGTTATACGGTTTGAATAAGGAAAATAAACCCAGTTGTCAGAACAAAATAGATCGCAGTTTGCAGTGCTCCCTATGCTGAATCATGTCGTCTGAAAAGCTACGCACAGCTCCCTGCTATTTGTTGGTGCAGGATCTTGGTCTTGAATGGACCTCCTCACTTCGTCGCATCAATGTTCAATGGGGTTCATATCGGGCGAACGAACGAGTGGCCCCAGAAATGTTTGGAACCCTCCAGAATGTGCTAAGAGCAATTTCTGGACAACTTGGGTCCGTTGACACCGTGCATCATGCTGATGGAATATCCCACCGTTGTGGAGGTACGTCAATAAGGGCTGCAGTGCAATGCCATGAACACTATACACTCACTCACTCACGCGATGCAGGAGCATAACAGATACAACTCCGGCCGCTCACACGCTGTAAAAACTCGTCCTTTGCTGCAATACATAATTTGTAGCTGCAAAGAAAAATTTGTTTAAATACGACCACTGCAAATTAGCCTTGCCACAAACATAATTTTCGTTTGATCTACATACTAATGACCGCGCATGGGCCAATTGCACTATTAATTTTACCGCGCGGGGTTATGAATCCTTGCTTTCCCGAAATGAAGCAGTGATTTGATTTAAGGTCTCTTATCATGAATGTCCTTTGTGTAGTGCGGATCAGCTAGTTAGTATGATGAGCGCCACCATGAATTTTTATCCGTGGATAGAAAATATAATCAGATGATTAACATTCTCATTCCTTAATGCGAACACAAATTAAACTCCAAAATTGCCCCTTCCACAGTTCTCAAATTCCATTTACACCACAGAAGACTAGTGTCAATACCTGCAGGAATTAAGAGACAGGTATATTTCAAATAGTTAATTTACATACGATGACCCATTAAAATGTTGGGCATTTGTGACGTGGCTGATCACCGCATTTAAATTAAACTAACACTCATCGTCATCACAAATTACACGACCTAATTTTATTATTATTTTATACTATGACATGGCCTGTCAATGGAAAACACAAGAAATCCGCACCTTATGGTATACAGAGGCGTATCTTGGCTGATCTCTCAATCTACTGTCTTAGCATATAAACAGTCTAACTTGAATAATTTGAATTAAGGATTCGACATTTTCTCAGATCTCCTTGTACGGCAACCTTGGCGTTTTGCTCCTTTCTTGAAGTTATCTCTATTAATGGCGCTGCTTACGAAGCTTGCAGCGAGAAAGTTTGAACGGGGTTTTCAATGTTAAGGGAATGCCTCTCAAATGAAAAAATTTTAATCGTAACTGTTGGAAACAAAAGTTGTTCTGCGTAATTTTTCTTAAGTAATAACATATTACGAACATTTATGTTTAATATTGGGTTTTCTAAATTATATCTTGAAGGTATACATTTTCGAAGAAAAAAAATATTGTTAGGTTTGTGCTTTTAAGGACGTGGGCTTATAAAGTGCTATTACATCCCTTGCAGTATACAACTGGGGTATTTCAAACTAGCTTTCGCGAGTTGTTTGAAAGATTCTTGCCACGAGGGTGAATTATTAAGTGAGAAACATCGAGTATGCGCCATCGCTTCACTGTGTCGTAAATAAAATTCGTATCGTCAATCTTCCTACTTTTCTTATGGATCGCGCCTTCGCAGACAACCCAGCCCGAACTAGTTACGTCGCGCATTCAGCCTTGGTGGCGTCAACTTACTCAGACTTGCCCAGTACTCTTAACACTACGACAAGATGTTTCCCGCGCACTTCTTCAAATAAATATCTTAGTGGTCGTCCGAATTTATCAAAACTCTATAATTAAGAAGTTGCAGGTTAATCAAAGGTACATGCTCGTGGCCATTGTTACCAAAATCACCAACATAGACAATGCTTAACTTCCTCTCTCTATATATGTAAATAGATCTCTAACTAGCTATATATCTATCTCTATCTGTATTTTGATCCAACATTCCTGCATATTTCTCTACAACTATTATTTTTTCTAAATATTTTAAAAAAGTTACGAACTCTATCCAAATCCATTCAAATTGTCCTCTATCGTATTCTTTATCATAAATCAGACACCAAACTCTACACTGTCACTCAGCCATGCTTTATCACTGATATTACTCTAGTGAATGTGCATTTAGTGTGTATGTGATATTAACTTATTTTTGCCTACATGAAAAGTACAATATAAAAAGGAAATGCTTTTCACCCTTAAGGAACTGTGTTTGTACTGTGTGGGGGTTGTAAGTGCTTACCATTTACAAAACTGAATTGAATTAATAATAAATCATTTCCGTGCGGCATACGGGCTTCGTGTTAAATTAGCTATATATGCTTCCAGCGAGATTCGCAGTGACAGATTTAAAGCTCTGGGAATTAGCGAATTACGTGCGTGCGGGCTGTGAGTACCCCAGTTTGGTGTTGTTTTATCCGGTGATGTAAGGCTCGTGTGGCTACTCTCACGATGTAGAACCAAGCCCGCAACTAATATAAATTCCCAGAAGAATTTCCCCAGAGCGCACACGCATTTTACGTTTTCTCATCAGCTAAGTGCGCGGCTCTCTCATAGGAGGATGTTGCCGAGAAGGGGGAGGGGAGGGTAGGTGGCATACCACGAACATCAGCTAACCAAGATGGGAGGCGAGAGGCTACAACTTCGTATTTCTTAGAAAGTAAAGATGGTCTACGACGAAATGTTCGCTTTGGTGACTATCGACCTCTATGATCATGTACACTCTAAGAAATCATTTGCAAATTTACCACATCAGTGTATATTGTTAAAGGTTCGTTCACGATAAATCAACCTTAGAAAAAAGTCACTGCCCCTACCAGCATATAATTTAACGTGTGCGCTGAGTGGCGTACGTCCAGTAAAGTTAGCAATGAACGACGGGGAGTAGTCCCATGGATTAGCGTCGAATTTAAAGCGTTATTGTGATTACTTAAATTATTATCTTCACTTTCTGTTTTTAACACATCTTATGTGTGATAATTAGCATATTTGAAATATATTTACTTTTATAATAATTTCATATATTTACTCAGCCGAAGCATACATGAAGTGATGGTGCCCATGGGAATGATAATTTTACATATGTCGGAAGAATACGTAACGTGCATACAAGTAAGTCTTAAGCAGGGCTTCAAAAAGTGCTCAGTTTACCGTGAACAGCCTATATGAGCTAAGCCCACTCAAAAAAGAGGATGTTAAGGAAGGGCAGGATTTGGTAGATGAGTAAGCTAACAAGAAGGTGAATTGTATGGAGTAACTAAAGTATTTACTATCCATCACAAACGGCTATAAGCTAGTTACAAAGCATAAAGTCACGAGGCCAGCAGAAGAAAGAATGGCACGTAAGGTTAAAGATGTTCAAGAGACAGCAAGGTAGAGGAGGACTCACGCGGTTGGCGTGTATGTATAGTCTGAAAGTGCATACATTAAAGTTATTCCCGATACGTCCATGGTAGCGTTCTCGTGGTTGCTCAGGAAACAGTCAAATACGTAGGCAAGTTCTCAACTTTGTATAGTAGTGATAGTATACGTTCTGACATTTGCAGTATGATGCGTGGTTGCAGGTCCAAACAATATAAAGGTTAAAAATCGTCCAATTCAATTTAGGAAGTTCACCAGAAATTTTTTACAATGTAGGTTATTGTCGTTACATTTTACTGTAGAAGGGATCTGTTTGCATAATAAAAAATAAGTACTTTTCAAATATACAAAAATGTAGCTCTGTGCTGTACAGACAGTAGTTGGGGCATGGGACTTCTGGCCCACTACTAGAATGACATAGGGATGGGGATCGATGAACGTATTAATTGATTAGATTATCGGATTAATTCAGTGGATTATCTCATTTGGACTAAATTGCGGCTAATCCTATTTAACGGATTAAGTTTATGAAGTATTAATCCCTTTTTCCTTAATTTTTTTTTTGAAAATTGTTAATAGTTTAGTTGTTGTTGGAAGGATTAAGTATCATAAGGGTTGTTTTGGGAGAGTAGCATAGGTCATCGCCCTTGGACATCTTTCAGACGACTGAGCTGTGAGGTGTCTGGGCAGCAGCATATATGTGTCGACCGTGGTGCAAGAGTGTCGTAAGGGTTATTTGGCGAAAGATTCTAATAAGAGTCAATTCATGTCCGTCTTCGGCGGAGTTAGTGTGTGTACTGAGATCAGAGGCTGGGCGAGAGGAAGGAGGGGATGTCGGGAGCACCAAGACACGTCCTGCCACTTCTAAGGTCAGTGGAGGAATGAGCTGTGACGCTGTGTGAGGGGGGAGGGGGTGTCGGGAGCACCAAGACAGAATTGTTTGCTGTCATACTGAGCTCTACATATGTGAAACGTCGAGCGACTGAGGTGGAAAGAGCGTATTTAAAGAAATGTACTACATCAGTGTTTTAAACCCATATATAGGAAATAGCACGGAAACATTAAATAATTATAAATCCTGCGACATAAAATTATTACCTAACATGCGACAATAAATTTTTGCATCCTGCACGACATAAAAAATGTATCAGAGAAACTTAAGTAGCAAATCTATAAATAACACCTTTACTAACCACGTGCAACGAAGTAAAAATGAAACCTAATTGCACGCGACGAGGCGTAAAATTTCAACTACGGACCACACATAACGAATGAAATATAAATTAAATATTAACTAAACACAAAGCCAGTGTACATACAGCCCCACCCTGTTTCCCAGCAATATAAACATCATAACAACATTTACTAATCACACGCCACAAATCCTGATCGCATGACAAACACGACACAATTAGTAACTGCACGCAAGGAATTAAACAAATGCTGATTGAATTACAGCAACGACACATTGACTAGCCACAAGCAACGAGAAGACTTCCATTTAAATACAGGCAAAGAATGAAACATAAAAACGAGTTAATACCGGGAGCTACTTACATCGGTGTTCTCTGACTTTGACTATTTTAAACGACCATGTTTATGTCTCAACGACCAATTTAATAAATGGTCAACAAAACACAGGCTTTCATTTTTGTCATGGAAAATGACCTACGTTGAAATTATCCTCATATCCTTGAAAGTTGTAATATAGCGTGGGAAAATGTTTTGGTAAACTTTCTAAACTCTAATGGAAGTTTTTATCCTATACATAGTATGGAAACAAAGTAAATGAAGCTGCAGATATAGGAACGTTAAGCATTGCTACCATACAAAGTTGGGAACTTCCCTATGCGTTTGACTGTTTCCTGAGCAAAAATAGGAACGCTCCCATGGATGTATCGGAAAACGATCTACTATTCGCACTTTCTCATTCGATGTATACACTGATATGGTATATTTGCCAACAATTTCTTACAGTGTAGACACAGCAGCTTACAATTGTACCCATAAGGCGATTAGTTAGGCCCCTTATATGTCGGTAAATGATTATTATATTCGCATATCATGCACTTATGTTTCGTCAGATATGCCAGCTACTTAGGTTAGGAATCTCTTATTTCGTGATGTTTTTTCCCGCACAAAAATCACGACACGTGGATTATGAATACAGTATTCCTCACAATGGTAAGTCGGTGGTTATTTTTGGCCTCGTGTTCGCATTTCCTCCGCGCACTTTTTAAAAAAATTTCCTTCATTTTACCGTAAAGTGGTGGTAAAAATTTATCCAGCAGTGTCCGTAAACTCTCCGTCAAATTACGGACACATTAATTTTCAGAAACGGACTTTCCGTAAATTTCACGGAACCTCTTTATTAATTTCCAAGTTAGTTGTAATTTCCGTTTATAATAAGAAGAAATAATGAAAATTTCTTTAATTTTCGTTATCTGGGTGTTCTGCCGCATATTAAAAAAAATATTTAAAAAGTTAAAATATTTTGTACTTAAGCGAGGTTTGAACCCGAGTCAAAAAATTATCAGTCTACAACTCTCACTTGGCAACTATGTATTTTTAGTGTTGCCAAATGTCACACGAAGCTTGATGCTATTCTTTAATGTTTGTAAGAATAGGCCATAGTCGCGTGGATAAACTTAACTGCTGCAAAAACGATCATTTTCTTGTTACAGTGGCGAAGAAAGCTTCGTGTAGAATCGGCATTGTTCGTCCCCGTAACTCGAAGCCAAAGGGAATACGGAGACTTTCCGTATTTTGTATTTACGGACTTAAACTTCGTTTTCCGTTATTACGGATTGCCTTCCCGCATATGCACTGTACATTTCCGTAAAACAATCCGTAAATATAAGGAAATTTTTTACAGTGCGGCCTTTTGTAATTCCACCCTAACGAGAGCATGAGTTAGGCAAATAAGGTAATTAAGTTGGGTAAAATATGTGATAAATTCTTCAATTACGCCTCATTGCTTAGGAAAGATATGTTCTTTGTTTCTGTACCATTCCTCTTTGTGTTGGGGCAATTACGTATTTACAATTTCACATTTTACCAATGTTACAGTTTCCGAATTCTTGCGTTACTTGGAAGTTTTAGAAACGTTAAAACGTTATGTTATTTAAGTTCTTGTTTCGTGTTATTTGTAACATAATCACAAGGACATTTTTCAGATTCTATGCCTGTTATTTAATTTCTAGGGACACCTTATTTTTTGCGAAAAGTTTTCTTGGGTTTTTTGTTTGTCGTTATTAGACGCTTTTAAATGGAAGTTTATTTTGTTCGAAAGTATTTTACAGAAATCATATGTGTTCCTACTTATTAGCTATCGCTTAATTGGAAATGGTTTAAATTACTCACAGTCACTGCTAGGAATATTTAATTTTCAATTAATGAAGTAGCTTTACAGTACACGCCACAGAAAACCTCCTTGCATCACTGTAATCGTTTAGCTACAATGTTGCTCGCGGCCTAAGAGAAAGTATAGGATGGATTCATGAACACGCTTTCTGTAGGGAACACCGCTCCAGGCTGGACTAATACCTCTTTGTAATGCCCCTACACTCTAAAAAAAAAAAAAAATGTTTATACGTTTAAAAGAAAAATCCTTCGAAACCCAGTTGCCAAGAAAATCCTTTGGAAAACTACAAAGGGTTTTCTTGTGAAATCTTCAACATATTTATTTGTAATATTAGAAAAGATAGCCTTGTATTACAACTTACATGATTGATAAATGTACATAAAATACTTTTTTTTCTTCTTCTAGAAAGCAAATGTTGTGAATTAATAACAGAGAACAACTATATAAAAAAATAAAAATAAAAATAAAAATAATTTTAGAAAATAAAAAGCACTTCCCCAGCACGGAAACTAGAGCCCACCCCCTGATATGTTTAATCGGGACCGTTAGCCACAAGACCAATTTGACCGATGTGCTTGAAGCTTATGTTTACTGTAAATATAGCTGCAAGTACCTATAAAATAATATTGAAGTTATTTGGTTAAGAAGAATAGGTGAATTAATTTCATTTTAAGAGTTCAGTTGTTGAATTAAGAGATTTGGACGGCTTTTAACAACGGGGTATTGAGAGCCGATTTAAGAGTTCTGTGTAGCTATATGCTGTTTACGGTAAAATTTGCATTTTTTAAAGCACTGCTTAAGATGTACTTGTATGAACGTTTTGTATTCTTCCGCCTTATGTAATATTAGCATTGCCATGGGTCTCGTCACTTTATTCATGCTTCGTTCAAGTGAAAGTGTGAAATGATTGGCAAAGTAAATACTTAACAAAAATTCTGATTTTTATACTTCGATTATAAAAAAAAAAAAAAAAAAAAAAGGAACAGAAAGCGAAAGAAATAATTTAAGTTTTCACACATGTTTACATAACAATTTTTATTCAACGTTAATATATGGAACTACTTTCCATCTATCGTCACTAACTTTACTGGACGCATGTCACTCAGTGCGCACGTAAACATTTATGTAGGCAGGAGCAGTGAATGTTTTCCAAGGATGATTTCAAAACAGCCTTAAGGAAACATTAAGAGTTATTGAATAATACGGTCACGCTATATTGAAATTGTCGTTTTATTATTAATATTTAAGTAGTTTTAAGTATTTAACTTTGTTAAAACTTGCAATACATTTTTTGCAAGCAACTACACTTTACATCACACATAGATTTGTACGAACATATATATATATATATATATATATATATATATATATATATATATATATATATATATATATATATATATATATACGAGTTTACGTTGTTGAGTGTCAGCCATTTTGCTGAAGTTCTTGGAAACGTGTCAGTATAGTTATAAACAGTAACGTTATAAACACAGCCCTTGTAGTTTCACAAGAGAAATTTTTGTACTTTTACAAGCAATTGTAGAGTTACAAAAAATTTCTCAGCAAAATTACAAACTTTCTTGCAGTGTACTATCCCAGCGAGAATTTACATATGAACCAATTACAGAAGGTGCAAATGTTTTTGAGTTGTGCAATTTATTTTGTAAAAAGAAACTTACAGGGGAAAAACCGTGATTCGATATAAATTAACATATACCAGTGTTAATTATGTATTATTATATCATTATAATAATCATTGAGATTTCAGCATCTACACTGGAGCAGTTCCCTCTGGTTTCTTGCAACACTTAGTTGAGATAGGAAATTCTCCTTTTTCAATTCTAGAGCTGGACTTATATGTAACCTAATTCATGTTTATGTGAGAATTAAAAATAAAATGGTGTCTTCTTTTCTTTTCAGGTGAGTGGCTGAAGTGGTGATCGGTGTTCCGTAAGGTGTAAACTTACATCACGTTTATTTGCAAAGGTAACTTTGGCTCACTTCAAGTTACAAACTATAAATACACTCACTGGGAAAACTTACATTATTATTTCGTCATCATCTCTAAGCAATTTTATATGAAACCCGTGAATTCGCCTGCGAAGTTATTCCGAATTTAAAACTACGCTCTGATCTGTATGTGAGGGCATCTCCAACTTCGTCAAAACATACATTTGAAATGCTGCAGTCTGGTGATCATTCGGAATGACGAACTCTAGCTCTAACATACAAATGAGCGTAATCTTAACATTTAAGTGTTACTACCAATTAAAATAATTGTTGATTCTGAATATTTAATTTTTAAGCAATGATTATCAAGCTCACAAACTTTAAGCGTGAGTTCAGTTGCCAGACATTCTATGTCATTGCAATTATATCCAAATGTGCTTAACAGTCTCACACATGTCAAATAAATTGAAGTGAGTCACGTTTACTTGAGATGATATTTTCTCATACTAGAATATATTCTATTCAGGCTAATACATAAAGGAAATCGAAAGGGAGTTAGGTTGTCTCCTATGTCGTAACTGATATTACCTACACTAACATCAGGCTAATCATAAACTTAAAGATTCTTTTTAAAAGTGTTCTTCAAAATAGATCAGTACTGAAAAACTCACGCCAAACTTGAGAGCAAGGATACATATAAATCAATCGGGGCTTTGTGAGTGCAAAAGATTAAACTAAGACATTGCATTTTCCAATATGGCTGACTGAATGGCGGCTCTCCTGATACTAGTTAAAGCTTTCGGCCATCGTCAGAATTTTTCCCAAAAACAGATGTAGAGTTATTTAACTCACTTATGAAAGTAAGCGTAGCAGCTAATCCTTGTAGTCGACAGCATGCAGCGTCCTGGGTTCGAGTCCATGGGCTTCCGTCATTTTAGGCTATCGAGCCTGGGTACGCGTAAAAATAAACACTTGAAAATAAATCAATTATGTTACTGCCATGAAACTAAAAAATGAACATTTACATACAACACAAACAAAATAAGTAGATCATTAATTTGATCAATGTGGTCATAATTTACATATTAATCAATAAATAATAGTGTCCATGCATATAATAATGTTAGTACTTACAAAACGGCAGAATTGCAGACGTTACCATGGTTATAAGAAGAGGTATGGGTGACGTTCTTCTACTCAGAAATTACTCAATTGTATCACGAAATTTTGCCAAAACAATCGCTTGTCTGTCTTAGCGCAAAACATGGAAATGTTCCTTGCTAAAATTAAATTACTGAAGAGACGTTTTAAAAATGAGTTCTTTAGACATATTTTCTAATGGTTTTGCCCCTTGGTGTAAAACATTTTACATACGCCAAGATAGTAATTTCTTCCAATAATTTTCGTACCACCCATTTGAGACCACAATTTATAATTCCTAGAGTACATATTAACTTCATGATCGCTAGTTGGAAAGTGCACTTCATATTAGAGAAAAGGTCGACCTAACTATTTATTCTCACCTACATGAACTAGGTACGCGGTAACAGATAGAGGTTATTAAAGCTAAATTATCCTTGTAACGACCAGTAGAAAGAAAGTGAGGAGAGTAATGGACACCGCTGTTTCGTGTCCGACCATTAAATTGAGTTTCTTTTCGAGTTTCTCATCTTTCTTGATCCGGACAAGGATAGCAAGCGGGTCCCAAGTTATAACAGAGAGATTGCAAAAGTTATACTGTGAGAAGAGCCCTCAGGAAATTCCTCTCCGAAGTTTCTTAATTAACTACGGGTAACGTCATTCTATTAAAAGAAAATAAAATGCAAATTATTGTCCACCTGGCTTTGTGATAGTATTCACCCATCATGGGGCAAGTGAGGCTGGTTAAAGAGATTTCCAACGTCTGAAGTTTTTTTTTACTTAAACCTACTTTTATTTTGCATAAAATTGTGACATTTAAGAAAAAAAAATTACTATGTTTTACAATTTCTTAATATAATCATGTATATGTTTTGAATATTTCTTCGAAGTGAATAAACCAAAATTTATAATTAAGTTTGTTTCACATATTTTGTGTAAACCCATAAAATATTTAAAAACTGAATTCCTCTTTGCACGTTCTTTCAGAAGCCGTTGAAATAAATGCATGTTTCCAAGGGAAAAATCATGTGTGATTTAATTATTTCTGCACATACACGTGTTACGGATATTACCTTTGCGGCAATTAACTTGTGCCCATACGTAATTTCATTTAGCGAAAACCGCATTTCGTTATCTGCCACCGTTCCGGAAATTTTGGGGGTTTCCACGTTAAGCGGTCCACCCTGTATATATATATAACAATGGTGTTTAAAACTTAAGAATGTCAAGGAATGTTCTTTCTTACACACACCTTTATATGTTTTCATATACATATACATACACAAGAATTGAATATATCGTCCTAGTTGCTTCCTCTATACACGAGTGGGAAAATGAGATATCACAAGTATCGACATAGATCGGGTGTAAATGATAAGTGACCTACATAGATCCAGAGCTAGTTAAATGTGTAAAATTTATGGTAATATTATTTGCTTGGTATAATTTTGATCGGAAATGCTCGTGTGAGCTACGGAAATCAGCAGCGATTTGAGTAGGATTGTTATTTCTACGACAAAATGGTAATCTACATAAACATTTATGTTTATATATAGTTATTCACAATACGATGTCCAATAATAAGCTGGTAAATCTGGTGGCAGGGTACATCGTAAGACAAGAAGTGCAATGATCGCTGTTATTTTGAAGTCTTTGTGAAGATACCTGGAAGTTCTATTAATGCGTTCTCTTGGCATGCAAAATATTTTTTGATACATTTTGCAAGCGTCGAATTTTTTCCTACCGTATTTTCGACTTCCACACCCTATTAGTTTATAACTCACGGTGATCGTCTTCTGTACTGTCCTTAGATTTCGGTTCGCTCTAACCAACTCATTGCGACAACTTTATAAGATAATGTAACTGGTACTGCTTGGTTATGCTTAGAAATGTCATTTTCAATATCACCTTCTGCAGCACATCTCATGACGCTATCTCTGGGTCACCAGTTTCTGGATATTTTATGTATGTGTGTAATTTTTCCTGTGAGAGGAAAACCACTTTAAAATCTCAAAACATTTCAAAACATAGTAAAATTGTTTCTAAGAAAATTAATTACATTAATTGTTTAATATTTATTTTCCACATTATTTATTTCTTTGTAAGCAGTTTTCATAAGCCATAGTTTAATGTGTAATAAATGTTCCTACTTACTGTTACTTTAAGGTTAAGAACATTGACGAAGTCACGTATAGAATGGGAACGGAAAACGGAGTAAAGTGCATAAATACAAAATACGGAAAATCTCCGTATTTTCCACATCTTCGGATTACGGGCACAAAACGATGGCGAGTCCACACGAAGCTTTCTCCGGTATGCTGTAACCAGAAAATAATCGTTTCAGCGGCAGTTAAGGTTATCCATGTCACTGACACCTTTTCTTTCAAACATTAAAAAGTAGTAACAGGCGTATGTAACACTTAGCAACACTTAAAATACACCAACTTTAACAGAAACTAAAAAAAAAGTTGCTTATGTGACTAATAGAAATGATAAAGTTATACCAGATTCACCACGTGAGCATTGTAGGTAAGTGGTTAAGGTCGTGAACATGCCACTTTCTGACTCGAGTAAAATCTTGCTTAAGAATAAACAATTTTAACTTGTTTAATATCTTTTTATACACAGTAGAACGCCCACATAATGAAAATTGAAATAAAATATATATTAAAAATTATTTAGACTAGAAGTTCAGAAAACGAACTAGGAAATTAACGGAGAGGTTCTGTGAATCAATGTGTCCGTTTTTGTGAATCAATGTGTCCGTAATTTTACGTAAAGTTTACGGACACCTCTGGATCAATTTTTACCAGCACTTTTGCGTAAAATAAAGGGATTTTTTTTAACAGTGTTGACTTACCTACACTCGCGATCATAAAAATCTAAAATAGTCACTAAACCAGCTTTGTGAAGTACATTAATTGTTATAATTGATAATGGTGTTGATTATCAAAAGCTAAATCCAGACCAGACACAGTCGAACCTGTGCTCTGGTCAATACCCGGACTTTCTTCGAGAAGGGAAATCTCTTCACACGTTCTCCAGTAAGTGGACAACAAATCTGGTGCTTGTGTATAGGCATGTACAGACGTATCATGTCTAGCTTGTCTTTAAATCCGGTAGACATTCGCCCCTTTCAAAGTGTTAATTTACATTTAGTAAATTAAAACTACCTTGATTGCAGCATCCTGCCTCCGAGATAATGCGTCCTAACACTGGCGTTTGTTAGATGTCTCACAGGTAGGGACCTGTAAAGTTCTCGTTATTGTTGGCGCCAAACTAACATTCATACTACTGTATATAGTCGAGCCGGCATTGTTTCGTCATTGGCTGTTGTCTAGTGTTAAATATCTCCCTTACAATTGTGAAGTGTTCATTTATTGGCGCAGAGTTACCCGGGGCATGCCAAATAAAGAATGGTTCAGTGACAAAAGTACTGCTAAGTAATAGCGTTTTTATTTTAATATTTCCTGAAATAATAACGCCTAGTTTCGCAGGTGTCTACATAGGGCAACACTGTTTATTTCAAAGTCATACGTAGTTTATTTCAACGTTATAAGTAGAGACATGAAAAATTCGCGAGTTCAATGACCGGCAGACTAGGCTCTACAGTATTATGCGTAAATATGCCGATGCCATCTGTTCATTGGTTGTCTGCTGTCACGGTGCAAAGCGACGATTGGGCCATCGCTCTCCAGGAGGTGTCAAACACCGCCTGGACCAATAGCTAAAGTCTTATAAACAAACGTGTTTTGAATTACAGCTTGACCCATAATGGATCCGCGAATTCTTCAGGTCTCTAGTTATAAGCTGTTCTAGGTAAAATTAGCACTTTTGGAAGACCTGCTTAAGATCTACTTGTATGCACGTTGTGTATTCTTCCACCTTATGTAAAATAAACAGTGCCATGGGCCTCATCACTTTATTCGTGCTTCAGTCAAATAAACTGTGAAATTATTAGAAAAGTAAATATTATAAGAATATACTCATTTTCACAGTTCGATGCATTAAATAAAACATAAAGCAAAATAAATAATTTAAGTTATCACAAATGGTTACCTAACACTTCTTATTCGACGTGAAAATATGGGAACTACTTTCCCTCCATCGTTACCAACTTCACTAGGCGCATGCCGCTCAGTGCGTCCATTAAAATGTATGCAGCTAGCAGCAGTGACTGTTTTCTAAGGTTGATTTCAAAAGTACTCACTTTATCGTGAACAGCCTTTACCAACTTTCGTGTAGGTACTAGAGCATTTAATTGATATGTTTCAGACAGATGTATCACAGAGTACTGAAGAATACAGATGTTAAATAGCCGCTCATTCCGACGAACGGTATCCACATACACGCCAGCAAAATGGCGTCTTTAGCCACCAGACTATTGGAATGCCATTCGCCAATCAGCGCGTAATAACCTACTCGCCAGCTGACAGTCCAGCTAAAGGCTGTTCGCGAGATAATGCGAGCACTTTTGAAATCAATCTTACAAAAAAGTTACGTCCCCTACCTGCACATATTTTACCGGGCGCCCCATTGCAGTTGGCAATGATAGATAGAAAATAGTTCCATTACTTAACGTCGAATAAAAAGCGTAAGTTAACTATTTGTGATAACTTAAATTATTAATTTCGCGTTTTTTTTTTGTTAATTCATGGAAGTGTAAAAATTACCAGATTTGTAAAAAAAAATGTTCTTTTCTTAAAATTCCACAGTTTCGCCTGACCGACGCACGAATAAATTCATGAGGCCCATGACGATGGTCATTTTAAAAGTCGAAGGAATACGTAACGTGCAAATAAGTAGGTCATAAGCAGGGCTTTTAGTATTGCTGATTTTCCCGGGAGCAGCATGCAGTAGCCAATCATACCAAAGAACCGTTCTCGGAACCTCGTGCAACCAATCAGAGGACTTGTTCGCCCAGATTACAGGAACCGAAACGCGACTTCGCTTCTGCATGCCTACTTATTCTGTGGTTCAAATCTGCTACCACACTGTTGATTTTTTTTCCTTCGAACTGCTTCGAAAAAACTTGGTCAAATAAAGTTGGAGAGTGGTGACGTTGTCGAAACGTCATAAACCCCACCGTATTTCGCCGAGAAAGTTGGATGGCTTCAGTTTCTATAAAAAAAAAAATGTGAAGACTTGACCGGTTCTAAGACTTATTTTGTGTTTGACAGTCCCAGCCAATCATAATCGTGCACGCCGACCTCCCGTGGCGCAGTCGGCAGGCGCGCCTCCGATCTCTAGCGCGGCAGACACTGAGCTCGAATCCCGCGCAAGGCATGGATGTAATTTAAGTTAGGCTACAAGTTAGTCTGAAAACCATCCCCTGCCAAGCCCTCAAGCATAAATTCGGGAGACGTTGTAAAGCTCTTTACAATACAATAATCGTGCACCACAAAAATTGTCTGCAAGGAACTACATATCAACGAACAATTGCTGGAAGAAAATAAGTTATGAAGATAATTAATTTATGTAAAAGCTATCTGAGCATGAATGCTATTTTAAGCGAATATTGCACATACTATTACGAACTCAGACGCATTAAATTTTAATGTGCAGTTAACATCTCTGATAAATAAAATTTGAATTTAGTAAAGAAGCGAAAATAAATTACAACACTCATTACAATTCAACAGCAAAATCTCACAATGAAAATTGTTTTAAAATGAGAATTCAAATTTTATTCGCCCAGTAGAAGTATTTGACATTCTGACACATTTTCAAACAGATTCGAGAGTATCCGATAAAATCTTTTTGAAGGAAGAAGTTTAATGGCTGTATTGTATCTTTAAATTTTATTGCCAAATATAGTTTGGAGCGAAAATTTGTGGGCCGGTGATGCGATTTCGCTTTCGTGTGTGGACGGAGTTCGAAGTACACGCCATCACTTGACCTTTGTATTAGAAAGTGCGCTGTAGTGTAAGCTCGCTAGGGATAGGAAAATTTCGCGAATTAATTTCGGTGCAAGATAGACGTTATACACGTATACTGTGAAGTCGCTTTGCAATTGGATCACAGTTTATTAGACCCACCCTGGACGCCTCTGAGCCAATAGCAGTCTTGCAAGGAAACGCCTGGCGAATCCCATAACTTCCCGGTGTAGGGCAATAGCCAATTAACACACAGATGAGGCTCCAGTATACATAGGACTGAGGATTCTAGCCTACAGGTAATTGAACTAGCGAAATTTTCCTATCCCTAGCTCATTGTAAAAGAGTTTAACTCTTTGTAGAGTACGCTCGAGTGTAGCTCGAGCATAGTTTATTTGAAAATTCCTTTGTTGTTCAGAACAAAGCTCACATGGATGTGAAGTCTTCATTCCGCTAGTGTTTAACACGACCTCACAAGAACACGACAGCGCAGTAACAATTATATTGCTGACGATAGAATTTATTTTTTATATCCACTCAAAGGGACATGATTGAGTGTAAATTATATTATACAATAAAGGACATTTGATTGGGTCAATATCAACTCGGCTCTCCATTGGTTGATGACCAGCCTATAAAGAACGGTGTAAAAAACAGGGTAGAATCAGGTGTGTTATGGACCAATAGGAAGAGGGTGAGTTCTAACACAGACACCAACAGGACCGGTGTTCTTGCAATATTTGATATAGGTGAATCACGTCTAAGTTGTCATTAAGTGCCAGTAAATGTTTGCAGACATCAATGTGTTAAATTTAATGTGCACATGTTCGAAGTCTCGCATGTCCACAAGCGAGTTCATGAAATTTCCTGGTTGCTAACCATACACTATTATCAAATTTTGCTAATTAACATAGTATTGGCACCACATACCGCGAGCGTACAATAGGAGGTGAAAGTCTGGGCCCGAATCAGCTCTGATAATGGAGAGCACGGTAACTCACCCCTGAACAATTGAATCCTTAGAGCAAGTAAAAGCGCATTGTTCCTGCGCCGCCAAGTTGTTGTTTGCATCCGCACAACCCCCTTCCCTTCTCAAAACATCCCCTTTCTTCCGCGGGTACACGCTTGTCCTTACTGTTTTGCCGCGCGTGGGGTATTCGGCGGGGAAAGGCGGAATCAAATATTGACCGTCGCACAATGCAGGAGCTTTATTCGCAGTGTTTTCGGGCGTGTGTGGATGGTATGGGCCAGGCGTGTTAGACTAGCTTCCAGCAGGCCTCGTACAGTCCCTAGCTCACATATGTGCGGCCCCAGCTTACCAGGGGCTGTTCACATCTAGCAAGTCGGTTTGGAATGATCATACAAGACTAGCGACCCGCCCCGACCTCGCTCGGGTGCGATTTACAAATATTTAGGACACCCGAATTTCGCGAAAAGATTTCTCGACCAGTTATATTGCATAATACATTAGCTGAAATCCACGGTTGTGATTGGACGATGTTGGTGTTGCGCCCCTTGGTAATCTACCCGCTAATCGCAGACGTGCGCTATAGGTAGGGATAGGAAAAATTCGTGAGTTCAATGACCTTAAGGCTAGACTCCACAGTCATATGTACACTCGAGCCTCAGATGTTTGTTCACTGGCTGCTGACCCAGAGGTGTTACGTCAAGCCTGGCAGTATAGCACTCGCTACTTGTTTCCTCGTAAGTCTGCTATTGCCTCAGAGTCGTCCAGGGCGTGTCTAATAAACTGCGATCAAATTTCAAAGTCAACTTCAGTGTACACCTGTTTGACGTCTATCTTGTCCTGAAATGAACTCGCGAAATGTTACTATCCCTGGCTATAGGACCTACTCAGTTCTGATTGGCCAGGAAAGTAAAAAGATATATTCTCACAAAGATACGCCACCAATAAGCAAAATAAAAGTACTGGAATGCCATAAGTTATTGAAATCTAGCGTATGTGTAAATCTTTACACGAAATTCGGTTATCCCTACAAATATGGTTTTGTTTATGTTTACAGCAAGTGTATACACTAAATGCTTAGTTATAGGATTAATAATGTGCTGTTCACAAAGTCTTTGTAAGCGAACACTTATTTTTAATCAAAATTTAAAAGACAAAAATGGTTACTGTGGGTCATCCTTAAAAGATAAACACATGCTGTCAGAGACGTTTTTGTAGACCTTTATGAAATCTACAATTCCGTAATACAATAATTTGGGGTATCTCTTATGGTTTAGTCAGCGTAAGCCATGAAAGCGCCCGAAAAACAGCTTTTACCTATTTATAACAAAACAAAATTTCTCGACTATCCGTACAAGAAATGTTAACGTATTACATACCTAAACCTTCCTCGAGAAATTCTCTAAATAACGGTGTAAACCCCGTATCAAATTCCTTCAAGTAGTTTAGAAACCTTAGCCGAATTCACAGACATACGCGGCCAGGCGACTATGTTTTATACTATGTATATATGAGCCTGAAATGAGTAGGCAGTTTAATTACTTTACAATTTTGGAAGTGTCTGCTTGCTTTAGGCACGTCCTGTAAAAAACCGATTCCTCTCGAGGAAATATTAATGGAGCGGAGAGATTTGGGCGGGTGAGGTAAAACGCGTGTTTTGACAGGGCGAGTATTTTGAGCCGATTAATATCGGCCAACCACCGTCACGTAAACAATATAGATTGCTCCTCGTGTGTTTGTGAGTCCTCTTTGAATTATTTCTGTGCTCTTGTGCACACAGAGGATTTGGAAAAGTGAATGAGGCGAGAGGGGGTAATCTGATAGCGTCTACATATCAGAACATTGCAAATATTGTAGATTTGGTTGGGACACCTGCAGGTTTATGACACAGCGGCATCGTCCGTTACGATCCCCACTTGCGGTTTTAAGACAGGGTTTTTACTCTCCAAAGCACTTGTTAGACTTATCATTTGAATAACTGAAGCAATTGCGTTTATTAATATCGTTTATGACGTAATTTTTGCGAACTTACAGTATAAGTAGTGGTTTGCTGTAATTCAAGCATTTTAAAAATCGATCTTTGGAGAGAAAAAAAATCCTTGTCCGTTACTACTTACATTTTAACAGACACTCGGACTGCATCCACACTCTAAATCGAATCAGTGAAATCAATAAGTGAAAAAACGTTCACTGAAAGTCAGTTGATTAGCTACTGCTGACCGACGAATCAAGCAAATTAACTGGGGAAAAGTGATTCATAGCAGTGAAATTCTTGCATTCGGGAGAAATCACAAATAAATCAGTTGGATATACCCAACATATTAATAAGTTATCAGACCCTAATTATAAATTGCTCCATTCATACAGTTTTCACTGATTTGGCTCAATTCTCACTGATTAAGGTTTACAGTGTAAGCGATGTATTCAGTAGTTTTGCCTATAAGAAACGTATTTAAAACACCAGCAGGATAAACGGATGATTACAATAGGCATTCGATTTTTGTGAAAAAAATTTAATCTGCCTTGAATACATATTCACTTCCGTGACTGGATGATTTGAACGGCTACGCTCGTTAGGTGCACACCAACCAATCATAGGCCTTCATAACGAGAGTAACATAAATTCCGATTGGTCCAGTCAAAATCCACAATGCCTTCTCACTCGTAGAGTGAATATGAGGTAGAGTGAATATGCTAGCTGTGCAGTTCCAGTCTGCGTGACCCGTTATTGATCTGCTTTATTGCCGATACGACTATCATATACGACGCGGATGAGATTGAAGCTAGAACTTTGTTTAGTAAAAACGTGCTTTGAGATGCTTTTATACTGTTACAATTCCTGTCTCTAGAAATTTAGTGCGCTATACCAAGTTCGTTAAGGGATGGAGGTCTTAATCGAATAAAATAATTAATTATAATTTCCTTATTTTATTTACTATAACACCAGCAAAATTCTCTGAACTCAAAATCTCATAATCACTTACTGTTCACAACTAACTACCCCAATTTAATACAATTCATAAATACCAAAAGGAAATGAATTAAATATAATAATTAAATATCAGTCCCAATAGACAGTATATTAATCTATTCAATTATTTCAAAATTGATGTGTCCATATTTGACAGTTCGAATATTTACAATAAAATCTTTGTTACACTTCCATTTATTCCCACCTCAGTTCAGTCCATGTCCCGCCAGTCGCAATGTTTTGGAGTCCTCCAAGCGCCCTCACGTACAGTAGGCTTCACTCGTCGGTTTCACACTCTCTCGTCCATTCAAGCCACTAACACCTCACTCACCGTCGTCCCGCAATCTCCTGTCGTCGTCCACACTTCACTTCACTCGCGCACACTCTCCAGGCGGCCTCCGTCAAAGACTGCCGGCCGCTGGGTTGCGGCAGTATATATAGTGTCTTAGGCCGCCACCTAGAATCTTCCCCAACTCGCGTGATGCGTCGCGGAGGGCTAAGGCGCCAGCCAGTCTCACCAGAACATTCTTGCGTCGTCGCTAAACGTATCGGAAACTCTAGCAGGCGAGATGAGGTCTGTGACGCCAGCAAGTCTCGCCGCTGTCGGCATTCACGGGATTCCCAGAAAGGGAGAAACAGGAGGCCGCGAGCGCATCGTTCCAGGAAGAGGGGAGGGCGTGGTGGGTCGCCGATTATGGCGCGGGGCAGCGGAGTCGACGCCAGCTGCAGCACGTGACAACACTTATTCTAACAAAATTGTAATACGGTTTTATTGATTTCAAAATGATTTAACAATTTTGTTCGTATAAAAATATTTGCCTTTTGAAATACTAAGATATAAACCATCACGTGCGTTGCTGTTGATCATGTGACATTGACAATTGTATTGGTGTAGGATTGGTCAACGTTGAGTACATTCATTTCCGAGGTGCTAACTTAATAGTGAACAGCCCTTTACAAATGGCAAGTACGGTGTGGACACGAGGGGCAAAGACATAGGTAAAGGAAACCACAACAGCAGATAGTATTTTCTTCTCTCTTACTGGCAGGTATGCATGGAATGAACATCCAGCCTGTTGTAAGCAATAATTTCAGTACAGGATTTCGGCGAGTGGTAAATATTTTGAGCAAATGCCGTCACGCAAAGACACGCCACCAATGCTCAAAATGAAGTTTGCAAGTATGCTCTAACGATGCGGAAATATAGAACGCGTGTGAATAATATCGCGGTAATCCCGTGACCCTAATAACTATTTTCACACATGCTTGATCCTTCGTTCTTGTGCAGAGATCCAGTGGTTTATATGACGTCAAAATAAATACAGTGACATACGAGACTCACTCTGGCAAAGTGACAGCTGCTCAGATATTCACAGCACGTCACAACTTCAGCTATGCGTCGCCCAGAGCGACAGATCTCGTGCCTCGCTGTTTGGTGTTAACTCACACGGCGAACTGGATATTGTAAGACGATTTCCAACTGAAACTCTTAAACCAGCCGGTGTCCCACTTTCAAGGGTTGGTACGTGATCTTGCTGTAGTTGAACTCCTCTCTAATTAGATCTGTCAAGAGTGCAGTATCATTACACACACAGCGGGAACAAAGGGACTTTACAGCCACTGAGTAGCTATATTTCCCGTCTTAACGAATCTATCTAGGCGAACTTTCAGTTCTAGCACTTCAGGAAACACTTTTTAACTAAAGCCTTGAGCTAACAAGACCGTCATTACTCTGATATATTGTAAAATAAAAAGTATCAGGAGTAAAGGCTGTTAACGGTTAAGTGAGCACTTTTGAAAAATACCATGAAAAATGTCACTGCCACTACCTGCGTATATTTTAATAACAAGGGTAGTGAAATTCCATGAGATGATTTTAAGACAAGTTATATTTCAAAACACTGTATGGTCTTTTACCTATCTTGATTGGCAGAATTACTTGTTGACTGTCTGCACACGAATCACGCAGAAGCCGTGCCGACGTTGCTGAAGTCTCATTGGCCGGCGGGTCTAATATGAAAACGCCTTCTCAAGCAGGCAGCGACCAATGGCAGTAGACTAACTGCTGTTGGGTGCTTATAGTGTTGAAGTCTACCCTGTACTCGTATTTTTTTTCGCGAAAAATCAATAGCTCTATTTAATGGGCACACTAACTGCAACACATCCAGTGAAGTCGGCAACGAAGGACAGGGAGCAGCTCCATGTTTGTAACGTTAAATTAAGGGTGTTAAGTAAACATATGTGAAAACAAAAGAAATAAAAATTAACTTTCTGATTTTGATATTCCTATAAGTGTAAAAATAAAAACCAATTTAAAATATTTATTTTCTAAAGAATCGACGATTGCCCTTGACTGACGGACGAATAAAGTGATCGCAATCATGGTAACGTTAATTTTGTGGAAGAATACACAATGTGCATACAAGAAGATGCTAAGCAGAGCTTTCAAAATTTTGAAATTTACCGTGAGCACTTTATAACGGTTTCGTGCATGTTCATTTCAGGCTCGAAAGTTCTCAATATCCTAAGTGAATTGTTTGCACATAAAACCATTAACTAAACATTTTTTTTCAAAATTATTACCAATATTTTGTATAAGCGACCATATTTATTATTATGACTGACATACTTGACGAAAGTTTTCTTGCTATAGGTCCTTTTTACAGCATACAGAATAAAAATACGCTTAAATTTAGATTGAAAACAGACACTTATGATTTATTTTTTAAACTTCACACTAGGCAAATTCTAATGTAAATATTTTACAGTGTTACAAATTGAATACATTCTGCATTCAAATGCATGCTCGCGGTGGCCTAGTGGTCAGACTACTCGCCTTCCGCCTAGGAGTACCGGATTCGATTCCCGGCGGGGTCGCTCCAGGATGGGAATCGTGCCGGACGATGCCGCTGGTCGGAGGGTTTTCTCGGGGATCTCCAGTTCCTCCCCGTCATTTCACTCCGGCACTGCTCCATACTCACCTCAGTCACCCTCATCGGCTCTCAAGACCTCGCTGTCAAGTGCCGCCCAGACCTCTTCCCTCTTCACTCACTCACCCACCGTCCTCTTTGAACACGTGCACCTTCGCAATGGGTTTTCATTGGACAACACTTTATTTGACACGCCCTGGGTAACTCTGCACCAATAAATGAAACCTTCACAATTGTGTGCCCCAGTCCCTCACAGTTGAGTTATAAAGTGCGTGGCTTCACATGCATGCAGCAGCAAATGAGAAAACGGCCCAGGCTTCGGTCACTACACGTTGTGCATAAAAATAAACATTTTTAAGTTTATTAGGGACGACAGATTTTCAGATAACATTTGAAAACAAAATTAAAACATTTACGTACAACTTACATACGATATTGTGCATACACACCTTGGCTTTCCTTTGGCCAGTGGCTGTGTGTCTTTGTCGGAAGACATTTTATGACTTGACTAGGAAAATCAGAAATATGTTACTCCAGTTCGTGAAATTATATCTTATTTGCGAACAGGACGACCATACGGCGTCCAAATACCTTTAAACTGTTCGCGATAAAATGAGCAGATTTGAAAGCCCTGATTAAGATCTACTTCTATAATACACGTTGTGTATTATTCCGCCTTATACAAAATTAACATTTCCATGGGCCTCGACACTTTATTCATGCGTCTGTCAATTGAAAAATTGAAATTATTAAGATAGTAAATATTGTTTGGCGCTGCTGCCCGACACTGTGGCGGTGGACCCACCTTACCACTCCCCTCCCCCGGGTATGCCACCTGACCAACCTTTCTGGAAACCCGTGAATAATGGACAGCGGCCCGTCGGGCAGTCGCATTGCTGGACACCTTGCTTGCGCCAGGGCCCCTCTCCCAGCTGGAGGTTTCGATGGGTATGGCGACGATGCAGGAATGTTCTGGTGAGACTGGCTTGCACCTCGGTCCTCCGTGACACATCAAGAGTGTTGGGGAAGATTCTAGGTGGCGGCCTAAGACACTGTATATACTGCCGTAACCCAGCGGCCGGCAGACTTTGACGGAGGCCGTCTGGCCGAGTGTGCGCGAGCGAAGTAAAGTATGGACGACGACTGGAGATTGCGGGACGACGGCGAGCGAGGTGTTCGTGGCTTGAATAGACGAGAGGGTGTGAAACCGACGAGTGAAGCTTACTGTGCGTGAGGGCGCTCGGAGGACTCTAGAACATTGCGACTGGTGGGACATGGACTGAACTGAGGTGGGGCTAAATGGAAGTGCAATAAGGATTTAATTGTAAATATTCGAACTGTCAATTTGGACTCATATTTTACAGAATATCTGAATAGGTTTGGTACACTGTCTATTGGGACAACACAGCAGCACTATTGTGTACAACACAGCAGCAGGTGGTCACTTCGGTGTAAATCGGACACTTGACAGAGTCCGAATGAGATACTATTGGCTGCATTGTCGGCAGAATGTTGAGAAGTGGTTCAAGGGTTCAAGGGTTATGAAATGCAGTCCCTTCCAGAAGTACAATGTTGGGATCTCATTCGAGAGAATGGCAGTTGGCATTCTCGGACTCCTACCAATCACTGAGATGGGAAGTAGATACCTTCTGGTAGCACGAGACTATTTCACAATGTGGCCCGAGGTCATACCGGTGCCAAACCAAAAGGCAGGCACAGTAACTGATGCTCTTGTCGAGCATGTTTTCTCCAGGTTTGGAGTGCCACTAGAGCTTCATTCGGATCAAGGGTGAAATTAGGAAGCAAATCTTTTCCAAGAGCTAACGAGGATTTTGGGAATGAGGAAAACCCGAACAGCAGCATTACACCCTCAGTCGGATGGAATGGCTGAGAGGTTAAATCGTACCCTGGAAAAGACTCTGGCTATATTCGTAGAAGACAATCGGAGGGATTGTGACTCTAAGGTACCATTATTTCTCCTGGCGTATAGCTCGGCGGTCCACGAGTCCACAAGGGTGACAGCTTCAAAGATGCTGTTTGGGAGAGAGCGCCGCCTACCTGGTGACGTGCTGTTCGGACGTGCAGTGGAGGCAGAAGCAGCCACTACAGAATAAGCTACTAAGTTACGTCAGAAGTTAACCGACATTCATTAGTTTACCTGGAGGCACCTTAACATTAACAGGGACAGGATGAAAACACGATATGACCGAAGAGTGCCTGAGGAAATTTTTCAAGAGGAACAGCTGGTGTGGTTTTACAACCCTCAAAGGAAGAAGGGATATTTCCCGACTATACAGAAATCTTGGGAAGGACTGTACAGGATCCTGAAGCAGATGAATGATGTGGTCTATAGGATTCGTCAACAAGGCTCCCGGGCGAAGCCTAAGGTTGTCCACATTGACCGACTGGCGCTTTACGAAGGTCCTGATGTAGAGTCTGTTCGCGACGAACGGACTTAAGTAGAGGGCAGTGTTATGCGTTGCTGCCCGGCGCTGTGGCGGGGGACTCACCTCATCTCTCCCCACCCCCGGGGTTGCCTCCTAATCACTCTTTCTTGGAAACCCATTAATAATGGACAGCAGAACGTCGGACTATCGCACTGCTCGAGTACTTAATTGCATTATTGCCCCTCTCCCCTGCTGGAGGTTTCGACGGGTCTGGCGACGAGGCAAGAATGTTCTGGTGAGACTGGCTGGCACCTCGGCCCTCCGTGGGGCATCAAGAGCGTTGGGGAAGATTCTACGCAGCGGCCTAAGACACTATATATACTGCAGCAACCCAGCGGCCGGCAGTCTTTGACGGATATCGTCTGGCCAAGTGTGCGCGAGCGAAGTGAAGTGTGGACGACACTGGAGATTGCGGGACTACGGCGAGCGAGGGGTTCGTGGCTTGAATAGACGAGAGGGTGTGAAACCGACGAGTGAAGCTTACTGTGCGTGAGGGCGCTCGGAGGACTCTAGTACATTGCGACTGGTGGGACATGGACTGAACTGAGGTGGGACTAAATGGAAGTGTAATACGGATTTAATTGTAAATATTCGAACTGTCAATTTGGACACATATTTTACGTAATATCTGATTAGGTTGATACGTTGTCTATTGGGATTGATCTTTAAATATTAAATTTAATTTTTTTCTTTGTGGTAACAATACATTGTATTAAATTGGAGTAATTAGTTGTGAACAGTAAGTAATATAATTTTATTGTGAGATTTTGAGTTCAGAGAATTTTCCTGCAGTTATTGTAAATAAAATAATGAAATTATAATTAATTATTTTATTTGATTAAAACTTTCATTCCTTACCGAACTTGGTATAGCCCACGTAATTTCTAGAGAGAGAAATTGTAACAGTACTTTAAATACTTTAGAAATATGCGCATTCTCACAATCCGGTGCATTAAAAAAACAGAAAACGAGTTATCAAAAATTGTTACCAAACAATTTTTATTCGACGTTTAAGTTATGGAACTATGTACTTCCCATCCATCGTTACCATCTGTACTGGCCAAATGCCACTCAATGCGCCCATTTATATATATATACATGCAAGAGTAGTGGCTTTGTCTAAGATTCATTTCTAAAGTGCTCAATTTATCGTGAACAGCCTTTACTTGGTGGTGTCCTAAGCCCTGAGTTTTAAAGCGTCGGGCGTAAATACTCGGAACGGTGACAGCCGACGAGCAATATGTGCCGTTGCCATAAGCTGCCGAAAATGCATCTAAAGACTGTTCACGATAAAGTGAACATTTTGGAAATCAATCTTAGAAAAACTTACTGTATATATATATATATATATAATATATATATATATATATATATATATATATATATATAATATATATATATATTACAACGGGCTAACTCAGTGACATGCGCCCATTAAAATTGCTAACGAGCAGTTCCACAAATTTACATCGAATAAAAAGTGTCAAGTAACGATTTGTGAAAACGTAAATTATTTTTTTCACTTTCTGTTTTTTGTATTGCATCGAAGTGTAAAAACGAGCAGATTTGCAAAACATTTTCTTTTGTAATTGTTACGCACTTTTACTTTACCGGTGTATTAATAAAGTGACGAGGTCCATGGCAATGATAATTTTGCATAAGGCGGAAGAATACACAATGTGCATAAAAGTATATCTTAAGCAGGGCATTCAAAGTGCTCATATTACCATGAACAGCCTATACCCTAGGTGCGGTGCTGCTCTCAGGCTAGCAACTCCACATAAGATCGACAATGAAACCGGGCACGGAATATGTAAATAGCAGGGCAACCTGTTTTCTGCGAAATGACTCAGGACCTCTCGTACTCCAAATGACCAAAGCTTAGATCCACTTCCGTGATTGGGTGCTTTTAATTGTCACGCGTCTTCGGTGTCTGCCCGCGAATCAAGGGAATTCACTGTCATCGTCGCTTAATTCTGTTTGGCCATGCCCGGTAAACACTGTTCACGATAAAGAGAGCACTTTCGAAATAAACCTTAGAAAAATGTAACTGCTCCTAACTGCATATACATATTTGCACAGGCGCACTGAGTGACATTCGCTCAGTAAAGTTGGTAACGATAGAGGAAAAGCAGGTCCATATCTTCACATCGATTAAAAAGTGTCTGGTAACCATTTATGATAACTCTAATTATTTATTTTACTTCTTGTTTTTTTTTTTTTTTATAAACCGAAGAGTAAAATTAACATATTTTTACATTATTTGCTTTTCTAATAATTTCACAGTTTCACTTAACCGACTCATGAATTGAGTTCTGAGGCCCATTGCGATGTTAATTTTACATAAGCCGGAAAAATACACAACTTACATACCAGTAGTCCTTAAGCAGAGTTTTCAAAATTGACCAGATTACTGTGAACAGCCTATAACGATCTGTCGTCCCACAAAAACACGGGGACAATGATTAAATAAACGGTACAAGTGTGTCCGTAGTACATTGGAGTCAAGCTCGCGCGCAATGTTAAAAATTTCCGTATATTTTCGGAATGTTTTACGAAAATATACAGTGTATATACGGAAAGGCAATCCGTAATGACGAAAAATGGAGTTTGTCTCCGTATTCCCTTTGGCTTCGAGTTACGAGGAAAAACAATGCCGATTCTACACGAACCTTTCTTCGCCACTGTAACAAGAACATTATCGTTTCTGCGGCCGTTAATGTTACCCACGCGACTATGACCTATTTTTTCAAACATTAAAAAATTGCATGAGGCGTCCATAACATTTGACAACACTAGAAATACACCAAATTCAATAGAAAACTGAATTGTGCTTTTGTCTTTCGATATAAAATATAAAAGTTGTACCACAATTTTCAAGTGAGAGTTGTAGTGAATGGTTTGAGTCGTGGACTGGTAATTTTTGACTCGGGTTAAAACCTCGCTTATGTACAAGATATTTTAACTTTTTTAATATCATTTTTTTACACTGTAGAACACCCACATAGTGAAAATTAAAGATGTTTTTGTTGTATTATAATTTTAAACAGAAAGTACAGAAAACGAACGTGGAAATTAACTGAGAGGTTCCGTGAAATCTAAGGAAAGTCTGTTTCTGAAAATCAACGTGTCCGTAATTTTACAGAGAGTTTACGGACACTTCTGGATAAATTTTTACCAGCACTTTTCCGTAAAATTAAGGAGAAATTTTTTTTTTCTACACTGGCGTAAATGTTTTCGCGATAAACAGCCGGCCCAAATGAACACACACGATGTGGCGCGGCAGGTTCCTTTGAATAGAGGGTGAGCGTTCTCTGATTGGATGTGCGCGGCTCTGAGAACGTGCATCATTGGCCGCTGCGCGCTGCGGAAGGTTCCCTATTGGCCGCACTGCAAGTTACCGGGTGCTGATTGGCGAACGGTGCCGTTCCGAAACGAGTCTCGTCAGCGACGCCATCTCGCTGACGATGTTCAGCTGCAGTTCGTGGAATGAGTGGCTATTTTGCTTCTATATTCTAAAGTTCCCTGGGACCACAGGGTTGCACTTGATTTTTATTTTTAGATGCACTTCGCTCAATTATGTCAAAAGTCAGTATGACTGGAACTCTCCTTCGCTCAAAACGAGGTGAACCCTAGGCGTAATGGAAGAATGTCGAAAGTCCTGCTCAGTTTTGTTGTTTTATTCACTGCCTGTCTACTCGCCGTATGTTATTATAAATATCGTTCTTCGTATGTGTCGAGAGTCGATGAGTGGATAAACTCAAAACCAAACTATTACTAGCGTAAAAATGTGTTAATACCACTAAAGTTTTGATTCAAATATTATGATTACAATAAATATGAAACAAATTTCAATTGCGGTCAATCTTAATTACGCGAATTTAGCAGTTAAAAAAGAAAAACAATAATTGTTTTTTTTTTTTTTTTTTAATTTCATTTTGGGTGCGTTAGTTATATTCGTCGGTTTTCGTATTCGAATATTATTATTCAAGACAGGAAATGATCAATATCTTGTTTAAAAAAATGTTCAACTTCGTGTAGTCTCTACCATTTTCCTATAGAATGACGTACTTAATATTGGAGTTGGAATATTTTTTTTTATTTCTAATTCCTTAACACCCGATTTAAATATTGATCAATTACGTTATGTCGAAGCGTATTACAAAAACATGTATTGAAATATCTGCTTACGATTATTGATCCGTAAATTTTTGAAACTCAGACACTTACATTTATTTGCATAATTTATAATATTACTCTCCAAAATATACTTTTTCAAAACGTTTTCCGATTTTTTAGACCGCAATGACAATTTCTAAAGGTTTTTTTTCAAAAGTCGTCAATAAACCTTGAATTGTGTATACCCGACTGGATCAATAAATATCAAGAGTCGCAGGTTCTTTTGGGGAATAAACAGATGCTTTTCCAATAATATATATTGTGTTAGTGAAATTTCCCCACCAACGCCAGATATTATATTTCTGTGTCCTTTGGTTTATTTTTGATCTGTTTGGTATCTATTAACTAAAATTACCTAAAGGAAGAAATGAAGTGATAATATTTGATGTGATGAAATAAATATTTCTGCGTGGCCAATGCTCGACATAAATTAAAATAATTACTGTAGGTATTTTAATTAACTCATCTCATTTAGATATTCGCCTGATGAAGTAAGTATCTAAAGAAGTGTTAAATGTTCATCAGAAGGAATATTTAAACGGAACAGTTGTTGTATATTTGTGTGTAGAAATTATTTTTCAAGAAAATGCAGCAGCACGAAAGAGTAGGTAATTTGGTGAGTTGTAAAGCCAAAAGATGTTAACAAATTACATTCAAAAGTCTTTCAATAATACAATCCTCGGCAATTAACGTTGCTAAAGTGCTCGAAACCAGTTCACTGAATATTTTTCGTGATAACTCCCATTCATATACTTCAAGAAACAGTTCTCTTAACTAAGATTTCTAACCTTGGTAAATGGCATTTTTATATTACGTATAATGCTTTCGTAACTATGTACGTACATTCGTTTCGGGATCCAATTTCCTTTTTCCGAGACTAAATGGCAATTATTTCGGTTGGGAGGTCTCAAGTACGAAACTCACTCGCGAGAGAAGTTACCCAGATTTCGTTTCAGTTACTATCTGAACTCTCCTCAGAAGCGGAAATCTTACTTCTTCTGCCAGTTAACCTATTTCACACGCAATTTATGTCTCGTTCGCGATAACTTACCCGATATTTAAAGCCTTAGTAACGTACAAGAAACTAATTTTACACTTCCCAGGCGTCGACGTCTTTAAACGATTCCGAAATATGAAATTGTCTTGGGTTATATCTCTACGGTAAATTTTTTAAACTTTTTTGCCCTTTGCAGAATTGTGAACTGAATATTAGTACTCATGAAAAAATCGCATGTTTCAGAGAAAAATTAAAGTATTATTTAAGTAATATCTGTTAATACGACGTTCATAAACAAATCTTATGTAAAGTAAATATTAATTATATTATATATATATATATATATATATATATATATATAATGAAACCTCAAAGCAGCAGTGTGGTAAATTCCAGGATTTTTTTAGCCATATTTCATTCTTGTTACTTAAACTGACATTATTTAAAATTCTGAAGGAATTGACAGGATCCATTCCGTAGTAAGCTGCGTCATAATATGCACAAGGAAAGACTCAATATTTGCGGGGTAGCAACGGGAAAGTTATTTTAATTTTCTGTAAGTACTACAGTTACTGAAACTATCGGAGGCTATAACTAAACTAATTAAACGCGGTGCTCCCTAAAGTAAATAAATGATCATTTAAATTCCAAATTCGCCTCCCCCTTTTACTCCCCCCCCCCCCCCTCTAATCCGTCGAAACAAATTACAGTTTGTAATTTATACAGTTCAAAATCACGATTTCCTACACAGTTGTCTGCAACTCCAACTCCACATAACTGCAGTTTCTAACTCGTGGAAGATACATTCGAAAAGAAAAAGTTCTAAAAGATAACATACTTTTTCAATAAATCACATATTATCATGTTCCCGATTTCTTGTTTCCTATCATAACTTTTATGGCATATTTGAAGAAATTTAAACAAATATGCCTTCTTCGCCCTAACAGTCATGTAGATTTTAAGAAGACTATTCTGCAGAACGATTTGTTGTGGAAAGGAGAGTAACAATATTGGGGGGGGGGGGGATGGGGCAGGCAACCATGAATTAAATATAAAGTATCTTATTTGCTCGCGAACAAATGTTAACGTTTGTAAAAAAAAAATGTTCCCGTCTTCTTACTGTCTATTTTGTATTAACATGATAATAATAATAATAAACGTGAAAATAATAACTTTGTTACTGTCGTCGTTTATCCTCGTGTACATCAATCCGAAACTACAAATCGTTAATGTCGATACTGAAGACGATGAAGGACATGAAGACGATGATAAAGAAAGACGAAAGCGATTTTCACCTCACACTCACACATCTCTCCAAAATCATCGACGGTGTACAGTCAGAATAATACGGAAGACAACCAGATTACAAGTTTTGTATTTCCACGTGATCGTTAGGATCATGCTTACAGACTGAAACTTATCAGTTTCCAGAGGAGTCAACATTTCTCGCACACGAACGGGAGATCTCATGTCATGGAAGGCCTCAAGTAAATGTGATATTCTGAATGGGTCGAGTGGAGTTGAGTGATTTTTGGCGATTCTTGACAGTCAACAATAAAAAGGTATTATTTTATATTGGTACAAAATATCATTCAACTTGTCAACGTTTCAAGTGCCTATTGTTCATCTATAAAATATATTTATATCGCATAGGTTTTGCAACATAGCGTGATTCACTTTCAGTATCACACTTTCAGTGTTTTTGGAACGTACAAAAAATACAACGAAACATTATCAGAAAACTTAACAAACGTGACCGAAATGTCATATCTTAATTCATTTTTTTGAAAGGTTTTCTTAGCAAATTTGCAAAAATTTTCCCCTCATTATAAGCAATTTTCAAACATAGCAAAAACTTACATAGGGTAATTTTAAAAATTTCTGCAAGTTGCTCACATCATCCTATTTCAATGTTAATGATCTAATTTCGGTAAATGAGACAGTTATTACTTACACAACCTAAAAACACAAAAATTTTGAATTTAACATGTAGTTATGAAGAAAAATATGCTTATTTAAATTTTTTATGCAAGGAAAAATTTATTTGTTAAATAATATCCACAAGTTAAACAGAATTTCGGAATAATATAAAATAATCAATTTTTTTCGGGGACCAGCGCCTGTAACATCGGTTTCTTGGGAGGGAACGAGTGTGAAGCGAGGTGAGTATGGAGCGGCGCTGGAATGCAATGGCTGGGGAAACGGGATATCTCCGAGAATACACGCCCGCTTGAATGGATCGATTAGGTATTACGTTAACGGCGCGTGAATTTCGGAAAAGCTTTCTTGTTGCACGGGTCACGGTGGCTGAGCGGTTAGACTACTGGCTTCCCAACAAGGCGAAACGGGTTCAATTCCCGACTGGTTCACTCCGGATTTTTGCAAGTGGGAATAGTGCCGGATGATGCTCCTGGTCTGCTCTCAAGACCTCGATATTAATAGACGCCCAAATCTCTTCACTCGCTCACTTTCTGCGTCAGGCTAGACATCAAGAAAGTATACTTTAGTTTTCGTTTCAGTTTCAGCCAGTGAAAAACAGGAACCAACAATGTGACCGCATCAGGTGTAACCAAGTTGAATTAAAAAAAAAAAGTCTCGCGCCATGTCAGCAGTCAATGAATAAACAATTATAGCTTTATACAGGAGAACTTAGAAAATTCAATTACCTCGAGGGTTGAGTCCAAAAACGTCTGTATACTCGAGTTTAAAATCTTTGCTCATTGGCTGCTACCCCAGAGAGTGCCCAGTGTCATCGACACTTGGCAGTATGGTATTCGCTACTTTCTCCCTTGCAAGTATGCTATTGGCTCAGAGTAGTCCAGGGCGTGTTCAAAATAAACTACTAACCAATGGCAAAGCTGACTTTCGTGTATAGGTGTCTGACGTCTATCTTGTTCTCAAATAAAATCACGAAATATTACTGACTCTAACTATCGCTAGAGACCCGGAAATTTGGCGGATTCAATCGGCAGTTAACTAGACTCGACAATCCCATGAGTACTCGAGCCTTAGTAAGTGGTTCATTCACTGTTGTTCACAATATAGCCACTTACCTTGTAGTACGGAGTTCAGCACTTGTCTTCCTCGCTGTTTCATTACTGGCACAAAGTCGCCTGGGGTATGTCTAACAAATTGAGAGCCAGTAGAAAAAGGAACCCCGACGTACATATGGTTGAAGTTTTAACTTGTCCTCGATTGAATCCGTGAAATATCCGGGTTTCTAATGTTCGCTAGAGCTAGTGATTTTTCGCGAAAAAAAAAAATGAGTACATGGTGTACTTCAATACTATAAGCACCCAACCGCAGTTTGTCTATTGCCATTGGTAGCTGTCTCTCTGAGAAGGTGTTTTCATATTTGCCCGGGCCATTGAGAATCCCTGATCGCAAAAATATTTTCCCAAAAATGTCCTTGTAAAGAAAGTGCCAGGAGGACTACGCATGCAAGACCCTTGAAGAAGACTAAGGTCAGGACAAAGAGAAACGGCATCTTTGTGATAGCAGCCGCCATTATCCGCGCATGTTGACCTCTGCTGCACTGCGGGGCGCCTCTGTGCTCATACGAGGGTTTGTTTTCTTTTTTTTCTCCCCTCCTTCACCCGCTGCAGGATGTTTTTCAATAATTCACCGCCGGCGGGGCGCACACGCCAGCTTCACCTCTGCGGTGCCGCATGCATCATGCATCCCGCCCCTTGCATAATTCACACGCGAATTTGCTTCCCGTCTCCCGGACGGCTGGCTTTGACGGGACAAGTTCCTATCCGCCCCCCCCCCCCCCCTTCCTCTCGTGGACTCGTCGGAGAGGGACGCGACACACCCTTGGAAAAAATACGCTCTTCCAACACTGTGTCCACACGTACCACAATTTCGGTATAATTGTCGGTACTACGGTAAGCGTGCCAACATTTCTGCATACATATCGACTTTGTGGTGCTGGTATAGGCTGTTCACGGTAAAGTGAACATTTTTGAAGGCCCTTCTAAATTTTACCTGTAATCCAATTTATATATTCCTGATGCTTTTTAATGTAAACATTGCAATGAGACAAATAAACACAGTGTATATATTTAACCACCCTCAAAACTAATGTATGAGGCTGTAATATGATATAATTACTAGTGGTAAATGCCTGTTGGGAGGGCCTTAGAAAGTGCTCACTTTACCTTGAGCAACCTATACCACAAATCGTTACCCTCATGAGAAAACATATGTATTATGATAAAGAAAAAAAATACCGACAGTCAGGGATTAATGCTTACCTAACTGGCTAATCAGATACTGTACGTCTCTGATTCGTGGGCAGACACATTAGATGCGTAACATCCCCATCACCCAGTCACAAAAGTGTATCTGAGCTAAAGAGTTATGAAATACAACTGGTCGTGAAATACTTTAGTGATATTTGGATGTCCCTAACGATAGTCAACGAAAAAGCGGTATTAACCGAAATTAAAAAAAAAAAAAAAAAACTATTCTTTACACATGAACATAAAACAGAAACCCCGTAACTCAATTGCGGAATTTCAAACAGCGAAAAAACTTGTAGCCTATATCGACTACTTATTTTTAATGGCAATTTACTGTCAAACGCATGTTGAATACCAATTTTTTCTGAACTGTGAATAAGAATTTTGTTTAAAGAAGCATAAAATGTACTTCGAAATCAAAGTCTTTTGGTATTGTCTCCCTATATATATATATATATATATATAGGGAGACAATACCAAAAGACTTTGATACATATGATATATATATATATATATATATATATATATATATATATATATATATATATATATAATTATGAGGTGTTCCAACGAGGTTAACGAAATGTGGTTCATGCATCATGATTTGGAACTGGCAGTTATAGAATAAGATTTATTATGAAACAAAACAGCATTTTACTACTGCGAAAAATGTATACAATTTTGTTCTCTATTGTAAAGAAGTGTCTAATTTCAAAACACGTAGACAACGTCGAAAGGAATGCAGCGACACGACTGATCACAAGGAAGTTTTCACCAAATTTTCGTCTAAAGCCTAAAAAAAACCAGGGGAAATAAGGACACATAATGGAATAACATGTTGTAAAAATAAGTTAAAGATCAGAGCCTACAAATGCGGCAACTGTTATTCTCATAGTCTTGAAACGAACGGAAAGGAAAACCTAAAAAATTTATTTTTCGAAATATTTAAGTTACAATTTTGAAATAATTTTTATAGAGTAAAAATATATTTCTTGTACCATTACGAAGCCAACTTGAAATAAACCAGGCAACGTGGCCATAAAGCCGTAGAATACTGTGAATACGTACGCAGAAGTGAAATATCGCGGGATTTTTTAATGTGAGATTCCCCATATCGCAGAACAAGCAACTATACAGAGGCGTAATTACGTGAAGGCTCCTTTGATTTAAGCCTACTCGGTGTTTCACTGGTTACGCGAAGTTGCGGGGAAAAGGCCTAGGCTCTGATTGGCTACTGAAAGTTTTTAAGTATTCCTTATTGGTCAGGCTGCCGTCTGGCAAATTGGTCTGCAAGAACTGATTGGCGGACTACATTCCGCCATATTGCTGTATGGTGAGGACATTTTCTTGGTGTGTGTGTGAGTGGAGTTCGCAGTATACGTGACCATTTCACATCAGTATTAGTTAAGGTGGAGTCACAACAGTCTGTCGGTACCGTCAGTCACCCGTGCGTCAGGCGGTGACGTGATCTTCGACCAATCGCACTGCAACCAATTTTTCTATCCGTCAATCCGTCAAATATATCTCATCGACAGTCAACTTTCGATGGGTTGACTGATGGGTTACCACCTTCCAGACAACACTCCGTAGACGCAAATACACACTTTAAAATATAATGCAAGGCGGTGAATATGGGTTAATATGGTAAATTCAGGAATTTAAAACGTAAGCAATAATTCAGTATTAATTTTAAGCAAGTAAAATATTTTTCCCCCAAAATGTTTCCCTTGAAAATGTATTTCCGACCAAAATATACCTTCTACGAAAGAAATATCACGACGTTAAGTTGTCACGATGAAATTTTGTGGGACGGAAGGATCGAAGGACAGTAGGGGGAGCGAGGCCATCCTGGAACACTTGTAGAATGACATGTGGATTAAGCGGACAATTGATTGTTCGATATATATATACAAATCGAATAGTAGTTGATTAATGAATCAAATTAATTAACGTAATTAATCTAATTAATTATTTAATTAATACATTAATTAAACAACTCTTTAATCAACCCATTAATCAAAAAAATATCTTATTGCTTGATATGAAATGTCTTTGTTTTTCATCGTTGTTGAAAGGGTGATATTGGCGGAGCAGCATCAATGTGTCCTCTGTGCCTTGCTGTAGTGTACTGAACAGAGGGGGTATGCTGTAACTGTTTATATATGAGTTGATGTTTGTGTAAGAATGGTATAAGTAACATTTTTATTTGTGGCTGGTGTAACGCATACATGCAGGGCCATTCTGGGACACTAGGCAAGTGAGGTGTGGATGGAGCGAGAGTCAGCGGGGCGGTTCTGGTACACTAGGTGAGTGAGAAGCAGATTAACGATTTTTTCGACTAATCGATTATTGATTATGAGCGAGGGCATGCATGTCACTTCAGGGCCACTAGGCGAGTGAGGTGTGTATGGAGGGGGAGCATGCGTGTCACTTCTGGATCACTTCGTATTATGTTCAATTAGCCAATTGAAATAAGTACGAATGATTGAAAAATTACTTTATTCGCACGATTACCACACACAACATTAAATCGAATTAATAGATACGAGATATAAAAAAAATTACTTTAATCGTACGATAACCACGAGACAAATTCATAAAAACGACTTACCCGAGTACATCACACACACAAGAGAATGGGACACAAAATTTATATTAATACCAGAATGAAATTCATTAACAATATTTCAAATACCCGAATAAATGACACTAAACAAGGATTAACAACATGCATATTGAATCACACCAAAGAAATTCACACGTTCAAAATTACAACTTATTTATCGCCCACGAAGCCAGGTGTAATAAATTTACACTTCAGAAATCAACAAAAACACACGATTTACATTCAAAATTACAACTACAATCCCAGACAAGCTAAAAATCTCCCCCAATTTAACGGCCTCCCACACTAATCCACACATCCCAAAACTCCAGAAATCATAAAAATTGCCCCCTGACAAAAATCCCCTCCAACACTATCTCACACACATACACTAAGTCATAAGTACATCACCCTCATTGGCTCTGAAAACACACATCAAGGATCGCCTTTCAAAAATAAAGGATCACCCAAAGGTCTTATTTTTTAAAATCCGTAAGTATAGTCATTTCATAAACGCGTATTTTGCTAGCTCATACGACCATCACAACACTGGCCTATTGCGAAAGCCTACTGCGAAAAGACCCGTCGATAGTATAATTAAATAAAAACCTAATAATTATCCCAACACACAATAGAAAACTATACGGGAAATGATCAATGCTCCAGGCAACTCGTCTGCTCGGCAATTTGCTTGTAACTAAACTCTCCGAGGACCAAGCAAAATGCGAGATTCACCCCTTACACTGCACGAGGCATCCCACCGATGCGGTCTCCCGACATTGTCAAAGAAGCCGCTCCAATATTTTATACCCTCAAGACAGCTGGGGGAATTGATAAGGCGAGTTTGCTCCTCACCTGTCGAGGCAAGTCTGCCACGCCGAATAACTTTCAAACATCACAGTCCAAGTTAAATATAAAAGGATTTTATTCTCCAAAACATTCAATGTTAATAACACAATTCAGACCAAAATTATTTTATTTTATTTTCCTGAATTGAAAAATGGGTCTCAACACTCTGATAACATATTTAATGAAGTGTAATATACAAGTTGTTAATTAAAAATCTGCGAACTTAACTGACGTTCTTATAATGTTACGTTATAATTTTGTTAAAATATAGTTTTAAAAAAATTATAAAGTGTACGTAATCCAAAAAATCTGCTTTCCTTACTAAAAACTATAGGATTCACATATGTTTCAAACCAAATTTCACAGCGAGAAGTATAATAACGAATATTAGTTCTGCACAGGACAAATACATCAAAATGGATTTCATTTGTAAAACATAGATATGTTTACTAAATATTATGCGAGTCACCACTAACAACTCTATAAAGGTATTACAAAAATATGCACACATCCTTATTTTATAGTAAATATTTTAAGTACTGTAAACTGGTATTTAAAAAAAAACATAGCCAGAGTGTTCGGTGTTGCGTTTTACCTCCCTACCTGTTAATAAACATATTTTTCATAGGATTTCTCAAGCTTCACCCATCTCATGTTATAAAATTAACATTAGTTTTGTTTAGAAACTGTTTCATTTTAAAAAATATATGTGTTTAATTATGTGTAAAAATAGTATGTTACAGCATTTTGTTGCAATATCTATTTCTACATGTATCTGAAAAATAAGATCTCTTCACAGCAAACATCAGCCCTATTAATTTTTTCTCTTGTATATTTAAGTAAAAAAAATCATAAGTTTTTTTAATCGAGTTATTTATAAGTTTGTATTTCCTTGGAAACTTGTAAAAAATCAAAGTTCGGTTTGTTGTAAGACAAAGTCATTGCCAGCTATTAAGGCTTGCCACTCTTTAAACTTGCTCTGAGGGGCAAGAGTCCATTTACCTGAAGTTGTCCCAAACCCTGTTCCACCAATGTGTGTTATTCAAGTTACGCTAACCTTTCAAACTCCCCCTCATTCCTTTCTTATCAGAGTTCGTTCATCCCCCCCCCCCCCCTTCCTTTTAAATTTTCAGATTTGCTAGTTAAAATCCAAATGTAAATGTTGTGTAAAAAAACATTGCAACTCACCCCAAAAATTACTCAAACTTAAAAAACATATCTTAAAAAGTGACAAAAGGAAATCAAAGTACTAATTAACAACTCATGCAATTTCCTCCAGTATAATAAGTTTAATTAAGTAATTAAAAAACTTAAATCTAAATTCACAACTTTTCACAAACAATCAAAAATATTTACAACTTCACAAACTGTTAGAACAAAAGACTTTATACAACATTAAATCAATCTGATATTTACTGAAAATACTTCTAACATCTTCTCAATTTTTCAAACACTTTAAAATAATTAAATCATCATAATCACATTCAATGATTTAATCACTCTCCTCACATCTTGTCAATTTTTCAAAGACTTCTTTCAGAAGTTTTCTTTACAAAAAAAAACCTTTGAAATGTTTTTACACTTACTCAAAGATAATCTCCGCCTTTTTGGTGCTGGAGGTCGAAAAACAGGCAAAGATTTGGGGGTTTGAATAGGTGTATGGCCCTCTAACACCTCATAGGTGTTAGAGGGCCATAACACACTGCTAGTAGCAAAGGGATGACACATAGCAGAGCTGGAAAATTTCGATATATCAAAGAAATTTAGGTAATCTGATTTTCTCCCCATACAAGATTGGTTTACGTAAATCCACAATGTTAGGCACTTTGTTTGTGGTTAAGTCCAGAGGACAACATGAACATTTAAACCATTTTTTTCCAGAAGCATCTCACCTCTTTTATTCAGTGTCATATCTAGTGGTTCGACACTGGTAGATATGAACAGAGGTGGCGGGGTCGCAGGAGGTGCTGGGATCGTCAACACAGGAGATGGTGCTGGAGGCAGTGTCATCACTCTCGCTGGAGGCATCTTCATTGCTGTCGCTGAAGGCAGCATTGGAGATGCCAACGACGCCATCACTCTCACTGAAGCTGGAGGTAGCAATATCACTAGAGCTGGAGGCTGTAGCGCTGCAGCCGGCGTTGGAGATGTAGATGGCATCATCTCTCTCACTGGAGGTATTGACAATGGTGTAGCTAGCGACAACTCTTGATTAACCAATGGTGTTAGCGGAGCAGCATCAAGGCCCAACCAATCATACTCCAGCAGCTCTTCCTGGAGAGCTTGGGTAGACAAACACACGAAATATTCTTGGTAAAATTTCGATATCTTTACCACGAGCACTAAAGTCAAACACTGGAGAGGTGTAAAGGTTAAACCTCTATATATACAAACTTTCAAACTCCCAGTTAAATGCACAGGGAGCGAGACTCATCCCCTCCCTGCAGATCCCCCTCTGCAGAAATACACATCCCCACCACACACATTTCCATATATTGGCTTGTATTGTAACATCCAGTGCAAGAAAGGCGTCAAACTGTGTTACACTTGGTCTACGTGAACGGGTATGGGAATTGTATTCCGTGACTGCCACCGTTAGCAGTGCACAAGGCTTCCCACACTCTCCTCAGTGGGAACCTGGTCGGCGCAGCAGGGATCGGACTGTATCGGGAAATGGACAAGCATTTACGAACTCGCCTTTCGACCTAAAATGTCGCTGGGTAGCTGGACATACTTCTCTCACCTCGCTGTTTATCATCGACTTGCATCTTTCGCACATTGTCTTCTTCCACGAGTCCGCTGTTCTTCCACAACTTATTTCACACAGTTATGACAGCCTTTCTTCACTGCAAACATCCCTCCCTCTCAAAGTCATACATTCACATCTCGACGCAACTCCTTCGCCACCACCATGTGACAACTGTTCGTCACTCATTGGTCTCGCCATCCACGTCATCTACCTACCTGACCTACTTCTAAAAATATATCCTCACCATGTTGCACTGTTGACGATTATCCTTTTACACAAGTATTTACTGCATTAAATGTTAACGATTTTGCTGTGAAAGCTGTTTGTGTGAATATCATTTATAACAGTATTGATTTCTGATATGCTCGAACAAGATATTATGTCAGTCATTAGACAGAGAGAATCATAATTACGTATTCTGATCATAGAATACTTACAAAGTAATTTTTTGTTATGTGTTTTTCAAGGCAAAAATGTAAAAATATTACACCCCCAAGTAAATGCATACTCATCACACAAATATTTTGTAAAAGTTATAACCATAGATTGATAAAGTAATATATTTTATGAAAACAATGATTCACTCATTTATTTAAGACATGTAGTCTGTTTGACGTTAAATGAAACAAAGTTTCAGTTTGAAATACAATTTCATATATTCCATTTTTCAAGCATAATATTTATTGAAATATATACTAATTACATTTCTTCTAAAAATATTAATTTACATATATAAGCAATCTTCGTTATTCATTTATGCAACATGCTTTGATGTAGTGAAGTTCATATCTGGAGACGAGGCTGACAAACTCACTATTCGAGGAGGGAGACAAACTCACTATTCTCTCAAATTACGTGTAATGGTTTTATCCTAGATGAATCGTTGGTTCATTGACTGTCAGATTAGATGACTTAGATGTTCTTGAGGTGGTTGGACGGCGGGACTGCAATCTTTTAACTCGTCCTGGCTAGACATACGTCTTTCGTGCATTTCGCTGATCAGTGACTCAATTCTCTGTTGTATCCAACTGGAGTTCATGGCCATCTCACTTATGTATTATTAAGTATTTAATGGGGCCACGGTGGCCGAGTGGTTAGCTCACTCGCCTCCAACTAAGGCGAACTGGGTTCCACCCCCGGGCTGAATCACACTCGCATTTTTCGTACATGGGAATTGTGCTGGTTAATACTACTGGTCGGCGGGTTGAGACATGGGGGGTTTAAGCACAAATCTATTTTCACCTACAGTCCCCATGGAAGGAATAAAAAACATATTTGTCTTAAGAATTCTATTGACTATACCCCAGTATCAATATCATATTTTTACACACATATTTCAGCAACCTAGTGATTAAATTCTGATAGAGCAGTTTTCAAGGGTTACTACAGGGGAAACTCAAAAAATGTTTCATTATTCAATGAGTACTTCATGCAAGTTCGTATTTAACACATCCAGCTCACAATATTTCCAGTTTATGGTTGGTATAAAAAATATGGAAATATTGTTACCATTTTACTACTCGTAACACAATATTTATAATACTATAACACGATATTTATAATGCCATATTTCCTGTAAAACTATAGCAAACCAAAAAGTCCTCATGCTTTTCACAATAACATGCCTTAAAAGTTTGCACTCTGTATATAAAGCACATACAGAGTTCCTGACTGAGAGCTACCCCCAGATTTTGCACTAGCAAGGTCACCATCTTCTCAATGGTGATGTTAATTTGTCAAAGCCTGTTGCATTCCTTTTACTGACGATGTTTGACGATGTTTCACGCAGCTCAAAATTAAATACCTTGGCAGTGGGCCGTCTACAGGCCTGGGGAAATGCAGTAGTGAACCACCTGACTACAGATGGCTTCCAGGAACCATAACGATATGGCATGCGTGCCCCCGTGCAGCAATGATATGTTGAATGGGCCCGACATATGTCTAGCCAGGACGAGTTCAAAGATTGCAGTCCCGCCTGTGTACCCGACATGGACTGGTATTAAGGTCTCAATGTAACGACGGAATAAAAGTTCCCTCAGAATTAACACTGTGTCACTATAATCGGGCAGTTCTACCCCATCGCATCATTTTTAGTTATGCGTATTTTTGTGGGCACATTTTATGCTTTAACACTGGCCAAAGTTCATTGCGGGACATTTGCAAACTCTACCCGAGTCTTGCATTTATTTGCAAAAAAAGTTTTAGTGCCTGCATAATGCAAAAGTTTCGTTCCCCCACAAATCATGTGTTTCACACAGCGAAGGCCGGGCCTAACAGCACTACCCGGCTCGTCGACGTGTGATCATGAGAAAAGCTGAACCTTGTATTTTCCGCTCGCCGGTAAGGTACCTCTCGCCTACACATGTGTTCCATTCGTATGTCACACACAACACCTGATCGTCTGTGGTGTGCCAGAAATGCTCACAACAGAACTCAGTTGACTAACAAGTCTAATTTTATTTTGTGTGCGTCCTCAAGGCACTCTTGTCCACACTTCGACAGACCGTCATAAGCACTCGTTCACGGAATCGCGTACTCCATGCAACACTCACTCGCACGCAACTCTACTAGGCGGCACCTGAGCACTATGCATAGCAAAGATCAGGTGACATCAACCACTCGGCAGTAGCGCCACATGGTAGCGAATCTTTACAATGATTTAAAATGACGCGAACCAAATTGCAAGTAGTAAATATAAAACACACCTAATTATAAAATAAAGCAAGCCAAATATGAAAAATACAGTGATACCCATAAAACTTTCAATATAAAATGCTAGGCCGACAGTAGTAAGGGCGCATGGGCCCTAACTCACCTGGGACTCACTGGGATTAATTGATGGATTATCGATTTTATTGATTGGAGTAATGCTTAATCTGATAAAATTGATTAATAGGATTAATCAAATTGAAAGGGTTAAATTTAATGAATGGGTTAAAATTAATGAAAGCGTTTAATTTATTTAAAATGTTAAAAATATTGATATTATTACTTTCTTTGCGTGTTTGGTGCAAGAGTGGCATAAGTGTCATATTTATTAGTTTCTTTCTTTCTTTTTTTGGTTGGGGAGCTTCTCTGGTAGATGTTGTCAGCACAACAAGTGGCAATCGGCTAAGGTGTGGCATGTTGGGATGGGGTATATATGTGGTGAGTTTTGTGCGACTTTAAAGGATGTGATTTACATGCTGGTAATGACAAACGACTAAATATACAACAGAAAAGTATTACTACCTTGTCTCATAAAGAAACAAGTGCCATTACGTGTGATCCAGTATGGAATTAAATGTGAAGTGATGAATTAGTCTACTCCGAGCTGCATTCTAGCAATATAATTTACACAAGAGAGGAATATTATGAACGAACACAACTACATGAATAGGACAATTACAGGAGGGTGCAGTATGAAATTAAGGACTTCTACCTACAATGAAAAAAATGTCCTTATATATTATATAAACACAATAACAAGATATATGACACTACTTGACATCTCTCGTACTTAACTTACATGTCCCTCTGCCTTTGAGACTGGTCAGGATGAACTTAAGAAATGTAACCTGCACATAAAAAATTTATTAACATAAGTAATAAAATTGCACCTCTCCCAAAACATGTCTGTCTGGCTATGAGCTCAGTAAAGCCCTGTTTTATTATAGACTGAGGTGAAAAAATAGGAAATTTTAAACAAAATGAATGTTTCCAAATAAATTTTAAAAAACACGTAATGTAATCGCAGCAGGAGCTCCCAGAAAACACATTCGTCCCCCTCGGAGGTCAGTCAATGAATGAGTGGGTAGTATAATGTGCAACTGCTTATAAGCTGTTACATGGAGTATGACTGAGTTTAAATTTATGACTGACAGAACCTATTTCCTTATGAAGCTACTATTAATGACTTGATTACAGTATTCATCCTATAAGTATGTGAATGTTTAAAAGTGAATTATTTAAACATAACGTACATACTACAATTTTTTTCCATCAAGTCTATGAAATTCACTGAATTTGGGAATAAAAATGTGAAGTTGAAAATGCTACGAAGTTTCGTCGATCAAACACAGATACATGGTTTACATGATAAATGCACTATTACATGATAAATTAAAGACTTATAAAATAATATTTCATTGTATAATTTCCAAAGACGTGAACGAGATCTGAACCCTGAAGCATATAATATTGCTTAATGAGAATATCAGCTACTATCACACTCTGAACCCCGGTGTATATCAAGGAGCTGTTGAGGTATATATCCATATAGTCCAAGCTTCTATGAGCAACTGAAGATGGTGGTGACTGTATATATTGGTGCAGATGGATCCTGACCTCCCCCACCCCTCAACAAAGTGTGCTACGCTCTCATTGATGTTACTCATCCCTCTGCCCTAGATTGCCATTTTTTGGCAATGTAACAAGATGGCAACAACTGGCTAGATACAGCCACATTGCTGCCGACCTCTCTTCACTTCACCTCCCACTCCTACCTTACACTTCCCCCCTCGCCAGAGCGATGCACCCTGATATCATTCATGTCTACCCCAATTGTCAATTTTTCACCACTGAGTCAAGATCGTTACGACTGGCTAGAGGGCTTCACATCGGCCCTCTGCCCCTCACTCTGCCCCTCACCTGAGCGATGTGTGCTAAGGTCAAGAATTCATACCATCCCTCCCACCCTCCAAAACAGAGATCATTTTTGTGCATAAATTTAGCTTCTTCTCCAAGGCTAACCACCCGAATCCCTTGTACATGACTGCCTTTTCGGCAATCTGTACCCTCCCCTCCCCCACTCCAACACAGAGTTTGGTTTTTGGAGGGTACTACACACTGGTGTCGATTCAAGACCAAGCACTCCTCCCCCCTACCTTACCATCAGCCCAGAACGTGTCTTTTGTTATGCAACAACTTCAGGGACTTTCCAACTGCCGGACACCCCTCAAGACACCAAGTTGGACTCTTCCAAAACTTTTATTTGTTTGCAAAACTATGATTTACCCATGAATTGTGGACTCCCCATTCTGTGGCTTATCCCCCCCCCAAGTCCCTTCCACTTCCGCCATTCCTAGAGTTGGTTAAGTGCCTTCAAAGCTTTGTGTAAGGCAATATTTGAGAAAATGTTCGCATTTTGGGTCTCAAGTATCTGATCATTTATTTCCATCGAATAAATATTTAATGTGTTTTGCTGAAAAAAAATATTCGTATTGAGATTATTAGCTATATTGGAAACATTAGCAGTAGATATGTAATTATATTTAAGGAAATGCAATTAATTGTTTCTGAATAATTTTAATTATCAGAATAAAAGGATTTTAACAATTCTTCTATCGAAACCTATCAATTCCCACTTGGCAAAGTGAAAACGTTTTATAAATCTTTGACGAAAATTTTCCGAAAAGTAATTTCTTCCAGTTACAATACAAACAAGTTTAATGCTACAAAGGAAACGAAAATTGTTATATTTGTAATAATCGAAACCAATCTTATGTGTACAATGTCTAAAACAGTTCTGGATTTTTAAGATAAATTAGATGAAAGTTTTGTTAGGAAGAAACAATAAATATCGACCCAGGTTTAGCCCTATCTCTCTCGTTCTTCTATCCTATCTCTTTACAACCCTTGAATACAAACATTAACACAGGATTAATTTTCTCTTCCTTTGCAATAGGCAGCACTCATGGAAAATTTGACAGTTTCCCCACAAAGGCTTCGTTTTTTTTTTTTTTTAGAAAAAATCTAAGTTAAGAAAGAAATACGTTAGAAATATTTTAAAGAAACATATCATTAAAATGATTAAAACACACTCGATTATCACTCCAATCTTAATCCAAGAAATGGTAATGCAATCAAAAAGGGAATTATTTGCATAATAAATATTAAATTCATCATGTGTCTATAGCTTTATTAATTAATTAATAGTAACATATAAAATATAATTGAATTATTTTTTTTTTCAGAAATTTTTATAAACATTGTATTACAATCTTTTAAGATCTTGATTCTTTAGCCATAAGTCGTGTGCATTTGAGTATCCTCTCCATCGAAGAAAGGACATTCACCGTAGTTTAATTCTCCAAGATTCCTTTCTTATTCGAGATGCATATAAACCACCCAACTTTGAAATTTGGCTTTCTTTTGTCGATGACTTTAACATTATTATAAATAGATTTCTTAAACTATTATCTGTTACTTCTTTGAAAGCCATCTTGGTTGTTCTATGATATCTCGAATTATAAAATTAACTCTTTCATGCAATATGTCATCCCATTTGTAAGTCCCCTTCGATGTGAAGTGTTTATATATTAAATGCTTAATCGATTGGCTGTAACATTCCACAACACTGACTTTAAGCTCCGAATACATTGTGTAGTGATTAATACCATATTCAGTCATTAGTATATGAAATGGCGCAGAAAAAAAATTCATCTCCTGTGTCAGTTTGGAGTGAATTTGTAGTTCTCTCTTTCAAAATCATCTTTATTGCATCAGTAACCGGTTTTCCAGTTTTGTTTTTCAAAGGTATGCCCCAACCATATTTCGAATAAACATCTATTCCAGTTAAAATATACTTGTATCCCTTATTGTATTTTGAAAGCAATGTAATTTCACACAAATTGGCTTGAAAAATATCAATTAAATCATGCATTATAACTATTCTTCTAGAATATCTTATCCTTGCAGGAGCATGAAGCTCTTGAGCAATCTTTCGAAATTTCATTGGTAATATAACCGTCTTCTTCCAACACTTCAATAAGAGAAACAATTTCATTTGTATGAGAATTATTCCCATACTTTCTCGAAGCGATGATAAGTTTTAATCTATCAACCAATTCATTGGGATTCTTCCAATATACATGAGAAAAACAATCACCAACTTCATCTTCATATATTCTACTTCCAACAATATTGGATATTAAAAGTATATCCGGATGGTTTTCATCTCCTGAACGAATGTTAGCATTCGTTCGAGAAATAAATGTTTTATATTTCTGCAAATCAGTATCGGAATATCCTTTTGGATAGTTTTTTAAAACTATAATTCAAACAAGCCTTGACTTACACCAGTTATTTAATCACCAATTTTAATTTTATTTTCAGGCAGAACCATTATTACCGAATCTCCCAGGAACCAGACGTCATGGCAATAAACACCAAATCTCATAATTCACATAGATGTAGATTGTGTTGAAGCTAAATAGCATTGGGTAAAATTAGAAACGGGATCTTTTTGTTCTTCTTTGTTATAGATTCTTCAGTTTTAATTTCCAAAACTGATTATTTGACTTATTCAACACAGAATGCAATGTATCAATTCTACTTGTAACAGGTTTAAGTATTTCTTTGTTTAAAACATCCCATTCCATATGAACTTGTTTGCCTTCTAAATATTTCTCATTCACAGCAGACATAACATTATGTAATTCTGAACAGAGGCAGAAATGTTTGACTATATTACATTTAATTCAACCTATTTATATAGGAATTAATTCGCTGCTTTTCTAACTGATGTAGTATGTCGAATATTTTGCATTTTTTCAATCTTAGCCTACTTGACTTAAAATAACATATAATTTGGTTATAGTATTAATTTTCAAATCGTTAATAAAATAATTTATTCATTTTCCCAATTCATAATTTTGTTTTCTGAAATCCATTCGCATAACTAAATCAAAATTTTTGTTAATAAATTCATCTATTATATATTGTGTTAATTGTTCCATTCAAGTTTAAAATTGTTTTGTAGTAGTATCATTTACCACTTCATTAATTACAACTCTTAAATTGACTTGCAATTCTATGTGATTTAAATACGTTTAGCATAATAGTGTTTAAGTCTTCGATGTAATGTTCATTTACTCCATTACTATCTTTCACAGCCATGCCCTTATTATATAATATATGTCCATTCAAATCACAATTCCCATCGCAAGTTTTTCTAAAACCGCTATTGTAATGATTGTTAAAATGACACTTTGTTCAATCTTTGAAATATTCATTTTTATTCGCCTGGAACTAAAAAACTGTGAAAACTAGACCTATATCTGCCTTTATATAAGAGAAGTGTTAGTATAATCATCAACAAACTCTATTTTTCTTTCCAAAAGTAAAAACACATGTTCAAACTTTGTAAATGTCATATCCTATAAAAGATGGTTTTTGTAAATATGTTGCCTATTCATGTTGTCCATTTTAAACAGAATTGCCAAATTTGTATTATCATGGAAATTATGTGTTTCAGTATGTGTGTGTGATTTTGTGATTGATAAAAAAAATCAACATTTGAATGTCGCCCAAAACTGAAATAATGCTGTAGTTCACCCTGTGGTTCGCACCAAACATCGTCAAAAATAAATACGAAATTGGGTAATGCTTCATTCAGAGGCACTATATGTTTGTTTATTTGTGAAAGGAAAATACCCCTTACTTCAATTAATGACAAAACTGTCACTAATCATTGATTTTCTTTTGTTGTATTGTTTTAGAAAGCACATATACATTTTCAAATTTAAGTGCATACGGATGCTCAAACAACTAAATAATATAGTGTTAATAGAAACGGATGACATATGAAATATGGGGATATTAAAGATATTTTGAAACATTGCCCAAATAAATGTCAAATATATGAGGCGGCGTTGAGCAAAAACTGAATTTAGAATGTGTGTATAATGGAAATTAATAGATATTCAAAAATAATTCAATTGCCCCTCATTCAAACAATTTCGTAAAATATATGGAACAAATTCAACATTCATCTCTGCAGAGGAAAACTAAAAATGAATTATAACCAATGCAATTATGTTTGACTGGGGTAAAACAGACTATGATGATTATCCTCCCGAATTACCTGTGTAAATTATTCGAGTCATATTGTATTATTTAGGATGAGTGAAATTTGTTATAAAAAGTAATTTCTTGTATGATATCCATTAATTGTAAAGATAGAATAAGAGAATGAAATCATTTGAACATGCATATAGAAATCCAAATGTAATGTGTATATCAGCAAATTTTTAGCATGTTAGAGCAAGCCATTTAGGTAATGATCAGGAAATATATAATTGTGGGATGTCCTATATTTGTTTGATGCTATGTGTGATAATGTTTTGGGACATCCTGTGGTTACATGTGTATGTTTTGAACATACTATGCTACTTCATTGTAAATAGGGGTTTTTTGATTTAGCTTGTGTTTATATATATTTTGTCAATAAATTTATCTTGTAAAAATGAATTTTTTATGTTTATTTAATTTATTCATTATTTAAATTGAAATTGTTTACCTAAGAAAAATATTTTCTCTGCAGAGAGAGAGAGAGAGATTTCTGGAAGTGAGCAATCTAACAACTTTTCTATAACTAAATAAATAATATATTGTATCGGGTAAGGAATGTTTAATGTAAGCTGGATTCCAGTTTTGGTAAGGCCATGTATGATTGTAAACTTGTAAATTTATTAACGAACGAATCACAATTAATTAAACTAATATAAATTTGTTCATGATGTGAAAAAGGTAGATAAGCTCAATTTTATAGATGTTTAAACTTAAATAATCATGTGGAATATTTCCAATTGAACTTTATTACCTGACTTATTTATACTCACATCTAATTAGGATACTTATAGTCTTTGCCAATATCCCAAGATGTGAAAAAACCTTACTTTTAGAGATCTGAAATCTTAGCAGTGTGACCGCTCCCTGTCCAGAGTCGTAAAACTTCAAGTTCAAATTTAAATGTTTTTCCAATAGACCAACTACAAAACCCAATATTTCAGAGGTTGCCAACCTGAGTCCAACAAACCCCTGCAGAACACATTTATGTTTATAATACCATGGGAAAGTGTCTCTTTCCCCAAAGCAAACTGTCAAGATCCATATTGGTGGGGATGAGAATTCAGGTCAACGATCCTAACAGCCAAATATAGCAAGGTCAAAATGTTTTCCTAGCTGTTTGAAAATTCTTGAGAAAAATATTATGTTTTGTATGTGATAACATTAATATTCACTTTGCAAGCTCCATTATGCAAGAAAATAGAAATTAGTTAAGAAAAATGTTTTAGTATTATATTAAAAATGAACAAATAGTTATGAAACCAATTTTACTTCCCTGCACACAGTAACCTTTATCGACAAAAATCTTATAAAATAGAATTTTAACCACTTTGAAAACATTTTCTAACAATAATAATGGAAAAAATATCCTTAACTGTTTAACATAATTATGATTAACAAAATATGGATAAATAAATGGGAACAAGTATACTACAATTAGATAGTAAAGCATAACATCTATCCTGATTAAGATAAAATAAGATATAATTCAAATAAAAACATATTTGAGGAAAAATCTAAGGTTTGCAGAAATATTGGGCGATCTCTTAATATTACAAAACGTAATGCTTAACTCTATTAAAAAGTAATTATATTTAATGTTTCGAAAACAAAGAGAAATGAATATTAATAAAGGAGGTATAATAACAAGTATGAACTGTATTTATGTACTATACTACTTTCTTTTTTTAAATTACATACAGCTTTCTTGACTATGTTTATCTCTATTGTATTGTTTATCCTTTTAATTGATTACTCAACAGATTGTATTTGTTATGAAGAAGTTATTTTACTGATAAATAAATGCTATTCATTTCTTCGAGGAAGAAATTTAGCAGAGAGATTTGTCTCAGACGTTGGGATTTTGGCTTGAGGATAGTTGATAGTCGGGGTGTAGGAAGGTAGAGGGCTGGTGGTTGAATTTATAACTTCTGGTTGGAAGGGAAAAATCAGACTTCTCGAACATTTACCTGCAATATAAAAAATTTGTAAATAGGGCTTTAGCATCTACGCCCCCTTCCACTATTTCCACTTGTTTCTCACTTCGGTTTACCTTTGCATTACGTGGTTGTGTAAACATTATTTTCTTTGTTTATGTACCCAAGATTTTAACAAAGTACTTACAAATTTTAACTGGGCTTATTTAAATCATCTATTGAAAGGACCAGATGCTTTGGCAAAAATCTATTATATTTTTTGAGAAGAAAGTGGAACTACACTACAACCGTTGCACTTGTCAACACATTCAACGTTAAGAACAGTTACAGTGACGAATTCAACAGTGACACCTTCGACATTGAAACCAAGTATATTGAAAGCTGCACTTATGAGACTGACAGTCATGCCTCCCACATCAAGGTCTGCAGCCACACCTGCGGCATTAAAGTCTGCAACAATGTCGAGGTCTGCAGCAGCGACGTCTGAGGCATCGAGGTTTGCAGCGATGCTTGAGGCACCAAGGTCTGCAGCAAAACCTGTGGTGTTTAGGTCTACAACAATGTTGAGAGCTACAGAAATGTCTGCAGCATCGAAGTCTACAGCAATACCTGTGGCATCGAAGTCTACAGCACCACTTGCGACTTGGAGGTTTGAAGCGACACCTGCGACATCGAAGTCTGCAACGCTGTCTACTTTGCTGAGGTCTACAACAGCATTAAGAGCTATATCAATGACTGTAGTGTCGAGGTCTACACCAATGCCTGAGGTGTCGACGTCTACAGCGATGCCTGCGACATCGTTGTCTGCAGCAATGCCTTCAACATCAATACCTTTGACATCAACGACTTCGAGATTGGAACGTTTACACTTATCATCAGTTATCAAGTCAGGTGAGACATGTATACAAAAACATTCAATATGTTTTTGTTACTCGCCAATACATTTATCCTCAAATAATGTGCAGGGAGATATGTCAAAAAACAAGTTATACCAAAAGTTGGAAGTGTTTTTAGAGTACAATTTTGTGGTTTCGCCCAAGTCAAGTTTACCATCTCCTGAATGATTGTTATCACCTGAATCCCCACAGTGTAAATTAATTCCCCGATCCACCTTTCACCAATATCATCACCACCAATGCCTGTTGCTCAGGTAAAGAAATGGAAATTCAGCTTAGTTCTTAACTCTAAATTGCAAATTTTAATGAAAAGAAATTCAAACTTAAACTAATGCTTTCTGACACAACAGATTTGAATATATTTGTTTTAGTTTTACAATTGTAAGTATATTCTAATGTGATATGGTGACATAGTTTTCAGGTGTAATATAATGTGTAAGGTTTTTATAAATTTGGTGAATTTTCACTTGTAATAGCCTGGTGAGTTTTTACAGTTTTAATGATAGAAAGTATAAAGTTGGAACGATTTTAAAGACACATCATTCAATTTGTTTAACAATTCTAAAGTCTTCATTGCAATTTCAAAGACTTGTTTTACGATTTCAAAGACCCAACATTCAATCTGTTAAAAAGTTTTATGATTTTAAAGACTTGTTTTACAATTTTAAAGATGCATCATTCAATTTGTTAAAAAATACTACGATTTTAAAGACTTGTTTTAAAATGTTAAAGATACATAATTCAATTTAATAAAAAGTTTTACGATTTTAAATACTTGTTTTACAATTTTTAAAATGCAACATTCAATTTGTTAAAAAGTTTCAATGATTTTAAGACAATTTTCTGAAAAAAAAACCGGTAACAGAATAACACTTTGTTAAGAAAGTTAATGATTTATGACATAAAATGTTGGAAAGTTTTAAAGATGGTTTTTTGGTTAAAAAGAAAAAGCTTGGATGGCTTACAGTCCTAACATGTTGATAAATGTTTGTAATTAATTATATTATTTGTGAAGTAACATGGGGTAGCAATATTTTTAAACCTTAAAAAGTTTTCAATACTACCATGTTTGATGTGAATATGTAAAGAATTTGATTTATGATTGTTAAGTAAGATATGTGTTCTGAATTTTCGAAATAAAAAAAAAATTCTAATAATATTTTTTCTTTGTTAAACTAAATGCTGTGACTTGTTATTTATTAGTTTTAAAATTTACCCCCTGCCATTACTTTGTGAATAATTGGCTGAATTAAAAGTACTTGTATTTTAAATGAAAAAATGTTCTTGAAATGAATGGGTCATGATAAGTTGTTTGAGGTTTGTTGGAAAAATTTTAAAGCATGGTAAATGGAAAATAATCATTTTACAAGTTGTTTAATGTCATGTTGATGAGGTGGAAAAATTAACATTTCAATTAAAACACACTCTGAAGGGAAAACTTACAAAACATTTTGGAGAGAAATGAATATGTCTGAATAAATGAATTTTAAAATTGAAGGAACAGGCTGGGATGCCCTGAGAAAACTTTACTGGGCCGCTGATCAAGAACTCTAGGGAATTTATCAAAACTGAGAGTCTATTCACACAAATATCTTTTCAGGACCAGGTAGAATGAACGCTTAGCTTCCCAACACAATGTTTCCCCATTGTCCTACAACTGCAATATTTCAACCAACTTTAAAATAAATAAATGTTTTCCTTAACAGCATCAAGATTACAACTTCTGCAGAATCAACACGACAATGCCTGGTGATGAAAAAACATAGTCATACTTTACACTAACTCAGAAAATGTAATAGAAAAACTTCTTTAAAAGATTAATTTATCCCTCCTTATATAGGAAACGGATACAAATTGGCTGCCATTTTCCTTTAAATTTACATTAAATTTACCCTTTTAGGAAAATCATCAGAAATATCATGATATTTAACAGATTTTAACTCTGATATCAGTAATTTAAAGTTGAATACATGTTATTTCACTAATATCACGTCGATATTTATTTTCTAGGAACAAGAATTTGTAAATATATATGCACTTTATGGTATAAATTCAAAATGGGCAAACCATACGTGAAATACGCAGGTAATATTTAAAAACATATCGAATAAGTTTGTTTAACATACATTTTAAATGTTTAAAAAATAAAGCTTAACTTGAGTATTTGCTTACATCATAATAGTTAAAAATTGATTATATGTGTATTTTTGATTGCTTACAAAAATATGTCTTATAGCTGTGTTGGTATGAAAATTAATCATGCATTACTTAAAAGTTAATGAAAATGAGAATAATGTTTGCTGAAAACAGAAGTAAAATTTTCTGGAAAACAGACTAAAGTTTGCTGGGTATGGGAAAAAAAAGTTTGGTGGAAAATGGTTCACATTTTTAAATTAAATTTATTGTGTGTTGGAGAATTAGCACAGGTAAGTTCAAAATCCACTGCTGCCTCCCTAGGGAAACCGTTGCTTGGGCCTTGAAGCAAGCCTCAATTCACAGCTGAGGCAACACTCTGGGGGTGAAGGGCCGGGCCTCTGTGGATCGGCTAGTTCCCCAGACACCCGAATGACGTTTTCTTGAATGCTGTAAGGGGATGGGGTACTGCATGGCCTTCAATAGACAGCAAAGTCTTTGCAGTGCCCTCCATGGCCACTCATCCAAAAAAAAACCCTTTCTGACTTTGAGGAGGGCAGGTTTTGCGAAGTGCCAGGTCGGAAGAGACAGTTCTTTGGTGGTGTGGGCCGAGGGGCGGGTTTGCTATTATACAGGTTCTTGCAGTGTTGAATCGATGCAAGGGTGTGTGGCCCTGAGCTTTGAAAACAACAAAAATGAACTCTGCATTGGAGGGGTGGAAGGGATGGTCTGGGTTCTTGAACTCAGGCCACGTCACTCTGGCAAGGGGTGGAGGCAAGCAGGGCCTACAGGCAAGCAGGGCTAATGTGAAGTCCTTTACCCAGTTGTCGCCATCTTAACTCAGTGGCAAAAATTGACATTTGTGGCAGATGGGTGAAATACCTCAGGGCACATCACTCTGGCGAGGGGGTAGGGGCAGTTGGAGGTCCAGGGAATGATGTGGCCATATATAGCCAGTCATCTCCATCTTGTTACATTGTCGAAAAAATTGATAATCGAGGGCTGAGGGAGAGTAACATCAAGGACAGAGTAGCGTGCTCTGGCGAGGGGTGGAGGAGGTCAGGAGACATCTGCACCATTGTATCCAGTCGTCACCATCATCAGTTGCTCATATAAGCTTGGACTAGGCAGATGTATAACTCAACAGCTCCTTTATATACACCGGGTTTTGGAGTTTGATAGCTGCAATTCTCATTAAACAATTATATATGCTCCAAGGTTCAGATCTCATTCACAGTCTTCATAAACTATAGTGTTCGGTCGACGAAACTTCGTAGCATTTTCAACTCGCATTTTTATTACCAAATGAAGCAAATTTCATACACTTGAAAAAAATTGTAGTATGTACATTATTTGTAAATAATTCACTTTTATACATTCACATACTTGTAGGACGAATAGTGTGATCAAGTAAATAGTAGCTTGGTAAGGAAAAATGTTCTGTCAGTCGTAAATTTAAACTCAGTCGCACTCCATGTAACTGATTATAAGCAGGCACATGTCATACGATCCACTCATTCATTGACTGACCTCTGAGGTTGACGAATGTGTTTTCAGGAGATACTGGTGCGATTTTACTATGTGTTTTTTATTAATTTGGGAACATTGGTGTTGTTTAAAATTTCCGAATTTTTCACCTCAGTCTATAATCAAACAGTGCTTCACTGAGCCCACTGCTGGACATATGTATTTTGGGAGATGTTCAACTTTAATATGTGTGTTAATCAATTAATTTATTTTTACATGTGGATTATGTCTCTAAAGTTCCTTCTCACCACTCTCACACGCAGATTAACCTTTAAATTATGTGCAAGAGGCATCAAGTAGTATCACATGTATTGTTATTGTATTCATTTAATCTACTGGGTCATTTTTTATTCGTTTTAGGTAGAATTCGCTAATTCTATACTGCACACTCACATGATTGTCACATTCATGTAATTGTGTTCGTTCGTTACACTATTCTCTCATGTAAATTGTATTGCTAGCATAGAGCTCGGAGAAAACTAATTAATTTCTTTACATTTAGTTTCATACTGGAGCGTGGTCTAATTGCACTTGCTCCTTTATGAGACCAGGTAGTTATACTTCTCTGTCGTGTTATTTATTCATTAGTAGAAATCCTTCAAACACGCTGAAATTCCCTAACATTTAGTTGCATTTGGAGATAGTCGTCGTCTATTTAAGTGTTGGTCATTACTAACACGTAAATCGCATCTTTCAAAGTCCCTTATATATGAGCAATATCCCACTCCAAACCCAAAACCCATAAAAAATTACAATTATGTCACTCTTGCATAAAACTCACCAAATAGAAACCCCGTCCCCAACACGCTGCATCCCATCCGAATGCCATACGTCGTGCTGACAACATCTACCAAAGCTGCTCCCCAACCCACAAAAACAAATATAGAAACTAATAAATTTGACACTTATGCCGCTCTTGCACCAAACACACAAAAATTAACCCTTTCGAAACATTTAACCCTTTCAATAAATTTTACTCTTTCAATTTGATTAACGCTTTCCATAAACCTAATCGGATTAAGATCAGATTAAGATCACATTAAGGATAAACCCAATCAATCAGATCGATAATCCATCAATTAATCCCCGGTGTGTTAGAACCAATGCGCCCCTGCTATTGCTGATCATAAATATTTATTATAAAACTAAGTAATAAAAGTTACCAGTCAGTGGTACCAATGGCTGTAGAAACGCCCCAGTATAGTAAATATTACCTCGGCGATATTCCAATCGTCACAGTGTTTTCTCGAGGATATCCCCCTTCCCCTGCCCAGTTATTCCAGCGCTGCTAAATACTAACCTCAACCATCCTCACCGGCTCTCAAGACCTCGCTGTGAAGGGCCGCCCAAATCCCTTCACTCACTCACGTAGATATATAAAGTAAGTGTGTTTGAAAGAGAACTTTTGAAAGCCCTGTTTTATATCAAATTTTCCTCTCAGTTTGTACTATTCATACATAACGTAAGGTATACAATGCTATACGCCTGATAGCTTCATTCATGTGGCAGTCAGTTTAAAATGTGACATTTATTGGGAACCTAAATGTTTATTGCTAAAATGCCAATCCGTACTGTAATGCGTGTAAAGCTGTAAATGCTGTAAAGTGCGCCCAGTAAAGTTGGTAATGCTGGCTTGCTAGTAGTTCCATATTTCAACATCGAATAAAAAATGTTAGGTAACCATCTGTGATAACCGAAAATTATTTCTTGCGCTTTCAGTTTTTTAATGCATCGTTGTTTAAAAATAAGCAGATTGGTAAAGTATTTACTTTCTTAATGATTTCACATTTCACATTTTCTGTTTAAGTAGATCTTAAGCAGTGCTCTGAAAAGTGCTCATTTTACCGTGAACCGCCTTTGCCAACGAATTTCAACAAATTTAAATATTACACTCGCATTATAACGTCAAGACTTGGAACTATTTCCTTAACTCACTGTCAACTGAACTGCGAGGCTGCATACCAGCATGTGAAGTAGCATAAGCGAAGTTTTTTAGCAGCGTTTTTTTTGCAAAGGTTGATTTCAAAAGTGTTAACTGTATAGAGAACAGCCAATGCACATGAACGAAACAAATTCTTTTCCGAAGAACTAATCATCTACGTAACATCATAATTAATGTCGGTGAAATTCCGTTTCGATATATACACTTATATATGTATATATATATATATATATATATATATATATATATATATATATATATATATATATATACACACACTTTATATTTGAAGGCCTGGCAAACTTCTCAATTGCTTCAATAATCTTTTGGGGCATGTAATTTTACTTGATGCGATTTCGTGGAAGGTAAATGACTAAATTTCCGAATTCTGAATGGCCAGTTTGAATCAGGAAACAGCCTATCAAAAAGAAATATTCCATTCCGATCCGCGGCTATTACAGTTCCAAGCCGAATCACAGAATATTTTACTGATACGATTCACACGACGTAAGAGATTTAAATAAATAAAAGTTGTTATTTAAAAACAAAACATGCAAATGCAATATTTTACCATCACAAGTTTATGGTAGGTAAATGTATTACCAGAAGCGTGATAAGATAATTTTATTTCGTTTTGAAGAATTTTTCTTTGGTTTTTTTTTTTTTTTGCACATGTGCAAGGTGCAACAACTTTTGTGCAGCTTGAGGAACTAGTCGTTACGTTTCTCAATGTCGTCACCTGAGACGGAAGATGCAGTGTAGTGTTCCTCGATATTGACACATCTCCCCTGGAACTATGTACTGTACAATATATGTGATTTATCAATTCCATTCACATGCCTAAATACACACAGACATATAAATGTGTGACATTTTTTTACAATAAATTTAAAGTTTTGCTTAGAAATAAGAGTCTCTTTTCTTTTATTTTCTTGCGCGTACGAAGTTATGTTAAAATGACCTGTTTATTTTTATGGTTACATTTTCTTTGCAAATTACCGTTTAATGAAATCAGTAAGCGTGACGAATGATGATGACGTAAATTTGTTCAAGTGTATAGAGAAACAGATGTTTTGCTTCCTGATACAAACATTTCGACTTGTCACAAATGTCACAAATTTCTTGGCTACAAATTTTGTGTTTGACTTTCCCCTTTCTTATCATTTTTAAGTATGTAACATAAAATTTTCGCGATCTGCAACTATTTTTCATAATTAATGTTTGATTGACACATTGAACACTTTTATGCATTATACATTTATTCTACTTATGTTTCACGTATGTTTTTTCTCATAATTTTTTTATTTTTAATTTTAATTTTCTTATGTGTAGAATATTTACTTAGACATACGAATAGCAATAATTTATGTTTTACTGGGATAGAAAGCTAGATTTTCTATTGTTTATATTTTAATTAATAATTCATATTTTGCATTTTTGGTTTCAACTTTATCGTGAATGTTTCAGGGAATTTGTTTGTATTTTTTATTATCATTTACGAGACCTGCAATTCCATGGTATAGGGATTTAGGCCATTTGGATTGTGTAATAGCAGTTTGTTAGTTAGAAAACCTTGCGATTTGCTAACAGGTTCAAACCCTGCGCTCCTATTGGCTGGAGAGCTTAAGATATGGTTAGGCCGGGCTAGTCGTTTGAAGAGCTCGCACTCTCTGCAGCCATCCTTCGACGACGCCAGACGCTAAGTCAGGACGCTCATCTTGCACGTGGACGTAGCGGAAGATTTATAATTAGTAGTCAGGGTGTTTTTAGCTCCTACAGCTTGCTTCAGTGTTAAGTTTCATATCTGCGGCGAGTTGTGTGCTGGAAAGTCCTCCGCGTCATTTTGATAAGAGGAGATCAGGTAGCTAGCTAAGGCTACGTGAGCAGGTGAGCCATGTTAAGTAGCACCGCGCCCAGTAATGAAGTCCCTACCTGAGTTCCACCTGCGAGAAACACCGTCCTGCACCTGCCTATAAAGACGTATTTTTCTACAAGAGCAATCTTTCATCAAGTATTTAAATTAGTTCCAACTTAAACTTTGCTACGTAACGCCGCTGGCGTAGAACATTCTATACGACGCCATGTTGGCAAGGCGCCGTTATTAGTTATCTTCAGCACATTTTAACGACAATTTAACTGAGAGTAGATTCAAGTGTTTCTACTTAATTGCGACAGTAGAGGTACATACAATTTCTGAACTGTGTTCAATTTATTTTATTTTGAGAGGAATGCGTATGTTCTAAGTGCCGACGTCGGACTGTTACTACATATCACACAAGGGTATGATAATGACCGTTAAACATGACCACTTCCTAATGGCAGCTTTAGTTTGAACACTAATATTTTCTTTGCCTATTGCAATTCACGGATATTTATTTATTAAATTTTTCCAGCATAAAACAAACCAGATATTTTTGCAATTGAACGTTAAACATTTTTTTTTTTTCAATAAATAATTCTCGCTGGAATTTGACACGTCTGACATCATTTCTAAGCATGCACAGTTACCCTACCTATACTCGATATTTTTCAGTTCGAAATAATAAAACAAGTGTCTTGCTATGTGTTTAGCTATGTCAAATATGTCTCACAGACGGTGTGGCAAATAATCGTTCGCCTGTCACGAGAGTGGGGCTGTCAAAGGTGAGTTTTCTACGCATTCTGCGTACTGGTTCTTGAGCTGAGAATCGCAGAGCAGACACATTCCTTGGCAGTAGAAAATATCTATCTTTCACTCGCTTGTTGTATTAATAAATATTGCCATCATCCTACACTGTTATCTTATAAGCTATGCAGCTATCATGTGGAGGTTTTTGAGGCAGCCTACAACAGCTAGTACGTGATAATGGCCAATTTGAATCACAGTGTATTATATAATTGTGTGTTACAAGTCTGTACACATTTACTATATTCGCCTATACCCGCCAATATAGAAACCAATTCTGTAGGACGTTGTAAACACAATTGCCATCGTACAATTGGTCCCAACTACAAACGCGACTTTTACAATTGGCTGCAAATGAAATGACTGTATCCCTATTTAATAGTTTCACAAGCATGATGGCATATAATCCATTGTGTTGAGTTAGAATACAAATGTTTGTATAACCAAGTTGAATTAGAGAATTATAAGAAAAAAGTAAAAATCACTTTCACTTTTTTACCTGGATAGTTTCCTAACCATTTTCTATGGAATATATTTCTCTTGAGTCTGCAAAAGTTTTTAAGAGTTTATTTCGGAAAACGTAAACCCGCCTAAGTTGTATTTAAGTTGCAGGCGCCCCGCGTAACTCTTCAAGTTTGTATTAGGCATTATACGCAATTACAACTTTGAAACAATTTCGGGGTTGCTAGACCCTCGGGTGAAATTAACTTTAAAAGAACTGTGAGGGAGTGGAAAGAAAATGTTCTTTCCACGCACTAGAGGAACAAAAATAACGGATTGGAAATACCTACGAATCCCTTTTACTAACACGTTCGACACTGGACGAAACTATACACCGTAGTCGTCAGTTTCGACAGGCTGGGTGCGAAACTTGCATAAGCGCTCATGAAGAGGTTAACATTCCATTGGCTATTGCACTTCGTTGTCGCCATGTCTGCTCCTTCAGAACTCACCGACTGTGCTGGCGAGTGTGGTCAGTCTCACGCGCATCTATAACACTAGCTCTGCATGTGGCTAGGGTTTGCAAGTTCATCCTGCTCAGTAACGTGATGTATATCTAGGCGGTTTTATTCAGCCGGACTATATATTTTGCAAAACAAATATTTCATTTTGCACCACTTGCTTGCCAAACTAAACAATTAAATTGAGTATAGGCTGTGCACGGTAAAATGAGCTCTTTTGAAAGCCCTGCTGGAGATCTACTTGTATACACGTCGTGTATGTCTCCGCCTTGTGTAAAATTAACATCACTAAGGGCCTCTTCACTTACTTCGTGGGTCGGTCAAATGAAACGGTGAAATTATTAAGAAAATAAATACTTTACGAATCTGCTCATTTTTACACTTCGATGCAAAAAAAAAACAGAAAGTGGAAGAATTAATATTAAGTAATCAGAAATTGCTATCTTACAAATTATATTCGACGTTAAGATATAGAACTACTTTCCAGCCATCGTTATCAACTTTACTGGGCGAATGTCACTCAGGGCGCCCATTAAAATATATCCATGCAGGGGTAGTGGCTTTTTTTTAAGGTTAGTTTTTAAAGCATTCGCTTTATCGTGAACAGCCTGTAGGTTGGTGTATGGTATTTTTAAACTAAGGCAGACTCAATAAAAGTTTGTATATTGACACCGTGTTGCAGGTACTACTCAAGGATAAATAATTTAAATTCTGGCAAACTTTTTATCATACATTGATTATATGAAAATGCATGGCTACCAAACTCTTTCAAAATGCAATTGTGACCACGTATGTTTCGGTGTTAGAACGAGGAAGATAATTCTTTTTTTGTATGACATTTTTGGCGCAGAACTATTAAAAGTATTAACTTACAAATTGTTTTTCATTTGTTTACTCGAAATGTAAAAAGGGTTGAAATATTTCCACTCTGCATCTGCCTATGAAGGACGTTTTGTTGGGTAAAAAGGAAATGTGGTGTCGTTTAGTAATATTGTACGTTATTCTGCGTATGTTTTGTTCATCGTTAATATATTTTAAGAGCGATTCAAAATATTCTTTTCTTTTTTAAATTTAAAATATTTTTAGAACTGGTGCTTGCTAAGACCAATATATGTGGAAATGTGATTACTGCCTGCTAGCAATTATTGGGAAATTTTTGGCGTTTCGTTTTGAACACAGGCATGAAACATAAAACACACATAATAACATTCCAAGTAACATTTCCGAGGGCTAAAAACAGACCCTTTAGAAACATTACATTTTATTCAATGGATCGGAGGATTCTGACGTACTTCGGATGTAAGGACATCTAGAAAGTTACTCCTTAAGTTCTATTTAATAGAAATGAAATGCGCTTTACAGCTTTCTGCATGTATTTTACTTTACGGAGAAAGTTAAAGGCATTTTAGTAAATTTCCTGGGACAAAATGAGCATGCTTCTTAAATCGTTGTGTATTTATATACCGTTACTTAGACTCACTCAGCAATTTTTTAACCAATTTAACTTCGTCAGTGAGTTAGAATTCCTTTGTAACGATAGCCTGCATTCTGCAAGAGGTAGGTAGGCAGGTAAGTGGGCTTAACGTCTCGTCGACAGCGAGATCATTAGCGACTGTGCAAGTTACACAGAGAAGAGAGATCGAGGGAAGGAATCAGCCATGTCCTTTGTTTGGGACCCACCCCAGCATTCGCCAGGAGAAATATCGGGTTTCGAGAAACCATGTAAAACCGAAATCAGGATGGTCGGACCAGGAATCGAACCCGGGTCCTCCCGAATGCGAGTCCAGTGTGTTATTGCTGCGCCACCTCGCTTGGTTCTGTAAGAGTAAAGTATTTATTTTGAGCATACTTTCCGAATGAATTTAAGGACTATGAGATCGCTTTCCTTTCATGAGGTTTGTATGTGTTTATGTATGTATCTGTACGTGTGATTATGTACCTTTTAAGTTTTGAACTCAACCGAATTTGGCGAAATTCGGTAAATGTAGTGGATGTTCAAGAAAATATTATAATAAACACCAGATTGGGGTAGATAAGCACCAGTGGAGCATATTTCATCCATGAACCAATAGTCTAACGTCCATAGTTAACCTGGCAATGGCAGCGACAATGTGCAGGGGTGGGTATGCAACCTCGTGTACGTTGAATTATCACCAGCCTGTGCACAGGTATGCGCACCTGATAACACAGCCTATTACCGCAAGGTCGCAATCTCGGAGGTGCTACATATCTATAGCTCCTGCAGGACGTGTTACTGGAATACTTGGAGGAAGTTCCTTTAGATGCTAGTGAGGCGATGTGGTTTCAGCACATTTCGCCACTGCGGTTCGCCGACATCTCGCCATGCACTTTTTAAACCGTGGATAGGCAGGGTAGGCCCCATAGCATGGCCACCACGCTCACCTGATACCCCACCTGACTTCTGGCTGTGGGGCCACATCTTATCGATGGTGTATGGCACACCACTTGACACGAGGGATGAGCTCATTAGGCCGGAAACCTTTACACGTGTGCGTCGCAACATGCTTCAGCGCTGCACACGTGGCCGACGGTGGCAGACAGTTCGAACAAGATACTTTGAGCAGAGATATCTAACATACACTCTGTCCCTATGCCTTCAGCCCAAATGTGTTATTGTGATGGCATACCCTCCCGTGCTGATCAGGTCCGCCACAAAGAGGATTCCGTTCACTAAGCGAGTTAGAAGTTGGATAGGCCTCGGCCCCATCAAGATGGCTCATTTCGGCAAACCTGGCATGAGCTGTTGGCAGGTGAGGTTGGTAGCACTCCACCAATCGCGATTGAAAGGATCGTATCTCCTTCTGTTGGCTGCATTCAACTGTAGTCAATTAAAACGTAATGGCTATAACATTCTTGTGTTGGCTGTATGTCTATGATATGCCCTGTAGGTGCGCGCAGTCCGGATATATATATATATAATATATAGACACACACATATAAATGGCTGGAGTGGCACTGTTACTGGTGGTGTTGTGGTGTCTGGAGATCTGGAGGATGGACTTGTGCACACTGAATGCTCTGGAAGTTGTCTCCCATAGTTCCCTCTGGGACCAGGCACGGGATATTCAGGCTGTAACGGCTTCACAGTAGAGACCTGAAAAATTCGCGAGTTCATGACCGACAAAGTAGAAACTAGACTCTACAGTCTTATGTACAAATATGCGGATATTAAATTAACATTGGCTGTCAGTTGCCACAGCAGAAGACAACGATTGGGATAGCGTTCTCGAGGAAGTGTCAAACGCCGTATTGACAAAGTGTTAAAGTTATTTAAACACACGTTTTTAAAATTATAGCCTGTCCCAACATGAATTAGCGAATTTTTCAAGTGTCTACTTCTCAGCAATACAACTGGCTACCCTTCCCCTGCACATCACCATTGGCATTAGTGGTTTAACTATGGACATTAGACTATGGTTCCTTCATGATATATGCTCCATTTGTACCTATCTACCCCAATCTGTTGTTTAATATAATTTGTTTGTGAACACGCGGTATAGTACAAAGTAAGGACACCTGACTTTTTTAGTTTTCGGACAGGCCTTGTACTTACGTTCAAAATGGCGTCCATTGTAATATTTAGGATGCTCTGTCATTTTAACGGAACCATTCAAACCTTTTAAAACCAAATTTCGTATGCTCGCTGAAAATTTTGTAGACATAATATTTTGAAATGGATATTGTAAAGATAGCAAAAAATATAAAAGAACAATTTTACACTGTACCTCGAAAACTATCAAAGCAATACTTACCCAATTTGGCACATAAGAAATAATATGACATGCCAGGTAAAATTAAGTGACTGAACTTGTTTATGTACTAATTTTCAAAATGGCAGCAATACAAACATTTTAGGTTTATTTGCTAAATCTACTATACCATTTAACCAATTTCTACAAAATTTTGTATGCCGAAGTTATCTATTACAAGTTTCATATATGCTTACAAAAAGTCACTTTGTCGGCCATTTTGTAAGGTAGCTCTACATGAATAAATAAAGTTTATATCATACCTCGATAAATAATGAATGCATTCCTGCCAAATTTGGCAAAAAATTTGTACTGCAGCAGGTGATATACACTTATATGTTTTAAGTACGCCAGGCACCTATTTTCCACATGGTGACTATATAAATATTTTAGCACAGTATCTTGTACTAACGAAACAAATACAAACTTTACTTTGTATACTTGCACTATCAATTACAACCATCAAATTTTACAGAGCCTTAAATCTCTGCCATGTTGCAAGTTAGCCCCACAGCAAAATTTAAGTTTTTATGTCATCTCGGGAAACAACCAAACCATTCTTACTAAATTTGGCGAAGGAGTTGTATTGTGGTATGCAATATAACTATTTGTAATATTTAGTATGACATACGTTTATTTTCAGGACGGCGACTATAAAATCAATTTAGCAGGGTGTGCTATATATACGAAACTATGTAATCGTTTTTATCTTTACTCTATATACTGGCGGTATAATATCATCGAATGTGCTAATGCATAACATATTTGTTCTCCGTTTATGAAGATCGCCACATGAAAAATATGGAGGTCTTAAGACATATCTCAGGGACCAATAAACCAATTACCACCAAATTCTTTACACAAGTATCACTATAGTACGCAATGAAAACTTACGAGTTTAAAGTGGCTCAGTAACTTATTTTAAAAATGACGGCCCTGTAAATTATTTAGGTTAGTAAACCACATCATTCGAAACGCTAGGCTGAGCAAATTCGTAGTTCATGTTCGAACCCGAGCTCCGTAAAGCAGTCGATTGTGCATTTTCTCATTGTACTAGTTTTTTCTGGGTTTGAGTCCCGTGTACATCACTTGTGGATTTTTAATTATCTCACTACTGTTTCAAATTTTCTGGTTTCATCTCTAATGATATTACTTTCTAACGATACAAGTTATATCCGTTCAGCATTAAAAAAATTATTTAAAAATTAATCGCATCCATGTTGAGGAGACTATGCTCGTTAGTTACATCAGAAACTCATTGTTTCATTAAAAAGTTTATATTTATGCAGTTAATACTTTTTTAATCTTTCCCAGAGTTAAGAGATTATAAGTTCGAAATCTGTCGTTGAGTACATTAAAGGATTCTTTATACACTAACAGAATAATGATGTAAGAAAATTGTGGTTTTATCCTTATTTTAATAAAATAATTAAAAATAAAATACCGAACCGATAACTCGTTCTTACCAGCTGAGGAGCGTGTCTAGCGAATGAAGGCTCTGATTATCCCGTTTTTTTCAGAAATGATTTGTTTTCGCTTCATAATTTTGGAGTCATAGAAATAACTTAATGTACGATTATAGAACACTTACATTTTACGAGTTGTTTAGTATTTTTGTGCGTAATTTTAGTGGCGTTTTATCTGATTGTTGTAAAATATCGAGAACATGTTTATATTTTATCAATACTGTTCTGCATTTTTGCAAGCAGGAATTAACACACAGTGAAAATAGAACACAAAAATATTAAACAACTTGCAAATTGAACATTTTCTCTAATCAAACATTTCAAATAACGCCTCTGAAAACGGAATTATGTCGCGAAAATGACGCATTTCTGCACGAGGGCTGAAGACGAACCTTAAATACCAGATGAAATGTTAAAAATTACGAATGAACTACACAAACACCACCTCGATGTTTATTGCTTTAACTCATTAATACCCAGTTTACACGATTGTGTACATCACACATTTGCAGGTAATTTTTAGTCTGCATTTCACACTGCGAAGATCAATGACCAATTGTCTGACCTGTGAGTAAACGATTCATAAACCTTCATATTCGTCTAAGTCGTAATTGGTTGATATAACTGTGACCGGACATATAGCCTACAGCTCATTGGCTGTGACAGCGAAACAAGTGTTGTGCCGACTTAAGTACAGTACGCATCATAGAATGTTTTGTTTGCAATACCTAAAACCGTAAATTAAAGTGTGCGTGTGTGATAGGATTAACATAAGTGTTCGCTTAAGAAAGGTAACATTTACGTGAAAGGATAATTACACAGCAGTTTTTATCGCCAATGAAATATTGGCCTCATTATGACAAAAATACCATCTGGCGTTAAAATGTTAGGGTTTATTTCTTTTCATTCTTTTGAACCAACAGCGTTCAGGGGAGGGTAGGGCGTGTCACTAAGTAGTTAACTGTATCCTGTTTCCAAATAAGGCATCTTAGGTTTGCGTGCACTGGCTTCCATAACGGAAGAAGTTTTGTATATTTCACAATCCATGTCTTCGTTCATGAATCATATGCGTGTCGTACGGACGTGACTCATAACTACGTCATCTTGCGGATGTGAGCGGAGGTGTGGAAGAAATTTATTGGCCCTACTTTCCTCCCACGACTAGAACACTATCACGATAAAACTTAGTTGGTTTTATTTTCTGAAGACAATAACTACAACTCCGACTTGTTTCATATAAAGTTACTGAACACCAAGATAATTATACCCAGACCATTATTTAGAAATTCATAAGTTGCAAGCTGGTAACTAAATCTATGCACTTAACATATAAATTAAATTTACTGTGCAACTAAAGCAATCTTCCCTAAATGTTTAATTAAATGGGATATGGGAAAAAAATTAGTACAGTGCCATTGTGAATGTTTTCCTTCGACGAGAATCAGTATCACATTAGCACAGTATATGATCGATTAGAGTTTCGATGCAGATAAACTTGTTCGTGACTAAAAACTAAGTTCTAATTAGCATACTCATAGCATATGTTAGCCGCATAGAGAATAGTTCATCCCAGGGCTGTTAACTCTTCATTGACGTTTTCGGCAAGTCCGAGTTACATATTTGTTACTAAGCTGTCACGCCAATACTACAAGTTTGTTTTGCAATTTTTTTCTAATAACATACAATATCTTTGTTTTAGTTTCGCCACTATACCATTAATCCTAATATTTATATATTTATTGGCTTTTTATCTTGGTTTTGATTGTGGTTTGTTTCCCTTTGTACTTGAAAATGTATTATTGTTGGTTTCAGTTCGTTCAAATGCTATCCATTGCTGTTCCCCAAAATATTTTCATGCACGGCAGAAGAGCCGTCTATTTCTGGAGGCTGAAATGTTGTGGAGTCTCCTGTTCAGTGTATTTTTTATATCTATGTTACTAAACAACTTGTATCCACGTTCCATTAAAAACACATTATAAATCAAAATAAATCTAGCTCTTCAACATTTTCATGAATTTCCAAGATGCATCGACAGTTCATTGATTGCTGTCACCTCATATCCTGTTTTTAACAATCAAAGGGGGATATACAATATCTTTTGAATTTTTTAATTTAGATTGTAAATATAATTTTTGAATTACTCACAAGAGTGTAACCCAAAATATTTTTCAAATTTAAGTGGTAGATATAATTTTTAAATTCACGATAAAATAGTTTATTTATTTCTTAAATTTATTACTCAAAATAATTAACTTGATAAATTGATTCAAGAAGGTGTTAATTATATGTGAAATGATTCGTGTTACGCCATATCTATATTACTCTATATATTTTAGAGTTTCTCTTGAACGATGAATGAAGATGACTTCATGACAATACAATTTTTATGTACGGCGGTATAATACCAAATTAAGGAAAAAAGTCGAGTACAAGCATAGCTTTCAAAAGGTCTCAACTAACAGAGATTTTAATATTTTGTTATTTTCATACCGAATCTAAGTGACACCAAATGTTTCCAAATAAAGGACAAAACCTCCCCCCCCCCCCCGGCCCGGCTCCTCTACCCCCTTACCATTCCATATACGTCCAAAATAAAACTATTGGCTTTTCCCCTCTAATTGAGATTCTGTAAAATTCCATTTATAAATTCCCACCGTTAAATACGGTTGAATTCTTCAATACGTTAACATGTCAAGGAATTAAGCTCGCCGGAATTTAACTGTCAGACTCGAAATTCGTAAAGGGTCGCAATAACAACATTTTATCTCGGATAAGTTCCGAAAGAGTAAACATTTTTTTAAATTTGTATGTTCAAATAATTAATTTGAGAGATAAGCGGGCCTCTGCTGTGTATATCATTTACCGGATGTTTGCGTGGAAATTGGCGCTGGTCACTACCGGTCTCAACGGGCAGTAATAAATACTAATAAAATATTAATTCACTGATATTTGTCGCAAATTACTGGATCGCGAAAAACTGTGCCAGAATTTTTTTTTTTTTTTTAAGCTTTTCTGACAGGTACTTTATGGAGCAGGCTAAAATAAAAAGGATTATTTGTTCGATGATACGAATGTTATCAACAGTATGCTACGGATTAATGATGTATAAATTTTAAAACACTTCTGATTATTAATAACTCTCCCCTGTTAATGCAAGTGTGTGGTAGTCATTGGTAATGTATAGAATGTGACACGACAACGGTTTCAATATTTAATACACTTGTAATTCTGCGTGTGTGTATATTAAATTCAGCAAATTTCATTTAATGGCTTAATGAACTGGGTTTGCTTCACGTAAAATATGTATTTTATTGTCATATCCAAGATATTTAAGCAATAATATTTATTTTCCACGTTGTAATCTTAATTAATAAAATATATGTAACATCTTTTTTATGTTTTATGAAATGTTACATTAAATTAGGAAAGGTGCAAAAAATGTTATCCAAAATATTTTGCTTTATGATCATTAAAAATTATAATATTTGAAGAGTCGAGATACAGTGATTTTATTTCACTGTCAAAACCTGATATATCTTACACTAAACATCAAATATGGTTCATTAATATCATATACATTCATGAGATATACCCAAAAATATATTTTGTCTTTAACTCATTTTCATGGTGCATGTTCAATTCTTTAGTATTAATATTGTAAGCAAGTTTCCGCAATGCATATCCTTGCGTAATAAAGATCTTATTGTTCTGTGTAATTATTCTGTAACCTTCTTATACCTCCTTTATTGTTTTCAATTTCTATATTCAGCAGTTAATATTATTTACATTTTTGTTTCGCTATTTTCGTGGGGCTGAAATGGCTAGAGCGCTCGCCACCCACCAAGGTGAAACCGGGTTCGATTCCCGACGGAACCGCTCCCGTATTTTCATGCGTGTGCATCATGCCAGACGATGCCGCTGGTCGGCGGGTTTCCTCGGAGGTCTCCTGTTTCCCCCGCCCTTGCATTCTGGCGCTGCTCCATACTCAACTCACACCAACCTCGTAAGCTCCCAAGATCGTAATATTAAGAGTAGCCCAAACTCTGTTCTTCCCGTTGTCTTCGTGCTACACTAATGCCCGGTTGCACCATCGTGGTTCGAAACTCGATCCGAGATCGGATCAGAGATCGACACAGAATACTGTTGCACCATTAAAGTTCAGAACTGGATTGGAGATCGAGATAAAGTTTATTTCGAACCGCCAAAATTGGTGGTTCGAAATCTCGATCCGAGATCAGCAGTCATCGTCGACAAATATACTTTGAAAATGAGCCAACAAATAGAACTACGTTCGATTGTTTTCTTGGAAAATTAAAACAATATTTTACGTACTTGAATATTATTCATTAAAATTTGTACAACAATAATTCACTTAAAACAGATAGAATATCACAGAACTAGTTCTCTCTATAGTGAAAAATACGCCTACTTCCATAACGTCATATATTACGAACCAATAGCAAAATTTGTCTCATACTTAATCTCGATCTCTCACTTTGAAACCAAGATCGACGAATCGGAAATCCAGAATTATGGAATTTCGTTGGTGCAACACTTTTACATTGGCACCAAGAAGAACAAGCTGGATCCTGGTTCGGAACTAGGATCATTCGATCTCGGATCGAGAAAGATGTTGGTGCAACCGGGCATAAGTCAGTAAAGTTACGAACTCGACTTCTTAGTTAATATGCACATAAAATAATAATAACTTTAAATCCTCTGAATATTAGAATGGAAAGTGTGTATCAAACCCCAGAAAAAAGTCACTGCTCTTGCCTGTGTTTAGTTTAACGTGCGCACTGGGTAAGATTCGCCCAATAAGGTTGGTAATGGCGGATGGAAAGTAGTTCCATATCTTACCGTAGAATAAAGTTTCGAGTAACCATTTTTGAAAACTTGAATTATTTATTTCACTTTCTGGTTTTTTTTTTAATTCATCGATGTGTAAAAATCAGCATATTTGTAAAACATTTACTTTTATAATAATTTCACAGTTCCACTTGAGCGACGTAAGAAAAAAATGATGATGCTCACGATAATGTTTATTATACATAAGGCGGAAGATTATAGAACGTGCATACAAGTAGATCTTAAGCAGGGCTTACAAAAGTGCTCATTTTAAGGTGAACAGTCTCTATGTGTGTGTGAGAGAGAGAGAGAGAGAGTTCACGTGAGCCCATCTTGCTCATCCCGACGCAATGGCAAATAGCTACGTACTTGTATCTGCACCTACCCGGAAGACAGAAGCCTACCCCGACTCCGGAGTTTAAGACAAACACCCGGGGCGTGGTAGCAGGACAGGGAAGTTAACAAGACTACGCAGGGACTGACAAACGGGCGCCTCCTGACTGCCAAGATGCGCCCGTAATTGCGACCGGGAGAGGAGAAGCTGGGCCGAACACACGCTCTTCGCACGTCTTCCTCAGTGGCGTTTATTCCATAGACGCAAGGCAAGCAACGCTTACCCTATACATATTGGAAACGTTTGACCCTATATAGCTCACGCCTTAACTTTAAATTTAAGCACATTTAAATCTGAGTTTTCCGTTTCCTATTCGAGAAACAGAGTTTTCGTAACTCCCGTACTGTACGCGCATAGTGCTGCTATCTATATGTTTATTTCCACAAACACGAGCGACTAGCGATGAATCGAACTCGCAAGCGAGTTACCCTGCCGCATCCCTTCGGCAGGGTAATCAGTCGTTCTGCTTGCGTCATCCAGACCACATTTTCATTGGGAAGTGGATGAAAGTGTTTGGGAAAACGGGAGTTTTTCGTTATAATTTGTAATATGCTCTCTAAAAAATATCCAGTTTAGTTATCATTACATTCATTTCGTTTCTGTTTTTATAACTAATGTTAGATATTATAATACGGTAAAAACATGTGGAGGGTAAGCAAAGTTGGAAGTTGCGTTTGTTAGTAGAAATTGAAAATGGAACCACAGTCAGGCACTAGCAATTGTTATCTAAAACACTTAAATATGTTGGGGTATTATATTGCATACCCTGAAAAAAAAAAAAAAACCCCACCACACGCCACTGGGCTCTGTCCTGCACCAGACGCAACACAGTACACAGCTTTCGCTGTTCCACTGTTCCCTTTTTTCCCGCGCGTGAACAAAATGGGCCGGTGAACAATGTTCGTGTGTTTATTTCGCAGATGGAATGCTACTGTATTCGAAAGTTGCTTTCAACTCTTTTAACGATTGGTAGAGACCCCAAAAAATGGTGAATAGATAATGCCATCGGCGGTGTAAAAAAAAAAAAAACCTCAAAGCGGTATACACAAGTGAAGAAGGCTGGCCACGATAAAGTGAGCACTCTAGAAATGAACCTTAGAAAAAAAGGAATCGGCCTTTGCATGCATATATGTTAATAGGCGCACTGAGTGAGATTCGCCCAGTAAAGTTGGTAACAAAGGATGGAAAGTAGTTCCATATCTTAACGTCGAACAAAAAATGTTAGATAACCATTTGTGATAACTTAAAATAAACTCTTTCGCTCTCTGTTTTCTAATTCTCCGAAGTGCGTAAAAATTAACAAAATTGTAAGGTATTTACTTCCTCAAGAATTTCACAGTTTTATTTGACCTAAGCAAGAATAACGTGATGAGGCCCATAGCAATGGCAAGCGTAGTTTTACGTAAGGTGGAGGAATACACAACGTTTATACAAGTACATCTTGACCAAGGCTTTCAAAAGTGCTCACATTACCGTGAACAGCCTATATGAATATGTCACAAATAATATCTCAAGCAAATAAAATTCAATTAAAAACTCGCGTAACCCGAATTAGTCGACTATAATAATGACGTAATTGTTATTTAAGTATTTTGTCTTTAGTATGTGATGATACTTACAAAAATGTTAAATTACCAATTCGTAGCCATTACTGGACAAGAGACTATCGATGGTGTTCGAATTGAACGCTACTAAATACTAAAATACTAACATACTAAATGGCCAATTCGAACGATTACTTATACAATTGCCTAAGCTTCCGCTTCTAAGCACAGTAGAGAATAGACCAGACAAGCATAGACCACGCACGCGGAAATTGTTGAGATTGTCGAGATTTTGTTGACGCTGTCGAAATATTCGACGTATCGATCGTTCCGTTTTTTTTCTCGTTTGCTATCGCGATACGCGATAGTGTAAACAGAATTCCCGGCCAGACGTACTTTCGTGCTAAAATTAGTGAATTTCTCGTACGTGTCAAAATTAAGGCAATACCATGGCGTTCACCTAAATTATTTTACCTTTTTTTTTTCTTTCATTTACGATCGCGATAGTATATACTTTTAGAACTCGCTGCATAAAGAAGTAATCTACTTTCACGGGGAAATTCGTGAATTTCGCGTTTACATTTAGCAAGGGTTAATGCCTGATGGCAGGGCCTTAAAAAGTGTTCACTTTATAATGAACAGATTATACCCAATAGTAGCATACAGTAAGAATATAACTGTTGAGAACAAACACACATACATACACAAATTAAATATTCGTAAATGTTCAAACATAATACCCAATAATATAAAATAGTTATACAAGCATATAAGGCTACAACAATTTAACAAAATAAAAGTGTGGGAACGTATAATTCTATATAAAAAAAAGGGCATTGTACAATTAGGTCCATTCAATTTTAAATATTTCTTCTAATGAATAGAATGAATGCTCATTTAAGAAACTTTTTATGTTAATTTTAAATAGTTTGGGATTATATATATATTTTTTTTATAGAGAATACGGTAATTTATTAAATAAATGAATACATGAATAGTTAGCCAACTTCTGAAAATGTTTCAGGTTATTTAGTGGTACATGAATATTCTGGGCACCTCTTGTGTAGTGAGAATGAATAAAATCATTTTAAGGAAAATATGACTGTTGAAAATTATAATTACAGGAAAATTATTTACCGGTCGAAAACCACTACATCGTCATGCTTTTTATACCAAACTAAAGTTTATTATGCTCACATTGGGAAGTTCAATGCTTTTTATACCAAACTAAAGTTTATTATGCTCACATTGGGAAGTTCAATGCTTTTAAATGGACAACTAAGATTTTTCGCCACTAGGTAAGCGCTAGTGTCGAATGTGTACCGATGTTCTCTATTTCCTACGTTAAAAAACCAAATAATTGCAATAAACGTAAATAAAATATAAAATAACTACGTAATTAAGAAAAATCGTCTCTTTTATTATTCACTTAGCTTAAATTTTTATTTGAAAGAGATCCCTTTGTAACACCTAGCGGCGGGAATTTTCCCTATGCCATACTATCCCGGAGAGTTCTCTTTTGTTCAACCTGAGTATAATTTACCCTAATCATATTTATCCTAAACTCTTGGCAGCACTTGATTGCAATATTAAGTTAGCGTAATTAATTACGATAAAGTCCTACAGTATAGTAACTATGCCAGTACGAAGGGGTGTACTTGCAAAATAAATTAATACTATTTATAAATTTATACATATACATTTATAACCCACCAGCTCTAAACTAAGTATGTGTAGTTTTCATGCCAATGCAATTCTGCCATATGACTCATTAAATCTCCAGCTTTCATACCGACGCAATTGTAAAAAAATTAACTCAGAATAATTTTTATTTCATACAAAAATAACGTCAATATAACATGCAGAATTAATTTATATACTTAGCCGACAGTTTGCTTTTGTATGAAAAAAAAGTCACAGCGACTCTTGTTGAGTAAAAATTCTCTGTTAATTTTCAACTATAATAGTAAGACCCGAACATCTCTAGACAGTTCTAATAATTAAGATAAATGCACGTGTGTTATGTGAGCGCAAATAGTTAAGAGCCTTACGGAAGATATGTGCTTGCTACGCTTACGCAAATGAAGTATACATTCTATATTGCGAAAAATTTAGATCCTTACGCAGGATATGTGTTTACTACGATTACGCAAATGAGGTGTATGTTCTCTATTGCACCAAGCTTCTGTATAATAAATAAATATTAATACAAAATTATTACTATTTTATAAAATTTATAACGGCTATTCGACCACGACATACAAGTTTTACAAATTCTGTAACTATATTCCTAAAAATATTTTTATGTTTCTATTTCATTTATAAATAAAAGCCTGTATTAAAATGTTTTAACAGGTAATTTACTAACCAAAATAATTAGTGTTGATTATCTGTAATGCCATTTGAATATCATAACAAGCATTCACGAATGAGTGGAAATACACCCACGCGAATTTTGTTTTTAGTAGAGAGAACTTTTACATTTCAGTAGTGTAGCCCGAGTTAGTTTCTAGAATAGTGTTCGAAACACTAAACGGAAATACTGAATCTTGGGCGGTCTCAACAAGTGAGATATTTTTCGTAATTAGGCCGAACTGCTCAGTAAATCGGAATCAAACCACCATAAAATCTGGCTGTTCAAGTGCTGCACTCAATTCGAGAGTTGCCAGCTCTTATCATGTTCATCAACACTGTATGCAATAAATGTTTTTTTTCGTAGGCTGAATGTCTCGATTGTGATGCTTAGTGAAAAATACCGCTTATCTCTTTATTTGCATGCGTTAATAACACCTGTAGTAATTGAGATGGACTATGTCACGTTTTCTTTTCTACCTAATTTTTCGCAAGGAATGGCCGCTTCAGATGTTTCACATTAATTTCTGAACAACTTATGTACAGGTTGTCCGAGAAGGCTTTACCTGATTTACAAACTTTTTTTATATCTGCTCTATGTAAGATAGAGATGTGAAGCTGGTGCCAAAACGTTGGCCATACTAATAGAGATTTTTGTTGCAGGTTTAGTAAGTTGAATGTAGTGTAGCAGGAAACAGGACGTGTTCACAAATCAAGGAAAAGCTCAGTGTGTCCTCTGATAGCACGAGATCTTGTTATATATAACAGCTCAGATTAACTCTCAAACAACTTATGGCAAAATGCCGCTCAATGTCAAGAGCATTAAGTCGTGGTATGACACGTTCAAGAACTCAGAACCTGTTGTTGACTTACTGACAACTGGCCGACCGTCAAACTCAACTGAAAGGGCGGAAGCAGTGAGGCAGTCTTTTGTGTGCAGTGACAATAAATCAGGACGTGGGGCCGCACGTGAATTACAGTTAACAAGAAGTCCTATTCGCGATATCTTACATAAAAAGTTTTAGTGTTTCGTGCAAACAAAGTGCAAATTGTTCAGGATTTGTTGCCCAATGACGCCACACGTCTGTACGAATTCACAGTTGAAATGTTATCACGTATTGAGGGCGATAATGTCTATTTATTTATTTACAAGAATATGGTCCCATGAGCCAAGACTCGTGCTTGGGACATCACGTATTTTCCACATGGCAGGAGTATTCCAATATGATAGTTACATCAAGATTTCCAAAGCACAGATTCTAATGATAGTCCCTACAACGAACTGCCAGCAGCCAGATACAAGAAGGTTATACAGAGCACATACACATACATGTTAACAAAATTAATGTGAAGACAAAGAAAGCTTATACTAATACTAAATAATGAGTGGCAATCATTTTACACTGAGATGATAAACTATAAATTCCAATAATGTAGTGCTAATAAACAAAATAATCAGTTATGGAACAGGAAAAGGTTTGTCATTTTTCTGGTGCAGCGACCTATTTTTTCAGCGTTGTAGTGATATGGCGTAACAAGCGTATTTGGGGTTCAGCGCTCCTTGGTGAGGTGTCAAGAATGTACCAGAGGTAGCCCAAAGGTGAATTGTTGGTGCGCACTTTTGTATGACAAAATTATCGGAGTGTTATATTGAAGTGAGAGCACCATCACATCCCCAGTGTATATGGGCGTGTTGCAACTGTTTGGTTTCCTCAGTTCCCTGAGTGTCACCCAGACGTCATGTCTCCAAGGATAGGGTGCACCGCCTCATCGGGGTTCGGAGGTTCGTGCCTATCTGGATATGACTATTCCTGGACGATGGATCGTTCGCGAGTGAGTGAAGAGATTTTGACGGTTCTTAACAGCGAGGTCTTGAGAGCCGATGAGGGTGATTGAAGTGACCAAGGGGCGGGAGAAACGGGAGACCTCCGAGGAAACCCGCCGACCAGCGGCATCGTCTGGCATGATGCCCACGCATGAAAATACGGGAGCGGTTCCGTCGGGAATCGAACCCAGTTTCACCTTGGTGGGTGGCGAGCGCGACCCGCCCGGGGATTGAACCCGGTTCGCTTTGGTGGAAAGCGAGCGTTCTAATCGCTCAGCCACCGTGGGCCCTGGATCGTTCGTGATGGCCCGACAGATTAGCATCCGCGCTCTGCTGACACGACACCATTAGATTTTTTTTTTTTTTTACATGGGGTTATGTCAAGGACAATTTCTACAGTACCTACTCCTGTATCAGATATTGCAACTTTGCAACAACGGATATCCAGCTATTGAATCGATCCTTCCTGTGATGTTGGCCAATATATGGACAGACATTTTAATATCTACTAGACGTGCTTTGTGCGACGAAGGCAGTTCACGTGGAGACTGACTGATATCTTGTCCGGTTGTAACAAAACACTTGGTTAGTTTACCAACATTTGGCACGGGTTTCACATCTCTATCATACATGCATTGGATATTAAAAAAAAAAATGCGTATTCAGAGAAAGACTTTTCGGACATTCTGTATGTTTCAATATACAAACTCTCGCTATTTAGAATTAAATAAGATGCCCTTAACATCAGTGCTGCCCGTTTAAAACGCGTTTGATTTTATACTAATTAAAGATGTTGCATTATAGTTTTAATTTTTTTTTTCTCATAAATTTTCGCATGCGGAATAATTCAGCTATTCAATTTTTCTTGATTTATAGCACTGTATTGTCTGATTAATCACGCGTCAATTAACGTTTGTCTGCTAAAATTTTGCTACTCGCATTAGCGGGACAGTGCTGTTGTGCTGCCACGAAATATTGTTTCCCCGTTTTCGTCTCCGAAATTTATTGTATTGTGGTCGCTGCTGTTTCGCAGCCGGATGGGCGTTTATCACGCATTATCGTGCAGATAAAGCGGTGCATGTTTCACGAGACTACCTTGAGCCGGGGCGGGGGGGGGGGGGGTTATATCGTTAACGCACAAATGACACAGGACACGGGAAAAACTCATTAACCGCTGGCCTGAAATAAAAATTACATAAAGCTCGCGTAATTTCCTGATTTGCGGAACTTCTCGATAACTCGGTTATCACCTCGATAATGATTTCAGATCCAGCTGGATGACGACGGCTGATTAATGTTGACTAGAGATGCTATCGTGTTGCGTTGTAATTCTGTGATATACGGGATGTTATGCCTGAATACGTTCACTAAAACATTTCAGTCTCTGTGTCCACTACAGACGACATGTTGGAGAACAATGATATTGCAGTGGAGAAAGGGGAGAGATTCTGGTGGCTTTTAACAATAGAGTTCTTGAGAGCTGATGAGAGTAAGTGAGACGAGTATGGGGTATAGCCGGAATGCAAGGACGGGGGGGGGGGGGAATGACAGATTCCACAGTAAACCCAGCGACCAGGGGCATCGTCCGCCACGATTCCCACATGCGAAAATCCGTGGTGCGCCGCCGGGATTCGAACCCGGCTCGCCTTGGTGGGAGGCGAATAGTCTGAAAGCCCACATAATTTGTACGCTGTTCGCATTTTAAGGGTTTACTTAAATTTGACTCTAGTTTTGTTCTTCGCAGTCAGACATTGAAACCCACTTTACTTTGTCGCACGCCCAGTACATTTGACACAGTCACTTACTGTACTGAAATACGTACGTTTATACACTTTACTTTGTAGCACGCCCAGTACATTTGACACAGTCACTTACTGTACTGAAATACGTACGTTTATACACTTTACTTTGTAGCACGCCCAGTACATTTGACACAGTCACTTACTGTACTGAAATACGTACGTTTATACACTTTACTTTGTAGCACGCCCAGTACATTTGACAAGTCACTTACTGTACTGAAATAGTCGTTATACACTTTACTTTGTAGCACGCCAGTACATTGACACAGTCACTTACTGTACTGAAATACGTACGTTTATACACTTTACTTTGTAGCACGCCCAGTACATTTGACACAGTCACTTACTGTACTGAAATACGTACGTTTATACACTTTACTTTGTAGCACGCCCAGTACATTTGACACAGTCACTTACTGTACTGAAATACGTACGTTTATACACTTTACTTTGTAGCACGCCCAGTACATTTGACACAGTCACTTACTGTACTGAAATACGTACGTTTATACACTTTACTTTGTAGCACGCCCAGTACATTTGACACAGTCACTTACTGTACTGAAATACGTACGTTTATACACTTTACTTTGTAGCACGCCCAGTACATTTGACACAGTCACTTACTGTACTGAAATACGTACGTTTATACACTTTACTTTGTAGCACGCCCAGTACATTTGACACAGTCACTTACTGTACTGAAATACGTACGTTTATACACTTTTCACGAATAACTAAGCATTTTTTTTAATGAACCATTGAAAAATGCCACTGCAACTGTAGGAATACATTTAAACGGGCAAAGTCACTGAGTTGCGGGCAGTTATGTCGGCTGTCACGAAGATAAAATAGTTGCATGATTTAATGTGCAATGAAAGCGTAGACAATCTGAGAAATGTTTACTTTTCTAATAATTTAATGCACGAATAAAGCGATCAGGCCCGTGCCAATGTTGATGCGGCATACATGTTGATCAATTGGCACCTAGTGTTTTTTTTATTTCAATTCTACGCTGCGAGAGGTAGACGAGACACGCCTGAAATATTTCACATTTATGAAACCAGCGGCGTTCATTCCACAGACGCAAAGTAAGCAATGCTTACCCTGGAAATGTTTCACCCTTTACAGTTTTCGCGTTAACTTTAAACACATTTAATTTCGAGTTTCCCGTTTCCGATTCGAGGAATAGAGTTTTCGCAACTCCCGTACTGTACACGAATAGTGCCGCTATCTAGTACGAGAGCGGCTATGGATGAATCGAACTCGCAAGCAACAACACATCACACGCTCGAGTGTAAGCAGTCGTTCTGTTTGCGTCCTCGATCTTACATTTTCTTATCATTTATAATATGCTTTCTAAATAATATTTAATTTAGTTATCATTACATTCATTTCTTCGTTTCCGTTTTTATAACTGACGTTAGGTATTATAAAACGGTAAATACATGTGGAGGATAAGCAAAGTTGGAAGATTGTGTTCGTTTGTAGAAATGGAAAATAGAACCACAACCCGGCACTAGCAAGACTGAGTGAAAAATATGTTTATTTTAATGATTTTTCATGTTTGAGTTGCCTCAGTACTGAATAAAAGTTATTGCTAGAAAAGTATCTTTGAATTAATATTATAGTTGAATTATAGAGCCTATATATCAACAATTTATTGCCTTGTAAATTGTGTAATGTATGATATTTAAATGGCATTTAGCACAATGTTATCTAAAACACTCGAATATGTGGGGCTTTTATACTTCTTACCCTGTAAAAATCTCACTACACGCTCCCTACTGTATAAAACCTTATGCTTTCGTTAGGCCAAACGCGCACTATGCAGCGTCGTGAAGAAAGTGTATCGACCCAAACTGAGCCAGCAAAGCTCTGCAAGTCTGCCCGTGGCGTCCCCAGAGATTTACTACCGCCTTCTCCGCAAACCTCACCTTACTGATTTTTTTCCCCCGCACCACGCCGTCCCTTCGACCGTATCAAATTCCCATCCCGAACTTTATGCTCGAGCTAAGGCGTCGTGGTCATGTGGCGAGGAGGTCGGACACGCAGCCGGTCGAAGCAGTAAGTAGAGGTACGAGGTGATTTCGGGTGCACTTAAAATTAGGTCGTTTCATCGCCTCCATATGCAGTAAAACAATTTTACATCAAATTCTCGCTTAAAATTTATGTACTCACGTGGGGTCCCGGCTCTACATGATAGGAAATAAAACGAATACATGGGATTATATGGGTGAAATTCTTAGCGACTTGCAAGGAAAAGCCGACCTCCCGTGGCACAGGTGGTTTGTGCGCCACAGATCTGGGGTGCGGGAGGCTCTGGGTTCAAATCCCGGGTAAGGCAAAGGTGGTAATTTAAGTTAGGTTATAAGTTAGTCTGTTAGCCGTCCCCTGCTAAGCTTTCAGTCATAAAATCGGGGGTGTTAAAAAGTCCTTTACAATACAATACAATGAATTAAAAAATTTGAAAACCTGAAAGGTAGAAATATTTGTGCTAAGTAATTATTTTTATTGACATTTATTCTCGTCGGGGGGTTATTCAATTACAAGCTTCTTTGAGCACTAGAAAGATAATCGTGAAAACCTGGATTAAATTTCTTGCCAATAAGATAGATTTGTGGTCGTGTTTAGTAAGGAAATACCTTAGAATAGCGAAGTTGTAGGTATAAATCCTTTATAAAGGATGGATATTAATGACCTCTTTTGGAATAATGTTCATGTTTCCACTTCTGTTTTTGTGATAATGAAACTTCTGGAGTGATAGGGGAGGCGCTAGAAAGTCAAAATGGAATAACACTTCTCTCATTGTTTCCATCGAAACTAGAATACATTAAAAAAATTGTATCCACTGCAATGAAGTAGCAAAAGGCTGTGAATGAGATGGCATGAATACCGATCATTAATATACAAGAGAAAGATGCTTAGGCTTATGTCATCTAAAATTGCATTTATTGAAATGACTATTTGAGTCTAAAAACGAGTTTAAAATATAAACAAGTCCTTCTATTACATTTGATAACCTAACGTTGGCATTAAATTCATTATTAATAGAGTTGTGATAGATATCTAATTATATCATTAAGCGAAAATATATAAGTCGTAATTTAAAGTTTATTATATGAAACTATCTGATGGAACGGCTTGCAGTTTTCTCTGTGGCAATCACCATCCGATTTGGCTTAAAATTGACCGCGAAGGAGAATTCACATTCCAGTGAAACGCTAAACTATTTTTGAAATTTCTTCCTATCGCTCCGCTTTGTGTGAAGGGTTTGGTTGTGAAAATTCTACGAGAATATAAAGTGTTGTTTGTCAAAACGTTTCCAGTTAAGCTTACGAAAATGGTATGTTACAATCGTCATTTGCTACAGTAATGTAAAGCCATTGTCTATAATATCCACAACGACTACTCAAATTAAACTTATAATTTATATTTGAATTTTTTTTTTTACTAGAACTGCCTTAAACAACGTGAATGACATTATTTGTTAACAACCCAGAAGACTATTAATCAAAACACATTACAACCTAGTAGAGCACTTATAATTGTTCTTTCATAAAATATTAATTTTTTATAATGTTTGCTCCTGGTCAATGAGAGTAATTTCCTACCTGCATTAATAGCATGAAAAATCTAAATATTGAATGTGCGTGGTTTTACATACTTAAGACCCGATATGAGCATAATATGGAATTGTTTTACACAGTAAAACATATATCCACAATTTTAGTTTTCATTCCTCATTTCAAGTATGATAAATAATGGCCTTCATTAAAATTCCTGCTCTACAATTTCAAGACTTTCTTAAATGAGGAGAACAGGACTCTTAAAATTTCTTTGTCATTTAATTTTTGTTTAAGTTAATGTTATTAAAATAGAGAAAACAAGAAACGTGGATGTATACAAAATACGCGGCACTAAAAGTGATATTTCTAAGACCTAGATATCTGGATTAAAATCACGATGGTGCCTGTATTAAAAAAGACGACAATTTCTATCCGTCAAGTGATAACATTAATTGAGGTTCATTTCACGCACCTTGCAGAGGTACACGCTGGCCATAATTGTAATTGGATTAGCTTTGTCATATCGCTTTCAGTTTGTACATTGCCAAACAGAGTCGCGCATGTTAAAATATTCTCCGTGTAACGAGCGCTTGTGAGTGGATGACAGAATTTTGAATGAAAAAGGATGCTGATCCCAATTACCACATGTGAACAATGCTAGTTATTTCCTCTACGTAGCTGGTGTGGTTGTGAGCAGTTTAACATGCGCTAATATACGTAGCTGGTGTGGTTGTGAGCAGTTTAACTTGCGCTAATATACGTAGCTGGTGTGGTTGTGAGCAGTTTAACATGCGCTAATATACGTAGCTGGTGTGGTTGTGAGCAGTTTAACATGCGCTAATATACGTAGCTGGTGTGGTTGTGAGCAGTTTAACATGCGCTAATATACGTAGCTGGTGTGGTTGTGAGCAGTTTAACATGCGATAATATACGTAGCTGGTGTGGTTGTGAGCAGTTTAACATGCGCTAATATACGTAGCTGGTGTGGTTGTGAGCAGTTTAACTTGCGCTAATATACGTAGCTGGTGTGGTTGTGAGCAGTTTAACATGCGCTAATATACGTCGCTTGTGTGGTTGTGAGCAGTTTAACTTGAGCTAATATACGTAGCTGGTGTGGTTGTGAGCAGTTTAACATGCGCTAATATACGTAGCTTGTGTGGTTGTGAGAAGTTTAACATGTGCTAATATACGTAGCTGGTGTGGTTGTGAGCAGTTTAACATGCGCTAATATACGTAGCTGGTCCGGTTGTGAGCAGTTTAACATGCGGTAATATATGTAGCTTGTGTGGTTGTGAGCAGTTTAACATGCGCTAATATACGTAGCTGGTGTGTTTGTGAGCAGTTTAACATGCGCTAATATACGTAGCTGGTGTGTTTGTGAGCAGTTTAACATGCGCTAATATACGTATGTTGTGTGGTTGTGAGCAGTTTAACATGCGCTAATATACGTAGCTGGTGTGGTTGTGAGAAGTTTAACATGCGCTAATATACGTAGCTGGTGTGGTTGTGAGCAGTTTAACTTGCGCTAATATACGTAGATGGTGTGGTTGTGAGCAGTTTAACATGCGCTAATATACGTAGCTTTTGTGGTTGTGAGCAGTTTAACATGCGCTAATATACGTAGCTGGTGTGGTTGTGAGCAGTTTAACATGCGCTAATATACGTAGCTGGTGTGGTTGTGAGCAGTTTAACATGCGCTAATATACGTATCTTGTGTGGTTGTGAGCAGTTTAACGTGCGCTAATATACGTAGCTGGTGTGTTTGTGAGCAGTGTAACATGCGCTAATATACGTAGCTTGTGTGGTTGTGAGCAGTTTAACATGCGCTAATATACGTAGCTGGTGTGTTTGTGAGCAGTTTAACATGCCTTAATATACGTAGCTTGTGTGGTTGTCAGCAGTTTAACATGCGCTAATATACGTAGCTGGTGTGGTTGTGAGCAGTTTAACATGCGCTAATATACGTAGCTTGTGTGGTTGTGAGCAGTTTAACATGCGCTAATATACGTAGCTGGGGTGTTTGTGAGCAGTTTAACATGCGCTAATATACGTAGCTTGTGTGGTTGTGAGCAGTTTAACGTGCGCTAATATACGTAGCTGGTGTGTTTGTGAGCAGTTTAACATGCGCTAATATACGTAGCTTGTGTGGTTGTGAGCAGTTTAACATGCGCTAATATACGTAGCTGGTGTGTTTGTGAGCAGTTTAACATGCGCTAATATACGTAGCTTGTGTGGTTGTGAGCAGTTTAACATGCGCTAATATACGTAGCTGGTGTGGTTGTGAGCAGTTTAACATGCGCTAATATACGTACAATCTTTTTTTTTTGTACGCTGTTCACGGTAAACCGAGCACGTTTTCAAGTCCTGCTGTAGATCTACTTGTATGCACAGTTTGAATTCTTCCGCCATATGCAGCACCAACTTTGACGCGGGCCTAATCACTTTATTCGTGCGTCGTCTACAAATAAAATCCTTATATTATTAGAAAAGTAAATATTTTACAGATTTGCGAGTTATTGATCTTATATCCATTTAAGAAAACAGAAAACTAATGTATTAGTTTCAGTGTTCTCAGAAGATCTTCTAACGCTTTTATTGAACATTAAATCATGGAATTACTTTCTCTTCATCGCTGCCAACATTACTGGCCGCATCTCAGTGATTGTGGCCGTTAAAATATATTCGCGTGGTTACAGTGGCATTTCTCAAAGGTTGATGTAAAAAAAATGCTTAGTTGTTCGTGAAAAGTGTATATAGGCTGTTCACGGTAAAGTGAGCACTTTTTAAGGCGCCCCCCCTCCCAACAGGCTTTAACCACTAATAAATGTATCTTATTGCAGCATCAGCCATTAAATGTTGAGGGTGGTGAAATGTATACACTGTGTTTATTCGTCATAAAGCAATTTTTACATTAAAAAGCAGCAGGAAGATGGAAATAGGATGAAAGGAAAAATTTAGAAGGGGTTTGAAAAGTGTTCACTTTACCTTGAACAGCCTATAAATTGTTTGTATTTCAATACATTTAGTGACTGTGTCCAATGTACAAGTTGTGCTACAAAAGGAAATGGGTTTCAATGTTTGACTTTGGAAAGAACAAAACTAGGGTCCAATTTAAGGAAACCCTTCAAATGCGAGAAGAAAATTCGTTTTTTTTTCCTTCTTATAAATAATTACTGCGTTTTATACAAAGTAGGAAAAAATGCATCATTTTGTTCCGAGAGCATAGCGATAATCTCGTTCTTGTGCGTACGGATTCCAATATAAAATTATTTCATTTTTAAAAAAAATTAATTTTTATTATTGGAGTGTTACTGGGAATGTTCAGTTCCGAATAAAATTTTATCACACGAATATACATGCATTATGTAGTTACTAATTTTCATATCCCCACTTGAAAGGTTATATCTTTCATACAAATTAATAATTTAGAACTGTGTACTAAGTTTCATCCCGTGTTTTTTGTTTACAAATATATGTTAATTAAATTTATGTTTAATTTTTAGGTAACTAGACCTGAGTTCTAGTCAAGGTATCACTTAATTATATTAAATATCATTTTTCAAGTATATCAACTGGAACACTAAAATATGGTTTATCTGTACAAATATAAATTAACCATACGTAAACTATAAATTTAAAGAAAAAATATCCAAATTTAATGCGAAAAATTATAAATTTAAGTTAATATTTTTCAAAGTGTCACGATAGGTACAAATAATTAATTTTATTTATTCACATATAAATATACTTATAATATTAATTAATTGTTATGCTTGGAGGCAAACCATGGCATTGCATTTAATGGTGAAAATCCTGGAAGTTAAATTAGATGTCGTTTTGTGGTGAAATGAGTGCTTTTGAGAGCCCAGACTGGGATCTGGTTTTGTCCATTTCATATCCTTTCACGATTAAGGACCCGACCACTTCACACCTCGATCAAGTTTAATTTAAAAATTATTAAGGACGAGAATGTTATTCTATAGACAACTCGAGGTAAAAACTGAGCGCTTTCTACAGGTTGTCAATGAATGAGTGTTACAAATGAATAGGGGTGGTACATGGGAAGAAGTGGAAAATATTTTATTAATGTACCCATGTCTACAAATGCCTCGTTATACGAAAGCACGGTGATACCAGCGAGCAGGACAAGTCGGCAACCCGGCGGCAACCGAGCAGCACATGCAGCAGCATGTACCGGTCATTTCATGTGCAGGTTGAAGGTTGTTTTGCACTGCCGCATTTGACGCACAGCAGGAGGTCCCATTGTCTCGCCACCTCGCTACCCCGACATAAGGCCTTTGAATATCTACCTTTGGGGGCCACGTAAAAACAATGGTGTAAGACACTCCTGTGAATACCAGAGAAGATAAGAACTCGAGGCAAGGTTTCGTGCAACGTTAGAAACCATCTAGAACACGCCAGCCATCTTCAATGATGAGCTCCGCAACATGCTGCAGCACTGCAGAGCAAGCGTCGAATGCGGAGGATACAATTCTGAGCAGCTGCTGCACTCTCTCTGTGTGTGATAAACCTGTTTACAATACTGATTCACGTGGATATTTCTTATTACATGACGCCACCCTTGCACGCTATAATCGCCATTTTGCCGGGTATAAGGAGGCATATCCGGACATGGGTAGGCCTACCTTACGGCCAGGCTTCACCATGCATGGGCGTATAGGGAATCAAAGGCTAAATTCGGACAAAGATCTCTCAGTATATTTTTGTGGTAGTGTTTCCAACTTAAGATTTTTGCTAGAGATTGAACTCATCTAGATTTGTAAACCTTCCATTTTTTTTTTTTTAAATTTCAAATGTACGTTGACATTATTTATACGATTGTGACATTTTATAAATAATGAAAAAGTGCACTTAAATTTTAAAAATTAAAATTTGAATGGTTTACAAATGTAGATGCGTTTAATCTTTAACAAAAAAAAAACCCTTAGTTGAAATTACTATCACAAAAAAACCACTGAGAGATCTTTGTCCGAATTTAGCCTTTGATTCCATATACCCCCATGCATGGTGAAGCCTGGCCTTAATAAAATATGTTCCATTTCATCTCATGTACGACCTCTACTAATTTGCAACACTTATTCATTGACAACCTGTATAGTCCTATCCAACCCGTACAGTCCCCGTGTCCTTGACAGAAGATATATTGCATGTGAAGGATATTTATAGTCAGCACCATACACAACGAGGAATCAGTGGCCGGGCTTTGTGCGTCTTCCTAGTAATAAATCTGATTTGTTGAAGTTTGTGATCCTCTCATTTTTGACTGATTTATGGTGACAGCACTGAACAAGCTTCACGTCATTTCCTGGTCGCGAGAAATGCGCTTTTTACATTTCATACATTTGTAAAACTCTGCCATTGTGCCATTGGTTCGTTGGACGCCGTTTATAACATTCGAAATAAACATCCAAGTCGTCAGTTGTTACCTTTGAAGTGATATTTCTCTTTTTTTTTTTTTTTTTTTATTCGGTTATCTGAGAGAGGTTTCGAAAAAAATACTCCCTAATGCAGTCGTTAGTCTTCAAATCATTATAGTTTTCAAAATATAACACTCAAATTCCGACACAAGAGTGTTATAGTCGAGATCAAAGTGTTGAATAAAGAGTCTAAGCGCGGCAAACTGCACTTGTCTAAAAAGCTACGAAAAAAACCAAAAACAACTTTCCCTCTACAGTTTATGGTTTAAACTATTAATTAAATGAATGTTAACTGATTCGCTTGAATGAACCAAAAAATATTTACGAAGTCTGACCCCTATTTTCAACAAAATTCAGAGTACAAATACTCGCTCGCCTGTTTATAAATCGCACTCATGCTGAATCCGTATGTTCTGCAAACCATACAGAGTGCGTTAAAAGCAATTTGATTGGAAAAAATCTAGAAGCATAATTTGGGAAACTGAGATTGTTGAGTGGTATATTTTGAAAAGTATAATGAGTCGAAAACTAATAACTGCATCAATGGGGCACTTCTCGACAGCTCTTTCAGGTAACCAATTTAAAAAAAATAGATATGACTTAGACACATCAGAATATTGCCATTAAATTCTTCTCGTTCTTATTTTTCTTCAAAAAAACTTATACATTTGTAAATTTTTTATCTTTTCAAAACCAATGTAATTAATATTTTCTTCTTCAATTATTTATTATTAATCTTTAGCCTCTAGATCATCTTGCAGCAATCTTCTTCTGTTTTATATCATTAAAATATTCATACTCTTAGACACACGTCCATCCTTGGAGGCGGTGAGAATTGCTCTAACGAAAAAATTAGTTCTATCATCTTACATTTGCTTTACTTTTGTTGTCTCCAGTCCTACTATTGGCTGTCGTCTGACCATGACACACATCTCCGCCAATCAGAAATGGCGAGACGAAATGCAGCCAGGATAATTGTATTTAGTACTCTTATTTAATGAGAATTGAATGTCGAATCCCTTCTAGGAAAGAAATGAAAAAATAACAAACAAAATATTATTACTGAATACTGTCTAGAAACCAACGAAAAATACTTAGGCCCTACACATTATCTCTCTGTCGATAAACTATTAAAATTACCAAAGATTATACTGTTATCTCATATAATAAAGCGCAACTTGTAATAATATTAAATGATGTCGCAACATAAACACGTAGTATTTAATTATATATAGACCCCTGATGAAACTGTCTATGATAAACGGTACATACAATCCCGAAAATCTGCAATGTTATATGCTTGGCACTAGCACAGTGTACATCAGAATATTGAATGACTGCGACACTTGAACTCATAAAAGGATTCGGGTCTAAACTGGTTACTTGCTATTTTCGCCAAATTTGTATCTTTCCGCCGCATTGTCAACATACAAACATTGCCATTTGCTTTACAGGCGGAAGGCTAACATTCAGTGTTAGAGTTTTTATAATATAGTATTTACTCAAACATACGTGTGAAAAGTAATATAAACATTACTTAAACATTTATCCGAAAATGTATATATATAGATATGTGTGGTATTAGTTTATGTATGGTTGTTTATTATACACTGCAGTCAGTTTATGTTCACTCTTTACGATGCCACAAACAGAGAACACTATTTTTTGATGAGACCATTAACTAAAATAATAATAACCGTATACCATCAAGGAAAGCGTTGCCAGATTCGTGAAAGGGATGAAAGAAAGTGTAAACTAAAAAGACACCATTTGTCTTTTCAGTTTATTTACAACACGATGATCTTCATACGATAGAAATTCAAAAAATTGGTCTGTACAGTTAGGCCCACTCAGAATCGTACGTGTAACATTTATCATTTGAGCAATTGGTATAGTCCTGTTAACAAAATCTGCACAGCCCAATGCTCTACGGTAGCTCGTTAAGACTACACCGATACACCAGTATTTTGTAAACTCCTCCCACCACCGCTCCAACGCCATGGTGTTTGTCCGGGAGCACCCCGATCAACCCCCTCCCCCGAGCACTTTTGAAATCAACCTTACAAAAATTTTACTGCCGCTGCCTGCATATATTTTAACGGGGTGCACTAAGTGGCATGCGCCCATTGAAGTTGGTAACAATAGAAAGAAAATAGTTCCATAACTTAACGTCGAATAAAAAGTGTTAGGTAACCATTTGTGACATCTTTAAATAGGTTATTTCGATTGCTGTTGTTTTATTTTATGCATGATGGTGTAAAAACGACCAGAATTTGTAAAATATTTCCTTTTCTTAAAATTCCATGAGACCAATGACCGTGTTAATTTTACATAAGTCGGAGGGATACGTAACGTGCATACAAAGTTCCCGGTAGAACCGGCGCTGGCCTCCCCATCCTCCTCTCTAGGTGGCGGATACCTATTAAAAAGTTCATACCTAGAGCGCTACTGTCTAACATTTACATTTAACTCCCACAAAGCGAAAGCTAAATCGGACCTTTTTGTTCTACAATTTTGAAACCGTCATTCAGTCCGAAAGGGTTCGAAACTACACTAAACTACACACACACACACACAAACACACACAGACACTAACTACAGCGTCCGCGCTTTGACTTCTTTCGCGTTTGAAATAAGCATGACGGTGTCCCCATTATCTACCTGAAACACTCCCCGCCACCTCGCCAACGAGCCCAAAAGGCATAGTGGAACCACACTGCAGACAATAGCAATACTTCACATCTCATCATCCTTCCTTCTATACTCTGTTCACGGTAAAGTGAGCACTTCTGAAAGCCCTACTTAATGTCTACTTACATACACGTTGTGTATTCTTATGCCTTATGTAAAATTAACATTGCCATGGGCCTCATCACTTTATTCATGTGTCGGTCAAGTAAAACTGTAAAGTAATTATAAAAGTAAACATTCTATAAATCTGCTAATTTTTACACACTGAGGCGTTAAAAAAAAAAAAAAAAAAAAAACAGAAATGGTATGAAAATATTTAAATTATTACAAAAGGTTACCTAACCCTTTTTATTCGAGGTTAAGATATGGAACTATTTTCCCTCCATCGTTACCAACTTTACTGGGCGCATGTCATTCAGGGCGCCCGTTTAATATATATGGAGTGACTTTTTTTTTCTAAGGTTGACTTCAAAAGTGCTCACTTTATCGTGAACAGTCTTTAGAATCTTAGCTCCAGGAACAATCGTGCATCACTGTCGTCCACAGCACTCTCAGTAAATGCCTTCCCGAGGTGAGAAAAAAATTCACGTTGGACGAGGATTCATGTGCCAAACTAACGGCGCTAACACGGGGCTCGATAGGAAGATAGTGGTATAAGTAACACGGAGTGCAGACATTCCCTTAGACCCCAAACACGTGAGAGAAGTTACAGTGGCAGGTTGGCAACAAACGTTTCTACAGATAACGCAGCCACGTGGTTTTCATAGCCACACTGTCAGAAAATTGTCCGTAAAATTACGGAAAGCACCGGTCACAAATTATCCAGACTTCTTCCTGGAATTATGGATTCTTCGTTTCATTCAATAACGTCCTCTCCGTAAATTTCTTATTAATCTACGTTAAATCACGGAAAGTGTCCATAAACTTGTAAGTTTTTTTTTAATCTCTTCCTTATGAGAAGGGAAACAAAAATACGCTTTACTTTCGTTATTCGGGTGTTTCACTGTGCATAAAAATTGCTATAAAAAGTTTATCAAATCTTGCCCGGTAGCAGGATTCAAACTCTCAAGACAAAATTCGCAGTCCAACACCTAATGCAATTTTTTACAACTATTTTTTCCGTTGTTTTTGACGAGTTGAAGTTGACGAAGTTCAAGTTGGACCAACTTGCTGACAAATTCCTAGTGCGACAAGCGAAGTGTAAATCTGCCGCGGAAGGGTCGAGGCGCGAACCCACGACCCCTCGACTACAACTCGCCCCCCCCCCCCCCCGACCACTGAGTTATGGGGGCAGGTTTTTCAGTCAACCTAACACTCTTTCATAAGTAGCAGTGTTGAAAATATGGGATTCATGAGGAATGATGTATGTACCTCTCAGCTGCTAGTGGTTGCGAGTTTGTTGGATTATTTCAGGTTTACAAGCGAGGTTGAGAAAAAAACGTATTGAAGTCTGCACACATTTACTGCGACGCACGACAAATTAGAAGTGGGTCACCTATGTCCACTACTACGAGAACACAGGTTCTGTTGGTGTCTGTGTTAGAACTCACCATCGTCCTATTGGTCCATACTACACCGGACACTACCCCGTTCTTTACAGCGTTCATTATTGGCCGGTCATCAACCAATGGGGAGCAGAGCTGATATTGACCCAAGCAAATGCTCTTTAACGTACAAAAAGGATTTACAATCAATCATGTCCCTTTGAGTAGCTATAGAAAAATTAATTTTATCGTTAGCAATATAATTGTTACTGCGCTGTCGTGTTCTTGCGAGGAAAATGTTAAACACTAGCCGAACAAAGAGTGCACAGCGATGCGATAATTGTTCTGAACAACAAAGACATTTTCAAATTAGATTTTGCTCGAGTGTAGCTCAAGCAAAACCTAACATACTATACTAAGTGTTAATGTATTTCACTTTGCATACCAGAGAAATTAAACAAAGTTTAAATATTTTGTCCTGTAGTGGGATTTCAAAATGAACCAGAAAATAAACTCTTATTAACTCGAACCTCTCACTACGCCTTTACACTAAATACTGTATTTCATAAATATGGATTTTACGCGAAATACTGTATTTCGTAAATATGGATTTTACACGAAATTGCCGCCCGCAAGTCGTGTTAGAGCGACAGCTATTTTGTTTTATTTACTGTTTAACGACGTTAAAAAAAAGTTTATTTTCGTTGTGTGCGTATTTCACTGCGTACACAGAAGGTTTTGTCCTGCAGCGGAATTTGAAAAAGGAATCGAAGAATTGGCACTCCATGAGTGCCTACTGCTATTTTACACGAAGTAGAAATTGTGAAGATGGGATTTTATACGCTTCAGGTACCATCCGCATTATTCGTATCTTAAAATCGAAGCGGTAAGAATACGAAGAGCTTCCGTATTTATTACTTACGGAGCTCATTTCCGTTATTCGTCATTACGGAGCGACTTTCCTTAAATTTCCTCTACATCTCCGTAGGAGTTTCCGTGAATCTACGGAAATCCCTAAGTCAAACCGGCGAGGCCAGGTGCAAGCCCTCCTTCCCTCCCGAACTAGTTAGTCCCTCCTTCCCACAACGCAATCACTAGAGACGTGCGAAATTGCAATCAGGATGAACTTCACAGAACTATGTAGACCGAAGCCTGCGTCGTTTTTTACCATTGGCTGCCGCACATATGTGAAGCCAAGCCCTATCTAACTCAACTGCACGCGATTGGTTTGGGGAACACAATTGTGAAGTGTCCATTTATTGGCGCAGAGTTAGCCAGGGCGTGTCAGATAAAGCGAAGTGCAAACGTACATGTGTTAAAGTTCGACGAGTCCCCAAATAATAACGCGAATTTTGCAGGTCTATAGCAGTCACTTTTCCTCATCTCTATGTATTAGTCACCGACTTTCTCCTGGAAGTTTCCAAAATATGAAGGACTGCTGAGTCGCAATAGTATTTATATAAAACTATAATGGGTTTGAGCATATTTTTGTAATAAAAAAAAACTATGCCTCTCCCGGTAGTGTACATAAAACTGCACTAATTTATTTATTATGTAACTCACACAGTTTAAAGAAATAGCTTAATACCTATGCCTATAAAAAGTAGCTAATGAATGGTACTGATAAATAGTATTCTGCAGCGACTGAAATATAATAATTTGTTATTTAAACACTATATTACAGAATTAATCTTTTAAACTAAATCAGTTTTTAATTATTTTAAATATTTTAAGTATCTTAAGGTATTAAATAAGTTCAAATATAAAGTTTTAAAAAAGACCACGATATATTTGTAAATCTTAATAACGATCCCATTTCCACTGCGTACTCTGAACATTTACTGTCGGTCTGTTTATCGTATCGTATCAAAAATAACCCACACAATGCATACGAACCAAAATTCTTAATAGTGTAAAAAATATTGTTATTGCTAACTGCGATTTTACAAAGGGATATTTCATATAAATTCTGAAAAAAGGAATATATATATCCTACATGTTTGTAATAATTTTTTACACATTTGACTCAGTACGACGACTTGTTGCGTAGTATTATCACAGTAAGGCCTCATGCATCGTAGTATTATTGCATTAAGGCCTCGTGCATCGTAGTATTATTGCAGTAAGGCCTCATACATCGTAGTATTATTGCAGTAAGGGCTCATACGTCGTAGTATTATTGCAGTAAGGTCTCATGCATCGTAGTATTATTGCAGTAAGGCCTCGTACATCGTAGTATTATTGCAGTAAGGTCTCATGCATCGTAGTATTATTGCAGTAAGGCCTCATGCATCGTAGTATTATTGCAGTAAGGTCTCATGCATCGTAGTATTATTACAGTAAGGCCTCATACATCGTAGTATTATTGCAGTAAGGTCTCATGCATCGTAGTATTATTGCAGTAAGGCCTCATGCATCGTAGTATTATTTCAGTAAGGTCTCATGCATCGTAGTATTATTGCAGTAAGGCCTCATGCATCGTAGTATTATTGCAGTAAGGCCTCATGCATCGTAGTATTATTGCAGTAAGGTCTCATGCATCGTAGTATTATTACAGTAAGGCCTCATACATCGTAGTATTATTGCAGTAAGGTCTCATGCATCGTAGTATTATTGCAGTAAGGCCTCATGCATCGTAGTATTATTTCAGTAAGGTCTCATGCATCGTAGTATTATTGCAGTAAGGCCTCATGCATCGTAGTATTATTTCAGTAAGGTCTCATGCATCGTAGTATTATTGCAGTAAGGCCTCATGCATCGTAGTATTATTGCAGTAAGGCCTCATACATCGTAGTATTATTGCAGTAAGGCCTCATACATCGTAGTATTATTGCAGTAAGGTATCATGCATCGTAGTATTATTGCAGTAAGGCCTCATACATCGTAGTATTATTGCAGTAAGGCCTCATGCATCGTAGTATTATTTCAGTAAGGTCTCATGCATCGTGGTCTTTCGTAGTTTTTACGAAAAAATCGCCAACTTTAGAAATAACGCCCTTCAACGGGCAGTGGAAAATACCTGACATTGAAATTACGTGATTTCGCCCTTTCATTCTCGCGTTTCTGGCGTTGCAAATCAGAAGTGTTTTAAATTCGTGTTGTACTTTACCTGGCAAAGGACCTGTTTGGTTCCCAGAACCAATGAGCTGCAGTCTTCGTGTTCAGCGATCGGTCATAATGTAGTACAGTAGCGTGGTTTAAGAATCAGTTTCTCTCAGTGTAGACCATTGGTCACTGGGAGCCTCGCGGAGTACAGCACCTGTCAAATATAAGCTTCCTGTGCAACATGTTTAAACGGACACATCAAGGAGGCAGCGAGTAGAAGGCCTCGATGAAACAGCTAAGGCGCGGTGTTTTGCGGATGGAAATTAACCCATTCAGACCCAGTGTACACTATCGTGTACATTACGAACGTGCATAGGCTGTTCGCGGTAAAATGAGCACTTTTGAAAGTCCTGCTTAAGATCTACTTGTATGAACGTTGTGTCTTCTTACACCTTATGTAAAATTAACATTGCCATGGGCCTCATCATTTTATTCATGCTTCGTTCAAGTGAAACTGTGAAATTATTAGAAAAGTAAATATTTTACAAAGCTGTTCATTTTTACACTTTGATGCAGTAAAAAAAAAAAAAAAAAACAGAAGCGAATGAAATAATTTAAGTTATCACAAATGGTTACCTAACACTTCTTATTTGACGTTAAGATATGGAACTGCTTTCAATTCATCGTTACCAACTTTACTGGACGCATGTCCCTCAGTGAGCCAGTTAATACATATGCCAGGCATGAACAGTGACATTTTTCTAAGCATGATTTCTGAAGTGCTCACTTTATCGGAACAGCCTTTAATCGTTGTATAACTGAGAAGTAAGTGAAGTAAAGGTTTTGAGTTTTATAAATTAGTGTTTAACTTAATTGAGCTAATAGAACCCATGTTATAGTAGAACATCTGTAGCGCCAACCCTAGGCCATTGGTGCATGAAAGCATTATATTTGTATAATTTTTGCCATTACTTGTTTCACAGCTAATTTTTCAAACTTTTTGGCTCATCAAGACGTAAATAATATATTTTAACACCTTCTTACGTTGTTAGATATTCATTGCCGCCATTATTCTCGGAGCACTAATTACAGACAAGAAAACAACAATTGTTTATTTTATTCCATCAGTGATCCGAGAATATTGTCGGCAGTGAATATCTAACACCGCAAGTAGGTGCTAAAAGTTGTTATTTAAGCCTTGACGAGCTAAAAAATTTGAAAAACCCGCTGTGAAACAAGTTACGAAACAAATTATATAAATATACTGTTTTCATGCACCAATGACCTTAACAATGTTGGCGATTGTCCCCAAACGGCATGAACGGATCAAGGGAGATCTCGACCATGATCCGTAAAATGTATCTTCTCGAAGTTGTCGAGATGCATGCATATCGCGTCTCGCAGGCGTGCGGTCGCGAACCCAGATCAAATGGCCGGCGGGACATTAGTTACAATTAAACCTAGATTTGTTGTCCCTCGAGATATGCAGGGAGTTGGTGTGTTGTTGCAGCGAGGTGGCCGAGAAGGCGACACGGAAGCTGCAACAAGCAGCACATTAGTCTTGGACCAGAGGACTAACAAGCCTCGAGATACATCCCTCCCCGGCCCACTACCCCTTCACGCGTTCCCCCCCTCCTTCAGTTACAACCCTCCACGGAGCAAGCCTCTTAAACAACTGAGATTTATAGCTGGAGCCAGGCGCGTGGACCGCCCCTCCACCCTCCAGCAGGCTTAACCATACGCCCCTCGGTACTTACTAATGACCTGTCCCAAGCTGGAACTGTCTGTCTTAATCCCCGCCCTCCTGCCGGCGGGAATTACCTTGCGCCGTCCAGGAGCGCGGGGACTACGCTCTAAGTGTCACGTCTGGACAAACGACTCGTTTTACACTTCTCTATTCTAATTTGACAAATATTTCTCTTCCTCGCCGTGTATTTGCCGTGAAAAATTAAGTTAAAAAGGGGATTCTTCCACATATATATAAAGTACTAGGTGACCCACGAGACTTCGTTTGCATGACATTTAGGATTGGTATATTTCTATTCACTAAGACACTGAGGCCACACTTTGAATCGCTCTAGCCACTGAGCCACTGCAGCCCCACTTCATATATTTATATCCACTAATCCACTTCTGTCCCACTGGGAATAGCTCTGGCCACTGGGCCACTGCGGCTATTGGGAAGGAATGGAAAACAGGCCACAGACAAAAGAAGAAAGGAAAAATTACGGAACATTTTTTTAACAATGCTTTTTTATGCAGTATAATTACAATAAGAATTTTCCTGGAGGAATGAGATATTTTCCTTTAATAAAAAGTAGCCTATGTCACTCTCCGATCCTTCAACTATATCTGTGCAAAAAATCGCGTTTATCCGTTGCTCCGCTTTGACGTGAAAGAAGGACAAACAAACACGCTTTCCCATATATATATATATAAACATATATATATATATATATATATATATATATATATATATATATATATATATATATATAAGGATTCGTGTTTTGTGCCTGCATAAATACTATGTGCATTTCAACCCTCTTCATAAAAAATATTATTTTAAGTTGCGGGGACAGATTTCTGCGGCTCTTAATAAGAGGACCATGTAACTGCGCTTCCAACGTCAAGAAGCGAGGGAGCGATACGGGCGACAATAACACGCACGCCTAGCACGTCATCGCTCCTACGCGCAAGACGTGCAGTGTTTCCGTCCTAACTCTTTACTGTGTAAACTGGATCTGCATGTAACTGTGGGGTTTTGTTACACGCATGAAAGTACGCAGATCACAAACTACTTGCCTATAACTGTACTTTTCTCTTACCGCTTAAAGAAACTCCATAGGCAAGCTTTACCACATTCCCGATATTTTTTTCTCCGTTCATAAACTTATTAAAATAAAACAAATTTTATATACAATAGTTGTTTATCCTTTCTAGCAAAACTTAGTATTTAAAGAACATTTATTTAACGAGACACGCGTTTACGCGCAAATAACGATTTCACAGAAAACGTTTCAGTACATAGGACCCTTAATATTTAGGTGTTGAGAGCCGATGAGGGTGAATCTGAGTGAGCATGGTGCAGTGCCGGAATGCAAGACAGGGGTAAACGGGCGATCCCCGGGAAAAAACGGCATCATCCGACACGATTCCCCGCGTGCGCGACAACCCGGAAGCGACCCCGCCGGGAAACGAGCCCGGTTCGTCTTGGTGGGAGGCGAGTAGTCTAACCACTACATCGCCGCGGCACCGTCATGTTGTGACTTGTTTCTAAGGTTCATTTCAAAAGTGCTCGCTTTATCGTGAACAGCCTGTACGCCATTTTTCTTCAGTTACAGTCAATTCGTGGTTATATCCTAGTCGCAGTCACTGCATACTTTTGAAAATCAAATAATTGAAAAGCATATATTATATGTTTGGTTGTTATGCACTATTCACGGTAAAGTGAGCATTTTCTGAAGCCCTCTCGTTTGGTATAATAGTCAACAAATATTGTTTTATTGTTGCCTTGGACATTAAATTTCGAGTTCGGTGAAGTATGCACACTGTGTTTATTACTTGCAGAGCAATGCATATTTTGAATAGTGGCGGAATGATGAAAAATGGCTGATAGGAAAAAAAAAAAAACTAGGGCTTCAAAAGTGCTCACTTTACCGTGAACAGCCTACACCGAAATATGTCATTTATAGAGGTATGCGAAACTCGCGTTATTACCGGGCATAAGGAAGACTAAACTTCACAATAGTGTACACACTTGAGTCGACATCTTTTTTCTCGTTTTCCCATTGGCTGCTGGAAATAGCTACCTACTCAGGCATTTTCTCACTTAATCCATGCGACTGGGGCACACAATTGAGAAGTGTTCGCTTATTGGCGCAGAGTTAACCACGGCATGTCATGACAAACGTAATGCAGAGGTATATGTGTTTTACGTCTAAAATATACCCAAATAATAAAGCAAATTTTGCAATCTTCTAGTCATTATTACAAGCTTTTATTAAACTTGCCATGTTAATTAGTTTGTTTGTACGTTCGGGTGAAATCTTGCAAGTCGGTTTTAAACCACTTACAGTTATCCAATTGAGCTGAAATTTCGCAGACATGTGTAGTTCCCACGACAGTACAATATGAAGGTACAATTGAGCTGATCCGATGATGGAGCCGGAAGGTGGCCATAGGAACTCTGCAACTACATACAGTAAACGTCGTATCGAGTTTGTTTTACAGAATCGACTAACAGTGAAATCGAGATGAGGAGCGTCAATGCTGCTGTGCGCGTGCCTTTTTTTTTGTAACGGTAAATGGTTCTGAAATCTGTTATTATAGTTTTCTGCTACAGCATGTCCCGTTTCGGAATGAAAGCGAACTACAACAGGTCGACCACGATACATCATGGGGATCTTTCTTAGGAAGGGAAAGTCATATTCGTGATACAAACACAAACACATGGTTGGAGACTAAAAAGTGGAAATAAAATTAATGTAAAAAAAACAACCTTTAATTTATAACTGCACTAAAAAAGAGAAAAATTATTATAATAGTAACACAGTTTGTAAAACTTGTGAGATGTGTTCGAACAGCCGTAATAAACTTTACTACAAATTAATATTTTCGTATCAATTCATATCTAGTATATAAAAGCTTGGCGCGAATAGTCAGGAGCCTTACTCAAGATGTGTACTTACCACCCTTACTCAAGATGTGTACTTACCACGCTTACTCAAGATGTGTACTTAACACGCTTACGTAAGTGAGTTATGCGTCCACATGCTTTTCGTACTTGTGGTAACATATAAGTAACTTTTTGATTATTAAATTTAACTTATACTTATATTTCAACCCATTCAGACCCGGTGTACACAATTGTGCACATTGCGCACCTGCAGGTAATTTTTGGTCTGTGCTGCACAATGCCAAGCACAATAGCCAATGAACTTACCTGTGGGTAAATGTTTCGCAAACCGTCTTACTGGTCTAGGACATGATTGGTTCATATTTCTGTAGTCGAGCATTTAGCGTACAGCTCATTGGCTGTGACGACTCAAGTGCTGTGTCGACTTAAGTACAGCACACATAATAAAATTAATTGTTTGCAACACTCGAGACTGTAATTTAAGTGGATATCTAAGGGTTAATCTATAAATTATAATAATTCCATTCATAATCAAACTGGATAAAACAGAGATAAAATTGGCGTGCTGGTAATGTCTAGTAAAAATATAGTTCCTATGCAAAACATAATTTCACTGAGTGCGCACGAATGCGGTGCGCTGTCCCTTTGGTGTAATTTTTTAGACGCAGTTAAGCGTTGTTCGCATGAGGCGGAAGAATACACTGGAAATAGAACTTTAGCAAATCTTCAGAAAAGTTGGAAGTAACCGCGAATGGGCTCAACTCCCAACTTTACTGAAGTCCTGCTAAAATGCTACTTCCAGGATGTTAGGGGCCACGGAGGCTGAGCGGTTAGCCTGCTCGCCTCCCAGCAAGGCAATCCGGGTTCACTCCCCACGGCCGGGTCACGTCGGATTTTCGCAAGTGGGAATCGTGCCGGACGATGCCCTTGGTAGGGCGGATTTTCTCGGGGCTCTCCCGTTCCCCCCCCCCCCCCCCGCCCTTTCATTCCCAGCACTGCTCCATGCTCACCGCAATCGCCCTCATCGGCTCTCGAGACCTCGATGTTAAGAGCCGTCGAAATCTCTTCACTCACTCCAGGACGTTCCTCCGCCTCATAGAAAAAAAGTTTGACCAAGTCAAGAAAATTACACGCACTGCATTCGTGCGCACTCCCTGGAATAATATATTGCATAAGAACTATTTATTACTAGACAACTGCAAAATTCGTATTATTATTTGAGGACATGATAAACTTAAAACGCTTTTACTTTGCAGTACGTTTGTCATTGGGCCATTCTTTGATTGGTAGGCCCCGGGTAACTCTACGACAATAAATGACCACTTCACAATTATAAGCCCCAATCACGTGCAGTTCACTCAGAAAGGGAAGGGACTTAACACTAGTTAGCTGCCAATGGAGAAACGACGCTGGTTGAAGTTTATACAGTAGTATGAATTATAGCTTGGCGTTAAAAACTAACGCGAATTTTGCAGGTCCCTATTTGCTACTAAGCATTACCAGCACACATATTTTTTCTCTGTTGTATTGGTGTTAATTATAAATGAAATATTATAACGTGTAGATAAATTGTAAGTAAAAGTTCAATTTAACCAAATATAGGGTCAGTTTACGCTAACAAAAGTTTGAAACGTTGTGACGTTTGGCGTAATTAGAGAACAATCAAATAAATCATACACGGGGTGAATTTTAAAGGGCAAGATTAAAAAAATTAAGCAGAAACCGCGATTGGACTATAGATATTGAACGCCACCTGTTTTCTGCGGAAATATTTATCGCAGACTGTACTTCATTACCGTACGTGCAAAATTGCAAATTTCGTTTGGCTGTTGGCCGCATGTCTGTGTGGGAGGAGATTCCCCGCTTCACTGCGCCAATATGAATCAAGATAACCACACGATGAACGTCAGGGATTGCCCGACAGACACCTAAAACGCGTCAGAGATGAAATTATCCAACCACGAAATAGGTTCTGAACTAATATGCACTGTAAAAAAAAATGGGAAAATTAGCTGACACGTGTAAGGCAATATTCGCAAACTTGTGGGACTTTACTTACAGGTGAGGTAAGATTACGGCACTCTGGAGTAAAATTCACCTACGTGGTAGTGGTAAATGCCATACATGGATGGGAAAACTACCTTACGACGCGTGCATCTCTTCAGCATTCTCAAAAGCTTAGTGGGAAGGGGGACAATCCTTTAACACACTAATATTCACTGATGCTCTCACACTGTCGTAGTGGTGTAATGGATATCGCATCGGCCTATCGTGATAGATGTCCATGATTCACGCTCAATCGCAAGTAAGTGTCGAGGATTTTAGTGTTGAGGTTTCGGTTACTATCCGTCAGAGGTTTTAAGTAATAAAACAATTAACAAAACTAATACTCAGGGTAGTTTTTTAATATAATTTTACTATACAATATAGTTAATCTTCCCTTACTACTTGACTGGGAAATTCCCCCAACATTTGTCAGATACTGGTCCCGTACGATTAGGGAATAGTATTTTAATTGTTATGTAAATTTACTCTATATTTAAGAGGTAATATTACCTTACATGTAGAGTTAATAAGCTTCCCTTGCATGCAAGGTAATTTTAACTAAAAAGAACTTTACAGTATGTTTTGCGGTACAACCAATCGTGAAAGCTTTCGGCGAATGAGAGGTTTCCCCGTGTATAGGATTCCAGAGGTTAAGAGACTGTGTAATCGGGTGCTTTGAAATGTTTGTACGCTACCTGCGAACTAGTTATACTGCAATTATAATACATTTCAAGTTAGTCGGAAGTGCGTTGCTCATAAAAAGTTGTGGGTTTGGGCAAAACTTAAATGTAAACAAACACGTTGATCGCATGTCGACCACGTGACTTGACTTCGACATTTGTAGCGGTCCTGGGTGCATCAGCTTTGTGTACGGGTACAGAAGAGTAATAATAGTCTGGCATTATCTTTAGTTTATGGTTTTGTTTACATTTAGTTTTTCAACAGACCCGCGCTTTTGTACGAATGAAATACTTTCAACAACTTGAATACCCCACATGTTTCTAAATATTGGGACAAACTTCTGCAGGCGATTCCTTATGAAAATATAAGACGAACCAATAGGCTCAACTTATCCCATAAAGTGATTATTAAGGGAGCTGTGCGCCCCCAAAATTTGAGTTTTAAAATGCGCCGCGTTGAAAATATCATAAACCACTTGCGATTAGGCAACAAATCAATTAATGGTGTTATATCTAATGAAGATAGGTATCATTACAACTCTAAAAAAAAACGCGTCCGGTAATACTATCCCCCTTCCTTTTGGAAATGGGTTTTGTCATCCTAGGTTTGCATCAAACTGTGTAAAGGCTGTTCACGATTAAGGGAGCACTTTTTGAAATCAACCTTAGAAAAATGTCACTGCCACTGTCTGCGTATATTTTAACGGGCGCACTGAGTGGCATGCGCCCAGTAATGTTGGTAACGATGAAGGGGAAAATAGTTCCATAGATTAACGTCAAATAAATAGTGTTGAGTAACCATGTGTGCAAACTGAAATTATTATTATTATTTTTTCTTCTTCTTCTAATAATTACCCAGTTTCACTTGACCGATGCATGAATAAAGTGACGAGGCCCACGGCAATATTAATTTTTACATAAGGCGGAGAAATACACAACGTGCGTACAAGTAGATACTAAGCAAGGCTTTGAAAAGTGTTCATTTTACCTTGAACAGCCTATAGCAGTATGTTCTTAGTAGTTTTTTTTAAGGCGGCTGTGCCAACCAGCGTGCCTAAATGAACAAAAAAGGCTGTTTCGTAAGAACATTGTCAGATGAACCGTTTGTAAGATAAATCATGTTGAACTTTCAAAAGCAATCGTGTGTTGCAAACTAAGTAGGCAAACCACACACAGTGTAAGACAATTTAAATTAGGATTTTTCAGGGGCATACAGCTCCCTTAATGATCACTTGACGACAAAAGTGGTACTTATATTTCAGTCTAATATTTTAATCAGGAATACACTGTCAAAATTTGTCCGCGTGTTTTAGAAACACGTTGCATTGTCGTTGCATTAGAAAACGAGGTCATAGTCTATTCGAGGTTTCTTCACATTTTTTAAATCAAATATCCGAAAAATCACCCCATGCATTACGTGTTACATTGTTTTCTAATTATACTATGTATCACAGGTGTTTATACTTGTGCAACAGAAAATAACATAAGAGTACCTTATTTTTCCTGAAATTGATTGTTTTTCAAACTTATCTACAAACTATAATATCTGATTTATAATTAATACGAATCAAGACATTGAGAAAATAGGTGTTTTGGAAATACCTAGTAAAAAATAGTACATATAATCCGTGCTGAAGTTCTACTTCCAGTATATTCCTCCTCGCCATACAAACTGAGAGTAAATAAGTATAGAAAATTACACCAAGGGCTACGCACTGTGAGCACTTAATTGTAAAGGCTGTTCACGATATAGTGAGCACTTTTTAAAATCAACCTTAGAAAAGAGTCCCTGCCCCTACTGCGTATATTTTAACGGGCGCATTGAGCGGCATGCGCCCAGTAAAGTTGGTAATGAAGAAGGGGAAAGTAGTTCCATATATTAACGTCGCATAAATAGTGTTCGGTCAACATTTGCGATTATTTAAATTATTTCTTTCTCTTGCCGTTTTTGTTACGCCTAAGTGTGCAAACATTAGCAGATTTATAAAATGTTTACTTTTCTAATAATTTCACAGTTTCACTTGACCGGCGCATGAATAAAGTAATGAGACCCATGGCGATGTTAATTTTACATAAGGTGAAAGAATACACAAGGTGCAAACAAGTAGATCTTAAGCAGTGTTTTCAAAAGTGCTCATTTTACCGTTAACGGCCAATAAAAATATTTCACATGACAACTATTTCTTACTAGGTGCTACCGACAGACATATTTTCTCGCTGTTTTTAAACATACATGTTTATTATGAATGGCACACTATAATTTGTAAATCAAATATTGGTCCAACGTCAATTTAACGAAAAATAAGATACTTTTAAGTTAACAGAGGCATAAAACACCTGTGCTACATATCACATTTAGAAAATAACTAAATACATCATACATGGGGCGATTTTGGGGAGGTTTGATTCAAAAAACGCGAAGGAACCGCCAATAGACCATATGACAAATATTATTGAACTAAATGTGGACGAATGCGGTGCGTTGGTCCTCTGCTGTAAATTTGTAAGCTTTTTCTTTTTTTCGCATGAGGCGGCGGTATATCCTGGAAGTAGAACTACAGCAAGACTTCAGAAAAGTTGGAGGTGACCGCGAATGGACCATATAATAAGTGTACAATCCTCTCAAAGCAACTGCTCACGTGAACATGGTGCGAGCATAGAACCCGGTTCCTGGTTGGTTTTTACATTGCAGTTGGCAGAGAGGTAGTCCAGTGTTGCAGCACGGAGAACGGCCGCTGCGCACCTCGCATCCGCACTCTGCACCATACTTCCTCCTTATCCCCCCCCCCCCCCAACCCACTCCCTTATTCTTCAATTGAGGTCGAATCAAAGAAGGTAGAGCAATTTATACTTTTTGGTTTGTACAACGCAAAGCCACGGCCTTATGGAAAGCCATCCTAAACTTCTCTCCCGGAGGATGATTAATTACCCTTTTCTCGAGTAGCTTTGTCGTACTCACTCGCACACGCACGCTCTCTCTCTCTCTCTCTCTCTCTCTCTCTCCTCTGTCTCTCTCCTGCTCTGAATACGCCCAACTACACGCTGTTCACAACTAAAGGCTGTTCACGTTAAAGTAAGCACTTTCAAAATCAACCTTAGAAAAAAATCACTGCTCCTACCTGCATATAATTTAACGGGAGCACTGAGTGACATACTGCCAGTAAAGTTGGTAACTATGGTGAGAACGTAGTTACATGTCTTAACGTCGAATTAAAAGTGTTGGGATGAACGTTTGCACAAATTTTAATTATTTATATTCCTTTCATGATTTATAACACATATAAGTGAAAGAATGGGCAAATGTGTAAATTATTTACTTTGCTAATAATTTCACCGTTTCAGTTTACTGACGCACGAATAAAGTGATGAGGCCATGGCAGTGTTAATTCTACATAATGCGGAAGAATACGCATCGTGCATGCAAGTAGATCTTAAGCATGGCTTTCAAATGTGCTCATTGTACCGTCAGTAGCCTATATTTCTAATTGTCGGTTTCTAGCGTCCCACCAAGGCGATCCGGGTTCAACCCCCGGATGGGTCACTCCGAATTTTCGCATGTGGGGATCGTGCCGGACGATGCCGTCCGTCGGCCGGTTTTCTCGGGGCTCTCCCGTTTTCCCCGCCCTTTCATTCCGGTGCTTCTCCATACTCACCTCAATCATCCCCATCGGCTCTCAAGACCTCGATGTTACGAGCAGTCCAAATCTCTTCGCCTGCACTCTTTCTACCCTTTTGACACACGTATAATTAAGGGCGTGTTCCAGTTCACAGTTTAGTTATTTAGTGTGGTTCAATTGCAATTTTTTTGACAGGCACTTGTTTACCACATGGGCGCTGTTTTTCGAGCAAACTTGTAGACTGCGTTGGATAACACGCACTATCGCGGCATCTACGTGAAAAAATTACGCGAAAATAGATTAATTAATTAAATACCTATCTGGAAAAAAAACACGTTGTATGGGAAACTTTGAGGTTGCGTTGAAACAGCGACAGATTCCACGGCGTTTTATTGGAATTAAATTCTTAATGCAGGGACATACTAATATACAAATGAATTTAATTATGTAAATTCATTAAAAAAAAAAGTGCATATGAGTACCTGTAGTATGAACCTGTCACCGCATTTTTCTTTGCCCATCGCTTTAAGAACAGCGAGTGAAGAAATTTGGGTTGATCTTAACTACGAGGTCTTGAGAGTCGACCAGGGTGAAGCGAGGTGAGTTATCGAGCGGTGCCGAAACGCAGGGGGGGGGGCGGGCTGAGGATATGGGAGATCCCTGAGAAAACCCGCCGACCAGCGTCATCGTCCTGCACGATTCCCTCATGCGAAAATCCGGGGGTGACCGTTCTCCGGAAATTGAGCCCAGTTCGCCTAGTTGGGAGGCAAACAGTCTAACCACATGCACCACCGTGGCCCCATAAATATGGCGGCGATTTGGGTTATGGTCAGTTAGATTTTAGTGAGTTTTGTTACATACTGAATACTGAATACTGAACCACCTAAAAATGTCACCATTTTAGTAATCTAAATCGGCTCACGTGGTCACTTAGTAAATTAAAACCGCTGTTTGTAACACTGCCTTACACTCTTACGGGCCTTATCACTTTATTAATGGACCATACAAATGAAACTTTGAAATTGTTAGGATAATAAATGTATCAATAATAAGCAAAATTTTACTTTAATATATATTAAAAAGAAACACTAACTTCGTGTCGGAAAATTTCAACATTAGAGCCACAAGACAACTTCAAGTGTTAGAAACTATTTTATTAATTCGGTCCCACCTTAACCAGTAACATGTACGCCAATGTGTGACGAAGCATACATTTAGACCAGGGGGCAGATTAAATATATATTTCTATGGGTGCAACGCGATATATTTATGTACAAGCGCTGCACCGCAGTTTAATTAAATGGGACCTGAAATTCGCGTTATTATATAGCATCAGGCTGTACTTCACAATTATCTATATCCGCCAGCCGGCGTCATTTATCCATTGGTTGCCGCCTAAATTTGAAGTCACGGCATTTCTGACTGAACTGCACGTGATTGGGGCAGACAACAGTGAGGTGTTCATTTATTGGCGCAGAGTTACCTGGGGCGTTTCAAATAAGGTACGGCCCAATGAAAAACATATACTAAAGGTACGTGTGTTTTAAGTTAAATGTGTCCCGAACTAATAAAGAGAATTTCGCATGTCTCTAGTAATTAAATATGAACAAACAGAGAAGCACGTGATCGCATGGTCGACGCAAACTACAGAGAAATCTGCGCAAACGGAATATTGTTCTTGCTACGCACACGCCGTCGACACATGCACCCTTTCAAAACATTGCTGCCATTAGAGTGGTGCTTGCACTTCGGCAGATTGTAAACCACGTCAAGAAAATGCGTGTACAAGATTTAACTGATTCTCAGTTTCAGAACCTTCGTGAAAATGTTTACTTAATTGGTTGGATGTTGATTCGTTATCGTTAGGGATAGGAAAAATTCGCGAGTTCAATGACATGTAGGATAGATTCCACAGCCATGTGTATACTCGAGCCTCAGATTTTTGTTGATTGGCTGCTGCCCCATAGAGTAAGTAGCCAGAGTTACTTCACACCTGGCAGTATAGCACTCGCTACTTGTTTTCTTGCAAGTCTGCTATTGGCCCGGAGTCATCCAGGGCATGTCTAATAAACTGCGATCCAATTGCAAAGTCAGTTTCAGTATACACTTGTTTTACGTATATCGTGTCCTGAAATCGTTATCCCTAGTTATCGTACACAAAAAGAGTCTTGTTTCACTAACTTTCGAAAGGGTAAGGTGAAGATTGGTGATTACAACAAACAATCTTCACAGCATGCAACTGGACCAGTTTGAGAACGTTACAAAAACAAAAAACATTTCACTTAAACCAAAATATTCAACTTGAAAACTGCACCGATTGCATAATGCTTCAGAAAAAAAAACAGTATTAGTAGTCACCAACGCTACTATCGCAAATAACTCACGATGCGACGTCTCTTCTTTGCTAGCAAAAAATGTAAAACTGCTTTTCAAACTGCACATACAGTAGGTCTGTAGTGTAGTTGGTATTATGTTGCATTAATTAAAATCTCCATTTCTTGTCTGCTGAAAGTATGTAATTTTCCACTTATAAATCACTTATTGTCACGCCTCATAAATTAGTTAAACTGATGGACTGTCCATGTCCATACGGCGCTGTATAAACAAAACACGTGCCATAGACGAAGCTATGCACAGACGGCCGGGCAAAAAATCAATACCTGTTAGCCGAAACGGACCCTAATACTTTCAAAGGCTGCCTGTAATGCCCAAACGACCCTGTTACGAAGGGGGAATGGAGTTTCTTAACACTAAATACTTGCGTCTGGTATTTATATTTAATTCCAGCTGTGATTATTGGAGCAAGTGCAAAGCAATTTTCGTTGGTTTGCGCTCTGTCCGAACAAATACTTGTATGCACGTTGTGTATTCTTCCGCCTTATGTGAAATTAACATTTCCATGGTCCTCATCACTTTATTAATGAGTCGGTCAAGTGAAACTGAAATTATTAGCAAAGTAAATATTTTACAAATCAGCTCATTTTTTACACTTAGATGCATTCAAAATAACAGAAAGTGAAATTAATAATTGAAATAATCAGAAATGGTTACATAACACTTTTTAGTTGACGTTAATATGTTGAACTACTTCCCATCCATCGTTATCAACTTTACTAGGCGCATGTCACTCGGTGCGCCCATTAAAATATATACAGGTTGGGGCAGTGACATTTTCCTAAGGTTGATTTCAAAAGTGCTCACCTTACTGTGAACAGCGTTTAGTCATATTTAATCTTCTCCCAATTAAATATGACATATTGACATTTTCACCGAAGCAGCACAGAGCGAAGAAAATTGTTCTGCACATGTGCCAGCCATCACATCTGGAAGTAAATAGATACATGTGGTTGGAAGTCTTCCCTACATAGCAAACTTAATTTATCCTTTGCCTTTTTTGCAGAATCTAATAAGATATTTCGCTTCCTTCTATTTTTTTTTTCATTTCACACGCCGCCCCAACCCTAACTTACATGTCTCTTTCTGTCTCCGGGCTGGCCAAAACGATCGGTGTTTCTGTCGGGCACAACAGCTGGCTCCATTTATTGGCAGCTTTTTTCATCCGCATGTTCATTCAGTCTGCCAACTAACACCGGAGTGCGTCACTTGGTCTAACAGTCATTTCACCTGAGGGGCACTTGGCCTAACATCCATTTTATCTGAGGATCACTTGGCCTAAGAAACATTTTATCAGAACATCACTTCGCCTAAGAGCCATTTTACCTGAGAGTCACACAAACATACTTCATACGAGAGATTATAGTTAAGTAATTTAGTGCACTGGTCTTTGAAAAATATATATACAATTTTTATCTTCCTCTAATATTCTTGCATTTTTCTTTCCGAGAAAATAAATTCATGCATTGCCACATAAAATTGTGTCCATCAACTGCATAAGAAGCAACACTTAGTGTTCTGAAAATTAAGTATGTGATTAGGATCAAAATTTGTCATGTAAGAGTTAGTGATTTATACTTCAATTTCCAATTGTGTCGTTGGTTTCGTAAAACTAGATACATTTACTATTTGGCTCTTTTTGTGGAGACGTATAAGCAATATAAAACGGACATTTTACCTCAAGGTCACTTGGCCAAATAACCATTTGATGGCAAAAGCACTTGTCCTAATAGCCATTAGACATGGTCACTTGGCCTAATAGTGAGTGAAGGTATCTGGACGGCTCGTAACATCGCGGTCTTGAGAGACGATGAGGGTGATTGAGGTGAGAATGGAGCAGCACCGGAATGAAAGGACGAGGGAAACAGGAGAGCCCCGATAAAAACACGCCGACAAACGGCATCGTCTGGCACGGTTCCCAAATGCGTCTTGGCCAAATAGTAATTTAACCTGAAGACTAATTTGCCTAACATAACAGGTTTGGTCAAAAATACAAAAAAAAAAATGAATCCAACTTATAAAGCATTATTCATTTATTTTTACAGATTTACTGTGATTATTGCGTTCGGATTCTTTGAACTTATTAATGGCTTTCTGTAGCAGGTATTTATCTAAATTTTCAGAGAGCAACGTTTCATCTAGTGAAATCACTGGTTTATATTTAAGAGCATGCTCCAAGTTACTTCTCTCACCTCGTGCTAACATTTTTTTTTTTTTTTATATCGCGAGGAAGCAGGGCGATAGCAAGTTGGCGTTGCAGACTCTCTAGTTGCGGTGACGTCCTTGCGGTTCTGTCCCGTCTCGTCTAGTTGTGGGGGCATCCTCGTGGTTCTGTCCCGTGTCGTCTAGTTGTGGGGGCGTCCTCGTGGTTCTGTCCCGTGTTGTCTAGTTGTGGTGGCGTCCTCGCGGTTCTGTCCCGTGTCGTCTAGTGGCGGTGGCGTCCTCGTGGTTCTGTCCCGTGTCGTCTAGTTGTGGGGGCGTCCTCGTGGTTCTGTCCCGTGTTGTCTAGTTGTGGTGGCGTCCTCGCGGTTCTGTCCCGTGTCGTCTAGTGGCGGTGGCGTCCTCGTGGTTCTGTCCCGTGTCGTCTAGTTGTGGGGGCGTCCTCGTGGTTCTGTCCCGTGTTGTCTAGTTGTGGTGGCGTCCTCGCGGTTCTGTCCCGTGTCGTCTAGTTGCGGTGACGTCCTTGCGGTTCTGGCCCGTGTCGTCTAGCTGCGGTGGCGTCCCCGTGGTTCTGTCCCGTGTCTAGTTGCGGTGACGTCCTTGCGGTTCTGTCCCGTGTCGTCTAGTTGCGGTTGAGTCCTCGTGGTTCTGTCCCGTGTCGTCTAGTGGCGGTGGCGTCCTAGTGGTTCTGTCCCGTGTCGTCTAGTTGTGGGGGCGTCCTCGTGGTTCTGTCCCGTCTCGTCTAGTTGTGGGGGCATCCTCGTGGTTCTGTCCCGTGTCGTCTAGTTGTGGGGCGTCCTCGTGGTTCTGTCCCGTGTTGTCTAGTTGCGGTGACGTCCTTGCGGTTCTGTCCCGTCTCGTCTAGTTGTGGGGGCATCCTCGTGGTTCTGTCCCGTGTCGTCTAGTTGTGGGGGCGTCCTCGTGGTTCTGTCCCGTGTTGTCTAGTTGTGGTGGCGTCCTCGCGGTTCTGTCCCGTGTCGTCTAGTTGCGGTTGAGTCCTCGTGGTTCTGTCCCGTGTCGTCTAGTGGGGTGGCGTCCTAGTGGTTCTGTCCCGTGTCGTCTAGTTGTGGGGGCGTCCTCGTGGTTCTGTCCCGTGTTGTCTAGTTGTGGTGGCGTCCTCGTGGTTCTGTCCCGTGTCGTCTAGTTGCGGTGGCGTCCTCGTGGTTCTGTCCCGTGTCGTCTAGTGGCGTGGCGTCCTCGTGGTTCTGTCCCGTGTCGTCTAGTTGTGGGGGCGTCCTCGTGGTTCTGTCCCGTGTTGTCTAGTTGTCGGTGGCGTCCTCGCGGTTCTGTCCCGTGTCGTCTAGTTGCGGTGGCGTCCTCGTGGTTCTGTCCCGTGTCTAGTTGCGGTGGCGTCCTCGTGGTTCTGTCCCGTGTCTAGTTGCTGTGACGTCCTTGCGGTTCTGTCCCGTGTCGTCTAGTTGTGGGGGCGTCCTCGTGGTTCTGTCCCGTGTCGTCTAGTTGTGGGGGCGTCCTCGTGGTTCTGTCCCGTGTCGTCTAGTGGCGGTGGCGTCCTCGTGGTTCTGTCCCGTGTCGTCTAGTTGCGGTGGCGTCCTCGCGGTTCTGTCCCGTGTCGTCTAGTTGTGGTGGCGTCCTCGGGTTCTGTCCCGTGTCGTCTAGTTGCGGTGGCGTCCTCGCGGTACTGTCCCGTGTCGTCTAGTGGGGGGGTGTCCTCGCGGTTCTGTCCCGTGTCGTCTAGTTGTGGTGGCGTCCTCGTGGTTCTGTCCCGTGTCGTCTAGTTGTGGGGGCGTCCTCGTGTTCTGTCCCGTGTCGTCTAGTTGGCGGTGGTGTCCTCGCGGTTCTGTCCCGTGTCGTCTAGTTGCGGTGGCGTCCTCGCGGTACTGTCCCGTGTCGTCTAGTTGCGGTGGCGTCCTCGTGGTTCTGTCCCGTGTCGTCTAGTTGCGGTGGCGTCCTCGTGGTTCTGTCCCGTGTCGTCTAGTTGTGGGGGCGTCCTCGTGGTTCTGTCCCGTGTCGTCTAGTTGCGGTGGCGTCCTCGTGGTTCTGTCCCGTGTCTAGTTGCGGTGACGCCTTGCGGTTCTGTCCCGTGTCGTCTAGTTTGGGGCGTCCTCGCGGTTCTGTCCCGTGTCGTCTAGTTGCAAGTTCCAACCCACGTCTTCTTGTCACGCTAACCCGTGTGCACAACTTTCCTCGTTTCCGCCAGTTCCACAACTTCGTTCTTTTGTCGCCGAAGAGTTATTGCCCGTAGCGACTAGAATACTGATGATTTTCCCTTGATCTGTCCTTTAAGGTAAGGACGTCGACCAACCGAGAAATGTTCTATTCTTAAGTACTATTTGAATGTCATTATAATTATGGAAACCTCAGTATCTTATTCGTTCACGTAATTTGTTTTCAATTAAAAGGTTTAAAACTACTTTCACTTGATTTTTTAATGATAGTGATAAGTTGAGTTATGTGGAGAGATATGATTGGCTCTCAAGAACTGGATGTTAAGGGGAATTGAGCACCAAAGCAGTATTGTTAACCCTATTTGCAGCGAAAGTTGTTTTTCAGAAGAATCGTGCAGATGTTTAGCACGACAAGACGTAAATAATAATTGTGAACACATTTTTACACAGAAATTCACTGCCTTTGTTACTCTCGGAGCACTGATGCGGAAGATAAGAAATAAGATATTATTAATTATCTTCCATCAGTGCTCCGACAATAATAAAGGCAGTGAATATCTAAAAATTTAAGAAGGTTTCCACAGTAATTATTAATGTCTTGACGTGCCGAAAATTATGGGGAAAATCCTTTGAAAATAGACTTGTGACAAAAATTTGGTAAATATACAGCTTTCGCGCACCATTCCCCTTAACATCCAGGTCTTGAGAGCCAATGATAGTGAAGTTACTTGACTATGGAGCTCCGCCAGAATGCAAAGGCGAGGCAAACAGGATATCTGTGAGAAAACCCGCCGACCAACCTCATCGTCCAGCACGATTCCCACATGTGAAAATCCGGAAGCGGTACCGCCGAGTATCGAATCCGGTTTCTCCTATTGGGAGGCGAGTGGTCTACCCACTACACCACCGCAGTCTCTGGTACATGGAATGTTACTGTCTAAAAATTAGGTTTCGCTGTGTTGGGGACACGGTCGTTTATTTTGCGTGAATACGTCTACGTTGACGCGCTCGGATGCCTTGATGTTTATTTTACGTTCCCGGCACTGTTCACTCGATCATACGGGGTTTTATGGGTATCACTGGATTGCTTTTGAGATGCTCTTTCCAACCGTGTACGATTTCTGTATTTCGACTTTGCTTTTTGATGGGTATAGGACGACATTGTAATATGTTTTCTTAATATTTTACATTAAACTCATACAGTTTCTCCATAACCACTCCACACAAGTGTTTTTATACACGCAACCGATTGATCTTGACAAGATCTGTCGATTGAAACTTCAATGAGCGTCGTTTCTTCTCCTAGACAAAAGTTATAATAGGCGGAATTTATGAGACGGGCAAAACGAACCCAAAATTGTGCCCCGCCCTTCCGTACATGCAATGCTTCGCAATCCTCATTCAACGTAACATATTATTTGATCCTTTGGAAATTGAGTGGTGTGATTTAATTTTGAATGTAGACAATAGATTCGGAGAAGCAATGCCAAACTGTATCCACCGATTTTTTTGTTACCATCGAATTTTCTGGATTGCCTCCCACTATGGTAGCAAATTTGAAGACGTGTTCACGTGAAAACCTTGCAAAGTTGACCTGCTTCCGTGGACTCGAGGAAAGACGTCAGAATTCTAAGGACTAGAAGTCAGTGCCGTATATTTGTGCTGTGGCCAGTATTGCCTCGAGGGCAAGCTTGAAAGTCTGACAGTTCACAACTGACTGTGCTGAGTTGCCAATGTAGCAGAACTTAAAACTGGTGACATTGGTAAAGAAGTACCGGGTATTGCGGCACACTGGACCATTGAACTGTGCCCTGTAAAAATGAATTGTAAAATTACCTGACAAGTGTGAGGTAATATTCGCAAACTTGTGCGTGAAACATAGTTTTCCTTACGGGTAATGTAAAATTACAGCACTCTGGGTTTAAGTTCACATACATGCCGGTGGAAAATCCCTTAAATGGATGGAAAAATTACCTTAACGACGCGTGCATCTTTTCAGCATTGTCTCGACAGCTAAGTGGAAGACGAGCAGAAGAAAGAGGCGTTTAAGACACTAATATTCACTAATGCTGCCACACCTGTCGTCGTGTTGTAATGGATAGCGTATCGTCCTATCGTGATAGAGGTCCATGGTTCGCGCTCATCCACCAGCAAGTGTTGCGGATTTGAGTGTTGAGGTTTCGGTTACTATTCGTCAGAGGGTATATGTAATAAAAAATAACACCACTAATACTGCGGATAATTTCTAATATAATTTTATTGTATAATATTGTTACAGGGTGGATGGGAAGGGGTGAGGTAGGGTGAGGGAAGAATAATATTTAGACGTACAAAAAAATAGAAAAATGAGTGAACACTACTATCTAACCTGCGAAGCCTCCACCATGTGCTGTAACTTTTACTCAGGACGGCCAGCACGATACCCCGTACCCTAACCACTTATCAGAAAAGTCAGAAAAAGACTCATTTCAACCTAAAGAAAGCAAGGAGTAGGGGGAAAAAGGGGGGGGGGGAGGTTAAGGGAAATAAGGCGGGTTTACTCGCTCAGGCAGCGAGAGGATTTCGTGATCGCTTCATGGGTCTGACACCTAAACAATCCAACAAGGTAAATACTAATAAAATATACTAAGCTACCAGTTAATATTCACCCAGTGCCTAAATGCTTAGCTCCCCGTGTTATCGGTTTTGTGCGAGAACTACAAAAACAAAGAGGGGTGGTGTGTATCACAAACAAATTACAGAAAGAAAAATAATGTTTAAAATATTAGACAATTTTATTCAAAACAAATAAATATAATCATTAACAGCGAAACACATAAAATCCCAGCTATTAAAAAGAACAAACGAAACAGTTTACAAAGAAACGACATTAAGAAGTGAGAAGAAATAATTTACAGTAGGGCTAACAAAATGCCCTTCTCACTGGTGTAGCTCACCCAAAGGAGAGTATAAAAAACGGTTAACTTCAAAGATAACAGAGGTAGACAGTCCCCTTACAAGAAATAAACAAATTAGCTGAAGGGCTATCAGGAAGCCATACTCAAAATGAAGATACCTTAACCGAAATGATGTAGGATCAGTGCACTGAAAGATTAAAAATATGCTTAACTATTTGCCCCCAAGGGCTTAAATGAAAAGCTCACAAAAACAACAAAACAAATAATTAAAAGCTACTTTAATTATGAGTGCTTACAGTTTATAGATAGATTGCTTATAGTTTACATATGGATTGGCCAGGATAATTGACTAAGCTTTAAAGGAACTTGAATAACATTTTAATTCAGAAACCAGACAAAAGTGTTAAATGACTGTATAATACTCTCAAAAAATTTAGTTTTAGGGAGGAACCTGTCAAATGAAAAATATCGGGGAACATAACCTAAACCTCCTTTTGGGCCAGTGCTTTAGTACAAACACAACTCCACTACCGGCAAACCCGACAACCTGCAGAGTCATCTACGAACCAGGCACTACTAATACCCATGACATTTAATTCTTTCACGAGAGATCTGAAAACAAAACTACTGCAAAAATGTAGTTTCCTTCCCAAGTAGTTAATTTATGTAAACCTTAAGCTACATAATAATCCTAACCCCGATGGCCCCTCGGCCAGTGCTGATACATATAGCATAATTACGTATAGAGTTGCAGCACAGGTCTTTCGACGCATCCTCGCTCCTCGCAGTCGACGTCCTACATCATCTCCAAGCAAGCGACTACTATTTATTTCAAAGGTTACTCTAACCCTAAACCTACTGAAAAATATGGCCAGTGCCTTTCTGCCTGCCCAGCAAGGAAGAACGACCCTACCACTCATCACACCACAATTTTACTCCATACTCATCGTAACCACGTGCTGCCGCGGCCATCTGCTAGGCCGCCAACCAGCTGCCCTATCTGTGTTTGCTTGCACCAGCAGCTCGGCTTGGATTGCCGCTGCCCCACTCCTGCCTCTCCTTGTCAGCCCAACCATAGTCGCCTGTGACCTCGTCACACACAGCTGATAATAACAGCTGCATCCCCTGACGTCAGGAGCGAGGCCGACGTCGTGGAGGGCCAATCAGAGCCCGCCACCGCCACGATCTGTACATCGATACCTCGCAGCCAACTTCCACATTCCTCGAACAGTACCACTCTTAATGCCTGCCTATCAGCAAAATGAACCCGTCATCACAACAAACTTGGCTATTACCAGGGAAATCGCTGACACCGCTTGGAGCTGTGCTTGTTGCTTTGAACGAGCAGAAGATAACAATCCTAACTAACTGCTGAAAGAGGGATAATAACTCACAGCTGGCCGAGAAAAATACGGCCAGCCACTGTTGCTTCAGAAGAAGACTGCTGATTCAAGTAATGATGAAATGCTTTCAAGATTAAAAATAACGAGTGATTTCAGTTCCTTAAAAACCTTGGCAGTCAAAAAAAAAAGTCTTAATTCTAAACAAAAAAAAATGGTATAGTTACTGTTTCCTAATTTAATTCCACTATAACTTAACTAATCTAACCTTAAAATAAAAAGAAATAAAAACAAAACAAATTAAGAATATATATGTGCAAACAAGAAAAACTATTTAGATTTAAAGGAATGAATTCAAAACGAGACACTATCAGTTAACATCCCAACTAAAAACCTGGACTTCTAGCTTAAGGCCACACCTTTAAAACTGACTTTCCCACAACACATTTTGAACTAAACAATCATGAAATTATTTATCACCACATTACTTATAAAAAATGATGAAAGCAAGACGAGTTTCTTTATCAAACCTAATGAACTGGTAACAAGGAAGGTTTAACCCAATCAAATCCGCCTAAATTCCTAACCTAACTTCAGAGGAAGGGAATGCCGTATGAAAATATAAAAAGATAAAATAATTAAGGGTAGGCCTATCAAATCTTAACAAAAAACAAAGGGATAGAGAACTTCCTACTGTCATAAAATCTAGGGCATCCGAACAAAAAAGAGATAGCCAGCAAAAATACCACTACAAACATCACGCTTAGCAAAAAATTTTAAGTTACCTAAAAATCACAAAAAAAGAAACCCAAAATTCGCATAGAAGCAATATAGTTAAATTTCCCTTACTTGTATGGAATTTCCCCCCCGCTTTTGTTAGGTACTTCGTGTGTGATTAGGGAATAGTACTTGACTTGTTATATAAAATTACTCGACATTTAATACTTACTTTTACCTCGCATGTAGAGGTAATTAGCTCCCCTTACATGTACGGGAATTTAACCTCAATTTTTTTTTACAGTGTGTGCATTGTTGAACTGCGGTAATATTGGAAGTAAACTGAGGTAATATTGGAAGCAGGACCGGCGGCACAACAGTGTTACGATTGTAAGGGTTTCTTGGGGTGCTCCCAGGAGAAACCCATATACTGATCCACCCATAAGACGAAATGGTTGTGAGAAGAGTTTAGTGAGAGAATGATGCACTTCAATTTCGGATGTAATGTAGCAGACATTTAACAAGTAATTTCTAGCAGTGAAAGTAATTTAAACGTCTGTTGGTCACTGTGACTGTTTACTGAACTTGCCAGTAGCGACTGCAATATGAGACCTAGATTTAAAGCCGGTTTCCTTTGTGTAGGATCACGCATCTATGAAGTTATTATACATCACGCCTACCACAAGAAGTCGGTCTTGATTCCCAAAGGTTCCAAGCTCAGATCTTCAGCATGTGGGAAGAATCGCTGACTATTCCCAGGGTGCTCCTGTTTCCACCACCAGCGCACTCCATCGCTGCTCCATAATGCGCCTCACTTCGCACCCAGCGGAGTTGATGACTTCGTTAGTTAACTCTTTGTGGCATATATTAAAATGAAATCTTAGTCGCTGCGGCTCATATTTCTTTGTAGTAGGGATATAGTGCGTCTCACTCTTAGATTGCAGTAAAGAGTGAATGACGCGCGCTGTTTCCAGATGCCTAGTGTTATCAACAGCCAAGAAGTTATGCTGCGTTGGAACATAGAATAAGTTCATACGTACAAAATTACGTAACAAAAATCGTCGAGTTTCGTAGAAGTGTATAAATATAATATTGTTTGATTAGCTACCCACTGCAATCTCATTGAGATTGATGCTATTGCCAGCAGCTGTTAATCAGCCAATGTAACGTAGTCTGGGCAACAAACGATATATACCGCCAGATGAGCGACTTACTGTATTGCACTTTAAAAAAAATTTGAGGTAAAATTCCTGTACGTGTAAGGTAAACTAATTACCACTACATGTTGTAAAATTACCTCTTAAATGTAGAGTAAAATTACTTAACAAGTAACGTACTTTTCCCTAATCGTACGGAAAAAGTATCTGACAAGATTGGGGGGAAAAAATCCCATACAATAAGAGAAAATTAACTACATTGTATAATAAAATTATATTAAAAATATTACATAGTATTTGTACCGTTAACATTTTTATTACCTGTATCCTCTGACGAAAAGTAATTGAAACCCCAATACAAAAATCCTCGACACTTGATGGCGCGTGGCCACGAACCGTGGTTTTGCTATCATTACATGTTAGGTAATTTTTCTATTATTTTTACAGTGTGGATACCGTTATCTGCAGGTTACAGTGTGGGTACAGTCAATTCCTGGTCACTTTGAATTTTTCTAAAGCCCTGATGAATGTCTACTTTCAGGATATTCCTCCGCCTCGTGCACACAGAGCTTAACTATGTCTAAAAAAATAAAAAAGGAAAAGTACGTCGCATTCTTGCGCATTCACTTTAATAATATTAGAAGTATTTCTTATTAGGAGTTGCCTAGACATATTTTCTCCCTGCTGTTTTTTATATTAATAGACACATGAAAAATTCATGAGTTGATTGACCTGTAGGCTAAGCTTCATGATCTTATATAAAAACATGCAGACATCAACTGTTGATTGGTAGCTTGTTGTAGTAGTACAAGGTGTTTATTGGGCCTACAGTTCATGTTTGTTATTGGCTCAGTGATCTCCAGGACGTGTCAAACAGCGCATCGACCAACTGAAAATGTAACATGAACGTACAAGTATGTAAATTCAAACTTATCCCGAAATGAACCTGGCGAATTTTTCAGATCTCTAAGACATAAATTGTAATAAAAAATTATATTTTATGTTTAAAAATAAGCAACCATTTTAATTTAATCAAATATAAGGGATTCTTTAAATAAACGTACGTATAAAAATCTTGTGGTACATGGCATATTTAGGAAACAAACAAACCTGCGATACGTGGGGTGATTTTTCAAAGGTTTTATTCAAAAAGTGGGAAGTGACCGTGTATGAACTATTCTTCATCAAAGTCATTTACCGTACAACGTTCATTATATTTATACCATCAAGCGTGACAGTGTCAATCTTCTCTTATATAGACTGTTCACGTTCAAACGAGTACTTTTGAAAGCCCTGCTTAATATCTACTTGTATACACGTTGTGTATTCCTCCGCCTTATGTAACATTAACGCTGACATGGGCCTCCTCACTTTATTCATGCGTCGGTCAAGCGAAACTTTATAATTATTAAGAAAGTAAGTACTTTACAAAACCGTTTATTTTTACACTTCGATGCATTAAGAAAAAACAGAAAGAGAAAGTAATTATTTTTAAGTTGTCAAAATTGTTTACCTATCACTTTTCATTCAACATTAAAATATGGAACTATTTTCCAGCCATCATTACCAACTTTACTGGTGCGAATGTCACTTAGTGCGCCCGTTAAAATATATGCAGGGAAGGGCAGTGACTTTTTTTTTTTTTTTCATCTTAGTGCTTGTGGCGATAACCGATTCTTCACCCACGCAGCCGTACTGCAGTAGATCTCTTCACGACGCAGACAGAGAAAGATGACCTGGCCATCAGGAGTATGTGATCGACGCCAGCTCGGAAATTATAATCGGTCGTTTCAGAGGTTTACTTATTTTATTAATTTTTTTTTTTAACTGGGCGCGTTTAATTACATTCTCTGCTGTAAACAAATATGTTCCAGCTATTTTTAAAGTGATCGAGGGTGAGTAGCTGACAATCTGATGACCAGCAAATAAGTTAGATTATTTATGAGAAAAGGCAAGGAATACTTGGATTCTCCATTCAGTTAAACTATGAAAGACCAACTAAATCACACAGAAAATATGAAATAAGACTTGAACCCAATGTTACATTACTGACGTCACCAAAATATCTGTGTAAATTTATTCAGACCTATAGGATGTCTTAAATTCTAATATATGATCTCCTATGTATTCATACACACACATACATACATATATATATATACACACACACAGATACACAACACTGCGAGGGATAAACAAAAAAAAATATTCTACGCATATATGCACTGGAATGACGCAGAAAACATTTAGAAAAAATTAATTCTACAAAACTTTTTGAAAAGAACTGGAAAGTCTCTCTCTCTGAAAATCCAATTTGCATTTCTCTCAATATAACACAATCACATGCTCACACGTTTCTGTTGTAAATGGATTTTTTTTTGCACGGGAACTGAATACAAATGGCTGATAAAAAAAAAGAAGAAGCAGGGAATGAATGAGTAGGGAAATGCCAAATAAAGTTCCTTCTGCTCTAAACCAAATTACTGCAATGTTAATTAAATTTGTCTCTACAATTTGATTATAATAAGAAAAATTTAATAAGAGATCCTTTTTTTTTTTTTACAGTTTTCGTTTTTACTGCTCGTTCAAACATCATGTGGGATTTGATTGTTTTTACTCGATTACTCTAACATGAGAATTAATTCCAGTCTGCCGTATTTCTCTTTTTGTTGTTCTTTCCGCACGGATTTTCAGGCAGCATAAAATTTTTTCCGTGAATGTTTCCGTTCTTTAAACCACTACCCAATGCCGCAGACATATTACGGACCAAATTAACACCTTCAGTCCCGAATTATACTAGCGAAAATGTTGCAATCGTATAAATATTTTGATGCGTGCTGTACAGTACATGTTCCGAGCTTGCTTCTCACAACCAATGAGATAAGTTCTGCTTGTTCGTACACGTCGTTCAAGGCCGTTCACGATAAAGTGAGCACTCTAGAAATCAACCTTCGAAGAAAAAAAACCATCTCCCGCAACTGCGTATGTATAACCATATGTGTCACCGCACAGGCTGGGGATAAACACACACAGTTATGTTGGCAGTGAAATGTGACAAGTAGTTCTACGAAATAACACGGTATTACAAGTGTAATGTTTAAATTTATGGCTACTTAAGCTGTTTGAAGTTTATTTTATACACTTTAAAGTAATTATTGGCGTAAAGATAATGTATTTACTGTAACTCATCATTATATTGTCTCACGTGAGCGGCGTAACGGTCAAGACTAACGGTCCGTTGTTGTGGTTCCTTCATGCTTGTTTCTTGGCTTTGCTTGTGAGGCAAACTACAAACTTGGAAGAACTGGAAGTTGTTGTGTTTTAATATTTCTCATTTATTTTTCAGCTTATCTGCAATCAGCATTGTTTTATTATAGGTCGTATAGTGTTTAATTGTGTTGTATTGATTTTGTGTATAGTTATGAGTTCCAGCAAAGTACGTACAAATATTCAGCGTCAGGAGGACATTATAAATCTCGCCGAAAGTATTTATTCTTTACTTCGTCGAGGAGAGATGAAACCGTGCAAGGTGATCGAACGAGTTGCAGAAATGTTGCAAATTTCAACTGGAACTGTCCAAAGGTGAATGTAAATGTGTTTTTACGACGTGTATTCGCCCCTTATCCGCAGTAAACAAAGTGAAAAAGAACAACTATAAATAAATCGACAGTTAGAAACGTGATATTATAAACGGAAAGTTAAATAGCAATTATAAGGTATGTGAACGACATTAGAAATGCAACATTAAAATATTCGTGTGAATTTGCGAAGTACATGTTATATCCTAAGTTTGACAAATAATATTAAAAGTTATCAGTACCTATCTACCTACGCCCATCTGTTTAACCTTTCTTTCAAATCTGTCATTATAACAAGTGCAAATTTGGCAGTCAATAATTATACGTTAATTTTACACGTTTTTATATCACTGTGTAGATTTGTAATGTAGGCCTAACCTCAAATACATCTGTACGTATCTATTTACTCCCAACAATGTAACCTTTCGTAAATCTGCCTTGATAACAAGTGCAAATGTGCCTGTCAATAATTATACATTAATTTGACACGTTTTGAAATCTCTGTGTTATTTTGTAATGTAGGCCTAACCTCAAACTTGTGTTCATGTAGTTATTCATCCCACGTTACAGTGTTAAGTTTTACTGTTGTTAACATAACATAAACTTCGCAGTTTGATGCTACACCAAAGGTGTTCCAACATATAAACTATAAAATCTTGAAGCTGGTTTTGTTAACTATAGACATATAGCTGTGCTTGTTGCTGGCATTCTTTCGTGATGCAAGTGCAGGCCTAGTTGTTTTATTTGGTCATGCTTGCCGTAATAAGAATTAGAAAGTTTTTACAATTAATTGTCAACAGTTAGGCTTATAGAACAATTCCATGTTTAAATTTCGAAATGGATGTTCGACAAGACAACTTCCTACCACTTGAGAAATTTAAACCAAGATATTATGCGTTATTGAGTAGGCATAATTGTTTGTAATATCTACCACTTTGGCCGCAAAGATATTGCAGTTATCGAAATTTAATGTAACTGTAAATTACACGTCATAGTGAACACCCCAGACTCCCAGAGCTCCTGTTTACTTGCGAGTGCATGTTTTGTAAAGGTTAGATTACATTACGCAGTGTATGTGATAAATTCAGTATTTCTAAAGAAGCTGTATGAGCTAGCTTTCAATAAGGGCCGAGCTACAATTGGCGTACCAAACACATTCACAGTTATAGCGATAAGCACATACAAAACACAAAATCACAGTGGTCTGGCTACAATTGATATAACGATAGTAATATTAGTTTGTTTATGTTGCTACATTTGTACCGAAGAAATTAAGGTCTGTACATGGAGTTGGTAGTGGGTTTTTTGAAAAATAAATATTTACAATTGATATGAGACATTTTTAAAACAGTAAATTATTTACATTTCAATTTTTGCTTTAAAAATCACCTAAAAGCGTTACAAAACTTCCGTGGTTGTGATTATCCGCAAATAAACAAAAGAAAATATTTTCCCGATTAATGAGGTCAAAATACACACTTTCTTGAATTGTAAATAAGTTTTTCAGTTGATAACATAGTATGAGTGTCAGGGCTTCTGATTGTTTATCCAATTGCTTATCGCTGTGCACAGTAACTTGCCTGTGAGTATTACTTTTATAATTTGTCCTTTACATGATCATTTTGCTGTCATTTGTGGATATGTATTGGTTTTACATTAATAATAAGACATTTATTTCATCTTCGTGTGTGCACGCATGAACCATTTTTGTAAATATAGTAATTTCCTTTAAATACTTTTCTCATTTAAGTTTTCAGTTTTGCTGCAGTCATTGCAATGAAGGAAGCACAACAATGATGAGAGTCCATGCGCTTTACCTGTAAAATTGGTTTCTTGAGATCTGTGTGGGATTGACAAAAATGAAATGTCGCACCCATATGGGCCACAAGAGACACCGGAAATGTGGTCATCACCGGATCGGAATTTCACTTAGCTATAAATAATGTACATTATTTTTAGAATTATTTTGTACAAATGAAGATGGTGCCAGTTAGAAGCCTGGTATACCCTTATTTTACCACTTCAATTAACAGTATAAATATTCAATTCTTTTTTGGAGGGTCTCAGAAGGGTACGAACAGAGAGTAAAGGTGTCAAAAAAAACTATATGTGCATATACACAATTGCATTTACTGATATGTTTATATTTTTTGTGTAAATTATTTTATTTTATCTATACCCTATAGCCCTATGTTGAAATATACTTATCTTCATTTGTAAAGGTGCATATAAAACTATCCTTAAAATTCACATATACATGCACATATTTTCTATATTTTTCTTTTTTATATATTACATATTTCTATATACTGCCATGTTTGCGCCGTCACGTTAAGTTTATTAGCACCATCTACTTCTGTGTAGTGGTGTACTTTTTGTTTAGTTCAGATCCCCTGGTCTTTCCTTGCCTCCCTGCCTTCCCCTTTCCCCTTCGTGCGTCTTTAATTTTTGATTTGTCATGTTTTATTTAAGTCTTTGCACGGCCTAGCTCTGTCTACTTTATATGCTTCAGACATCTGCTACGTTACGCCGCTACCTTATGCCTGCAGGATGTATGTTTTTTCCTGATGGCTTAGTTGCACTTTACTTCAGTCAGCTGAGGCCAAACACAGCTACCATGTTTTAGAGCTGACGTTTTACTTGTCACGCTACAGAGCGATGGGGAACTTAGAAAACTGTGAGTCATGGGAAATGTTAAGTTTGCGGTAGAGTTTTTAAATGTTTAGTAATTTGTGTGGCAAGTGATGTTGTACCTTGGGTGTGCAGTAGTGCTAGTCTATTTCAAACTCTGGATTTGGCTGCCCTTCCAAATTATTTCTCGGCTTAACTAATGTGTGTCCTTTTTTAACGTGTCGTGTTGGTCCTCGTTCACCACCAAAGTTTAATGTTTGCTTTTCCACAATTTCCATAACTTCATCGCTAGGGCGTTCATTTTTTTATTGTTTGTTGTGTACAGTTTTTGTCTATCGCAGCTGTGAGATTACCCAAACAATTATATATGTTACGTATTTTTATATATTGTATATTTGACATGATATATACATATATATGCATGTATATACAATATATATCATGTGTTATATACATAATAAATGTACATGTTTTATATATAATATATGTGTTACATTTAGCAGTCCTAAAATGTAAACATTGGGTTTATTAATATGTGGCAATCACATTTCAAAAATGCTCACAATTCACCGTGAACAGTTTTTGGTGATAACTACAAAATTTTTTTTTTTATGCGAATCCCAGCCTGCGACCATTCCTAGCTGGCAGCTCGTTAGACCTGTGATCGTCGTGGTTAAACAGCTTCGGGCGCGGTTAATAGTAGAACGGGCGACCGCTAAGGATGTTGCAGGACGTATACAGTCGTACAGGCCTGTAGTCTATACGCGCTTTCTTTACACAAACTGAATAAATCTTTAAAAAAAACACCCCATTTACGGCACGTTTGGTTGTTTCTTAATCACGCCATGCATTACAAGCGTTTATGTGTCAACATAAAATTACCTTGTGTTTAGTTCAATTAAAATGTCACTAATATTTTTTCTAAAAATTATAATATTTCATTTATAATTAATGTGAAAAAAAAAGAGGAAATGGGCATGTTTCAAGTACTTAGTAAGAAATTGTTCTCATGCAAAATGTTATTTCACTGAGGCAGCGTCTCAAATAGAAAGTGGGCTCAATCTTACTAGCCACTCTCACTCTGGCACACTCTAGCTCACTTTAGCGAAATGAGAGTTGAGCCCTCTGTAAGCCGTCAGCATTAATTGTCTGACAGGAAAATGAATAAATAGTGAAAAATAAAAGATTGCTGGCCTTTCACTTTCCTCGAATAAATGTACAATATTTTATGAAATAGTAACTTATTTTTATTTGTTATATTTTTGCATGATTAAAACATAATTGTTATGTGCAATCACAGTATTTAATAATATTCACACAATTAATCTAAGTGAAACGTGAACATAATCACATCATAATTTGTTATGTTCCATATCAAACGGAATTTTTTTGTTATTACATACTTTACAATCGTAATGATTAAGTTAAGCCGATAAAATATTTCTGACGCTACTTCAGAAGAAACAATATATGCTTGGATATTTGAGATTAGAATTGAAAACAACATGGCTGGCAGAGAGGGTGCGAGAGTGAGCACCGAGTGTACATCGTCTTTCACTCTCTCCCTCTCGCGCTCTCTCCTCGGAGTTGGGACACCAGAGAGGACTCTCTGTGACATCAAGAGTGAGTGAGAGAGTACTCTCTCGGCGAATTGGGACACGGCCTGAGTTCGCACCTATTTGGTGCGTTGTCACTCTGGTGTCATTTCCTGAACTCGGTTAACACTTTGTAGTCTATGCTCGAGTACAGCTCGAGAAAAACTAATTTGAACATTTATTTGTTGTTCAGAACAAACCTCGCATGGATGTGCAGTCTTTGTCTGACTAGTGTTTAACACGACCTCACAAGGACACCATAGCGCAGTAACAATGATATTGCTAATGCTAGAATTTTTTTTCTTTATAGCCACTCAACAGGACATGATAAATTGTAAATCCTTCTGTACGATAAAGGACATTTGGTTGGGTATATATCAGTTCGGCTCTCCATTGGTCGATGACCGGCCAATTGCAGTAGTGGATATAGGTGACTCGCTTCTAATTTGTCTTAAGTGCCAGTAAATGTGTTCAGACTTCAACGTGTTAAGCCTTGTCTCCACGCGGCTGAGGAAATACTGGAAGTAAAACTTCAGCAGGTCTTCAGGAAAGTGCAAGGTAACAGTGAATGGACTATACTAAGTATCGGACAATGAGCAGCCACAGGGGGTTGAGGTCGTGTCGACTAAGTATTAAGCACAAACTTCACCCCGGACAGGGGCACAGGCAATAAACGTCCGTTTTTACTATACGAAGTATTTTCGCGGTTATCAGCTGTCTCCAGCAATAGGGTATTGGTAGGGATAGGAACATTTCGCGAGTTCATTTCAGGACAAGATAGACGTCAAACAGGTATACACTGAAGTTGACTTTGCAATTGGATCGCAGTTTATTAGACACGCCCTGGACGACTCGGAGCCAATAGCAGACTTGCAAGTAAAGAAGTAGCGAGTGCCATACTGCCAGGTGTGACGTGACACTGGCTACTCTATGGGGCATCAGCCAATCAACAAACATCTGAGACTCGAGTATACACATGACTGTGGAATCTAGCCTACAGGTCACTGAACTCGCGAATTTTTCCTCTCCCTAGGCATAGGAAAATTACTCTAATTCAATTACATGTTTTCGAAGATATTTGCCCAGGTTTTTCTTGTGACAGTAAAAGTAAAAATGGGTGAATTGTGCAGCACACCACTGTGTAATAGTTAAAACTGATGTAGAATTTTTAAGAAGAATGTACTGTAGATTTACGTGTATTGTAAACTATTTTGAATGTTTCACGAAACTGTATGTTCTAAAGGTACAATATTTCATTAATACTGTTACAAGAAAAAATGACAACAATTCTTGAAGGAACCATAAGCAAAACTTACAAGGGATGTTTTCTGTGTGTATTACTTAGTCCTATGTACACTGTAAGAAATATTTGTAATTTTTACTGAAAATTTATTTGTAATTTTACAAATCCTTGTAACGAAACAAAGATATCTATTGTAAAACTACATGAGCCGTGTTTATACCAAAGTGGCAAGTATCCACGAGCTTCAGAAAAACGGCGGACACTCAACAAAGTAAAACCATATATAGACTTTTGTGCAAAAACTGAGGGTAGGTGTAGTGAAATTTTGTGAAAAGATTTTAAGACAAGTTATATTTCAAATCACTGTATAGTCTTTTACCTATCTTGATTGGCTGAATTACTTTTTGACACGTGTTAACTGTCTGCAAAATAATCTCGCAGGATCCGTGCCGATGTTGCCGAAGTATCATTGGCCCGGTCAAATATGAAAACGCCTACCAATGGCAGTAGACAAATGGTTGTTGGGTGCTTATAGTGTTGAAGTCTATCCTGTACTCATATTCTTTCGCGAAAAACCAATGGCATAGTTGTGTGTAAAAATTAATGTATTGAATTTTAATGGCTTAAAACACTTAAAGCGACTCAAATATTCATAATAAAGCGACTATTTCAATAAAACGTGACCGTATTAATCATTAATAGAGACCCGGAAATTTTGCAAATTCATCTGAGGACAAGTTAAACTGCAATCACGTGTGCATATGTGCTTGTGCTTCCATTGGTCCATAGTTCGTTAGACACTCCCCGAACGACTTTCAACCGATGACGAAACTGCAAGGAAAATAAGAACCGAATCCCGTGCTACCTTCTCTGGGGTTAAACTGGACCAACAGCCAATGAACCACTAATTGTTGCTCGAATGCACGAAGGATTGTGGAGTCTAGCTTGTTGTCGAATGAGTTCGCGAAATTTCCGGTTTTGTAATGAATACCATTAGGGACAAGTGTTTTTCGCGAAAGGATTTCAAGACCAGTTGTTGTATTGTAAAACACTTTCGTTGATATGCCCTTTTGGGGTTGGATGATTTTAAATGTCACGTACCTCAAGTGTCTGTTCACGAATCATGGACGTTCGGTATCGGAGTACTTTATTACGATTGGCCCAGTCAAATAACTATGTCTTCTCACGTAGACACGCGGCCAATAAGCAAAGGAAGTTGTGGTTGTGGACATAGGATGTTGAAGTCTAGCATGGCCACAAATATTTTAGCGAAATACACATGTCCCTAATCATCACCACTCCAAGTGCTCCCGACGTGATAGTTATGATATTTCGACTTCCGCATGATGCACAGACACGGGACGAGAAAATATTACTCCACCTGCACTTTACTTAATGTTCTATGCAAAGTAATATTAGGTCAGCCACACTCAAAGTGTAAATTTGCTGAAATGATCAGGATGGAATGTACATTATTTTACATATATGATGTTCACGGTAAAATGAGCACTATTTAAAGCCCTGCTTAGGTTCTACTTGTATTCACGTTGTGTATTCTTCCACGTCATGTAATATTAACGTTGTCGTGGGGCCCATCACTTCATTCATGCGTCGGTCCAGTTAAACTGAAATTCTTACTAAAGTAAATATTTGACCAATCGGCTCGCTTTTCCACTTCGATGGTTAAAAAATTACAGAAAACGAAAGAAATAATTTAATTTATCACAAGTGGTTACTTAACACGTTTTATTTTACGTTAAGATATGGAATTACTTTCCCTCCACCGTTACCAACTTTACTGGGCGCGTGTCACTCGGTACCCCCTTTAAAATACATGCAGGTAGGGGAAGTGACTTTGTTCCAAGGTTGACTTCAAAAGCTCTCATTTATTGTGAACAGACTTTAGGAAAGAATGATTTATTGGGACACTTTCAAATCGTCATTATATTGGCCGAGAGGTGACCAATAATGAGGTTTGTTTAGCGTGTGGACCAATAGGATGGCGGTAAATGGGAACAGGGGAACTGATGGTAATGCAGTCATGAGTATGGGAGACACACTTAGCTTGTTTCAAATTCCAGTAAATCTGCACCTCACACGAATGGTCAAACATGGTGTTAATGAATTGGGGTAGTTGTATTTCGTGAAAATATTTATGACAATGCTAGACTGTAATTTCCTACTTTCACAGCCACAAATGCCTTTGGTTATCGGTAGGGATAGAAAAAAATTCGCGAATTCATTTCGGGACAAGATAGAAGTCAAACATATATACAGTGAAGTCACCTTCGCAATTGGATCACAATTTAGTAGACCCTTCCTGCACGCCTCTGAGCCAATATCAGACTTGCAAGGAAACACTTTGTACATCCCATAGCTGCCAGTTGTGAGGCAACAACCAATGAACACACAGATGAGGTTACATCATGCAAGAGGACTGAGGAGTCTAACCTACAGGTGATTTAACTTGCAAAATGTTCTTATCCCTAGTTATTGGCCGCATGTCTACGTGAGAACACATGTTATTATTTGACTGGGCCAATCGTAATAAAGTACCCTGATACTGAACTTCCGCGATCCAGAAACATGAGGCACGTGATATTTAAAATCATCCAACCACGAAAATGCGTATGAACTAAAGTGTTTTGGCGTACAACTTGTCTTGAGATATTCTCGCGGAAAAAACACCTGTCCCTAATAATGAAGACTTCCAGAGCAGGATATATGCTGGTTTTGCACTTACGTCTCTCGCGAAACTGGATACGCCTTTGGCAACGTTGCAAAAGTTTTAAGCGCCTGACTTACAGGAATACAGAACCTTCTCACAACGGCAGGGGAAAAAATAATAAAATTTGAATTTTTTTCCCCCTCGTGTACCGTTGACCCATTTAATCGCGAACAGTAACACCAGCAGAGATTTCATTCTCCCCTGACGCAACAACACGTATCTCTGGCTACAGCTCTTCGCCACAGCCTGTACCGGCGGACCTACATTGTTCCCTCCGGACGACAATTCAACTCGCGCGAAAACAAAAGCTCAGAGTAATTGGTTGTCTAGAATTTTTTTTCCGCGTGGCGGCAATTGTTTGTCCATGCATTAGCTGCCTTTGTTGTACGCCACATAACTAACTGGCTGCTGGGGGGGGGGGGGTACGAAAAACCTCCTCCCCCCCCCCCCCCGTCGTAGACGTGAAGTGACACGCTTGTAAACACGGGGGGTTAAGCGACAAATGGCGCTGCCGCTGGAATATTTGACAACTTGGAATAATTTACCGGTACGGAAAATATAGAGCTAATTATCGTGACGCGTTGAAGCCTCAATTTTTTTCTCTCTCAAGAGATATCATTAAAAAGAACATATTTGAATAGAGTAACTCTAGCTACGATTTGACGAAAATTTCTGTACCGCTATAAGAAAAAACTCGCTTAGCTGTAAAACAGGTTTCGCACGATACAAGAGAGTGCCAAACTTGCGCGAGAATTTCTTGTACAAGTTTGTATGCAAGGCACATCTTGCACGAAATGATGAGATGGAGCAGGTCCAATTTTTCTCGTGCAAGGCGATGCAAGTTGCGATCCTATTGGTCCATGCTGGTCATGTGACCTGCTGTAAACTCAACCATAGAGTAAAAGAAAATCATAAACTGAGGTGCGCGAAGAGGAATACAGGGAAATAAAACATTGCTGGAAAATTACTTTAAATCGTGGATTGAAGTTTAACAGTTCGCGGAGATTAAAATAGACACAATTATATTTTGGAGAGATAGCTTTGAAACAAATACCTTGTTGAAGTAAGCAACTTCATATTTTCTATTAGAATGCCTTGGCTGTTTGGTACTCACCAGGGTTATAAACAAATATTGATGCGAGACAGTATTCATCTTATTTATCTGCGCGTGAAATCGTTTCGCACGCAAATTCAGTTGGCATTCTCGTACGAAATCTTGAGCGAAATGCATCTTGCATGGTGTGAAACCTGTCTATCACAGAATAGGTAGGGACAGCCGCATTCCGCGAAAAATTTCCATCACGCGATAGATTTCAATACCCTACGAGCGTATAGGCTGTTCACGGTAAACTGATCACTTTTGAAAGCCCTGCACAAGATCCGCTTGTATGCACGGTGTGTATTATTCCGCCTTATGTAAAACTAACACTGCTATGGGCCTCATTACTTTATTCATTCGCCGGTCAAGTGAAACTGCGAAATTATTAGAAAAGTAAATATTTTACAAATTTGCTAATATTTAAACTTATACCTGTTGAAAAAGAAACAAAGCGAAAGAAATAATTTGGGTTATCACCAATGGTTACCTAATAATTCGACGTTAGACGTGGAGCTACTTTCACTCCATTTGTTACCAACTTTACTGGGCGAATGTCACTCAGTGCGTCCGTTAAAATATATGCAGGTTGGAGCAGTGACATTTTTCTGCCGTTGATTTCAAAACAGCTCACTTTATCGTGAACAGCCTATACTAACAGTTGTCTCTTACTCATTGTCGTCGTGGCTTTGTGAGGGGGCAGTTTATTATTTGGCTGGCCAATCATAATTACGTTACTCTGATACTATACGTCTGTGATTCGTGGGTAGGCACCTAAAAAGCGTAAAATATAAATCGTCCAATGACGAAGGCGGAACTGAGCTATAGTGCTATGAAATACAACCGGCCATAGAATTTTTTTCGTGAAACTCGGTGTCCCTAACTGTGCACACACGAAGCAGCTGCCAATTCCAGGCCCACACACGCCAGCAAAATGGCGTCTATAATCAGGGACCACATGGTCCCAACAAACACAGCACGACACGAACAAAATCGCAACCACGACACAACATTTGTATTTTCGATGCGACTGCGCGTACAGCATGACAGTTTTCTCACGCAACACGAAGAGTAGAATATCTGGAAACAATTTATAAGGCGCTGATTAACTACGCTAGTTTCAAGGCGGTGGGTAGACTGGGAAATTTGGAATACACGAAGGTGACAAAGTGTTACCGCTAAGGCATGCGAAGGTAAAATTATAATTTTTAAGCGTTAAATACAGAAATTTACATTTTTTTTTCTTTTAGCTTCTTATTTGCCATATTAGGGAAAGCTTGCCATACAATTATATTTTGCAAGGTTGTACACCCTGTGTGTCGTGCCGCGCGGCACGACCAAAATGAAAATAATTTCTAATCCAAAATCGCTGGTCGGACGACAGAATTTGTCGGGCTTACGTCTGATCTATCTTGTATCTCAGTGGCTGTTTAGTTTTACAGTGTAGTGTCGGGGTTGTGTCGTGCTTGTCAGGGAGTAGATGTCAAATGCGGGTCCTGGACCACCACATATTTTCATTTTAAAAAATGCAAATTTACCCGAAAATCAAGCAAAAATAAAGCAAATTTACTACTTTTCTTAAAATGGTGTGCAGGCTTCTTGCTACCATAAAATCCAGCCATTTTCTTGATTTTCAAGCATATTTTCAGGTTTTTTTTTTATAAATGCCAATTTTGCAAGCGAGCAATCTAAATCAAGCAAATTAAGCTAAACATCAAATAAAAAGATACAAATCAATAGAATTTATACATTTATTGAACAAAAGTAAAACACCAATAAGACATTTTAAAGTCTAACAATTAAGATAAACCTGAAGCATTACCATCACTAATTTCGTAATCCCTACCATCACAATATTCCAAATCATAGACATCTTCTTTCAAATGAAAAAACTTTATCTGATCTTAAAACATTTTTATTGATCAGTGGAAGTTGCTGCTTTTATAATTTCATATCCAATATCCCAAAGTTCTAAAAGATCTATAATTTAATCAATTTATAATATTTAAAAATTTATATATGTTTTTTAAAAAAGTGTTACCATGGGAAAATTTAAATTAGAATTACGTCTATAAGCTTAAAAAAATGGATTTAAACTATCGGAACAATTTGTTTATTGCTCCATTTAATAATATTAAAATTTATAAATATTCACTAATTCTTTCTTTCAAATAATCATGAGTAAGATTTCGTTTACTAATTAAAGCAACATTACAAATGGTACCTGTTTCTTCAAATTTTTTACTAAATTAAAAAAAATATATATATTTTTGTTTTTTCTTTAACTGCAGTTGTTTTTCTCTATGAACAATAAATAACCAAATTAATAGTAATTAATTTCACTATCGAAGTTTACAGTTGGTTTATAATAAAGTTCATTATTGCTAAAGTTGGTATCTAATTTGGTTTTTGAATTTCTAAAATAACAATAAGCAAGAAATTGTTTAAGATAAACACCCTTTTCAGTGTCTAGATTCCAGTTTTCTTTAGGAAAAATTTCATTTCTACCATTTGTAACATAAATGTTTCTCGCATTACAATGATCAAACATAGCAGCGTGTTATTACTGTTCAGCACGATTTTTTTTCTATTAAATTGAAAGCCTACAATTATAAAATCTGGCATGCCAAATTGTAAATTATTAAACTGATCTTTTATATCATAAATAAAAACATATGTTCCTTTAGGAACTTCTCTTTCTAAAAATTGCCAATAATCAAAACTAATAGGTATTTTAGGTGCTATATGTATTTTTTCTTTAATTGCAATGGCTGTGTTAGATTCGTATTCAACAATAGGCCACATAATTGCTAATTTTTTTATATCAATTCTATCTGGATGGCCGTAACTTGTCGGAGGTGTGACAAATGTATCCTCATGTACATATAAACAATTGTTATCATATGAATAACGGAAAATAAGTTATTTTATAATCACCTTTCCCGTAAATTTCAGCATTATCTCTGATAAAACCAAACAGATATCTCAATTGGTAACTTATTTCGTTTAGTCTATCACTTTGTACAGATTTTACTCGGTATTTATTTTCAAAACCAGTAGCCTCTAAATAAATTTGTTCGCCTGGAGAACTTAACAAAACATTAATCATTGTGGGTGTTATACCTGGGTTATCAGCATTTTTAATAATATTTCCATGTTTTGAGATTTCTACTCTAGAAAACTGAAATGGAAAAAAGTTATTAAAAAAATCAATATTGTGTTCTTTTTTATATTTTGCCTCATCTTCAACTTTATCTCTCTTTAGTAACTGAAATTGTTCAAAAACACAGGCATCATTAGGAATATAAAAGCCATCTCCTATAGGAATATCAAATTCGATTCTATTTCTGTAAACATTTAAATTCCCCCTAGTTTGCCTCTCAAAACTGTCAAAATTTTTATAACTCATTTAAAAGAAAAAATATATTTATGAATGAAAGAATCAAAGGGAGTTTCTCGAGTTGATTTACTCATCGAGAGATACAAAAATTATAAAAAACACCATGAAGTGGAAAATGAAAGAGATAAGAAAAAATAGCTGCCACTAATTGACGAATTACGAAAAATTGGTTAAAAAGTAGAAAAAGCAAGTGAAGAAAATAAAAATTTTCTAACAGCACTAGTTACTGTTGTAGCAAAACCTTTAGATTATCTACCAACATCAGAAGAAAAAGCATTCGAAAGAGAACTATTTGCAGAACAAGAATCTCCTAATTTAGAAGAGTAAATGGGAATTGTACCTTTGAAAAATTTGCCCCTATAGCAGGTGTTTCTACTATAAATCTAGAAGCAGAAAATGCAAAAAGAATAAATGTTATTAACTTAATGTATGGTTTATAAGGAGATGGAGTTGATTTTTACATTGATGATACTAATGTAGAGGTAAAACATGATACAATAAAAGTTAATGCAAAGAATATGAATTAACAAAAGGACTTTGTAATTTGTTAACAAAAGAAAGTGAAGAAGGTCTTCAAAGTGAATTCACCAAAAAAAGACAGAAAGTGACACAGATATTGTTTTAGTAATCAATGCTGCATTCCAAAATTAATCCCAATATGAAAACAAACTCGAATAAAAGTTGGAAGTACAAGCACATAATTAAGAAGTTTTATGTTAAATACATAAAACCACAGTTAGGATCAATGTCAAGCACACCAGAAAGAACAAGTTCTACAAATTCTCCTAGAACTGGTGATGGCATAAAAAAATACAATAGTTCGCCAAAAGAATATATTTGGATGGATGATGTTAGAAATCTCATCAGTAGATTTTAGTATTTATGTGTAGAAATAGAAATAAATTATTACAATTAAAGTTAGAATGATAGTAAACAATAATATTCTGATTTTGTTATCAACAATCCGAAAGGAATTCCTTATCTAATAAGAGTTTTAAATGTAATTCCACGCACATTTTGGTGTCCTGAACACCATGGTAAGGGTATAATAAATTGGGCATTAAACAATTTAAATTTACCTGAAATGCATTTGTCCAGTTACAGTTATTGTGGTCCGTTTACAAAATTAAACGAAAGAATAGAAAGAGGAGACTCAGGAATAGATAAATTAGATTAAACTTGCAAATATCCCGATATTACTTACCGAGATCATACATATTTAGAATCTAGGCATGAAGGTGATAAAATTTTACAAAAAGAATGTAAAGAAATTATGTTAGATAAAAATACTCAAATTGGAGAAATAATTGCATCTGCTGCTATTGCCTCAACTATGTTTACAAAGAGAAAATTAGGTTTGGTATTAAAATGTTTTATTGACTATATATATAAATGAAGATCACAATAATTACTTTTGATATTCCCATTGAGGAATTAAAAGATTTGGGTATAGAAAAAATTTTAACAAAATATAAAATTGAAAGAAGGTAAAAGTTTCAAATTAACTTGCAAAGGTTACATCATGGAGGATTTTGACCAATTATATTGCCTGCTTTAGGTGCACTTGGTGGTTCAGCTGGAGGAGCTAGTGCAATTTATAATGGTGTTGAACAAACTAGAAATATATAAAAGAATTAAAAGAACAACAAAGACACAACTTGGCAATGGAAAATAAAGAAGGAAGTCGTTTAGTTGCGAAAAAGAAGGGAAGACCAAAAAATTATTGAACATATACCTACTATCTAACATCGATATTGAAAAATATGTAAAAAAATTAAATATTAAATATTTCAGAAATGTTTATATGATTGATGAAGTACCAAAAAGTATGCTCAAAAATGAATGTGCTGTGATAAGTTTCGATATTTCAACAAATGCAAGTACTCATTGTGTTTGCTAGTTTGAGGAAAATAATGATGTGTACTATTTCGATACATTTGGAGACAATATTCCTAATAATTTAACTAATTATTTAAAAACAGAAATGTATATTACAACGATGATAGAATTCAGAATTTTAATGCAGTTATTTGTGGACATCTATGTTTATTTGTTTTACATCTTTTCTCGAGATAATTTTAGTTTAATGATATAATCTATTAATTATTAAATGACTGATGTATTTGGAGAACCATTAATCAAATCTTGAAATAAATTTCAACACTAGTGCTTATTCATTAAAATCATATGTAGATTCACAAAGCAATTCCAGTGTTTCTTCTGTACAAAGCTATCTATCCAACTGTTTTGATTACACAAAAAATTATGTTTCTTTTGTAGGAAGTAGAATTCTTAATATAGGCGTACCTATAAATAATAAAGACGCTGTCAATAAAATATATTACAAAATATGTGTAGCACATTATGCTTTTCAAAAGGATGTAGAATCGAAATATAAAACTATTGTTTCTGATTATGCTCTAAAAGAAGATATAAATTTACAATTTAGTAACACTATTTCTGATTGTATAAAACGAATAAATAATGCGAAACAAACAAAAACTTATGTAGATTTGAAATATAAAACTATTGTTTCGTAGTATGCATTAAAAAATGATGTCGAATCAAAATACAATATTAGTGTTTCTGATTACAAATAAAATGAAGAATCAAAATATAATACCATTGTTTCTGCTTTACGAGATCAATTAAGTAAATTTTTTGTTTATACAACAGTGACACAAAAGATGAAAAAATTAAAGAAGCTGTTGCTATAAAGATTTAGATGTTAAATTACAAAATTCAAACCAACCAGTTGCGAGTTATTGTGATATTCTTGTTAACACAAAAGTTTAAAAAAGAAAAGAACTTGTTGCTAAAGAAACAGATCTTAAATCACAAAATTTAAACCAATAAGTTGAAAAACACGTGGAAGAAAAATCACACTTTTTTTTATTTTTTATAAAGTGGCTTAAAAATAAGAATATTTTTCACTTAGATAATCATATGCCATTCTTTAATTTTTGATGGATTGTACTATTTATAAAATAATTACTTTACCTAATAATTTTTAACCTGTTGATACTCTAACTGTTATTAAGGGAATTAACAAAATAAATTACAGTAAGCCGTCTGGTGTTAAAAAAGGCGATAATTTAACTGTTAAAATAAAAAATAATAATATCAGAATATGATGGTGTGAATACGATAGGAATATTTTGTGAAATATAAAGTATAAATATATATATTTTTTACAATTAAATGGAGAATACTTGGTGTTTGAAGTGCAAGAAAGCCACCAAAAATAATAACATAAAAACCTAAAATACAAAAAAATGGAGGATTAGTTCAGATAAGTAAATGTTCTATATACAATGATAATGAATCAACATTTTAAAAAATTTCCCGAAGTAAGAGAAGGCATAATTAATTAATTATATAAGCCAGTGAGAAGAAATTTCCCCAGAATGAAAGTAATTTCGTATGGAATTAATGATCTATGGAAAATTGATCTTGTAGAAATGGAAACCATAAATTTAAAAGGAATATCACATATAAATAATGGATATAAATATATTGTGACAATTATTTATTTATTTATTTTTTCAAATATGCATTTGCTATACCAATTAAAGATAAAACAGAAAAAATGTAGTAAATACTTTGGAATCTATATTGAAGCAAAGAAAACCATGTAATATTCAAAGCGATATTGGCTTAGAATTATAAAACAAATTATTTAATGAAATTATGCAAAAATATAACATTATTCATTATTCTACATTCAGTGAACTAATAGCCAGTGTTGTAGAAAGATTTAATCGAACTTTGAAGAATAAAATGTGGAAGAAATTTGCTTTAAATGGCAATTATAATTGGATACATATATTAGACAATTTAGTGAAAGAATACAACAGCACTAAGCATAGAACTATTGGTATGAAACCAGTCGAAGTTAACAAGACCAATGAAAAAAATCTAAATCAAACAAATGTTATAGACACGATTACTAAACCGAAATACAAAGTTGGTGATGTCCGTGTAAGCAAACTAAAGAAAATATTTGAGAAATGTACTACTAATTGGTCAACAAAATTGTTTACTATCTGCAAAGTTTCAAATTATGATTTGACAACTTACAAACTGAAGGATTCTTAAAGAGAAGAAAAAATGGATAGTTTTTACAAATATGAGATTATGAAAATGAACTATCCTGATGAATATTTGGTTAAAAAAAAGTTTTAAAAACTAAGGGAGATAAAATTGGTATAAAATGGTTGGGTTTTGATAATTCCCACAACTCTTGGATTAATAAAACAGTTATTTGTAAATTTAAAAACAAAAATTAGCTTCTTATGCAATTCGATAAAGATTATTAATATCATTAATCAATTTTTGCTGATTATGAGTATTTTCTGCAATATAAGAATTGTTACATAAACACTGAATGGGTCATTCAATGTTTCTTCCAGTCTTTAATATAAATTTATAAAATTTTGAATATAATCGAATATCAATAATTATTCACAATTTGGATGTCTATCTTCAATTCTATACATATGTCTTTGAACATATCTTCATTGAGTTCTTATGATATAGTAATCATATTCAAAATCATCGACAAATTATTTTTAAAAGAACAAAAGTTTGGATTTAAATATGGAGTTTGTGTTTGTTGTACAACACGAGGGATCATTTCTCTGATTACCTAATTTCTGCGAGCTATTCCATGCAATGTCATATGAAATTACTATCTTAAATGATCTATAAGTTTATCATTAATTTTATTTATATCTCTTAAATGATAAATTTGGTCATCTTTAATTTTGTTCATTTTTTTAATGTGCTTGATGACATTTATATAATTTCATTACGTCTTTTTGAATCTTATATTTACCACGTTTTCTAATTGAAGGAATAACTTTGCGTGTAACCAAATTTTTTAATTTTTTAGTGATTGGTAATTTTGATCTTATAGCTAGATCATAGACACCATATTATTTGATAAAAAATGTATTGTTTTCATTATATGTTAGACCTGGCATTTTGCCAGGTTTATTAATTGCTTCTAACTTAACTTTATCTTCCATGTCTACATGTTTTCTTATAGCATCGTCATTATCTTTATACACTAATATTTCAGCAACATCTGTGGCTTTAAACGAAGGATTATTATTCTCATCAACAATCATGAAAACTCACCTACCTTTGTAAATAAGTTTGTTGTTAATTATATCATGAATTAAGTCCATTTTATATGCAAAATTATGCGCAAGTGACATTGGTGAGTTGTAACAAGTATTTTATAGTATTATTTATAATAAAGAAGATGAAAAATCAAAGAAAATAATATCAAAGTATATAGACCAAATTCATTTAATTATGTATCCCTTAAGAAGTTAAATTTTCTAGTTAAATTTAATAGTCTCATTAGTCAAATAATACAATAAGCCATTTGTATATCTAAAAGTAAACCCTATAATATTTAGTAAATAAAGAAATTTATCTCTAAATTGACCACTCTCTTCTATCTGGAAATGACATCCAACTATTTCAGCATAATACAACTTTTTATAGAAGATAAAATTTTTCCCTCACTATGAATTAAAAACAGTGTTTATTTTATAATAGTCACCTATTCCAATTTAAGAAAATCCTTTCTGATATCCATTAATAAGTTTATAAGTGGGGTAATTAACCATATAAATTTCACCATCTATAAACAGAATTAACTCGCCCCAAGTACTTTGGTATATTAAAAAATTCTGAAATTGCTTGGTATAAAATAAAACAGTTTTGTTATCAAAATTGGCTTATAGAGTATTTTGTTGTCATTCAAACTTTTTGACCAAACTTTTTTATTTTATAAAATATACGAATTATCATCAAAAAAATATAAATGTTTTACATGTCCGTCTGTGCATAATGCATCATAGTCCTTAAAATTATTTTGTTGAGGTGGTCCATAAAAGTTTTGTATGCTCAGAATGTAGTCTGGTTGCAAATCAAACAAATTATTGTCATGAATCGGATACATGATCGCATTTTCATCATTTGTATGTTGAAGACCTAATGCATGGCTGATTTCATGAATCAAAACTGCTAATAAATTAATTTAATTTACAGGGGTGTTTTTCTGACATTATCCCAATATTCCTGTCCATTGATATGAATTTCAACAAGACTAATTTGTTGATTTGGAAAAAATGCTTGAGCTAGTGCACAACCATTATGAAATAATATATGGACAAAATCCATGTAATCTCTTATATCTATGTTGACCTTCTTTGTAAGAAATAAGTATATATGGAGAATTTCTATCATAAGCGAAATTCAAATTTGTATGCGTTTGCCAAATTGTAGAAGCATATTTTGCTAACTTTATAATTGAATTATTTGCAAGTACAAAATGCAATTTTAAAATATTTTTATTCCATTTTTATGATGATCTATAATTCGAGAATATTTTATCATTAAAACCACATTTTGGCTTATTTATTAAATTAAGTGTTTCGTCATCGAGTTTACACTCAGTTTAAGAAGTATTATAATAGTCTTGAAATATTCTTAAAGTACTTTCGAACTTTTCAGTATCAATTTTTTAATGCAAATTTGCATCAGCCTCTAGATATCCATATTTATCAAAGAAATTTATAACACGTTCTCTCTAATTCTCTTTTATGAACAGCACAAAATTTATATTTGAGTTAGTGAGGATAATTATACAAGTCTTCATTTACATTAAGAAAGTTTTAAAATAATAAAGTTTTTAATTTTATTTCTATACTTTCCTTCTCTTATTTTTAAACCCAAATCTGTTGTAGTAAAGCCATAATATTTGTCTCAACATTTTGAACAAATTTCTTTAAATTTTTCATAACACATATCACAACCAACAAAATAATTATAAATGTGCTTTAAATTAGTATAATCTTGTATGTATATAGAAAATTAGTATTATCTGTTATCAATTATTTGATACTTTTGATTAAGTTTGAGCTAAATAAAACACATCTTCCTCTAGTAAAATAATCACAAACTATGTCTTTATTGTCTAAAATAATATCATCAAATACAGTTAGAGAATCATTTTCACATTAATCTAAAGGAACCATTTCCTCAGTATTATTAAAAAGGTATGCATTTTTCTTAAACTTTTAATTTTTTTAAATCTCATCAAAATTAATTTTTAACTCAATATATTTTGTTTTATTTAAACTTTTTGAACAAATATACAATTTATTAAAATTTTTCCATCCTACATTAAATCATAATGTATCATAATATTAGTTTTTGCACCGTTACTTGGACCTACTATTATAGCCCTTATATTATCAGGCAATAATTAACCATTCTTTTTAATTTCGAAATAATCTTCATGAATTAAAATAGAGACACCCTATTTCACTTTCTATATTTAATAAGATAATGTTTGTAATAAATGGATAACAACATTTTTAAATTAACAAATAATAGCACTATTTTAAAGAAACAACTTCATCATGTCATCCATGATGAAAAAACGATTTCATTAGTTATTTTTCATACAAAATTTTTATCACGAAATATAAACAATATGATAACAATTGATCACATTAGTCCTAATATTGATAAAAATTATATTATAATTATTCCTAGAGGTCAGTACAATATAGACTCTTTGAAAGAAACCATAAAGTCAATTGAACCATTTCAACAAATAACATTAAATTATGAACAGATAGTGTGGAAAATAGAATATTTATTCATCTAAGTTTGATATTAAATGTGATGATCGATTATCTGATAATCTTGGTTTTGAAAGAAATATGAATATTGAGAAAGATAAAGTTGTTGTAGGTTCTAAATTACCTAATTTTGAGCCATTTAAAACAATAAATGTTCACTGTAATTTGGATTATGGAATATTTATAAAGTACAACGAATCTAATCAATTAGTAACTGATATAATTGCTAGTTTTCCACCAAAAATTATGTTTTTATTTGGTGATTATATAATTTATGGTTTATGAGTCTCCATATCCAATTTTTTATCAAATCAATAATGAAGCATTGAACCAAATTGTTTTAGAAATTAGAGACAAAAATGTTAAACTAATAGATTTCGATGGGGCTGATATCGATATTGTTTTAGTAGTTAAATAAGTTTGAATTAAATTACAAAAATTAATTAAAATTTATTATATGTTCTGATATCCATAACATAGTGTATCTATTTTATTTTCTAGTACAACTCTCTCGTTATCGCAAGGACTTAACGCAATTATATAAACATCTGTACCCTTGCCACTAAATTAAATAAGAAATATGCTACCATATCAAAGTGATGGGTGCTGGAATAGTGGCAAGTAGCACAACTAATACTGACAATAATTATTATGGATAAAGAAATTATATTATGCCAAGGATCAATGAATAAATAAATAAAACAAGGCATGTGAAAAGTTGGTGACACAACTATATATTGTATCATTCAGTTACATTAACCAAATTTTATAAAAGTTTTAAGTCAATCATTAAAAAGGTCAATTAATTAAGAAGGCTAAATGCAAAAGAAAGGGAGGAGCCCCTTACAAAATATATTAATTTACTTTTCTAGCATTATCAATTTTGAGTTTACTTCTGTTTTCTGCCTTCTGTAAATACAAAAATATTAATAGATAATAAAATGCCTTGCTTCCAAAATGTGACAATGTTGATGTTTGAACAATTAGCTGAAATTTAAAAAATATATCATTGTTAATTTTAATAGAATAAATTGGAAATCATATTTCATATCTGCATCTTAGTCCTGTCTCTAACACAGTAAATGCCACAAGCTTCGCCGCTGCAAGAAGCAGAAATGGGACCCAATCACAGATCACAGCAGCATGGAGAATTCTCAGCATAAATCACGAAAGGTGAATGACGACAAAACCAAGGAAAATTTGAAACCAATTCTAGGACTAAACTCTTGGGTCGAACTGTCTGACCCTCTATAATAAAATTTAATATCGGACATTAACTACCAGTTCTATGCACACGAATGATGGTTACAAAAAAAGAAACCAAACTTACCCCAACTGGGAGGGTGAAAACGGTACTAGAAGAAAAACATCATCACGCAGCCACTTCTAGTTACATCACCAACACAATAAAAAAGTCTACATCTTCTCTACAGCCGCTAATCTACATTACATAGAAACTTCTGCATTGCATGTAGGTAAACAAAGTCGCAACGGACTATATCCTTCGTTAAAAAGAGAAGATGACCAGAGTGCAGAAAAAAGTGTCTCTCTTGCCGGCAGTGGGCTGAGGAATGTCGTGCCGTCGGATGCTGCAGAACATGGGGAGTGCGAGTGTCGTGGCAGCGGTGGACCAAACTAGCTTAGTACTGGACGCACCGCTAGAATGTGCTGGGAAGAACAAAAGGCCCTTTCAGTGCGTCATTTAGGACGTTTTTCAACTGTGACACGTCGTCAAAAGTAAAGGGTAGCAGAAATTTACTGTGTGGGATGCTGAGGCATGCAGTAAAAAAAAAAAAATGTGCTTCAAATTAAAAAATTTGCTTCATTTTAAGGTAGCAAAAAAACCTGCAAGCCATTTTCAAAGAAGTAGAAAATTTGCTTGATTTTTGCCTTATTTTGGTGTAAATTTGCATTTTTGGATGAAAATCTGTGGTATTCCAGGACCCGCCTTTTACATCTACTTTGGGGCTATGTGACTCAGGCATTAGCCATTGGCACGTCAGAAAACATTTCGCCAACCAGTGCACTGGTAACTTACTCGCCAACTGGCAACCCACAGCAAATAGCGAACTTTTTTTGCAGCACGCGGTAGACAATAAGACACGAGGCCTGTTTGCAGAGGCACTCGCGACGAGTGACTGCCATATCAAAAGGAGCATGATTCAATTTCGCATCTGTGTACATATGTACTCTATGGTTCAGTGTAGAGATCTGTGTGGCTGTTAACATCGAGATCTTGGGAGCCGATGAGTGTAAAGCGAGGTGAGTATGGAGCAGCGCCGGATTGCACGGGTGGGGGAAACGGGAGATCCCCGAGAATATCTGCTGACCAGTGCCATCGTCAGGCGTGATTCCCGCATGCGAAATCCGGGATGGACTCCGCCGGGAATCGAACCCAGATCGTCTTGGTAGGAGGCGAGCAGCCAGACCACCACAGCATCGCCACCCGCAATATGCGTTAGTAATCTGCGACAATGTCTAGTGGCAAAAAAAAAAAACTCGGTGTGGCTGTGTTGGGGACACGGCCGTTTGTTTTGCGTGAATACGTCTACGTTGACGCGCTCGGACACCTAAATGGTTATTTTTACGTTCCCGGCACCGCTTCACTCGATAGTATAGTGTTTGATGTGTATCACTGGACTGCTTTTGAGTTGCTCTTTCCAACCGTATACGATTTCTGTATTTCGGCTTGGCTTTTTGACGAGTATAGGTCGACATTGCGTTAAGTTTTCTTAATTTTTACATTAAACACATACCGTTTCACCATAACCACTCCACGAAAATGTTTTTATAAAGGCAATCGATTGACATTGACGAAAGCTGTCGATTGAATCTTAAAAGAGCGTCGTAGCTTCTTCCAGTCGAAAGTTATACTACGCGGAATTCATGAGACGTGGCGAAACGAAATAAAAATCCCCCCCCCTTTTTTTTTCTTCCCTTCACGCCATTATTGGCAGTCCTCACGCAACTTAACATATTCTTTAACCCTTTGGCAATCGAGTGGTGCAATTGAATTTTGAATGTAGACAATAGATTCGGAGCTGCAGTGCCAAACTGCATCCGCCGATTTTGTTATCATCGGGATTTCTGGATTGCCTCCCACTAAGGTTGCAAATTTAAAGACGTATTCGGGTCAGAAAAAAATCGCCTGGTTGGATACACTTATTGTTGCAGTCTACCATGCGTTCAGATTATAATTTTTTTTCTTTGCTGAATGTTAGTTGCCCCACCATAGACTTACCGTGCCCACAATGGTTGACACGTTGCAAAAGAATGATACTTATGACTAGAGACCCGGAAATTTCGTACATTCATTCGGCAAGAAACTAGACTCCACAATCCTTTGTGCATTGGAGCATCAGTTAGTGGTTCATTGGCTGTTGCTCCAGTTTAACACCAGACCAGGTAGCACGGGATTTGGTTCTTAGTTTCCATACAGGTTCGTTACTGGTTCGAAGTCGTTCTGGGCGTGTCTAATAAACTATGAACCAATGGAAGCACAAACGCTTATATATACGTGAATGCAGTTTCTCTTGCCCTCAGAAGAATTCGGTAAATTTCCGTGTCTCTAACTGTGACTACGGACACCAGCATTCCGCGAAAAGATCTCACGACCAGTTGCACTTCACAGCACGTTAGCTCAGATCCACCTTCGTGATTGGACGATCTAGGTGTCACGTGTCTTAGGTGTCTGCCCGCGAATCACAGACGCAGGCCTACAGTATCGGAGTAACAAAATTCTGATTGTCCAGTCAAGTGGGGAAATGCCTTCTCGCAGACACGCGCTGCCAATACGCAATGGAAAACAGCAGGTACACGTGCAGGGCATTGAAACATAGCATGCACGGAATTCTTTTCGCTAAATTCTTGTGTAGAGAGCAGTACCCAGGCTTCCTCGTGGTGTAATCTGATTTGTGGAATTTTCTACAACCCTTTGACGTGAATCGTTGATGAAAATGGCTTTGAGCACGCAGCGCATATTTTCAACCCATTGCAAGAAAAATTATTAACACAAGTACAGTTCATAACAACAAATTACGCGATTGCAACACTCGAGCCCGGAAAATAATGCGTGAGCGAGTGTATTAAATCAGAGATAATTGTCAAAGAATGATCTCGGAAGTACTGGATTAACCGTGAACTCTATATAACTACCTGACCTTCCAGACCCGTTTTTCGCCCGTGTATCATACTAATCATTTTAATGAGCCTTCGCAACGAATTCCTACGCGCGTAATGTTTACTTCATTATATTAAGGACGTATTTATACGGCGAAGTGCTCTGGCCAACGCAGTTTTCTTTTCCTGATTAATTTACGCCGCTACGTAGCTCGAGCCATTAATTTCTTCCCCGGACGTAAGGTAATTAATACTAATGAAATGGGCCTGATATAATAATTGTCCATTATAAACTCACTTGCATTAGCTCTGCGCGTAATGATGATATACAAGGCCTATAAGGTCGTAAAGATGAATTTACGAGAGTAAATAAAACACGCGAGTGGACCGGCAACAATACGGTTATTGCGTCACATTTGTTCTTTTACTATGGAGTTAGGAGTATGGAACACTTGAACAGTGGAGTGGTAACATTAATAACCGCGGTTGAGCTTGATGTTCTCACGTTTCATATATGGTGGTAGAAATGTTGAACCTATCTTAGTTTGCACGCGTGTACATTTGTAAAAGCCCACTTACAAATACGAGTTTTAACTGCAGTTCCGCATATTACCATGCTTTGGTTGTGACACACAGATATACAGGTAGTTTAAATACACCAATACAGTTCTGACGACTAAAGAGATACATAAGTGTGTATACTAAAAAAAAACTGCATGATTTCATTCTAAATACATGTTAAAGAAAAAGTGGAAAGTATTAGTTATTAATAAAGCAACAATTATTACTAATAAATAATGATGTATAATAAACTCTGCAGTTATTACCTACGGTGTGTATGGAAGTGTAATTTTAAATGCAGCGGAAAAATTTCATAAGTAATATTTATGAGAAAATGGTTAGAGCAGTGTCTCACGGATAGACGGTTACTAATAGTGAAATACGAAGTAATCGATTCACAGAAGTAAATCCGAGATAAAACATTCTGAAATACAACTAACCATGAAAGATTTTCGTAATAATCGTGTGACTCTAAATATGGCACTTGAGGTTTTTAATACCACAGAGTAGATAGTACACAGAGATTAAGGCCGTTTCCGGATTCTCAAGAAATGCATACTTTTTGTACCTGTCTCCGGAAGTGACATCATCATGTATATACTAGCGCTGTCCGAATTATCAGTACAGTACACACAGGCTCTATAGTTGGCAAGTATTTGAAACTGTATACTTGCTGGGCATAGTTTCGTACTTACGACAGTCGCCATATTGTATTTCAGGTGTGAAAATTAACGTGTATGTTTTGTGGTTATAACGCTCCCAGGTTTTAGAAGTTAATGAGTATTTACAAAATGTTGTTCTATTGTATGCGTAAATAATTGTCAGTTAAATAAATATTATTCTAATTATGAATAAAATTCTGAGCGTTGTATAGGCGTTTGAAGCATATTTCCCAGGTGTATGCTTACAAATAATATTAGAATTGCAATCCACATTTCCAAGTTATTACAAACCCTATCGAGTTGTATTTGTCGTTCTTTTATTATGAATGTGTATTTTTCAAACACATGGTAAAGTACGTATCGAGGGATGAAGAAAGAATGCCAGTTTTTGTGTAGTGCCCCTTTACATACGATAAATAATTGCATCAAATCCCACAACAACTGTGCTAATTTGTTTACAATATTCCACTGACTTGATAAAGCAATACCCCAAGGCTATTGGTACGGTATGAATACTTGTGAAATAGAGAGAAGCTGAACAGATGAACATAACCTCAGGGTACCGAGGTGGTGCAAGAATTTCTATATTCCTGCAATTTTTTTTCTGCCGCACAATTCGTACTCAAAGTGTACAACGACCAAAAACATAACATTATATTGGCATATTTGTGTGTATTAGTTTTCGTTCAAAACAACATACACCTGTTGTCTTGCTGCTCTGTCAAGCAACTGATGTATAACAATATTTCTGTGCCCCTTTTCATTTCCATCCTGTAAATAATACGCGCCCACTAATACGCTCCTAGGGGGCCCCAGTGGCCCAGCGGTTAGCTCGTTCGCCTCCCAACAAGGCGAACTGGGTTCAATCCCCGTCCTGGTATCTCCGGATTTTCGCATGTGGGAATCGTGCCGGACGATGCCGTTGGTCGGCAGGTTTTCTCGGGGATCTCCCGTTTCCCCCGCTCCCTCATTCTGGCGTTGCTCCATACTCACCTCAATCACCCTCATCGGCTCTCAAGACCTCGTTGTTAAGAGCCGCCCAAATCTCTTCACTCACTAATGCTCCCATTAGTTCCTCGATCCCGGCTAAATCCATGTTTCAGCGCTTGAACTTGCAAGATGTCAAGGTACAAAACCATGACACAAAAATAAATAACACATGTTTATAAGGTTATGTATAACCCTAGAAGTTGTAACGCATATATATATATATATATATATATATATACAGCACCATATTGCACCGCATTTTTCTGTTGTCGCATAGTTTCTGATATTCCCGGCAGAATGTGCGACCAGTCTAACATGAATAGGCTATGACCTGTCCGAATAGTTTCAACAAGTACACGACAAGTACACATCACTGCTAGTACACAGATGTACGTACTTAACGTATATACTGACAATCCGGGAACAGCTCAACTAATGTGGCGGTTCATGTTATGTGAGCGTACCCATTCTATGATAGGCTGTGCGAGGCTGTGGAAAGCGAGCCTCGTGTCCGATTGGCTGAGTTTCTAACTGGCGAGTAGTTCACCACGCCGAGAAAGAGTTTTGTTGAACGAAACGAAGTTTGTTCGGCGCAAACAAATCATTTATTTGCATAGGGGCGCAATGAAAGATTTTGTCGTCGAAACGAAATTGTTTTATTGCTCTATCCGGTTGCCCTAAACAAAGATTTGGTTGGTGCAACCAAAATTTGTTTGGCTGTACGTACAAGAAACAAATTCGGTAGATACACTGTAAAAATTTTCCTGTAAGCTTCCTAAAATGCAATGGAAGTTTTTAATCCATACGCAGTATGCAAATAATACTTCACAACTGGCTGCAAATGCGGGAATGTCGAGCATCGCTACTATACAAAGTAGGCAACTACCTTACGCACTGGCCTCATTCCTGAGCAAATGTAGGAGCGCTACAATGAATGTGTGGGAAAATAATTTACCATTCGCAGTTAATCGCTGTGCGTGCACACTTATGTGGAAAATTTACGAATACTTTCTTAAGAAAAGTGAAACCCCGACAGTGATTCGACATTGCCCCTTTTCCGGCCGAGCGCCGCGCAGTAGCAACACCAGCTGAAATGATTACTGAGAGAGGAATAATGTTTTTAAATACATGAAGTTCAACTACTGAACAACGCACGTACGTTTTACATAATTATTACTCAATTTCCTGTTGAACTTATTTAATTAGGACGTTTATGCCATAATTAAGTACCAACAAATGCTTTAACATACACTATTGCTATCCTATTCGTCACAATAAATGAAAACAAATCCTCGAGCTGCATTTTTGAACGAAGGAAACCAAACGAGTGGCCAAACAAATACATGTTGATCATTCAACAAGATATTTTGTAGACAATCTAATTTCTTTTGGCCTACCACACAGGTTTTGTTTATTAAGAAGTTGTATTTTTTTTACACGGAAAAAATTAATTTAGTTGCGTTTCAAGTTTTGTTCACTAAACAAAAGTTTTGGTTGGGACAACTAAATATATATTTCTGGCCCTGTTGTTGGACTTTTTCTCAATTTGGCACAGGGCATTCTCTGGCGTTACTGGTTAGTGAGGCAGTTTAGCTGGCGTGTACGACTCAAGTTCGTGGAATAAAATACCTGCTTCACTTCTGTGTCGAAGTACGGGCTGGGCGCTGTATCGCAATACCCCCAAAACATTAGTGTCGATTTTAAATAAGCCTGTAAGTTCTTGACAGTTGCTACAAGCCGGTCTCTTTTCTTATTTTGATCTCACTGCTCAATAAACTGCTATCAAACGTTCATAAAATATGACGGTCAGGAGGTTCTATGCAATAAAAGGGCGGCTAAAGCTATTGCTATCATTAAGGTGGTATATATGGACGGGGATGGTCTCTAAGATTGAGGATCCCATTAACAATACACAATTCCGAAAACTTTTCATTTTATTTTTAAATAATTTATATTATTTTGCATCAATACAAGTTAATAAACCCGGTTCCCAGTAGCGGTCAATCGCTTAGTCACGTTGTTTCTTATACGTAGAAACATGCAGAAATCGCGTTGTTATTTTATATTAGGTTGAACTTCACATCACCGTATGTATGGAGCCGGCGTCGTTTTTCCATTTAACTGCTGCACAGGTAGGGATAGGAAACATTCGCGAGTTCAATGACCTGTAGGCTAGACTCCACAGTCATGTGTGTACTCGAGCGTCAGATGTTTGTTCATTGGCTGCTGCCCCACAGAGTAGCCAGTGTTACGTCACACCTGGCAGTACACGGCACTCGCTACTTGTTTCCTTGCAAGTCTGCTATTGGCTCAGAGTGGTCCAGGGCGTGTCTAATAAACTGCGATCCAATTGCAAAGTCAACTTCAGTGTACACGTGTTTGACGTCTATCTTGTCCTGAAATGAACTCGCGAAATGTTCCTATCCCTATGCATAGGTTAAGCCACGCCCTTTCTTACTGAACTGCACGTGACTGGGGCACACAATTGTGAAGTGTTCATTTATTGGCGCACAGTTACTTAGGGCGTGTCAGATAATGTATGGTCTAATGGAAAACGTATTGTAAATGAACGCGTGTTTCAATTTTAACGTGTCCTCAAATAATAACGCGAATTTTGCACGTCTCTAGTTATATGTAAATTGTTGTAAATAATTTGCTCCCGATATATTTTAGGAGAATTTCCGGACCACGTTCGTATTGGCTTCTGTTTGTTGCGAGACGCCTTACTAATTTTGTACTAAGACACCCACGCATCACGATAGGGTGGCATTGATCTCCACGTATATCTACTGTATGTCTAAGTCATAAGAAGGTCTGGGAATTATTATAATTAGTAGTTATTTCCAAATAAATGTCAAGCCCGCATAGTTATCTGGCACCACACTAAAACTGCACATTTCTGTTTAACCCCTTAATGTATTGTCCTGAGTATACTAGTTGACGTCAGACATGTTGCGAAATAGGTGAAGCGATGGTCAGTACTGTACAAGGTAAGAAGTTAGTGCCATTAGAGTCAATATATATTTCCTGGTTATTGGTAATAGCCGCTTCTGGCACACCGACATTTTATTATTCGTTGCTGTCGCGATTTTATCTAAGGACATTCCAGGCTTCAAACACGTGTACAGTCGATTTTCTGTCTCAATTGGATCGCAGTTTGTAAGACACGCCATAAACGAATTTGAACCAATAACAGACCTGCAAGAAAAATAGGACCGAATACCTATCTACCTGCTCTGCGATGAAACTGGGGCATCAGCCAATGAACAACTATCTTACGCTCTAGTACACAAAGGATCGTGAAGTCTAGCCTGTTTCCAAATGAATCCGCGGGTCTCTAGCTATTTGCCAACAGAAATGCTTTTCATAGCGTGCGTTGTAAAGGTCATCACAAGGAATTCGTAAGTATGTGTCAGGCCAAAAATATCCCCTTATTCAAACCCTGGAACTAAAAATGAATGTGTACGTAATGGTGATATACTCGAGACGGTATCATTCGTTTATGGCTTCTACCACAGTGAGCACAATTTTTATCGTTTCACTATAGGATATTAACGGTGAACCAAACACTTCCCAAAGCTCTGCTTAATATATACTTGTACCCACTTTATATATTCCTCCACCACATGTAAAATCAACTTTGTCGTTGGTCTGATAATTTTATTAATGCTTTGATCAAGTGAAACTGCAATATTATTATATTTGAAAAAACTTCTAACAATGTGCGCAATGTCATACTTATTTGCATTCAAATTACAGAGGGCGGAAGATAATTTCAGTGTTTACGAAATTTTACGTAAACTCTTAATTCAACGTAAAGACAAGGAACTATGTTTCCGTCGCTACCAACTTGACCAGGCCATGGCAGTCAGTGTGCCTGTTAAAACACATGCAGATAGGGGCAGTGAAATTTTTTAAAAGTTGATATTAAATGTACTGAAGTAGCCGTGAACAGCCCATACTCGCGTGTAACTGAAAATTCCTGCAGTTAAATGTACTGAAGTAGCCGCGAACAGCCCATACTCGCGTGTAACTGAAAATCCCTGCAGTTAAATGTACTGAAGTAGCCGTGAACAGCCCATACTCGCGTGTAACTGAAAATCCCTGCAGTTAAATGTACTGAAGTAGCCGTGAACAGCCCATACTCGCGTGTAACTGAAAATCCCTGCAGTTAAATGTACTGAAGTAGTCGTGAACAGCCCATACTCGCGTGTAACTGAAAATTCCTGCAGTTAAATGTTCGTGACTTCTTCGAAGTCATCTATGACAAATGAAACAAACTATATTCCTGTTGAAAAAAAAAAACACATCCAATATAAACACACAGACTGGTGAAATGTATTCTGTTTGAAAATAATGACGCCAACTATGCATGTCCCATATTATTGTATTGCTATATTCGTGTTCTTTCTAAATACACTTTAAACTGTAATTTCATAATTTTATATCGCTTGCTACCTTCCTAACGTTATTCATTACTACCGACAAGATGTTTATAAATTCAATTGCATAAACCAGAAATAAAATCGAAACTTCCCCTCATACAGGTTTAGTCGGGTTTTTTGTGAATTTCAATAATTCTTAAATATAAATTTATAGTATATCATTAATATGTACATATTAAAGTTTTCCAATACGTGACTGATTAAAAGAGAAATTTGTTGGATGTAGTATTCATAAACGCTACACACTATCGTTAGGGCCACCTGTTTTTGCCAAAATATATCAGGACTTCTTGCTCTCCAAAACACTTAAGTTTAGATCCACTTTCGTGATTGGATGTTATTAATTGCCACTCGTCTTCTGCGGCTGTTGTCCGAGAATCAAGGGAATTCACTGTCAGCATCACTTAGCTCTGATTCGCCATGTCAGGTAAACAAGTGTCTTCCAGCAAAGATACGCGGCCAATAATCAAAGGAAATATACAAGTGCGCATATAGTACATTGTGTTGCGGGCACAGCCGGGGAGCTAGGTGAGCTCCTGCAAGGCGCCATGATGGCAACAGGGTGGCAAGAACAATTCAGGCCAGGGATAGCTGAATGTATAAGAGGCCGTGCTTGCGGCGCACCACCCCCCCCCCCCTCCCGCCGCGATGGCTAACCAGCTGTCCAGACCGTCGTCCACGAGCTGCTCCGAGGCGTCCAGGGTCGACGTCAGCAGGAGGTCATCACGACAACTCCACAACGAGACGAGGACCCAGCTGATCAACTCCCGACTTCGATTGCGCGTCGACTAACAGTGGTAAGGGAGAATCTGAATACGGCGCAGGAAGGGATAATCACGCTAGGCGGGGTCCTTAAGAAGTTCACGTAAACGCTAGATCTTTCAGAGAATCAATTTAGTGGCAGCTCATTAAATTGTCAGTACATGAACGGGAGATTAGCATGGGATTGTAGACGAGATAACTGTTGAATAATTGATTAAATATATTATTACTGGGAATCAATAAATAGTACAGCTTGTCTTATATTTTAAATAGCTTTTTTTTTAGTGTGGGGTTACGCTTCCCATTGTTTGTGCTAAAGTAAATAATCAAACAAAACAAATGGAGTCTAGCTAGCGTGTAGATCTTTTCGAAAAAAAAAAAAAAAAAAAAACAGATAGCCCTACGTATCGTTGAATATAAACAGTGATGATATAGACACACGAACAGTTTCAACGTTAGTTTCGGAGCACACGCCATTTTGTAAGAGCCAGGGAAATGTGTGTACAGCTCACTCATGCAGCGCCGTCCCAGCTCTAGAACCTCTGCAACTATCTTGGAGAGACCCCAAGATAGCTTCATTACCTCCCTGCCAAACACTTATATTCCTTCATGGAGAAGTTTCAAGTTGTGCCCTAATAGTCCTCCTAACTCAGGCCCCGGCCATAATTGCTACTCGCCTTGATTAAACAAGAAGGGATAGGCAAATTAGTCGAGGCAGTTGAGCGCGCGTTGACTTGGGCAAGTAGGATCGTTGTTCCATACTGTGCAGGCAGTCTGAATCTTCATCTCACGCCTGTTACCTTCAGCCGAGATGAGCTTTACTAAATTGGGTTTCCGTGAACAAGAGTTGAACTGCGTCATACGAACGTGATATACCAAATCTGCCTATCATTTGTAAGTGTACAATATTTCTTGGTCTATGTGTTCACTTACTTTCAAATCAAATAACTGTTGATATAAACGCATTTCTATATGTTCATTTGGTGTATTTTACTTAACAATATTATACACAAAAAAAACTGCTTTCGTCTCATAGAGAATCAAGACTTTTCCTTAACATTAAATGAAATATTTTTTGTAGTCCCTGCGTATTAATATAGTACCTTTCAAAATATGGCATTTTCTTTGGTGCGGAAGGCGTTGGGTTCGGATCCCGGGTAAGGCATGGGCGTTAATTTAAGGTAGGTTATAAGTTATTCTGTAAGCCGTCCCCTGCTAAGCTTTCAAGCATAAAACTGCGGACGCTAAAAAGGCCTATACTTAGGAGCACCCGAATTTCGCGAAAAGATTTCACGACCAGTTCTATTTCATAACACTTTAGCTCAGGTCCACTTTCGTGATTGGGTGATTTCCGTGCTACCCGTCTTAGGTGTCTGCCCGCCAATCACATGCCTACAATATCGGAGTTGCCAATTATTTTTGGCCAGTCAAGTAATAAGATTGTCTTCTGGCAAAGACATGCCGCCAATAACAATAAGAAAACTGCTGATATGCTCGTAAGGCATTGAAGTCTACGATTTGCGAAAATCTGTCCTTACCTATAATATACAGTACCAAAATTTTCAATTGTTTTTTTCCAGTGAAGGTGTGTTTGATTTCTACAATCAAGTTTTCTCAGTTATTTTATGAGAGAAACTGTGGCTTATCAAGTAAAGGCTGTTCACCATAAAGTGAGCACTTTTGAAATTAACATTAGGAAAAAGTCACTGCCCCTGCCTGCAAACTTGATGACATACCCTCAGTAAAGTTGGTAACGATGGATGGAAAATAGTTCCATATATTAAAATCAAATTAAAAGCGTCAGGTAACAATTTGAAACAACTTAAATTATTTATTTCGCTTTGTATTTTTATTTTACAGATTTGTGAAATATTTACTTTTTTTTTTTAACAAATTCAAACTTTCACTTCATCGATGCATGAATAAAGTGATGACACCCATGCCAGTTTTAATTTTACATAAGGCGGAAGAATACACCACGTTCAACAAGCAGTTTTAAGCACGGCTTACAAAAGTGCTCATTTTATCGTGAACAACCTTTGAAAACTAATGAGACTATAAAAATCTGAGTTCTTTATGCTAAACGGGCAGATGTATATGTATTTTTAAAAAAAGTTTCATCTCACTGTGTAATCAACGGATACACAACCGCGCGTGCGCAACTAGCAAGGGAAATGTAGTACAGACTAATTATAAGTAAGGTCAGGTTTTTTTTCGCTAAAACATTTCAAAACTAGATGTACTCCAAAACACTTTTGTTCATATGCATCCTCATGTTTGGATGATTTTAAATGTCACCTGCCTCAAATGTCTGCCCGCGAAGCATAGACGTTCAGTATCAGAGTACTTTATTACGAATGGCCGAGTCAGATAAGGACATGTTCAGAGACCCGGAAATTTCGCAGATTCATGTGAGGACAAGTTAAACTGCATTCACGTGTACACACGTGTTTGTGCTTCCATTGGTCCATTGTCTGTTGGACACGCCCCGAAACGACTTTCAACCAATAACGAACCTGCAAGGAAAATAAGAGCCTACTCCTGTGCTACCTGGTCTGGGGTTAAACTGGACCAACAGCCAATGCACCACTAACTGATGCTCGAGTGTACGAAGGACTTTGGAGTTTAGCTTGTTGCCGAATGAAACGACGAAATTTCCGGGTCTCCAGACATGTTCCTCCACGTAGAACCAAAAAGAGTTTTGATTGTGGACGTAGGATATTGAAATCTAGCACGGCCATTAATATTTTTGCGAAAACCACCCGTCCCTAATTATTGGTAGGGGTAGGAAAGTTTCGCCAATTGATTTCGGTACAAGATAGACGTCAAACACGTATAGAGTGGAGTCACCTTCGCAATTGGATCACAGTTTATTAGACCCGCCCTGCACTACTCTGAGCCAATAGCAGACTTGCAAGGAAACACCTTGCGAATCACGTATCTGCCAGGTTTGGTGCAACAGCCAATGAACACACAGCTGAGGCTCCAGTATGCAGAGGACTAAGGAATCTATCCTACAGGTCATTCATCTCGCGAAATTTTCCTATCGCTAATTATTGGTATGTCCACGTGCTTTCAAGAAAAATTTTTGGAACTACTTGTATTCCAAAATACTAGAGCTCAGATCCACTTTCGTGATAGGATGATTCTAACTATCACGCTCTGCAGGTGACTGCCCGCGAATCACGGATATTCAGTGTCCGAGTTACCTAATTCTGATTGGCCCAGTCAGGTAAGGAACTGTCTCCCGACAAAGACACATGGCCAATAACCAAAAGGAAACTGCGCGTACGACATAGGTAGAGACCTGAAAAATTCCCGATTTCAATGACCTGCTGACTAGACTCTACAGACTTATGTGCAAATATGTCGATATTAACTGCACATTGGTTGAATGCTGTCACAGTGGAAGGTGACGATTGGGCCATAACTCTCCAGGAGGTGTCAAACACCGTGTGGACCAATGGCATAAGTTACGTAAACACACGTGTTTTGAATTCTAGCTTGTCTCTAAATTAATATTCGAACTCTTCGGGGTGTCTATATATAGGACATCGGACTGTAGCCTACGTGTAAATATTTTCGCGTAAAAACAGTTGGCCTTATTTATAGGCTGCTCACTGTAAACTGAGCACTTATGTAAGCCCTGCTTAAGGTGGCAGGTCACCTGGGTAGGCCGCCGAACTTTGTGTAGAGATCTAGCAGAACACTTCTTTTTTTATTAAAAACCCGTCCAACGTGGCTGAGTGAGGACTGCTAACGAATAGCGTTTAAAAACCGTCACGCGTCTGTATATGTTTTTCAGTTCCTCCATTTCTCTCTGAAGCAATTTTTTATGATAGTGAAAATATCTCAAACGGGTGTTTTCACAGTCATTTTTAGGTATGAATATTCCAATACAAAACATACAAAAAAATATCGGGACCTTTATCAAACTTTAATTTTTATTGTTACGTCATAAAATAGTAGGGTATGGCTGAAAGTCTCATAAAGGTGCGTTATGGACAGCAAGACTGCAAGCCAGTTCAGTGCTTTTCACGTAGAGGCGATGTGAGAATTGTTGCGCATGTCTCGGGCGCCCCTAGCGTTCTACGCTTTTAGCCCTCAGATGTGCGAGATTCCTTTACAACCACGCGGACACCTTAAGATCTACTTGTATATGCATTGCGTATTATTACACCATATGTAACATTAGCATTTTCTTGGGCCTGGCCGCTTCATTCATCATGCGTCGGTCAAGTGAAAATGTAACATTATTAGAAAAATAAGTACTTTACAAATGAGCTAATTCTTAATATCATATGCATTAAAAAAACATTCAACGAAAGAAACAATTTTGGTATTTACAAATGGACACTTAACTGTTATAATTCGATGTTAAGATATGTAACCGCTTTCCTTTCGGCATTACCAACTTCATTGGGCGCGGCCCAGTCATTCTGCCATAAAAATATATGAAGTTAGGAACAGTGTGTTTTTAGGTCAACTTATATCAAAGGCCTTGTTTCTAGTGTATTGTCGAATTTCATGATATTGTTTTGAATTGTATTGCCTTTGATATAGCAGTCTGGAATCTGGATTTGCGGCTGTTCTATCCCATCTTCTGTTATTAATATAATAATACGAATGGAAATGGATCGTCGAGTGGCAAGGGGGGGGGGGGGGGAACCAAATCACGTATTCAAATAGACGAGTACCAACACGGAATTTGTCAGTTCTCGAATTCAAGCTGCGAGTGAAAGATAACGTACGTGTGATGCAGTTTTGACCAATAGGACTACAGTAAGAGAGAAAAGAGACCAATAGGTGATGGCGTCCTTACAGTGGTGTAAATAATCCACTCACCTCTACCTTGTCTTTAACGCTGGTTATACTTTGCCGACTTCTAAGTATTAAGTACCGCGCAAATATCTTCACCCGCTCACTCACTCCCTCCATGTGCGTACTCTTAAGTGTAGGCTACATGTGAGTTGATGTATTTATGCAGGTATGCGGTGTTCAACTCTTATTCATACATACGTAGGCTTCTTAGAGGTCGTGATTCCATCTTGACTCCCCACAAGGACGACCCAGTATGGGCAATGTCAAGACCTCTCTCTCTCTCTCTCTCTCTCTCTCTCTCTCTCTACGTGCTGCCCTTTCTCTGGTCACAATGCGCCCCGCACAGTGGACTCTGGCTCTGCCTGCTCTTGACATGGCAGCATTGTGAAGGGAACTAGGAGGGCGAGGGTTGGGGGTAGAAGGGAGATACTTCCGGAATGGACCCCGTGTTCCAGGAGAGCGCTGCCTCGCGAAGGAAAAGACGTAGTGTGAGAGTAAACCAGAGTTGATGCGAGCAGAAGGCGACCTCGTTTCGCGACGCGGGCCGTCCTGCCGCGCTTTCACATTCTCTGAGTTTTCACGATGTCCTCTCTTGTAAAACACTCTACGCGCTTCGCAAACATTACTTAGGTAAAGGAAAAAAGCAGTAGTTAAAACTATGCAGAAATAAGTAATCCACAACTACTAATTTTTTATTTCGTCGAATTGCTTCTAAACCTCGAAAGTCCAATTCTGCATTCATGTTCGATTCTGGATAAATTGATAAATTTCTTTTTTTTTTTTACAGTTCACGTCTGCTGGTAAAACACCGTTATTTTACGTTACTTTTTTTTTGCTTATACTCTTTCTTTACTTGAAGTTGTTTTACTCTCATATATATTTTCGTCAAACGAAGTTAAGAGGTTTCAGACGTAAGTTAAGAGGTTTCAGACGTACGTTAAGAGGTTTCAGACGTAAGCCAACAATTTCCTTTTGTCTCTTTGCTGTAGGCTGTTCACTGTAAAGTGAGCACTATCTAAAGGCCCTCCCAAAAGCCATTAACCACTAACAAATATGTCTTATTGCAGCTTCAGGCATTAAATTTTGAGAGTGGTGAAATATATTCACTGTGTTTATTGGTCGCATTGCAACGTTTATATTTAAAAACAGCAGGAAGATGTACATGGGATAAAAGGAAAAAATTAGAAAGGCCTTAAAAATGCTCACTTTACTGTGAACAGCCTATAGGAAGAAAATGAACATGGATAACGTATCCTTGTAAATACTACCAGATTGTTTCGTCTTTAATGTGAGTACTCCACCACAGCTCTGATAAGTGGTTTAGGGATAACTAATATTTATAAACAAATATATTTTTAAAGTCGTCATGTGCAACTAAACATGATTAAGCCCTTAAATTCAGCAATAAATTTTCGAATTGGCTGTTGTAAAGGAGGGTTTTTTTTAATGTGTCGCGTTTTTATGAACTGCTCATAATAATTTATATTATATAATCTGCGACAGCAGTTTTACTTTTCCCACGACACAAGCCGCTAACAATTATTAATCATTGGAGCACCAGCAGGAAGAAATAATAAATATAGTCTACTCGCGGTTTCTTCACACTTTTCGAATCACACCTCTGAAAAATCACCCCGGCTATGACTCGTTTAGTTATTTTTTTATATGTCATGTATCACAAGCATTTCATATCTTTGTTAACATAAAAGTATCTAATTTTTCGTGTGATTAAAATTTCAACTATAATTTATTGAAAAATTACGATATTTAATTTATAATAAATATTAATTACCACAGTGAGGAAACACGTGTATTGGTAGCGGCTGGTTAGAAATAGCTCATCTAAAATATTATTACAACTCATTGCACACGAACTGGGTGCGCCGTCCTTTGATGTAATTTTCTATGCTTAGTTAAGCATAGTTTGTACGGGGCGGATGAATATCTTAGAAGTAGAACTTCAACAGGGCTCCAGAAAAGTGTGAATTAACCGTTAATGGATTATAGCAACTATACTCTAATCAGTAGCACTTATATATTCTAGCATCGGGTACCACTTACTATCTTTCACGTGTTGTACGACATTTCTTACGTGTTGCAATATACTAAGGCTAATATTTTGAAGTAAAGAATTTTTAGTTAGGCATCGTAAAAGTTAGAGGTGTTCTAATCTGTTGCAACTTGCGGGCCACTGCAATCAGTTTTCAATTTTGTTTCTTAACATTCGAGTAATTTTCGGTGTCAATATTACACACATTATCTTAAAACTTACACGCGATGTTTTTAACAACTACACAGTTCCGATTTTTCGCATCAGACATACTACTTACTGGATCAATGAAACATACTGAGAACACGGTAAAAACGTCAATAAACATGCAAATTAGTTTTATTTTTCATAACTGGTCTCTACATATTTAGCCGTTCTTCGGACGAAAGTGATTGTATACTTGAAAATCAGTGTTTCAAGGGCAAACAGTTCACCTCAGCGAAGATTAATATCTTTCTTTCTCAAGGATGACGGTAATTACAATATTATGAAATTTGGTTTTGACTCCTTATATTTAAGCAAAATATAACATTCCCTAGTTGCTAGTCGGATATCTCTCCCGTGCTGGGGGGGGGGGGGGGGTGGGGGGGGGGGGCTTTTTCTACAGCATTACTTAAAAAACTTCTCGTAATCGTAAGCCACGAAGTTCGTCAATATATGTACTACCAAAGACAACAATTTTCTGGGTTCAAAACTGCAAATATGAACAGCAGCTATAAAATTTGGCTTCAAAAAGGAGCGTTGCTCTTTCGTTTTTAAACCACGGAATTGGAACTCACAAAGTAATTAATGAATATCACCTTTTCACCCACGTGGAAGCGGGTTCGATATATAATTGAGGCCATGACGTCAACATAATATTGGTTAATATCATATATTTACAAGGTTCACAACGCTCCTAGTAAACCCCAACATATATGTAATTTCGTTAAAACCCTTGACACTTTTTGTTTTTTAACAATTTAAACCAACCTATTTGTTATACAATCACGTGATCTTCAAATAAATCGTTACTTTAAAGGTCAAACAGAGCCTTGTTTAATTTTGAATTCTCCTGCTCAGATTTTCCACGCTTTTCAGAAGTTGATTACAATCATTGTGTTAACATATTTTGTGTAAGTGAAGAACGTGGCACTATTTTATTTAGATTTAATGAAACCTGTAGACTACTAAGCTGACTAGTACTGTACTCTGTGAAGCTCAGCGGCTGCGATCTTTCTGTCCGTAACTGATTCCTAAACAGTGATATTATGACTGATTCATACCAGTATAACCTATTCACTGTAAAATGAGCACTTTTGAAAACCCTGCTTAAGATGTACTTCTATGCACGTTGTGCATTCCTCCGCATTATGTAAATTTATCATTGGCACGGGCCCAATCACTTAATTCATGCGTCGGTCTAGTGAAACTGGGAAATTATTAAAAAAATAAAATATTTTACAAATCTACTTATTTTGCAATTAGACGTATTAAAAAAAACAGGAAGAGAAAAAGTGAATTAAGTTATCACAAAATGTTACCTAACACTTTTTATTCGACATTAAGATTTGGAACTACTTTCCCTCCATTGTTACCAACTTTAATGGGCGCATGACAGTCAGTGCGTCAGTTTATATATGTGCAGGCAGGGACACTGACTTTTTTCTAAGGTTGATTTCATAAGTTCCCACTTTATCGTAAACAGACTTTAGCATCAAACACGAAGCTTAAGAGTTCTTTGATCGTGATAAAAATAAACTACTCTTTCAGATTATGCACAGCACGAATTGGAATGCTCTTTTTTAACTCTTGAAAAAAACAAGTAATTGGATTAAACGATATTCATCAAGCAAGGATATATTTTTAATTTATTTTGCTGTTCTTTCATGTGATCCCCGTTTATTTTATGGTACTTTTACAGACGCGGCTTCACAAAACTGTCCTAGAGGCATTTTTTATAAAAGCATCGTTTATTTGTGTTAAAATGTTAGTGCAAATCTGCTTTGAGAAGCTAAAGCATTCCATATTTTGCAGTTTTGGTGCAAGTAAAAAAAAAAGTACTACACAAGCGGAGCTTTGGCCTTGTTACGTAACATTGGATGTCGGTAATACACTGAGAGTGGAATGTTTCGTTACAGCGCATATATTAAAAGTCCTTCCACACGTAATGGTAAAACCAATAAACATAACATTATAAAATGAAAATTGTGTCTTTGTACATATTGTCGATAAGACATGGCAAAAGGTTCAAATAAATTGATGTTTTGATTCGTCGACAGATATTTTTGTACCATCAAAATAAATAACTATGTATCATTCTCACCTGTTTAATTAAAACGTATTTACATTACTTTTTTTATTTATTTATACTGTGGGTTCTTTTAACATTTAAATCCATCATATAAATATTTAATACTTATGCTTATATACGTTTGTATAAAATATATTTAATGTTTGCTTATGCATTTCGTTGTACGTTAACAAAGAGTTTAATTAGCAAACTAAATAAAGACAATTCTTTATGTTTTATGCATTTAGTATTCTATTTTCAATATTTTAGTTTCTTTTTATAGAAGTATACATTTTTTAACATATAGTAAATCTGCATACATCAATTCGGATTTTGATGCAGTTTTAAGTAACAACGCTGGATATTAATATAGTTTTTAATAAGAAACCTATGTTCTCAGTCCTGAGACACAATTAGCTCGTATCCTTACCTCAGACGTACACTTAACACTTAAATAAGGGTGTGTTAGGAAGAAAAAATTCCACACCATCTTAAGGTGCTCATCTCTGAGAAACATTTGTAATTCGGCCGAGCTGTTATCTTCACAGCTGCTCTCTGCCCACAATGATAAAAATGTTTTCTTGAATTAAACGAAGTTTTGTCTGGCGCAACCGTATTGTTTGTATAGGGGCAGTGAAATATTTTGTTTTTGAAACCGAATTATTTAAATGTTCATATTTCATTGCCCCAAACTGTCAGATTTGCTTGGTGCGACAAAAGACTTTTTTGCTCAACGAGCATCTAACAGTTCCGGTTATTATAATAAACACAAGTAAAAGACGGACCTAGTTTAGAACCAGGATCGTTTTCGCATGAACTCTACGCACGGGCAAAATCAGATTAACTCGCTACTGACGAAATAAGACTGTTTTAAATAAAATACATTTTAAATAAGTGAAAACGCACAAAAAATAAATATTTCAAGTTTACAAGCAATAGTTTTCAGTTTCGTGTTGAACTTTATTTTATTTGATTTTACGTACCATTACTAGGCATTAATAAATGCACTAAGGAACTCTAATACTATACTTATTGTTACAAAATTTACAAACAAACTCACGAGCTGTAATATTTAAACGAAGAAAATCAAATTAGTGGCCAAACCAACATGCAGATGTGATTCAACTAAATATTTTTTGGCAGGTAAAATTTTTTGGTCCAGCACAGAGGTTTTGTTTTTTCAAGCGTGTATTTTATTAAATGCTGTTAACGATAAAGTGAACACGTTGGAAAACAACCTTAGAAAAAAGTAACTTACCCTGCATGCATATATTTTAACTGATGCACTGAGTGACATGTGCCCAGTAAAGTTGGTAACGATGGAGGGAAAGTAGTTTAATATATTAACGTCGAATAAAAATTGTTAGGTAACATTTTGTGACAACTTAAATAATTTTTTTTAGCTTTCTGTTATTTTTTATTGCGTCCAATCGTAGAATGATCAGATTTGTAAAATATTTTCTTTTCTAATAATTTCAATTTCACTTGACCGACTCATGAATAAAGTGATGAGGCCCATTACAATGTTAATTTTTCATAAGGCGGAAGAATACACAACGTGCTTACAGGTAGATCTTAAGCAGGACTTTCAAAAGTGCCCATTTTACCGTGAACAGCCTTTACGTGAACAAAATCAATGTTATTGCTTATCAGTTATTGTTTACGCAACAAAATATTTTGTTGGGGTTGCTGAATATGCCTGTTGTTGGGACCAGGGGCTGTAATGTAGGAAGAATTAGTAGCTCAATGTGTCCACTCGAAATATTGGCCGCGTGCGAGCCACACTCCAGGAAAGAAGAACTAGATAGTACCGAGATGGCAACAACCTGACGTACGTCAGAAAACAGGGCGGAGGGAGTTGCAATAAATAGAGCCGCTGGACGCGCGCTCGCCCACACTCAGGCGCTTCGGCCATTTGTCGGCGTGTGTGAAGCCGATCACGAAGACGCATTCAGAGGTCCCGCCGACTCAAGGCATCGCTGGTCCAGGCCACAATCTTCCCACGCCAGGAGACGTACTCGCAGCATCACATCTCCACTGCTCGACGTCAGCAGGACACGGAGGAGCTCCGTTCTATTCCGAACTGAGTCTGTGTTATAGGATGTTCTTGGTAAAGCGAGCACTTTTTAAGGCCCTCCCAAAAGGCATTCGCCCCTAATAAATAGGTTTTATTGCAGTCTCAGACGTTGACTTTTGAGAGTGATGAAAATTAAACACTGTGTTTATAAGTCACATAGCAATGTTTACATTAAAAAGTGCCGGGAAGTTAGAAATTAATTGAAATGGGAAGTTTAGCAGGGCCTTAAAAACTGCTCACTTTACCGTGAATAGCCTATAGGTGTACGTTCAGTAGGGTGCAAGATTGAGTCGTTAGGGAATCTACGCGGTTAGAAAAGATTATATTTGAAAGTTAATTTAAATATTTCGAATCAACGAAGAGTGGATAATTAATTTATATTTGTATTTCAATTGATCGTGAAGAATTAATATTTAATAAATTGTTGTTTTAGCAATCGCTGTGTTCCTATTTGTAGTTATAGTACGTCACCCCTAATTAAACCTTGTGATAACTAGAATTCAGCAGAAGTGCAGAGTTGGAGAGGGATATAAAGAGAAGTGAGAGTATAGTGAGAGTTGATCTGCAAGATGTGAGGCAAGGACAGGTTCGTGGCCTGAGGACAGCAGGGCTGTCTAGCCGCAAGCAACACTGTGTTTGCCCCACACACGCGAGTATTCTCATGGCCGGGTCTACTTCAGCCGAGCACCATACTCGCGGCATCACATCTCTCTCATATTTCCTTCTGTCGGCCAGTTCCCGGCTGGACGAGCCCGGCCTGCAATCTCGCGCCGCGTGAATTATTCAAACACCGCGCCTTCTGCCGGTCTCGTTTGCCGCAAAGCAAAGTACTCAAGATGGAGGCGGAAATGCTAGTATTTGTTTGGAAACGTACCCCACGCCTACTTCGCCAAATCACGTACAACCTTCTTGAACCACGTACAACCTTCTTGAACCACGTGCAAACCTCTTGAACATCTTCTCGGCGCTGTTGAAAGTCGAGATTCTAGGACTGTCCTCCGCTTTTTTACGTAGCTTAGGCCTTTTCTGCGTGTACCAAAGAATATCGCTCGTTTAACTAACTGTCGAATGCAGGAGGGTAATCCAGAATTGTTTTTGGAGGGGCAAAGAAAGAGGTTGGTATGGGCCATGATTATCAAAACTAGGGATTTGTTCGAAGGTATTTTTTCGTCTACAAAACGAAATAGAAAAATTATAAAGTGTTTATTTACAGAAATAATAATTTTGATGCTAAATCCACATCTTAATGTACACATTTTAAAAGACAACCCCAAAGTAAATAAAATTGCAACGCAATTTAGTTTTTTTTTTGGGGGGGGGGAGGGGTTGCCGCTCTCATAATGCTTCTCCTTGGATAATTCTTGTATGGATGCTGTACACGGAGCACCGTAACTTTCCTTACATTCTGACAACTAATTTAATAATTACCTCAGAGGTGAGAGTTTTGTACGTTATCATGTTAGTAAATATTTCTCATCAAGAATTGTAGCTAGCCAAACAGTCGTCTGCTATAACATTTGATGCTTCTTTTCTCTCAGATACACGAAACACTACATAATTTGATCACGTTGTAATATCTGAGTACACCGGAAGTATTGAAGTAAGTCAATTAGAATTGTTTTTTACCTATTTTAACTACGAAAACATTTGCAGTCAAGGAACAGGTGCACTCCCCCCTTACCACTTTCTCATCGCATTATTCGAACGAAGTAACAATTTCTTAGTCTATTGAAAGGTTCAGTCTCTGGAATTGTATGTTTTGCTGATAGGTAAACGTTGTTATTTGCAGTCAAGGACTACAGGTGCACTCCCACCTTACCACTTTCTCATCGCATTATTCGAACGATGTAACAATTTCTTAGTCTATTGAAAGGTTCAGTCTCTGGAATTGTATGTTTTGCTGATAGGTAAACGTTGTTATTTGCAGTCGAGGGTATTACTATATCTTACAAGACGAATCACATTTTCGAAAGTATATAAATAATTATCATTTGGAAGGAAATCTGGAACCTAACATTTATGGAAGAGTATTTCAGTCATTAAGTGCATTCAAGAATTATTACTAAAACGTAGGGTTAACCAAGTCCTATTATATGATTCAAGATTAACTGTTTGATCTGCTGATTTTTATTATGTATATACAACATACATTTCAAATATTTATTTTTTATACATTTTAATTGTAAAATGGTTTATAAATGTTCCCTGGTTTTATGCTGGAAATCTTAACAGGGGACGGCTGACAGACTAACTTACAATCTTACTTAAATTAACATCATTCCTTACCTGGGATTCGAACCCAGAGCTTCCCGCTCCCCAAATAGGTGGCGCTTCAACCGACTGCGCCATGGGAGGTCGGCTTATTTAGATAAAAGCACACAAATATGAATGTATACATAACCACTCAAAGTGTCCGAAAAACTTTCTTATTCCTGGAGCAATATACTCTATTTTAGGTGTCAAATGACTTAAATAAGCGTAAAAGGAGTCGCTGAAGGTTAATTAGTGAACTGAAACTGACTGACAAGTAAGTTGATTGATTTAGGAACCTGTGAGATTCAATAGAACAGAACTAAAATTCAGCCGGAAAAAGAACACTACCGTTTAAATAATTTACAGAAATGCACTTTCCGTGCTTTTAACTGGCTTGAAGCAATTTCTACTACTGAATCTGCCATAACTGAGAAGGCAAGATTAACATTAAGTAGGAAACATGGATATATATTGAAGTAACGACATTTCCCGTACACCGTACGGATTTCCCGATTGTTCAACAGGTTCTTTGTTCAATTAATTAGAACGACTTTTGCACGGTGTTCACATTTTTTAATGACTTCTAGCGGATTTAAGTTTACGATAAATGGAAGGTGCTCTCGTCTGTCGACATGTAAGTAAACGACACATCGTAGTGCGAAAAACTCATATCTCTTGGTCTGGATATCGAGAAATACCGCCAACAAAGACATGCAACACCGTAATTTGCAGCTCACTCTCCTAAACTAAAATGCTTTCCGAACAGTTAGAACGAACATCCAGTTACAAAACTTGGCTTCATTAGAAATTATTGTATTTGTCCTTGATTCGAAACGGAAAGTTAGAATTTGAATTTAAGGCCTTACGTTTATGCAAAGAGTCAAAAGACTACAGCAAACCAATTATCGTGGTAGTTCCCGTGAGGTGTTAAATCTTAGAACTCAGGAATATTTCAGTCGTTTCAAGGACATATTGTGGAGCAGTCACCAGAGACTGGTCTAGTTTCAAGTGTGCGGCATCAGCATGTAGCGCCATAAAAACCAATGTGTTCGACCAGTCGCACCCATAAAAATTAAAACTTTCTGTCCCAAATTAACTTGCAAGTGCAAGTGCTGCAATCGTGAAATATTTTGTAGGGCGCTGTACTCGTGCCAAGCGCGCTTCACACGGTCAATGAACAATGTGCTGCGAAATCGACGTTACAGTCTATTTGTGGTTTCTTCACGCTTTTAGAATCAAATCATTCGACAAATCATGTTACGTGCATGGTTGTTCCATTAACACTTTCAGACCCACTTTGATTTACTGTTTCAGGTATTGCAAACAAAATATTTATAATGCGTTCTGTACTTCAGTCGACACAACACATGTTCCGTTGTCTTGGCCAATAAGATTTAGGCTATATGCTCGGCTACTGTAATATGAACAAGTGTTGACCTAGACCAGTAATGCGGTTTGCGAATCATTTACTCACAGGCAACTGAGCTTCGCAGTGTGCAGTACAGACCAAAATATATCTACATGTGCGTAATGTACACGATTATGTACACTGGGGCTGAATGGCTTAATATGCCACGTATCACAAGAATCCCATACTTCTGTCAACATAAAAAATACCTTATATTTGGTCAAACTGAAATGTTATTTTATTTTACATAGAAATGATGTTGAATTTGTATTAATATGAATAAAAACATGTGCTGGTAATACCAAGTATGAAATAGTTCTTATACAAATCATTATTTCACTAGTGCCTACGAATGTGGTGCGTTGCCCATTCGTTGTAATTATCTACACTCAGTTAAGAAGCTTTGTTAGTGTGAGGAGGAGAGATTTTGCTGAAGTAGAATCATAGCAGGGCTTCAGTAAAGTTGGAACTACCAGTGAATGGACTGTACTCTATTTGCGGGGTTTTCACACTTTTTGAATCAATCTTTTTAAAAAAACGCCCTAAGTATAGTACATTCATGGTAATTTCACACTTTTATAGAGCCCTGCTAAAGTTCTACTTCCAGGATATTCCTCCATCTCGCGCAAACTAAAGTTAACTAATCCTGGATAATTACACCACATTGTGCGCACTCTGTATAACAGTATTTTGTATAAGGACTATTTCTCACTAGGCGCTACCAACATACGTATTTTCTCCAGATTCTATTCAGATTATTTATAAACGAAGCATTATAATCTAAACATAAAATATGAATAACATTTCAATTTAACACAAAAATTTAACTTTTGCGAACACAAGTATAAAACACTTGTGATACAGGGCGTATTTAGGCAATAACTAAACACGTCATACATGGGGAGATTTTTCAAAGGTTTGATTCAAAAATGCCGAAGAATCCGTGAATGGACTATATCACGTATTTAGAATTTCCTATATACGCCATTTATAACAAGCGTTTATACCTATGTCGACATAAATGTGTCTTAAATTTTTTTTAAATTGAAGTTTTAACTATATTTAGTTTATTAACAATAATATTTCATTTATAATAAATGCGAATAAAATCAGTGAAAAAACACGTGTTTTGGTAGTGCCTAGTAAAAAATAGTTCCCATGCGAAATATTATTACATGATTTCGCGTTGTCCTTTGATGTAATTTTCGAGACTTAGTTAATCTTAGTTTGCACGAGGCGGAGGAATACCCTGGAAGTAGAACTTGAGCACGGCTTCAGAAAAGTGTGAAGTAACGGTGAATGGATTACATATCAATATCAACCGGTGATAAGCGAGAGATGCAGAAACTTTGACGTGTCAGCTTGCTCACAATGAAGACGCCTAGAGCACTGGTCACAAGTTCCTTGTTTACAATGACGACTGTATGTATCCTTTGTCTGCGAGATGTATCGTCCGTGGGAACAGTGACTGAACTGGTCACAATATTATTTTGTTTTTTTTTAACTTTCCTTCTTTGAGCAAAATAACATGTTTATGGCCCACTTCTTCGTCCGTCTTCTCTAATACACTTTTACTTTGACTGTGGAGGGGGAAGATAAAGTTTTTCTTCACCTTCCCTGGTAATATTTCTTCCTGCACTTATTTAGTTTGCTTTATCTTTCATGCCAATCATTCCTAATCATTCCTAATCATTCTCTTATGTCCACGATTCGTGTCAAATGTACTCTTGCGTACTTCTGAAATCCGACATTATTTCAGCATCATTTGATCAGTCATCTTGGGGCTTGTCCATCATCTATGGTATTAACCTCCATGTTGTAGTATCAAGACTGTCATCATCTTGTAAAACATAAGTCGATTATCTGTGGTCTCTTTATTTAAGAAAATGGCAGATAATTTATTCGCCCCATTAGATTTTATTTTGAATTATATTAACTCATGAAGAATGCCTGTATAACTGAAATTATATTTCCGTCCAGCTCGAAAACTGTTCGTGGCTAAAATATTTCCTTCCCAATCCTGTGTGAATAGTCTGAAAAAATAAATAATAATGCAATTTTAAAACTGATTTTGTGTCTTATTCATTTTATTAATTCAGATTTTTAAACGCGGTATGTTTATTGAATTTACTTAAGCCCACTTATACTGTTTCAGGTTACTTCCAAATTTACATAAACTAACCTAACATAATGCAAGTGTAATATAATTTTTAATGCATTTTGAATATTTTCATGTTTATTAAAATAAATGCCGAGTAATCTTTACTTTTGTACGGTGAATAGATTTAGAAACAGAAAGAGAAAATGTGAGTGAATCGTTCAAATTAAAATAGATGGGCGGAATATAATTTACTAATTTGCGTGGTACTGAAATCTATCAAGATTAAACAGGAAACATTTAAATGTCGATAGTTGGATACATAGCGCTTGCTTAGTAATAGCTGCGAAATATTGAAACGGTAATATTTACAATTTGCATAGAACCTCTTAGCGAATGGTATGGTTCGTCACCTTACAGTGGGTAATTTACCGCCTTACAGTACAGGCATTACCGTACAGGCGTAGAATATGCAACCCGCGTTCCTCTACCGTGAAGCCGACTGCATACAAACTAGGTGAACAGGGGCCTTAAGGTGGGAAGGTTTGGAAAATTTCCACTGCCATGTATTGTAATCACGTAAGAAGATAAATCGTACAGAATATAGTTTGAGTATTACGGTAATACTTTTTCTTAAAATTCGGTTTTTCTTTTTTAGTTAGGTAGATTTTACCTACATATAGAGAGATACTGCATAATGTTTATAACAAGATAAATACCAAGGGTGTCTTAAATCAGCTCTCCTTATTAAATGATAGCATTTAATTAATAAATGCATTTGCTTACAAAATAATATTTATGCATGGTAACTACGGGTATAAAATTATTAATTCCTAACAAACAGTATTATTGTATACTAGGTACTTAGAACTGTAAGAAGCTTGAAATGGTTATTCTAATCGCTAGAGCACAGCAGATGAATGTGCAGTGAAGTAGGCTAAGTAAGTTAAAAACAAATATTCACCACTCGTCACCACACATATGTGAAGACACGTCACAGTAAAAAATTCATTGAAAAAAAATTTTTCTGGTCAACTTCCTAAACTGTAATGGAAGTATTTAACCTGCACATAGTGTGGAAATATTACAACATGTCAGACTGCAAATATAGGAATGTTGAACGTCATGACAGTACGAGTTTGGGGACTTCCCTGCGTATTTAACTGTTTCGCGAGCGAGTGTAGGAACGCTACCATGGATGCGTGGGAAAATAGTTTACCATTCGTACGTACTTGCTATTCGTGTACTGCATTGATATGGCAACTCTAAGAATAATTTCCCGGATTGTAAATTATAATTTTTTTGGTGGGGTATGTACTGTATTTCACGAGTTCAGCATGTTTTACAGTCGGACGCCGTGCTACAATGCAAACTACTATACTTCTCACGTTAAGCAGAAGTCTTCAGAGTGTCTTCTGGGAAAGTTACCGTGTGTAAAGGCGCATCCTTGGGGGATTCTCTGCCTACGTTCTCGAAATAATATTCGGTAAAGCGTCCGATCCTCAAATTTGTAGGTCCCTTCCCACCGAGGGTATTGGCAAATCATTTCTCCATGAATGGTTTCGATTCCCTAGTCAAAAGTGCGGACCGGAAAATTTCGCGAATTAATTTTAGGACAAACTGGACTTCAAATACGTGCACATTTCTGTTACTTTTGCAATTGTATCGCAATATATCAGACACGCCCAGGTGACGTCTGAGCCAACAACAGACCTGCAAGGAAACAAGCACCAAATCCCGTGCCACCGGGTCTGAGGAAATTCGGATTACCAGAGACCTGCAAAATTCGCGGTATTATTTGGTAAAGGCTGTTCATGATAAAGTGAGCGCTTTAGGAATTAACCTTAGAAGAAAGTTAGTACACATGCATGCATATATTTTAACAGGTGCACTGAGTGACATTCGCCCATTAAAGTTGGTAACGATTGATGGAAAGTAGTTTCATATTTTAACGTCGAATAAAAAGCGTCAGGTAACCATTTGTGATAACTTAAAATTAATCTTTCAATTTCTGTGCTTTTTAAATGCGTCAGAGTGTAAAAATGAGCTGAATTATATAGTATTAACTTTCTAATAATTTCACAGTTTCATTTGAATGGCGAATTAATAAAGCGATTAAGTCCAAAGCAATTTTAATTTAACATAAAGCCGAGGAATACACAACTTGTATACAAGTAGCTCTCAAACAGAGCTTTCAAAAGTTCTCATTTTACCATGACCAGCCTATACGTACTGATTACACACTGAACCAATAAATATTGAACAGAAAGCTAAGGAGTCTGACCTACACGTCGTTCATAGCTCTAAATTTTCTTGTACCTTGTCATAAGAGGCCCAGACTACATAGTACTTAGGAACACAGAGGTGAAGTTCCCTTTTTCCGCAAAATACCAGCCGCACACGCTAGCAAGATCGCGTCACCGGGCAACCGCATGTTGGAAGGCCGTTTGCCAATCAGTACCTGGTAACCTTATTCTCCAGTCGGCACCCCCAGCCAATACGAAACCTTTCCCAGCATGCGCTGGCCAATCCGACAAGAGGTGCACTGAGAAACAAAATAGTGTAGGAACCACTAGGACAGTCATTTGATGGGTTGTAGGTACCTTCTAAATATTGTCAACATATGTAGTAATACGAACAGAACTGTTTGTTGTATACCTTCAAGTGATTGTATTTGGTACTGCAAATCCACAAATAAAATCCTAATGTCGTGCCAGCAGAAGTGAGTCTTCAAAACAGTCATATTTTTTGTACCATTCTATGCGTGTTATCATTTCGTTTTTTTTTTTCTCAAACATGCTATCGCTTAACCTATTCCAATGAAATTTTGTAGCCAACAATTTTCAAATATGTATTTTTGTTTTGTTTCAAAACTAGCTATAAGTCATTGCCGTATGAACTGTCGTTGGAATAGACCTACTTAATCTGCATGTAGCTTTGATCGGACCATACTACAAGAAAGGTATGTTTTGTTCGTGTACTATAAGTCCACTTCTGATTTTAGTGACTCAGACCATGTAAATGATTTTAATGTAATTTTCTCCTTAACCTTTGAGACTGTTAGGATTCACAAACTAAACAATTTAATCGTAAAATGACTACGTGATATGGCAAAAAAAAAATGCTTTAAGTCCATATTTTCTCTAAAGAAACGGAATTAATTTGCCACAAAGTAACGCGCCATATAAGACATCCGTCAATTTTTATAATACTTAATTTTAGTATCACCATTGCTGTTAACTAGGGACAACTGACATTTGCTAAATTATTTTCAATTGTTCGCGTTTCAAAACATGTTCACTTACTTCAAATTTCGTGAATGGATGGTTTTAACTTTGGCGTATTTACGAGTTAATTTACGTTTTACAGGCGCCGACTAAAGGAGCAACTTAATTTATATTGCCTCAGTTAAGTGACGTGCCAAAACATATCATAGAACAGGCGAACAGTAAAGAAATAATAGGTAGGTTAACCTAATGAAGTTTATCTCACGTATGATAATTTTCCACGCGAAGGTTAATTGTCCGTATTAATGTGACTCCAATATTTCGAAGTTTAACTGATAAAGTCCATCTCATACTACCTGACAATTCTTTAGTTGCACTGGTCCAATGCTTTCCTAATATTTAATTTTTCTGAAGAACAGGAATCGCATTTCCCTCTTGGCTGGGACTTGGACTTTCACCGATGACAAATGTGGCGCTGGTACGGGACATCAACCGTCAAATTGCCGGCATTACCAACGTCATAACGTCAAGGAATCTTTTCCGGTATTTCTCTCCTCCTTCGGGCGGCAAAATACAGGAATCCCTGGAACGTTCGAGTTTTTATCCGCGTGTGATTTGTCAGTCCCCTTTCCTTCCCGAAATACTTTTATTCCCGGATCCTAGGAACAAATCTCTTCATCTCACCTAAGCCGCAGCGGCAGAAACACGCTCGTTTTTACTTGTCACGCATTAGGGCACGTGTCAAATGGGGGTACACGAAAACTATTCGTATCATTATGGACCTGCAAAATTCGCGTTGGTGTAGAGCATAAGTAGAGCCACCTGTTTTTTTCGCAAAAAAGATTTACGCGAAGGCTAGACTCCAATGCCCTATATGACATATACGCGCAGTTTTCCTTTGATTGTTACTGGATACCGTGAAGTTTCGCGAATTCATCTGAGGACAAGTTAAACTGCATTCACGTGTACATAAGTGCTTCTGCTTCATTTGGTCCACAGTTTGCTAGACATGCCCCGAGCGACATTCAACCAATAACGAACCTGCAAAAAAAATATAACCGACTCCTGTGCTACCTGGTATGGGGGATAAACTGGAGCAACAGCCAATGAACAACTAGTTAATGCTCGGATGCACGAAGGATTGTGGAGTCTAGCTTGTTGCTGAATGTATCTGCGAGATTTCCGGGGTTCTAATTATAAGTAACATTTTTTTTCGGAAGAAGTTCCTTGTCCGAACCGGGCCAATCAGAATTAATTAACTCCGACACTAAGTGCCCGTGATTCGCGAGCACACACTTGCAATGCATGACAGTTAAAATCATCCAATCACGAGGGTGGAGCTGAGCTCTAGTGTTCTGGAGTGCAAGTAGTCCAGAAATCTTTTCGCAAAAAACAGATGACCTTGGGCTTGAGGCTAGACTTGGCAATCCTGTGAATACTCGAGCAAGTGTTGTTACACTCAGAGAAAATAGAACCAAATATGTGTTTGTATAGGGCCAAAAAAATACATTTAGTTGCCCTAGCAAAATATATTGCTGAGCAAACAAAATTCGAAAAGCAATAAAATTACTTTTGTCCGTTTAGAAAAATATATGTTTCAATAGACAAAACCTCTGTGTTGGGGAAAAAAAAATTAGACTGTCGACTAAATGTTTTGTTGAATCAACTGTATTTATTTGTTTGGCCACTCATTTGACTGCCTTCGTTCGAAAGTAGAGTTCGAGAGTTTGATTGAATTTTTTATGACAGTTAGTGTAGTAACAGTGGTGTTTGTTAGTGCACCTATTACTGCTTAATAATATGACAAACACATCAATAAGTCAATGCAACCAGAAACTTACAAGTAAAGCTGTAAAACTTGATATATTTGTTTGTACACTTTACCCAATATTTGCAGCATCTTTCTTTAAAAACATTACGACTTCATCAGTTGTCACATTAGCTGAGATTACTAGGCCGTAGCGCACGGACGCAGGCGACCTATGTTTGAGGCCCGGTCCAACTTCTAAGATTCTATGTATCAGCCCAAACTGTTCGATGTACCCGGAGCCAAACAAATCTATAGTTCCATCAACCGAATCTTTGTCTGGGGGCAACCAAATAAGAAAAAAGAACTAATTTGACTTCAGCAACAAAATATTTCATTGTTCCAATACAAAAAAATAATTTGGTTGCACCAAACAAATATTGTTTTATTCAACAAAACTCTTTTCTTAATGTATTTAACTGTCTGCTCTCCGAGTGAGAAGCCATTTCCCCTTCTTAAATGAATACACGCGGGCACATTTTTGTGACGTGGTTTAAAAATTGTGAAAATTTGGACGAGTCAGCTGCATGATGAGTGGTTAGACTTCTCACCTCCCACCTAGGCGAACTGATTTCGATTCCTAGCGAGGTCGCTCACGTATTTTCGAACGTGGGAATTGTGCCATACGATACCGCTGGTCGGCGGGTTTTCTCGGAGGTCTCGCGTTTCCCCCCGCTCTTGCATTCCGGCGCCGCTCCATACTCACCTCTCTTCACCTCCAACGGTTTTCAAGGCCTCGCTGTTAAGAGCCGCCCAAATATCTTCACTACACCCAGTCAGCTACATAAGATTAATGGCAGCGTATCTCATATTCCGAAATGACGAAAGAAATAAGGGTTAACAATATAAAAACATTATGGATAATTTACATATTCGAAATAGGTTACATGATCCCGGAGATATTTTATATATTAGACTAAAAATTTGGAATGCTTGCATTTGTTAAAATTATCATCCGATATTTTAATATGGTTAATGGTGAATTTAATCAAGACCAGGCACACAGCAATTATGATTGAAGTCAGTCTATCACTTCACTAAATTTAACTGGAGCCATTTTCATTAAAAAGTTCTCTCGCCCAAAATGCAGTATATGAAACCTTTTATTGAGCAAGTATTTTTCGCTCCCAATGCGCATAACACGCGTTATCAAGGCTGTACCGAATGTAGCATGGTGCAGTCACAAACGTAGTGTAAACTTGCACGTGCTTATAGGCTGTTCACGGTAAAATGAACACTTTTGAAAGCCCTGCTTAGTCTCTACTTGTATACACGTTACGTATTCCTCCGCCTTATGTAACATTAGAATTACTATGGGCCTCATCACTTTATTCATGCGCCGGTCAAATGAAATTGTGAAATTATTAAGAAAGTAAATACTTTACAGATTTGCTCCGTTCTACACTTCGATGCATGAAAAAAAAAAACAGAAAGAATTAATTTTAAGCTATCGTAAAAGTTTACCTGGCACTTTTTATTTAACGTTAAGATATGGAATAACTTTCCAGGTATCGTTACCAGCTTTTTGTCGGAATGTCACTTAGTGCGCCCATTAAAATGCATGAAGCAAGGGCTGTGACTTTTTTTCTATGATTAATTTCTAAAGAGTTCACTTTATCGTGAACAGCCTTTAAATAGAACTTGTCGATAAAAATTTCCACTTATTTCGGGACGTCTTTTTAAATATATGTTCGTAAGCAACTTCACACGTTTATACTAGCACGTGACATTTTAGAACTCCGTCCGCCAAACAGTGCTGGTAACCTACTAGCTGGCTGGTAGCCCAGCCAATCACATACAAAGCCAGTTCCCAGAGCGCCAGGCAGCCAACCAGAGGATGAGTGGCCTCGCCTCATTCTCCTCAGGGTACAATCCATTCACGGTTACTTCGCACTTTTCGGAAGACCTGCTAAAGATCTACTTCCAGGATATTCTTCCGCCTCACGCAAACTAAGCTGAACTAAGTCCGGAAAATTACATCAGTTGACAGCGAACCGAATTCCTGCTCCCTCAATAGTAATTATGTTTTGCATGGAAACTATTTCTTACTAAGCGCTACCAACACACATCTTTCGTTACTGATTCTATTCATATTTATTGCAAATGAAATATTATAACTTATAAATAAAATATAGAGGAAACTTCAATTTATTAAAATATAAGTTACTTTCATGTTAACAGAGGCACTAAACGCTTGTTATACGTGGTACATTTGGGAAATAACTTAACACGGTATACATGGGGCGATTTAACAAGTTTTTTAATTCAAAGAGTGTGGTACTTGACTGACACACTAAAAAATAGGTTACTTAAATATTGAACGTTTATGTGTTACAGAGAAGTACACTGAGAAAAAAGGTTTTGTTCAATCAAACAAGATTTGTTTGGTGCCATAAGAAAAACAACGGTAAATTAAATGCTCGAACCATCAGAAAACCATCAGAAAAAAATTGTTCTTAATTTTCTGATCCAAAACATCAAATGACGATTCGGGCACAACTGCAAAAAAAGTGGCTCAAAAAGTTGCGTTTGGTCAGATCGTAGTCTTTAGAAAAAAAGTTGCGTTAAACTTAGCGTTTGAGTGCATCTGCAAAAATGCGCGTAAAAACATGCGTTTAAGTGCAGTTGCAAAAAAAAAAAAAGTTGTTTAAAAAAATTTGAAAACGTAAAAGAAATTAAATATTGTATATAATAAATGGACACAAATAAAAATCAAATGATATCTAATATGATGACGACCATGGCAATGAAAAAGGATAAGGCAACTGGTAATGGTTGGAAAGAATATAAATTTAAGAAAGATATTTTTGTGAAAAGAAAGAAGCAGAAATCTCAAGAGGAGTATGTCAAGTGTGAAACTTGTAATCACTTTTACAAACCATCCCTCATAAGAAGTCATCTTAAAAGTAGGTTGCACAAAGGTCTTACACCAATACATAATAAATCACATGAACCAACAAATGCATGGGAAACTTTAAAAATATCACAACATTTAATATCAAAACAGAAGTTCCCACGAGAGAAACAAGAGAAATGTGAAACGTGTAGCCACTATTACAAACCGTCTCTCATAAGAAGTCATCTTAAAAGTAGATTGCACAAAGGTCTTACACCAATACATAATAAATCACATGAACCAACAAATGCATGGGAAACTTTAAAAATATCACAACATTTAATATCAAAACAGAAGTTCCCACGAGATAAACAAGTGAAATGTGAAACGTGTAGTCACTATTACAAACCGTCTCTCATAATAAGTCACTTGAGAAGTAAAATTCACTAGTACACACACAGATTCAGTGTAGAAGAAATCGAAACAGCATTTCAAAGTAGAATCAAGACTTATGCTGTAAAGAATGTGAATGCATACAAAGACCCAAATCATTTCCTAAACTATGTAAAAGAATCTGTCACGAAACTAATTAGTAAACATTTATAATCACTCAAAGTGAACATGAAACTCTTCACTGAGTACAAAAGGGGAATTGGTGAGAATATTGAATATGTAGAAAGTTCCTTTAAAACAAAGAAAGAAATTATACTGAAATCGACTAATCTGGAAGAATATTATGCCAACAGCATATCGAAAAGCATAGCTGAGATGGGGGCTTTCGAAGCAAAGGGATCTCAGTGGGTACTCAACAGAATATTTAAACTAGAAGTGCGAATAAATAAATATGTACCATTCAAGGGCAGTTCTTTTGTTGAATCAAAGATAAGCAGGCAGTAATTAATGTTAAGAATAATAATCATAAATTTTTTTGTGGTCTGTTCTATCTGTATTGCATCAAGTACAAAGAAACCCCCAAAGAGTGAATAAATACATAGCTAATGTCATGAGTTTGACGATGTACTTAAGGGTTTGGAATTTCCAATGAAATTGGATAGCATACCAACCTTTGATAAAAGAAGTGGAATTTCTTTTAATTTATACTCATACGAAGAAAAAGATGGTGATAAGAAATATATAATCTCCCCATTAAAAACAGCAAAAATAAGACGGATAAGCACATTAACCTACTCTATATTAAAAATGAAAAGAACGACCTCAACTGTTGGATAAAAAGTCTTTCGAGACTTATCGCATCACAAGTATCAAATAACAGTCATAAAAATATATATATATGCGATAGATGTTTGCAACATTTCTACTCTGTAAGTAAGTTAAAGATCACTAACAAGACTGCCGAGATCACGATGGTGTTAAAGTTGAACTACCATCTAAAGGAAAAAATGGCATATTATGATTTAATAACAAAAACCATTATTTGAGAGTTCCGTTTGTGATATATGCTGATTTTGAATGTTTGTTGATTAAAATTGAAACTTGCCAACCAAACCCCGACGAATCCTACACGAAACCATACCAAAAACACGAGCCTATTAGCGTATGTTACTATGTAAAATACGAACATAGATTCTTTAAACCAACAGTAACTTATGAAAGATCTGATGCATCTAGTGTATTCGTTAAAATGCTAATGGAAGAAGCAAAGTCTATTGGTGATATATACACAAATGAAAAACCAATGCTTCCACTAACTCAGAAAGAACAAATTGTTTATGATACGGCTACCCATTGTCATATATGTGAAAAGTCTTTGAATGGTGATTCTGTGAGAGATCATGATGTTCTTATGGGGAAATTTAGGGGAGCTGCACACAGAGATTGTAACTGATCGTATAGAAATCCATGTTTTGTCCCAGTGTTTATACACAATCTATCTGGTTATGACACACATTTATTCATAAGAGATATTGGCATCGATGAAAATAAAATTGATCTAATTCCCAACAACGAAGAAAAATATATTTATTTTACGAAACATGTATGCTAAGTGTAAATCTTAGATTTATTGACTCATTTAAATTTATGGCTAGTAGTATCGATAAACTCTCTAGCAACCTTTCCAGAAACCAATTCCGAGTAATGTGTATGCATTTTTCCAATGAACTTCTTGACTTTGTTATAAGAAAAGGTGTTTATCCATATGACTACATGGATAGTGCTGAAAAATTTTGTGAGACATCACTTCCATCAAAAGATGCATTTTACAACAAACTCGATAAATGTGACATTACAGACAACGATTACGAATTTGCGAGAAAGGTGTGGGAAAATTTCAACATAAAATCTCTACGAGAGTACACAGAACTCTATAACAAATATAATGTATTGATATTGTCTGATATAGTGGAAATTTTTAGAGATGTTTGTCTTAAAACATATAAGCTAAATCCAGCATGGTATTTCACAGCCCCAGGATTAGCGAGGGATGCTATGCTCAAACATACTAAAATAGAACTAGAATTATTAACAGATTACCACATGATTTTGATGATAGAAAAAGGTGTTCGTAGCAGAATTTCGCAATGTTGTAAGCTATATGCTAAAGCAAATAATACATATATGAATGCTTATGATAGTACAAAGTAAATCTTTTATCTTACATATTTGGACGCCAATAACTTATATGGATGGGCTATGAGCTAGTATTTACCCTATGGTGGGTTTAAGTGGAGAAATACAAATATAGATGTAACAAAAATACGAGATGATTCTAGAAAAGGTTATATATTGGAAGTTGATTTGGAATACCCACATGAACTACACAATCTCCACAAAGATCTACCATTGGCATCAGAGAATAAAATACCAGAAGATTCAAAAATCCCAAACTCTTGGCTACTCTGTGTGATAAAGAAAAACATATTACACTATGTAAATCTTAAGCAATATCAATCTCTCGGAATGAAGTTGAAAAGGATCCATAAAGTTCTGGAGTTTGATCAATCAGATTAGCGAAGTCCATATATTAAACTAAACACAAATATACGAACAAAGGTTACAAATGACTTTGAAAAATATGTCTACAAATTAATGAGCAATTCTGTTTTTAGAAAAACAATGGAAAATATTAGAAACAGAGTGGATATACGGTTATGCACAAGTTCTAAACAAATGGATAAACTAGTGGCTAAACAAATTTTTAAAGATAGGACTATATTTACTAACTCTTTGGTTGCAGTTCATATGATTAAAACAAAACTGTGCTTTAACAAGCCCAATTATGTTGTAATGAGTATACTTGATCTATAGAAAGTCTTAATGTACGATTTTCACTATAATATAATGAAATCAAAGTATGGGAAAAATATTGTTCTGTGCTACCAAGATACTGATTCATACATCTATTATATAAAAACATCACACTTTTACAGTGACATGAAAGAAATGATCGATCATTTTGATACTTCTGACAATAAAAAAAAATAACCCATATGGTATACCGTTAGGTAACAAAAAGATTATTGGTAAAATGAAAGATGAATGTAATGGAAAAATAATGGAAGAATTTATTGGATTGAAATAGGAGATGTATGCAATAAATGTGGAAGGTGGTGTAAAGAAAAGAGCAAAGGGTATGAAAAACACTGTAGTCAGAAATCAGATTAGTTTTGGTGACAACAAAAAGTGTTTGTTTGGTAAAAAATGTGATGAACAAAATTATGAATCTTATTAAAAGTAAGAAACACGAACTCTATACGACTGAGTTGAGGAAAAAAGCATTAAGTTTCGAAGATGATAAAAGATTTATTCTTAAAGATGGTATTACTACACTACCATGGGGGAATTACAAAATTGAAAAAGAGTGATACTATGAAATATTCTTTGAGAGAAAACTGTTTGGTAAAACAGACACAGATGAACGCTATGACGATGGCGTTTAATGCATTGACGATGACGATGAACGCTATGATGGTGAACACTATCACGATGAACGCTATCACGATGCATGCTATGACGATGAACACTATGACGATGGCGTTAAATGAATTGACGATGACGATTAATGCTATGACGATGAACACCATGACGATGGCGTTAAATGCATTGACGATGACGATGAACGCTATGACGAAGCATTGGGGCATTTGAAAACTGATATTTCACAGTTAACTAACTACAAAACAACATTTATTGATAACGAAGTGCAATTAAAGATTTAGAAAAAGAATTCAAAAGTTCGGCTACTTTAATATGTCGAATTTGGAGATGCATATATAAATTTTAAATTAGACTATGTAGTAGTACATTGCCGAAGCCAGAGCGATAATTATAGTTTAATGATTGAATAACCATTAAAACTTTATAGAGATATGAACACAAATAAAAATTAACTGATGTCTAATTATACGACCACGATCATTTACTCTTTTAAAAACCGAATAGAATGCATTTGTTTAACACCACAATTCACAATACCATCATATACAAAACTTATACCTCCACGATTAACATCATTTAAAACTTTTTCACTGAAGATCTGAACATATATGTCTGGTAAGGTTACTTTAAAATGTCCAGAAGTAATTATCACTCTGTATCCATACTGTGTATCATTTATTTCAGCATGATTTATGGGATAGGACTGCCCAATTGTAAGTTCGGAAAGTTTCTTAAATTGTTTAGTTCCGTTTAATACATTTAGCAACTGATCAACCTTCATTATATACAATATTTTATTTTTTACATTTTCAAATTTTTTAAACCACTTTTTTTCAACTGCAACTTTTTACGCGAATTTTTTGCAGATGCACTCAAACACAAAGTTTAACACAACTTTTTGAGATACTTTTTTGTAACTGTTCCCAAACATAACTTTTTGAGCTACTTTTTTTTTTTTTGCGGTTGTGCCCGAATCGCCATTTGATGTTTTGGATCAGAAAATTAAGAGTAATTTTTCTCTGATGGTTTTCTGATGGTTCGAGCATTTAATTTATCGTTGTTTTTCTGATGGCTCCAGTATTTAATTTACCGTTGTTTTTCTGATAACTGGGGGGCTGTACTCGAACCGGCATTTCTATACTACTATGATAGATTCAGAGCTGCAATGACAAACTGTATCCTCCGAATTTGTTATCATTGGATTTTCTGGATTGCCTCCCACAGTGGTTGCCAATTTAATAACCTAGTCAAGTCCAAAAAAAAAATCAGAAGCAAAATTTGCTCTTGAAACTGTCTCCGTTGGCCTCGAAGCAAGTACACTAATTATCGTCGAGTGTTCAGGAGAATGTTACGCATCTTCTTGAGGAAATGGCGGGCTATCTGGGGGAAGGAAGGGCGCATTCGAGGGTTCCTCGACGCTGTCGCCTCCCTAGGCCGTAAATCCACTTCACTTTCCGCCCTCGGCTGTTCGTTTTCCTTCACACTCATTTGCATGCGGCTCCATACACCTCCGTGCGCCTACTATAGCATCATATTCCTGCTCCCTTGTAGCACTTCCCCCTCAACAGCCATGACTCTTGGGCGCTACACTCTCTAAATATTACGTAAAGGCTGTTCACGGTAAAATGAGCACTTTTGAAAGCCCTGATTACGATCTACTTGTATGCATGTTGTGTATTCTTCCGCCTTATATAAAATTAACATTGCCATGGGCTTCATCACTTATTCATTCGTCGGTAAAGTAAACAGTCAAATTATTAGGAAAGTAAATATTTCACAAATCTGCTAATTTCTACACTTCGATAGATTAAAATACAAAACAGAAAGGGAGAAAAATAATTTAAGTTGTCACAAATGGTTGCCTAGCACTTTTTATCCAAAATTAATATATGGAACTACTTTCCCTCCATCGTTTCCAACTTTACTGGGTGAATGTCACTCAGTGTGGCCCTTGCGATATTTGCAGGCAGAGGCAGCGCCTTATTTCAATGGTTCATTTCAAAAGTGCTCACTTTATTGTGAACAGCCTTTATATAGATTGTTCACGATAAACTGAGCACTTGTGAGTTCAAACATTTAAAAATGTCACTCCCCCTAACTGCGTGTAGTTTAAAGGACACACTAATCAATGTGGGCCCGGTAAGGTTGGTAACGACGGAGGTAAGGTAGTAGACACCTGGCCGCTGGACCGCTGCAGTATTCACAGGGTCGTATTCCGTCATCCAGAAGTTCCGCTAATTCTCTAGTTGTACCGAGCATCCTTATTCACAGAATGTTCTTGCGCTTCCTGTATGTTTGTCGGCTGCTCATCAGGGTGAGGAAGAAGGGCTGTGACGTCAGCCAGGTCTTGCCACTGTCAATCATTCCCTGGCTTCCCCAGGAAGGGGTGGAGGGTGTGTCTTGTTAGCGTAGATATGTAAGTGTGAGGTAAACATTTGCGAGTACTGGAAAAAAATATATATATGTGGTATATTAACGCATAGCTATATGTTTTGGAATCAGCAAATTAGTAAAATATTTGTGTTTCCAGCAATTACAAAGTTTTACTGCCCCAACACATTGGCCAAGGGATCAGGCCCATGACAATGTTAATTTTACATATGGTGCGAGAACACACATTGTGCATACAAGTAGATCTAAATTGTGGCTTTTAATAGTGCTCATGAAGTCTGTAGTAAATCTCTTCATCCGTAATGGAAATTTGTACCCGTACATTATATGGAAATAATATCACGTATCTAGAGCTAGTGATTTTTCACGAAAAAATTATGTGTAAACATAGAGTTCAACACTAAATGCACTCAAACAACACTATATATACTGCCATTGGTTGCTACCTGCTTGAGAAGGCGTTTTCATATTTGCCCCGACCACTGAGAAATCGGAAACATCCACATGGCTCTCACGTGATTCCTGTGCACGCAGTTAACACGTGTCAAAAAGTAATTCAGCCAGTCAAGATAGGTAAACTACCCTAAAGTGTTTTGAAATAAAACTTATCTTAAAATCTTTTCGCGAAATTTCACTACCCGAATGTTCGCTTTAAGGGAATCGCGCCGGACCTTGCAGCCGGTCGACAGTTTTTCTCTGGGATCTCCCCTTTCCCCCACCCTTGCATTCCGGCACTGCGGCATACTCACCTCGCGTCATCCTCATCGCCTCTCAAGACTTCGATGTTAAGAACCACCCAATATCTCCAATATCTATTCAAGTATATATAGGACTGTGGAGTCAAACTCAGAGTGACTTTACAACGCGAAATAGTATGATCTCTATTAATTAGTTTTGTATTTATATAGTTTTTTTTTTGCGTCATTTGAGCCAATAATACGAATATCAGTTTACTTATACTTAGAGACACCAAATTTTCTATTGATAATTTTACGACCAGTTATATTTCATAAAACTTTACCTTAGATCCCCTTTCCTTGCTTAGATGATGAAGGTGTTACGAATCTTTGGTGTCTTGCCCGCGAATCACAGAAGTACAGTATCGCAGTTACCTAGGTAATTATGATTGGCCAGTGAAGTAAGCAAATGTATTCTTACTAAAATACAAAGCCAATAAATAAAATAACACTTCTTGTGCACCAGTATGGTATTGAAATCCAGCCTGCGCGGGAATCATTTCGCAAATTCGTGTGTTCCTACTTATATTTAAAAATTTCTTGACCCAGGATGTCATGATAGTTGGATTTTACACTTTTTGTACGAAATCTTTGAGAGTAAAAATTTCACTGGTATAGTTATGTGTAAACTATACTTTCCAGTTTTCTGCACACTCGAGCTAATAATCTTTGTTCAGTGGCAGACTTCACATTTGGAATCGAAATTTGTTAATCTCGACCAGGAATTACGGCACTCCGACTCTGTTCTCGTTCAATTTTATTATAAGATCTGATTATTCCGGTACGTGTCTCAAAAATAGATACTCTGTCATTACTAGGTACCTGCAAAATCTGCGTTTTAATTCGGCATCAAGCTAAACTTCACAGTAGTGTATATACCGCAGCCAGCGCCGTTTCTCTATTGACTGCTGCATAAATGTGAATTAACTCTCTTTCTGAGTGAACTGCACGTGATTGGGCACACAAAAGGGAAGTTTTTTATTTTTTGGCACACAGTTACCCAGTGTGTTGAAGTATGGTCCAATGACAAACGTATTGCAAAGGTGCATGAGTTTTAAGTTTAAAATGTCTCCAAACAATAAAATAATGCTAGGGACAGGAAAAGTTCACGTTTTAAACGACAGGTAGGCTAGACTCCACGGTGCTATATATTTTCTAGCCTTATCATTCTGTCCACTGGCTGTTGCCTCAGTGCGTATCCAGTTTTACCTCTGACCAGGTGGCACGGGATTCGGAGCTTGTTTCAGTGCATTTCGGTTATTGGCTCAGAGTTCACCTGCGCATGTCTAGTATGCTGTGTACCAATAACAAAAATAACATAACGTGTTTGAGATATAACTTGTCCTTACGTGAATTCGAGAAATTTCCCAGTCAATAAGTTCGCAGGTATCCAGTCACTGCGTGTTTTGAAACGTTAACGTGATAAATTGGACTGTCCTCTGCACATTCTAGGGAGTTATATTTGTACGGGCACAAAATTTCCGCAAAAAACAAAACCAAGATATACTTTTTCTTTTTAGCGCTGATGTACACCCGTGATTGCCTGATATAAACTGTTAGACACATTGGGTACAGAGAAGGTAACAATACAGAAGACAAAACGTGTGGCAGTTCTTTTGAGGTGGGCATGCTCATTCGTTGAGTGGATGCGCGTGGCTTTGGAATACTCTAGTCTGAATGCCTATTTCGTGCAGCGGGAGATGTCCTATTATCCGTGCTTCCGGTTGGCAAGTAGATTACCCGGCGCTGATTGGCCAACGGGGTTCCGACATAATGCTATCGAGTGACGCTATCATGTTGCGCGGTAGGTATAAGTGGCTGCTCCACATCTGTATTATTTTAATGCTGTGAGGTCAGCAGACATTTACAAGAAAACCAAGACAAGTTAGAAGTGAGTTACTAATATCCACCACTGCAGGGACACAGGTTCTATTGGTCTCCGTGTTCCCACTCACTACAGTTCTAGTGCAGGCCAACATGACAATGAACACTCCTACTGTGCTCTACAACCTTCATTATTGGCAGGTCAACACTCACTAAGGCGCTGACTTGATTTTGTCCATCCAAATGTCTTAATGTGTGTAAGATGTTTGAAATGTCACTTGGCGAACAAGTATGCTTATAAGTGGTATTAAAGTTGGTTTTACCCTGTGGTTCTGGTTGTAGTGGGGTTGATGTTAATGATATGAATTTCATAATTATAGCTTTGGTGGATAGGAAATGGTGACCAACTATGATTATAAGTGGATTAGGGCATACTGAGTCATATCACATTGCTCAGTGCTATAAGTAGTACATATGCTTATAAGTTCGTGGTGGTCGAATATACTACACTTTAAACAGATAAGGTAACCGCTGCATTGTACTTGATGCTTCGACTGGTTTCATAATTATTTTGAAAAATAAAAATCGTGGCTCCTATGTTTATTCAATTCAATAAGGCTGTCGAACATGTGTGAGCTATCAGCCGAAGGTATGTGTTGGAGACATGTCGAGTAAACAGTAATCAATGGAGCTGACGCGAGCAACAATCCATTGGGATAACATTGGGGTATGTAGTTCGCATGTGAGTAATCAACAGTTGAATGGATGTGAAAATTAGTTTAGAGCAGATGTTAGAAGCTTGCCGTTGGTGGAACACAGGTACTACCTTTTCATATACACGATCTCATTTCATTCCCGCTCTAACATGCGTGACATATGGACGTATGTTTGCAATTTATAGATTCACAATAGCGATTATGTCATACTTGCTGTGCGACTTTAGTTACATAAGTACGATTACGCCATGCTAAATTCATTAAATGTTATCTAACCTACATGCATCAGTCGCCAAGGATACTCTGGCCAAGAGCATAACACCGTCCGAGGAAGCGAGTGTGATTACAACACACTCAATCCATTTACACTACCCTGCCCACAGTAGGAGCAGGACCTCAGTCTCGCTCAGGCAGTCGTTGAGTAAAGACGTGTGATTGCTGAATGCTGAACTACAACTATTGTATGGTAGTTCGACGTGTGCCATTGGTCGACAACTCACATAGCACGTTTCAAGGTCGCGTTTAGCCAATAGTGAGGTCACGTCGGCAGAGCAACCAATCAGCATTGAACTGGCCGCACAGGTAAATGACGCCGAATAGTTGCCAGTAGCCAATGAAATCGCGAATAGCGCTCAAGTATGTATAGTACTGTGAATCGTAGCTTGTTACTAAATAATAACGCGAATTTTGCCTGTCACTACATATGAGCCGAAGTTGCATTTTTCGCCCGCGAGAACCTACGAATGTGCCAAACAATCATAAAAGCATTAGGAAACTAGAGGGGTTTAGAGACTACCTGAGCACTCAATATTTTCTTTGAAAATCACCATCTCTAAGCATGCATTCCCCCAGTTTACGCCACTCGACAGTACGAACGATATATTGTCGACAGCTTATCTCCACTCCAAGAAGTTATTCGCAAATTTACTATACGAGTGTGTAGAGTGAGACACCGCGAATGGTAAAATTATTTCCCATGCATTCATGTCAGTGTTCCTACATTTGCACAGGAAACAGTCTAATGCGAAGGTTCGTATAGTGACGACGCTAAACGTTCCATATTTGCCATATGTGTGGTATTATTTCCAGACGATATATGGGTTAAAAACTCCCAATACAGTTTAGGAAGTTCGCCAAAAAAGTTTTTTTTAGAGTGTTCGTAGTGCAATACGTCGTACAGAGAGAGAGAGAGAGAGAGAGAGAGAGAGAGAGAGAGAGAATGAGAAAGTGATTGAGCCATGAATTAGGGAGGGGGGAAGAGAGAATCAAGGTTGGCTGAGGTAGTGTTATTTCCTGCAACGTAATGGCACCGGATATTGCCCTGATTGTGTGGTATTTCTAACGCCGCGAGCAAGGAACTTGAACTCCTACGTGGAAAACTGGCCTATGTGCACAAGTTAAAGCTGAAACTAAAAAGTAAAGCTGTAAGACTTGAAATATATATTTGCGCACGTGGTCCAGTGCCCGAAAGTTATGTGATTATAGGCAGTTCACGGTAAAACAAGCACATTTGAAAGCCCTGCATTAGATATAATTGCATACGCTTGTGTATTCCTCCGCCTTATCTAAAATTAACATTACCATGGGCTCCGATCACTTTATTCATACGTCAGGCAAATGAAACTGTGGAATCATTAAAAAAGTAAATACTTTACAAATGTGCTTATTTTTACACTTCGATGCATTAAAAAAGCAGAATGTGAAAGAAATCATTTTAAGTTATCACATATGGTTACTTAAATATTTGTATTCGACATTAAAATATGTAACTGCTTTCCATCCATCGTTACCAACTTTACTGGTCGAAGGTAACTCAGTGCGCCCATAAAAATATATGCATGAAGGGGCAGTGACTTTTTTTATAAGATTAATTTATAAAGTGCTCACTTTATCGTGTACATATGTTACATAAAAACATTCGTAGTTCATCAGCACCCAAATTACCTCAGGTCGCTAAGGCGTGGCACTCGGGTGCAAACGAACGAGTTTCGAATCCCGCCCGAGTTTCCGCGTTTCTTCATACTAACCAAAAATGTTTCATGTACGTAGAAGCCAACAAATATTTATTTCCGCCAGACAAATCTTTGTTTTGGGCAACCGAATTAGATCAATGCAATGATTTACTTCCAACAACAAAACGTACTCTTGCCGCTGGAGAAATAATTACTTTGGTTGTACCAAACCAACTGTGTCACTTCACGCTTCTCAATGCCACTCTCTTGAAAAATCACCCCATGTGTGATGGGTGTTGTTGTTTCCTAAATATATATAATTTAACACAAGCGTTTTATACTTCTGTTGACACATTGAGGTCTGCACACATTTACTGACACTTAAGACAAATAGACGTGAATCACCTATATCCATTATTGCAAGAACACCTGTTCTGTTGGTGTCTGTGTTAGAACTCACCGTGATTCTATTGGTCCATACCACACCGGACACTACCTTGTACTTTAGAGCGTTCATTATTGGTCGGTTATCGACCAATGGAGTGCCGAACTGATATTGACGTACTCAAATTTACTTTATCGTATAATAGGGTTTACCGTCAATCATGTCTATTTGAGTGGATATAAAAAATGAATTCTATCATTAGCAATATCATTGATACTGAGTTGTCGTGTTCTTGTGAGGTCTTATTAGACGCAAGCTGAATATAGGCTTCACATCCATGTGACCTTTTTTCTGAACAACAAAGACATTTTCGAATTAGTTTTGCTCGAGATAATCACGAGCAAAGTCTGCAATTTGTTAACATTAATGAATGTTATTTCTTGTTAAATTGTTTTTATTTGTACTTAATTTATAAACTATAATGTTTCGTTTATAACCAATCGAATAAAAACCGAGAGAAAACAAGTGTGTAGGTAATACCCAATAGTTCTCATGCAAAGTATTATTAAAATGAGTGAGCATTAATGCGATGCGCTGTCCTTTTGAAGGAATTTTCAAGACAGAGTGAAGCTTTGTATGAACGAGGCGGAGGAATATCATAGGGGTATCTTGGCAGTACAACATAAGGAGTGCTTCATATAAGTTGGAAGTAACCTTGAATAGACTAGTTTCAAGTCACAACACCGAATGATGCCTCCTCACACTATACGGACTTTCCTCATTGAATGCTGTTTTCTTAAACGTCCAATCACAGAATAGGTAAGAATACAAAGGCACAAAGGCGTGGCGGTTCCTTTGATGTAAGCGAACTCAGTCGCTCATTGGCCGCGCGAAGCTACGTAAATGATCCTTGAGTCTGGTAAGCTATTGCACGCTATAAATGGGGATAGGAAAAATTCGCGAGTTCAATGAACTGTAAGCTGGACTCCACAGTCACGTGTATACTCGAGTCTCAGATGTTTGTTCATTGGCTGCTGCCCCATAGAGTAGCCAGTGTTACTTCACACCTGGAAGTAGAGCACTCGCTACTTGTTTCCTTGCAAGTCTGCTATTGGCTCAGAGTCGTCCCGGGCGTGTCTAATAAACTGCGATCCAATTGCAAAGTCAACTTCAGTGTACACGTGTTTGACGTCTATCTTATCCTGAAATGAACTCGCAAAATTTTCCTATCCCTAGATATAGAATATTTCCTGAGGGCCGGGCTGTTGTTTCGCAGGCAAGGCAGGATTTACAAAAGTCCGTCGTGTCCGTCCGTCATTCGTTAGTCCGTCATACATTCGTCCGTCTTCCAGCCGAGCGATTTACAACCGAGCTTCGTACGCCCGTCGTAAGTTCATTGCTGCAAATTATTAAAAACAAAACTGGTTACAAATAGAAACAAAATTCTTCATAAAACGTGACAATTTTTTGCGGTGTTGTGTTCCTAAGTACCCAAAAAAAAAAACGTACAGGTACGTAACGGAAATGCTGTAAAAAAAATTTCAAAAAAGCATATAAAGCATGATTTTATTATTTTTACTATTGCATAAAATGAGCTCGTGTTTCCAAAAGTATTTATCAATTTATCTTCGGGAAAAATGTAACTTAAATTTATTTTACAGTTACGTAAAAAAAACATACGAAAACAAAATACAGCCAAAACAAAACACTGCACACACTACGCAGCCTTGCAAAGAACTCGGGTTGAACGAGTAACAAAACGTGCAAGTTAAGAAGGCTGTAATTTAATCCGCTCGTCCGTCAAAAGTTAAAGCTTGCTAAGGTTTTGACGAATGGACGGTAAGCCCCTCCCGTAGTTTCCAGCAGGAGATTGGTTGAAGACTTCCCGCCATATTTCTGGCCGGTGAGGCCATTTTGCTGGCGTTCGTGAGTGGAGTTTGCAGTTCACGCTAACATTTCACATCTGCGTTACCAAGTACTCATTGATACAGTGCAGGTCTTTAGAGATCCTGTCTAACATTTCAAATGTAGTACACATAGACTGGAAGGGTTGACGTTATTAGCCGTACTAAAAATTTCATTTAATTAATTTTCGTACGAGTGCATGCCAGATTCTGTATTTACAGAGCAAAGAATTGAAATAACACGTGTAAATAAGGACACCCGAATTTCGCGAACAGATTTTTTCAATACCGTACGGGCATATCAGCAGTTTTCTTATTGTCATTGGCGGCATGTCTTTGTGAGAAGACAATCTTATTACTTGATTGGCCAAACATAATTGGCAACTCCGATATTGTAGGCATGTGATTGGCTGGCAGACACCTAAGACGTGTAACACGGAGATCATCCAATCACGAAAGTGGACCTGAGCTAAAGTGTTATGAAATACAACTGGTCATGAAATCTTTTTCACGAAATTCGGGTGCCCCTACGTATAAAGGTAATCTCAATCCTGGAATGAGGACGATAACATAATCAAGGAAAAATCATTCCCAACGCTACACACTGGTATCGAACGTACAACCTAAGAAATGCGACCAGTTACAGATCTCTTAATCAAAGAGAAGCAGAACAGATACTTGTGCTACCAAACTGCAACCGCACACGCCAGCTTAATGGTGTCAATAGACAACGGCATTTAAAAATGCCGTCCGCCAATCACCGCCTGGTGACCCACTTGCCAGTCGATAGCCCAGCGGATATGTAATCTCTAGGTATAGGAAAATTTCGTGGATTCATTTCTGGTGAAGATAGATTTCAAATGCTTGTACATTGAAGTCACCTTTGCTATTGGATCACAGTTTATTACACACGCCCCAGACGACTCTAAGCCAATAGCAGACTGGCAAGAGAACAAAAAACGAATCCCATACTGCCAGGTGTGCAGTGACGCTGGGGCAGCAGCCAATAAACAAACATCTAAGGCTCGACTGTAGAATGTATTGTGAAGTCTAGCCTACAGGTCATTGTACTGGCAAAATTTTCCTATCTCTAGTAATCTCACACATTCAGAGTGGCTTCTCAGCCTCTGTACTTCTGTTGTTTAACATGACGCTCTTAGCCGTAAGAACTTACCGCCCGCTACGACCGCCCAATCGGTGGCAGAGAGGGATGACGCCCTCTCATTGCCGGTTACCCTAATACATGTCTGCGTTGACCAGATCCAATATCTCAACCTGATTCTCATGCACATTAGAAGCCAACCTACACGGTCTGAGATACTCGCCCTCGGATACCAAGTGTGAGGTCTGGTCAGGGCCTATCCACCCTCTTGTGCCTTTCCAGGGCATAACTGGAGTGGGTTGCCGCTTACCGCCCTGTCTTTCTTTAGAGAGGGGGAGTCTCTCCAGACCTTCTTCAAGCATAGGAGTTAACCACTGCCAGCACGAGTCCAACCTCTATTTATCGGACACCAGAGAGAACCCCTGTTGGAGCCAACCCGATCAGCCTGTGCTACCACTTATTTTCCGTGGCTAGCGACCTGCAAAATTTTCGTTATCATTTGGCATCAGACTAAACTTCACAGTACTGTATATACTGGGGCAGTCAATTGTGAAGTGTTAACGTATTGGCGCATAGTTACCCAGGCGTGTCAGATAAGGTATGGTCCAATGACAAACGTATTGCAAAGAAATTTTTTTTTTAAATTTTATGTGTCCCCAATAATAACTCGAATTTTGCATATCGCTATCCATGGCACTAGTGGGTTTCAATTGACAGTTCCACTCCACCTGTGGCTGGAGTCCAGCGAACAGAGGGAGCTGTCCATTCCTCCGGTCGAGGTCAAACCTCACCGGGCCGGAGCCTTACACACAATTAACGGCCGATTGCTCGCCTTTCTCCAGCTATGCACTCTCCGCTGGTAAATAAGGGGTGTCTTACGACTCACCTGGAGCGGCATGCAGTCTCCATGTTCGCGGTCATGGAGAAAAGCATCTCTAGATCTGAAAGAAAGTTTTCAGCCATTATCAAATCCGTAGATCTGGACCCAAAGGAAACCAAAGTTCCTCTTGTTATCACCACTGCCTCCTGGTCGTCGCCACCTAGGTCCATCGACCAGCCGAGAACATAGTCGGTGGGCTTAACCCTGCTACTGACCTTTTACAGGCATAGAAATTTCTTCACAGTGACATTCAAGCATTCGTTTGGACCCAACGGCCTGAATGGCAAGTGGTCCAACACCCCACCCAGTGGTCGGGCCACGGTACAAACTATCGGCCCAAGCCGCCAAGGCAGATACACCTTACCAGCTGCGAGGAGACTGGTTCCCATGGAGATACGTTCGGCAGAGTCAACTGGCGAAACCAGGAGTGGCACGAGAGCCTTGGTTCGTTATGAGTAGAGAGAGGCTATAAGACAGGCATCATCCACTCTTTATAGGGTCACACGCGGTTGCGACTGGACTTGGTTACTATAGCATGGTACTGCCACGTCACCTCAAGTGCCCAGAGACCTTCCTCCCGAGGGAGTCATACACCCGTAGCACGAAGTAGACAATCAGACTCAAGGGCCGTTCATCCACTCTTTATAGGGTCACACGCGGTTGCGACTGGACTTGGTTACTATAGCATGGTACTGCCACGTCACCTCAAGTGCCCAGGGACCTTCCTCCCGAGGGAGTCATACACCCGTAGCACGAAGTAGACAATCAGACCCAAGGCCCGTTTCCGGAGCAGTGCATGTCCAAACAGATAATAGGTTCCTAAACGGAATGAAACGCCAAGCTATTTCGCATCTGTGTTCTTATTAAGTCTGTGACCAAGACTTACTAACTCGATAGCAACTCACTCGTAAAGGCTGTTCATGATAACGCGAGCACTTTAGAAATGAACCTTAGAAAAAAGTCACCGCCACTGCATTAATGGGCGCATTGAGAGACATTCGCCCAGTAAAGCTGGTATCGATGGATGGAAAGTATTTACATATCTTAACGTCAAATAAAAAGAGTTAGGTAAAAATATGCGATAGCTTAAAATTGTTTAATGAGCTGTCTCTTTGTTAATACATCGAAGTGTAAAAATTAGCCAACCTGTAAAGGATTTACCTTCTTAACAATTTCGCAGTTTCATTTTACCAACGCAGAATAATGTGATGAAGCCCATGGAAATGTTAATTTTAAATAACTTGGATGATACACAACGTGTATACAAGTAAACATCAATCAGGGCTTTCAAATGTTCTCATTTTACCGTGAACAGCCTGTATCTCGCAGTCCAGTGTATGTTGGAAGTGGAATATACCACGTGTTTCTAAAACACGGGGGAAAACTTCGGCAGATAATTCCTTACGAAAATACGATACGAACATATATATACAACTTGTCCCCTAAAATGATTATTACTAGAGCCACGAGTATTTCGCGAATTCATTCGGAGGCGAGGCAGACTCCAAACTCTTGTTCTTTTCTCGTACTATTGTGATTGGACAACACTTGTTTAGATACTCCCTGTTCAACTGTGAGCCAGTAATAAGGCAGGAAGTAGCATCGTGTGTGTGTGTGTGTGTGTGTGCGTGTGTATAGAGGCCCGAGCAACCAATAAGCAAACGATAATGTCTGGAGTGTATAGAAATCTGTCCAGCCTAGCTTGCTGCCAACTCAGTCCGCGAAATACTCTTGGCTCTACCGATGATTGTCTGCATGTTTTAGAAACATTATGTATATAGTTTTGGACAATGGTTCTTCCTTAAAATGGATTTTAAAAGAACTCACTTTATCGCGAACAGCCTCAACATGACAAACACCAACCTGTTATCAGAAAAAAAAATACTAATATAATCCATTCACAGTTACTTCACACACTTCTGAAGCCCTGCTAAAGTTCTACTTGCAGGATATTCCTCCGCATCGTGCAAACCAAGCTTAACTAAGTCTAGACAATTACACCAAAGGACAAAGAATCGAATTCGTGTGCACTCAGTTGTAATATTTTGCATGGGAACTATTTATTACTAGGCGCTACCAACACACATGTTTTCTCACTGTTTTTATTAATATTTTTTTATAAATGGAATATTTTAATTATAAAAAAATATAGGTAAATCTTCAACTCAATGAAAAATGAGATACTTTAATGTTAGCATTAGTATAAAACGCTTATGATACACTGCATATTTATGAAATAACTAAAAACGTCATGTATGGGGTGATTTTTCAAACGTTTGACTCAAAAAGTGTGAAGGAACCATGAATAGACTATATCGCGTAGCTCTGCTAAGAGCCGAAAGCAGCTTAATGTAGTGCGGGTTAGGTAATTGTCGAACAGCTTTCTCCTAACTTAGCGACGGTCAGCCACGTGTCACGCTTGAAATTCCGTTACTGCTCGGCCGTTCTCCCCCTTGCCGTCCTATTTAAGGGTCGCGAAGTCATAAATCACCCCTACACGCGTCCACTTCTCGGTATGTGTCAACTAACTATTAAAGCTCGGTCCTTAATTACCGCGGTAATTACAGCGAGTATACGTAGCTCTTTTTCTTTAGCTGGTTCTCATCCCACTGCAACTTCGCTTAACCAGCGATGCGAAACTGTACCACAGGCGGCTCGTGCCCTGATCGTACGGCACTTCGGCTCTTCCCGAGACGTTTCGCGTGTCTTCGGCAAGGAGAAAATATTCAGTAACTTTGAGGCACAGGCCACCTGTGCCTCAAAGCTGCGAGGAAAAATTTCGTAAGGAGATACCTTTCGTAGCCTAGTGATAGAGGATTTAATGAACAAATACGCTTCTTTTACACATAAATTATGGAAGAAAGATCTATATAAGGGCATTTATTTGCTGTGGTGTGTCAAATTGCACCTTAATGCATATTTTTTTTTAAGGGAAATGGTTAGGGAAACTCGAATTTCGCGAAAAGATTTCACTGCCAGTTGTATTTCATAACGCTTAGGTTCAGATCCAGTTTCTTGATTGGATGATATAGGTGCTACACGTCTTAGATGTCTGGCCGCCAATCACCGACGTACAGTATCGGAGTAACATAATTCTGATTGGTTAGTCAAGTGAGAAAATGTTTTGAGGTATTGAAATCTAGCATGTGCGGCAATCTTTTCGTGAAATTCGGGTGTCTCTAGGAATTGGGCACGAAAACATTATATTCATATTATTTATGTCACAGTTTGTTTCGCAGAGGCCTTTTCGAGATTTTTTGGCTTGACAGAACGCAAATAACAGTTTTCGATTCCTTCGTACATCGTTAAGATTTCACTGCGTTCGTTACTCTCGGAGCACTGATTACAGGTAAGCAGAAAGAATTTTTTCTTTTCTTCCATCAGATCTCCGAGGATAATAAAGGCAGTGAATACATAACAAAGGAAAAAGGCGTTGAAAATTATATTATTTGCGTCTTATCGGGCCAAAAATTTCGACAAACCGTTTCGGAAACGACTTATAAATAGTGATAGGAAAATTTCGCGAGTTCAATGACCTGTAGGATAGACTCCTCAGTCCTCTGCATTCTGGAGCCTCAGCTGTGTGTTCATTGGCTGTTGCACCGCACCTGGCAGTTATGTGATTCGCAAGGTGTTACCTTGCAAGTCTGCTATTGACTCAGAGTAGCGCAGGGCGGATCTAATAAACTATGATCCAATTGCGAAGGTGACTGCACCCTATATGCGTTTGACGTCTATCTTGCCCCGAAATCAATTCGCGAAATTTTCCTATCCCTACTTAATATATATATATATATATATATATATATATATATATATATATATATATATATATATATGAAAAATCGGGTAAATATAATGCTTTCATGCACTACTGCCCTTAACCGTCACGTCAACTGGCTTGCGCCCAGTAAAGACGGTAAGGACAGAGGGTAAGAACTTTAATCTCTTAAGGTTTAAGTGGAGTGGAGACTTGGGCGACCCTTAAAATCGAGTTCTTGAGAGGCGATGATAATGAAGTGAGACTATTACGGAGTAGCCCCGGAATGGAAGGGCAGGGAAAACGGGGAGATCACCAAGAATACCAATGGCATCCCCCGGCACGATTCCCGCATGGGAAAAACCGGGAGCGACTCCACCGGGAATCGAACTCGGTTCTTCTATCCAACCCTTTCTCTACCCACTAATAAAGAGCATGGTTCCTATAGGCTGTTCGCGGAAAAATGAGCACTTTCGTAAGCCCTGCATAAGATATACTTGTATGCACGTTGTGTGTTCTTCCGCCTTATGTAAAATTAACATTGCCACGGCCTTATTTCTTTATTCATGCGTCGGTCAAGTTGAACTGTGGAATTATTAAAATTTTAATATTTTTCAAATCTGCTCATTTTTACACTTTAATGTATCAAAGAAAAATAAAGTGGAAGAAATAATTAAAGTTATCACAGATTGTTACATAACACTATTTATTCGACGTTAATATATGTAACTACTGCTCATCCTTCGTTACCAACTTTACTGGGCGCATGCCACTCGGTGCGCCCGTTGAAAATATACACAGGCTGGACCAGTGATTTTTTCATAAAGTTGATTTCAAAAGTGCTCACTTTATCGTGAACATCTTTTACCCATCTGTCTCCTATAGCATTTTCTATTAATGCATGCAACAATTTTTAAATCTTTCATGCCGAAAGGATTTTTACGGTGTCTATGCCGGTTTTTCCCTTTCTATTGTTGGTAATAGTAGTTTAGCTATATGTACTGTACACACATGGAGGTTGTCATGGCCAGAGCGAGGCCATGGGAACCCATTCCCTTGTTGCGGCAATGCATGTCTCGTTGCATTATTTCCTTCCCTTGTAGTCGTACGGGTACTAGCGCTTAGACGCACTTAGCTCCCGTCCCTACCACGGGCTCACGCTTTACACTTAGTTTCATAGTAGGTTAGGAAAAAACTGGTTCGCCTAACTGGGAGGCAAGTACTCTGACCACTGCACCACTGCGTCCCTAACTAACGTTGAATTAAAATTACTATGTTAAAATGTGTGAATACCATAACAAATTGTTTTGCTTTCTATTTTTTGACGTGAATGCGTCTTTAAATATGCGACCACAGTGGGAGGCAATCCAGAAACTCCGATGATAACAAAATCAGGGGATAAAGTTTGGTATTGCAGCTCCGAACCTATCGTCTACACTCAACATTCAATTACACCACTCGATTGCCAAAGAATCAAGGAATATGTTACCTTGAGTGAGGACTGCGAGTATCGCAAGCAGCAGGTTGGGGGGGGGGGGGCGCAATTTTGAATTAATTTCGCCGCATCTCATAACTTCCGCGTAGTATAACGTCTGAATAGGAGAAGCAGCTTACAAGTTCGTTTGGAATTCAGTCGACAGCTTTCGTCAAGGTCAATCGATTGCGTGTATAAAAACATTTGTGTGGAGTGGTTATGGTGAAATTGTATGAATTTATTGTAAAAAAAATTAAGAAAACTTAACACGATTGCGGCCTATACGCGTCAAAAAGCCAAGTAGAAATACATGAATCGTACACGGTTGGAAAGAGCATCTCAAAAGCAAGCCAGTGATACCCAATAAAACCTCATATGATCGAGTGAAGCGGTGCCGGGAACGTAAAATAAACATCAAGGCGTCCGAGCGCGTCAACGTAGACTTATTCACGCAAAACAAACGGCCGTGTCTCTAACACAGCCACACCCCATTTTTTGATGTACAGTCGTGTGTGGCCAGAGCTCTGACTACGTGACACAGTTTTAGCCGTGTATTCGTAAGTGCTCTTGTGTCATTAGTGCCCATTCTTCCTCGTGGCAAACCAGATTTATGCTGTTCACTGCAACTCTTTGACATGCATGGTTAGTTACAATATCATCAAGCGGGCAGCAAGTTGTTTACAAGTGCTGAACTCAGGCACGGCATATACCTGTAAGAAACTACCAGACTATATCACTTGAACATGGATGTTAATGCGCGACTGAACTACTTCGTTACGATTGCAGGTACTAATCAGATGAGGAAAATGTTTTCTCACAGACCCCGTTGCAGCCGGCCGTGTAAGCTGTTGTAACTACATTCCGTGCACGTAGCAGGGTGGAACACAAGAATGAGTTACCTCGGCTCTAGTGTGTGGAGTGAGTGAAGAGAGTTTGGATGGGTCATAACATCGAGGTCCCGAGAAAACCCGCCGACCAACAGCATCGACCGGCACGATTCCTACATGCGACAATCCGGAGGGACCCTTGGCAATCGAGTGGCGTAACAGAAATTTGAATGTAGAGACGATAGATTCGGGGCTGCAATGAAAACATTTTTCCCCGGATTTTGTTATCATCGGAAATTCTAGATTGCCTCCCACTATGACTGCACATTCAAAGACGTGTTCACGTCAAAAACCTTTCAGGTAGTCCGAGTGGAATTTTTCAAATGTCGATTCCAAAAGCGGTAAAATAACTGTGTGAACAGACTGTAGCTCTCGGTGTGTGACGGTGCTGGGTGCAAGCATGGCCGGGAACGAAACGAGGAAATAAGGGACTGGCCGAGGACGACGAAGGGATCAACTCGGAGGACCCTGTCCTGAGGATAATCCTCTCCATCAGGACCTGATGGGTACAGCTCAGTGGTCCTGTTCACGCACTAAATCCTGCCGGCCTCACAGTGATTCCTTCTCTCTGCAGAGACATGTCTCTGATGCGTACTACTCTGCTTTATCCGCCCAACATCCACGTAATACGACGTAGCGTTTCTTTTATTTTTGTCTCGCGAAAACCAAATTAAAGGAAACCTATATAAGCAATCATTAGGCATTATAGGAAAATAACGCATGCAAGTAGTAGGGCATAGTTCGTTCTAAACAAGGGTCCTAGTGTCTGGCTCTCTGACTCTGGCCGCCATGTGATTCCGCCATTTTGGAATTTTTAGTCCAAAACCGCTTGTTTTTAATCAAAAATCACTTCAGAAATCGATTATTTTACTTAACAATCACTTTTTTTCTTAAAAATTTCCCATTTTTCCCAAGCAGCAAAATCGGGCTCCCCAGAAAAATTATTCATAGGGCTGTAGCCGCCATCTTGAATTTCCGTTTTTTCGTACAACTTTGCTGGTTTTACCACAAAAATTTCCCGTTTTTCCTTAAAAGTCGGTCCTTTTCACCTTGAAATCAATCTTTTTCCTTAACAATTTTTCCTTTTTCCTTTTAAAGTCGTCAGTTTTTACCTTGAAAAATTGAATTTTTTTCACTCCAAAGATTCTTTTTTTTTTCTTAAAATCGGCGAGTTTCACATTGAAATCGACTTGTTTTTTAATTTCCCTTTTTTTTCTCTAAAATCTACCAATAATATATTATTAAAAATTATTTAAAACTTATAAATATAAGTAAAAACGTAAATAAATGTGTCACAAGACCTCGGATTTTTATTGATTATCCTAAAAAAACCTCAATATGTCAAAGTTTAAAATATATCTGTGCTTGAATGGCAAGAGCAGTGTTAGCAGGCCTGCTGCACCTGCATGGTGTCCAGTAACTGCATGCGTATGTGCTCTCAAGTCGTTTTAACGCCTGCTTGGTGTCGGATAGACTAAGTCAACACATAGCAGTGTTAGCAGGCCCACCACAACTGCACGGTGTCAGGTAACAGGAGTCACCATGAGCGTGAGAAGAGCTGTGTTAGCATTTCCTCACATCTGCACCTGCACAGTGTCGGATAGCCTAAGTCGGGGAAGTTTCCGATAGCCGTCCCTACTCTGCAGGTATTATTTTCCTTGTAACACTCTCACCCTACCCCCCCCCCTCCACATCACTCGGCTAGGGTATATAAAGACTGCAGGATTAACAAATCTCTCAAGAAAAATATATTTGCTCTTATTACCCTATGCTGGGAAGAATATATAATAAAAGTGAACTGTAAGGTTGAAAATAATTATTCTGGAGTTGGGGGGAAAATAGCTTAATTCGTAAATAATGTATATTTTGGTTAGCCCGGAAGTGTCCTACCAGGCGAGTTGAACAAACATCTGATGGACTCTCTAGCCGCTAACTTTCCATCGCTGCCTCTGTCCGAGTATAAATTTTTCTTCATGTGGAAATTTGTTTCTTCCTAGTGTTATCTTCGCTCAGCTTGAATTCATGGTCACACTTAAATCAAATAGCTGACTACTGACAGATCGACCACTAGCAAAACTGACTCGTCAACCCACGACCCATTGACCCTTTGAACTTTTCACCCTCTAACCCATAAATGACCCATTGTGGTGCTGATTGTGAAATATTGTAAGATTGAGAAAGTTTGCGAAAGGTTGATATATATATTGAGAGAGCGATGGAGCTATGAAGCTATGGAGCTAGTCTGCAAATTTGAATATATCGGACTCTTTGGCTGTGTGTGTGTGTGTTGCAAGTTGAAATTAGTTACCCCTATTTTAAAATAAAAATATTTAATCCTACTTCCAAACTTAAAGATGGGCATTTTATTTAATAATCTCTCTTTTAAAAAGTATATATCAAGGTCCCTTGGTATATTTCATCGCTGTATTTGCACTTTACAATAAAAGAGCCTAGAGCTACAGCAGGCTCTCACCACGCTTTGCCATTGGTATTTGTAATTCATTGTGTACAAATTTGAACTTTATTTTCGACCTGGTATAAGACTCTGAATATTTTTCCCTACCTCGTGTAGGACTTGTAAATTTTTCCGCTAGCGTAGGACTTATGCTATCTTGCACCATGTGTTAAGACTTAAAAAAAAATTCCATTGTATATACCTACGACATAGAGAAATATTCATGATGTGTAGGTCTTCGAAAAATGTCCATATTGTGTAGGACTAAGAATATTGTTTAACTTAGTCACATTCATGCTACCCCATGTCAGGACTTTGAAAATTTACCTCTGGTATAGGGATCAACCATTCATGTAGGACTTTGCATATACTAGAACCAGACCAACACAAGTAAAGAATAATATATTACTTTTCACATAAATAGTGTGTATGTATGTATGTATATTCTCCATCGTGTGCAAAGGATTGTTGAATCTGGTGCCACTTAAGACAATGTTATGGCATGAATTTATGAAGTAAAATGTTTTTATAAAAGTGCTTATCTTTTATACGAAAATATATACAAGATTTTCAGTCTTGGTTGATTACAACTAATGTCAATCTCCAACTGCAAGAGTACTTTTCACTCTTGCATATCGATTATGAAACATATGAGTCACATGTTACCCTCCCCATTTTATCCGGGCTTGGGACCAGCAACAATAAAATTATGTAGTGCAAGCAGGGTTACAACGCTGGGAAAATTTCGCAAACAATTATGAAATATCTTGAAGTCAGCGTTATTTCTTTTTAATAAAAGAAGAATTTAGGGAATGCTAACTCAAACATGTAGTCGGCACTATGTCCCCAGCCAGAATATAATTTTTATAATCTGTTAAAATTAATACAATTTGTCAAAATTATCAGTGCTCTCCTCCTAGACACATTGATTTTTGTGCAGCTGGCGAGTCATATTCATCCGGTTGTATGTCAATATTTTTGTTTTCCCCTCTCCTCTTACCATCCAGCAAGCTACCGAAGTAGACTTCCCTGGAATGGTCGTTTGGATCATTGGGTACTGAGTCGTACTACAATAAGCTGAATTTAAAAAAAAAACACTCCCTCTTGCATGAACTCCAGTGTGATGTAAGATCATTTTTTAGCCACAGTATCAATGTGGCAATGTATTCACTGCATCCATACATGCTTGGTGCTTTTCGTCCATCCACATAAGTGCAAATTTATTACTGCACTCCGAATACAACTAACTGCTTTTGTGTGACCTTACACCACGTAAAATAACTCGCAAAACCTTATCTCTCTTTAGAACACTGACATAGTCTTCGAAAGTAATATTTTTCCTAATAACACACTTTTGAATTCCTTTAGCCTTCTAGTAAAAGCCGTCTGCACATCTGTAAGCATACAACTTTGCACGCAGTCCTACGAAATCTGCCATAGGTACACCATTACACTCGTCCTTGAACTTGCCGATGGCATTTTTATTCTTGAGCGAGTAGCAAGGATGGTTTGTGGGATAGCAACTGGTGTCAAATTCGTCTAGGAAAACCGGATCAGAAGACATGTCATGATAAGTCAAGAGTTCTTATCTCGTAGATCATACTGTCAGTGTTCATGTAGGCCAACTACAGGTTCTCACCATACCTTGTCTTCGTTATATCGTAATTACAATTACACAAGAGTGCTTTGACAAATAAGAGTACTGTCATGGAAGTATAAACAGGCTTCTCGAGGAGGATATCCTCATGCTCTAGCTTGACGAGCGACAGGTTCTCGGAATAATCGATTCTGTCTTTGAAGGCTGGTTTTGCGACAAATTTCTTGAGTCACTTTTCTCACTGCAGACAAGGCTCATTCTCTGTATATTACGTTTGTTTCCCACGAGATTGCAGGCGTCTGCGTTGTTTGCCTGCTCGAAAAAGTACTTTTCGAAACCATTTGCTGCTGCTGTTGCTGCTGCACGTCTTGCAGTGTTCAAGTGGATTTATGGCTGTAGCCAGCATACTGCTCGAACTCTAGCACATGGTGAATCTTCTCAATTTTCAGTCCACGGGTAATGGCTTGCTTGAGTGTGGCATAGTTAACTATACAATTTTTCTTGCTCGCCAGTGTAGTCGTCAGTTTCTTCTGCTTGGATTCTGGTGGACATTCATTAACTGCCAGAAATGGCAGTTTCTTATGTTCTCTGCGCAGTTCTGAACGGGTAACTTACATCACATTCGATTATGTATCCCGCAGGAGAATTGTTCGGCCCGCCCATGAAGTCAAGTTCAATACTGGCCCATTTGAAATGTTTTATAGGTAGAGGTACACTCATCGCCCAGTTATACAAATTGTTAGCATCCATGTACAGTGCATGTTTATATAATTTGGTAATTTAATGCATGCGAATTTGCCTTTCCAGTGAGTTTTACAATTTCACGCACACTTGAGTTACTAAGAGGCAAATTAGGGGAAAATGTGCACTTCTTTTTATTCCAGGACCAATAAATCTTCTGTATAAAAACTTTTCAGAAATTTTCTTGGCATGATAAAACTTCCTTAGACACATAATATTTTGAGACCCTCTTTCATTTCTCCCATCAATATTACGCACCCAGTCCAATTCCGGCACTGATTTTCACATGCATCTGAAACCGTGGCACTTGGTTATCGACGAGCTTGAACTATAGTTCCTATGCAACAACGTTAACATCAACACATTAGTTTATTTCCCCTGGGGTTGGAAAGTGGGCAGGGTGAATGCAGAGGGTGAAAGGACTCCCGTTTTATTCGTTATCCCTAACTTTCAACACAGTTTATTTACACTCGTATTATCTCTCTTGCCATGCAGCGCAACAGGACGTCAGTTCACGAGTTCACTGTCAGATTTGCGGGTCGACTTTTTTTTTCTTTAGTTCAACAGTACAGCCAGCCGGCGGCATGTGTGTACTTCCACTGCCATATATTATGGCTTTTTCACTGTTTATTTTGTGGGCACGCAGGAGAAGATATAAGCTGGAGGGGAATGGGTTTGATGCTTTCTACAGTGACGGCAGGGGGAGAGTGTGGGTGCCAAATATTCATCGGTGGAGGCTCGGTGCCAGTGTAAACTCAGTGGTTTCCAGGAGCGGGCGACGAGGGGTCCCAAAAATCGCCAGTACTTCACCCTATGTATCACTTACTTCGCTGTATCCTTAATATGTCAAGTATTACAAGCGTCCTTTATTTGTTCTAACATAACATCACCCTATTTTTACTTAAATTGAACATTTAGTTATATTCTATATACAAATTATAATATTTAGTTTATAATAAATATTTATAAAATCAATGTAAAAATAGGCGTGTTGATAATAACTATAGACATGTTGATAATAATTATAGACTGTTCATGGTAAAGTGAGTACTTTTGAGAGCCCGGTTACTTTTTGATTCTCAGTCATTTTTTTATACTTTAAACATACCTTAAGATAGTTACTTCCATGTAAGTAATTAACACAGTATTTATATTCCACCGCAATCGGAAGTTCACGTCTACGGCTAAAGTAAAGCTTACTTACTGACTATTAGGTATTCCAAATGAGATGGCTTTCAGAAGTGTTTACTTTACCGCGAATGACCTTCAGTAAGAAATAGTTCTCATTCAAAATATTATTTGACCGAGTGCGCACGAACGCGGTTCACTGTCCCTTCGGTGTGATTTTCCGGACTCGGTTTTGTCTGCACGAGGCGGAGGAATGCCCTTGGAAGTACAAGTGTAGCAATGCTTCAGAAAAGTTGAAAGTAACCGTGGGTGGAGTGTAACTGGTTGTCTCGCAGTTCGCGCGTCAGTTACTAAGACTCCGCCCTGTTGTCGACGTCACACTCTGTGTGTGTGCAGCGGGTACCTCGACGCCAGCTGTAGCAACTTGCGATACATGCAGTTTCCCCCGGCTCCTCCCGTGGTTCATAGTACAGACCCGGATGTTTCGCGGTTCTATTCGGCGTCAAGATAGACGCCGAAATACATCAGTCAGTTGTTCATTGGCTGTTGCTACAGTTTAGCCACAGACCAGGTAGCACGGTGTTTGGTTCTCATTTTCCTTGCAAGTTCGTCATTGGTTGAAGGTAGTTCGGGGCGTGTCCAACAAAGTATGGGCCAACCGAAACACAAACACGCATGTACACGTGAATGCAGTTTAACTTTAACTCAGATGAATACGCCAAATTTCCGGGTCTCTAGTAATTAGTTATTTCTTCGTCGACCGAGAGTGTACAGTAGTAAGAAAGAAAATTAATATGCATTTAAAAATGAACCACTGCGGAGTAGGTTTGCAACAAACGACAGTTTCCTTTTATGCACATATAAATGAAAATGATACTCTTGTACTGTCGTTACATTATTGCAGCGGTGTTCTGTCCGGAAAAATTAGTACCGTGTTTCGAAATTTAAACCACTGCATTAATGATAAAACAAATTGTGTGTTTAATATAGCATTTGATAAGCTTCATTATGTACTAAAAACCATAACGTACAAAATATATAAGGTTTATATTAGTCGATCTTTCCTTTGGTATACAAACAAATTTGAATAAAAATTTAATAATATTAAACAAAAGTTTCTTTATCTTTCCCTTTGAATTATAGTGAGAATTAGTTTTAGTAAACAGAAAAATCTCTAATAAATAATATTTTCCTTTTCTATGCTGAAAGCATTCAACATATAAATTTCTTCCAGTGGAAACTGAGTAGTTATTTATATCCTGTTATTAGAGACACTGGTTTATCCCGGGGAAAGTCGACTCTTACCTCATACCCTGCGTACTGTACACGCCCGGCTGTTTTCTCCCCTTATTGTCTCTCATGCGTGTATGGAGATACTCATCCCATTCCATCGGACCAATAACGAGTCTGGCACTCTAATGACGATACCATATCGGCTGGTCTGTGTAGTTCGTACTGTGTCATTGTTCCTCGCCACATCGCATGCGTCTACTATACTTAGGGATAGGAACATTTCGCGAGTTCATTTCAGGACAAGATAGACGTCAAACAGGTGTACACTGAAGTTGACTTTGTAATTGGATCGCAGTTTATTAGACACGCCCTGGACGACTCTTAGCCAATAGCAGACTTGCAAGGAAACAAGTAGCGAGTGCCATACTGCCAGGTGTGACGTAACACTGGCTACTCTCTGGGGCAGCAGCCAATCAACAAACACCTGAGACTCGAGTATACACATGACTATGGAGTCTAGCCTACAGGTCACTGAACTCGCGAAATTTCCTATCCCTAAGTATACTGTGCAATGCTCGTCCTTGGCTGCTAATGAACCACTGGGGTGCCGAGTTGGTTTTCCCTTTCAAGATGGTCTTTATAGCGTAAAGCGGGTCACAATGAATCGCGTCCCATCTAAGTGTTGTCAAAAGATATTATGTTTTTATTCATGAGTATTATTGTAGCTGCACTGAGAGGAAATAGGACAAAACATTTATTTCTATAGGCCCAAATAAGTTGCCCTAACAAAATACATTGTCGTGCAAACTAAATTTGAAAAGCAACAAAATTACTTTTGTTCGTCTGACAAAATACACGTTTGAATAAACAAAATCTCTGTGTTAGGGGAAAAAAATTAGACTGTCAATTAAATATTTAGTTTTATCAACTGTAAAGATTTGGCCACTCATTTGACTGCCTTCGTTTGAAAATACAGCTCAATAGTTTGTTTGTATTTTTTGTAACAATTAGGATAGTAACCGTGTTTGTAAGTGCAGCTATTGATGCTTAACGATCGTATAAAGACAATGCAACAAGAAACGGACAAGTAAAGCTGTAAAATTTGAAATATTTGTTTGCACAAGTTGCCCAATATTTGCAGTGTATCTATTTGAAAGTTTTCCGGCCTCGTCAGTTGTCACCTTAACCGACGTTACTAAGCCGTAGAGCTCGGACGCAGGTGATCTAGGTTCGAACCTCGGTGGACCTTGTAAAATATTTTTACATTGAGGTCTGAACACATTTACTTGCCCTTAAGACAAATAAGAAGCGAGTCACCTATATCCACTACTGCAAGAACACCGGTTCTGTTGGCGTCTGTGTTAGAACTCGCCATCGTCCTATTGGCCCATACCACACCGTACCCAGTCACCGACTAATGGAGAGCCAAGCTGATATTGACCCAATCAAATGTCCTTTATTGTACAAAAGGATTTACGATCAATCATGTCCCTTTGAGTGGCTATAAAGAATATATTTCTACCGTTAGCAATATCATTGTTACTGCGCTATGGTGTTCTTGTGAGGTCGTGTTAAACACTAGCAGAACAAAGACTGCACATCCATGCGAGATTTGTTCTGAACAACAAAGAAATGTCGAAATTAGCTTTGCTCCAGCTATACTCGAGCATAGTCTACAAAGTGTCGATGTACACTACTTGTAGCCAAACAATTCATAAGTTGCACCAATCAAATATTACAGTTTGGGGCTACAAAGAAAAACAACAAAATAATTTGTTTTCAGCAACAAAATATTTAATTGCCCCATTACAAACAAATAATTTGGTTGCACCAAACAAATCTTGTTTGATTCAACAAAACCTTTTTCTTAGTGTGTTTTGTAGTGTTCTTGTAAGAGTTAGTTATTGCGGTTTTGCAGTGTTCCTATAAGAGTTTTTTTTTTAACCCTTTTGGTGACGTGGTGGCTGAGCGGTTAGCCTGCTTGCCTCCCACCAAGGCGGACTGTGTTCAATCCCCGACCGGGTCGCTCCCGGATTTTCACACGTGGGAATCGTGCCGGACGATGCCGCTGGTTGATGGGTATTCTCAGGGACCTCCCGTTTTCTCCGCCCTTTCATTCCGGCGCTGCTCCATGCCCATCTCGTTTCACCCTCATCGGCTCCTAAGACCGCTCTGTTAAGAGCCGCCCAAATCTCTTCACTCGCTGTTGCACTTTGCTTACGTAACGTGTCAATTTTTCCCGCCCACTCATAAATCACCAGCTGTAGCGAAGAATGTTTTTTTATTGGTCCGCTGTGTTGGAAGGAGCGAACAGCTTTATGAGCACCTGTAATACTACTCGTGTTTGGGGCGAGAGTTAATAGCGTCGTCATTTTCAGGGACGTGTTTTACAGTCGGGGGGTTTTATTCGCCCTAAATAAATTTTCTGAATTACAGCTATTTTACTTTATGCTTCTTGTTTACAAGAGAAAAGAACTTGATTGAAGGAGTAGGTGAATAACTTTTAATAACTCAGGAGTCGTTTGTCATTTTTCTGCACGTGTGGTATATAGATAACGCGTGAGTTGAAAGAGTTAAAGCCTTAAGAACGTTTAATATGTGTAACATATAGTGTTCAACCTTTATACGTTACCCGTATTTACTTTTCCCTCGTAAGAACTGTTTTGAGGCATATTTTATTTATAAGTACAGTTCAAAAACAAGTTCATCGTTTTAGGGATATACCAATGACATATATTATAGAAATAAGATAAATCCCACTGAAAGAAGATATCAAAGTCAAGTGCTACTCGGAGACATGTGTAAAATTGCACACAGAAATTAATTTTTTTTTTCAATTTAAAAAATGTTTAATGTTGGAGTTCTTGCATATTTTTGATTTGTAACTGTGCAAGAAAATTCGCTAAACATACCACAAAATAAATTAAGACAAAACCTTTCAGTAGCTTGTATTTAACTTTTTTTTTATGAGGTGTATTTTATTTGTAAATTACAACAATTGTTCAATATTTACTTTCAAAGGTTATTTTCCTTAACCGTAAAATATAATATAATGGAATGTGAAAAAAAGGTATTAAATGAGATAGTGTCCATTCATGGTTACGTCCAACTTTTCTGAAGAATTACTGAAGCTACATATTCAGGATATTCCTCCGCTACGTGCAAACAAAACTTAACCGAGTGACGAAAATTACACCAAAATGACTCCACGCCACGTTCGGTATAATATTATTCTGCATAAAAACTATATATTACCAGGAATTTCCAACACACCTGTTTTCTCACTGTTTTATCGATATTCATTTTTAGATTAAATATTAACATTGTATAGTTAAAATATAAGTAAAAATTCAATTGAACAAAAAATACGGTAATTTTACGTTAACAGAAGTGTAAAACTCTTCTGAAACATAGCACATTTAGGATACAACCAGACATGTGTTACATGGGGTGATTTCTTCAAAGGTTAGATTTTAAAAAATTCAAGAAACCGCGAATATAGTATAATTTGAGACATGAAAAAATCGCGTTATTATTTGGGGACACGTTAAATTTAAACACTTTTACTTTTGCAATACGTTTGTCATTGGACCATACTTTATTCGACACGCCCTGGGTAACTCTGTCCCAATACATAACACTTCACAATTGCGTGCCCCAATCACGAGCCGTTCAGTCAGAAAGGGACTGACTTCACAACTATGCAGCAGCCAATGGAGAAACGACGTCAGCTCCAGTATATACACTACTGTGAAGTTTATAGGCTATTCACGGTAAAGAAAGCACTTTTTAAGGCCCTGCTTAAATATTCCTTTGAATTACTGTCTGTCTTTCCGCCACTTTTTAATACAAACATTGCAATATAACTAAAACACAGTGTATATATATATATATATTTCATTACTCTCAATATTAACGTCTATGGCTGCAATAAAAAAATATTTATTAGTAGTTAATGCATTCTGCGAGGGCCTTAAAACGTGCTCACTTTAACGTGAATAGCACATAATTAGGGATAGGAAAATTTCGCTAATTCATTTTGGGACTAGATAGACGTCAAATACATATACAGTTAAGTCACCTTTTAAATTGGATCACATTTAATTAAACACGCCCTGGATTACTCTTATCCAATAGCACACTTGCAAGGAAACAAGTAGTGAATGCCATACTGCCAGGTGTAAAGTAACACTGGCTACTCTATGGGGCAGCAGCCAAAGAACAAACGTCTGAAGTTCGAGTGTACCCAGAACTCTGGAGTCTAGCCTACAGGTTATTGGACTCGCGAAATTTCCTATCGCTGCCTATAATCTGATGGCAAATGGTAACGCCAATTTTGCAGGTCCTTAAGTATAATCCGTCTATTGAATAAAAAAAAAAGTAAATGCTTTTACTTACAGTTTTGAAGCGTTTTCTTACAACAATTTGAATAAAACCTAAATATGTACTTCTAGTTAAGTGTTTACTTATATAAATAAGTAAACCCCTAAGTTTTCCAGTAATTACTTATTTGATTAGTATTGACTGAGCGATTTTCCAACAAATACTGGTTTCCGGTTGAATTAAAAGAAGAATTGGCTGGGGGCACTAAGTAAACACTTGAACTATTTTAAGGTAGCAGCTAAACAGCATACTTGTGGTTTTATATTAATAGGTATTTGAGACATGGCAAACGTCATACGTGTGAGAAACGTGTGAAAAGTTAGAGTGAAAGACGAACTATAAGTCCGTAGGGCATAAGTTTTGTTGCGTTTTGAAAGTGAAAGTGTAGATTACCTGTCCAATCATTTCCTAAATTAATCTGAAGAAACAAGAGGAAGTGCTGTTAGTTCACGTCAGAGGATGGAAATATTCCTTCGTTTTCTGAGCGACCCAGGATTCCAAACAGGTATCGCAGAAGATTGTGGAGTTCGCTAGTCCACTGTGTGCAAAACTGTTCATAGTGTAGCAGACTGCTTTGTGGAAAAAGCACACCGCTGGGTGAGGTTCCCATCAAATTTAAATGTAATGCATGAAGCGAAAGAAAAATGGTCACAGAAATTCCAAATACCCAGAGTTATTGGAGCTTTGGGCTGAACTCACATACAAATGAAAATCCCACAGCTTATGGAGATGAATACGTGAATAGGAAAGAATTCCCAAGTTTAAATAAATGTGCAGGCGACCTGCAATGAACAAGAAATGATAACAAGTGTAGATTCACAATGGCCTGGAAGCGTGCGTGATTCCAGGATTTGAGAACAGAGCACAATTTACAGTGCTTTTTCCAGATTTAATAGCGACTTTTGCTTGTTGGGAGACAGCGGCTATGGAATTACGCCATGGCTACTTATACCATTCAAAAAAAACCCCAAAACAGAAACGAAGAACTAGTTAATAAACTTCATTTGAAGGAGAGGGCAATAATTGAAAGAGTATTCGGCCAACTGAAACAGAGGTTTCAAGAATTTGGTAGCATAGTGAGGGTACGTTTGGAGAATATACTCAGAATAATTATATGCTGTGCTGTTTTTCACAACATCAACAAATATTTGAAAGACAATTACGAATTTACCTTTCCAGGAGACATGTTTCCGGAAGGTGTCGAAAATACGGGAGAAGATGAAAACGAGGACATTCGCCAAAAAGGCATCAGGAAACGTAATGAATTATTGGTCACCTTATTTACTTAATTGTTTACCATTGTTTGAATCTCTTTGTAGAAATTGTTATTTAGTGACATATATCTATTGATGTAAATTTTATAGTTATAAATATAGTAAATAAAGATGCAGTCTAATAGAAATAGTACAAACTTATTACACATAAGTGTGCTTATGCGTAAATGACGACAAATCGAGTGAAGAGAGTAGCTATGTGAATCGCTCTCGTTTGCTCCATCTCTCACGCCCACATGTACACCCGCTCACAGGCTCCTCTCTCTCTCTCTCTCTCTCTCTCTCTCTCTCTCTCTCTCTCTCTCTCTCTCTCTCATACACGCATTGTAAAACCATCTCTCACGCCACACATGTACACTCGCTCACAGGCTCCTCTCTCTCTCTCTCTCTCTCTCTCTCATACACGCATTGTAAAACCTGTTTATTTTTATTTTGTGAAGTGGAATGCTATATATTCATTTGTTTTAGCTCGTGATTTATGTTATTTTGTGTATATTATTCCAATTTTTAACTGATTAATTTTCAAGATCATACATTTGTCAAGTTTACAAGAATGCAACAATAGAGGTTTACACAAAAGATTTAGTTGTAACGATACATAACAGTAATACTAAATATGCCGAGGAGTATCCATAGAAATATACGCATTTCGATTTTGTTGCTACAGTTGTAGGAACTCGCTTAGTTCAGTAAACATCCCGCTCGTTGATCCTGTACTGTCTGAAGGATGAGTTGTATGGTCTTGAGCAGAGAGTCGTTCAATCAATAACTGTTCTCTTCTTGCTTGTAATCGGGTAAGGTTTGGTTGTTCTAATAACACAAGTTCTGCAGTTCTGCTGTTGATAATGCTTCGGTTTCTGCTGCCTCAAGTTAAAATTTATTTTTTGCTGGACGCTTTTCGTTTAGCTGGTCCCCCGTCTTCTGAATTGATATACTCCCTTCTTCTGCATTATTGGAATGTACGTCAACACCAACTGCACAAGATCCTGGGATTTTCTGAAAAACTGGATTGCGACTAGAATCCAGCATTTCTAAGAATTCTCTCTCTCAGTCCTGCAGCTTGAGCTTTTTGTTCCCGGTCATCTTTTTATCTGACGTTTATTTCACATCTGTCTTCATATTATTCAGTAACAGTTTAACTGTCCTGTATTTACTGATGATTTCCCTGTACTCTTCACAACGTCATCTGTCATTTCTTTCCATGCTTTTTCTTTTTCCTGGACAATTCCTAGCGTCATCGTTTTGTTTAAGACCACAGAACGGTCTTTTAATAATTTTACAAATAGCATCCTCTTGCAGCCACCGTTCTCGATCACTTCATCCTCACTTGAAGACATGTGAACTTACAGACAGCTTGAAGACATGTGAACTTACAGACAGCTGGATGACATGTGAACTTACAGACAGCTTGAAGACATGTGAACTTACAGACAGCTGGATGACATGTGAACTTACAGACAGCTGGATGACATGTGAACTTACAGACAGCTGGATGACATGTGAACTTACAGACAGCTTGAAGACATGTGAACTTACAGACAGCTGGATGACATGTGAACTTACAGACAGCTGGATGACAGAGAACTGACTATCTGCATTCAACGGGGCGGACAAGTTACTGAAGGACGTATTTTACCAGAATTTACTTTTAAGCAAAGAATTTTATTTATTCAATTGAAATCAAGTCATTACTTCTACTTGCAAGTTTATACTACTTTGCTGAAGTAATCACTAACAAGGCTTTGCTTGTTTTTATTCAATTGGCCCAATGTATGTATACACTTTGAACCATGCATGGCACAAATATGAAATACATTTATTTCGCGGTTGATATATTTGTAAGGAGCATGTCCTCCCCTGAGCAGGGGCTCATGAGCGTGGATCAGGGGGCGTGACCCGGGGGTTGCGACCACCAATTACCGTGACCTCGTAGTGGGGGGGTCTCGTTAGCGCTCACGGGAGAGCGTGGGAAACTACCCCCTGCGAGGTGTGTGCATGCCTGGCTAACAGGCGGCTGTTCCAAGGCACACAGCAATTACCTCGCACTCCCTCAACGCTCGTAACACTTACATTGCGGAACGCATTTCGCGCACGTTCAAGACTAGATAAGCGAGTCGCTTATACACTCGCAGCAACATCAACACCAGGGCCACTATTATCTAACTTGAGCTTGCTTGAAGACCACCTTAGCAAATACCCTACATACCAATGCCTAGAGACCCGGAAATTTCGTGGATTCATTCTGCAACAATCCAGACTCCACAATCCTTCATGCACTCGAGCATCCGTTATTTGTTCGTTGACTGTTGCTACAGTTAGCACGGGACTAGGTTCTTATTTTCCTTGAAGTCTCGTCATTTGTTGGAAGTCGTTCTGGGCGTGTCTAACAAACTGTGAACCAATGGAAGCACGAGCACTTTTGTATACGTGAATGCAGTTTATATTGCCCTCAGATGAATCCGTGAAATGTTTGGGTCTCTGCCAATACTGGACAGCTTTATATAAATAGCATAGGCGAGTGTGCGAAAAACGCCTAAAGGCAGGAGGTTTTACTGTTATTATTTTTTATAAATATTTTTAATTTGATATTAACTACAATTTTTTAGCAAATATTTTCCGCTATTTAAACGTTTGACATAATATGAAGTAATTTTCACCGTTTTATGTTTGGCCATTGTTAAACTTTCCATAGAGAAAATAAATTTTCTTTCTCGTAGCCACTATGTTGGTATTGTAACTTTACTATCATTGGAATGTACTATTAAACAGAGGTGCTGCTATTTTTTGGCTGGAGGTGATAACACCTCCAGCTGTCCGGTATTGGTCTCCATTGTATTTGGTCTTAGAGACCGTCTTTATGATAAAGAAGGCCACAATGATGGTTACTCATAAGTAGAGTCCCGGATATTACTCGGATTCAATCGAGGACAAGTTAGACTTCAACCACATGTACATTAGGGTTCCTGCTTCTACTCGATCACAATTCTTTAGACACGCCACCGGGCGACTTTCTGCCAATAATTTAACAGCAAGGAAAATAAGGAACGAATCCCGTGTTACGCTGTCAGTTGCTAAACTATGAGCAACAGCCAGTCAACAACTTACCAATAGTGATACGAAAATTTTGCGAGTTCAATGACCTGTAGGCTAGAATCCTCGGGTCTAATGAACTGTGATCCAATTGCGAAGGTGACTCCATTCTATATGTGTTTGGCGTGTATCTTGTCCCGAAATCAATTCGCGAAATTTTCCTAAGCCTACTTACCAAGGCTCGAGTACACACAGGATGGAGTCTAGCTTGTTGCCGAATGTATCCACGACATTTGCCAAGTCTCTACTCACAGGCGTCTTCATGCGGTATTCTGTAAGACGTGTCTTTATCAATGCCGTTGGGCAAAGACGCGCGTTTGGCAACGCTGCGGGCTGTGTTCTGAAATAAACTATATGCTCACTGACTTGCACTCCTCCCCGTACTTAATGGACGCTTCGTGTCACATACTTTGTTTCTATAGCGAATGTTCAACTACAAATGGAATTTATTTCGAAACACAATTTCTAATAACACTTCTAAAATCAAATTTATTTTATTCTATCGGTAAAAGATTTCAGATGGGCCTAGTTCGTTTTGAGTATCACGAGATATCAGTACTGACCCGTAGCAGAATACGTCATTCCGTAATTACTTAAAGCGACCCACTTGAGTGTGTCGCTAACGAATTATAAAACGTACTCCTGGAATATAATCTAGACACACCTGTTGTTTGCGAGGAGATATAACAGGGTAAAATATTTTTCGTTTTCGGGGGATTTTAAAAAATCATCCCTCTTTCACCTCCCCTCCCCCCGGCAACTTTGAACGTGTCTGCTAGAAGAAGACCTCAATACTTCAGTATTTTACTTCCAACCTTCGTTCATAAAGACACCCTGTCGACCTGTCTTTACAGTCACGAGATATTCGAAAGACCGTTATGGCGACTTATTGAATCACAGAAAACATTTTTGCCCCGTAAAGATAGTTAAGAGGTAAATGTCTTTACACAACGGCGGTAACAAGTTAGAAAATTGGGCCCCAGGGGCTCTATTATCCAACTTGTTACCATCTCTGTGTGATGACACATACCGCGTGACTATATTTATGATAGGAAAAGGTGGTGTAGAGGGGAGGGGAGAGATTTCAGCGGCTCTTAACATCAAGGTCTCGAGAGCCGATAAGGGTGAAGGTGAGGTGAGTATGGAGTAGCGCCGGAATGAAATGACAGGGGAAACGGGAGATCACCGAGAAAACCCGCCAACCCGCGGTATCGTCTGGCACGATGACAGAAAATGTGTTCTGCAACTCAAAATGTTGCCGTAACATTATTTGGAAAGTCTCGTGATTGTAATTATACAGAATTATTCACCTAAGATGTTCACACCAGATGTCTTCCGAACTGCTCAAGTTACCGAAATTTCCATTTCAAATTCGTAAATGGCTCTACAGTTCACATGAGCTTCAGAAAAGTTTGAAGTAACCGTTAATAATTATACACTACTATTGCCCGGATCAATTCTGTAATTGCCGGCCAGAAACGATTAATTATTTCTGGCCAGCACTTACAACTCAAAAATTAATAAACGTTGTAGAGTTTTAACAGTTTGATAAAGCTTCAGAAACTATTACTAATACTATGTCGTGTGGAGAATTCCGTTGAACATCCTTAAATCTATTTGATTGCAAAACCAGTGAAAATCCAAGACTGCAGGGCCTGATCGCTTTGAGCGAACAGTGTTGTATATGAGGAGAATGTTAAGTAGGAGCGTCTAGGATTAGAGAAGTCACTTGACGTATACGAAGACAGACAACATCAGACGGCCCCCCCCTCCCCTCCTTAGAGAATTCCGCTCCCCCCCCCCCCTCCTAAGAGCAGTAATCCTGACAAGCGAGCGGCGACAATGCCCCCGGCCAATTTCATTAACTCGTAGTGAGCGTCCTTCCCAGGCCACCTCTCCTTTACACGACCTTTTATTTTCCTCTCTCGAGGCACAAAAAAAAAGTCACCTGTTTCTCACGTTAGTCAAACGGAATGCTAAACTCCTAGAAGTAAATAAAAGCCAGCCTTTTACAAAGAAAAAACAGCGAAGAAAGACAGAAAAAGAAATCTTCTTCCAACGCAAATTAAAAAATAAGCAGAGAGACGGAATCGAAGACTAACTGGCAAAAATTAGCACGGGTCTAGAGAGAGAAAATTAAATTTATACTCCTTCGTTCTTGCAAACAGACTTTTCGGGCGTTTGCAGTAAATCTTTTTCCATGAACAATATTTACTATGTGGTACGTTCAACTCTTCGCGTTTTTTTTTTTTTTTTATATATATATACTTCCCAAGTGTTCAGAAACCACAAATTTTAACAGAAGAAGGAAAAAGTGTGTTCTGGCGCACGAGACTCGGTGTGGGGAGGATGTGCAGCGTCCAGTCACCTTGCCCGTGCTCTATCATTCTGGCCGGACGGCTAACAAGTTCACTACATTTTAACCCGTTCAGTTGCGAATTAATTTACGAGCGCATGTGCTGCAGCAGTTAAATTGTTTTATTTGCATTGTACATGTACGGAGCGTTCTTCTCGAAAGCAGTGAACAGCAAATAAGATCACTCGGAAGTAATAATGCTCAAAATGCCGTTATCTGACTACTTGTTGTATACTGTACATCGCCGACCACACATATCCTTTATGCGCAACATGTCCCCGACCATAGACATGGGGATTTAATGGGTTATTGTAAATTTTGTTCACAATTGTAATAGTACATTTTTTTGTGCTATACCACTCTGGCTGGACGATGGTCAATTCGAAGTTTGTGTCGGGACGCAAGGAGTTTTTTTTACACAAACAGAATTTCAAAAGCAGCTCTGGTTTTACTTTACAAATATTCAGGACTCAGTACACTAGTTTCCATTTTCATTTTAGAAAAAAAAACTTTAAAAAATTACGCATTAAAAGTCGCGTCTCGGGCGCCGTTATGCGGCCAGGCAAAACCGAGAGCGAAATAAAAAATCTAAAAAGCGAACTTAAAAGTGGAATATACATAATCTCATTAAAACAGCCCAGTACAATATCGTTTTCTTTTTTCTGGGATTTATGATAACTTATAAGACAGGTTCGAAAAATTTCATACTTGGGGAAAGTTAAACTCCACTACTAGGAACAAATTGAATTCTCTGGTAAGAATCCTTAAAATGTAAACTTTGAGCCTAGTTGAATATTCTAAAAAGAATCTTTAAAATGCGAACTGTAAGTCCGGGCGCCGTAGCCTACCAATGTCCGACCACCTAAAAAAACATTTATTAGAATTAAATACATTTAAAACAATATCTTTAAAAACATTCCGTTTCTTCTTTTCTTTCTCACACCAAAATTAAAATGTGACGTTGACAGATTATTTAGAAATGTGTTTTACTTGAAAAATATCGAACGAAGCAGATACAAGTTGCGCGAGCCCCCCCCCCCCCCTTTACTGTCATCATTTTACAGTCGCTCGGTGCATCGCACAAAAATTTTCCATATTATCATAATCCTTCCATTCAAGACAAGGCAATCTACGTTAGTGGACTCTATAGCTATACATGTTAAGCCAAAAAGAATTTAACACGCAAATCAAAACCAAATTTTCAATGTAAGCTAAGAACACGCCTAACGAATTACTTTTCACACCACCTCGAATGTTTGCTGCCCGCAGCATGGCAACATGTCAGCTCATTCTTTCCAACATTTTCAGCAGGAGGGAGACACTAGACAATCGCGTTATTTGAAGTTAGTGCCTGTGGAAACACCAACATAGACATTTTACCACTATAATTAATGATTTTATGTAACAGATTGGTTTTGAGACAAAACAATGAGTATTTTGTATCTCAAACATGCTGATTTAACCTACCTATATTTCAGGTACTGATTTAATAACTTACCAAAACGATTAGACATATTTAATCGCCTTTTTCACTGCTTGTGCGAGATTTATTCTATTCACTTGGTCACATTTGGAGGTAACGTTAATTTTTGAAAGACAGAGCTAACACAAACAGCACAGGCATATATTTAATTATTGTAGAAAACAGCATTCGGCAACTAAAAGGTGTTGTTAGTCAATTAGGTTATAATAAAGTAATTTTAAAACTTCGTTCTATAACCTCTCAAGAATAATGCAAGTTGTAAAATGCTACCCGGCAATAGCCTTAAAAAAAATAATAAAAATAAATAAAAAAAAAAAAAAAAAAACCTTTTTGTAAATAAGCTATTTTATTAAACATTGAACACAACTTGATTATTAACTACTTAAATGATGCATATTTATCACGAAATAATAGTCAAAAACTATTATTTTTGTTTTATTATACGATGTGATTTTTTTTTTTTTTTTTTTTTTTTCGTAATGCGTGTTTGCTGTTGGTATTAATCCAGGCACCCACCCAACACCCCCTGAAAAAGACTTCAAGATAAGAAGCTCGTTACAACATGAAAGTCTCCGCTCTTGTCTCCTTACTTCCTTTGTGGTTTTGAGAGTCCAGGAGGGTATTATCTGAAAGATGAGCAGACTTGAAGTGGCAGAGGCCCACGCTCAGATTAATTTCTTACGACCAATCAGAACTGACTTAAGGCGCACATGCGCAGGGAGGAGTGATAAAGACAAGGAGGTTGAGGGAAAGTAGGAAGGGGAGAACTCCAAGGCACACACGGGAACGAGGCCATCGAAACTGACGTTAATACAGCGCCCTCTCTAAATGAACGGCACAGTCCACATACTGCGCAAGTTAATTGAATACATTACTTCGTCACACTAATTGAAAGACATATCTTTAACGTCGTTGAGAACCACGATGACTTAATCGCTGGCGATGAACAACACATTAAAAACAAACATTTTGATGCGTCTGAATAATAACAAATACAAATTTTAACCATACTTATAACTCCTTCGTATGACTAGACGTTGTGCATTAATGTTTACTAACATACTACTAATTTTTAAAAAATAAATTAAACAATTTAAAGAACTAAAAATTCCCACAAAATTAAAAAAAAAAAAAAAAAAAAAAACATAAAAACCAACGAAAATCATATTTCGAACCTCGGTTCAAGCACTGATTATAAACCGAAAGCAACGAATTGTGCATTTCTTTATTTCATTTCACTGCACTGTACGGGCATTGAAGATGGATCACTCTCGAACTCCCCACGACATATAATGTACCTTCCAAGTTGTAATATAATGATGCCAGTTCGCTGGATTAGTTCCATTGTCCCTTATTAATGAATACGGTAGTAGTGTCGCAGGCTGATGGACATTATCGTATTGGTATGTTAAATTCAAAATCAATAACTTCTATTTGACTTCAAATTATTTTATCATAGCACTGAAAAAAAGTGTTAAATGTGTAAATTTCTTGAATCTCTTTATTAATCATAATAATTAAAATAATTTAATACATTTGTAAAAATATTTCTGAATTATTGTTGTATTTTTAAGTCTTTAAACAACTAGAAGAAAAGGAAATGATGCATTAAAAGTTTGTTACTTCGAAAACGCAATCTTCTACAAGCACAAACGCACACGTATGTTTATAGGATACACCCGACATTTTTATAATCGTACGAGCAGATCCCGTTGAGCGTTGCTCCGTCTCTTTCACGTTCTATTTTGCCTTCTCAATGCGTCATATCTATTATGTCTGGTACGTCGACCGATGTTTGACCGCGGTATCCTGGTACTCTTTCTTTTAGATCAACAAACATTTCCTTCAAGTACGAGCAGATCCCGTTGAGCGTTGCTCCGTCTCTTTCACGTTCTATTTTGCCTTCTCAATGAGTCGTATCTATTATGTCTGGTTCGTCGACCGATGTTTGACCGCGGTATCCTGGCACTCTTCTCTTTTAGATCAACAAACATTTCCTTCCAGTATGAGCAAAATCGGCCCATAAATATAGAAGTTAGACTCCAGCGCCACCTATCGGAATGAAGCATAACTAAAAACCTCACTCGCCATCTCAATAACATACGGAGTGAATATGGTCAAAGTTGGTCCAGTGGTTTGTCAGTGATAATGCGGTTTAGTCACATACAAAGGATTGCATATATAAAGAAGACGTATTTACATCACACGAATATCCGAAAGGCGCAGTTATAACATACAAGCGTTTGAAAGGACACGGGTTCGTTTCTCGTTCAAGATATTCTGATTTCAGTTTCGCGTGTTGTATTTTTTTTTTCAGCCCTCCCTCCGCCGAAAACACATCAGACAAGTGAGAGCGAAGTTCACTAATAAGAGAAGAAACTGCCTATTATTATATTTTTCCGTTTCTTAGTTAATAAATGCAGTCCATGGTTTAGATTTATTACTGAAGCAAAAATATTACCAATATTACATTAATAACTGTTTTTATATTTATGCGACAAATGTACATTAAAATGACAGTTCTCATAGTCAGTGGTTTCATTCGACTTTACAACTAACATAACTGGATCTCCTTCCTACATACGGATTCTTTTTTTTTTTTTTTACCAAACAATACTGCGCATGGACTAATAGAAATAAACTGCTTGTCTATCATCAGCAAAGACTATATTCTATACATAATATTTATTCTATACATCCTGTTTCTCCAACTCATTTTAGGAATCTGTAGTAGGACTACCTACCATCCTTCCGCCTCCAATGGCGCCCTTCCATCAGAGCTACCACCACGTTATTTCGCTTCTTCGTAGTTACTTACTCTTATGTCCTGGCTGTATGAATATTCTAGCTGCGGAAAAGCAGACACTTGACTCCCCCGTGTGCCCCAAGACACTCCGAGAGGGAATTATTTATCAGGATCTCGGGAGGGTTTAATAATTCCATCGTTGAACGGTAACCGCTGTGTGGCAAGGTGTCTCGCGGGGCCTACTTGCCATATCCGTGGCAACTCGCGGCGAGATATGAGTTTGTCTGGCACACAACAACCCGCCGTGTTACACGAACCTGAGAAGAAGCGACAAACTATGCGCGCTACCGCAGCTTAGCTCATCGCCACCTTGGACGGGACTAAGCTCAGGCTATTGGCGATTAACTGAGCACTCGCGGGACTTGCCTTTGAATAATACACCACTGCCTGTAGGTACATGGATTTATCGTGAACGCTGGTGTGTGGGAACGCACGATTTTCATGAGAAGAGTTCCTGCCTTGTGGCATTTCAAGCCACTTAAAGAGTCCTGTGTACTGAAACGTTTTCTGTGAAATCATTGTTTGCAAGTAAACGCGGATCTCGGTAAATAAAAGTTCTGGAAATACGACTTTTTATAAGAAAAGATAAAAAAAAAAATTATCCATGTCCCTATTTCTTTTTCTTTTGTCATATTGTACTCTTGGAGACAAAAATTCATGAAAGTGGTCAATTATCGAATTTTTAAAGCTCGCCTGCGCAGATTCCTTAAGCGGCAAGAGAAAAGTACAAAGACATGGCCGTAGAATAATTTATGGGCTTTCATCGCGTGTAATAAAAGCCCATTGTTAAAGGTCTAATGTTCACAGTACAGCATCACGACGGAAACGCTGCACGCCTTGAGCGATGATGCATTAGGCTTGCGTGTTAGTGTCATCCATATCACTCCATCGCTCCTTCTTCTTATTGGACGCGCAGCTACGTAGTCCCCTTAAGGTCCCCGTCTACCTGTAGCTTCATTCCGTGTCAGAGGCCGAGAAGCGCGGGAGTGATAAGGGCGACGCTGCCACGCCCAGTCAATACTCCGTCGCCGCTAAGCACTGGCGTGCAGTGTGCTCGTCAAACCACGTGTACTAGTAGGACTTTCAGCGGCGACAATATTATTTTGTTGATGGAAAGTCTGTAGGAAGGTTCAGTGAAGGGCCCTTGAGAAGTTTTATACATTGTTCCGTAAAAAAATTCCGTAAACATATGGAAATTAAGAGCGACACTGAAACGGAAGCGGCTGGCAAAAATAACTGTGAGGTTGTTATGAAACTAAATTGAAGTGTAAACATCTGCGACACTACCGCAGTCACGCATTTTGCAACATGGTTTTCCCTAAGCCGTACATACTTTTCCAAGATGTGTTCAAGTAGACAGAATGGCGTGAGCTTAACCCAGCAGTCGTCTCTCACACATTTCTTCATCTCGCCAGTCGCAATAATAACAACCCTGAATTAAGCAACTTCCCGAAATGCTAGATTGTTCCCAGTGGTCATATAATATGGCCAGCTCTTTCACTGTACTGGGTGCGTTTTCTTTCATTGTGATTAGGTCGAAAGTAATGTTTCATTTACCAGGATACTTGTTATAGACAGCGCATCTTATCACGCAAACAATATAGTTCAGTCATGGTTACTTTTGAATTTTCTGAAGTCTTATTCCACTATCAGACTATTCCTAGACCTCATGCGGTCAAAGCTTAGGCCGTGTCCGATTTCGCCGAGAGAGTACTCTCTCGCTCACTCTTGATGTCACAGAGAGTCCTCTCTGCTGTCCCAACTCCGAGGAGAGAGTGCGAGCGGAAGAGTGAACGACGATGTATACTCGGTGCTCACTCTCGCACCCTCCCTGGCAGCAATGTTGTTTTCAAGTCTAGCCCCAAATGACCAGACATATTTTTTTGTTTCTAAAGCAGTGTTAGCAATGTTTTATCAGATTAACTTAATCATTGAGATTGTGAAATGTGTTTAAAACCAACAATATTCCATTTGAATTGAACATAACAAATTATGAAGTTATTATGTTCACGTTTCGTTTAGGTTAATTGTGTGCATACAAGTTACTTAATATAATACTGTACATTTATTCGAGAAAGTGAAAGGCGAGCAATATTTTATTTTTCACTATTAATTACTTTTTCTGCCAGAGAAATAATGCCGAAGGCTTACAGAGGCACAAGTCTCAATTCGCTAAAGTGAGCAAGAGTGTGCCAGAGTGAGAGTGGCAAGTGAGAGTGGGCACACTTTCGAGTTGAGGCACGGTCTTAACTAAGTCTAGAAACTTCACAAAAGAGGAAACGCACGGCATGTGTGCGCACTATCTTTAATACTATTATGCGTAAGATTAGTTCTCTTATTAGGGATCACCAACGCACCTAATGTTCCCCTATTTTTATCGTTATAAAATTTTAATAAAACAATGTTATAAATCAAATATAAGTAAACGTTCAACTTAATAAGAAAAATAAGACGCTTCTATGTCAACAGGAGTACGAAACGCTTGTGATACATGACATATTTAGGAAACAAACAAACACGTTCACATGGGGTGGTTTTTTAAAAGGTTTGATTCAAAAAGTGTGAATATACCTCGAATAGCGAAACACACAGTCCATGGGCTTGGTAAGAGCCCGCCACTGTCCCGCTAACGAGTTGTCTTCTTCCAAGGACCCAGGAGCTAACACCTTAAGTGGTCTGCCTATTGTCCATTTCATATAAGTGGGGTAAATTTTGACAGATATAGAAAAAATAGCACGGCCGCAATGTATCCTTCCACCGCAGCTGTTTTACCGCCGAAGAAAAATATGTTTATAAACAAATGTTTTGAGTCCAATGCACACTTTCATTTTCCTCCTTCCTCGGGGGTTCTGTTTATTTTATTTCGAGGGGAAAAGGGGAAAGTGAGAAGGGGGGATCCTTCGATTAACGTCTTTCGTGAGACGGCGATATTTTTATGTTCTTATGAGTGTGTTCCATTTTGAGTTGCAGATTTTTTCGATGGAGCAGTGGAAAATTGTGCTCGTATGGAAATAATATTTTTATTATTTAAATTCGAAAATTATTCCTTTAATGAAAAAACAAAACGCGATACATACGTAGCTGTACGTATTCATACAGATACAGCAATACACACACACATTGACCGAAGTTAACATTACACTCGGATTTACGATAAAGCCTAATAAACAAATATTATTCACTTACTACAAGAGTGTAGAAAGTGCGGATTTTTCAGGCCACGTGCATTTCAATAATTGTATTAATGGTTTACAAATACATTGACAAAACACGCAAACTTACTGTTTGTAAAATTCTCAACCTCTTTAAAACGTGTTTTTCTAAGGCAATCCTTGCAAGTTTACACCAAAATCACGTTTGTTCGTCATTAGTATTAAATAACTTATTTGCAGAATCATTCAGTAAAATCCAAACTGCGCACGTTTCCTGAAATTATCAAACTTAAACTTACATACTTAAATTATATTCGTGTCACTTCATTGCGGATGGCGGTAAAGAAAATGGCGGAACGAGCAGTTTTAAAGAAACTGTAAACACGTGAGTATTAATAATTATATTTCACTCAAGAAAATGCACTACAACGGTACCTACAACCAACTAGGCATGAAAAAAGCAAATAAAAAAATAATTACATACTGTTTAAGTATTCCGACAACACCAAAAAGATATTCGTATAATAAACTCTATGAGAAAAAAGCACACGCACAACGGCCTTTACCGGGCTTGAAATGGGAAGGTGGAAACATAAACATTGCTAGCCATTGGCGGGAAACGTTTACTATTCGTATGTGTCGACATACTCTGTCATAAAAGTAAAGCACGAATGTACGTTCTGGCCCATTTTGGTCAGTAGTGCTCCAAATCGTAGTGCCATAAGATTAACCTAGCACTGCAATTAGCACCGTAATTGCGGTGCTAATTGCGGTGCTAGGTTAATCTTTTGGCACTATGATTTTGAGCACTACTGACCGAAGTGGGCCAGAACGTACATGAGTGCTCTACTCATAAATACTAAACATGATTTTAAAGTTCAGTTACTAATAGCCAAGCGAATTTAATATTGTTTTAAATACATAATTTAAACCATTAATGTTGTAAGTATAATTAAGATTTTATATTACAACTTTTAGTTCCGAGTTATATTTTCTTCCGAAGCCATCACCAAAATAGCCAACCTAACAACACGGATTCCGCAGCAGTTCATCAGCTGATACAATACTTTACGAAAGAGAGCATTTACTGTTTACGTAGTGTGTAGATTGGTCACATTGTCTGTCAGATTTATCCCACTTATACGAAATCGACAATATCTAGGTCTGTTTTCCGCGCTTGATGTCGAGAAGCGCGGGAGCGATAAGGACGACAGTGCATGCGAATCAAGTGCGCCATCACCCCTAAGCGCAAGTATCTTAACTAGCGTGCAGTGTTCTCGTCGTGCTGCGTGTTATTATGGGACTTTTGCCCGTGATCGTATCATTTTATTGGTGGAGAGTCCGTAGCATAGTTCAGTGTATACCCCGTAGAGTACTTGTGAACGTGTATAGTGTGTATATCTTAAACCGTTAATTTCCGAGTTCAGTGGTTGCAATCAAACCGTTTTTTTTTTTTTTTCGTATGCTCTGTTCTTGTCTTGCAACATGTGAACAACGTGCTATGTACTCGAGGTTATTGGCATAAACCACTCGTGTCAAAGCGGTGTAGGGGATTCCACAAATGACGTTAACCACAAGGAAGATTGTGCACTGAAGTCAGGACATATACAGTAACTGTAAAGGCTGTTCACGAAAAAGTGAGCATTTTTGATATCAACCTTAGAAAAAAAATCACTACCCCTACCTGCATATATTTCAATGGGCGTCCCGAGGGACATGCGCCCAGTAAAGTTGGTAACGATGGATGGGAAGTAGTTCCCTCTCTTAACGTCGAATAGAAAGTGTTAGGTAACCATTTCTGATAACTTAAATTATTTAATTCGCTTTTTGTTTTTTAATGCATCGAAGTGTAAAAACGAGCAGATTTGTTAAAAATGTACTTTTCTAATAATTTCACAGTTTCACTTGATCTACGCATGAATAAAGAGATGAACCGCCATGACAATGTTAATCTTACATAAGGCGGAAGAATACACAATGTGCATACAAATAGATCTTAAGCAGGGCTTTCTGAAGCGCTCATTTTACCATGAATAGCTTATGATAAATTTCATTCACATGCAACGCGTCCACGATCGTGTAGACACGGAGACTGAACGCGTTAAGATACAGCGCTTTGATAAAAGCCGTCCCTAACTATACTTTGGAGTGCTCTGAGATGGTGTTTCTAATATGCGCGGAGTCGTGAAAGCACTCAACAGCCTCGTATGAAGCTCGTGTTCGCTTCATAGATGCGTACGTTAAACGTAAGTTTAACAGTTTCGTGGGAAAACATGTACTTCAAACACGTTGCAACGAATTTCAAGCGCCATAAATGTGGCTATATATAAGTGTAACAGCCGCTTGTACGACAAAGTTCAGCCGCACACGCCAGTAAAATGGCGCAATGAGAGAACAGCCAACAAAATATTTATTTGTATAGGGCCAAAAATATATTCAGTTGCCTCAAGTAAATATTTTGTTGGGTAAAAAAAAAATTGAAAAACAACAACATTAATTCTATTCATCTAACAAAATGTACACTTGAAATAACAAAACCTCTATGTTGAGTCAAAATAAATGAGACGGTCAACAAAATATGTAGTTGAATTGACTGTACTGTGATGGAAGCAGAGCAGCGGTTTGATAATAAGCAGAGTATTTAGGAAACAGGCGCCATACTTAAGGCCTTGGGGGGGCAACGAGTGTGGCCTTATCACAGCCAGCAACAGACGTGGGAAGATGGGACGACGACAGGCATATCAGCCGCCGTAGACGCAGAGATTATCAACCTTCGGCAACATTAAGGCGACGATGTTCCAACTAGTTAATCAGAGACTTCAGGGAGATTCACACGTGGCACTGACAAGTAAATAATATAGTGGCGCTTGTTTCCTAAATACTCTGCTTGTTATCAAACCGCTACTCTGCTGCTCTTCTTCCGTTACATTATGTGTTTAGCCATTCATTCGATTGGCTTGGTTCAAAAATACAGCTCGAGTTATTATTTTTTTTTTTTTTTCGATTTTTTGTAACCATAAGGGCAGTAACAGTAGTTCTTAGTGCATTTCTTGATACCTGATAATTGCATAAATATCTCAACAAAACAATTTCAACAGGAATCTAAACTGCAAAGACGTACAACTTAAAATATTTATTTGAACACGTTGTCCAGTATTTTAATTTTGTATAGTTAAAAACCTTCAGATTTTAACAAGGTTGTTAAGGGGTGCAGTTTGGGTGCAGGTGATCTGGGTTCGGATCCCGGTCGGTCTTCGAACTTTCATTTCTATGTCAAGCGAAACTGTTTAGTGTACATACATAGAACGAAACAAATATTTGGTGGCACCAAACGAATCATGGTTTTGGGATAGCCAAATACGAAGCACAAAATAATTCGGCTTCAACAACAAAATATTCTGTTGCCCCTATAGAAACAAATAATTTGGTTGCGCCACAAAAATTGTTTGTTTCAATAACACCCTTTCTCAACACGTCGTTGGCAGCAGAATGTTGGAACGCTGCTCCCCAATCAGCTCCTGGTAACCCACCAGCCAGCCGGCAGCAGAGCCAATAGGGACCACTGCTTCGCACCTCGCGCGAGCCAAGAGGACGCGAGAGAGTCGTTATACGATAGCGGCGGCAGAGAGGACGATCAGACCGGTGGCAACGTACCAGTTACATAAAGCGAGCCGACAACATAATCTCTTTTCGCGCCGTGCACTTTTGATACTGGTCGTATTGATTTCTGCATTTTTCTGAAGAATGCTCTGGATTATTGATCTCGTTCTCTCAGCGAGACTCGGGGTGTGTTGAACCTTCGAGAGGCTCAGGGGAACACTATAAATATTGCTGCAAAGCCTCCGGGCCGGGAGTTAAGTTGGAGTTGATGAGTAAGTTAGTGGTTGAGTTTGGAATGATAGAAGACGAGCAGTGGGACAACCAGTGTACCAGTGAACCAGTGGAAGGGAAGTCTGCGACTGCGAGTATTAAGCAGTGGATTGTGTGACTGGCAGACTAGAATTTTTCTACTAGATGAGGGAGTGAAAGATATAAATTATGGCAACAGATAGAATGAACGCGTGTCGATATTGAGTATCAGTTAGTTGGTTGTAACGAAAAGAGACAATTAAGAAGGTAGTTAATTAGAGTTGAGGTATACATAAAATACTGCACTAACTTTTGAAAAGATAGAGTAAAAGTTGAAAGAGTGACTATAATGCTGTAAATAATAACTGTGTGAATAAAGTAGAAAACAAGTTTAATTATTTTAATTCTTCAATTAATACCTCTAACAATCATGAATTCAGATACGCCCCTCAGGCGACCGCATGTAACAATATTATTCAGTGGCCCATCAGACTAAATGATGTTTCATGGTAATACGAGCGCTTTTGAAAGCCCTGCGTAATATCTACTTGTTATGTTCGTTGGGTATTCTTCCACCTTATGTAAAATTAACATTTCCGTTGGCCTCATTACTTTATTCACGCGTCGGTCAAGAGAAACTGTGAAAATATATGGAAGTAAACAAGTTACAATTCTGCTCATTTTTACACCTCGAAGAAAATAATACAAGTTGACACAAATGTTTCCGTAACACTTTTTATCCGACGTTAAGATATGAAACTACTTTTCCATCCATCGTCACCAACTTTGCAGGGCGAATGTCACTTGGAGCGCCCGTTAAAACACATGCAGGCAGGGGAAGTGACATTTTTCTAAGGTTGATTTCAAAAGTTCTCACTTAATCGCGAAAAGCCTTTACCGACAATCTTGGCTGGGGCCAGTAATTGATCACATATCGTACAAAACACTAATGTTTACAAACAAATAAATATAATTTCTCCTTTCACCGCAAGCTTAGAGGCGACCTCATTGGCGCACTAGTGAAGACTTTTCTCCACAAGCGGCTTGTGTGGAAAACTTTCACTGTGCCCGAGCTCTTGAATAAAAAGTTATTTTTAATTTCAGCCTGGGTAGAATAAGTCTTAGAGAATCCAACAGACGTTAGCTTGTTGGATGCCGCTGATTATGTCGTTTCTGTGATCCGCAATTACTACAGCAGTCGATGTCTGTGTTGTTATTACAATATTTACAATCCCGTAAAGATTGTGCTCTTCTCGGTTTGTGCCGGGTCATTTAATAAGTTTTGTGTCACTTTTTTTTTTTAACTGCGTTTGTTTAATGTTGTTTGTGCCAAGAACTCGATGCATTTCTTTGTTTGTGGGAGTTGATGTTTTATTTGTTTATCTTTTGGTCGTGCATGGGACGCACGAACAAATAAAACGAGAAATATTGTGATCCTTGCGATATATTTGTCATGTGCCTGGAGAAAAGCAAACCACGAGGGAGAACATTAGCGTGTTTTTAACACTTTTCTTAATGGGAGGTACTTTGCATACCCGGAACAACCCCTTGGCGCCACGTGTTACTCACGCCAACTTTGCAAGAGCAAGCATGCAGTGAAGTAGATTATAGGTTGACTTCCGAAAAGTTCGCTCCAGAATCTCAGATACAACACACCAACAGTTATTTCCAACGAAAATATTTCAGGTTTCCTCCCGTAAGTCTTAGGAATTTTAAATAACATTTTCGGTCGTTTACGGAGAAGCGATTAGAATGTAGACATTTCTGGACGCGTGATCAGACGTATTCCGGGTGCAAACAAAAGCTAAAATTCTTATTATGTTGTTGAAAACTTCAATTTTTATTAATGCTTACCTGTTTGTTTTTTAATCAACCACGGGGATCAGAACGTTAATAAAATAGGCCCCAGTTTTCTTGAGATAACAATGTTAAATATGGTATGGTAATTGCACTTCTACTGGTATAGGCTGTTCACGGTAAAGTGAGTATTTTCGAAGCCCTAATTACTTTTTCCTTTCAGTCATTTTTTATCCTTCCACCAGCTTCTTAAATAAATACTGCCGTGTAAGTAATAAACACAGTGTGTAAATTCCACGCTACTCGGAAGTTGACGTCTAAGGCTATATAAAATAAAATATATTTATTGACTACTATTCCAAATGAGAGGGCTTTGAAAAGTGCTCACTTTACCGTGAACAGCCTATGTTTATCTTTGAAGTTTGAGTTTCTTTGATAGCAATGGTAAACTAAAGGAACTTTACGAAATATTTACTATGGTAATAACAACACCGACATCGACTGCTGTAGTAATTGATGATATTTTCATTCTCAATGATACGACATCATTAGCGGTATCCCACAAACTGACTTCTGTTGGATTCACTAAGATTTATTCTACTCAGGTTGTAATTTAAACAAAGTTTTTATTCAAGAGTTTGGCGTAGGGAAAGTTTTCCTCAGAAGGGGCGCTAGTGTGCCAGAGAGGTCACTTCTAAGCTTGCGGTTAACGGAAAAATAATTTTTATTTGTGTGCAAAAATTTGTGTTGTGTCCGAATTGTGATCTATGCCGGCTCCAGCCAAGATTTCTAGCAACAGGTGTTCCCGATAAACTGAGTATTTTTTAAATAAACCTCAGAAATAGTCACTTCCTCCTGCCTGCATATATTTTAATGGGTGCCGGATGTGACGTTCGCCCAGCAAAGTTGGTGACGATGTATGGGAAAGTAGTTCCATATCTTAACGTCGAATAAAAAGTGTTTAAGTAAACATTTTTGATAACTTGAATTATTTCCTTCGCTTTATAATTTTTTATGTCTCGAGGTGTGAAAATGAGCAGAATTGTAATATATTTACTCTCTTTATATTTTCACAGTTTCACTTGACCGTTGTATGAATAAAGTATAATGAGGCCCATGGCAATGTTAATCTTACATAATGTGGAGAAATACACAACGTACATGTAATTATATCCTAAGCAGGGCTTTCAAAATTGCTCATTTCACTGTGAACAGTGGATACTAACTTTAATTCGTAATTATTGTTATTTTTCTCCAGCGGTTTTTACAAGAGCAAATATTAGAAATACAACATGTGTTTGGCTTTAATATTATGCGCTGTTTTTATTTTTTAATTCAGTTGCTAAATATAAAGACATTAACTGTCTAAGCCGACGTTATGCTAAACCCAATTTCACGACAGAATATCAAGCAACATGTGAGCAACATGTGTTGTAATTCCACTTTAGTGCGAAGAAGAAAGGTTTATGTCCTAACACAATATAAGTACGAATATTTTGCACAATTATATATATTTTAGGTAAACTGCGGTTATCCCATTTATTCACAAACAAAACGGAAAAATTCGGTACACATGTGACACCATGAACTGCTTTAAAGTGTACGTCGTTTTCAGACAATAGAATAATATGTTAATTATATGTCAATATTCATTAATAGTGGAACAGAATCTGCATCCATTATGATGCGCTCCGGCCGCCATGTTGATTTCCTTAAGCGCTGTTTAAACCCGTATTAACACTTTCTCACGGTAAACCAGAGAGAGTTTCTCAGTGCCTACAGAGCTAGTTAATAATGTGAAACTTTTAATCTAGTGTAATTTTTAATTTAATCAGTTGAGAAACATTTTAACTTTTTATTTGATTTTATTTCTGCGTGTGAACTCAATTTTCGACCCCGGCGAACTATTACGTTAATTTGGAGATAGTTCATTCAAGGCATGGCCACTTATAAGCTGCAGTTGGAGTGTGTTGTTTTTCCAATTATTGTTGCAGACTGCCATCAGGAATTTTAATCCACAGTTGCATAAAAGTTAAAAAAAATTCTGAATAAACATCATTAGTAAGAGCAGCTATGCCAGGTGTCCTAGTTTTCAGTAGTGTTGCATATTTCCTATATTTCATATGTCAGTGTCTCAATGTTAGATTGTAATTATTTTGAAGCTGATGCCAGGAGATTTGAGTACACAATGCGTGTACAGGAAAGTGTGTCTGTTGCCAGAGGTGTCCGCCATAAACAGAGTATTTGCTGCTCGGCCCAGGTTAGCACCGGGCGAATGTATGTACAAGACTGAGTTTCTCACACGCTCACATTAAAACCACCGTAATACATTTTTATTACATTTGGCCTACATATTCTACAGAGATTTGAATAACGGCTTTACATACAGTTACATTTCATAAGCGGCACCCTTGCCTGGAGCCAAATTAATATAGGCTATCCACGGTAAAATGAGCACTTTCGAAAGCCCTGCTTAAGATCTACTTGTAAACACGTTGTGTGTTCTTCCACATTATATAAAATTAACATCGCCATGTCTCTCATCGCTTTATTCATGCGTCGGTCAAGTGGAAATGTGAAATTATAACAAAAATAAATATTTTACAAATATGCTAATTTTATACTTCGATGCATTAGAAAAAAAAACGAAAAGATAAACAAACAATTTACGTTATCACAAATGGTTACCTAAAACTATTCATTCGTCGTTAAGATACGGAACTATATTCCGTCCATCGTTACCAACTTTACTGGACGCATGGCACTCAGCGCGCTCGTTAAAATATATGCAGGTAAAGAACAGTGACATTTTTCGAAGATTGATTTCGAAAGTGCTCACTTTATCTTGAACAGTCTTTAACAACATATCACGAGTGCAAGTTTTGTACCTGATTGTTAAGACGTGTCTCGTGGTTGTTATTAAAAGCTGAGAATTAATGAATACGTGTAATTTTGTGTAAAGTTAAATGTTACACATTTACGCGTTAGTAGTTTATGTACTACCCCCGCGGTGATAGCTAAGCCAATAAGCTCAGCTTCTACTGTCGCATTTAAACAGAAAAAGTACTCCTAATTTTCGATTTATGGAGAAATAGAAACAAAATTCAATAGTGTGGTTGAGGAGGGCTCCTGAGAAGAAAGCGTAGCCGGAGCTTGACGTTTGATAAATGAGTTGTCGGTTGTTTCGTCTCACAGAGAGAAAACAATCCACGGAAACTAAGGAGGTTGAAGCTCCTTGCATTTTGATAATCTCCCTAACCACTTCCCCACTCCCTCTCGCAGTGGTTTCATCAGCATTCTTCGCGAACGAGGGAAAGGAGACAAAAAAAAAAAGAGAGCGAGAGGTGCATTTTGTTCTTCGAGTGGATTATTATCTCGCCCGCATCTTCTTTGCCCTTGACAGCCCCCCTGAGGCGGCTGGAGTTGATACACACTCCCCCCCCCCCCCAAATTTTATTTATCCCATTTGAAGGAGGTGATACTTCTTGTGGCCCTCCCTTGACACTCTCCCCTCCCACCCTCCTCCATCGGGCACGTCCTCATTTCTGCTATGGGGCTGTGGGAGGTGGTGACGGTCTGGTCCAGGCCGCAGTATTATCAGGCGCACGAGAAATATCGTGCGTGCCAGAGAATTTCGGTTCTGTGTACGAAGGTAGAGAAAAATGCCTGTTATCGCGCGTTTTGTGTTGCTAGTTTGAGCACGTTTTGATGTACGTCGTAAAATATATCCCCTGCCCTTAATTGTACATTTTTCAGTGTAACTTAAGTAGCGCTTTCGTAACAAAGCTGATAATGATTTTTTTTTTTTTTTAAGTAGTTAACTTTTATTAAAAGTGTAATGTCAGAGATAATGATCATTAAATTACTTCCCTTTTCAAATTTTTAATTAACGTTTGAATTACTCTCCGTGCAAGAGTAGCATATTAATGTTACCAACCAAACTTGATGATGTCACTGATGTCAGTACTAGTATTATAAAACCCGCATAAAAGGTCATTCTGCAGAAACGAAACGACAGGGCGGTTCCTTTGATGTAAGAAAACTCGGTCGCTCGCTGGTTGCGCGAAGCTGCGAGAAAGGGCCTAGAGTCTGATTGGCTATTGCACGTTATAGAATATTCCTTATTTGCCGAGCTGCCACCTGGCAAAGTTGGTGACTGGCGAACGAGGTTCCGCCATATTGCTAACCCGTGAAGCCATTTTGCTATCATGTGTGTCTGGAGTTCGTACTACGCGTTGCCAATTCACTTCTGTATTAGTACCTATAGGCTGTTCACCGTAAAATGAGCACTTTTGAAAGCCCTGCTTAAGATCTACTTGTATACGCGTTGGGTATTCCCCCGCCTCATGTAAAATTAACATTGCCATAGGCCTCGTCACTTTATTCATGCGTCGGCCAAACGAAACTCTGAAATTATTTAGAATGTAAATACTTTACATATCTGCAAATTTTTTCACTTATGTGCATTAAAAAACGGAAAGCGAAAGAAATAATTTTAAGCTATCACAAATGGTTAACTAACACTTTTTATTCGATGTTATAATATGAGACTGCTTTCCATCCATCGTTACCAACTTAACTGGACGATTATCACTCAGTGTGTCCATTAAAATTTATGCAGGCAGGGGCAGTGACTTTTTTGTAAGGTTCATTTTTAAAGTGTTCACTTTATCGTGAACAGCCTTTACTCTGTAATAACTAGAGACCCGGAAATTCCGCGATTTCGTTTGAGGACAAGCTAGACTTCAAACACGTGTAGATTTTCTTTCTGTCTCAATTGCATTGCAGACTGTAAGACACGCCCTGGACGAATATGAACCAATAACTGACCTGCAAGATAACTAGGACCAGATAACGTTCTACCTGGTTTGGGATGAAACTGGCGCATCAACCAATGAACTACTAACTGAGACTCTAGTACACAAAGGAATGTGGAACCTAGCTTGTTGCCAAATGAACCTGCGAAATTTCCGGGTCTGTAGTAATAATGCTATGGTAGTGCCGCTGTAACATAGGACATAGGAGCTCCGCCAATTTCGGGCCCCTTCTCTCAGGGAATGGAAACAATTGGACAACGATGATACGGCAGGTGGGAGGGAGTACCTGCCAGCTACCTGTGGCTAGTGCTTTGCAAGTCGTTCTGCCTCTGTCTTTCACTGGGTAGGCCAAGCCAAGTCTGTTCTTAGAACTTTGCAAACTATGCTTTACTGTAGCTCGAGAAAAGCTCATTTGAATGTTTCTTTATTTTTCAGAAGAAAACTCGCATTGATGTGCAGTCTTTGTTCCGCTAGTGTTTAACATTACCTCACAATAACACGACAGCGCAGTAACAATGATAATGCTAACAGCAGAATTTATTTTTTATAGCCGCTCAAAGGGATATGTTTGATTTCAAATCCTTTTATGCGATAAAGGACTTTTGACTTGGCCAATACCAACTCTCCTTTGGTTGATGACCGGCCAGTAATGAACGCTGTAAGATTCAGTGTAGTGTCCGGTGTGGTATGGACAAATAAGACGATGGCGATTTCTAACACAGTTACCGGTGTTCTTGCAGTAGTAGACATAGGTCACTCAATTCTAATTGTCATGAGTGTCAGAAAATGTGTGCAGACCTCAGTTGTTAAGTTGGAGCAACTATAGTAATCAGGGTCATCCTCATGAAGTAGAAGTATTCATAAATATCAACCTTTTGTACTGTCGGGGAAAACTATTAACTAGTGTTTTACTTGTGCCCACAACATTCTCGCATTGTTTTTATTTCAATAAATATACAAATACAACCTATCCTTCCACAATTATATTATTTGTGAAAAGTACTTCTCCTAAAGAAAGTGTTTCGAAGCTCACATTCAAATAAACAATGAACTTATGTTTGTAGCCAGTGAAACCAATCTACTTCTTTTAATAATTAACAATAACTTTATTTGGAAACCGCGTTGAGCTTAAGGTATAAAATTGAGATGTTTGTTCATTTTCTTTGTACTCCGTTACCAAAAATATACTTGTAAAACTTTAGGCTACTATTTAATTCGCAAAGCAAATTAATTAATACATTATGTTGTAATATTTTCGTTCGGCACGGAAAATTATAAAATGTATCCAAATGACAAAATTTTCCCCTCTTCTTGAAGAAATTATTTTAAAAATACTATTCCCACTTTTCACAGTTTGCAAATTTATTATAGAATGAAATTTTACCTACCAAGACATTCATTGGAAAATAACCGATTTAAGACAGATATGCATAATAGTTTTCACTGAAAACTAAATTTAAAACAAGTAACATAAGCGGAGGTCACTTCGTAACACCAAAAATCACATTTAAATGTCCCCCTATTTCAGTGGGATATTTCAGGTATTCAGTGGTGTCAACTGAACCACTGAACATTGTCATGTCTAGTACCCACGAATCTAATTCATACAGTCAATTCATACTATTTCTCACTACTCATTACCTACACGACTAATTTATCTCTGTTGTACTCATACTAATTATAAACTAAATATTGAAATTTATAAATAATGAACAAGCTAAATTAAATGTCACCAAAAATAAGATACTTTTATGTAAACAGAAGCAAAAAATACCCTGTTATGTTATTTATTTATTAAACAACCAAACATGTCATGTATGGGGAGATTTTTTCAAAGGTTTGATTAAAAAGTGTGGAGATACGAAGAACATAGTATAACTCGCGAATGGCCAGCCTGGATGTTTCGCCAAACATGATTTGGGTGCTTGATGGATTCCTTTTAAGCTTACGCAAACAATAGTAACTTTTTTTTCTGTTATATCAAATAATTGTTGCTGTCAAAAATATAATTGTATTCATGTATCATTAGAAGAAAATTCTGGTTCAGTAGTTCAGATAATTAGCGGTTCTAGTTCAACAATGTAACATCTCAAAAAGTTGCATTCATGTAGAGGAGGCATTTTCTGATCGCTCTCATAAATTAGGCAAAATTTATGCAATTTATTGGATGATTTGAAAAGTGTTATAAAAAGGCAGTGTTTACAACAAAAACTTTGAGTTATGAATATAGTCCTGCTATTGTGATGCTACATTGTTGAACTACACAGTAAGAAAAATTAATTTCAGATACCGAATAGATTGCTTGAAAAGTACTAGTTAACAATTACCAATATTTGGTACACTCAACTAATCTCCTGTTGGTCCAAACATTGGCATTTGTTCCTTTGAAAGAAATAAATCATTTAAAAATAATTTGCTGGGCTGGGCAATTACTTGCTTGTTCCAACATCACATTCACTTGTGTGTATTTCGTACACACAGTTATTTTATAAGTACGTAAAACTTATTGGATTAGCTACCGTAAACAATATACTTATCATGGTAAATTCAAATTAATATTTCGTTTTAATTGAATAAAGTATTTAGTTCCCGGGGAAAATACCATATATGTTATTAGAGAATTTGTTGCAGCAAAAATATCAGCTTGGTCTAAAACTGGCAATTGTTTTGTTCACTGCAGGGAAGTTGGACAATTTAATTGCATTCCTCTAAAAAATATGGTTCTATATTTTGTTTGAACGTTTCGTGACAATTAGGACAGCAAGAGTGTTTGAGTAGTCCAGTTTCAAAACTGATTATCTATATATATTGTAGAAAATGAGTTAGTTGTGGTATTCGCCATACGGGACCTGTATTCACACTGTGTAAAAAATTCGGAAGAAAAAAAAGCTCATTTGCCACCATAAATGGGGTGTTGAAATATTGAGTCGGTTACAAAACTTACCATCTACGAGCCACGTTCGGATTCAAAATTCATCATATTCATTACTGGAGTTTTCTTGCAAAAGTGATGATCTGCAATGTTGTAGCATTTACAATATCAATATACAGAATCAAAACTTATCAACTATAGGAAATAATATTTCTTGTAAGGTGAGGATATTATTTTACTTTTAAGGAAGCGATTGGTAGTGCTGACATATTTGTGTGCGATGTTTCAACACCATTGTCGACTGAACACATTCGTGATCACACAATGGAGATGGATGCATAAGTATAATTACTTCAATCTTCACCTAGTATACGACCTGCAGAACATAGGAATGGGAGAAAATAACCACGAGACCCCAAATATTGGATGGTAAATAAGAAAAGCGAATAAGGTAATTATTTTACATTATTATATGCAGTAATGATACCCTAACCTCACATTTGTCTCGTGTACAAAAGTAAAATAAAAATGATTTTACATGTTCCTTATTACAAATGCCAGTTACTAATTTTTTAGATCTATTATGCATGTTAATTTTTCTTGTTTCAGACACTCCTCAAGCTTTCTTCCTAAACATCTGACATGTGCACGTGATTGCAAGAACAGTTTCACATGCAAGAATCTGACGGTGCAAGATGTGTGACGCTTTCATCAGGCATTCTATAAAATCTCCGACGAAACTGAGCAAGACGGCTTCATTTTGATGCACACTGGAAGTGCAGCCCCAAAAACTGAGCAAGACGGCTTCATTTTGATGCACACTGGAAGTACAGCCCCAAAAACTGAGCAAGACGGCTTCATTTTGATGCACACTGGAAGTACAGCCCCAAAAACTGAGCAAGACGGCTTCATTTTGATGCACACTGGAAGTACAGCCCCAAAAACTGAGCAAGACGGCTTCATTTTGATGCACACTGGAAGTACAGCCCCAAAAACGAAGAACGACAGGTAAGAACTAAAACAACAATAACCCAAAAAGTGTCAGCTTTGCTTATTACGTTCCTGTCTTGAGGCATAGATCAGGACACGATGAGGTGCAAGTATGTAAGAATGCATTTGTAAATATCCTTGGCATTTCAAAATTCAGGGTACAAAAACTATGCAAATAATTACTTTTACGTGGGGACAGGCTGCAAGAAAAAAGGGGAGGCGATGGTAAATCTAAAGTGTATGAATCTGGAAAAGTGAAAGTCAGAAGTCGTATTGAATGTCTTGTACCTCCGAGTCGCATTATTCTCGTGCTGGCTCCAAGCGTCTATACATCTCAAGTGACCTTTATATCGTCAAGCTGTGGAGAATGTATCGTTGTAGTGTTGGTGATGACTTGAAAGTTCGATATGATTACTATCGATCAATATTGTCTTCTGAACACAATATTAGTTTTCGTTCACCATCAGCTGACAAATGTTCCAAATGTATTGAGTTGCAGGAAAGACTGCAAGTTGAAAAATGTCACAATGGCAAAAAGGATTTACAATTAGAGTTAGAAGTCCATAAAATGGGCCCAAAATCCTTTTTTATGTTGCTTCAAACAGAACCATGGAACAGGTTTACATTATCTTTTGACTGTCAGAAGAATCTCCTACTGCCTAAAATCCCAGATCAAACTGCTTACTATAGTAGGAAGTTATACCTGTATAACTCTGCCGTATGCCAGGGTTGTTCCAAGTCCTCCCAGAACAAATCAAACTCGTATATTTATACGTCGACTGAACTAGATAGCAGGAAGGGATCAAACTAGATAGCCTTTTTTCTATACCATGGCTTAAAGAATACTACTTTTCAGAAAAATGTAGAAAGTGTACGCATGATTTTCGACAGTTGCGAGGGCCAAAATAAAAATTCTCTACTTTTACTTGATGTCCCAGACACAATTGAAGATGTCGAGTTTATTTTCCCTGTCCCAGATCATTCTTACATGCCGCCAGTTAGAGTGTTCGGTCACCTAGAAAAGATCATTAGAAAAATATGTTATTGTTGAACCAATGGAATTCATCAGTAGATTTGAAGATTATGGACAAGTTACCAAAGCAAATGATGTTGTAATGTATGACTGGGAAACCAGTGTATGAGCTGTAATGAAGCCACCGAATCTTTGGCACTTCAAATTCGCAGAAACGAAGTGTTTCGGTTGAACAAAATCTAAGAGCAAAATCCTAATAAGATGAGAACCGGCATACAATATCGACATTAATATTGCAAGAAGTGTCTGCAAACCTTCCAGGAGCATTGCTGACATCAAGCCTAATACAGTTCCTTTAGGGTGTCAACCAAACACCAAAAAAATGAATGATGTGGTCTCCCTAACTGACATCAGTTAGGGAGACCTGAATATTATTTTATTCTACAAGGATGCTTTGCGGAGAACACTGCAAGAACTCCCTCTAACATAAAATGCCGAAGATAAGGAGGATCATCTCCCAATGAATGACATTAATTTCATAGTTTAAGTTTGGTCAATGCACTCGTGACTACGTGGTTTTATTTTTCAAGGAAATTGTGTTCTTTGCTACATATTCATGCTTGGCAATGTTAATCGTCAAGATTTTGCTGTATATTACAAACTCAGTGTACATTATATCAGTACAGTATGTAGCAGTGATGGTACGTATGATGTTTCACAAAGGGTAATATCCAAATGATTGATAGTAATGATAAAATTTCACTGTTTTATCAATGATGTCATGACTGTGTTTTCATATCTTTCAAGGAAATGATGTCATGACTGTGTTTACATATCTTTCAAGGAAATGATGTCATGACTGTGTTTTCATATCTTTCAAGGAAATTATGTTATTTGTTTCAAACGCAAGTAAAGTACTGTAAACAATCATGAAGATTCTGATTCAATTTACAAACTCAGTGTACAATAAATGTTATTTCATTATGTAGAAGTCATAGTGCATATTATGCTGTTTCAAAACTAATAAATTAACGTCTACTGTTACAAAACTCATCATTTCCATTATTAATTTATACATTTAACTTATTTCTGCAGCTTTAATTAAGTTTACAGCTATTCAATAATTATTTGGGACTACAAGGCATCACACCACACCACAAATTCTACTACTATAGTATAGTTGGTTCACTGTGGACCAGTTTTTCGCATCTCATGTACAATTGGTAAACTGTCAGATGATCAGTACCGAAACTGGACTGCTCGTATTTTTTTTGTGCACTTATCGATCCAACAATTTCAATATGATACATAAAATTAATTGTGAAAATATTGAAATCATTTATTTACGTGCATTGTTAAAACTTTCCGTATATTTACGGAGATTGGTACGTAATTATACGGAAACGCATTCCGTAATTACGAAAAACGGAATTAAGCCTGTAAATACAAAATACGGAAAATCTCAGAAATTCCAGTTTCGGGTTTCGGGGACGAACAATACCCAGTATGCGTTAAGCTTTCTTCGCCAATGTAACCAGAAATTTACTTCGGCAGTTGGGCTATCCATGCTACAAAGACTTACTTTTTCAAACATTAAGAAGCAGCATTAGGCGTATGTAACATTTAGCAACACTTCAATTACACTAACTTTAACAGAAACTGAAAAAATTGCTTATGTGGCTACTGTAGAAATACAAAAGTTATACCACGCTCAGTACGCGAGAGCTGTATGTGAGTGGTTAGGGCATAAACTTGCACCTTTTTGACTGCGACTCAAATCTTGCTTACCTATAAAATATCTTTCCTTTTTGAATATATTTTTGTAGGACCAAACCAAACTTTTGTAGGACATAACCAAAATTAAAATAAAATAGACATAAAATTTTTTTTAAACTTAAAGTACAGAAAATTAACTAGGGAGTAAACGGAAAGGTTCCGTAATATTTACGGAAAGTTGGTTTTTGAAAATAATTTTGTCCGCAATTTTACGGAGAATTTACGGACACCTCAGGATGAATTTTTACCAGCACTTTCCCGTAAAATTAAGGAATTTTTTTTAACATTGTATATGCACTGAATTAAACTGTAATTACAAACATTCCAACTTCGTCTGTAGTCAAGTTAGTCGATGTTTCTAAGGCGTATAAATCAAGTGTAAAAGTTACGAGTCCGAAACCCGGTTGTCCTCTAACCTTCTTTATGGTAACCGTAAATGTTTAATGTACGTAGAACCATAAAAATATTTAGTTCAACCAACAAAAACTTCGCCAAATATGAACAACCAAATTGATTGGTTTCAGAAAAAAAAAGTATATTTAGTTGCCCTTGTCCACTCAATTATAGGCTGTTCATGATAAAGAGAGCACTTTGGAAATCAACCTTAGAAAGACGCCACTGCTCCTCCTTGCATATATTTTAAGGGGCGAACTGAGTGACATGCGCCCAGTAAAGTTTGTGACCTTGATTGGCAAGTATTTCCATACCTTAACTTCTAATAAAATGTGTCAGGTAACCATTTGTGATAACTTAAATTATTTCCTTCACTTTCTGTTTTTTTTTTTTTTTATTCATCGAAGTTTAAAATTGAACAGTTTTGCAAAACATTTTCTTTTGTAATAATTTCATAGCTACACTTGACCGACGCGCATGAATAAAGTGACGAGGCCCATCGAAGTGTTAATTTTGCATAAGGCGGAAGAATACGCAATGTGCAAACAACTAGATCTTAAGCAGCGCTTTTAAAAGTGCTCATTTTACAGTGAACAGTATATACATTTTGGTTCTACCAAACAAAATATTATTTTATTCAATAAAACTTTTTCTCAGTGTAGGTTATGTCCGGTTGCAGCAACATCTTCCACGATCCGAGATCAAATGACTCTAGTTCCGAACCAGGATACAGTTTGATCTTAGTTCCAATGTTAAAGTGTTGCACCAACGAAATTTCATTATTCTGGATCTCCGACTCGTCGATCTTGGTTTCAAAGTGAGAAATCGATATTACGTATGAGACAAGTTTTGCTATTGGTCCGTAATAATTGACGTCATATATATATATATATATATATATATATATATATATATATATATATATATATATATATATATATATATATATATATATATATAACTAGATGTGCATTCTTTTAGCTGTTTTAAGTGAATTATTTTTGTACGAATTTTACTGAATAATATTCAAGTACGTATAATGTTGTTTTAATTTCCCAAGGAAACAATCGAACGTAGTTCTATCTGTTGGTGTATTTTCAGAGTACATTTTTCGACGATGGCCGCTGATCTCGGATCGAGATTTCGAACCACCAATTTCGGCGGTTCGAAATGAAGTTAAACTCGATCTCCAGTCCAGCTCTGAACTCGAATGGTGCAGCCGTTTTCTATGTCGACCTTAGATCCGATCTGAGATCGAGTTTCGAACCCCGATGGTGCAACTGGGCCTTAGAGAATTGTGCTTGGCAGTGTTGGCAACACTGTCCCAGTGAGGAGCAAAGAAGACCTCCTTCTTCCTTTATCTAATGGCACGTGGTATCGCTGCAGGGAGGTCGCCCAACTCTCCAGGGAACGGGCAGCACAATCGGGATAAACCGACTAGAAGACACGATTACGTCTTCAAGAATTCCTCCCAGTTACTAGCGCATTAAAGGCGCCTCTTCGGCAAGAAACTTCACGGGGGAATAACTTCCACCTTCTGCAGCCGCATTAGCAAGTTTTACACACACACTCTGAGCTCGGGGTCTTTGTCTTCAGCTGCAGTTCCTCTGAAACAGGTCAGGATAGTCTGATACTCTAAGCTTCACTAATGGTTGGTATCCCTTACTCCTACCATTCAAGATTTCAGAACTGAGATCTCCGCGTTTTATTGTTATTTGACTGTAATACATTCGCTGAAACTTACAACTTTTCAGTAGTTAAGTGGTTAGGTTCGTGAAGATGCAACTTTTTGACTCGGGCTAAAATCTTACTTAAGTATAGAAAATTTTAAGTTTATTAAATGTCTTTCTTATACACAGTAGGACGCCCCCATAACGAAAATTAAAATTTAAAAAAATACAAAAAAATTATTTTAAACTGGAAGTACAGAAAATTAACTAAGGAGTTAACGGAGAGGTTCCGTGAATTTTACGGAAGTCCGTTTTTTAAAATCAATGTGTCCGTAATTTTACGGTGAGTTTACGGACACCTCTGGATAAATTTTTACCAGCACTTTTCCCGTAAAATGAAGGAATATTTTTAAGCACTGTATCAACAGCAGCTAAAGCGACTGCAGGTGGAATAGGGAAGGTTTAAAATAGTCACTACATACAAAGCAAATACATGACAACGTGGCAAAAAAAAAAATTCAGTTTTCACAGTATTACTTTTTTTGTTTCCCGTTAAACTAGTTTTATTAGCATATTAATACCGTTAGTAAGTATCAATAAATGCATTACCAAACCTGTTTTCTATCCTAATTGAGAAAAAAATAAAAACTATCGATCAGTATGTTTGAAGGAAGGCAATTAAATAAGTGGCCAAACAAATACACTTGCCACAGCAAAATATTTCTTTGGCTGTTTCATTTCCTTCGGCCTAACACAGTTGTATTTTTTATTAAAACGTTTACTGTCTTAGATGAAGAAAATTAATGCTGAACAGTGTTTATGTAAAAATATTTGCTTAGGGCTATAACTGTAAAGAATTTTTCCATGTTGGTTTTCTAATGGTACTAATTTAACCATTACCACGCCTATATACTTATAATAAATAAGCCTATATATAACATTCCACACGTACTAGAAACTACACGTTACTCAATAAAAACAATCATCATTCTTTTCCGTAAACAAGTTATGAGAAGATTTAAACGAGAGAAGGCCAAATCCCAGCATTCAGAATGGTTTTATCATCTGCACAAAATAAATCTTCCATAGTGCACGAATCGCCAAACCAAACATGAGCTTTTCCGAATGATTGCGAATGATGTGATTTAATCAGAGATCGAAGGTACCCTGATAAACCTCGGAGAGAACTGCAAAATGGTACGTTTTCACCACCAGCGCCTTTCTGAGTAGAAATTTAGGCAATCATGCAAAATACTTTTTACGGTATTCATCATCACTAACAGTTTAATAGTGGCGGTGAGATTACATGCAGCTTTATGCAACGCCGTAGAGTTGTACGTTCAATTGCATTGGAAGAAAGTGTCATATGTAAAATATATGAGTAAAGAGGTAATCGAAAAAGTTTGTTTAGCAGTGGCCTCAATGACTGTCTGTTGCCAAATATCTCATTGCTGCTCTCAATTAGCAACAACAAATGCGAATGCGCGTACATCCTTAGAACATTTTCAATACCTAGTAGAACAATAATTCATGACCCCAGAAAGTCCACCTTTATTTCTTCTTCCGTAAGTGTAAGGTTGGCTGGGCACACTTTGTTTAAAAGTAGACTATACATTACTAAAGACTGTTCATGATAAAGTGAGCACTTTAGAAATGTACCTTTAAAAAAAGTCACTGCCCCTGAATACATATATTTTAATGGGCGCACTGAGTGACATTCGTCCAGTGAAGATGGTAACGATGGATGGAAAATAGTTCCATATCCTTACAATCAATAAAAATAGTTAGGTAACCATTTGTGTTAACTTAAAGTTATTTCTTTCGCTTTCCGTTTTTTTAATGCACATAAGTGTAAAAAGTAGTAGTATTTACTTTCTTAATAATTTCAGAGTTTCATTTGGCCGACGCATGAACACAGTGGGGAGGCTTATGGCAAATGTTAATTTTACATAAGGTGGGGGAATACCCAACGCGTATACAAGTAGATCTTAAGCAGAGCTTTTAAAAGTGCTCATTTTACCGTGAACAGCCTATAACGTCCTTAATTTAGTATATTTCCTCCCAAGTTCTTTCTCAAAGTGGCTTTCGAAATGTAGAGCATAAGCAACCGTTTTCTAAACTGTCTTACATTATTGTAGCTTCATAACTGGTGAGTGAATAACAAAGACCTCTCGGTCCTTGCTTTCGTATTTTAACGCAGTGCTCTTAGCCACCAGGCCTCAGCACACTTCGGCCTCCGACTAGGCGGAGGAGAGGGATCACGTCTTATTCATCGCAAGAAACCCTCGCTCGTGTCTGCGTTGACCAGCGCCCAAATCCCAAACACTGATGCACATCCCATCAGAAGTCACCCTTCCTCCTCACTGTTAAAAAAAAAGAATTTCTTTCATTTTAAGCAACAGTGCATGGAAAAATGTATCCAGAGGTGTCCGTAAACGCCCCGTAAAATTACGGACACATTGATTTTCAAAAACGGACTTTCTGTAAAATTCACAGAAACTCTTCGTTAACTACCCAGTTAGTTTTCTGTATTTCTAGTTTACAATAATTAATAATTATTATTTATTTTAATTTTCGTTATGTGGGTGTTCTACTGTGTATAAAAAAGTTATTTTAAAAAGTTAAAAATTTTTATACATATGCAAGATTTGAGCCCCAGTCAAAAATTTGCGAGTTCACGACCCTAACCACTTACCTACAATACTCACATGTTAAACGTGGTATTAAGTTAGTGTATTATAATTGTTACATACGCATTTTGCTACTTTTTAATGTTTGAAAGAACAGGTCTTAGTGACATGGATAACCTTAACTGCCGCAGAAACTATCATTTCTGGTTACAGTGGCGAAGAAAGTTTCGTGTAGACTCGGCATTTTTCGTGCCCGAAACCCTAAGTTATAGGAAATGCGGAAGTTTTCCATATTATGTATTTACTCACTTAACTCAGTTTTTCGTCGTTACGGAATGTGTTTCCGTAAATCTACTGTGCATTTTCAAAAAAAAAATTCCGTTGATATACGGAAAATTTTAACATTGAGGATTCTGAGACCGTTGCCCTCAGACACTAAGCGGGCGGTCTCGCCGGGGAACACCTTGCGCCTTTCTAGGGCACCGCTGGAGTAGCTTTCACCACCTGGCCTGGTCTGTCATCGAGAGTGGGGATCTCTCTAGACATCCCCCGGAATACGGGCCTAACCACTTCCAGCAGCACGAGTCCAACCTCAAACATCGGTCGCCAGAGAGAACCTCCGGTTAGGCCAGCCGATCGTCCCGTAATGTCTACTTAGTTTCCGTGGCACTTGTGGGCTGTAACGACACAGCCACCAACCCCACTGGCCAGATTCGAGCGAGCTGGAAGGACTCCGGCCCTATTTCTTCAGGGTTGAGGGATTATCCACAGGGCATAAGCCTTACACGGGTGACAGGCCTGTTGCTCTCCTGGTCCGGCTCTGCCCCCCGATACAAGTAGATACAGACGAATTACAACAGCCTGGTGCGGCCTACTTCTCCCTGACTGGGACAGACTCCCATCAGGTAGTATGCAATCCCTCGCTCTGAGTTGGAAGCAACTATCCAAACGCTTATCTAACTGGTAACTGTCAAAACAATGCAAATAATCATTATTTCAGAAGGGCGACTTCTTCAGCGAAAAACCCTTCATGCGACGACCGCATGGACATAGGCCACCATTATAATACGTGAAGACCCTATATTGCCTGTGTTTTGTTGGAAACAAAATGCAGTCACTTCTGGAAGCCATTACTACCCAACTGCTAATCCCCCATTGTTCACGTGTACTACAGGCTGTCCACGGTAAAATGAGAACTCTTGAAAGCCCTGCTAAGATCTACTTATATAACGTTGTGTATTTTTCCGCCTTATGTAAAATTAACATTGCCACGGACCTCATCACTTTATTCATACATTGGTCAAATGAAACTGAAAATTACTAAGAAAATATATACTTCTAAAGTCAGCTCATTTTTACACTTAGATGCATTTAAAAAAAAAAACAGAAAGTGAAAGAAATAATTTTAAGTTATCACAAATGGCTACCTAACACTATTTTTCGACGTTAAGATGTGGAACTACTTTCCATCCATCGTTACCAACTTTACTGGACGAATGTCACTCACTGCTCCCATAAAAATATATGCATTCACGGACAGTGACGTTTTTTTTAAGGTTGATTTCAAAAGTGCTCACTTTATAGTGAACAGCCTTTAACAATCAATCACAGGCGGCGCCCACGTACCTCGAGATTATGGAATCCTGCGTGTGCAGGCGTTCTCGGCTCCGCATGGCGCTCCTGTTTCGTTCGTCTTCGTGGTATCCAACTTGTTGTGCACTCAGGTATGTGAAACTCCAGGACTCCAGGAGCAGTTGTGCTAACTTCTGTTACAATTTAAAAATACTAGCTGAGTTTTCGATCATTTTGCTTCAGGATTTGTTGTTTACATTAGCACATGGCACCGTGGTTTGAATTCTGACATATTACTTAGTTTATAAACACAGCACCTTATGCAAGTAAAACTTCGTTGTGCAACTTATTGCCAGAAAAATTAAGTTTTGTAACATAATTTGACATAAATCCAATGGCTGCCGGTTTATAGATGTAATCCCCACAAATCTGAGAAAAATCGATTATAAAATATTTTTCAGTTTATGCACGTACTACAAAAACCCGGATCAAGCCATCTTACAGGGCAGTTCACTATAGAGTTGTATTTTGTCCCCAACACGTCCAGTATTAACGACATTATATGACGGACTGAAAGCAAGCCCTTTAAGGAATATACGTGTATTATTAGATGATCTGTTAAGAGTAACATACGTTTGCTGTCCGAGAAAATGTCGTAACAGAAAAACAGTATGACGTCACAAAGAGTGTGCATGTAGTGGGCTAAAATTATTTCACTAAACGTATTTTCATTGCTTCGAGAACACATATTCTCACTTATAGAAGCCATGTCATGACTGTAGAAACAGTGCCATGTTTCTACACGGCAGGGTGTAACACAAGAAATCAGTACGTACTTTTATTATTTCAAATTATATTCACATGAGATGAATAATTATGTTTATGAACACGTACCTCGGACCGCGCACTACCAAAAATTGTGTCCTAATAAATATAAACCCGTAATTTGTTTCTTTAATTTGCGTGTGCATACATTAAAGGGAACAGAAAATTAAAGTTTGTCCAGAGGCAACAAGAAAATCTGAAGGGATGCAGATCTGCCTCCTTTTTAGATAAACAATGACATAGAACTTTGGTTCAATAGTCATTGAAACAGATAATAATATTTGGCGTTTCGCGTTGGCAATAGAGATATCCAATTAACGCAATTAGGCTATTTTATTAGAAACCAAAACTTAGAGCAAGAGTTTTCAGATAGCTATATTTCTAGGAAGCATATTATTTATTTGAAAACTTTATCGCAGTTTCTCTTTGCGAAAACAGAAGTAAATATTTAAAATTACGTCTGTATTTACATTAGCCCTTTCTGACTTAAAGCAGTAAATCATTCGGTGGAAACTTTTAAGGGAACTTTTCCCTATGTGAACTCCAGACAATTTTCTCTCTCTCTCTCTCTCTCTCTCTCTCTCTCTCTCTCTCTTTCTTTCTTTCTTTACCCTCTAGCCCCCATTTTCTCTAGCCCATTCTTGTGACCCTTGCCCTCACGACATGCATAAATAATCAAACCTAGATTCCGACAAAGTGTTCTGAAGAAGATTTCAAAACACAGATGAATATTTTTATAATGACTTTCGTGATGCTGATATCTCGTTTACTTCTCAGAAACTTTTCTAATGCCAGTAAACATTTTAAACGTTTCCAAAATCGATACTTCTATTCATTGGTTATAAATGGTACTTAATACATCGAAGATGCTTTGTAGAATCGCAGTTCGAAACTTAAGCCTTAATTTTGAGTTCACGAGTAAACATGTGGTTTGTTCTATTAGACCTAAAAATGCTCTTTGTTAATAAATTTAAATGTTATGTTGTTTATTAAAAATTTAGTTAATAATTTTTAACGTCTTATAAAATAAAGTAACAATTTAAAAAATATATGTTTTCCAACATAGAATTTTTATAATGTAAAAATATTATTATTTACTATTTTATAAGTTGTATATCAAATGAAAATCAGTGAATATTATAAGTTTTGAGAAACTACGAATTTAGCCAGCAATTCATTATTTGAAAGCTCTCCCCTCATCCGCTTGAATACATAGATTTAAAAAAAAAACAGACAACAAAACATATTATCAGGTTCCCTCGTAGCATTATTCTGTACTTTATAGTAACGGATTAAATTCCGTTTAACGAAAAAAAAAAAATTTTAATTTGGACAGTGCCAAACAAATAAATAATTTTTAATATGCCAAGATAGCTTTTGTGAAATAAAACATTTTGTTAAAGAAAGTACTGAATCTGTGACGTCATAATTTTACCTGGTAGAAGTAATCCCTTGAGTTATAACTCAGATTCTAGTTGGTTGATAATATGTTTTTGTACCAATAAAGAAGCATTTTGCTGGTCGAATAACTGCCTATTTCAGTGAACCCTCGTGCCGATATGTCGGTAGACAGATTGTTGCTTCTTGACGTGAATACGTCTTTAACTATGGAACGAAGTGAGAGGCAATCCAGAAAATCCGACGATAACAAAATCTGGGTATAGAGTATGGCATTGCAGATCCGAATCTATCGTCTACATTCAAAAGTCAATTACAGCACTCGATTGCCAAAGCATAAAAGAATATGTTACATTGAATGAGGACTGCGAAGCATCGAGCGTGACTTAGAGGGGGTGGGGAGATAAGGGGGCACCGCCATTTTGAGTTCGTTTCGCCGCGTTTCATAACTTCCGCGTAGTATAACTAGGGTAAGCTACGACTCTCGTTTAAGTTTCAATCGACAGATCTCGTCACGATCAATCGACTGCGTGCACAAAGATGTTTGTGTGGCGTGGTTATGGTGGAAATTCCAAGCGTTTACTGCAAAAGAAATTAAGAAAACTTAACACAATGTCGACTTATACTCATCAGAAAGCTACGTCGAAATACAGAAATCGTATACGGTTGGAAAGAGCATCTCAAAAGCAATCCAGTGATACCCATAAAACCCCACGTGATCGAGTGAAGCGGTGCCGGGAACGTAAAATAAACATGAAGGCGTCCGAGCGCGTCAACGTAGACGTATTCACGCAAAACAAACGGCCGTGTCCCCAACACAGCCTAACCCAATTTTTTGTTGTGAAGGTGTTAGTTATGTGACCAGTTTAACATTGGTTGGAACATAATGTGTTCATGTGTTCGAACTAGCTAAGATTCTGCCAGACTCTGATAATAATGCAGCGGTCTGCTCACGTAAGTTAAAATCTATATTAAATTTTAAATTTCGTCTTTTACATGATTGCTTTGTGATTATATATATATATACACCAAGGAGTAGTCTAGATCTATATCTTGTATAATATATATATATATATATATATATATATATATATATATATATATATATATATATATATATATATATACACACACACACCAAGGAGTAGTCTAGATCTATATCTTGTATATATATACATATATATACACACACACCAAGGAGTAGTCTAGATCTATATCTTGTATATATATATATATACCAAGGAGTAGTCTAGATCTATACCTTGTGCCGGTTAATGTACGTAGAACGAACGTATTAGCTCAATATTTATGATCAAATTTTATTTGTCTTAATTTATGCCTTTAATTTGTGTCGACTGTTATATCGCAAAACGGTGGCTCATATAATTCAATAAAACACTTTTCTACGACACTTACTGATTGCATTTGATGAAGCAAAGCGCGATGTTTGAAAAGAAGGAGGAGAAATATGCAGTGAACAGCACCATACAAAAATCACTGAGGTACCAGGAAACTTATGCACTCTAAAAAGGAATACATCCCAAGGATTTTTTAACGTTTTGTCAATTGCTACAAGCTGAGAGTGTACTTGAGTAAAGAGCATGGATATTCTATGTTACTTGTTATGAGGTTATTGTCGTTTGATGGTATGCGCGCCCTACATTATATGGCTGCGCACTTTCACAATAACCTCAGTAATCCTCGAGATACTCACGCGCCAGTCCAACCTCGAAGTGTACCACGTCCTCCTCATCATGGATGACACAAGAGATGCTGTGTGAACCTGCGCGTCCAAGGTCAAGAGGAGAAGGAGCGATACGGGCGACACGAACAAGCACGCCTTGTGGCCCATCGCTCCTACGCGCAAGGCGTGCAGAGTTTCCGTCGCGGTCCTGTACTGTTCAGATCGGATCTCTAACAGTGGGGGTTTTATTACATGCAAAGAAAGCCCACATATTAAAATACGTCCGAATGTTTGTACTCTCCTCTTGCCGCTTAAGGAAACCGCACAGGCAAGCTTCAAATATGCGATATTTGACCATTTTCAGCATTTTTTTTCTCCGTGAATGTACTTGGTATGTTAAAAGTAAAAATACAGAGTCATAGATAATAGTTTTTTTTACCTTTTATAGCAAAAGGTCGTGTTTACAGAACAAATATTTGCCGAGATACGCGAATACGTAAAAACAAGTATTTCACAAAAAAATGTTTCACTTCACACTCCTCTTAATGGCGCTATAGAATGCAACCTATCGGCTCTAAAAGAAAAGCAATGAAGTAATGAGTACAAAACACTATGAAATCAATCACGTTTTATACACATACTAGCTGGCCCGTGCGACTTCGTTCGCATTAAATTTAGGACTCATTTCTCATTTTTGAAATAGAAATTTCTCCTCGCTTATTTTTCATGAAGTTATTAAAATAAAGTCCACCACCGTTTCACTAAGGTTTTATGTTTAAAATAGTAATGTTGCTCCTTTCAGGTTTAATGGAGTTATTAAATTACACCCTGCCATTACTTCGCACATGTTTTATTGTGTTAATAAAGTAGATACCTATATACCTAGCCACTTAGCCACTGCGGCCCCACTTGATATAGTTATATCCACTACGCCACTACTGCCACACTTGGAATAGCTTTAGCCATTGAGATACTGCGGCTCTTGGGAAGGAAAGGAGGGCAGCCCATAGACAAAAAAGAAAGGAGAAATGACGGAGCTTTTTATCAATGCTTTTTTTTATGCAGTAATCCTAAGAAAAGTTTAATCCAGTACCTATGTACATCCCTGATCATAATCATATTTTCGGAACCGTTTGAGATATCTCGATGAAACAAAGACTAAGTTAGTTCGGGTGTTATTATATATAGACTACGTCAATTTCATGACAATACTTTTCTGAGTTGAATCCGGTCGGACAAACAAGACAGACAGAAAGACATGAAAATAATTAACATTAGATATGGCTTAGTAATCAATTATCCTATATAAAAAAATAATTCAAAGTTAATTTTCGAAAATCTCAGAAATGCACTTATATTTTATTTATTTGTATAGATTGTTATGGGCCCGGCAAGCGTAACTCTAGCGCTTGTGTATACGCGCCAGACCAAGCAGCGGAGCGACGCTGTATCCAGGGCAAAGCCACAGGCAGCGAGACATTTTGGAAACACGGAAATGTTTGTAAATCCGCGGCGAGTATTTAGCGCCTACTGAGGTTCGAAGCGCGGTCTTATCGCAGCCAGAACAAGAAGACACAATATGGAGCGACTAAGATTGTGCAGAGAACCAGCGTAGCCGAGGTGACACGATGAGCAGCCTTCGCTGACAACAATTAGGTGATAACGTACAATTATAGCGTGACTTGGCATTATGTATTAACTAAGGATAGGAAAAATTCGCTAATTAATTTCAAGACAAGATAGGTTTAAAACGCGTCTACACTGACCATCATTGCAATTGGTTCAAAGTGTATTATACATGCCCTGTTCGACTTGGAGCCAATAGCAGTCTTACAAGGGAACAAGAAGCGAATCACACACTGCCAGGTGTGGGGTAACACTAGGGCCAGCAGCCAATGAACAAACATCTGAGGCTCTCCTGTACAAAGAATTGTGGAGTCTAGCCTACAGGTCGTTGAACTCGCGAAATTTTCCTATCCCTAAACAACTTTATGGTAATTTATATATTTGACTCCCCCGTTTTAACGTAACGTAACTTATTGTTCAGTGTTGAGTGTAATTTGATGTAAACGTTGTACGTTCAAAGCTTTAAAATATATTTGGCATAGTAGTAAAATGAGTGGCATCGTTCTACGTATCCTCTCACTTGTTTTGTATGGCCTCAATATGGGGAGCATAACAATATGTACTCAGAAGGTAAAGAACGCTAAATTCGCTTATTCCTTAGAACTCGGTAGGCGAAATCGTTGGTCTCCAAAGTTATGGAGAGATTTACGAGTATTAGGGATAAAGGATGAAATTGTATCGCGCAAGAGTGATATAAACCCCAACGACCTGAACTTGCAATTTTTAAAATCCTCCCACTTCCTTGGCCACGGCAATGAAAGATGTCATATTAAGTTCAAAGATATGAATAATGCAGGAGGTTTAAAGAGCTCAGCTGTTGGCGCAGATGAAATATCTATTTGTGTTATGAAATTCATAACTCCTCGCTGTAGTGTTTTTAGTTTTTCACTTAAAAACTCGTAGTTCTCTACTGGTTCGTAAAGTGAGTATGTGAACCCCTTTCTCAAATCACCGAAGCCCTCCACAAAAGCTGGTTACCACCTCCCCTCAATGCTACCGGAGCTCTCCCAAGTACTTGAGTGCATTGTGCCAGATCAAGCGAGAACTTATGTCAGTTCTACTCAACTCCTTGATAAATACCGGTCAGGTTCCCGCACTAACTATAGCACCAGCACTGCTCTCGTAAATAGTGAGGACATTCGATTGGCCATCGATACGAAAAGCGTTACTGTCGTCACATTATTAGATGTTAGTAAATATTTTGATAATATTGACCACGAAGTCTTACTCAAGAAACTAGAACGAAATTTTATATTCTCTTGCCAGGCTGTAAACTGCTTCTCGTAGCACCTCTCCTGCAGAAGTAAAAGTATCAAAGCAGGATATATTACATAATATTGGCATAAAGTTAGTTCCCGTGTGCCGAAAGGTTCAATGCTTGTTCCTGTTCTTTTTACACTCTATATAAATTACTTGCCTAAATCAATTAAATTTTCCCCGTACCACTTTTATGCGGATGAATTACATGTATACTGCTCCTTCCCTCCCTCTAATTCTGTCATACATGTTGCCAATCTCATCACTGACCTAAAGGCTGTTGAAATTTGTTCCACTGAAAATGGACTTCACGTCAACCCAATTAAGCCATGAGGTATTCGAATCGGCAGCTCTGAGTCTTCAATAATATCGCTTGCTGCGGAGTTACCAAAAATTGTAATATGCAACATGAACAATGGATCCCTTTCAAATGCATTTTTACAACATATGTTTCGTGTGCGTTGGTGTGTGAGTGTGTGCACACCTGTGTGGTTATTTTTATTAGATTTATTTGCTGTCTTTTTTTATGTTAGTCTACCATATCTCGGACGTTCTCCCATTTTGTATATTTTTGTATTCATATTCAGTATTTAACTACTGTATCTTATAGCCTGTAATCCTTAGGTATTACAAATCGTTTTAATGTAAGTTAAGAATACTTTATCTGTTTCTAAGTGCAATATCAATTTATTATAACTTATTAGTTATTCTTAATTTCATTACTTAGTGATCTTACTGTATGTGTTTTGCTCTTTGTTTTGTTTTATTATAATTCATACGATATTATTAGTTTCATAACTTCGTGAATTGCTACGTGAGCGCTGTCATGGTTTTAATATTTTCCATTCTTTCAGTGGTGAGTGTAAGACAAGGCAGTTATGCTTTAACTTTGAAACTTGTATAAAATAAGTCGTGAATAAATAAATAAGATACTATTCCTATCGTTACCTGTGTAATTGATCACGAGGAAAACACATCCATTCTTGGAAGCTACAAGTCGGAAAATAGTGAATACAGCAAGTATAAAGCGATTAAATAAATACTGGGGAGATTATACGATATTCATCTGATCTAAAAATTCCGACGCAAATACTAAAATAAAAATTTCAGCTTAAAAAAAAAATTCTAAGTTTTGATGTATTTTAAACGTTAAACTTTTGTGGCTACCAATCTAGTTGCATGCCAAATAAAAGATACCCAATTCAGAGACTGCTTATTGATTTGGTTCAAGTTGGTACACCATAATATTTTATGAGCTGTTATTTTCTGATAGCAGAATTTGTTAATTTATACAAAGAATTTATGCTCTAGCTGCAATTGAAATATATTTCCATAAAAACGTATTTTAACACTTACGATTACCAGTTTGCGCCAATGTATAAAATATTTTATTAAATAAAAACAATCATTGTGTTAAATAATCTAATACAATAGTAGTATTTGTTTTATGTAAAATTCTGTAGGAAAATTACATAATTTGGTAAAACTTCATTATCTATAAGAAAAGCCAATGTAGCGATACTGATGAAACGAAAAGAGCGATCAATTTTTTAACTCGCTCGCACTGCTGTGGTATCATTTGATTTCAGTTGCATACCAAAGTATTTTCTTGGAGCTGAGTGATTAGTTCTGAGTTGCAAAAAAAAAAATTTATATATACCTATGGGAAAATATTTTTTCTTTTGGATAGCCCCCTATGCATAGTATTTCGTAACAAAAATGTTTATGGATATTCAAAAACCATTTCTTAAATAAATGTATTTACAAACAAAAAATTATATGAGTGAAGAAACAAATATTCTGTAAGACTTACTTGTGGCGAGATTTTGTGGCCATTACAATCTGTTTGGTGGTAATAAATTTCGACGTTTAATTAAATTAGCGCACACATACAAATTTACACAGATATATTAATTATAATAAAGGAAAGATAATTTTAAATGCTTGTCTGGATTTAAAAATGAGCAAATGTTTCGTGATTGCCGGTGGGGAATTAAAGGAGTTAAATTTCGCACATCCATATATTATATAAAAAACAAATTTCCTGTGTTTGTGACTCACAAAATTGATTTATTTCAGATGGTAAAAACTTTCTATGTAGAATCACAGCATTTAACACAAGGTTTTATGTTAATGGAAAATCTTCATTTTATGCCACGTCAAAACAAATCATTCATATACACAATGCTGACAAATTTTTCGTAATCGTACATGTCTGATCTCAATTCATGATAATGGATACATGATATGAAGGTTTAACGGAGGTTTTGACAAATTATAAGACACATTTACAAAGGCTTCGAATCTTTGGTTTTATTTTTAATTTAAATTTACTACAAATACAAATGTATTGTAACAAATTTTGCGCAGTTGAACCTGTCTGGAGACATTGCTTGGTAAGCGTTTTGTTGTCTAACAAACATTGCCTAATGTCTTATGCTTCAGTAAACAGAACCACGAAGTATTCTTCGGGTATTGTGAGCCTTAAAAAGTAATGTAATTTTGATATCGACTATCAGGCCGATTTTCCAACCAAACTAACGGAGCGTTTGGTTCTATTGCACCACGAGTGCATGCCAGTTGAGGGCCAAACCACAGAGAAGACTTCCTATTATTTCACATTCATTCTCAGAGCGCCGACCAATTCGAGAAGCAAACCATACTTCAGACCGCAAGTTGCTCTCTTCTTCAGTTTTGGAACACCGACCAAGACAAGGACCAAACAATGTAGCAGACTGTATGTTGCTCTCTTCTTCAGTCTCGGAACTCCGACAAAGACGAGGACCAATCTATGTATCAGACTGTCTGTTGCTCTCTTCTTCAGTCTCGGAACACCGAAGGACCAAACAATGTAGCAGACTGTCTGTTGCTCTCTTCTTCTGTTTTGGAACACCGACCAAGACAAGGACCAAACAATGTAGCACTCTGTCTGTTACTCTCTTCTTCAGTCTTGGAACACCGACCAAGACAAGGACCAAACAATGTAGCAGACTGTCTGTTGCTCTCTTCTTCAGTCTCAGAACACCGACCAAGACAACGACCAAACAATGTAGCAGACTGTATGTTGCTCTCTTCTTCACTCTCGGAACGCCGACCAAGACAACGACCAAACAATGTAGCACTCTGTCTGTTGCTCTCTTCTTTAGTCTCGGAACACCGAAGGACCAAACAATGTAGCAGACTGTCTGTTGCTCTCGTCTTCAGTCTCGGAACTCCGACAAAGACGAGGACCAATCTATGTATCAGACTGTCTGTTGCTCTCTTCTTCAGTCTCGGAACACCGAAGGACCAAACAATGTAGCAGACTGTCTGTTGCTCTCTTCTTCTGTTTTGGAACACCGACCAAGACAAGGACCAAACAATGTAGCACTCTGTCTGTTACTCTCTTCTTCAGTCTTGGAACACCGACCAAGACAAGGACCAAACAATGTAGCAGACTGTCTGTTGCTCTCTTCTTCAGTCTCAGAACACCGACCAAGACAAGGACCAAACCATATAGCAGACTGCCTGTTGTTCTCTTCTTCACTATTGGAACGCCGAACAATCCGAGGAGCAAACCCTACAGCAGACTGTCTGATATCCTCCTCTCCATTCTCTGAGTGCCGACCACGAGAAGGAAACAATTTTTCTGAATGCTTTTTTTTTTTTTTTTTTTTTAGTTTCCTGTTCGATCTTTGAGTGACTAGTGAATAGCGCACCAAACAAGGCGGGAACTTTAGTCACTTTGTACATTTCGTCTCTCTGCAGTTGAGAAACATAACGGGAGTGGATGCGCATCACCAGGAGCACAGACGCCATTAGGAAGTTCTGAGAGAGCGGCATCTTAATTCTGGTGTGGGGCTCTACCCGTACACCTTATATACAATGTGTGGCTGCACTTGTATGGGTTGTAGGGGTTTGTTACTCGGCAGCCTCTCGTCTCATCCCTGGATCAGTGGCGTGGGTGGGCTGCTACAGAGTTATTAGAGAGGTAGGGCCTAATAAGCATATATGCACACAGAGAAAGATAGCGCAGGTAAAAGAAACCATTTTAAGTGAATTTTAAAATCCGACTGAGTTTTACTATATCCTTTATTTGTAACGTGCTCTGGATATTTTAGTTTTGCTATTGGAATACAATCCATTTTTCTAAAAATATCCAGGATTCGTCTCATGGGTGCTGGTCGCCGAAAAATGGATTCATTTTATTTGTACGAAATGCTGAATTTGCAGATATTACTATTTTCTCGCATGAAAAAATTTTCACTCCATATTTTATATAGAATAGCTTGTCAAAAGATTTTTAAAATATTTTTTGGGACATTCAAATAGTAGAAAATAGCTCACAGAAACGACATAATTCACATTGGAATAACATAACATGAATTACTGCAATTAATCTTTAAAAATCATGGTATAAATTGTTTACGCATTTTTAAAAAAATTGCTTAAATTAAGGAAAGATTTTAATGGCTTTGATTTGTAGCAGTTTATGAATATATTCTGTAAAGTAACTTTTCCTAAGCATTCATAAAATTAAATAATACATGACCTTCCATTCGCACTCGTTAATTTTTCTATATATGGTTTCGTTTATTTTAATTTTACATCCAGAAAACAGTAAAAAACTATGCAATCTGAAGTTATTTTTAAACCAGGAAAGAGTACTTATAAGTGATATCTAAAATTTAACTATGTTTCGCATGAGTATAAAATAATTAATTATTTGTGAACAGCACCATTACTTTCTAAAGTTTTTAAAATGTTTATTGGAGTGTTATTTAGACATAATTAATACAACGAAACCCTCGCCTTTTTTACTGTGTTCTATTAAGAGACACCAAAATGGAATTTTAAAATGATTTTCGTTCCAAATATTAGAAACTACTTAAAATTAAGAAATTAAGGAACAAATAGGAGAATGGTATTTTTCTGGAATTAGATATCTCCCCTTGGAAAACGTGGTTAGTGATATCATCCACCTTCAAATTGAAAAGGAGGTTGGCATCTTATTTATGAATGAAGCCTTATAACTCTCAGATGTATGCGATTTACTTAAGACGTATTATGAATCAGCACATGTAAATGAACAAAAAACGTAATTTTTTCAGAACACTTTCAGGTGAACAACTTTCGAGAAATCCATGCGTAAAGCCGGGATCACATAGCCCCGACGCTCACGTCACGACGGCCAACAGGCGATGAAATACAAGATAGATTATCGTAAGCCCGACCGATTCTGTCGTCCGACCAACAGTTCCCAATTAGAAATGATTTCTAATCTTCGTCGTGTCGTGCGGCACGACGCACAGAATGTACAACATTGCAAAATGAAATTGTATTGCAAGCTTTCCCTACAATGGTAAATACAGCGCTTAAAAGAGAAATAAATTGAAAATTACTGTATCTAACTCTTAAAAATAATAATTTTATTTTTGTATGCATTAACGTTTCCAATTTTTGACCATAATGTATTAAAAATTTTCCTCTTCGCCGCCTTTGAAACTAACGTAGCTGATCAGCGCCTTCTAAACAGCTATGTTAAATGCCGAGAGCGTGGTGTCGGTTTTTCTAGATTGTTAAAAATCCGTGAAAACGGATAAAATCCGTTAAAACGACAGGCCTGCTCTACACCACTGCGGCCCCGAAAACATTCAGAGAAAAAACTGAGTCTAATAAATTAATTGCTTATGTGATTTTGGTGGTGCTTAACAACTAGATCTCACACGTCTACACATGAAATGATATGGAGACGGAGCGGCAACGGAACGCAAGAGCAGGGAAAACGAAATTACCCCGTAAAAAACAACCGCCGGCAAACGGCAATGTCCGTCATGTTTTTCCCACTTGCGAAAATCCGGTTGACCGTGTCGGGAATCGAACTCTGCCTATCAAACTTGCAGCCGCGAACTTTGAAAGGGAAGCTAATGTTAAAAACATTCATTCTCGATGGAACACTTCTAAAGATAACTGCTTCAGACAAAAAAAAAAAATCAAAGCAACTTTCTTAGAAAATACTGCTATGTTAAAAACATTAAAAAATATTTTATTCATTCATAATTCTTTTCGTCAAATGTATGTTTGAAATAAATTTTAAGAATGAAATTACTAACCATAAATTAGCAAGAATTCGTAACGTAGATCCAGCTATCTTTAACATAGTCTTACCATTTAAAATATTTACACCTGAAAGTTTGGCAGAGGCTGTTCACGATAAAGTAAGTACTTTTAAAATCAGTCTTAGAAAGAAGTCACTACCTCTACCTGCATATATTTTAACGGGCGCACTGAGTAACATTCGCCCAGTAAAGTTGGTGACGACTTATGAAAACTTAATTATTTGTTTTGCTTTCAGATATTTCTAATACATCGAAGTGAAAAAATGACCAGATTTGTAAAATGTTTACTTTCCCAATAATTTCCTGCTTTCGCCTGATCAATGCTTGAATAAAGTGATGATGCCCATGGCAATGTTAATTCTACATAAAGCGGAAGAATACACAGCGTGCATACAAATATATCTTAAGCAGAGTTTTGTAAAGTGCTTTTTTTTTTTTTTACCGTGAACAGCCTATAGGCAGCAAGCACCCTTAAGTATGATGTTTAGGAACGCACCTTTTAAAATTAATCATCAACCTGATGCAATAAAAGAAAATGAAGGATTCCATCCCGGATTGAAGAAGCGACGTGAAATGAGTACGGCGAGAAAGTGAACCGAGCAGGCATCAGAAGCCTTGCAGAGCCTTGAGGGCGATCAGAGACGCAGAGGTCAGGTCCTCCGTGGATGATGTGGATCCTTCTGGCTCTGCCCTCACCCCGCATGAGCATCCCATCCCCCTCCCCCTTCCAAACCTCCTTCCCGAACCTTCAGGACTTCTCTTGTTGCTCCTTGCTCCACCGGGGGAGGACCTGATCCTTTGAATCCCCCGCTGATTTATCCTGCACGGATCCTTCTCTCCTCTCTGCCCCTCTGCAACCCTCCCGGGCCGTCGACCCGGACACCTCCTCTCTTCCGTTCACTCCCTATCTCTCTCTCTCTCTCTCTCTCTTTCTTCCTATCCGGGAGGCATGGATCAAAGAACAGCGTCCGTTTCACAAAGGTGATTCTGTTTTGCCCACACGAAACTCGCCACATACACACACACACGAGTAAAAATATTTCTTTGACACAACGAAGTATTTGTTTGAAAAATTGCCGTCGAATAGGTTCAGTTGTGTGCATATACCAGGGTGTTTTTTTAAACGACACTTGAAGTCTCCGGAAGTTTATTCCTCACCAAAATAAAAGAAGAAAATATATGTAAACATTGCCGCTCGGATGATTTTAAAGGATTCTCTGTGCTACCACAAAATCATGAAAAGACCTCCTGTGTCCCCATGTTGCTTACCTCCCAGGCGATAGTCATTCCTCTGTTTTGAGAGTTATGCCGGAAACACATGACCCCGACAGACACAGCACGACACGACCAAAAACGCAACCACGACACATTTCAATGTGGCTACTTGAATTTACAGCAGCCCCAAACGAACGTATTATAACATTCTTGCCGGCAATTATTTTTATTTTGTTCGTTTTTCGCTCTTCGCGTCCCACCAACATCTCCGATCACAAAGGGGGTGTAGAGACTGTTATGTGTAACGTCGAGCAAGATGGCGGAGTGGTAATGCACTGGACTCGCGTTCGGGAGGACAAGAGTTCGATTCCTGGTCCAGGCTGGAATTCTGGGATGGTTCATAAATTCAGGCCACGGCCGATTTTCTGTCGACGACAAGCTAAACTTTATCTATCTACCTACTGTTACATTAAACAATTAAAAATACAAGTGACTTGGAAGTAAAATATCAATACAGCTATTGCAAATACAACGGCCGCAAATTTACATAAATCCACAAAAATAATTTAACTCGTGTGTTTATACAAGATTTACAGAAGAAACCTTTTTATAAATATTGGAAAAGGGCATTTAAATTTAACAAGTTTAAATTTGTACGGTTTACAAATCTAGATACGTTTAATCTCTAATAAAAAATCGTTAGTTGAAAATACTATCACAAAAACGACTGAGAGATCTTTGTCCGAACTTAGCCTTTAATTCCCTATACGCCCACGCATGGTGAAGCCCGGCCTTAATATCTTAATTATTGTTGTTTCACTTTAATGATTAACCAAAATTAAGGAATTTTTTTTTCGTTATGAAGTTGTAACGCTTCTCCATTGTGTGGAAACATACTAAAGAACATTATTTGAATTTTTCTCGTTATTTATGGTTTTATGAGTAAGTGCTTGTGTTTAAGGGGTAGCAACTTATCACCTATAGCCGTAATTTGGTATTTTAGAATTTGTTGTTCATTAAGTATAAATTTCTTATTACCACTCTTTATTTGCACTAAGGAGTTAGATATTAAAAGCCTATAAATATCTTGCCACTTAAAAAAATCATGGAAAAGTATATTTATTATGTAGGTTCCCTTTATTACAAACTCGAGATTTACGCATGTTAGACAAGCGGGTGAATCTCGAGGAAGAAATTAAACGGGAGAGATTGCGAAAATATCTGGGGAACTAGCACTCATTAAGATTTCTTCCCAAACTCTTTAACGCACACAATGCATATTAGATTAATTATATAATTAATTAAATGATTGGTTTGATAAACTCTTTCGCTTGAATACATACACATGTAATACATTTAACGAAACAGTCGGTCGAGTTAACCACACTTAGTGAATTACACTGCACCACTTAGAACTGATAATTGGCATTGCAACTTGGCTTATGAGTTGTGGCCAAGTTGGTTTTATTACTCCGTCCAAAGATTACATCTTCACTCTCTAGATAAACAAAAAAAATGTTATGCTGGCATAGCATCGTCTAAGCATTAAAATTTGAGATGAATATTTTGGAAAATACCACCAAATTAATAAATACAGATTTTTCATTATATCTTGAAAACCATTAAACCAATTACAGCCAAATTTGGCAGGTAATTAATACTATAACAGGCAAAGTAAACGTAAGTTACTGAATACGACTAGGTAGTAACTTTTGAAATGGTAACCATACACATTTTTTTTAAGTTTATTTGATATAACTGCCATAAGACTCGAACTATTTCGAACAAATTTTGTGTACTGAAAGACTCTGTAAGAACCATTATATTTACAAACACAAAAACCATTTTTTGGCCATTTTGGAAGATAGCGCCATATGAATAAATAAACTTATTATGTAATATATCGGTAAAACATTTTCTGATTCCTACTAAATTTGGCAAACAAGTAATTGGTTGGCAGGCAGTACGGCCAGGTGGCAGGCAGTACGGCCAGGTGGCAGGCAGTACGGCCGGTTGGCAGGCAGTACGGCCGGATGGCAGGCAGTACGGCCAGGTGGCAGGCAGTACGGCCAGGTGGCAGGCAGTACGGCCGGTTGGCAGGCAGTACGGCCGGATGGCAGGCAGTCCGGCCGGGCAGCAGGCAGTACGGCCGGTTGGCAGGCAGTACGGCCAGGTGGCAGGCAGTACGGCCAGTTGGCAGGCAGTACGGCCGGATGGCAGGCAGTCCGGCCGGGCAGCAGATGGTACGTCCGCATGACGCGCACAGCAACGGTGCGGTACGGTCGGGTGACGCGAGCGGTTCTTTTGGCGTTCAGGCATTTTTTCTTCTATTCTGAATGCCCTTTAAGCTAAGGGAAGGCCCTCCAACTTTCATTCCCATTGGGCGAAGAATGTCATAAACCGTTTCCTTCCAGCGATTTCAAAACTCTCACTGGACTTGTCAAGAGAAAAGCACGCGGAGAAGGCAACTGGCCCGTTGTTGGCTACTGCTTCTACCTGGGCGAGGTTTAAAAACGCACGGTCACTTGTCGCTACGAGGGGATGACGCACCACCTTATAAGATAGCTTCATGGGGATAAATAAAGTTTTTGTGCCATACCTCAGGAAAACATTTATCAATTCGTATCGAATTTGGCAAACAAGTAGTCTGCGGCAGAAGATGTAAAACTACATGTTTTAAGTACCTCAGACATTTATTTTCAAAATGGCGGACATTCAGATGTTTTTCTTTTAAATTGTATATTGTGGAAACTATGTAATCATTTCCAACTTATCATTATACGCTGGCAGTGGGTATTAAAACTATCAACTGTATCTAAATCGAGCATCCTTTGTCCGCCATTTTGTAAAATAGCTGCATGCGAACAAATAAAATGTTAGTGTCTTATCTCAGGAAACAATTGACCCTTCCTATCGAATTTGGCAAATAAGTAGTATTGAGTGAGATGATGTTAAGTGGTATGTTTTAAGCATGTCAAGTATTTATTTCCAAGATTGCGGACATATTTATAAGTATATTTTTCATCGAAATATCTAGGTTTTTTGCTTCAAAATCAAGGTCTTGAGTCTAAATTTAGGCTCTAAAATTTGTTAACAAGGAGCTCCTAAAAACAATCAAATTTAAGCCAAAATCAAGCAAAATGTGTAATTTTTTCAAACTTATCGTGCAGGATTTGTGCCAATTAAAAAAACATCAAAATTTATGCAAAAAAAAAAAACATAAAATTTCCTCGCTTTCTAGAAACGCTAATTATGCGAACGAGTAATGTAAATCGACCAAATTTATGCCAATATTAGTCAAATTAAGATAAAATTAAGAGAAATATGAAAATATAATCGATAGAGTTCAATTTATTCAATGAATACAATATCATGCATAGTTTATCGATCTCTCATTTCTTTTATCCCATTATATGCTATAACATCTAGTCCCTCATTCATCATTTTTAAGCTGTTTTCGTCAATTTTTTTTTGCGTAACGATCTGGTAAAGTGATTTTATACCTGCCATCTAGAATCAATTCATTATATTTTTAACTTAGATTCATAAATTTGAAATTCTGTAGCTTCATAACATCGAACAGTTTCGAGGTCAGATAGTTTAGTCAATTCATATGAATTGTTTAACTTTTTTAGGAGTGCTTCCATTTTACTTTGTGTTAATTAAAGGAAATATAATTTAATAATACTGCAAAATGTCAACTTAAAAAAAATTATTTTTTTCTTTATAACATTTTTCTGAATAAATAAAATAGAATCGACACTTGAAATAGAAAATAATAACACATGTAAGCAATTTAAAACGTGTGGCGAAGTATTAATCATAGAAAGTTTAGCACCACATAACTACACAAAAGATAATTTTTTAAAAATCTGTAAAAAAAAATATTATTGTGAATATGCTAGTAGTCATTATGAGATAATGAATTATATAAGAAAGATAGAAATAAATTGAAAAAAAAAAAATTGCATTCTTTAATAATCTACTTGCAAACATGAGAATAAGAAATTAAAATAAATATTCTCTTATTCTACCAACATATTTTAAAATCCTAGAAATAAAAGTAAGAGGATATCTGAATGGGTAACAAAGAACAATTTTACCTTTAACTGACATCTATATCAACGAATTATATCCCGAAGATAGAAAATAATTTAAAGAAATATTTCCATTCTATAATAATTTATTTGTTAACAGAAGAAATGGAAGAAGAAGCAACAAAAATTACTTAACTTTCAAAAGTAGGATATCAACATGTAACATTGAAATTACCTTAAATTTAGTACATACTATTCATTTTTTGACTTCATTCAAAAATAAGGTATTTGAGATAATACACACTATTCTTAGGAACCTTAGAGGGCTGAAAACCAGTATTAAATTATATACCAGTTGCCGTAAGCAAGATAGAATTATTTACATTTCAAACACCCAGTTATATAGTATTGAATGAAGGAGATATTAAAAGAATTTATAAATTCATAATACTAGAAATTAATACACAATTATCTTAATTTTAAAGAAACAGTTCAGGCTGGATAGTTGATATAATAATTGGAATACGATTAGCTATAAATAAGTATAATCCATTAAATGGATCATCATATATTGAACTGCCTGAATTTATTAAGAATAAGAAAACATTCAATAATGTTAAAAATGATGATCGAAAATGCTTTTTTTGGGCAATAAAATCTGCACTGTTTCCAGCAGACAAAAATTCAGACAGAGTAACTGAATATAAAAAAGTAGGCCTTAATATTGACAAAATAATAGATAAATATGTATAACCTATTAAAATCGATGATATACCTTAAATAGAACAGGAAATTAATTTATCTATAAATGTATACTCTATTGAAGGTAAGTACTCAACAGTTTATCCACTTGAGCTTACTAAAAGTAAAAAGGGTAGGCGCATAAATTCACGTTATTTCATTGATGATAAAATTCGCATTACTGTTGGATAAAAGATTTATCGAAACTGTTTACAGCACAAAAAAAAATCAACAGCATAAAACTTATATTATGTGATATGGCTCTTCGATTCTTTTATTGTCAAGAGAAATTAAATAAAAACACAGAAGACTGCTCTAAAAATGAAAAAACTAAATATTTTAAATACATTATAAACATAGATCGAAGGTTCCTTTCGCAATATATGCCGATTTTGAATCAACATTGAAGAAAATATCAACAGTTAAGTGAAACCAAAGAGAATTAAGTAAATTTAACATTATCAAAAAATACTGAGTTTTGACAGAAGATGATATTGATAATGACATTAATAAGGAGGTACTTAAAGAAAGATATAATCTTACTAATGAACAAATAAATAACATTTATTTGAAGCTAAATGACGGATCATTCACAATGAAATATCAGTTACACGAGGCATCTGATTTTTGCTATTATATTGTATCTGCTTATTGTGGTCATAAGCCACTAGTTGTATATAGAAGTCCAAATGCTCATAAAATTTTTAAACAATCAATTAAAGAGAAGTAGAAAGAATTGGGGAAATATATTCATAAATTAAACCAATGGTACTTCTTAAAAAGAAGAAAAATTGTTATATAATATATATAACGCACTGTATGTGAATGCGAATATTCGAAGGATAATAAAAAAGTATGTCACCACGATCATTTAACTGGAAAAATTGATTAATCCTGAATGTAATGATTGTAATCTACAATTAAAATTGCCTAACTTTGTACCAATATATTTTCATAAGTTAGCTGGATATGATGCACAGTTATTTATTAATGAGTTAGGCTATGATGAAAAAAATACAGATTTACTTGCAAGTAACGAAGAAAAATTTATTACTTTTGGGAAAGAAAGAGAAAATTTAAAAATTAAATTTATAGACACGTTTAAATTTATGGCCAGTAGTTTAGCTAAGTTATCGTCTAACTTAAGTAAAGATAAAATGAAAAACACACAAAAACATTTTCCTAAAGATAAAGTAGATTTAGTTATGAGAAAGGGTGCTTATCCATACGATTATATGGATAGTTGGAAAAAATTTACGGAACTGATCTTCCACCAAAGAGTGAATTTTAAAATAAATTAAATGAATCTGACATAACTGACACCAATTTTGAGTATGCAAAACTTGTATGGAATCAGTTTAACATTAAGAATCTTGGAGAATACCACGATTTATATTTGAAAAGTGATGTGTTATTATTAGCAGATGTATTTGAAAATTTTAGAAATACATGTATAAATGCATACATTTTATTCGTCGTCGTATTTAACAGCACTGGGATTATCTTGATAAGCAATGTTAAAAAAGGACCAAACAACAACTATATTTAATACACAATTATGATATGATTTTAATGATAGAATATGGAATTAGAAGTGGAAAATCGCCATGTTGCAAACATTATGTTAAAGCAAATAATAAATATTTAGATGATTTTGACTCTGTTCAAGAGTCCAACTATTTTGCATATCTCGATGCTAATAATTTATATGGCTGGGCAATGTCACAGTATTTACCGTGTGGTGGTTTCGAATGGGAGAATTATACAGCACTTCATTTATACAATGAACATATATTAGATTTGGATAATGATTCTAACTATGGTTATATATTAGAAGTTGATTTAGAATATCCACAAGAAGTGCATAAATTACATAAAAATTTACTTTTTTGGCCCAGAAATAAAGTAGTTCCGAGAACAATGAAGTCTAAATTATTAACAACTTTACATAAAAAAGAAAAGTATGTAATTCACTATCGTAATTTTAAACAATGCCTACAGAATTGATTAAAACTTTCCAAAATTATATATAATATTACAGTTTAATCAATCTCATTGCCTAAAAAATATATAGATATTATACAGTGATGAGAACTAATGCTAAAAATGACTTCGAAAAAGATTTTTATAAGCACATGAATAATTATGTATTTAGTAAAAAAAATGGAAAATATAAGAAACAGGGTGGATATAAAAGTAATAGCAAACAAATAAAATGTGAAAAATTAATAGTAAAACAAAATTTAAGAAAAATACTGTATGTAATGAAAACCTTGCAGTTATATATACGAATAAAACATGCATGAATTTAACAAACCAATTGAAGTTGGCATGTCAATTATAGATGTATCAAAAGAATTGATGTATAAATTTCATTAAAAAAATATGATACCTAAATATGACAACAATATTTTAATCATGCCATCAAAAGACAGATTCGTACATTTCTAACATAAAAATAGACGATTTTTATGATGATATGTAAATTATGTTAGACAAATTTTATACAAGTGGTCACCCAAATTACAATATATATAACATCCCTCAAATAAATAAAAGAGTTTTAGGAAAAATAAATGATGATTGTAATGGCAAAAATATGAAATAATTTGTTGGTTTACAAGCAAAAATATATGCATATAGAATTGACTATAAAAAAATCGAAAGGAGTTAAGAAATTCATTGTTAACAAACAAATTATTTTTAATGACTATAAGAATTGTATGTTAAAGAGAAAATTCAATACAAAATCATTAATTTGATAAGAAGAGAAAAGCATAAAATATATTCATTAGAAGTTAATTAAATAGAATTAAGTCCTAATGATGACAAAAGAATTATAAAATAAAATAAATACAGTGCGTTATTGTTATCGAAACCAAGAGTCTTAAACATTTTTAGTTTCAAAAAGAATATTGGTATCAGCCCCATCGAAATCAATCAGTTTGCCATTTTCATCTCTAATTTCTAAAACAATGTGATTAAATTACTAATTGTGAATTTGATAGAAAATTGGATATGCAGGTTCATAAATTATATAATATTCAGAATTAAACATAGTTTTTTTGTGGAAAACTAGCAATTATATCAGTTTCTAAATGGTTACACTCATCATACTTTATAAACTTTCCATATGCTAAATTACAGTGGACATTTATTGTTTTAAATTGATTAAAATTAGGTAATTTTGTGCCTACAGCAAATTTGTCTTTTTCAATAGTTAATTTTCTTTCAAAACCAAGAATATCAGATAAATGCTCATCAAGTTTAATATCAAACTTGGATTTGATCAATATTCTATTTTTACACTATATGCTTTTAATTCAATGTTATTTGTTGAAAATGGCTCAATCGATTACATTTTTTTTTAAGAGTTAACATTTTATTGGCCTCTGGATATAGTTATGACTTCATTTTTATCAACAACGAGGCTCAATTTTTCAATTGTTGCTACAGTGTTATTGTTTATATTAGGTGCTACAAATTTTGTATGAAAACTGGCCTAAGCAATTCATTTTTCACTATGAATGATATCATAATGAAACTTCTTCATTGCAATAGAGCTGTTAGCAGTTAGCTTGAATACTTTATTATCCATTTATATAAAGAATCAGCTTATTTAAATGGCAAAGCAACAGCTTAAGCAGCCTAAAGTTGATTGGGGTGATGGCATCTTAATATCCGAAGAACTATCTGAAATGAAAAAGAATGGAGAACTTTTACATGATAACATTAGAGCAATAATAGCCAGGCTGAGCAAATGTGAATAACAAATCTAATGAATAATTTTATTCTTAAGCTAGGATGGATAAATTTTTAGTAAACTGTGTGTTTGCTCAAAAAATTAAAACCAGCCCAAATATACTTAGTTACAAAGTGATATCGATAAGGCATCGAAAATACTAAAAATTACAGAAAAAATGGCATAAATTTTCATAATACTATGGAAATACCCCCTTGAGACAAATGTGAAGATGGCTCTCTAGTTGTATTTGATTATGTTATTTTAGAAAATTTGGACATTATTCAGGATTATTTTACTAGAGGAAGATATAAAAATTATTCAAAATATGAAAACAATTGATAAGAGATAATACTAATTTCCTGTGTGTTTTTAGACAGGGCTACACAAACTCAAAATATATTTATAACGATTTTGTTGAAGGGGAAATGCCCAACGATAAATTTAAAGATATATGCTCAAAATGTTGGGACGAAGATTATGACCTTATTACAATAGATTTTAGTAGAAAAATGAACAGTAAGAAGTATAGAAATAAAATTAAAAACTTTATTAAATTCAAAAAAGTTTTATTCACTTTTACATTAAAACGAACATTAAAATGAAAATTAAAACAACAGGCATTATGTTTTTGCATTTGAAATGAAAAAAATCACAAAGAGCTGTTTTGTTAATCCATGAGTTATGTGTGTTATCAATACCTACCTATTTTATATAAATTTTATCACTTAGTTTTTAAGACTTTTTCGACCAAATATTCATTGGGATAGTCTGTTTTCATAATTTCATGTTCATAAAAAGTACCCATTATTTATTCTCCTTTAGTATCTTTTAATTTGTAAATAGGCACACCATAATTTAAAACATTACACATAGTAAATAATTATGTTCAATAATTAGCAGTATAACACTTCTCAAAAATTTTATTTAGTTTGCTTACAGTAACTACATCGCCAACTTTGTATTTAGCTTACAGTTTTGGTTCAGTAAATACATTTGGCGATATTAAAAATGTTTCATTGTTTCTATTAACTTGAATTGGCTTCATGCCGATAATGCCATGTTTTGGATTGTTGTATTCGTTCACTAATTCATCTAATATATTGACCCACTTATCATTTCCCTTCAAAGCAAATCTCTTCCACGTGTTATTTTTCATTGTGTGATTAAATCTTTCAATCTTTCAACAACACTTGCTTTCAATTCGCTAAAAGAAGAATGATGATTGATATTATATTTTTTGCATAAGTTCATTAGATATTTTATTATAAAGTTCGGACCCATTATCGCTTTGAATATCATGCAGTTTTCTTTTAACTAGCATGTCTCGGGAAAAAAATTGACAGCTGACTATCAGTTATGGAAAACAAATAGTACTGCAGTAGGTGATGTGAACTTGTGTGTTTTGAAGGCACTTTTTTTTAAATGGTGGCTATATAAATATTTTAGGTGAATGTATTATATCAACGAAACAAATTCCAACTTAAGTTTGTATGCTGGCAGTGCCTTTTACAACCTTCAAATATATATATATATATATATATATATATATATATATATATATATATATGAAGAGCCTCATTTCTCTGCCATTATGTATCTTAGCCCCGCCAATAAAGAATAAAGTTTCTGTCCCATGTCTCGGGAAACTATCAAACCCATGCTTACAAGATTTTGCGAACATGTACTGTGGTAGGCCATATTAATATGTATATGTATTTTTCAAATATGAGACACCTATTTTGATAAAGGCGACAGTAAAATAATTTCAGCTTTGTGTGCTCTATCTACGAAGTTATGTAATTTAATTTAACTTTGTATATTGACAGTATACAATCATCGAATGTGCTACTATATAACTTTTTTGTCCCCTATTTGTAAACATCGCTATATGAAAATTATAGATGTTTTATGCCATATCTCGAGGCCCAATTAACTTATCAGCATTAAATTTTACACTCAAACATTTCAACTAAATTTTACCAAATAGTGTACACTATAAATGCTGCAGAAGTCCACGTAAACTTTCATGTTTTAAAGGATCAGACAACGATGTTCAACATGGTGGAACCATAAATAATTTAGGTACGTTTGCCACATATATTAAGCAATTTAACAAAATTGAACCAAATTTATAATATATGCATTATACATTAAAATCGTCGTATATAGAAACTCTTTATTTCGAAATTGTATAGTTTGCAATCAAATAAGGAAAAAAATTATATGTCGTATCTCAGGGACTGAACAACGGATTTCCACCAAAATCCCCACACAACTAGCGCTACGGTATGCCTTGTAAATTTACATGTTTTAAGTGGCACAGTCACGTTCGTAATAATTTAGGTTAGTAAAACCCGTATAATTCGAAACACTAGATTGATTAAACCCGAAATTGATACTCCGAATCCGACCTCCGTAATGTAGTGCACTGCAAGCTAGCTTATTGTGTGAGGTTTTCTTGGTTCAAGTCCCGGGTAAGGCACGTGTGTGTTTGTAATTGTCTCACTAATGTCGCATACGTTTCTGTTTTCATTTCTAATGCTATTGCTGTCAAAGAGAAGTCAAGTCCTACCTACCAACTCAGCTTTTAAGAACTTATTTAGAAATTAATTGCATCCATGCTGAGGAAAGTTATGTCAGTAAGGTCTTGTTTCACTTCTAAATAAACTGATTTAAGTGAGGGGAGCATAGAACTGAAACTAGCAATCTCATATGAAAGAATGTTTAAATTTCGCTCGTAAGTAGACATATACCAATAATATTGAAGAGTTTTTAAATGACAGCTGTGTGACAGAAACTCTGCGTTTTATTTGGGGACCTGGTCAAATGGCGCTCTTTAGCGTAGTAAAACATTTTAAAGGTCCCTAGGTCATCCAGCCATAAGAAAGCATCACGACGGCGATAGCTCATAGCATAAAGCTCAGAGATAATACAGTAATCTGTTCAGAAAAGATACAGACTATTACTTACAGAGACTTTTGGTGACTCTGACAGTTTTCAACGACTAAAATAGTGTTTTAATAACGAAATGTATGGACTGCCAACAACATACCGAGCGAAGAGATTTGAGCGGCTCATAATATCGAGGTCTTGAGATCCGACGGAGGTGAAGCGGGGCAAGTATGGAGAAGTGCCTGAATGAAGGGGGCGGGTCATACGGGAGATCCCCGAGAAAACCCCGCCCACCAGCAGCATCTTCCGACGCGATTCCCACTTGCGAAAATCTGGGGTTGGTGGGAGGCCAGTAGGTTACAGGTACACCACCGCAGCCCCTTTAATTTCCGTCGTGAATAACAAATCTTATTTGGATTACATGGTAGTTTTTTAATAACAGAATAGACACAACAGCTACCAATGACACACATATGACAACTAGTGTGTCTTTAATAGATGTATTTAATCAAAAGCAGAGATGCTTTTGAAATGTTCATTATTATCAGTAGGGACAAGGAAATTTCGCGGATTCATTCGGCAACAACCTATACTCTACAGTCCTTCGTGCACACGATCATCAGTTAGTGGTTCATTGGCTGTTGCTTCAGTTTAACCCCAGACCAGGTAACACGGGATTTGGTTCTTACTTTCCTTGCAGGTTAGTTTCTGGTTGAAAGTCGTACGGGGGGGTGTCTAGAAAACTAAGGACCAATGGAAACACAGACACACATGTATACGTGAATGCAGTTTATCTGGCCCTCAGGCGAATCCGCGAAATTTCCGGGACTTTATTATCAGTTAACCGCAAAATAGTTTATAAATACAGACACGAGTATTTCGCGAATTCATTCGGCGGCGCGGTAGACTCCAAACGCTGCTTCTTTGCTCCTACTGTTGTGATTGGACGGCAGTTCTTCAGACACGTCCCGTTAAACTATGAGCCAGCAATAATCAGGAAGCAGTAGTGTGAGTGAGTCCTGTACAGAAGCCTCACTTGATCCCAGCAACCAATAAGCAAACGATAATATCCGGGGCGTATAGAGAGTGGTGCAGCCTAGTCTGATGCAAAATCAATCCGCGAAATACTCCGGGCTCTAGTTATAAAGGTCAATGCATTTTACGTAGCGTTAGTGCGAGAGAGAGAGAGAGAGTGGTAGTCGAAGAGGGGAGGGGGTGGAAAAAGGGTAACCGAGGGAACGTATTCAACAGCGAACTCTACACGATATTGCTCCTAAGGTTCATTTTTGCTCCGCTTGGCCCATCAACCCACACGTGCAGCGGTCTTTAAACCCATCACACCCCCGCGTCGTTTGCTGCTATACTTGATGGACACGCCGGTAATGGGAGGGAAGAGTAATCATCGTAATCTACCTTGATGTTCCTCGCAATATGTCGCACCGTGAAAATCATTTATCTGTATAATTGCTGTTGGGGAACCTGGAAAAGTGTTTCTGTGCCAACTCTCCGCATATTAATGACTGCTCTTTGTTGTCTGTCGCTACTTTGACGAATGATTTCATTTGACATGACGTAATGTACATTTATCTATTATGTTTAATATTTATATTTACTTTCGTTAGAAGTAGCTAGACTCTGGCCCAATTGGTGCCGAATTTCTTTAACTTGTATGTATTAAAATATACATTTCATTTCTACTTCAGGCAATGCAAAGAAAAGCGAAATTTAGTCACAATGTATTTGTAACTAATCACAATGTATTTGTAACTAATCAATGAGACGATTCTCGCTGCCAGGGCTACAGTGAAGAGTAATAATAAAAATATAAATAAAATTAATTAAATTTGAAATATGCCCAAGTGCATAGCTGAGACAGTAGAAACGTTCAAACCATTGGAGGGTTATACTAGATATCTTGCTGTCTGTCTGCAGTACCTAGCATAAGTATGTTTCACGTGCAAAACATATTCAGTAGTGAACACGATGACTGGAAGAAATAAGGTCTCCAGGTACATGCAGCATGGATGTCCTCGTTAGTTCCTACTTTCAGACATAACATAAGAAATAATTATTCCAGATTGCAAAGGCGGAGAATACTTTTCATAGTTTCGATTTATAGCCGTCTTTCCAAAAAAAGCTGCACGAAACGTGACACATTTCGTCAACGACATTTATATTCCAGTAACCAAATGTTTTAATTTGCAGCAAAATATCGACTTTCACGTCAGTACAGTAAAATTATATACATTACAATATTTGAAAGATTTAAAAAAATTTAGAATAGATTAATCTGTCTACAGTGCGACGCAAATGACAACTACGCCTGTATTTAGAGACAGGGTCACTTTTGAAAATTTTATTTCAAATATAATAATATAACCAAATGTATCAATTGTCTAAATATGGAAGTGACCCGTGTTTCTTTATTAAATTTAATGTTTCCTCAAAGCCAAATTTAAGAAAACTTTTTTTTATTAGAGTATAGTATTAAATCTATTTTTTATTTTCCTAGTTCTGTGGAAATTAGTATTTCGTGATTTAAAAAATACATTAACGTGAAGCAAGTCTAAGAATACAAGCTATCGTGAACGATAAGAAACATTCAGTTTCATCATATGGACTAATTTACTGTTTCTTGTGAACTGCATACTACATAACTGTACCGTGTACACCATGCACTGTTTTGAAGCATACCAGTTATGGAACGTTGAAATACAAGACACGTCTGCAATGAACAAATCGCAGGCCAGTGTGTTCTCTGTCTGCGTATGTTGTTTTGTGCGAATGCCGGCAGGTACTTATTTACGCTTGTATACTTCCGTCGTGAGAGTCGATATTTGTAATTAGGTTCTTTCAAAATGTTAGTATTTCTTATAAAGTCTATGGCGTCTTATTTAAGTTTAAAATTGTGCTTGTCACTGAGACAATATAATATTGTTGTGCTCTCTTTTCACAGACAACAAAATTTAACAAGTTAACTAGTGAAAGTTCTAGAATAGTTTTCAACCACCTGTTATAGTTAAAAGTATGGATCTATTTCAACCAGCATTACATTAATCTTGATTGAGCTGTTCTTAATCTCTTTATACCATAGTTAATTATAAGATATGTTGTATTATTACGATAGCATTTAAAGACAGTATAGTTAAATTACGCCCATTCCGTTTAATTTAAAGTTTATGTTGGAAAATGATACTCTCTTCTCGCACTATTATTTTATCTAAGAAATACATTTTTCGATAAAATACATAATTAATTATACATGTTTCAAAGGGGTATGTTTTTTCTTCTCATCCTAAGACGTCGACTTACCGTGAATACATTCGAGAACAAGAGAAATGTTCATGTTGCTAAATGAAGTTTCCTCGGAGTTGTTTGTTCGTTTCAGTGAACATTCCCAGAAGCTGTACGGCGTTTTACTCTTGCGCTGCTCCAAACACGGCGAGAACCGCTCGCAGGTGCACAAACCCAACAGCTCCACATTCACCTTCGCCAGACGCCGTGGAGAGCGGCCTAGATTTCCTCCCCACCGTCAATATTATCGCTGGCGACTGTGGCACGTCCGCCCGCGCGGTATTTTCTTTCGCTTCTGCCAACACTGCTCTCCGCTCAGCTTCAACAATAACACTGTGCGAGCGCGCGCCGACTGACTGTTGATTCGTCGCCGCCTCGCCAGCACACCCTGGCGGCAAGAGCGCACACTTGTCTGCGAGGAATTGTTCGCTGGGAACCGTAACATGGGTGTCAGTAAGAGATGGCATGAAACATGGATTGTTTCCCATGAAAAGTGAGATACATTACAACAATCGTTTATCGTAATCATCTTCGTGACTATAGGCTGTTCGCGGTAAAGTGAACACTGCTGAAAGCCCTGCTTAGGATCTACTTGTATGCACATGAAGTATTCTTCTGCTTTACGTAAAATTAACGTTGCCGTGGGCCTCGTCACTTTATTACTGCGTCGGTTAAATGAAACTGTGAAATTATTAGTAAAAGAAAATTTCGAAAATCTGCTCATCTTTACACTTTGATGCATTATAAAAAAAACACAAAGCGAAATATATAATTAAAGTTATTATAAATGTTTACCTGGCGCTTTTTATTCGACGTTAAGATCTGGAACTACTTTTTCACCATAGTTACCAACTTCAATGGGCATATGTCGCTCCGTACACCTGTTAAAATATATGCAGGCAGGGGCAGTGACTTTTTTCTAAGGTTCATTTGTAAAGTGCTCATTTGATCGTGAACAGCTTGTAAATGAAATAAGCCTAACAATTGTTTAACAAATAAATTGCTTAGCAGTGACGTATCCCTAAGATCCAAGTCTGCTACGGGAAGTAACAAAGCTCTTCCTGTTTAACCATAATTTTAGTGTGAAGAATCTTTGCGGATTAATTTTTAATATTATTATAGCGTGTACTGTAAAAGACCAACAAATGTATTTATGACATGTCACGGATGTTTGTTTCACTTATTTAGTAGCAAAACCAAGTAAAAATAATCACTTTTTAAGAAGGAACACTGTTCTGGTTTATATGCCCCTACGTGGGAAAAATCCTGGCAGCGCCTATAAACCGTAAAAACACACGCCTCAAAGAACGATGCTAGGTTGCCCATTGCCCAAGAGAAACTATGTGATTAAAATACAAACGGCCTGTAAGGAATACCACGCCAAAAATCTATGCGATTGTCTCTTGGTAACATGTCTAATGTCCTAGCAAACTTCCTCCATGGGCAGCTTATTACAAGATGTGCAAAACATTTTTGAGGCGAATACGTCTCTAAATGTGCAACCATAGTGGGAGGCAATCCAGAAAATCCGATGACAATAAAATTGGGGGAAATTTTGGCATTGCAGCTCCGAATCTACAGTCTACATTCTAAATTCACTTATATATGCTAAGTTCAGTGGGGACTGCGAAGCATCGTGGACCCGGAGGGGGAGGGGAGTCACCTAAATTTTGAGTTCGTTTCACCGCGGCTCATAACTCCCGCGTAGTATAACTTTTGACTAGAGGAAGCTACGACACTCGCTTGAGATTCAATCGACAGCTCTCCTCAATATCAATCGATTGATTGTATAAAAACGTTCGTGTGGAGTGGTTATGGTGAAATTGTATGCGTTTAATGTAAAAAAACTTAGAAAACTTAACACAATTTCGGCCTATACTCGTCAAAAAGCCAAGTCGAAATACAGAAAGCGTATACGATTGGAAAGAGCATCTCAAAAGCAATCCAGTGATACCCCATATGATCGTGTGAAGCGGTGCCGGGAACGTAAAATAAACATGAAGTCGCCCGAGCGCGTCAGAGTAGACGTATTCACGCAAAACAAACGGCCGTGTTCCCGACACAGACAAACCCAATTTTTTAAATGTGTATTTGATGTTCACACGTACGGAGATTAGCATTTGGACTGTCAAATTGGCGAAGAACGATGGAAAGCAATTCTACGAGTTAACGTCTTATTTAAAATGTGAAGTTTTCAATACGCGGAGAATAAAGTTTCTCTTCTTTCCATCTCTCACACATTCCGCCAGCAGCTGGCATAACTGCAACACACAAATATTACTCATAACTTCGGAAGGCGACGCAGTGTTGAGTTGAGAGATTTGGGCGTCTCTTAGCAGCGATGTCTTGAGAGCCGACGATGGGGGAAATGAAGTCACAACGGAGCAGCGTTGGGACCCAAGGTACGGGGAAACGGGAGATCCCTGAGAAAACCCGCCGACCAGTGGCATCGTCTGGCACGATCCCCGTTTGCGAAAACGGGTGAGTGACCCGGTCGTGGATTGAGCCCGGGTCGCCTTGGCGGAAGGCGACCCCTCGCAGCTCGTAGGATCGCTCTGTTTGTAGCCTCTGTCACGATATGTTTAAGAACACAAGACTTGTGGTTGGGTGGAGTTCCTGGCCCTAAAGCCTCACCTCCGTGAGCTATTTGGAGGTTCGTATGGCAACGGAGTGGTCGCCCATCTAAGTACTGATCTGTCACGAAACTCTTTAACCAAGTAGATCACAAGGCCATCAAGCATTTAAGTCTCCGTAAAGTGAAACAGACTCGTATACCGCGAACTCCAGTCGCACACGCCAGCAAAATTGCGTCTCGGAACGACGTTAGCCAATCAGTGCCTGATCGCCCACTTCCTAGTCCAGCAGCGCACAGCAGCCAATCAGACACAAGGCACGTTCCAGAGCCTTCGCGCATCCAATCAGACGATGACTACGCAACATTAAATGAATCGTCACAGCGTTTCGCTTCTAGGGGGTTGTGGCATAAGTAGAGACCTGAAGAATTCGGGAGTTGAATGACCTACAGGCTAGACTCTACACGCTTAAGTGAAAATATGCTGATATTAACAGCTGATATTAATTGGTTGTCTGCTGTCACAGTGGAAGGTGACGATTGGGTCAGCGTTCTCCAGCAGGTGTCAAACACCGTGTGGACAAATGGCTAAAGCTAATTAAACACACGTGTTTCGAATTCTAGCTTGTCTCTAAATTAATCCACGAATTCTTCACGTCTCTAGGCACAACTATTAGATTTTGTGACGAACTGCGCACGTAATCGTATGTGTCGCGGGGACGACAGGCGGTCCTCGAGCGCGTTGACGATGTCGAATGGCGCAGGGTTGGTCTGTACGAGCGCAGAGAGCAATGCGACATCAGTTGTCCGGTGGCCGCCGTGCCAGATGGATGGGACCCGTGATGAGCAGCGCGTCTACATCACAATAGCCGTTCTCGGTGGGAGAACTCCCACAGAATGTCGCAGGGAGTTGGTAGAAGCTATTGGGAATAATGCCCTTCCATACCGGACAGGAGCGTTTCAGCGAGGACGAGTAGCAACCAGTGATCAGTAACGCGCGTGTTCCTTATTGTCCATACACGTAGTTCTTACCTCGTCCTGCCATGTGTCTGCGTCACATTATCCACACGCGCCGGTATTCTCACACTACAGCATAGTTGCCACGACTTATGCCCCGAACTTTATATATACTTACAGATTGTGTGTCTTCAAGCTGTGAACTTAACCATTATAGTTAATTTATCATAAGATTAATATCGCATATAAAACACTTTAAATGGATATCGATTGAGCGGTTTTGGAACGGTGGATTGTGTTTTTTAACACCGTGCCAGTATGCCATACGGATTATAAATTTGTTTTGAATCTCACACATATTTGTCATCAATTTTACTATTAAGTCTGGTAAGAAAGGAGCATAAGGTGAGAGTTTTCTTGTAATTATTCATGATGTAGCAATATAAGTATAGGAAAATATTCACTACAATTATTTAATTCATAAAAAAAGAATTCACTATAGTGTTTAACCATTTTATGGCCTTCAATTACATTCTCAGATTTGTATCGTAACAAAAGTTCAGTCACGATCGACTTTGAGGTTTCTTTCAATTTTTCAGTCTTCAAAAACATTTCATGTATCAGTGCCGATTCAAATTTGAAGAAGTAAATGATTAAAACTATATATTTATAAAATTTGCTACCGTTTTACACGACTTAATAACGCGCTATTTATAGCTTTCTTTTTAGTAAACACGAGAAAGTGTATCCGACTGAACGGTGTTGAACACTTTGAATCCAGCGCACTTATACTAGCGTTAAAGACAAGTTATAAGTGAGACGCCCTGTATACGCCCCTGCAGGAACATCGCAGTCCATTAGTGGGGATAGGAACATTTCGCGAATCGATTTGTAAGGCAAGATAGACGTTCAACACGTGTACACTGAAGTCACATTTGCAATTGAATCAGAGTTCATTAGACGCGTCCTGGATGACTCTAAGCCAATAGCACGCTTACAAGGACACAAGTAGTGAGTGCCATTATGCCAGGTGTGAAGTATCACTGGCTAATCTCCGGAGCAGCAACCAATGAACAAACACCTGAGGCTCGAGCGTACACAGGACTGCGGAGTCTAGACAACAGCTCACTGAACTCACGGAAATCTATTGATATCTAGTCTCACTTAACCGCCGTCCTACTGGCTCAAACCTCACTAGTTTATCGTTGTTGGCAAATTGTCAGCCAATGAAGTGCCAAGTGGACCACGCACCAACCAAACGCTCTATCGTATGTAACAGCACAGAATACACGAGTGTTCAGAAGCGCAATAGCGTGGCCTTCCCTTTCATGTAAGCGAACTCGCTAGCTTATTGGTAGAGACCAGAGAATTACGCGGATTCATCTGAGGATAAGTTAAACTGAAGCCACGTGTACACGTGTGTTAGTGCTTCCATTGGTCCATAGTTTGTTAGTCACGCCCAGAACGACTTTCAACCAATAACGAACCTGCAAGTAAAGTAAGACCCGAATCCCGTTCTACCTGGTCTGGAGTTGAACTGGAGCAACAGCCAATAAACAGCTAACTGATTCTCGAATGCACGAAGGACTGTGGAGTCTAACTCGTTGCCGAATGAAACCACGAAATTTCCGGGTGTCCCCTTATTGGCCACGCGAAGCTGTGGAAACCCGCCTTGTGGCCGATTGGCTATTGCACGTTATGGTATTCTTGCTATTGGTTGGGCCGCTATCCAGCAAGTTATTCTGCAGGAGCTGATTGGTGAACGATTTGCCACCATATTTTTTAGCAATTCGGTTGGTACACTCTAAGCTGAGACAATGGTTTTGTTGAATCAAAACAAAGTTAGTTTGACGCAACATTGTTTGTATACAGGCAATAAAATATTTTCTTGTCAAAATCAAATTATTTATTTCTTTTGTTTTGGTTTCTTCAAACTAAGATGTGGTTGGTGCAACTGAATTTTTTTTTTTCGCTGTACATGAATTAAACTTTTTCGGTTTTATAAAAAATTGTTAGCCTTGAAAGAGAATCGAACCTAGATCGTTAGCACCCTGTCGTTACGACCTAGAAACCTTTGTCACACTGACTACTGATTGAGCAGGAATGTTTTAAAATACATACATTTTAAATACTTGATAAAGTACGTAAATTAATTTTTCAAGTTTTATAACTTTACTATTAAGTTTCCTGTTAAACTGGTTATACATAATTATTAACAAGGAATAAACGAAAAACCGTGTTACTATCTTAATTATTGGCAAAAAAATACAAAAATACTCTGGAGCTAGGAAATCAAATGAGTGGACAAACAACTATATACTTACAGTTGATTCAACTAACTATTTTGCTAACAGTCTAATATATTGTGGCCTAACACTGAGATTTTGTTCATTTTTGAATGTAGTGGAATAAACTCTAATTTGTTGCTTTTCAAATTTTATTTACCCAACAAAATATTTCGTTGGGGCAAGATATATATTATATATATATATATAAGATTTTATTCATCTACATATATGTATACAGTGTACCGTCTTACCTCAGTATTCTTAAGTCGTGTAACAACTGGTTTTTCTTTGCCCTGTTTCAAGGTATGATTTAATTTTAATTTCATTATTTTCTTTCTTTTTGTGCTATGTTAATTTATGATATTCTGAAAGGTTTTAAAAGTATTATAATATTCCTTGGAGATGATTTAATATTTTGGTAATGTATTTGTCTATGGCGAGCAAACACCTTGCTCGCAGGGATAATAAACACTGGTCGATAGCGGCGAATGACGTGACTGTTTACAAATAAGGTTTTGTTTTGAATAAAATATAGAACAGGAGTAAAAGAAGTTCGTAAAACGAAAGTTCTGCAAGAATATTTAAGTGATGATTAGTTGTATGAAAGTTAAACTATTTTGAAAAAGAACATTATAATTAATCACTGTCACATATAGACAAACATTTTATTTCCACAAGAGACGTTGATCATAAATACGTGAAATGTCCAAGATGATATAGCTTGCAGGTATATTTGGAAGAAGATTCTGCATAATAGTTAGCGATATGCAAGATTTTAGAGAAGAGATTCCTGACGGCGGGAAGTCCCATCTCATCGAGGATTCCAGAGTCAACTGGTGAGCCGCTGTACGACCAGGATCATTCTGCGGCGGATCTCGACGCCCGCACATCCGAGAGTAGAGACGACGTGCTTCGCGAGGTTCCATCAAGTCGGAGAGAGAGAGAGCGGAGAGAGAGAGAGAGAGATAGGGAGAGTCTACAAATCGTTTGCCATTCCTGAAGTTGCAGCGTCAGATAAGTCCTATGCAGCCTTAGAATCACTAAAACTGGATCAGCGACGAAGTTGAGCTAATTTTATTGAATTAATCGTCATAGTAGTGTTGTTCGGTCCACTACTGATAATTACATGGATGAAAGTTAGGTTTATTTGATGTAGAACTTTCATCATTTGCATTGACACTCGATTTTTCTGTAATTTGAAGTTTTGACCTACCTTGAATATTAATTAGAGGAGAATTTAATTTATAAACAGTAAATATATTTTGAAGTTAATAATTTTATTAAAAGAAAAACAAATTGTACAATTCTATTTAATTCGAGACTTTTGTTAATAATATATACTGGTCATTCAGATTTCTAGTATTATTATTATTATTAGTTTGTTTCTCTGGTGATATACAATTTTCTATTAAAACGGAATACTAAAGGGAAATATGTTGAAGTGAGATATTTATGAATTAGAATATTACATATTAGCTGTGTGACAGCTGAAGGTAGAAATAAGAAACTACCTGGAGCAATTGTTTGAGTTAGCAAATTTGTTGACGTGAACAGTTTTATAGTTTCCTTCTTTATTTTGAAACTAGCTGTTACAGTAGTATTATCTGTGATAACAGGCTGTAGAGACCATTGCGTTGTGTTCAGTCACTATACAGAAATTTTTACTTTACTTATGAAAACCGAATTGGTGTTTGTTGTCTGTCCTAGCAAAAACCGGATAAATACAAGCGAAGCTGTTCAAGCAAATCTTTGTTAGTTTTATTTTTCATGGACAGAAAAATATTCGTAAAGGCTTATTACGGAAAAATAATCAACTTATAAACTAGCCGTTGAAAAAATTAAGGCTCTGTAACAACAAATACGCCAGAGTTGACATTGGTACGGAGTATCACTGTTAATTTAGCAGCACATTGAGAAAAATAGCTCAGCGACTTGACACTCTACTGATACCACATTGGTACAACTTAAGGATAGTGAGGTCACTGTTTATTGTTTTATATAGGCTGTTCACCGTAAAATGAGCACTTTTGAAAGCCCTGCTTAATATCTACTTGTATATAGGCTGTGCATTCCTCCGCCTTATGTATATTATCATTGTGGCGTCATACCTTTATTCATACGTTGGTCACGTGAAACTGTGGAATTATAAAAAAAAGTATATATGTTACAAATCTGGACACTTTTACAATTAGATGCATTAAAAGAAACAGAAAGCGGAAGGAATAATTCCAGTTATCACAAACGATTACCTAACACTTTTTATTCGACGTTGACATATGGAAGTACTTTCCAATAATCGTTACCAACTTTACAGGGTGACTGTCACTCAGCGCGCCAGTAGAAATATATTCAGGTAGGGAGAGTGACTTTTTCCTAATGTTGATTTCAAAAGGGACATACGATATGGTGAACAGCCTATAATTATCTGTGCACGAGTTTGTATAATATTAAAATATTTACACTCCAATAAATTTCACCGTTTCGCTGTCGTGACGCATGAATAAATTTACGAGGCCAGTGGCAATGTTGATTTTACACGCGGCATGACGGGAAATGAGAAGAACAGCAGATCCCAAGCAGGGTTTTCAAATGTGCTCAGTTTTCCGTGAACAGCTTGTACAAGAGCTGGCCGAGATCCATCCACACTGTTGCCGTCTTCAAAGCGATAACGACTGCAGTCGAGTCCGGTTACTTCCAACTTTTATGAAGCCCTGCGAATGTCCTACTTTCAGAGTATTACTCCGCCTCACGCTAACAACGCTTGCCTAGGTTTAGAAAGTTACACCCAAGCGATAACGCATCACATTCGTGTGCTCTCAGCTCAAAATATCTCACGCAAAAACTATATCTTTGTAGGCATTACCAACACACATATTTTCTCCGTTTTTATTGATATTAATTATAAACGAAATATCGTAATTCATACATAAAATATAATTTAAAGTTCAATGTAACCATAAATATGGTAGGCTCCTTTACACCGAGAGAAAATCGAACAAAATATTTTTTTGTATAGGGCCAAGAATATATTTAGTTGCCCTAACAAAATATACTGTTAAGCAAACAAAATTTGAAAAGCAAAAAAATTACTTTTTTTCGTCTAACAAAATATATGTTTAAATAAACAAAATCTCTGTGTTCGGGGGAAAAAAACTAGACTATCAACTAAACATTTTGTTGAATCAACTGTATATATTTCTTTGGATACTCATTTGACTACTTTCTTTCGAAAATACTGCTCGAGTGTTTTTTTGTATTTTATGTCACAATTATGATAGTAATCGTGTTTGTTAGTGTATCCTTAACAATCGTATAAACACATTAATAAAACAATGCGACAAGAAACTGACAAGTAATGCTGTAAAACTTGGAATATTTGTTTTTCACACGTTGCCCAATATTTGCAGTACTCTATATCTATTGAAAAGTTTTCTGGTGTCTGCGGTTGTCATATTTGCTGTGATTACTAAGGCGTAGCGTCCGAAACTCGGTCGAACAGGCAATTCTTTTTTATGTCGGCCCAAACTGTTTTATGTACCTGTAACCAATCATATATTAAGTTGCACCAACCAAATCTTACAGTTTGGGGCAACCAAATGAGAACAACAAAATAATTTGGTTTCAGCAACAAAATATTTCATTGCCCCTATGCAAACAAATAATTAGTTGTACTAAACAAATCTTGTTTGATTCAATAAAACCTTTTGTTCAGCGTATTGCAACAGAATTATAAAACGCCCGTGACGTATAAGAAACGACCAAACACATCATACACTGGGTGATTTTTCAAAGGTTGGATCTGTAAAGTGCAAAGAAAGCGCAAGTAGACTAAATGCGTGGTTCATCATAGCGCGAACCGCTTTGTCCCCTACTGTTTTTTGTAAAGCGTTTGGTTTCGCAGTTGTGTAAACTAGTTTCCTCGCAGGCTGCTTCTCAGTTCTAGCCTCCTTATAAAGTTTATTCGCCTGCGATTCTCTCCCCCTTAATAGCCTCTTCCTTTTTTTCTCCAACTGTTCCTTGGCAGTATTAAGGGCTTGCTTGCTGGGACCCGAGCCGGCGGCAGATTCCCAGCCTCCGATAAATAAAAGATAAAGGACAGAACTTGTTAATGGCACTTCGGCTCCGAACTCCTATTGACTTCCAGTTATATTGGCTCCTGAAAGGGCGACGCCAGACTGCTAGGTTTCCGCCCTTGAGCCACGTCTCTCTAGATATTGTTGCGGCCCGTTTCTCGAGGACAAGAGAAAAACGCGTCATGCTACTCGTACAACGCTACCTGATTTTCTCTGCGCGTATATACAAGTATCTTGGCGACATACTCAAAGCCTTTGTTACAAGACACTGTGGGTTGAAAAGTACCCGAGTAGAAAAAAACATTCCCTGATCTGATGGTAATCAGTCAAGTAGTTCTTGAGATATATTTAGAGAATATGGAGCTATGGGTTAGTAGACAGACAATGGGGCTCCGAGTACAGGATAAAGGAGTAGGAGCCGTCCGCCATCTTGTTTTACGTCACAGTTGGGGTTGCACTCGGTCGCCTAGGGTGGCCAAAAACACACACATATATATACATACATATATATATTGTAACTGATTGATGAAATATCTAGTACTTATTAATTAGTAATGTTGCACCAGAAATTAAAAATTCCTTTTCAAGGTCCGCAGTAATTAATTTGAACGTTAAAGACAACAACAATAATGACCATAATTTAAAAGCCATAAACATTAAAATAGAATATTTTAAAAGTATTTATAATAATAAACCAAAGCAAGGTAACGCAGTAGTAAAGTTATCCCCTTGCTACTGTAGTAATTAATGTGAAATAAAAAAATGTAATAGATAGTGTATATGCGTGTTCTTTTGTCCGGATTACACTGCAGAAAATGTGAGAAGTACAACCCAACAGATATGTAAATACCAACAACATTTAGCTAATTCAATTTCAATAATACCACCAGGCAGATACTTACTAAAACGTAACATAATCTGCAAGACAACATGCTAAACAGAAAAATACAACTATGAGAGCAGTGACAGCTCTGATTAATTCAAAATTTTAACAGGATATATAAGGTAAGGCTTGAAAATATAATGATGAATTGGCAGATTCGAATTTAAAATAGAACTGCGCATAGTAAATTATAATTATAATTACCAAAATATTTGAATATGATTAAAATTAACACTTAATAACTGTCAAAATTAATATATTGAGGCCAACACTAGCTGGCTAACATCTATGTTTGAGCATGTAAAATATATTATAGTGCATGTCTCTTTCCTACCGGGTATTCGTAGGCAAAACTTGATGCAAATTGAACCAGAATTAAACTTTGATTTAATCATGATGCAGAATAAAATGTTAATTAACGAGAGCTGCGCGCTGTTTGAGCTTGTTCAGACTTATCTTTAGAGACCTGAAGAATTCGCGTATTAATTTAGGGACAAGCTAGAATTCATAACACGTGTGTTTATGTAACTTTATCCATTGGTCCACACAGTGTTTGACACCTCCTGGAGAACGCTGGCCCAATCGTCGCCTTTCACTGTAACAACAGACAACCAATGCGCAGTTAATATCAGTATATTTGTACATGAAGAGTGCATAGTCTAGCCTGCAGGTCATTGAACTCGCAAATTTTGCAGGTCTCTACTTACATAAGAATTTAAATATGTTGATTGTCGTAGGCAGGGCAGCGGCTAGCCGAAAAATCCCTGTAACTTCAAACTGCACACGGCTTCGCAGCTCTAGTATATCCTCTTATACGTCGAGCTCTTCCATAAATTTTAAGCTCACGGGCTTATATGTGCGTCATATCGTCCTTGCACTTTCACTTTATAAGTACGCGGAAGGCAGAATTTATCTAATACTTATTCACGTCTGTAGTCTCAGCTCAGGCCACTTTTTTGATAGTAAGCTTCATCACATCTCCGTACCAACGAACTTGCCTGTTTTTATAATTATTCGGACTCGTGTATCAACAGATTAATGCGAATACTTAGCTGCGTGATCACTTCAGATCACCACAGTCCTAGAGAAGAATCCAATCAGGCTCAAAACTTCCCTTTAAAAACAATTTAAAACGTTCGCAGAGAAAGTAAAAATTGTCAGCAATATTATTATAGAATAAGTGACTTCTCTCATAGGCTAGCTAGTATCACCTCACATAATCATAACACGAATATTAGCACATAACCAAATGTTGACAACTTTCTCTCTAAAAGAGAAATAAATTTCTCTACCAGTTCTGACTTTAACAAAATATCTTTCTATTACAGATAAATGAACGAGACTGGCAGTTCAGCTGGCTGATAAAAAAAAAGCCTAATCTATATGAAAAACAATGCCAAAATAAATAAATAATCCATACAGTATTTAACTATGGTTTGTAGGTTAGTGAAAAAAGGTATGCTCTCAAATTGTATAGTTCTATCTTAAATCTAGCTCATCGAAATATTTATAATAATAATTAAAATCCCATGTGTTATACTACATTTTCGTAGATTCGAACTATTGACACTACAAACAATTAACCACAGAACATGAAGATGAAAACTATGAATTAAGGAGAATCCTAACAGTTATTAACAATTTGACAACAAACAACAAACGTTTCTTTGTATTTGTTGCTAAGATACCCGTTACTTCCTTGTTCTCTGGCAATCTGTAGTTCTTGGTGTCACTTATTTGCTAACTTCTTGACCTATGTTTGACAGCTGGCACAGTCCATTTCAATATATGTCATAACCATACTATACCACTGTCATCAAACTTCAAGGGAAACACTTCGCTTCTGCAACTTTTCCGTTCTAAGTCCATGGTAGACGTGACATGTTTATGATTGACAGACGTACACATGTTATGCCCCTGGGTGAAGTTTCCCTATATGTAGGACTTTCCGGTCTGTATTGTTACTGACTGACATCTAGACTTATGGACACACTGCATGTTCAAACCATATATACTGTAACAATTTGAACGGGAGCACTTTTTTCCCCGTATTTTATGCGACTATAAGTTACTGTGACTATCCACTGTTGATTTATTCCCATATTCGCTATTTCCTACTTCAGAATACATTATTTTATTTCCATTCCTCTTTTCCAGTGTTTATTTACCAGGCGCGTGTTTTTATTTTAATAATATACCACTTTCAGCTATGAGGGTATATTATATTATTTTCTGTTCTGTGGTATGTATTGCTGTTAAGGTTTAATAAAATCATGTTTTTGATTATGTAAGCTTTATCGTGTTGAACCCGTATTTATTTCTCCAAATATAACGCAAAATATGTTTGCCTTAACTTCCCAACGTGCGCCAAACAAAATGAGTAAATAAATCATTGTTCAAGGAAAGTTAAAAAGAAGTTAGGTCCCTAAAAGCCGTGAAAATATTTTTTACCATCGAGCTCGTTAGTCCCTAATGAGACGGAAGTAAACATCAGCAGCTGTGGGAGGCTTTCATTAAGTACACTCTGGTTAGTGGAGAAATGAAACTCCGACTAAAGACCAACAAAATGTTTTGAGTTTTAAATAAAATGACTAAGTTTCAACCGGAGTTGCGGGTTTCGAGTTCCACACACTGGGCAATGAAACAATTCCTCATCAAAGTATTTGGTATTTTGATGCATTGCTTTTCTTAAAATGCAAATCTGAATTTTTGAAGTTACTGCACAATATTTTAATACCAATTTTAAACTTAAATAGTACATTTGAAACTTCAGTGAATTCCTATATAATAATGCAGATGGAAGAAAAATATACGATCTTAAATAAAACATTGATATCCATTCAACGGCGATTGATGAAAGAAAATATATGTTATTGAATATCGATTTGTAAGAGCTAACAGGATAAATTTTCATAATAGGAATCACGCACAAAACCGAAATCTATTTATACATACGCCCATGGAAAATAAGCTACTGGTAGTTTCCACCGAGACGTAAATCATATATGTACGTACTTTGGACAGCGGATAAAAGAGTGAGTTGGCTGGCGGAGCTGAACAGTTGAGATATTTAACTCCCGTAAGAGTGAAGCGAGGTTAAATTGAACCAGGGATGAAATGTACGGGTGGGGGACGTAGAAGAACTCCGAGAAAACTCATTTGCAAAAGGCACAGTCAGCCACGTTTCGCAGAAACGAAAACACGGCTTTTACCCAGCTGGAACAGAAACGAGTTTATCTTAGAATGGGGGGGAGGGGGGCGAGTGATATGTTTACTAAATGCTCTGCTCAAGATCTACTTGTACGGACATGGTGCATTCTTCCGCCATATGCAAAATCGACGTTGCTGTGCGCCTTGCCACTTTATTCCTGCGTCGCTCAAGTGAAGCAGTGGAAATATTAGAAATTTAAATTTTTCCGAAAACAGCGAAATCTCACACTGAAATATATTTAATAAATATAAATTTAAATTAATTACCTCAGTATCTATGCGCGTTAACACATCACTTTTAAGTCAATGTTAAAAATGTGCTCTACTTTCTTTCCTCCGTCGTTACCATACTCTACTGGGCAGACACCCGTCAGTCTGGCATTTAAAATACATGCACGTAGGGACAGTGACGTTTTCAAAAGTTCATTTCAAAAGTGCTCATCTGACCATGAACAGTAAACACTTACAGCATCACTGGTGCCACAGCGGGTAAACAGTTGTGAATGTGTATGTCGTCGAGGCAAAATTTTTTTTTTGGGGGGGGGGGGGGGGAGATAGCGGAGTTTTCGAATCTGCCCTCCATCTGTTTTCCATACAGAAGTTCCTCATAATTACTGATCACTTTTCCGACGAAGGTTTAGCAATGTTTCTAATCAATTCTCTAATGAGGTAATTCGTTTCACGGGTGTCGAAATGATGGCCGTTCAGGCGATGGAAATTGTTCTGTCGTTATTATCCAAGTACAAGTACGAGATGTGCTATACGTCCTCTATTTGAGATATTAATCGATTATCACTCGTGATTTTACACGGTTTACATATTTTTAAATTGGATTCAGAGCAATACATTCATCACTTACGCTTTGGTTTCGACGCAGCAAGCCTGCTTGGTGTAGTGATGTACGAACCAGATATCTGCTGTTTTGCCATGTATAATATCTCTATAGGCTAGCCCTTTTACATTGATTGCTGACATCCTGCCAACTGTATACTTTATTTTCTCCGTGCGTCTGTTGGTCAATACAGGATTTTTTTTTTCTTGTTATGTTTTCGTATGGAAACCAGGATGTCACTTGTTCACTGACCGTGCAGTCCCATTATAAAACAGCCCTTTGTTTAATACACGTTGTTCTACTGTCCTTAGCCCAGCTTCGTCAAACAATAGCAAGTTAAATAGGGTGAAAATAAAAAAGACAATTTCCTATTTTTTCACGGGTTGATTCATAGCAAAATTTAGGATCATATGAAAACAAACACACTGCAAAAATGTTTTCGTTGATGGAACAAAAGATTTTTTTCCGCAGAGGAAAAGTTGTTTATTATGAACCACTGCAGAGTAGTCTTGAAACAAACATATTTTTTGTTTTATCCATACTCTAATGACATCGATTACCATGCATTGTCATTATAAAAAGTTCAGCAGACTTTTTGTGACAATGTCAGTTATACTGTAAAAAAAATCAGTGCTGTTATTAGTAAGTAATAAATAAGTAATATATCTTCCAAAAGAATATTATTTTACAAAAAAAAAACTCGCGAGGCTGCTTTGACTTGAACCTCTGCCCACCATGTTAATAACATAACACCATTTATCGCTAGAGAGAGGTGTTTTCCGCTAAAATATTTCAAGACCAGTTGTTTCCCAATACACTCACGTTCACGTGCATTTCCGTGGTTGGATGATTTCTAATGCCCCGTGCCTCAAGTGTCTGTCCGAGAATCATGGACGCTCAGTATCGGAGTAGTTTGTTTACAATTGGTCCAGTCAAATAAGGACATGTCTTCTCACGTAGACACGAGGCCAAAAACCAAAGGAAGTTGTGGTCGTGGATGTAGAATATTGAAGTATAGCGCGGCCACAAATATTTTCGCGAAGTTCACCTGTCCCTATCGCACATTCACCTTGCCGTTTTCTTCTCTAGTTGATTTTATATAGTCTGTTCACGGAAAAATGATCACTTTTGAGGCCCTCGACTTTTTTTTTTCCTCTCAGCCCTTGTTTATCTTTCCACCAAATTTTAAAATTAATATTGCAATATATGAAATAAACAAAGTGTATATATTCCACGGGACTTTAAAGTTAACATATAAGGCGACAATAAAATATGTTTATCGACTGTTACTCCAAATCAGAGGGCTTCAGAAAGTGTGACTTTACGTGAATAGACTTAAGGTGGATTATTTCAGGTAGCTGCCTGGACAACAATATGATGTTACCTCCTAGGAAGAATTGATGTTAGTTGAGTTGAGTTGAGGTATTTGGGTGGCCCTTAACAACGAGATCGTGAGAGCCGATTAGAGTGGAATGAGGTGTGAATGAAGCAGTGCCTGAAAAGGGTGGGGGAAGCGGGAGATCCCCGATGAAACCCTCCGACCAGCGGCATCGTCCGGCATGTATCCCTCTTGCAATATCCGGGAGTGATCCGGCTGTAGATTTAACCCGGTTCTGCTTGGTGGGAGGCGGTCAGTCTAACCTCTCAGGACCGGCCGAAAGGCTAGTTAGCTGTGTGCGGGCCCGACGGCGTCTGGTCGCGCTGGCGGATTCGTGGGAATCCCGGTCCCTGGTCTGTTCCGGCGGGGGCGGCCAAACGGGGGTAGCCGAAAGGATGGCCGTCGGGGAGCTGTCTCGGTCTGGGCAGTATATCTCACCACCTTCCTAGGAAGTGTGAATGATGCTTTTGAATAGAAATATAATCTGTAGCTTAAATTACGGGCGCTATGAAGGAAGGCAATATTAATATATATATATAAAAAAAAGGAAATTGAAAACATTTATTAACTGCAAATCTATATCTTTCTAATCTTCTCAATTAATTATAGCAAAATTGTATCCCTGTAAACAAAAAAGCCTCAAATAAGTGGTCTTATCTCCACACAGAAAACATTGTATGGGATTTTTCAAAGTGCGCGCAATAAAAATTATAGGTGATAAATTTTTTACGATTGTTTAATTTCAGTGCTATTCCAGTGTAACAGTGGGCATATTCCTGATTAAATTTAGAGGAAATAGTTTTTGGCTAGCACAAAGGTTAATTCGGAAATATCTTCAAAGTTATCCTATAATAACAAAACTTACGTTTTTCGATTGAAGTACTTCAGAGACATTTTATAACCCACTTCTTAACCATCTCTCGCCGAATTGTAGACCATCCTGAAAATGTTGCACAGGAAACTTGTATTTGACGAGTACTGTACTATGCCAGCCTTAGTGTCCAATGATCTTCCCTGTGGGTTAGTGAGTCCTAAACCATGCTTCTGCATTACGTCATGACTGGTTCATGTCACTGATCACCGAGAACATAGTCTACGGTTTACTGATTGCGATAACGCAACAAGTTATTCGCCATTTTAAGTACAGGGCGTATGAGAAAATTTGCAGCACTAGAAATTATGGATGAATGTGTGAATGTGCGGGTTAGCTGTTGCATAGGCTATTCGCGGTAAAGTGAGCACTTTTGAAAGCCCTCTCATTTGTAATAGCAGTTAATAAATGTATTCTATTTTTGCCTTAGACGTTAACTTCAGAGAGTGATGGAATATGGCAAACTGCATTTATTACTTGCATGGCAATATTTCTTTATAAATTTGTTTAAAGAAAAAAAAATGGCCGAAAGGAAAGAAGTAACTAGGGCATCAAAAGTGCTCACTTTACCGTGAAAAGCGCATGGTCATCGCATCCTATGTATGGGACGTTGTGCGGGAAGCAGGGTCAATGGTCTACTCTGTACATGGCAGCAAGCACCATACAATGAGGCAAGTCCCGTACGTGTAGGAGACTTCATTCGGTGGTAGGACCAAATGTCGAAGTCTCTTAAACAGTTACTACAAGGAACATGAAGCATAAACACTTTTACGTTGTCCCTCTTCACACGATAGTGTTTTCCTGGTAATATTTCAGTACCGGACCAAAATGGCTGAAAGGAAAGAAGTAACTAGGGCATCAAAAGTGCTCACTTTACCGTGAAAAGCGCATGGTCATCGCATCCTATGTATGGGACGTTGTGCGGGAAGCAGGGTCAATGGTCTACTCTGTACATGGCAGCAAGCACCATACAATGAGGCAAGTCCCGTACGTGTAGGAGACTTCATTCGGTGGTAGGACCAAATGTCGAAGTCTCTTAAACAGTTACTACAAGGAACATGAAGCATAAACACTTTTACGTTGTCCCGCTTCACACGATAGTGTTTTCCTGGTAATATTTCAGTACCGGACCAAAATTATTATTCGTTTGCTGCAGCGTTTACACTCTAAAACTGAAACCCGTGAGAATAATGGCAAATAATTGAAACCCAGTGAAGATGGCTCTGCTGGTAATCAGCGTCAGATCTAAATTAATACGGCGACTGAATTTCACTGATTTATATGTGATTTCCACTGAATGTAGATGGTTCGAATACCATAAGTCACTTATCCTACAGCTTATTCGCTCGATTCGCCAATCGGCAGTAGCTTGTCAGCTGACTTTCGGTGAATGTTATTTCACTGATAAATTTCACTGACTCGGGCTAAGAGTGTAAAATCGTATCATTATTGCTGACTGAAAGAGTAAACGTGACTAAAGGTTGTTCACGATAAAGTGGGCACTTTTGAAACGAACCTTAGAAAAATGCCACTGCACCTGCGTGGCGTATACTTTAACGGGATCTCTGAGTGACATGCGCTCAGTAAAGTTGGTAGCAATGGAGGTAAAGTAGTTCCATATCTTAACGTCAAATAAGAACTACTAACTAGCCATTTGTAATATCTTAAATTATTCATTCTTCTTGCCATTTTATTTAATGTGTCAAAATGTAAAAATGAGTACATTTGCACAATTTTTACTCTTCTAACAATTTCGAGGTTTCATTTGACCGGCGTATGAATAAAGTATTGAGGCCCGTGGCATTGTTAATTTTAAATAAGGCAGAAGAACACACTACGTGCATACAAGTAGATCCTAAGCAGGGCTCTCAAAAGTGCTAATTTTACCGTGAGCAGCGTATGCCTATGTGGTAGTTTTATAAACAACATAAGAGACGGTAATTACTTTTTTACCAGTCGTTTTTACATCAGTGCAAAATACACTCTACTTCACTCCATTTCTTTGTATTTATGAAGTTAAAAATTGCCCTCTTCGCGAATATAGGCGGCTCACAGTTTAATCCACACACACGAAAGTCCTGTTTAAGGTACTACTTCTCCGAGAATTGCATATATTCCCGTCACGATACTTATGACTTAATGCATCCGTCGATCAGTTGTAGCTGCGAGACTGTTGGATACGCGAATAAGTTCCCAAAACGGAATAATGTATGCTTACGTGCATAAAACAAACAGGCGCAAAATTTTAAATAAATTCAGCGATCCACATATTTAAACGCCACGCCTTAATTACGACGTTAAGGCGTGTACGAAGTTTCCTACACCATTTACCAATTTTACTGTCGGTAAGCTTCTCATTTCAATCGTTAAGTTATGAGCAATAAAGGACCAATATTTCCCCAAAGGATATTTTCAGTAATTATTAATTAACGATTAACCAGCCACGACCGAAATAAAAAATAACAGATTTCCGTTAATGAGACACCAGGGGTCGGGCCCCGCGGAAACCGCGGGCTGAGCCACCATAGATGAAGCAGGTAACCGTATGAAGTAGTATTTATGGTGCAATGTCGTCTGGGAACTTCGGCACGTACTCGCTCGCACATCCCGACATGCAGTAGCAATTATGGTGAAAGTACGACTTAAGACTTAATACTTAAAACTTATGACTTTGAACTTAAGACGTAAGACTTGACCTAAAGCGTAAGTCCTACGAAGGGCCTAACTACCCATGAGGCGGGTCTACTATCATTTGCCCATACTGGTTTCACCATAAATAGGCTCAAAAAGGTTAAATATGGGACGCACGACAAACCCACAAAATGGAAAACAAAAAAAAAAACCTCCTTGTCACTCTAACTCCAGGGGGCAGCACGGCACTTTGTGGGGGAGGGGAGGGGGAATTCAAAGAGGAATGGTGGGGGATCAGGGAGGTGAGTCGGCTTCCCCCTCCACCCCCTTTCCGTTTGCCCCAGTGACCATCCAAAAACAGAGTTGTTTGTGCAAAAACTTCCGTTCTTAATTAATTAGTATGATTCTTTAACAGATGCAGCGCAGTATTTACAGTTGTGGTTATTGCTTTCGATGGTAGATGAACATAGATGAAAAGAGTGGAGCGCCCATTGAAGTAGGCTGCCCAACACTAGACACACATAGCTAAATATAGGTTGTTCACGCTAAAGTGAGCACTTTTCGAGGTAGTCTCTTGAGACATAATAAACAATAAATACATTTCATTGTGGCCTCTGACTCTTTGTATTGATTATGGTGGACTGTAGGCCTACGCACTGTGTGTATTATCCGCATGAAAGAGTTTACATCAACGAGTGGCGGAAGGATATAATCTGGCTGAAAGAAGAAAGTAAACATGGCTTCGAAAACTCTCTTTTTACCGGGAACAGCCTATATGTGGAATTGAGATGTCGCCGAGACATTTATGATGAGTGCCTACCCAGTCTCTGATTGTTGTGTCTGATTGGCCACTACGTGCCGTGAAACGTTTCTTATTGGCTGCGCTGCCGGCGGACGAGTAAGTTACCTGGCACTGATTAGTGGAAGACGATCAGACATGATGCTGGCAAATGCCGCCATTTCGCTGGCACGTGCGTCTAGAGCGCGCGTCACTTAGAAATAAATATATGTGTTGGAACCGTCTATACTATTAAAGGCTGTTCACGATAAAGTGAGCACGTTTGAAATCAACCTTAGAAAATGAAATCACTGCCCCTACCTGCATATGTTTAAACGGGCACGGTGAGTGACAAGCACCTTGTAAGGTTTGTGACGATGAATGGAAAGTCTTTCCATATCTTAACGTTGAAGAAAAGTGCTAGGTAACCATTCGTGGTAACTTAAAATATTTCTTTCGTTTTCTGTTTTTTGTTTTTTACGTATCGAAGTGTAAAAATTAGAATATTTGTAAAATATTTACTTTCTAATAATTTCACATTTTCACTTGACCAACACATGAATAAAATGATGAGTACCGTGGCAATGTTAGTTTTACATAAGGCGGAGGAATACCCAACTTGCATGCAAGTAGATCTTAAGCATAGCTTTCAAAAGTGCTCAGTTTACCATGAATAGCCTATACAATAGGAAGAGTCAACTGATGGGTTGTTCGTACCTTCTAAATGTTATTAACGTGAATTATAACACCAATAGAACTCACTGTAGCATTCCTGCTTGTGATTTTATTTGCTACTGAAGGCCGTTCGCGATACAGCGAGCTCTTTGGAAAACAAACTCATTGCCCCAAACTGCATACATTTTTTCTACATCAGAGCACTGCGTTCTTACTACAAAAGAGATAATTAATCTACACTGTAAAAACTCTTTCTTAGCTGCAATAAATAATTTGCAGCTGCAAAGAAGAATTTGTTCAAATATGAACCACTGCAAAGTAGCCTTGCCACAAACATATTTTTGTTTGATCTATATAGTAATGACTATGATAAAGTTGCATTGTCGTCACATTATATTAGAGAGAAGGCACACATATCTCAAAATAATACCCGCAAAAAGCCAGAACTGCTCTGAGAATCGAACCCACACGCCTTGTGTCACAACCCTAACGCCCTACCTCACACGACAACTCCGTCTTATTGGTTTCTAATTACTTTTGATGGGAATGTTATGTGTACCGTAGTTACATTGGCCACCAGAATATGATGGAGCCTCTTGGGAAGAATTGGGATTAGCGGTGTGGAGAATGGCTGAACTTCAGAATGGCATTAAACGTCTGCAGGAGGACTATAAATTTGCTCAGCTGCAGTTTAGTAACTGCTCAATATTCTTATTGGTTTATGAACATTTGCCTTGGGGGAACAGTTACATACTGTAAACTGCAATGTACTACAACAGAAAACATTTAAACAGTTACCTTTGGTACAAAGTAATATTTCTTTACTGTAAACAAAAGCAGCTCAAACAATGTTCATTTCTTTGCTATAAAGAAAGGTAATATTGCCATAAAACAGAAACGTATAAAGAAAACATTAATTAACAGCAAACTTACGTTTCTGTAACCTTCTTTTTGGATTAAAATAACATTGTTTTTCTGTAAACAAAACAGCAACAAAGAAACGGTGTTCTTTGTCGTATGGATTTTTTTTTTTTTTTTTTAGAGTGTTAGCAGAACAACTTCAACAACATTTGAATTGATCCCACAAAACTAGCATTAACCTAACAAAGTATTCTGTTTCTACTACCCTCGAACCCTATTACAGAACTGTTCAGTACTAAAAACTAGCATTAACCTAACAAAGTATTCTGTTTCTACTACCCTCAAACCCTATTCCGGAACTGTTCAGTACTAAAAACTAGCATTAACCTAACAAAGTATTCTGTTTCTACTACCCTCGAACCCTATTACAGAACTGTTCAGTACTAAAAACTAGCATTAACCTAACAAAGTATTCTGTTTCTACTACCCTCGAACCCTATTACAGAACTGTTCAGTACTAAAAACTAGCATTAGCCTAACAAAGTATTCTGTTTCTACTACCCTCGAACCCTATTACAGAACTGTTCAGTACTAAAAACGGAACATTCGGTTAGGTTATTTCAATTCTGATTGTTGCAGGAACAACCAAGATATTGTTGCAGTTATTTAGTTGGAGGCAATAGCTGTTCTGTAGTAGAAACGCAGTGCTCTGCTGCAGCAACTCTAGCAAATGCAATCACACACAGAAATAAAGAAAGTTATTTTTGATATTACTTCTTATATTAACAGTATTGTTGCATGACTGGTCCACTGCATCGCTTCTATGTCATTTCATTAGAACTGAGATAGATACTAATGCCCAGTTGCGCCAACGTGGTTCGAAACTCGATCCGAGATCGGACCTAAGACCGACACAGAAAACTGTTGCACCATTCGAGTTCAGACTGGACTGGAGGTCGAGATGAACTTCGTTTCGAACCACTGAAAATTGGCGGTTCGAAATCTCGTTCCGAGATCAGCAGTCATCGTCGACAAATGTAGTTTGAAAATGCGCCAACAGATAGAACTACGTTCGAGTGTTTTCTTGGGAAATTAAAACAACATTATGTGCACTTGAATATTGTTCAGTAAAATTCGTACAACAATAATTCACTTAAAACAGATGAAACATCGTCCATCTAGATCTATCTATTGTGAAAAATACGCCTACTTCCATGACGTCATATATATAACGAACCAATAGCAAAATTTGTCTCATACTTATTATCGATCTCTCATGTTAGAACCAAGGTCGATGAATCGGAGTTCCAGAATCATGAAATTTGGTTGCTGCAACACTTTTACATTGGAACAAAGATCAAACTGGATCCTGGTTCGGAACTAAGTTCGTCGATTCTCGGTTCGAAGAATATGTTCTTGCGTCCGGGTATTAGTATTGCTCACTGGCCATAGCAAGAGTATGGTGGAGATAGGCAATGTCAAGTCGTAAATAAGAGATGTGTGAATACATTTTTTAAAAAATTTGTTATTTTATTTTAATAAACACCTCCGTCCCTCACGGACTCGAATACGCGCCTCTGGCGTGTTGCAGCAATATGTAGATGGTACCTACAAGCCATCAGATTGCTGTCCCTATTCTGACAGTCTAGATATTCCGACAACCAGAATTTACTCAGTGCGACAGAGTCGGTTGTTTCCTTTCTGCGTTCTGTATGACAGCAATGTCCGCCACAAATTACCGCATGATAATTCTTGTCCAAAGAACTTATCTGCTCATTGCATCGAGCCTAGGACCCCAGCGGAGTGAAGCCATTGTATAACATATTTAAAAAATATTACTTTAGTTCAGGGCATACTTCACCATGCATAGGCGTAAATGATAAATTCAGACAAAATATCTCGGTCATTTTTATGTGGTAGTAATTTCAACTAAAGATTTTTTGTTGGAGATTGAACGCATCTATATTTGTAAACCGTTCAAATATTATTTTTTTAAATCTTAAAAGCACTTTTTAATTATTTATGAGATGTCACTATATATTAATAATAAAAAAGTGCACTTCAAATAAAAAATAAAATTTTGAAGGTTTGCAAATGTATAATATCTAACAAAAAAAACATTTAGTTGAAAATACTACCACAAAAAAATAACTGATTGATATTTGTCCGAATTTAGCATTTAATTCCTTATACGCCTATGCATGGTGAAGCCTGGCCTTAACCAGTTCATCTTTACCGAGTTTATAGTTTACTAAAATGTGAATAATTTGATTAATTTTAATTTGCCTTTTCAGAGTTCGCGAATGAAATTAATAATTTACATTTACTTGGGAGGTCACAAATGTGAACTACTTTAAAATAAACAATTTCAAACATACATGTTCAGCAGTTGTATGTGTAGCACACACCACACACACACACACACACACACACTAGTTTGTATCTCCAAGTTGTTATTTAGTATATAAAAACATTTTTTTTATATTTTGGGCTCCTGCAATAAAATAACGCTTGGAGCATGATGCATGTAATAAATACTGTATAAATGGTTATAGGCTTTTCACGGTAAAATGAGCACTTTTGAAAGCCCTGCTTAAGAACTTCTTGTGAGTACTTCGTGTATTCTTCCGCCTTATGTAAAATTAACATTGCAATTAACCTCATCACTTTATTCATGCGTTTGTCAAGCGAAATTGTGAAATTATTGTAAAAGTAAATATTTTTTAAATCTGCAAATTTTTGTACGTCGATACATAAAAAAAAAATAAAACGAAAGAAATAATATAAGTTATCACAAATGGTTACCTAACACTTTTTATTTGACGTTAAGATATCGAACTACTTTCCATCCATCGCTACCAACTTTACTCGACGAATGTCACTCAGTGCGCCCATTAAAATATATGCATGCAGGGGCAGTGACTTTTTTCTAAGGTTCAATTCTACAGTGCTTACTTTATCGTGAACAACATTTACCATTTTGTGTCTCTGTGTTTTTTCGCTACACATTGTTCTGGTCTAGGCCCACTGCGATGAAGTATATCCAAAATATTGTTTCGTTCGTTATGTTATCCGCAATGCGAAAATCCTTCAAATAACACAAGTCCCCTTATAATTAGGCACTAGAAGACTTCGGGAATTGAGTTTTATAACAATCTGTATGTCTTTGCGATTAGCATAATAAAACCGAAAACTTTTATATTGCCCAAAAAAAAAACAGATACACTATAATGATGAGTTTCCTCATAACACATCAGTATTTATTAATTTTTGGAATGTAACATTTACTAATGTCATATAGTTTTTATACTGGAGATATTTGTGTCAGTTTTTAAGAGTATGGAATTCTGATTTATTAATTGCCCGTACACCAGATTCCACATTCTTGTGTATACTGTAGGCCAAAATATTTGTTCATTTTCTATTGTTTAACTGATTTGTCTGTTTTACATCATAATGAATAGCACAGCACTTGGTCCTTTTTTCTAGTTTGTCATTGAGTCTTTCAGAACGTGACTATTATACAGTGATCCTCTTCCGAATATACTTTAAATACGTAGTGTGTATAAATAATATAATTCCTAATACAAAACACGGACAATCTACTAGTTTTAATTATTTTATATATTAGATCATTTGTTTATGTTTTACTTTAAGTAATTCTGCAAGGTTCTGATCCGAGATATATTGAAAAGGGTGGTTATCTTGTCACGGAAACATCGTTTGAAGAGATTAGGTACCTAAGATCCAGTCATAGTAGGCTAAAGTAGATAGCAAACAAAATAAAATTTTGGTTTTAATAAGTATTTTATTTAAAATGATTGCAGCTATATATTGGCAATCCTCACATTCTATTTCACGGCCTCTTGGAGGCCTCAGTCTTTGTAGTTAAGTCGCGCACATATGTTATCAAAACTGAATTGTGTGGCGATGCACTGTGTGTAAACAGGTCTAACGTTAAAACAAATAATATTTTTCTAAATTGAGATTTCCTATCTGAGCTATGCCTGTTAGGTAATAATTCCAGAAACCAAAACCAAAATCAGGTCAAAATACAACACCTAAAGTAAGATGTTACTATAAAATTTGGACATAAAACACAATTTGCTATTGATAATCTAGATGAACTTTTGAGTTATGCGACACAAATAAGATTTCGACCGAAAATTTTCGGATACATGTTCTCCACGGGAGATTTGCAGCCACCACAAACCTGGGATTTATCGACGAAATAGCTTAGATTGACAACATTATTATCCGCTCAGTTTTGTGGCACCAATTCATAACAGGTTTTTAAGGACGGATTATTTATCAGCATGTTGAAACTAATGAAAAAAGTAATATTAGAAATGTTTAACCTGGCTGTTTAAAGAGAAGTCTGTGGATGAAACTGAAAGCAAAATATCTCCCTGCATTCAGTCAACACGCATGGAGACATGAAAGTGAAAAACATTGTTATATGGCCAATTTAATCAGCTATTTTCTTCTAGTTGTGGTGTATCATAAACATAAGTATCATTATTTTATAGAAGGTGTAACTATCTCTCATAAAACCATTATAGCCGCAATGAGAACTGAGTTAAAATTTTATCTTTAACATACTATCTAATAATACCACCAATGTACAGAATCCATACAATTTTATCAGTTCTCTGACAATATGTACATCCTAAGTAAAGTGTATCGTTAGTCGACACACAAGCCCAAAATCTAATTTGCATCTGTTTTAGATGTGAATTGTGACATAGTCAAGTGTTTAAGTAAAGGACATCGGTAAAGAATAACATCTTTGGAATAACGCTATCATTTTCCTCGCATATTCAGATTTCAATGGTCTTACCATTTTACCCGGAAAAAAAAACGTAGTAATAAAATATGTAGAAGTAACTGTTTGTATCATGACGCATACTAAACTGTGACGTATTGTTTCAACCTAATTGACAGTCATATTGGCAGAAACCTATGATTATATAATTACCTATATGCTTATGGTAACATGCATGAATTCAAAATCATTATTATTCTGGGATTTTCAAATTGAAAAATAGTTTTGTATGTTATTTATTTTCTCACATATGTATTCGAAAAGCAGCGAGTTTTATTTTGTTTTGACAGTTTGGTTAAATTCCAGTCTTGTTTAAATTTTACGTAAGTTGGTAGCTGATCGTGACGTGACTATCTGATAGGGCTTTTTGGATGTGCTTTTGAGGTAAGTCCTGTGGCTGCAACGGTATTTTAAATTTGGAATTATCACTGAAAAATGGATTATTGTGAACGAACCTGGGCGACATATTGAATGCGATACGCCTCTAAGCTGGACAACCAGGGCTTCTGGCCCAGAGTTTTAAATCGATTAAACAGTTGTTATTTTAGTTGCATCAACGTGTGAAACTGTATATATTGGTTGAGTTAAGCCGTACGGAGTGTGCAAGCATGCAAGTGGAGAGGGTCAATTAGTATTCTCTGCATTTATTCTACAAGTAATAGGGTATATGTAACCTACTAATTATCTGTTCACCGTATGTGTCTGTGGTGAAGTAGTGACACATAATCCGACATAAATTATGTAATCAGATTTCTTGTAACAGTTTCACATTACTCTCAGTGAAATATTTGAATGACGTTACCTAATTATTATCTGTTAAGTCAGGGAAGAGTTTTAAATAATTTTGTATGATATAGTAATTTTTGAATTGAACTTTGTGGAGGAACACTTTATTTTTGCACTGATATGATTACACTTAACTGCTAGCTGCTTAATTGCTCTGATATGGTTATTACTTTTGATACAAGATAATTGAGTCCCATACGCTGCATTTAATAGAATTTGATTCTTTAATCTGATTTTGAAACAACTGATCAAAGAAAGTCGTTGGCCATTAAAATTCGTGATTCACCAATGTGCATTAGTTTCTTGTAGTTTGCTGGTAGTATTGTGATCCTTCCCGTTTATGTTCAAGGATTTTCTGCGGACGTGTGTCAAAGGAAGTTGTATTTTATTCAGCGCAACTGAACTTCCAGTTTACAAGGGCCAGATCTTATAAAACATTCTCTATGTCTCACACGCACATTCAATTTTGTCTGTGAAAAAGCTGAGCTGCATTATTATTCGCACAGGTATTTTACTTCCACACCATCACACGAGACATTTTAGTGGTGCTCTATATCTGAAGCATTTGAATGTTCGTTCTATCCATTGTGCAATCCCAACGATTCATTTCAACACTTTCTGTATAACGTATTGTTTTCTTTAACTAAGGGAAATTGTTGTTAGAAATGTGTGCCGCAGTTTTGGGAATGCATAAAAGAGAGAGATATATATCATGTCTTTATTATTCATGGTTTGTAGAATTTTAGCGTTATTTTTTCTTTAGTGGCGCTAGCCCGAAATTGTTATCCTCGACATTTATCCGCCAGAACTGGGAGGAAATAAGTTGGTTTCTCTTACCTTCTCCTTCAACCTAGTCACTTCGAAATGCGATTCTGTCACGCTGTGTTTGCCAATGCCGTTTCACGAATTTAACTTTTCTTTTTTTTTCTTCCCTTGTCTTCCGTCCTTCCCCTTAGATCACTTAGTTCCAGAAATACTGAGTGCTGCTCACGAGACAATTCTGTTCCGTCTTACAAACCACTCAAAGCTAAATCGTTGCCGACATTTTATTCAAATCTCCCGAGGCTTTTGCCAGTCTCCTGTTGTGATTTTTTTTCTCTACCCTCTACAGGTTATATAAATGTTATTCTTTGGAGATACCCCTCCACTAAAGATTTTTCCGCGCCAGCAAATGTGACTTAATTTTCACTGTACGAGTTGAAGGGTACCCAAAGTATTTTAATAAAGCAAAATGTTCTATCTCTAAGTCTCTTTACGTGACTCACAAATGTTTTTTTTTTAACTTAACGCTGTAAAAGATAATGGTAAATTTACCTGTCAAGTATAAGGTAATATTCAAAAAGTTGTGTGGGAAACATAGTTTTCCTTGCGTGTAAGATAAAATTACCGCACTCTAGAGTAAAATTCATGTACGTGGTAGTGAAAAATCCCATACATGTGTGGGAAAATTACCTTACGACGTGTCTATCTCCTAGTAAATTTGTAACTATTTTTTTCAATTGTTTAATATATTTTTTTTTTACCTTAAAATTAATTTTTATTTTCTAGTCACACAATCTTTCCAACGCGGCTCTTTATATGAAAGGTGTGGTTTAATTACCGCACTCTGGGGGGAATTCACGTACAAAGCGGGGCAAAATCCAATAAGTGGATGTGAAAATTACCTTACGACGTGTGCATCTCTTCAGCATTGTCTCAACAGCTAAGTGGGGGGGATGGGCCGAAGAAACAATTCTGTAACACGCTAATATTCACTGCGTTTGTTGTGCTATCGTCGTAGTGTATTGGATAGCACGTCAGTCTATCAACATATATGACCAGGGTTCGCGCCCACCCAGTAGCAAGTGTCGAGGATTTTGTTGTCGAGGTTTCGGTTACAATTCGTCGGCGGATATAAAGAATATAAAATTTACACTCACTAATACTCCGAGATACTTTAAAATATAATTCAATATAGTTATTTTTCCCTTACTCGTATTGGATTTTCCCCCAACTTTTGTCAGGTACATTTCCCGTACTATTGGGTAATAGTAGATTACTTGTTATGTAAATTTACTCTACATTTAAGAGGCAATTTTACCTTACAAGTACAGGTAATTAGCTTCCCCTTACATGTAAGGGAATTTTACCTCATATTTTTTTACAGTGTGGGTAACTCGGGTGGATGACAAGGTGAATTATGCTAGAACACAGCTGATACAGGTGTTGGTGCTTCCAAGACGCAACGACACGGTAGTGCTGCCTACTATTCCCTTTACATGATGCTATAACATGCCTTTCGACATGCCAGTGTATTTCAGCAAACTTCCAGGCCTATAGAAATGTTTAACCTATGGCTACACAGCCTGGCACATTTATCCCACATCAAGCTGCAGATATAAGAACGCTACTATACAACCACGTATTTGGCTATTTCCTTTAAAACTGTAGTAAATCTACCATGCCAGCCTGGAACTAAGATCTAAAGGCTGTTCACTGTGAACTGAGCACTTTTGAAAGCCCTGCTTAAGATCTATTTGTATGTACATGCATAAGCTACACCGTTAAGAGGATTTGTCAGATATAATGACTTCTTACACGATAAGAAATTTTCACTCAGTGACAGAGATTAAAGTACCAGCTATTTTACATGAGTTGCAAAATTCGGAGTACATTATGTTAATACATCACTTTGACAAAAGAAAATTATAAGTATCGACAAACAATGCTGTGAAACTCATTAGTAATTAACAGCCAAACCACAAGACACCCAAAAAACGTAAACAAAAGAAAACAGATCAATATTTTCTGACGTCAGATAACATGTGCCGAGTTACGTCAGTATTTAAAAAATAAACAAAGACAGAGTTATCTGAAAGTTAGTCTTAACTTGTCAGATGTGCCTGTGAGTTTCTTTGTCACGTCCTGTGTTTTATTTCGATAAGCAACCGCACATGTCTTGAAGAATAATCCATTCGACTGTGCGAAATGGTAATACTCGTTTGTGTATTCTGCGGACGCTTTCAAAATGCGAAGAATAATATGTGATAGATAAGTACCCTCAAAAAAATATTTATCAATAAGTAAAATAGTTTCCAAAGATTGTCAAAACTCCAGGTGTGCAAGGAAAGCTAATTTCCGTATGTTCTCTTACGTTCAATCCTTTACATAATCCCTTCCGTATGAAACGACTCCAGTCAGCATGTGTGCGACTCCCGAGCTAAAACCCTTTCAATTCGCGGAAACGACATCCCTTTGCATATTTAAATATATATATATATATATTTGCAGGGGCTCTGAACTCTTTTTAACGTAGTAGGCATTCTTTTATGAAAAGGCCTCCTGTCCTCAGAAGGAATAAATGGCGATTCTCCAGCTTTCAATTCGTTCCGGTTGAAAGAACGAAATACCGGGTAAAAAGATCGTATAATAGACAGCAAATAAGGACGGGGGACCATTATAATCTCCACATTTTACCCGTCTCGCTACTTTGCAACTTCGAAGCATCCAGTTAACAAAAAGTAAAAAAACTTCTTCCCCCTTTCCTTCCTTGCAATTCGGAGGTAGGTTAAGAGAGAGGCTGCAAGGATAGACAGTATCTGCTGACTGGCGCAAAACGGGGGAAAGAGAGCAGGTTAACTCAAGGCGAAATTTCAGAGATGAAACGCTTTCTATTCCGAGATTCACGTTTTTGGCTAATAACGAACCGCGTAAAACAGCGTTTACACTACAGGATATGCGCTTGCTCAAATGCGTGTTTTATAAGTGGTTGGCAGATCTTTCGGAATGCTGAAAATCTGCATGCAGACTTCCTATTTTAAAGAAATAACGAGCACAATTTCTCCATATGGAATATTAGATCCCTCTTTTTCAAACGCTGGGAATGCTATGTATGAATATTCAGTTATTAAAAAAGTTTCTTTCAGTAACATTCTTTATACAACTGTAAGAAAATTACTCTTCAAATAGTATTCCAGAAAAATTACTCTTGTTTAATTTTTTTTTTTGCTTCCAAGGATAAACATGACATGTTACCTCAAGGTTTCCAGTTTCATACGGGTAGGAATGTGACATTTTAAGTTCAGTGTATCAGACATAGAACACATGACAAATTCAGCGTTTTAAAATTTTTGAGCCCATGCAGTATTGACACGAAACCTTTCGTGGTCCCATCCCCTTAGTTGTCATTCCTACACCAATCATTTCAGTACAATATATTTACATTTAAGTTGAAGGAACGAAGTTATTGAAAGTTAGAAAAGATTAAGCTATATTTCAGTGCCTGAACACACGCGTGTGTGAATTCTGTCATCTCCTGTAAAGAATTCGCCAAATTATGAGTGGTCCACCTCTCGTGATCACTAGAGTGATATTATTGAAGTTGTTTTATTTCCACGTGGCTGTACACATGGTGAATAGGTAATTTATATAAAATCATATTTTAAGTAATTTTTTCGCTCTGGGATTTCAGAAAGAACGAGTATGCTGGGCATTGTCACGTCCAATAATCTGTCTGAATATCGTTGATAATGCTGCAGAAAACTGTCCCCCGCATATGTAAAGATCGCATATGTTTAGTTTCTCATATTTGTGGAATATGTCAAAGGGTAGAACTATTTGCGGGTTGTAATTGCTTAATATTTTAACATACATGTAGTGTGAATATCTCCGTAACATTTCAAAAAAGTTTGTTTCCGACAACTTAAAACACACAACATGCGGAGGCTATTTCCAAGTTTACTAATAACGGTCTGCATTTAAGTATGTTAACGACACATTTTCTTGTATACTCAAGATAATCAAAACTGTTAAAATTGTTCCAAATCAGCAACTATGACTTCCGATCTGTTGAAAATGCTCTACTTGAATCACTGAAATTCTACTGGTCAATAAGTTACTGCATTCATTAATTAAACACTTATGTTTATTGATTGCTTGTTAGTTGCACTGGCCTCACAGTGAAACATTGCTGAATTCCACTCATTCGCCAATCAATAAGAGCACACTCGTTGAAAAATTCGGTAAAATAATTCTACTGATTAATACCACTGACTTAAATTTAGTGTTTATAGTTTATAGTTAAGTTTTTTTTAGTGGCCACGGTGGCTGAGCGGTTAGCCCCTGCCCGCCTCCAACCAAGGCGAATCGGGTTCAATCCCCGGCCGGGCCACTCTTGAATTTTAGCGTGGGAGAATAGTGCCAGACGATGCCGCTGGTCATCAGGTTTTCTCGGGGATCTGCCGTTTCCCCCTCTCTTTCATTCCTACGCTGCCCCATACTCGCCTTGATCACCCTCATCGACTCTCAAGACCTCGCTGTTAATAACGCCCAAATCTCTCCACTCACTCTAGGTGCTTAAGCAGTCCATGATAGAGAACATGTTGCAAATGAATAATATTTATGCCTGGTACTGTACTCAGCAAGGAATCAAGTGCCCTGTGTTTTCATAGCGTTCCTTGCGGAAAACCTGGCTGGTTGAGGTTCCTGTACCTCGCTCTTCGGAACGATTAATGTTGACATGCAGCAAGTGGCTCACTTGTTGCGAGAATCACTCTTAATAAAAGTACAAAACACACATTATAGAAGTTTAACCCTTTATCACTCATAATAGAGATACAAGTGTTAAAAGATTTTCAACCTTATACACAAAGGTCTCCACTCCACCGGTCACCGGTGGAAACACAAACAATACACATTCACCCGACGTTTTTTAAGTCCTTTGGTCAGCCGATTATCTTTCCCCACAGAATTTTATAGTTTGGGCAAGCTTGAAACCCGTTAGTGGTAAATCTTGCGAACAAAATTGTCTACAAGTAGTGCTGCTATCACTCCTATATATATATATATATATATATATATATATATATATATATATATATATATATATATATTCCTATATATATATATATGGTTAAATGGTTAAAAGCGTTTGTATAGATCCGAAATGTTAGAACCGTGATATAGATGAAGTTCGGGTTCGATTCCAGGTCATTCTCTACAGGAATTGTAACAAAGGTAATATAACCTGTCTTTGTGCAGTGCTCCTGGTAAACGAATATATTGAACTAATATATATATATTTATTTATAACCTGTCTTTGTGCAGTGCTCCTGGTAAACGAATATATTGAACTAATATATATTTATTTATAACCTGTCTTTGTGCAGTGCTCCTGGTAAACGAATATATTGAACTAATATATATATATTTATTTATAACCTGTCTTTGTGCAGTGCTCCTGGTAAACGAATATATTGAACTAATATATATTTATTTATAACCTGTCTTTGTGCAGTGCTCCTGGTAAACGAATATATTGAACTAATATATATATATTTATTTATAACCTGTCTTTGTGCAGTGCTCCTGGTAAACGAATATATTGAACTAATATATATATATTTATTTATAACCTGTCTTTGTGCAGTGCTCCTGGTAAACGAATATATTGAACTAATATATATTTATTTATAACCTGTCTTTGTGCAGTGCTCCTGGTAAACGAATATATTGAACTAATATATATATTTATTTATAGCCTGTCTTTGTGCAGTGCTCCTGGTAGACGAACATTGAACTTATATATATATATATGTTATATTATTTTTGTTAGAATCCCTGTAGAGAATGATCTGGAATCAAACCCCGCACTTCATCTATATCACGGTTCTAACATATTTCGGATTTATACAAACGCTTTTAACCCTTCGGCTACAATGGTACCTGGGAATAAAGATTTTAAATTCCTAATTTCATATTCGCATATTACCTTTGTATTTTATAATATTCAGTGCTAAATTATGGGTAAATGAACGCAACACCAGTGGCGTGTGGTGAAATGTTGCAAGGTAAGCTGGTTCTTGCTCAGTGCTGTACACACTCGGCGCACGCAGCAGGAACCAGTGACCAGAGTGGACTCGGGGGAAACTGAATATACTGCGGCCACTCACGAGAGAGCGGCGAAGCACCCATTACACACGTGCTGTGACGTCAAATGCACTACTACCTTTAAGTCGCCAATGTGTAAACTAGCAAACGATTAGGTATAGCACAGAGCAAAACACAACTTACCTCTGCAAACAGCTCACCACACGCTGCTGCACAACACTAAACCTGGTGAATGAATTCGGGGATGAAATATATTAATTTTCGTCTACATACGGTGCACGCTCATCCGTAGCTCACAGGAATTCAAACACACAGGACGTGTTCCAATTCACCGAGAGAGTACTCTCTCTCTCTCTCTCTCTCTCTCTCTCTCTCTCTCTCTCTCTCTCTCACTCTCTCTCTCACTCACTCTTGACGTCACAGAGATTCCTCTCTGCTGTCCCTGCTCCGAGGAGAGAGGACTGGAGGGAGAGTAAACGACTATGTACACTCGGTGCTCACTCTCGCGCCCTCTCTGGCAGGCATGTTATTTTCAAGTCTAACCTTAAATATCCAGACTGTTTTTAAAGCAATGTAAGAAATATTTTATCGGCTTAACTTAATCATTGCGATTGTGAAAAGTGTAGAAACAACACTATTCCGTTTTATATGGAACATAACAAATTATTATGTTATTATGTTCACGTTTCATTTAGGTCAATTGTTTGCATATTATTGAATACTGTGATTGCACATAATAATTATGTTTTTAAGCATGCAAAAATCTAACAAATTAAAATGAGTTACTATTTCATAAAATACTGTACCTTTATTCGAGGAAAATGAAATTCCAGCAATATTTTATTCTTCACAATATATTGCTTGTTCAGCCAGAGAAATAATGCCCAAGGCTTACAGAGGGCATAAGTCTCAATTCACTAAAGTGGCAAGAATGTGCCAGAGTGAGAGTGGCGAATGAAAGTGGGCACACTTTCGAGTTGAGACAAGACCTTAGTTTCGCGTTTAAAATCAACGCCGTAGCACAGATAACATAACGATACAGAAGTCGAAAAGCCGCTCATCCCGCGAACTCCAGCTTCACACGCCAGCAAAATGGCGTCACTGGCAAACAACAAGCCAGAACGGGACTCACCAATCAGTGCCTGGTAAACATACTTGCCACCCGGCGGTTCAGCAAATAGGGAACGTTTCCCTGCATGTAGTAGCCAGCCAGACACGAAACTCGTTTTCAAAACCTCAAGTAGCCAATGAGAGTTTGGGTACACTCACAATTTAGTCTCTGTGTACAGTGTATACGAGGCTCCTTCATACTTTATGACTCAAACCTCTTATATTATAATTTTAAATGTCTTAAATTTTTTTGTTTTGTTTTCCCTTGTTCAAATAATTATTTACTGTGATTGTCTTTCCTTCAGTAATCCATAAAATAAATCTCAGTTTTATATGTTATATTGTAGTTTACTTTTATAAATAGTACAATTATATATATATGTCACATGTCATATGTTTTTGTGTATGCGTGTATGTGCAAAGAGAAATTGTGTAAGTTCACTATTCTAGTTATTTTTATTTGAAGTATGTTGCTTTTTTATATTTCATCTGAGCTTCTTTCTAAGTTTATAGTAGGCATTACGTTTTGTGACACTGTCTTATTTCTTTTTCTTTTTAAAAAATAAGTGTTATGTTTTATTTTGCAAAGTTATTCAGTGTAAGAGAAGGTGAAAATGCCTTAACTTCTCCACAAAAACAATACGTTTTGTTATTTTTATTATTGTTATTATTATCACATTTTTTTAAATTTTAGTTAAGGTAGCTATAGGTATCCTAGTCTTTGGAAAGAAGCAATTGTTATCAACTTTGTAGTCCTTCTGCAGACTTGTGATGTCATTTTGAAGTTCGGTGATTCTCCACACCCCTATCGGATAATCACCGTAAAGCGAGCACTTTTGAAAGTCCTGCTTAATATGTACTTGCATACAGATTTGTGTATTCTTCCACCAAATGTGCGATTACCATGTGTACGGTCCTGTTCTCTTCATTCATGTATCGGTCAAGGGTAATTGTGAAATTATTTGTAAAGTTAATATTTTTCAAATGGGTTAATCAAAAAGAGAAATAAACAAGATAAGAAGTATTATAGGCCAATATCTTTACTACGTAGTTTTTTTTATTTATATGTTATTTCATAGATATCTCAATTTTTATACAAAAATATTATTAGTAACTGCTAACATGGCTCTGTAAATGGAAAAAACAGCTTCTACAAATCTCTTTAATTTTGTCAATGGCCTTTATGGTAACATGACAACTCGGAATCAAATTGATGTTATCTTTTTTTATTTGCAAAAAGCTTTTCATACGGGCCAGCATAATTATTATAGTGGACAAATTGCAAGCATTAGGTTTAGGTAGATCCTTTATACATTGGTTTTATAATTATCTTATGGATAGAAAATTTGTAGTTCAGATAGAAATTTCTTTATCATCTAGTGTTTCGTCAGGTGTCCCACAAGGTGCTACTCTGTCCCCATTGCTTTCCAATATTTTTATTAATGATATAGTAACAGTCTTAGGACACTCTAATGCTTTATTATTTGTTGATGACCTTAAAATTTATAAAAATATTACATTTTTACATTACTGTAAGAAACTACAAAGTGATATTAATACTATAGTGACTTGGTCTAATGCAAGTGTTATGTCGTTAGACTTGGGAAAAAAAGTAGTTTATATGTATTTCACTAGGAAAACAAATCCTATTAACTATAAGTATTCTGTTAGCAATGTATTGATTAGAAATGTTGATTATGTTGGTGATCTTGGTGTTATATTATATTCCAAACTATATTTTCATTATCATGTTGATTATATGTTAATTCGTATTAGTAGGACTTTACGTTTAATTAAATGTATTACTTTTTCTTTCACTTCTTCTGATTCGTTACTTTGTTTATATTATTCATTAGTTAGATCTCAACTGGAATACTGCTCCGTCATTTGGAATTATTTAACAGCCTCTGATTCTAATACGATTGAAAATGTTCAAATAAACTGTTCAAACGTGTGTTTATCAGATTTTCTACAAACCTAAATTTCAATTATGAGACTGAATAATCAAGATTCAACTCTCAAACCCTAAAGTTTCGGAGAGAAATTTCTAATGCTCTATTTTTATTTAATGCTTCTCTAAGTTTTATATATTGTTCAGCTATAATGAATGGTATAGGTATAAGGATACCTATTTATAAACAAATAATAATGAACACCTTTGAAATTACTGCATCCAAAAATGATATTGTCAAAAGATGTGTGTCACATTATAGTAAATATTTACAGAATTTGATCCATTCAATGGCAAAAAAATAACTTTTTCACAGTTTTTCAAACATATTATTTCTTTCCAAAACTAATATAATGTTCGATATTTTTAGTGATGTATTCTGTAATGTTATTTTAAGTGTTTGATTTTAAGTGTTTTGTTTGCTTTTGTATGTCTGTTTTATGTTTTGTATTCTGTGATTTTCAAACTAATACTTACATGTAGAAAAAGCAATTGACTGCCTTGTTGCTGAAGATAATTATCTTCCTGCACTTTATTGTTATTGTAATATTGAATTTGAAAATAATATTGATAGGAATAATTTCCTACACGCTAATAACTACAAATATGGTGACTATTTACCATTATATAAATCTTTTAATATATTTGATTGAAATCCGATCTGTTATATGGATGATTTTAATGAAATGTTTGACTTTTTACCTTTAAATTCACAATTACTAATAAATCACTATGTACCTATGTTGAAAATTGTCAAAAGTAAATATCGTATTTGGTTTTCAAAAGATTTAATTTCTTTGTTTAAAAATAAGGGACATTTCTATAGATTATGAAAAAAAACTGATGAAAATTATTCTCGCTTCTCCCAATTTAGGAGACTAGTTGAAGGGAAAATCAAAGGTGATAAACTTAATTGGAAAGCTAATATAAATAATAATCTGAAACATAACCCAAAAAAATTCTGGAATTATGTAAAGCTAATGAAAAAAGGACACAAAAAAAATTATCTTGTTTCAAAGAATGGTATAATTCAAGATCATGTAGGAATTACTAATATGTTTGCTAAACACATTTCTGAAGTATATGTTAAAAACATTATTACTAACCATTTACAATGTCATAGTAATATTAATAACCTACAGATATCTTCTCCTTTAATTAAAGAAAGTATGGTCCTTTGGGGTATTAAAAAACTTAATAGTAGTAAATCTACTGGTATAGAAAACACACCTAATTTTATAATTAAAGGATGTTCTAAAATTTTAATACATGTATTAACAAATATTTTTAATTTACTTAATCTAGCAATACTTATCCTAGTCTTTGGAATCAAGCAATTGTTCTCCTGTTTTCAAAAAAGGAAATAAACAAGTTATGAACAATTATAGACCAATATCTTTACTATGTAGTTTCTCAAAAAAATTTTCATACGATAATTCATATATATCTATATTTTTATATAAAAAAAATTATTACAAATTGCTAACACGGCACTGTATATTGAAAAACAACTACTACGAATATTTTTAATTGTTTCAATGACCTACGTGGTAACATAACAACTAGGAATCATCTTGAGGTTATCTACTTTGAATTATAAAAACACTTTGATACGTGCCAGCACAATATTATAGTGGACAAATTGCAAGCATTGGGTTTACAGATCATGTGTACATTGGTTTTCTAATTATCTTAAGGTTAGAAAATTTGTAGTTAGAATAGAATTTCTTTATCATCTTCCTTTAGTGTTTCTTCAGGTGTCCCGCTAGGTGCTACTCTGTCCCCATTGCTTTTCAATATTTTTATTAATGATATTGTTGCAGTCTTAAGATACTCCAATGCTTTATTATTTGCTCACGACCTTAAAATTTATTTAAAAAAATACTTTTACATGACTGTGAGAAACTACAAAGTGATATTACTACTAGAGTGACTTGGTCTAATGTAAATACTATGTCCATAAACTTAGAAAAAATAGTTCAATTCTCTTTCATTAGGAAAACAAATCCTATTGAATATAAGTATTCTGTAAGCAAAATTTTGATCATAAATATTGATTATGTTCGTAATCTTGGTGTTATATTAGATTCCAAACTCTATTTTCATCATCATGATTATATGTTAATTAGTATTAGTAGGACTTTAGGTTTAATTAAATTTATTACTTTTTCCGCTTCTTATTCTGATTCATTATTTTCTTCATATTACTCATTAGATAAATCTCAACTCGAATACTACTCTGTCATTTGGAATTTTTTAACAGCCACTGATTCTATTATAATTGAAAAAAAAATTGTTAACACTTGTGTTTACCACATTTTCTACAAACCTTAGTTTTAATTGTGAGACTGAATTATCAAGATACAACTCTCAAACCCCTAAGTTTCGGAAATAGATTTCTGATGCTATATTTTTAGTTAATGCCTTTCTTAGTTTTATATATTGTTCAATCATAATGAATGGTGTAGGTCTAAAGATACCTAGTTATAAACAAAAAATAATGAATACCTATGAAAATACAGCATCCAAAAATGATATTGTTAAGAGATACGTGACACATTATAATAAATGCTTACCCAATTTTCATTCTCTCAATGGAAAAAAATATTAACTTTTTCAGAATTGCTCAAACATTTTATTACTTTGCATAACTAATATAATGTTCGATTTTTTTAATTAGTGTAATATGTGATGTGATTTTAGGAGTTAGTTTTGTGTGTTTTGTTTTTGTTTATATGTATATTTTATGTTTGTAATCTATGTTTAGGTTTATATATTATATATACACATGTGCTATCCAGTTATTGGTACTAACTGTTGAGGGGCACACTAAGTGCCAATAAATAAATAAACATTATTATTGTTACAAAAATCACCCTATGTATGGCGTACTAGGTCTTTTCCTAAAATTGCCAAGTATCAGAATCGTTTTATACTTACATTTAAAAGAAAGTTTCTTTGTAATTAAATTCAACTTTTATTCATATTTTATCTATCAAATAGAATATTATATTTATAATCGATATGAATTAAAATAGTGATAAAATCGGTGTATTATTAATGCCTAGTAAATAATAGTTCACATGGAAAATATTATTAATCTTAGTGCGCAGGAATGTGGTGCATTATCCCTCTGGTGTAATTTTCTGGACATAGTTAAATTCTGTTTGCGAAATGTGGAGGAACATCCTTGAAGTAGAACGTTAGCAGCATTTCCAGAAAGAAGGTAGTAACTATACTAATCTACTGTGTGTATGTGGAGATGTTTCTCACAGGTCACGTGGTTTGACGGGAAAACGTAACAGTGCACGGTTCGTGCTCACTGTGTTCGTGTCGAGTTTCACTACTTGGTTTCTGGCAATCAACGACCCTTTTCGGCTGCAGTCGTACCGAAGTCTGCTTCACGGTGCAATGTTCCGACTTCGAACATCATAGTATCTACGGAAGGTGGAGAGCGGATGTAGATTTTCGGTTTGGCAATCCGGGAGTGACCCGGCTGGGGACTAAACCCAGTTTGCCTTGGTGGGAGGAGAGCAGTTTAACTCCTCAGCCATCGCGGCCCCATAGTCGTTAGATAGTAGATTTTCGGTTTGGCAATCCGGGAGTGACCCGGCTGGGGACTAAACCCGGTTTGCCTTGGTGGGAGGGAGCAGTTTAACTCCTCAGCCATCGCGGCCCCATAGTCGTTAGATAGTAGATTTTCGGTTTGGCAATCCGGGAGTGACCCGGCTGGGGACTAAACCCGGTTTGCCTTGGTGGGAGGGGAGCAGTTTAACGCCTCATCCATCGCGGCCCCATAGTCGTTAGATAGTAGATTTTCGGTTTGGCAATCCGGGAGTGACCGGCTGGGACTAACCCGGTTTGCCTTGGTGGGAGGGGAGCAGTTTAACATCCTCAGCCATCGCGGCCCATAAGCGTAGATAGTAGATTTTCGGTTGGCAATCCGGGAGTGACCGGTTGGGGACTAAACCCGGTTTGCCTTGTGGAGGAGAGCAGTTTAAAGCTCATCCATCGCGGCCCATAGTCGTTAGATAGTAGATTTTCGGTTTGGCAATCCGGGAGTGCACGGCTGGGGACTAAACCCGGTTTGCCTTGGTGGGAGGGGAGCAGTTTAACTCCTCAGCCATCGCGGCCCCATAGTCGTTAGATAGTAGATTAGAGTTACCATCGACCATATCCATGCCTTTACAAAAATACTGGAGCAAATAACCAAGTGACCTTTTATACACGTGCAACGTGCATCGAAAAATAATAAACAATCAAATTTCCAATAATGCGTCACTATATCTAGTGATAGGTGATCTAAAGTAGTTTGATAAACGTAGATTTATTATTAAATAAAAATTGCAATCCATCGCAGAATTGAATGCCTTTATTATGTAGCCTGCATCGCGGAATATACAGTTCAGGGTGTTAAAAAATAATTTGTAAGTGTTAACGAAATATCTCAGAGTGTCCGAATTCTCGAAGCATAAACTAATGAAAAGAATTTAAACAAAGTGATATATTTCGATGTGGCTTCTTTTATTGGCTACATATTTGAATTAAGGAAACCATCACATACGATGTATATTTTTCGAATAAAAATTGTTGATTGTTTAACGAATAACAACGGCGAAAACTTGAAATCAGTGCATACGCAAAATATAATTGATTTAATTTAGAAAGTTTTATTATGTAGAATTTTATAATGAGAAACAGAACTCCCTTATTAATTTTAATAAAAACTCGCATCCTAGAATGTTTCTGTTAAAATATTTTGCTTTCGAAAATACTATATTTCTTCACGATAAATACAATCCAACATTATGGAGTAGTAGATTATATTATTTTGTTAATTGGGTTTATTATTTTGACACATTTACTAATTTTTTCGGTTTATATCCCTAATCTTTCAATTGCGATATATAGACTATATCGACTATTGCTGTACATGATAGTTACAAGCACAGAAATATATTTCCTGTTCACGAAAAAGTGAGCACTTTTGAAATCAGCCTTATAAAAAAGTCACTGCCCCTATCAGCATGTATTTCAACGGGCGCGCTGAGTGACAGGCACCTGGAAAAGTTGGTGACGACAAAGGGGAAGTAGTTCCGCATCTTAAAATCAAATAAAACATTTAGTTAACCATTTCTGATAACATGAATTGTTCCTTTCGGTTTCTGTTACTTTTTTAATATATCGAAGTGAAAAAAAAATAGCAGATTTATTAGATATTTAATTTTCAAATAATTTCACCGATTTACTTGACCGACGCATGAATAAAGTGATGAAGCCCTCGACTTAGTTAATCTTACATAAGGAGGAAGAATTCACAACGTGCATACAAGTGGATTTTTTAAAAAAAAGCTTTCAAAAGTGCTCGTTTTACCGTGAACATACTAGAATTACAATTCGTTTCGTTTTATATTTCGAGTATCCCCACCGTTAGCTGGTGTACGTCATTCTCCCTCCCGCCTGTATATTGTCTCCCTGGTTGACTGCAGCACGTGTGCGAGTTGCGGGTTGCCGGCCCAATCTTCTGCAGGGGCAGCGTGAAGCACGTTTGCAAGCCGCCCGAGTCACGCGGCGCCGCCTGACGTTATGAGCAAAGAGGCCACTGTAATTGTTTTCCCCCCCCCCCCCCCCTCTAAACATTTTCAACCCCCGTGGTAAGCTCGAAACTTCGCCAGCGACTCGAGGGAGAGGCTGCGGGAAGCGATTTCGGCGAGAAGGCTGTGGAAGCTGCGCCCGGGAAAAGGGAGAAAAAAAAAAAAAAAGTTCGGCGCCGCTCCGTTCTTCTGTAAATTAGGAATTCTTTCCACTTGCCTGCTGATGCAACCCATTTCAAGGATCTTTTACCAACATCGGGCCCGCCCGCAACCTTTATTTACTTCTTCTTCCCTTTCGCTCTCTTATCGTTCGTCTGTTTAGTTCTCCTCCCCCCCCCCCCCTCATTCCAGAGGTAGGTATCTATCTTCACTCAGGTTGACATGTCATCTCTTCCTCTATCACGCCACACAGTCGGAGTTTTAGCAATGGAGATGTGGACTTTGAAAATGTCCAGGTTATTTTAGTGAGTTCTAATGTCTCTTCTGATATACGATTGTCCGTAATACAATATTTTAATAATTTAATATCTTTCCCCTAAAAAGTTATTACAAGTGGCTAATTCTTTAAACTTTTACAAAATAACGAAAAATACATTTCATTTATCATTATTTTAATACGCTCTAAAAATATTGTCTCATTTGCACGAATGTTAACAAATAAAATAAGTAATAAACAATTAATGCACTTTTTAACGCGAATATATTATCATCCAATTTACTGAACTTAATTAAAGAAGAAACCTCTCCTCTGATTAAAATAAAAGCATTTACACGCACCTCATCCTCCCCTCGCTTTACACAAGGCCATTATTTGATTGCGTCAAATTAGTTTTCTTTCACTGCTTGAGTGTTTGACTAATCGTTTACCAATAAAGATTAATAATTCGTTCAGTTTCAGTTCGCCTTAAAAATTGTCGTATTTTATCCCAAACGAGGGTTCTCTCTCTCTCTCTCTCTCTTTCTCTCTCTCTCTGGAATAATGATGCATATGAGGTCAAAAGTTAGATTGAGTAGAGGTCGTGTTCTCTGCCAGTGTGTTTCATTTGGCAACTTCGCCAATTCAGCTCGGCGTATTGCAGCCACGTGCTTGTGGGATATGGCTGTGTCTCGGGGGAAATAGACATTGGCATCTAGGGAGCTTTCCGTAACGGAACCTCGTGGACGGTTATTTTCATTGGCGTTTATACTTCTGTAATCGAAGCACTTCCTCAGTTTGATTGAATAACATTAACGACTTTTTAAAGTCTGTTCACGAAAAAGTGAGCCCTTTAGAAATGAACCTTAGAAAAAAAAAGTCACTGCCACTGCATGCATATATTTTAATAGGCGCACTGAGTGACATTCACCCAGCAAAGTTGGTAAGCATGGATGGAAATTAGTTCCATATCTTAAAGTCAAATAAAAAGTGTTAGGTAACCATTTTTGATAACTTAAAATTAATTCTTTCACTTTCTGTTTTTTTTATCGCATCGAAGTGGCAAAATGAGCAGATTTGTAAAGTACCTCTTCTTTGGTACTGAAAATTTGCAAATTTTTATACGTGTGGGCAACTTATTTTTCTTGACTAGAGAAATATGCTGGCTACACTTAAATATCTTACGTGCACGTTTCATTAGTGACAGCGTTTCTGCGAGAAAACATTTTGGTTCATTTATGGGCCAAACAGAATGATATAACTCTTGAACTGGGCGTCTTTGATTCGCAGGATGGCATATAAAAGGCTTATGACATAAGACATTCAGTTCTGATTTGATCTGAGCAGAACAGTTTTTTGATACAACTAGATAGGAATTGTTTTCGCTAAAATTGTGTGTTCCTAATCACATGTTCTCGCCCGTCCGTGCTGTACGTCATCTTGTAGAATGTATATTAGGAAGATACCGACCGTTCCTTTTTTTTTTAAATTAGCGAGGCATAGTGGGTCCAATACGTTACTGTACTGTGGACTAAAGAAGATTAAGTTAAATTCAGTGATTGGTTGTGTGATTTTCTGTCAAATGTTGGTAGGACAGATGCCGTGATTCCATTGAAATATTTTTCACCTATATTTACTCTGCAGTTCTAAAGTTAATTAGAAGTGTCTTGAATATTTACATAATGTCACTGCTCTGTTTAGGACATCGTCGTGCTTTAACTGCAAAGTTCGATTGATTACTGTCAGTAGCTACTTGCTACAGCCTTAGTAATGTCTAGAGACCCGAGAAATTCGCGAGTGCAATGCCTGCAGGCTAGACTTCGCAGTCTTATATACTCTCATTCAGATATCAACTGTTTATTTATAGGTTTGTAAATGTGGTAGTAATAGGTGATGATTGGGCGGAAAATTTATTGCATGTTTGTGATTGGCTCATTTATCTCCAGGAGGTGTCAACAATATGTCGACCAATTACAAAAGTAACATGAACGTACATATGTGCGAATTCCAACTTGTCTAGAAATGAATCCACGAAACTCTCGGCTCTCTAATAATTAAACAGCTCTACCGTATACAGTTTGCGTGCTATTCAGTCGATTTTTCTGTGATTTTACCGTTGGTGGCCAATAAAGCCCTTCCTAATCGTCACTGTCTATACTAATGTTCAAGGATACCTGTTTTTCACGATAAGATTATACGGCTATACTCCAGTCACAGTTAATGCCAACTTTTCTGGAGCCCTGCTCAAGTTCTACTTCCAGGATATTTCTCCTCCTCGTGCAAACAAAGCTTAACCAAGTCTAGTGAATTACACCAACGGGGCAATGGACCGTATTCGTGCGCGCTCAGTGTAATATTATTTTGCATAAGAACTATTTCTTACTAGTTTTTACCAACCCACCTATTTTCTCCCTGTATTTATGCATCCGAACTAAAAATAAAATATTTTTATTTATACGTACAATGTATATAAACATTTATTTTAACCGAAAATAACGTACTGTTATGTTAATAGAAGTATAAAATGTTTATGATATGTGGCATATTTGAGAAATAATCAAGCACTTCACACATGGGGTAATTTTTCAAATGTTTGATTCAAAAAGTTAGAATAAACCGTGAATAGACAATAGCTTTACTCCAAAACACTTTAGTTCAGAACCAGTATCGCGGTTGGATGATTTTAAATCGCACGCACCTTAGGTGTCTGCCCGCGAATCACAGACGTGCAATATCGGAGTTACCTAATGCTGGTCGGCCAATGAAGTGAGAACCTGTCTTCTCACAGAGACACGACGCCAAGAAGAAAATTATACTGCTGGTATGCCCGGAGAATGAGCAGAAATATTTTCGCGAAAAATTGGAGGCCCTTCCAATGTTTTAAAACCGGTGCAATATTTCAAATTAAATATTTTTTGAGGAAAGATGTGAAAGTCGGTGTATTGTAGGAAATGCATAGGTTTGGTTATTGAAATATAAATGTGGGCGTTGAAAAGTGTTAGAACCAGAAAAAACTGATGTAAGAAGGAATTTATTCTTATTAAAACAGTGTTTTAAATTATATACTCTATTAGAAGTTTCTTCACCCTTTTTGAATTAAACCTTTAAAAAATCTCCCCATGTATGACGTGTTTAGTTATTTCCTAAATACGCCCTGTATCACAAGCATCTCATACTTGTGTTCATACAAGTTACTTTCTTTTTCTGTTAAATTGAAATGTTTTTCATATTTTATGTATAAATTTAAATGCTTCATTTATAAATAATATTAATGAATGACATTGAGAAGACTTGTGCATTGGCAGCGCCTGGCGAGAAATAGTTCTTATTCAAAACACTGTTACAACTGAGTGAGCACGAATTTCAAGCGTTGTCCTTTTGGTGTGATTTTCTGGAGTTAGTTAAGCTTAGTTTTCACGAGGCGGAGGAATACCTAGGAAGTAGAACTTTAGAAGGACTTCAGAAGTAACCGTCAATGGGTTACAGAGATAATGCTGCAACTTTTCTGAACAGATTGCTTTATTAAAATCTTATAGCCTCCACTTAAATTACTGAGGAAACAGGACACGTGCTAAACTTGTTTATGATATTTTCCATCACTGCGCTATGCTTCCTTATGGCCGTACGAACACTTGCGGCGTTTAAAAATGTTTACAAGTGAGGTCCTTCAACCCTCCAGAGCGTGTTGTACATTGAACAATAGTTAGGAAGAGGAAATTTTCGTGAATTCACATGTTTTTAAAACTCTACTGGGTTTTTAACACAAATTATCCTTGCATTTTCCATTAAATCAATCCTCGCGTTTACAGAACAATTTTAGTTTTGAGTTACGTCGTAGTTATTTACGCGGAAAAGAAGTTGCTATCGAGTATATTTTCATAAATATTATGAGCAAGGAATACTCAGTTTGTTAAAAGTATTGTTAAAACGGCATGTCGCACGTGTGAACTTTAAAACGTTAAATTTACGACCCCTGAGTACTTTAGGGTTAAAAGTTCTTTTTTTGTTTTTTTTTTTCGTGCGTGTTTTGCCCGCTACATTCATCAATATTCTTTATCGTTTCGTTAATGGATGTTTGCTCTGGAGGAAAAACAAATACGCATGGTTCGCAAATATGCTTGCTTCATAGCGGTTTTAAATGCTCAAAGGCAATGCGCTTTTTTTTTTTTTTACAACGGTCCCCCAGCATTTTATTTTCCCGCACACGCGCTGGAAACGTTTAATTTCCCAATCACGAGTTGGGGTGGGAGGGTGACGAAATTTGAAGCGCAGCTGAACGAAGTAATCACGACATGGAATGCCAAGAGTAAACACCACAACCCTTTGCTGTTTTTTTTTTAATAGCTTTCAATCTCTCCTTCTCTCTTGCTTCTCTCTCTCTCTCTTTCTCTCTTGGTTCTCTCTCTCTCTCCCTTTCTCTCATATCTACACGCGAACACAGAAATATCCTTGCTTTGTGGTGTAAAGACTCGTTTATAAACAAACCTTTCTACTCGATAAATAGGGCCACCTGTTTTTTCGCAAAAAAATATTTCACGACTACTTGTACTCAAAAACACTAGCGCTCAGATCAACTTTCGTGACTGGATAATTTTAACTATCGCGCATTCCGGGTGTCTGCCAGAGAGTTACGGACACCCAGTGTTGGACTTGCCTAGTTCTGATTGGCCCAATCAGGTAAGGAACTGTCTACCTGAAAACATACGTGGCCAATAATCATAGGAAAAATTCACGTATGCCATAGGACATTGACACTTTGACGTGAACAGGCATTAACAAGACAACCAAGACAAGCTAGAAGTGAGTTACTAATATCCACCACTGCAGGAACAAAGGTTCTATCGGTCTCTGTGTTCCCACTCACTACCGTTCTAAGGCTAAAATAAAACATATTTGTTGACTATTACCCCAAATGAGAGGGCTTCTTCACATTTTTCCGTGAACAGTCTATACCTACAGGTAAGATAATCGGTCATTGAGCTCGGCAGTGTGCCGTACAGACCAAAACTTATATATATATATATATATATATATATATATATATATATATAAGTTTTGGTCTGTATATATATATATATATATATATATATATATATATATATATTATATATATATATATATAAGTTTTGGTCTGTACGGCACACTGCCGAGCTCAATGACCGATTATCTTACCTGTAGGTATAGACTGTTCACGGAAAAATGTGAAGAAGCCCTCTCATTTGGGGTAATAGTCAACAAATATGTTTTATTTTAGCCTTAGAACGGTAGTGAGTGGGAACACAGAGACCGATAGAACCTTTGTTCCTGCAGTGGTGGATATTAGTAACTCACTTCTAGCTTGTCTTGGTTGTCTTGTTAATATATATATATATATATATATATATATATATATATATATATATATATATATATATATATATATATATACATACATATATATATATATATACACATATATATATACGCGTCCGTAATGTACGCAGATGTGTACGCTGGTTCTGTATGTGTTAAGACATGTAACTACTTTACGTCCGTTGCTGCCAACTTTACTGGACTCACGCCAGTCAACGTGCCTGTTATAATATACGCAGGTAGCGGCAGTGACATTTTTCAAAGGTTGTTCCGAAACTGCTCAGTTGACTGTGAAGGTCACAGACTGGCCAGTGTTGGTGGCCAGTGATACCATTTTTGTAGACTGCAGTTCGAGTTAAAAGTGAGTGTTACGTTTGTATTATTCAGAATTCTTTAGTCAAACATTACTTTATAAATTTTTTGTTTAAAGGTTTTTTGACACATTTAGGTCTGCGCACAATTCTTGGCACTTAAGACAAATTATAAGTGTCACCTATATCCCCTACTGAAAGAACACAGGTTCTGTTGGCGTCTGTGTTAGAACTCACCATAGTCCCATTGATCCATACCACGCCGGACGCTCTACAGCGTTCATTATTGACCAATCATCAACCAATGGAGAGCCGAATTGATAATAACCCAGTCAAATGTTCTTTATCCTCTAACATGCCCGTTTGAGCGGCTATAAAAAAAATAATTTCTAGCTTTAGCATTATAATTGTAACTGCGCTGTGGTGTACTTGTGAGGTCATGTTAAACACTAGCCGAAAAAAGATTGCGCATCCACGCGAGTTTAGTTTTGAGCAACAAAGAAGTTTTCAAATTAGCTTTGCTTGAGCTACACTCGAGCATAAACTACAAAGTGATAAACATTCTCCGACATCTGACTTCTCAACAAATTTTCGTGAGTTTTTTTTTTTTTGTACGGCACAATCTAATACTTCCAGACCCGCATGCATTAATGTATGGCTTAAGGTGATACGACGATGCGTAGTAATCCGTGCAGTAGTTCGCTGATTCTGAGCTTGCACTACTGCCGCGGACAGGGAGTTTCTCGCTTGGAGCTTTGTAAAGTTGGCATGAAACATTTACAAACCTCAGCTCTGGCCGAAGTTCACAAGACAGATCGCGAAGACGTTAATTCCTCGCTGTGTGCGATCTCGGTCCTATATCTCCTTCCTGTGTGACATGCATACGATTGTTTACACCGGGATTGACTTATCTACGTCTCTTCTTTCCGCAGGTAAACGTACCCCTAGGTAATTTTTTATCTCTAATCCTTTTGCTACTGACATGAAACATATCACACCACTTAAATTGTAACTTTCACAAAATTTTTCTAACATTTCCAAACATTAAACAATTACGATTAGATGGGCGCATAAGATTGTTACATTAAGTTTGAAATATATATTTTCTGAAAGCAAAAATTCGACCTTCAATTTGTTTGCAATTTGACTCCATGGAATTATTTTTCAATTTAAAGACGATTTTTTTTTGTTGTGTTGCCAACCTTACGTTCTGTTATCACTTCGGGCTGAACTACATTTGTCTGAGACCAACATTTCTCTCCAGTAGCCTGGAGTTTATTTTTTTATTTAATTATTTCGACTTTATTTATACTGGCGTAGTTAAGGCTTCAATGCCTTCTCTTACACTTAACCAGGTATAACTCAGTGTACACATACGTAAACATAAAGAACAAGAAAAATACTTACATTAACAAGAGGCGAAACAGAAATATGATAGCTCAAAAAGTAGTAAATATGAAGAAGATCAGTGGTTTCATATTATGTACATATCTTGAGCAGGATTAGAGACAAGGCAATGTTTAAAGAAACTAAAATTAAAATAGCACTATAATACTTATCTACTATAACACAAAATTTGTTTCATAATCCGCATTACCAATCATAAATATAAATTTATATAACCTATAAAGTATCTAAGAGGAAAACAACATATTGAATCTCAGCTCATTAAAATAATAAAACAGATCTATAATAATAATAACTTACATATAATGAATATTGAATGCAGTAGCACATTAAGGCCAGGCTTCACCATGCATTGGCGTATAGGGAATCAAAGGCTAAATTCCGACAAAGATCTCTCAGTCGTTTTTTGTGATAGTATTTTCAAATTACGTTTTTTTGTTTATGATTTAACACATCTGCATTTGTAAATCATTCAAATATTCATTTTTTATATTTTAAATGCACTTTTTAATTATTTATAAAATGTCTCAATTTTATAAACAACGAAAACGGACATATGAAATTTAAAAATTTAAATTTGGAAAGTTTACAAATCTAGATGAGTTCAATCTACAACAAAAAATCCGTAGTTGAAAATACTTCCAGAAAGAAACAACTGTGAGATCCTTGTTCGAGTTTAGCCTTTGATTACCTATACGCCCATGCATGGTGAAGCTTGGCCTTAAAATAAATTGACGAATGGACAGCACCAATTTAGTCATTGACGCGCCTTTTGATGTGCATTGCAGTCTGAGACAGCTATTTATCTTCTCGTGCAATTATATTTTCTTTGTCCTTCATCCACCGACGATCCTCTCGCCACACGGAGATCATCGGGAGGTGGTCGTACTTGAACGAAGTCTTCCCTCGTACCCTGCCACACCCTCCCCAGTATTCTCGACGATCCAGCCAAGACAATGTGCTCTCGGACTCTCTTTTCATAAGTGACGAATGGTCGCGGTGGTCGAAAACGGGTTTCCAAGGTCCTCTTCCCGATCCCGCTAGCACTGGTGGCTCAGCTTCCCTCAAGGACAATGGTGTCGTGTCCTTTCAGCCTCGCCCTTTTGTCACCGAGATATACTGGATGGCCTCTTCAGAGCCATCTCGCTTTTTACGTCTCCTCCCCACTCGACTTCCAATTATATCCCTCGTGATTTATAGCTAGGGATGGGAGAAATTCGCGAGTTCAATGACCTGTAGGCTAGACTCCACAGTCATATGTATACTCGAGTCTCAGATGTTTGTTGTTGATTGGCTGCTGCCCCATAGAGTAGCCAGTGTTACTTCACACCTGGCAGTATAGCACTAGCTACTTGCTTCCTTGCAAGTCTGCTATTGGCTCAGAGTCATCCCGGGCGTGTCTAATAAACTGCGATCCAATTGCAAAGTCAGCTTCAGTGTACATTTGTTTTAAGTCTATCTTGTCTTGAAATGAACTCGCGAAATGTTCCTATCCCTATTTATAGGTTTGTGCAAAATCTGGTTGTCCGTAGAGTTTCTTTCTTTTTGCGCAGCCCGTCATTATGGACAGAACTGTCACTGTGCTCTTCGTTGGTAGAAGCTATTTAGGGTAAAGTTAGCACTTTTTAAGGCCCTTCTGACTGGCATTAATCCCTAATTACTAATTAATAATTATCCATAATTAATAATCCCTAATTAATAATTATATATATATAATTTATTACAGCTTCAGACATTAAATTTGGGAGTGATGAAAGGTATACACTGCGTTTGTTTGTCACAACGCAATGCTAAAATTATAAAGTGATAGGAATATAGAAATCTGCCAAAAGGACAAAATTCAGCAAGGCCTTAAAAAGTGCCCAATTTAACGTGAACAGCCTGATGTGAAAGTCTGGTGTTTTCCTGTTTGGGCAAGGAAGATTCGTTTCCCAGAACGTTCGGCCTGCCACTAATGCTGCCAAAGACTGTTCACGATAACGAGAGCACTCTTGAAATCAACCTTAGAAAAAATTCACTGCGTCTGCCTTCGTATATTTTAACGGGCGCACCAAGTGACGTGCGCCCAGTAAAGTTGGTAACGATGGATGGAAAGTAGTTCCATATCTTAACGTCGAATAAAAAGTGTGAGGTAACCATTTGTGATAACTATGTTACTTTTTTCGCTTTCTGTTATTTTTAATGCATCGAAATGGAAAATTTACGAGATTTGTGACATATTTACTTTACCAATAATTCCACAGTTCCATTTGACCGGCGCAAGAATAAGGTTATGAGACACATGACAATGATAATTTTATATAATGCGCAAAATACACAAAGTGCATACAAGTAGATTCAAGCAGGACCTTCAAAAGTGCTCATTTTTCCGTGAACAGCCTATAGCAGTTTTTTCACACTTTTTGATACAGCCATGTAAAAAATCACACAATGTACGGCCTCTTTGGTTGTTTACTTAGTATTCAACGTGTGACAAGCGTTTTATACTTCTGTTTACATAAAAGTATCTCATTTTTGGTTAACTTGAACTGTTTGATATATTTCACTTATTAATTGTAATATTTCATTTACAATTAATGTGAATAGAAACTGGGAGAAAAAAAAGGTGTGAAGTAAATGCCTAGCGACTTGCGAAATTCGCGTTACTTATTGGCGCCAAGCTAACAATCGTGCTACTGTATATACTCGAGCCGGTGGTGTTTCTCCATTGGCTGCTGCCTGGTGTTAAGTCACTCCCTTTCTGAGTGAACTGCAGGTGATCGGGACACGCAATTTTGAAGTGTGCATTTATTGGCGCCAAGCTAACATTCGTGCTACTGTACATACTCGAGCCGGCGGTGTTTCTCCATTGGCTGCTGCCTGGTGTTAAGTCACTCCCTTTCTGAGTGAACTGCAGATGATCGGGACACGCAATTTTGAAGTGTGCATTTATTAACGCCAAGCTAACATTCGTACTACTGTATATACTCGAGCCGGCGGTGTTTCTCCATTGGCTGCTGCCTGGTGTTAAGTCACTCCCTTTCTGAGTGAACTGCAGATGATCGGGACACGCAATTTTGAAGTGTGCATTTATTAACGCCAAGCTAACATTCGTACTACTGTATATACTCGAGCCGGTGGTGTTTCTCCATTGGCTGCTGCTGGTGTTAAGTCACTCCTTTCTGAGTGAACTGCAGGTGATCGGGACACGCAATTTTGAAGTGTGCATTTATTGGCGCAGAGTTAACCGGCTCAATGACAAACATACTGCAAAGTGAAAGCGTTTTAAATTTTACATGTCATCAAATAACAACGCGAATTTCGCAGGTCTCTAGTAATGCCTAGTATGAAATAGTTCTTATTCAGAACATTACTACACCTAGTGTCGAGGAATGTAGTGTGTTGTCCCTTTCATGTGATTCTCGAGACTCTGTTCAGCTTTGTCGTCATCAGGCGGAGGGCTTCAGAAATGTCGGAAGTAGCCAATGAATGGACTGTACTGTCGTGGTTACTGCTTTATATTATAGACGCTGATCGTTCTATCCGTCCAGACCCAATGTCCGTGCTCGAGGGTTTGTTGCACACTCAGGACATTTACGGTCGACGCTTTACACGACAAGGGAATCGGTAGCCAGATTGTTTAGTGTCTTCTCTGCGCATGATCTGATTTGTAGAAGTTTCTGCATATATAGTTTGTGTGTTAAGTGTGAATATGAAAGGGTGCATGCACGTTTGCAGTGTTTAACTTTTCTTCGTTCGTACCACACTGTAAAAAATGTCTTTATATATACTTTATATATACATATATATGGCGGAATTTTTTTTTTTGCGTAAATGCGCAGTAAATATACGGAAACTCAATCCGTAATGTGGAGAAACGGAGCTAAGTGCGTAAATACATCATACGGAAAACCTCCATATTTTCTGTAACTTCGGGTTTCGGGCACAAACAATGCCGAGTCTACACGAAACATTCTTCGCCACTGTAACCAGAAATGATAGTTTCTGCGGCAGTTAAGGTTATCCATGTCACTAAGACCTGTTCTTTCAAACATTAAAAAGTATCAACAGGCGTATGTAACACTTAGCAACACTTAAAATACACAAACTTTAATAGAAACTAAAAAAAAGATCTGTTTATTTATGTTAATGAGCTGAGATTCAATATGTAGTTTTCCTCTCAGATACTTAATAGGTTATGCACATTTATATTTATGATTGATAATGCGGATTATAAAACAAATTCAGGGTTACTGTAGACCAATATTACTGTGTTATTTTATTTTTAATTTCTTTGTAGATAGCCTTGTCTCTAGTCCACATAATGGAAATTTAATAAAATAGACATTAAAAAGTATTTAATCAAGAAGTACAGAAAACTAACTAGGTAATTAACGGAGAAGTTCCGTAAGTTTTACGGAAAGTCCGTTTCTGAAAATCACTGTGTCCATAACTTTACGGAGAGTTTACGGACATCTCTGGATAAATTTTTTCCAGCAGTTTTCCGTAAAATGAAGGAATTTTTTTTTTTTATCAGTGCGGAGTAAGCTGCTCGGAGGTTGTGAATCCATCTCAACAGACAAGAATATTACGCGGAACGAAATGCACGAAAGTAGAATTGTTCCGGCTGAAACAGTAGGTACACTAGGGTAACCTTACTTTGAGCGGACTGTGTATTCGCGGGTCGACGCCATACACCGCCGAGTAAATGGGATAGAGGTAACGCGAGCGGACGTGTGAACGAGGGCCGGGAATATATTTGCGACTGAATGCGCCTGGAGGTGATCCGTCAATCCGCCGCTGACAGATAGCGTGTCGGATTACATCCGACCGACTCCCTTCCTCCCCCACCCGTTTCCATAGAGCTCCTCGTCTCTCGCTTCACACTTGGGGGGAGGGGGGTGCGTAATTTACATCCCGTCGTGGTGGGTGTCATTTCCTTGCACCCAGTACGAATACACTCCTATAATCCATTCACCGTTTCTTCCAACATTTCTTAAGCCCTGCTAAAGTTCTACTTCCAGGATATTCCTCCGCCTGCCTTTTATGCAAACCTAGATTAACCAAGCCTATAGCATATTCACGTTTGAAAAATCACCACATGTATGGCGTATTTAGTTATTTCCTAAACATGGCTCATATAACAAGCGTTATATACTTCTGTTCATAAACGTAGCCTCTTTTTGGTTAAATTCAAATGTTATTTATAATTAATCTATAAATTAAAATGCTTCATTTCTAAATAATATGAATAAAAACAGTGAGAAAATACGTGTGTTGGTAACGCCTAGTAAGAGATAGTGAGTGAAGATATTTGGACAGCTCTTAACAATGCGGTCTTGCGAGTCGATGAGGGTGATTTAGGTGATTATGGAGCAGTGCCGGAATGAAAGGGGCCGGGGAGACGGGAGATCCCCGAGAAAACCCACCGACCAACGGCACCGGCGAGCACGATTCCCACATGCGAAAATCCGGAATGAGCTGGCTGGGGATTGAACCCGGATCGCCTTGGTGGGGAGGCGCGCAGGCTATCAGTAAGAAATAGTTCTCGTGCGAAATGTTATTACACGCACGAGTGCGGTGCGTTGTCCTCTGGTGTGATTTCCCAGGCTTGTTTGAACTTAATTTCCTTGAGGCGGAGGAATATTCCGGAAGTAGAACTTCAGCAGGGCTTCAGAAAAGTGTGAAGTAACTGTGAATGGATAATAGAAAATTCCGCGAAAGGGACGGCTGCATACCACATTCGTGCTCGCTCACTGTAAGGATGTTTTGCATGAGAATTATTTCTTACTAGGCATTGCAAAAAAACACAAATTCTCTCACTGTTTATATTCATAAATGAAACATCACATTGTATGGATAAAATATAATTAAAAGTTCAATTTAACCCAAAAATAACATACTTTAATGTTAATACAAGTATACAATGCTTGTGATACATTGCACATTTAGGAATCAAATACATGTGTCATGCATGGGGTGATTTTTCAAAGGTTTGGTTACAAAAAGCGTGTAGAAACCATGCATAGATTATACACCTACGGTATCTGCAAAAATATAGTCTACTCGCGGGTTCCTTCGCACTTTTTTAATCAAACCTTTAAAAAAAATCACTCCTCGGCGATGTGTTTTCTTGTTTCCTAACCAGATAGAAAATAATTATGTTGGTAATGCCTTATAATAAATAATTATGTTGGTAATGCCTTATAATAAATATTTATGTTGGTAATGCCTTATAATAAATAGTTATGTTGGTAATGCCTTATAATAAATAGTTATGTTGGTAATGCCTTATAATAAATAGTTATGTTGGTAATGCCTTATAATAAATAGTTATGTTGGTAATGCCTTATAATAAATAGTTATGTTGGTAATGCCTTATAATAAATAGTTATCATGCAAAATTGTATTAATAATGTGCACATAAATACGGTAAGTTGTCCCTTTCTTGCATTTTTTAGACTAAGTTAAGCTTTGTTTGCACGAGGTGGAGAAATATTCTGAAAAATAAATTTAGCAGCGTTTCAGAAAATGTGTTGAAGTAATCATGGATGGACTGCATCCACATGTTTGTGCATAACGCAGTCAAGTCTAGCCTAAATGACACTGAAATCACGAATTTATTTATTGCCTGTATTTATAGATAAATAAAAGGAATAACCTGAGCACTTTAGTCGATCCACGTCTGCAACTGACTCAGTAGCAGATGGTGAACTATCAAGGGGGAAGGACCCCACGCATTTTGGAATTTATTACATATCATAATGATGACACTTCATAACCAGATGTTGAAAATCAAAGCTTGACATGGCACTGAGGGCTATTTGACATAATTTTTAAAATAAGCATGGTTTCGGTTATATTCTTGTTATTACATATATGAGAAAAATGATTAAATAATGAGGGAACATTTGACTGCGGTTACAGACATGAAACGAATCATGCGAGAAAAATAAGCTATATATCGAAATAAGCATTAAGTTGTTCCCTGCACCTTGACAAGTTCGATTTCTATATATTGAATCTATGTATTAAGTTATGGGGATTTAAAATAAAATACAATATGGCGGGTATATACCGCCTTGGCGCTAGAAATGCATTGCAGCGTGTATGGAAAATACGTTTTTGACTAAACTATGAAACGTGCCCCCATCAGAATTACGTATGGATAGAAAATAAATCCTGCACGATAACGGAGTTGTATTCTTAAGAGATTACGCATATCGGAAGAATTACTTTCATATCGTTAACCCGTTAAGTTCCCGTGAACATAATCAAGGACATTTTGCACTTGAAGGATATTTCTTTGTCGGCCCTGTATACAACAAAGAAACGAGTGGCCTGTATTTTGAGCGTCGTCCTTCCAAGCAATGTGATTTGTTTAAGTTTCCGCATCTCTCACAGGTTAATGGTTAATGCCGACATCAGCAGCATGTTGCGAGAGGTACACCACACACAGGTACAGCATCCAGCAAATAAATTAACGATTAACACACTTGAGCTGGTATATTAATTCGGACCTGAATGGGTTAAACTATATCCGAAAACAGCGTTTGGAGAGTGCTGCACCTCAAAATATACAAACTAGATACACTCGAAAGTACGATAGACATGAGTAGTAGGGGCGCACGGGTCCTGGCCCACTACTGGAATGACATAGGGATGGAGTGATCTAAAAATTGATTAATCCTTAGTCCGATACATCGGATTACCAACAAAATAAATTCACTTAAGATTGTGAAATCAGTTAATCCGAAATTCTATTTGTAAATCCCTCCATGTAATTTCTAGAAGTGGACTAGGACCCGTCCGCCCCTACTACTGGCATACATTGTACTTTGCTATAGAGTCGCGTCCAATATACTTATATATGAGGTGACTGATCGAAGCCACGTTCTGGCGACTCTGGCGGCAAGAATGCACGGCAGTTGAAGGTCTTGTACGTAGAGGCGATACCGCTCTACAATACGCCGGTCGGCAACGCCCGTAGAGCTTCATCAAGTTTTGCCTCGCTCAGAAACACGCCCCTCACCCGGCGTTCACCTGAAGGCAGATTCCCACCGGCCATTTTGGATTTATGCAATTTTGACATACTCTGTTTTTTTTAACCACAGAGCACAGAGCATTGCCTAGGGCATTGTCTAAGGTCAGTATTTCTTGACTACTGTTTATATCGTCGCCTTTGTAATCGTTTGCAAGTAATAACCTCGCGTTTCGCCTCGACAGTTAACAGCCAAATGTATAAATGTAGCGAAGCTGTTATTTAGGATATGTTGTGCGGGATATTTCAATACGCCTTCAGAAATATAAGCTTTGGCGAAAAATCGATAAATCCAAGATGGCGGTTGGGAATCCGCCTTAACGTGGCCGCTTGGTTGAAGTAATTTCGCACGTTTGAGGGCTAAAAGCGTGGGATCGCTAGGGCGACCGATACATGCGCGTCAACGCTCTCATCGCCTCTACGCGCAAAGTACAGAACTGGCATGCAGTCTTGCCGTCGATAACGTGCATCTATGAGACTTTCAACGGTGACCGTATCATTTAATACTATAAATATATAATTTAATAATAATAAATAAAGGTTTGATGCACGTCGCTGTTGAAAGTGAAAACTGCTGGACCGTGTTTCATACAGTTACATGTCTACAAGTTAAATATTACAAGTTACAAGTACACGCTAAGAAATTATTCGGAAATTTACCTTACCAGTGTATATGCGTAGTGATCACGCAGGAATGATAACGTTTTCCCCCTATACATTAATTGTAGTGTTTTTAGATTTGCTTACGAAACAGTCAAATCCATAGGGAAGATCCCAACTCTGTATAGTAGCGCTGCTAAACATGCCAATATCTGCAGCTTGATTTGTGGTGTTATTGCCATACAGCGCATTGGTTAAAAACATTGCAGTTTAGGAAGTTAACCAGAATATTTTTTACAGTGTATAACCTATAGAAGTCAAGTTTCTAAGCGTTGCCGAAGGAAAACTTTCAACTAGTAAAAATCGCATATCTTGTATTAATTTTACTAGTAGAATTTCAGTATTGTTTATTTTATGCAGTTTTTGTCATGTGTTTGTTTTGGGTATGTTCGTTCGTTGGTGCATTTTTTTTTTTTTGTTAGAAGGATTTTTATGTTTTAAAATGAGTGCGACAATTAAAGCGGAGAATAAAATTAAACTCTGTATCTAAACTTTTTATAGTTGGTTTGGCAATAGCGATTGGTTTCGCGTCCTGAAGAAGGTAATATTTCAACTAGTATTACTTCAACTCTTAAAGAACTCTTGTGTTATACCTATTGATAGCAAAACTGAACATTCTTTGTCTTCTGCAGACCGGAAAATTCATTTTGTGTACCCCTTTAGAATGAGTAAAGAATAATGAACATGAATATAACTAATATATGTATAATTATAAGAAATATTGTGATATTAGTTATAAATAATAACACTTCTTTATAAATAACTCCCAATTACTCGTCCATTTATACTTGTAAATATGTACCTGTATTATTTCACGTGTAGAAAACAATTTTGACTTTTATCTTTATGATAGAGGAATTGCCATTTTTTTTTTTTACAAGTTACATGCAATTTCCCTTGTAACTTGTATACTTGTAGGTTTTCGAAACAAGCCCCGTTCGTTGAGACAGCAGTGAAATATCCAATATCTGATGCTCTAGAAAACTGACGATTCTTTTTTTCCGGACACTACAGAGAATAAACTAATGGATGCAACACAGGACTACATAGTTAGCGGAGGCCCAGAAAATTAAATGCCCAAGGGCTAATTGTAAACATAACGAAATTTCGAAACTTATTTTTTATAACCTACGGGCAGTAGGTTGCGTGAAATTAACTTTTCACTACCGTTCGCAAAAAATTCAAACAGCTTCGACAAAGGCGCGGTATATCTAACTTGCCGTACAATCGGAAATCGAGATTGCGGTGTATCGCAAACAGTGGAGGCATCGAGAGTTTCAGCAAAATCGATATCAAAGCATCGATTGTCGATGATATTACAAATACCAAAAGAGAAGGAACGTTTTAAACAAGGGGGGGGGGGGGGGGGATTTTTTTTTTTTTCGTGTGTGTGTTTATAATCGAGAGCGTGTTGCGCGAAAAAAAAAATCCTTTATAATAAGCGCTGTACACATGATTCGAACACTAATATAGACAGTCTTCCCTCTGTTTTAACTGACCCGAGGCATTTTCTACTTTTGGGAACGGCCGGTAACAGTTTCCCCGAGTTTAAAACGCAGTAGCTGCGAGAAGAACGTGTCTCGACTTTTGAAAAAAGATTTCCACGCAGTGTAGGTGTCAATAATCTTTGTTGTTGCGCTCGGCTTTCATCGTGTGCCACATGTAAGTCACGCACTTGGCCAGTAAAGAGGGAAGCGAACTTTTTTTTTTTTTTTTTTTTTTTTTGATAAAATTTGTAAAGAGAAAATAGGACAGGTCTCCGACGAACTCTGGGAAGATAGCAGTCGTCGGACTAACAGTGCCCTCGGCGTCTCCCCTCCCCCCTCCCCCACCGAACACATTCTTAGATAGAGAGCGAGTACACGCCAATTCGCCAATAAGTGAGACAAAAATACTTCAGGCAAAATGACTTCTAGGCAAATTGACTGTCTCGTAGATTTATCAAGGGCTAGAAATTTAGGCAAAAGAACGTTAGGCGAAACTAAGCACTTCCCGGCGAGCGAGCGGGCACTAGTTTCGAAGTCGGGCAAGCCCCTTCTTTGTTATCCTTCTCGGTTCCCTCTGGCTCTTATTCTCTTTAAACTAAGGCCCCAAATAGTGCAACAATTATATATTAGTTTAATTATTTTTATTTATTGTAATTATCTTTAAAATATTTTTTTTTCCTTATTCTTAGTTTATCCCTAAACTACGTGTAACACTGACTCTAAGTGTAAGAAGAAAGGGATGTAGGTCTTAATACAAATAAAAGAATCTAATTGATTTTTAATTTATTCCCCCAGCTATTATTTACAGCATTAATCTATTCATTTCCGCTATTACAATTTTTATTTCTCAGTGAGCGCAATATTTAATGTAGGTATATTTCAACACTAATTAACATCCTTCTCAATATCTCTGGTTATAGTAAATTATCTCATACATATTAAAACACATTCAGTCTGTCTGTTGCCATCATTTGTACTTTCTTTCACTCGCGCGACCAGTCCAATAGTCCAACCTGCCAGTCGCACTCTTCACTGATCTGATGCTCGCAGTCGCAGACTTTCCTCCCGCTGGTCACTTCCGGCGCTACTCGTTTCTCTTCTCGCTCGTCGCCCAGACTCCCCATGCTAATATATTTCCCGCTCGGAGGCCCGTCGCACTATCATACTATCGCTGGCCTTTATCTGGAAGTTTCAACGCACCCCGAGTGACGCTGAGAAAAACCAGGGCAATAGTAATGACCAGGACATTCCTTCAGTGATATCTCAAAGATACCCGATACCCAATATCGGGAGTGGCACGTTTCCTGGAAAGCATAACAGGCGCATTTTGTAAACGTTCCTTTTTGAAAAGCCGCTGCGTCTCCAGTTGCAACTGGTGATTGGTGCGCGTCCATAAAGCATACATGCCTAGCACGCTCAGAGCAGCCACTTGTAACAATATTCCTTTTTATAGTAACTTCACAGTTTCACATGACCGGTGCTCGAATAATGTAACCAGGTCACTGCAACATTAACCTCTTAGCTTACACATTAATGTTGTGTTTCTCGTGTTACAAAGGAAGAGGTTTCTGGTGTGAAAAGTACTTACAAATTTCACACAACAACTGACTCTGTCACGGGGTGGGAGCACCCGGAGAAAACTCATACTCCTTAACAGTGAGCGTATACACATCCTCCTCTATATCAAATATTTGTATCACACAAATGAGTATGACTGAAAGTCCAACTAGCAGAGTTCTTAAAAAAGAGTACGCAGTCGCAAAATTGTAAGAATTTTACGAATCCCCTGACATCCCTTGGAATATTAACCCCCAAAATAGTGAGAAATGATGAAACAACATTTAGGCTTACGTTGTTTTTGTCTTTAGATAGGCGTGCTACTCTTTTCTTTTGTTATAATTTGCCCTTAAATTCACACGTACGAAATATAGAATAGTTCCGAAAAAAGTCCGAAAACTGGCTTAACAGCGTTAATGCAGACAGCCCGAAAAGCAGGCTTTAAAACGTGGTTACAAAATACTGAGTATTTGATTACATTATGGGCTCGCGAAAAGCAAACAATCTAGTCCGTGAATGAACTGCAAAGTTACAAAATTTGTTGAATATAAAAACACACTTATCTTTCAAACAAATTCGCCGCCCTAATACATTATACAATGGAACCTCCGGAAAAGGGTTTCAGCAGAACCATGTCAGTAGAAGCAACCAGTATTAAAACTGGTGGTGTTTCAGCCGCGGAAACAATATCATTGTCAAGGTCAAGGCGATCTCCATATAGGTGCTAGCTTCTGGACTTGCGCCGCGCAGGCCATCGTTATACCTACACTGCGACATGTCTGGCGTGAACGAGTATAGGCGGGATGATACTTTAAGGGGTTGATTTTCTATTTGGTGGAAGGATACGCAACGAGCACACAAGCAGATCTTGCGCAAGGCTTCCGAAATGCCTCAGTTCACCGTGAGCAACCTACACGATATGTAGAGATGATGTAAAATCTCGAAAATGTTTTGAGAAAACACATCTTCGATAACACTCTAGCTAGTGTATTCGTTTATGGTAGGATCAACGCGGTTTTCCCTTGGCTAAGTTGTTGGCAGAAAAATCACGAACGTTCTGCCTTATAGTTAGGGGCAGTGATATTTCGCGAAAACAGTTCGAGACAACATACAGTTAAAATCACTGTAGGGACTTTTAGCTTTTCTTATTGGCTGAAACATGTTCTACTCCATGTTAACTGTTTGCACACGAATCGCGAATTTTCGGTGTCAGAGTTACGTAATCCTGAGTGGCTCTGTCAATTGCGAAAACGGCGCCAGCAACCTATAGACGAATAATAACAGTTAAGGTAGGCACGTAGTATTGAAGTCTATTATGTGCTCCGATTTTTTCGCGAAAAATGTCTGGCCCTAACCATCATCTCTAACGACATTTTAAAGAAATAACCAAACACGTAATATGTAGGGACCTGAAAATTCGCCAGTTCAATGACTTGCTGGTTAGGCTCTGCAGTCTTATGCGTAAATATGCCGCTGTCATCTGTGCATTGGTTGACGCTGTATCTGTGCATTGGTTGTCTGCTGTCATCTGTGCATTGGTTGTCTGCTGTCACGGTAGAAGGCGACGATCGGGCCATTGCTCTCCAGGAGGTGTCAAACGCCGCGTGGACCAATGGCTAAAGTCTTATAAAAACAATTGTTATTAATTTTAACTTGTCCCATAATTAGAACCATGCAAGATTTGCGTTATTGTTTGGGGACACCTAACACTTTTAACACTTTTACCATTTCAATACGTTTGTCATTGGACCATACTTTAGTTGACACGCCCTGGGTAACTCTGCTCCATTACGTTAACACTTCACAATTGTGTGAAAGGGAGTGACATCACAACTATGCAGCAGCCAATAAAGAAACGATGTCGGCTCCAGTATATACAGCACTGTGGAGTTTAGTCTGATGCCAAATTATACCGTGAATTTTGCAGGTCCCTACCCATAGTGAATCGCGAATTGTTCAGGTATCTAGTAACAGGCTATATGCGGTTATTTTTCAAAGGCTAGATTCATAAAAGAGTAGGAGATACTACGATCAAACTATAGCCTGCGGGTTCGCCAGTAATTAGAGAAGTGCAAAACCCAGGGGAAGTATCGCGAATCGCCCACGCAGCTGCCTGCCTGGCGCTAGAAGCGGCGGCGAACGAGGGGAACTGCCGATGGCAGAGTGCAAGACGATAACTGCCTTGTCGGACGCAGACTCCGCCGGACTCAGCTAATCCGATTACGCCGGCGGCGATAATGAGAGAGGCTGTGCTGATGCAAGAGGGACCTGCGGCAGGATAAGGAGGGGGAAATAAAATGGCTCCCGCCCGGGGGCCTGGGCGGAGGTAATTATATCACGCCCGCCTCCCACGTGGTCGACACGTGTGAAACTTGGGAACCCTTTCTAACGGACACGTGGAGGCTGCTGCGGGTTTTTTTTCTTAATTTATCCGCCGCTCTCATTACTGCTAGTGGGACCGCGGCTTTCACCACGACACGTGAGACCCAGTGGGATTTCCGTTAACTTCAGTTCTTACTACATCCGCCTTGGCTTCGTTTTTTAATTATACTTGCTTTTCACGTGAAAGGATCTGGCGTCTTTTCTTATTGTGCCTCTCAAGTTGAAGTTCTTTTCGGTGAGAGGAGAAAAAAAAAACTATTTGGAAATACGCCCTATTCGTATGGACCTGCAAAATTCGCGTTATAATTTGGCATCAGACTAAATTCCACAGCACCCTATACACTGGAGCCAACATCGTTTCTCCATTGGCTGCTGCATCGTGTGACATCACTCCCTTGTGTTTGGGGGACACAGCTGTGAAGTGTTCATTTATTGGCGCAGAATTTCCCAGGGTGTGTCATATCAAGTATGGTCCAATGACAAATATGTTACAAACGTACAAGTGTTTAGAGTATAACATGTCCCCAAATAAACGCTGTTCACGGTAAAGTGAGCATTTTTGAAAGCCCTCTCATTTGGAATAATAGTCAATAAATATATTTAATTTTAACCTTAGACGTTAACCCGCTAGTGCGGTGGAATAAGCACAGTGTGTTTATTACTTACATGGCCATAATTATTTATAAAGGTGGTTATAGGATAAACAATGGCTGAAAGGAAAAAGTAACTAGGGCCTCAAAATTGCTCACTTTACGATGAACAGGCTATAATAACGCGAATTCTGCAGGTCTCTACCTATTCGTGTGTCCGGGGTTATCTATGGCTGCGATTAAAAAGCATTTTTTCCCCCCGAAGAGAAAATATGTGAAGGAACTGCACTGTAAAGCCCCTATCACATTGTCAAATTTTTCCTTCAAACTGCTTCCAATAAGTTTGGTCAAATAAAGGTGCACAGTTATGACTTTATCGAAACGTCACAAACGCCGCCATTTTTGTCTGAGAAAGTTGAATGGCTTTAGTTTCCCAAACGTTTGAAAATTGGACTGGTTCTGAAATTTTTTTAATGTTTGACGGTCTCAGCCAAGCAGAATCGTGCACGACAAAAATTGACGCCAAGAAAATTAAAATAACGAACAATTACTGGAAACGAAGTAAATTATGAAGATAATGAATTTATGTAGAAGCTGTCTGGACATGAATGCTATTTTAAGTGAATATGGCACATAATATTACGAATTCAGAGGCATTAATTTTATTGTGCAGGAAACATATCTTATAAATAAAATTTTAACTTAGTAAAGAAACGAAAATAAAATGTAACATTACTTACATTTCTTCCTGTAATTGTCCGCATCGAAAAACTAAAACAATATCTTACTATGGAAATAATTTCGAAATAATATTTCAAATTAGATTCTCTAAATGAAAAAACAAAATTACAATGTGTCACATTTCCATACACATTCAAGATTATTTGATAAAATTTGTTAAAAGAAAAAATTTGATGGCCTTATTTTTCCCTCAAATTGTTGAAGGAAAAAATTTTATAGTGTAACAGGGGCTTAACAGATGTCGCTGAGGTACATTAAAACGGCATTTTTATGTCTGATAACCTACTCCGCATTAGGAATATTTCATTTGTTAGCCGATTTAGCAGTTAGAGGATTTGCCTCGCTAATCAAGTTCCTGGTTAATATAATGTTTTCTTAGATAGTACATTAGATATTTGTTTCTTTTTCAAGTACAATATTCAGTGCTCTTTACTACGGTATATGGGCTGCTAATGTACTAAGGCGTTGTTAATTTAAAAATGTTTTTTATGATGGCTGTCTGGTAAGCGACGTTCAGATTGTGCTACTTATAACCAAGATATTGGAACTCATGACTGAGCGGTATTTATCTTAATTATACTTAGGGGCAGTTATATTTCTCGAAAAAATTTCGAGACAAGATACAGTTGAAAGCACTGTAGGGTATTCCAGCTTTTCTTATTGGCTGAAACATGTTCTACTCCATGTTAACTGTTTGCGCACGAGTCACGAATGCTCAGTGTCAGAGTTACGTAATCGTGAGTGGCTCGGTCGAATGCGGAAACGGCACCAGCAGCCAATAGACGAATGGCAACAGTTGAAGTGGGTATATAGTATTGAAGTCTATTATGTGCTCCGATATTTTCTCGTAAAATCACTGGCCCTCGTAATTCTCCAGATATGATATCTAGCTTTTGCCAGGATTACTGTATATGTTCTAGTGGTCTCCGACTGTGCTGGCCTCTAGTAAGTTTTTGTAATTTAACTATTATAGAAGATCTTAGAAATATTTTGCATGAATGTGTATAAGAAACTATTTAACGGCGTCCATATATTCGAAATTGATAATTAAACATTAAATACAATTACGTTATATCGCAGAGTTTATCAGATACGCACATAAACTATTAATCGCCATTAATAAAAAATTTGTAAACACTTCCTGAAATTAATACCGTTATTTTTTAAACACGTTACATATTTAAGGATCTTTGGTTTAGATAGTCAAATCGACTTTCATCGACTCAGAATGAATTATCAGTGTTAGTTTCACAATGCGACAAGTTACTCTGGTTCAATGTTATTGTGGTAACTGAGAAGTAGCGCCAGTGATTTTTCGCGAAAAAAATCATAGCACATAATATACTTCAATACTATGCACCCACATCAACAGTTGTCGTTCGTCCATTGGCTGCTGGTGCAGCTTCCTCATTCGACCGAGCCACTAAGGATTACGTAACTCTGACACTGTACATTCGTGACTCGTGTGCAAACAGTTAACGTGGAGTAGAACATGTTTCAGCCAATAAGAAAATCTGGAAGAAAACAAACAACGTTTGTCGGCTGGCCTGTGTTAGTGTATACAGCTGATGCACTTACAGATTTTTCTTATTGGCAGTAAAATGGAAACCAGCTGTACAATACTACTAACTAAACTAAGTCGTTTCCTCGACGAAAATGACTGTTTCCTTGGAATCAACCTATTACAGATCAATTGTCGGAAATTAATGAGAGCGCTTACACTGCTTGTCGAAAACTAACATATCCACGTTGTTATTCGAAGAAAGGTTATACTTTCAGCACGAGATCATGTACATTACTTTCGACCACAATTTGGTATTTGTCACGCCTTGCATAGCTGAGCGACACTGTTTTACGAAACACTGTCCTTTCTGTGTGTAGTTTATTAATAATGTTAATTATTTAAAAATTAAATTAATAAAGTAAAATGTTTTCCGCGGTGTCAGAAACCAATTAACACTGTATCTAGGCTTTTGCCAAAAATTGCCAGGGATTTCTTAAGACTCCCCTTTAAATTATTGTACAGTGCCCTATCATCTTTCGTAACAGCATGGCATTGTGATATATATGACAGGCCGAAAGGCTTAATATGACGTTAACTCATGTATAGTCTATAATCGGTCTCTTCACACTTTTTGAATCAAACCTTTAAAATTTACCTCATATAAGAGGTTTGTTGTTTCCTAAATACGTAATTCATCAAAAGCGTTTTGTAGTTCTGTTAACTTAAAAGCATACTTTTTGTTAAATTATAATTTGACTCATATTTCGACTACGACTTATATATTTGATTTATAATAATTGCGTATAAAAACTGAGAGAAAATAGGTAGGCCTATACTGAAAAATGTTGAGTAAGAAATAGTATTCTTGTATAATATGACTAAACTCAGTGCGCATTAAAGCCACCTGTTTTCCGCGAAAATATTCCACGATAAGTTGTACTGCAAGACACGTTTGTTCAGAACCTATTTCATGGTTGGATAACTTCACCTCTCACGCGTCTTAGGTGCCAGCCAATCACTGGCGTTCAGCGTCGGGATAGCTTAGTTCTTATTGGAGCAGTCGAGAATATGTCTTCTCGCACAGGCACCCGGCCAATAGCCAAACGAAATTGCAGGCTTGCGCGTACTAAATGGAAGTCTAGACTGCATATAAATATTTTCGTGAGAAACATATGGCTCTAGGGCGCACGAACGCTATGCATAGATACATGTAAAATTCGCGTTATTATTTTGGAACACGTTATGCTTTAAACACTTTTCCCTTTTCAATACGTTAGTCATTGGACCATACTTTATTTGACACGCCCTGGGTAACTCTGCGCCAATGCGTTAACACTTCACAATTGTATGCTCCAATCACGTGCCGTTCAGTCAGAAAGGGAGTGACTTCACAACTATGCAGCAGCCAATGGAGAAACGACATCAGCTCCAGTATATACAGTACTGTGAAGTTTAGTCTGATGCCAACTGATAACGCAAATTTGGCAGGTTCCTATCAATGCGTTGTCCTTTCAGTGTAAATTTTTGTTTGCATGAGAATTAGGAACAGCCCGAAAATAGAACACGAGCACGGCTACAGAAAAGTTGGAAGTAAACGTTAAAAGGCTAAATGCAGAAACCTGAAAAAATTCACATATACAACGAGCTGTAGGTTAGACTTCGCAGTCTTATGTACATTCGCGCATATGTCAACTGCTCCTTTGTTTCGTGCTGTTACAGTGGAAGGCGATGGTCGGGCGGCAGTGTGTTGCACAGGATTTTGATTGGCTCAGGACTTCCTGGGAGAGTCAATTAATTCGTTGACCAATTTGTAAACGTAACAAATACGTATGAGTTTTCAAATGTTAGCTTGTCCCCAGATTAATCCAAGAAATTAAATTTATCTAGTAATATGTAGAGACCTGCAAAATTCGCGTTATTGTTTGAGGACACGTTACACTTAAAACGCTTTAACTTTACGGTATATTTGTGATTTGGACCGTTCTTTATTATGGCACGCCACGGGTGCAATAAATGAACACTTCACAATTGTGTGGCCCAATCACGCGCATTTCACTCAGGAAGGGAGTGACTTAACATCTAGGCAGCAGCCAATGGAGAAACGACGCCGGCTCGAGTATATACAGTACTATAAATTTTAGTTTGACGCCAAAAAATAACGCGAATTTTGCACGTCCCTAGCAATAAGTAGAGAAGGTGGATTATCGCGGGGAAATGGTTTGCTAGGATTCAACACACTGTACACATGTCCGACAGTTTTCTTTCCTTATTAGTTGACGTGCATATATGAAGACCCCCTTTCACTGCAACCACTGAAGATTCTGATACTATGATGCAGAACGTTCGTGATTTATCTGCAAACTACTAAGCCGAGTCAAAACATTAACACATTGAGGTCTACACATATTTACTGGCACTTATGATAGATTAGATGTGAGTCACTTATACTCACTACTACAAGAACACCAGTTCTGTTGGTGTCTGTGTTAGAACTCGCCATCGTCCTATTGGCCCATACCACACCGGATACTTCACAGCATTCATTGTTGGCCGATCATCAACCAATGGATATCCGAGCTGATATTGACCCAATCAAATGTATTTTATCTTATAAAAGGATTTACAGTCAATCATATCCTTTGAGCGGCTGTAAAAAATAAAGTCTACCGTTAAAAATGTGTTACTGCGTTGGGGTGTTCTTGTGAGGCCACGGTAACACAAGCCGAACAAAGACTGCACAGCCATGACAGTTTTGTTCTGAACAACAAAGAAATTTACATGCACTCGTGCTCAAAGTACATATAACTTTTCTGCGAATAACAACGTAGATTCTTTATTTCTCGAGAAGCAATAAGCGTTCTCATTTATTTTTATGGCAGTATAAAATTACCGACAATTTATCTGTAATGCGTTATTTTACACTCGAACTTATTCTAAAAAGGGTTAATCATCCTAACATGAAAGAATAAATCAGTTAGATTGTTACAGATAGAGACCCGGAAATTTCGCAGGTTCATTTGGCAACAAGCAAGGCTCCACAATCCTTTGTGTACTAGAGTCTCAGTTAGTTGTTAATTGGTTGATGTTCCAGTTTCATCGCAAACCAGGTAGATAGGTATTCTGTCCTAGTTTTCTTGCAGGTCAGTTATTGGTCCAGATTCGTTCAGGGCGTGTCTTACAAATTGCAATCCAATTGATGCAGAAAGTAAAATGTACACGTGATTTAAGTCTAGATTGTCCTCAAACGAAATCGCGAAATTTCCGGGTCTAGTTATACCACATATGTTGTCTCAAAAATATTTCGCTTTTTTTCCGCCATATCGAACAATAAGTAATTCAGTCTGTACTTTCATTAAAATTATACAGTTGTTTGTAATTACTTTTTTTTTTACTATAGCCAGTATTTCAGTGTGAATACGAAACCTACTTCCACAGTACAACGGGGATCCGAACCCTTTACTTCGCACTCCAGTGATTCCGTAAGTCGCGTGCGAAACGGGTCGTGACCGAATGAGATACGAGAATAGATCCCATTTTTATTTTCCGCAGTTTACGGTCACGGGAGCGCGACGAATCGCAGCTACGCGTGCGTATCGATTCCGACTTCGATACATCGGCCGTCGACCGGAAGACGAATGAGTCGAACTCGCTCCCCCCCTCTCGCAGCCGAGATCGCAAAATAACGCCGGACAGAAAGCGAATGTAGGTGGAAGGGGAAACAGCGATGGCCCGCAGTCGTACGAAATCCTCTCTGGCGGGGAATTTAATATTTGGAAACACGCGGGCGACGGGCAAGGACACAGATGACGGACGAACACGATTTTTATTTAGGCTAACGTGCTCTTAAACCGGAAACATTGTATTCAGGGTCAGCAGGGATGGGAGGGGGGAAAAACAACACTGATTTAATAAAGAGCGGAGTTTGTGAAAATTTACGTGATTTCTCAAGCCGTACATGACGGCTGTGAAACAAATCTTTTTATGGGGTGTTCGAGGTTAACAGAGCCCTTTTGAAAGCAGCGTTCGAAAAATGGCACTGTACGTAACTGCATATAGTTTTAGGGCGCCGTCTGCGAAGCCTGAGTCATAGTAATTAAATGGAAATCAATGTCAAATTAATTATTTCTTATTGTGTGACCGTTTCAAACAACACGTATTCTAGGTGACATTTCTTAGAGAATACTGGTACGGGAAGAATTATTGCAAATTTTCATATTAATTATATTTTTTTATAAAATAAATCTTTAAATATAATGTTTTACAAAACAATAATTAATCATTTATTTAAGGTATTTTTTCTTTAAGAAGGTTACCTTTAAAATTAAGTGCTGATTATATATTTGTGAATATCAATATGGTTTATTATTAGCAGAGACCTAAAAAATCCGCGGTTTCATTTTAGCACAAGCTAGAATTCAAAACACGTGTGTTTACATAACTTTATCCATTGGTCCAAGCGGTGTTTGACACCTCCTGGAGAACGCTGGCCCAATCGTCGCCCTCCACTGTGACAGCAGACAACCAATTCACATTTGACATTGGCATATCTGTACATAGGACTGTAGAGTCTAGCCTGCAGGTCATGGAACTCGCGAATTTTTCAGGTTTCTAATTATTGGTAGGGATAGGAAAATTTCGCGAATTCATTTCGGGAGTTGATAAACGTCAAACATATATACAGTGAAGTCACCTTTGCAATTGGATCACAGTTCATTAGACACGCCCTGGATGACTCTGAGCCACTGGCTACTCTCTGGAGCAGCAGCCAATGGACAAACACCTGAGGCTCGAGTGTACACAGGACTATGGAGTCTAGCCAACAGGTCATTGAACTCGCGAAATTTTCCTATTCGTAATTATTAGAGACCCGAAAATTTCGCGATTTCGTTTGAGGACAAGATAGACTTCTAACACGTGTACATTTTACTTTCTGTCTCAATTGGATTACAGTTTGTAAGACACGCCCTGTACGAATCCGAACCAATAACTGGCCTGCGAGAAAACTAGGAACGAATACCGTTCTACCAGATTTGCGATGAAACTGGAGCATCAACCAATAAACAACTAACTGAGAATCTAGTACACAAACGATTGTGGAGCCTACCTTGTTGCCAAATGAATCTGATAAATTTCCGGGCTCTCTTTACATTATATTATTTATAGGGATACTCGCGAATTTTTCCTGTCCCTATTATTAATGCATGTAGGGCTAAAAGAAAGCATTAGCAAGCATGTGGAATAAATACCTTTCTGATTATTTGACAGTTTCAGTTGACCGACGTATAAATCAAGTGACAATGGCCACGGCAATGTTAATATTAGCCACGGTGGAAGAATACATAACATACATACTAGCAGGGCTTTCATATGTTCTCAGTTTACCCTGGACAGCCTTTACAGACATATAGCTTCAAAACCCAAAAGGTATTTTTTACGTAAATTGAAGTATTTAGATGGTTTCATATATAGCGGGAATGCATTTTTCATAATACAAATTTAAAGTTAAATCTTCGTGATTCATTCTTTATGCAAGCGTATTAATAAGTATTTTTTTCTTGTAGTATTGTACGTATACTGAAACATGTCTCAGAGTGACTAAAACAGAATGACTGAAATACGGAGTGGGTTTGAGGCACTTGGAGTTGATTTGTTAAGCCGTCGTGTGGCCGCGGTGGCTGAGCGATTAGCCCGCTCGCCTCCCACCAAGGCGAACCGGGCTCATTCCCCGGCCGGGACACCGGATTTTCGTAAGTGGCAATCGTGCCACACGATGCCGTTGGTCGGCGGGTCTTCTCGGGTGTCTCCCACTTTTCCCACCCCTTTATTCCAGCGCCGCTCCATGTTCACTTCGACCTCCCTCATCGGCTTTCAAGACCCCGCTGTTAAGAGCCGCCCAAATATTGATAGCATAATTGCTTACCTGCAACATTGCGTTCTATCTACCCCCTTTTTGGCCTCCTTCATTAGGGAAAGAAAGACTTCTGAATCACTTAGCGTGACTGCGAGTGTATGTGTGCATGTGTGTGGTTGTCGCGTGAACACGTTCTCTATTCTTTCACCACCACCCCCCCCCCCCCTCTCCGGAACAACAAAAAAGATTTAAATACCTGAACCAAATTTTACCCAACTCAGTTGAAATATAGTACTTAGTAAGGGCATAGTTTTCGACCAAGCCGGATGCTTACTTTCAAAATGGCGTGGACACTTTTAAAATGTATGGGACTGTGTTACATCTCGGGAACGATCCTATATATTTAAACAAATATTGAATTTTGACAGAACATCGTGTAAGCTTCGAATTCTGAGATAACTATTATTGTCGGCCTGCTATTTTTGCAGAGATCACTACATTAAAAATAAATGTTTTTAACTAATATCTCGAGAAATTCTCGACATATTCTCACCAAATTTGACAAGTAAATACCATTATGGTAGCCCAAGTTAACATATTTATTTTAAATTTATTGGCATATTGTTTCAAAATGGTGGTCATACAAATATTTTGTTTATTTGGTATATATACCATACCATTAAGCCAATTTCGACTAAATTTTGTATGCTGAAAGAATCTATTATAAACCTTATACATGCCAACACATAACCACTTTAGTCCTCCATTTCTTAAGACAGCGATACATGAATAAATAAAGTTCTCATGTCATATTCCGGGAAACAAATAACCGATTCCTACCAAATTTGGCTAATAAGCAGTTTGGTGGCAGGCTGAATTAAATTGTTAAGTTTTATATATGCCAGACACTTATTTCGAACTGAAGGCCAGGTACTTTAGAATTCTATACTGTCGAAACCATGCAATACTTTCCAACTTAACTTTGTATTCCGCCTGTATATATTAATAATATCACATGTGTCTACCCTGGACTTATATTGTCTTTTAGCGCCATATGAATAAATTAAATTTTGCTTGTCCTATCTTGGAAACATTGGACAGTTTCCTACCAAATTTAGCTGACACGTAGAGTGGCAGGTGATGTAAATTAGTGCGTTTAACTTAGTATCTGGTATCCACAAAACCATGTAATCATTTCCAACTTAGCTGTGTATGTTGTCAATATATATTACAAATGTCAAATGAGTGGAGAAATGCAAAATTCGCGATATTAATTGGGGGCACATTAAACTAAAAAACTTGTTTCTTTGCAATACGTTTGTGATTGGACCATACTTTATTTAACACGCCCTGGGTAACTCTGCGCCAATACGTTAACACTTCACGATCGTCTGCCCCAATCACGTGGCGTTCAGTCCGAAAGGGAGTGACTGTCCAACTATTCAACAGCCAATGGGGAAACGATGTCGGCTCCAGTATATACAGTACTGTGAAGTTTAGTCTGATGCCAACTGATAACGCGAATGTTGCATGTCCCTAAAGACGAGTCTTTTTTAAGTCTCTAGTCCGTCATTTTATAAGATACTATAATTATTAAAACGTAAAATATATGTGATATTTTCGAAAAACAAAAACCAACTGATTTTTACCCGGTTTGGCAAACAAGTAGTAAGACTATGTAGATTAATATGTTTTGAGAGTTTCAGGCCATATAAATATTAATATAAAGCTTAATATACTATAGGCCTACCTACTAAACTACGAAACAAATTCCAACTTAACGTTCTATACTTGCAGTATATGTAGTACAATCCAACTGTAAGTCTATGTAAAACGATTAAATGGACAAATTTCTACGATCCATGTGATGTTTAACACCATCAAAAAGTTTATTCGTGACAAAATAGGGGTTGCAGCCCTTATTTTCCAATAAAAGGGTGTGTTACCAGTGGTTTATTGCATTCTATGTGACATATTATAAAGTAACACGTTAAAATAAGCTTAAAAGGCCTGAATCATCATGCCTTAATCGCAACTGTTTCCGAGGAATAAGTGCATCAAGTACACAACTACGAAATACCGGGTATGTAGGCAACACGCAGTGCACCTGAGACGATCGGAAGTCGGGTGGCATACCATGCCAACATAATATCTATCACAATGCCATGTCGGCGTGTTTGCAAATGAATTAATAGTGCGAGATGAGAGAGAATGGTATCCAGGTGAAACTGGTTAACTGACGAAACCTGGACACCATTCACGCTCGCCTCACGCACGTTTAATTCATTTATTAACCCACCGACATGGTATTGTGTGGTCTTGTGTTAACATGGTATGCCACGCGACTTCCTGTCATCTCAGGTTGCCTACATACCCGGCCACGGAATTCCATGGTTGCGTACTTTATGCATTCATTCCTCGGAAACGGTTGGGATTAGGACAATGCTGACACAGGCCTTTTTAGCATGTTACTTCATAATATGCCACATAAAGTGTAATAAACCCCTGATAATACACACCTTTACTGCAAAATAAGGGTTGCAACTCCATATTTTGTCACGAATAAACTTTCTGATGGTATTGAACATCACGCGGAGCTTAGAACTTTATCCATTTAATCGTTTTCCATAGTCTTACCATAAACTTGTACATGATATTTTCAGAAAGTGCAACTACCTGGTCTTATTACTCCTACTTCAAAAGGCCGTACCGCCCTTGGGAAGCTCTTTAGACGGTAAGTCGTATATTGGTTTTAACCGTATTTTTCTCGTGAGGAATAGGCATGTGACGTTTGGCCAAGTATTTACGAAACATTCTGTATATAATCCCGAAGACAGTTTCTTCTCTTTAAATTTAGGAAATGATGTTACCTACACGCGAGCACCGTCAAATGTTGAAGGTATGGTTTTTGAAGTCTGGGAATTCGTATCTTCCCTCTGGTTCCGTTAATATTTTGTGTTTTTAAAATGCAAATTTATGTTGGTAGGCATTCCTTTCAACTCTAAGCGGTTGCTTTAGCAAGCAAAGTAAAATAATATATACATATATATAATTTACTGCCCTATACAACATTCATGTCTGCGCCTTTTTTCAAATTTATGTCCACATTTTCGGCAAAAAGAAATAAATCTCGCGAAATGATTAAAACCGGCAACGGAGAGTGACTGATAAAAGAAGCAACAAATTTTTTCAATATTGAATTTCAAAATGATTAGCATTTTTCGGTTCTACGCGTATCCAGTCAGATGAGATTCTGAATTTGAATTAAATGTCACTCCAGTTTTTCTTTCATCAATTTTTTTCCCGTCTAAACTTAGCAGAAAAATAATTTCCAATACGTATACATGTGCACACGCTACGAAAAAAAAAAAATGAGAAAGAAAACAAGAATGTTTCACCATATGCTCATTGCAATTGTATCTTCGTAATACGTTGTCGAGGGTATTGGGTTTTATTTTTTTTTTTTTTGTAGTCGTCGGCCCGCACAGAGGAACAAATGTCCGGCTGTGCGTATTATTTGCCTACCCGCGTGGCTGCGCCGAGGCTGGACTTTTGCCCACGGAATACCAGTGGCTCGGAATTCTTTATAATACGCCTCCGCTCATCCCGCCCGCGCAACATCCCTCTTCACCCCCCATCTCATCTCATCCCTTCTTCCGTCAATCTATTTCGGCGCTGTGATCCTCGCATCAACTTCCGAAAGCACGTGCGGAATTTTTTTTTTTATTTCGCAATCCGGGAGATGAGAGCCTTTGCGAGAAGATTTGGTTGCGAGCGCTGAATATTCATGGCGTATCGCATAATATACTCGCCTCTCCCCCTCGTCCTACACCACCCTGGACCGGGCTCAGCCAATTCGTGGCTCAATATACGTCTGCCACGATAGGAATTTTTTTTGTGTCTGTTGATTGGATATCAACTACAAGCGCGAGACATCAGGGAACTTCTCTGGTGACTCACAGCCGCCGTGATTTATAACCCACGCCAATTTTTTTTTCTAGCATGTCGCTATTTCGGGACGCACAAAGATGGTTGAAAAATTTCCGCTGGGCGTGTTTTCCGATAACGTGACGTTTTATGTTCTGGATAAGGAATTTTCACCACCGGTGATGATTAGGAACCTGCGAAATTCGCGTTATAATTTCAAGACAGAACAGACTTGAAACACGTCCGTTTGTATTGCTCTTGTCGTTGGATCGCAGGTGATACGACACGCCCTGGGCGTCTCTGAACCAATCAAAAACAAGCAACAACATGATAGGCCAGTCACGACCCACCTAGTCAAAAGAGACTATGGGTCATCACTTTTGAAGGAGTCAATAAACAAAATGACACCGACCCGAATGCATATACGACAGTGAACTATAGCGTGCTACCAAATAATAACGCGAAATTTGCAGGTCTCTAGTGATGACAAATAAAGTAATTTTTCACGTTCGAAGCTTGACACTGTTTCATAGGCGTACCCACAGGGTGAACCAGGAGGGGGGGCATACTCCCCCCCCCCCAACCACTACCCCTAATGTATGCATTCAATATCGCCATTTCGCCAACTTATTTGTCATCGACCGAGTACTGCTGTAACACATAAGCGTAATCAACCTTTGAACAAGGGTGCTTTCAAATTACTTGCTTACAGTACAATATGTAAAATCTATGGCAATAATGAAGGGAACAATGTATTATTCCGCGATGCGTATTTATATAACAAAAAGAATTTTATGTAGTACGTGTTTTCAAGACACAGCATAATCTATAAATGTAATTGGCATTTCATGATTTAGTTAATTTAGCGCAATGTTTTGTCCGATTTTTAGCTGAAAACATTTCATCATGTTTTGAAATATCGTTTTAATTACAAACAAACGTAAACTATTGTGATGGTTTGATTGGACTATGTCCATTGCCGACCATGGGAGTAAATAAAAATCTCGCACACACATACACACACACATAGAATTCAGCAAGAAAAAACCTTTTATAACACCACAGACAGATAATAGTGAAAGCTGTTTATTTTTTAGTGAAAATAAAAAAAGTGTATGTAATCAAGACGACAAAAAAATAGACGAACGACTTATTATTACAAAACAGGTCAGACAACGAAAACAAACCAAAAGAAAAGACAACACGATAGCGAAAACGAGAACACACGAGTGAACAAAAGAGTGCAAGGAAACCATATCAGTGGACACTGCTAAATAATCAAACCCAAAACGCATACAAAAATTGTCCAAAAAAAAACAATGAAACACAAATCGGGAAAGTTATTCCTGGCCAGAATATAAAACCAAATAAATCAATCACTACGGAAAACACAGGAACCACACAAATAACCTGAGAAAATAATTAATAGATAAACCAACAGAGAAGACACAGAACGACGAAAATAAAACAAAATATAGTAAGTCCTGAAGACTTTTAGGGTGTCTGAAATCTGTCCCCTTCTTCGGGTGAGAAACTGGAAGGCCAGGCAGTAGTCTACTGCGTTGCCTTTGTGTATGTTGTGATTGTTTGATGTGACTCGCTCACCATCTGACTGTGGAGGCCCGTGGAGGGGATTTCGTCGTCTCACTTCCTCAAGTCTGTGTGATGACAAGTTGGGACAGCAAAAAGGTCTCGGGAACTCGGCTGCGGCAGGCAGTGGCGGGGTAGTGGTGGTGGTGATGCAGGCGGTGGGCTGCGGTGTCACAAAGGAAGGAGGCAAACAATTGCAGAGCAGAGCAGTGATGATGACGGGCCACCCTCCATCTCTTTCTACATCATGGTCTCTGCATCTGCTTCCTTCTCGTCGACCTCTTCAGCTATAGAAAACACAAAACATTTGGCATAAGTAGAGACCCCTGTTTTGTCGTGAAAAGGTTTCAGGACATGTTGTGTTCCAAAACAACTTAGTTCAGATCCACTTTCGTGATTGGATCATTTGAATTGTTACCCCTCTTATTTGTTTCTGCCATCGAATCACGGACGGGAGGTATCGAGAAAACTTCATTCTGATTGGCTCACTCATTTAACAGCCTCTCCTCACTCAAAGACAAACGGCCAATATCCAAATGATGACTGCAAGTTTGCACACAGGATATTGAAGACTAGCCTCGTTAAGGAGAGGTGTTTTTTGTGAAAAGATTTCAAGAACAGTTGTACTCAAAAACACTTCAGTTCATATGCTCTTTCGTGGTTGTATGATTTTGAATGTCACATGCCTCAAGTTTATATCCGCGAATCATATACTTGCAGTATCAGAGTGCTTTATTACGATTGGCACAGTTAAATAAGAACATGTCTTCTCACGTAGACACGCGCCCAATAAAAAGGAAGTTGTGCTTGTGGACATAGGATATTGAAGTCTTGCATGACCAGAAATATTTTGGCGAAAAACACCTGTTCCTAAGCTTCATGTCTTAAATATAACAAAATGTTCACTCAAATAATGAGAAAGATAATAAGATAAGGATAATTCCTCAGAGAGTTGCAGCTTTTCTTCCATACTCACTACTTAATGTATCCCTCGATGTGCAGGACAGTTTTAAGCTTTATGCAATGTTTTTATGGATCGCAAAAATTATTTAGTAATTTTTTTTAAGGTCTAGGACATTTGTTGCTTGCATCACCACCACCATATTGTTATTGATGATGTTGACCACGATGTTTAGTCTCTACATTTTCTAACCTACTGATCAGCTTTTGATACTTTTCATTGACACCGCTGATTTTCACGAATAGATTGCCACGTACTTATGTACATGCTTTGTGAGGAATCGTAGCCTATTTCTTTTACAGTAAGCTTCAATATTATGGACTTTTTTTTAATGTAAACTTGCAATTTCTCGCTTAAGTCTTGCCATTTCTTGCTGAACACTTGAAATTTTCTTCTCGTCATTCGTCGTCATCTTTCCAAAGTGTTGATTCAAGTTTCATAATGTTGTCTCCATTCTATTAAAGTTATTCTCGAGTGTCGCGATCTTTCTCAGTGTCCTTAAGAAGTTTCGCTTGGTGAGAAATTTGAAGAGCATGTCCACTCAATTATCTTCCTATTTGGGTTTCCAGACTACTCACAATTTTTACAGCCTCATTTGCTTTTTTCCTATTTTTCCGAGTCTTTTGTCGAGATTTTGAATGACTTCTTGAAGAAATTTGAAACTCGTCGTATCACCTGCTGCCTTAGGCTGACCCACATTTGCTAAGTGTTTCCCCAGAGCATTGTAATCTCCAGGAGCATCTGCTTCCATCACAGTCTTGGAGAGCAACCGTGCAATAACTCCCCACCCTCATCCTCCTGCAGATGCAGTTATCAAACTATCCCCGAATTTTTATATTCTTAGCATTGTTGTTAGTTAACAAATGATGCAGAGCATTAATTTTCAGTTCATTTTAATGAAGTAATCGAAATGTTTGCGATAATGTCCACCAATCAGTTCGCTAACTTTCACTTTAACTAGAAATCCGTGCCTTTCTTTCCAACACAGAGAACACATATCTTTGAGCTGTTAGAACGTCATATCTGTAGTGATATGTTCTTCGTACACGCGTTTCAAATTAGTTTAGTCCATTTTAAACAACGTGAGCTTATTTGCATTGTCTCGCAGTACGTGCTACCGAATGGCTGTGTATGTATGACAAAGATAAAAACAATCTACATCCTTATGACAACTCGTGCTGAAGAATTATTTAATATTCTCTTGCTTATCGCATGCAACATCATCGAAATTATCATGGAATTATGTATTGATTTACTTGGAGTAACAGTCTATTAATTTTTGCTGAATGGCAAGTAACCAACACCTTAAATTTACGAAATAATATGTGCCAGATGAACACACTTCAGTTGATGCATCGACTTTGAGTAGAGATAAACATTTTCAAAACGCAGTCCATCTAGTTCTTCCAGCAGATTGGTCATGGCATTAGTCTTGCCACAGTTCGAAGAACCACAAACAAGACAACTCGCTGACCAAGTTAACAAACTTCCATGCCTTCCTAGTTTGTTTTTGATAATCAAAGCATTACTATCACCGTTTCCCACACCGAAAAAAAATATCTTGTTGCGGCCATAAAAATATTTTGTTGGTTTTCACCCTGCCAAATTTTTTGTGGTGTACACAAGAAATTTTGTAGCCGCCACAAAATAAGTTTTTAGCGGCCACAAAGGTTTAATGGTGACCACTAATAATTAATTTGTGTCCACCACAGCCAGTTTGGCAGGGTGAATACTAACAAAATACTTTTTTTCAGTGCGCGCACAAAGATTCGGCTAGTTTCACAAGCTTCATAGTTACGAATTCATTGAGGACAAAAACTACATGTGTATATATAGAGGATGCCAGTCTCACATTATGCATGATTTTAGAAAGAAACAAAGTACTGGTGTGCTCAACAGCTTGATAAACAATCACCCCTTTGAAGTTCATGTGTCATTTTACGAATTTTGTGGTCCCGGGACCCGCTTACGCAAAATAATTGCTCGTGGCGATAAGGGAATCAACAAACTAGACACTTTTTGCAAATATCACGACGTTGCATACTCTGAATCGAAGGATATCGCAGCCAGACACATCGCGGATGAGATGCTTGCGAAAAATTCCGAACAGCGTATCTCTGCTAAGGATGCAACTTTGCGTGAACGCGAGGCTGGGTGGCTGGTTTCCAAAGCGATGAAAGCGAAAACAAAACTGGGTACGCTTTTTGTGAAAATTAAAAATAAGTTAAAAATTAACATAAAAAATAAAAAGGATATAAACTTCTCGAATGTTATTGCTGCGGTATGCGAATCGTCTGCTAAACGTGGTTGGTATTCGAGGAAAATAAATGCAACATATGTTGCATATTCCAGCAGGTATTTCTGCTCTCAGTGGGCCTCTCATGTGGTGCTGCAGGCATCGCTAAGAGCATCAATACGACTAATAATGAACACAAAAATCTTACGGAAATGAAAAGATGCGACACAACCATGCAAGCGTTAGAACTCGGAGAAAGGAAAAGGAATGGTAAAGATTTCAACTAGAGACTTTTTATTCCAAAAAACTAATGCGTTCGCTACATCCAAACTACTCTCCAACATCAAATTCGCTCGATATGCACGTGCACCAAAGATACCTCATTTCCGCTGAGTTTTCATGTGTAATGCATTGTCTTCGCATCATCTCAAATACGAGAGTGCTATAGTCAATCTAGATGAAGATTCTGGACGAGGAACACACTGGGTTGCCGACACGAAGAGCGGATGTGATGTAGAATATTTCGATACCGTGGGTGACCTGAGACCCCCTTTGGAGATTGTCAAGTACATGGAGGGTGGCAAGAAAATCAGGTACAACACCGTGTGATATCAATAACCATGAACCTGTCTGTGAGGTCATTTGGCACTGGCATTTTTGATCTTCTACAACCTGATAAATAGGAATGTGTGATAGTGAATGTAAAACAATTATGTCGTTGACACTCATGTTGAACGGTAACTCTTCGGAGCCGAGTGCATTCTACTTTCCTCCGATCATGTTAGAGTGAAGAATAGATTTGGGCGGCTCTTAACAACGAGGTCTTGAGAGCCAATGAAGGTTATTAAAGTGAAGATGGAGCATCGCCGGAATTAAAGGCGGGGGAAACAGGAGATCCTGAGAAAACCCGCCGACCAACGGCATCGTCTGGCACGATTCCTACTTGTGAAAATCCGGGGACCCAGCCGGGGATTGAACCCGGTTCGCCTTGGTGGGAGGCGAGCGTGCTAAACATCTCAGCCACCGTGGCCCCGATCATGTTAGAGGAAGGTCAAAGGATGCTTGGACCAATCGGTTTCGGAACATTTAATTCAATACCAAACATCGACTCGAACAATCAAAAGTTTCACTGTGGAGAAAAAGTGTATGTCGTACCATCTGGTATGTACGAATTTACGGAGCTAGCTGCATACATTGAAACAATTCTTGAAGATGATGCGAAATACATGATGGAAACCAACCAGAACACGATCCAGTTATTTATGAGATGTAACAAACCGATCGATTTTTTCTAAACGCTTTCCTTTCCCTGCCTTGCTCGAATTCGAACCGAGAGTGTATGAAGCGAATGTAGACCATATTACTCTTCAGGATGTGAATATTCTCAAGGTCAATGTTTTGCACATTCAGTTAAATTTATGAGAAGCTTCTTACATAAACAATAAACAAACGGCCACTATTCATGAGTTTTTTTTCCTCTGGTTCCAGCAGGTTATAAAATCGTCGAAACACTGAAGGCAATCATTTATGTTCGGGTAGCGTAAAGACCATTGACAGCATAACAGTCAAGGTTGTGGATCAGGATAACGAACTGGTAAATTTACGAGCTGAGCAAATCAAGATACGCCTTCGTTTACAGAAATGGGCATAGCATTTGCAAGACAGAGAAGTACGACGAATATCTATGTGGATAAAAGTGCCAAGAATTGCATGAAATGCATCGGCAGGGAAAGTTCTTCCGAGAAGCTCACGCGATCATCTCGTCTGATTATCCGGAATATCGGTTACAAGCTGAAGAAGAATAAAGATGAGTGAAGATATTTTTAACATTTCCGAAACTATTGTGTTTGACGGAAGCATTACTTACATTCAGTATCACAAACATCAGCCGTATAGAAGCAACAATTTTGGACATTCATTGGAAATTCCCGTACCCGTTCAACAGCAAGATAGCCTTATACTTCCACACAAAATGTTGCTATTTGTGCAACGGTAAGTTGCAAAGGACACAGCTGACACAACCACGAAAATAAGCAGCAATGGTAGAATCTCCTACGAACTCAACAGCACTAAAATAGATTCGAACAAGGACCCACGAATGACGAAAAACTGGGAATCGCTCACAAGCAACCAGAGCACATAACTTCGAAATCAGGTTTGTATCCTATCGACAGCGAATCTGTTTGGCTAAGTAATGAATAAACTAGTTGCACCTTTGAACATTCCCTATGAAGTTAATAGCGAACGTAGGGCATGCAAAAAAGGTTACATTTATTCCTCCTTGGCCACTTGAAAGGATCCCTTTAACAGATCAGAAAGGGATATTTGTGTTTGTTAAGTTGACATTCCGAAAATTGCCCTGCATACACATCAGCATGCTGCCTCGTGATACATAAAAGAATAATATCTTTAAACACCTTCGATGAGCAGTCAAAAAGATTATGTAAGTGAAAATAAAATGTGTTATACATTCAAAGTTACAGGTCAGTGTGGAACATGCTTTGCTTTGTGCAAGGTTTCCGAGATAATGGGAACTATTACGTGCTTTGCTTTGTGCAAGGTTTCCGAGATAATGGGAACTATTACGTGCTTAACGAAACCACATTTTCCAATCTCACAGAGAGCTTTGTGGTGCGACCGGACCGCCATATCCGAGATTCGAACTAAGCAACAAAGCTTTACGTACTTGTCTCTGGTTAAGTCGCAAATCTCATGGACTATCCTGGGAGGACGGTCAAGTGTGATATTTTTGTGCGAAATACTTATTTACAAGACGTGTGAAGACAGAATATTAAGTTTATGTGAAAGGAGGCGAGAAAACCAAACGGGTGGAAGTTATTCTAGGAACTTCTTGCAACATTGTTGACCTCGAAGATTATGGCTGTCCGTCCCTGCAAGTGTTGAAGAGAGAAGAAATAAAACTTGTTTCACTATCCCATAGCGGCATTTATCGATTTGAATGGGCCGAGCGTTCACTCCGAAACGGCTAACTGCTGCGAGATTGAGCACAAATTTCTGAATTCAATCTTAGCATTCGGTAGACACTGTTGTTTAATCAGACTGGATAAAAATCTGTATCTGCCTTTCTACCGAAGTAATTTTTGCTTGTGTTTACTCCGAGGGAAATAAAACTAGTTTACGAATTCCTTCCTATACAATTAAAACGAGAAGAAGACAGTCAAGAATGGCTGGTATTTGCCTATTTCGAAGACTTTTTGCACAACGAACATGGCGACAGTACAAGAACTGAAGAAACATTGATGTTACCTTCAATTGAACTTTGTATTCATTTATAGTTAGTGAATAGTATTAAAAAGATTTTAATTAATTAATATATTTAAAGGAAATATGGTTAATAATTTGAAGTGTCTCGTGTGTTTCCATCCTTCATGAAACGAACATTCGGAGAGAGAGAGACAGAGAGAGAGTTAGAGATAGAGAGAGTATGTATACGCACACAATAATTAACTTTCAGACCTTCCACTAAGAAGTGTCTGTTCGTTTGCTGTCTTGCTCGAAGAAACTACAAAAAGATCCCATGCCCGAGAAGATTAGCTCGCACACGACCCCATACTGAGAAGTCGGTTGGAAGGTAACCCAAATTCCTGCTTAACATTTGTTGGATTGTGGCTGAAACAGTAACAAAACCATCGTAAAGTCGCCCGCGTGTGCGCACACACACACACACACACACACACCACACACACACTCTATCTCTCTCTCTCTCTCTCTCTCTCTTCTCTCTCTCTCTCTCTCTCTCTCTCTCTCTCTCTCTCTCTCTCTCTCTTCTCTCTCTCTCTCTTCTAGTCATCCTTAAATCCCTCCCTAAAGAGAAGCAACACTTCGTTGCCAGTCGCAAAACCAAACAACTCTGCTTTATACCTACAGGTTGCAAATTTTTTCATGTGGTAATTTATTTTTTTTAAATATCGAAACGAAATTTAAGTACATCAATTACAGAGATGATCGAACATTTGGGAAATCAAAATCCAAAAGTTCGAAGTGGTTCAAAAGTTATAACCATATGTAAATATACAGCATAAGATTTCCATAAAAATAGTGTTTTTTTTTTTACTGTTACACTATGTTAATAAAATTTAAATATGTATATTAGAGAGCTGATGGAACAAAATCTGTGAAATCAAAATTAAAAAAAGAAAGTGGTTCGAAAGTTATAAACATATATGACTATGCAACACCACATTGTTATAAAATATCGCTCATATTTATCACATTATAATAACATTTAAATATACCTTTAGGGAGATAATCGAACAACGTTTATGAAATCAGAATTCAAAATTTCATTGTGGTTCAAATGTTATAAGCATAATGTCTATAAAATTTAAGACTTGAAACATAAGACTTATGACATAAATAGACAACACAATTTAAGACTTGAAACATAAGACTTACGACATAAATAGACAACACAATTTAAGACTTGAAACATAAGACTTGCGACATAAATAGACAACACAATTTTAAACACAACCACTTGCAAATTTTTACAACCATCTAAGGATTTTTCGAAATTTAGAACATTTGAGGGAGAGCAATAGTCCCCCTTCTTTATTAAGTTGCTCACATTTCTAAAATTTTAAATTTCTGATATAGAACTGGTTTTGCTATATTACTTGGGTATTACTGTATATGTTAACAATATGTAGATTGGACATACTACCCATAAGATGACTGTCCCTAAACAGTACATATGGTTCATATTAGCATATTTTTTTCGTATTGTAAACTTGGTGTAATTTACGATGTAGCATGCGAATCACTTGTTACCATAAAGCCACTGAGATCAACAATTCGTTAACGATAGAACAACCAGACGTCCGCCAAAGGAAGGAAGACATGTCCTCTGGTTTTAAGCATTTTTGTTTTTAGCCGAGCCGGATTTTATAAAAGATTGAATTTTTCTAATAATAGTTTTGATATCAATACTTTGAAACCTTTTATAGTTGCGTTGTCAAAATTAACATGGCTAATCACAAAAAAAGTCTGTATGTTATATAATAAACTATTTAAAATATGTTTAAGATTAAGACCTTTTCATAAACGTCTCATTTTCATTTAGTTTTCATAATGCAGTGTGTGCATTGAAATTTTTTGTGGTGTAAATAACTGTGGCCATGCATTATTATTTTCCTGAAACTTAGTTCTATGTTAACTAACTGATAATGAGAAATTTAATTTATGTTATTAATTATACTTTTGTAATTTGTTTGACTAAAAGGATAGTGACTTGATTAAACTTTTTTTTTTAAAGATAAAGTGACGCGCCAAAAATAAAAGTTAATGCACTGTTCCCTAGAACAGATAGTTTGAGGCGCTCGTGAAATTGCATTGTTCTTTTTAATGAAATATTCCTCTTTCCCAGAGTGAATGTGCTCCTTTTTTTATCCTGAGTGTTTGACAACCCTAACAGTGATTTTATATAATATTATTTATACCGTCTATTCGTGGTTACTTGCAAATTTTCAGAATCTCTGCTTAAGTTATGCTTTCAGGATATTTTTCAGGATATTCCTCCGCCTCATGCAAACAAAGCTCAGAAAATTACACCAGAGGGCCAACACAACGCATTCATAATATTCGATAAAAGAACTATTTCTTACTAGGCATTACCAACACACCTATATTCTAACTGTCTTAATTAAAATTATTTATAAATTAAATATTGTGATGTATAAATAAAAGATACATGGAAGTTCTATTTAACAAAAAATAAAGTACTCTTATGTTCATACAAGAATAAAACGCTTGTGATATATAACATTTTGTAAGCAACGTAATACGTCATATATGGGTGGTTTTTTTTTTCTTCAAAGGTTTGATTTTAATAAAATGTGAAGGAACCATGTATAGACTATATGTGTATTTTAAGAAGTAAATATTCCGTGTTTCATCAATTTTAATCTCTGTGTATACGTCCATGAATTTATCATGTTCCTTCGATATCAGGTTGGACTCCAGGAGCGTGTGCTGTTGTGTTCCCGTTCATTATTGGGCGACAGCAATATTAGACCCACTCTGGACAACTCTCCAGCAAGTAATGAAGAGGAACTACTTTCGTGACCGTACCTTCGGTATCAGGTTGGACTCCAGGAACGTGTGCTATTGTGTTCCCGTTCATTATTGGGCGACAGCAATATTAGACCCACTCTGGACAACTCTCCGCAAGTAATGAAGAGGATCCACTTTCGTGACCGTACCTTCGATATCAGGTTGGACTCCAGGAACGTGTGCTGTTGTGTTCCAGTTCATTATTGGGCGACAGCAATATTAGACCCACTCTGGACAACTCTCCAGCAAGTAATGAAGAGGAACCACTTTCGTGACCGTACCTTCGATATCAGGTTGGACTCCAGGAACGTGTGCTATTGTGTTCCCGTTCATTATTGGGCGACAGTCAATATTAGACCCACTCTGGACAACTCTCCAGCAAGTAATGAAGAGGAACTACTTTCGTGACCGTACCTTCGATATCAGGTTGGACTCCAGGAACGTGTGCTGTTGTGTTCCAGTTCATTATTGGGCGACAGCAATATTAGACCCACTCTGGATAACCCTCCAGTAAGTAATGAAGAGGAACCACTTTCGTGACCGTACCTTCGATATCAGGTTGGACTCCAGGAACGTGTGCTATTGTGTTCCCGTTCATTATTGGGCGACAGTAATATTAGACCCACTCTGGACAACTCTCCAGCAAGTAATGAAGAGGAACTACTTTCGTGACCGTACCTTCGATATCAGGTTGGACTCCAGGAACGTGTGCTGTTGTGTTCCAGTTCATTATTGGGCGACAGCAATATTAGACCCACTCTGGATACCTCCAGTAAGTAATGAAGAGGAACCACTTTCGTGACCGTACCTTCGATATCAGGTTGGACTCCAGGAACGTGTGCTATTGTGTTCCCGTTCATTATTGGGCGACAGCAATATTAGACCCACTCTGGACAACTCTCCAGCAAGTAATGAAGAGGATCCACTTTCGTGACCGTACCTTCGGTATCAGGTTGGACTCAGGAACGTGTGCTGTTGTGTTCCCGTTCATTATTGGGTGACAGTAATATTAGACCCACTCTGGACAACTCTCCAGCAAGTAATGAAGAGGAACTACTTTCGTGACCGTACCTTCGATATCAGGTTGGACTCCAGGAACGTGTGCTGTTGTGTTCCAGTTCATTATTGGGCGACAGCAATATTAGACCCACTCTGGACAACTCTCCAGCAAGTAATGAAGAGGATCCACTTTCGTGACCGTTCCTTCGGTATCAGGTTGGACTCCAGGAACGTGTGCTGTTGTGTTCCCGTTCATTATTGGGCGACAGTAATATTAGACCCACTCTGGACAACTCTCCAGCAAGTAATGAAGAGGAACTACTTTCGTGACCGTACCTTCGTATCAGGTTGGACTCCAGGAACGTGTGCTATTGTGTTCCCGTTCATTATTGGGCGACAGTAATGTTAGACCCACTCTGGACAACTCTCCAGCAAGTAATGAAGAGGATCACTTTCGTGACCGTACCTTCGGTATCAGGTTGGACTCCAGGAACGTGTGCTATTGCGTTCCCGTTCATTATTGGGCGACAGTAATATTAGACCCACTCTGGACAACTCTCCAGCAAGTAATGAAGAGGATCCACTTTCGTGACCGTACCTGGTAAAACGGTAACAACTTTCTTACAGATTGTCCATTAAATGTCACTTCGGAAAACTTTAATTTCACCTCTGAGCCCCATAAAAAAATCAAGTAAAATTATTACAAAAAAATCTGTTTTAAATACTGCCTGTAATGTGGAGAACTCAGGTTTAATTAATCAGTCGACATATTCCCTGTACATATACAACAACAAAATGTGAGCAGCAACTTAAACTATAATTCATGTGAGTTGAATTCCTGATCTCATTGGCGACATCGCCACATACTGGAAGGGACGATACTATATGCATTTCGGCAAGAAGTGCTACTTCCATGAAGGCACTTGACGAATGCCATCTGTCGGCGACCGCTTGAACTATCTACAACTATTGTGTTATGGTGGACCCACAAATCAAGCATCGCATCCGTAAGTCGCCCGTCCGTCATGAGGTCACGTGATCTTCGAACAATCGCAGGGTAGTTATTTTTATATCCGTCAAACCGTCAAATATTTCTCAAACTTTAACTTTCGACGCATGGACGGATGGGCCACCGCCTCGGGACAATATTCCGTAGACGCGAATACGCTCTTTGAAATAAAATGCAAGGGATTAGATATGTGTAGGGGTAGTGAAATATCGCGAAAATATTTCAAGACAAGTTACAATTAAAAACACTGTACGGTCGTGTAACTATCTTGATTGGCTGAATTACTTTTTAACACGTGTTAACTGTCTGCACACGAATCACGTAGGAGCCGTCCCGTTGTTGCCGAATTTTTAGTTGCCCGGTATAATATGAAAGCAGGTTATCAAGCAGGCAGCAACAAATGGCAATAGACAAACTGCTGTTGGGTGCTTATAGTATGGAAGCCCTACTTCAAGTCTGACATGTGTGTCAGTTAGTAAACTCAAGCAATTTTATGTGAGTACTCATGTCCTGCCAAAAAACTGTCCTGCCTGAACGATTTATTTTTCGTCCCGCCAGCTGGTGAATTGCGTGATGCCTACAATTTTCTGGAGTACTATTAAATGCTGCTGTTATGGGGTTGGTGAGTGTGTTTATAGAACTACATGACGTTAATGAACTTGGTTAGCCAGTCTGCTTGTTTATTTGTCACGTCTGTCTTTGGTAGCCGAGATTAGGCAATATTATTGTTGCAGAAAAAGGTGCTTTGTTTTTCTTCGCTTCCCCTCCCCCTCCTACCGGGTGGTCCACATCTGAACGCTTCCAAGTACTGAGCTATACTGAAGAGAGGTGCGCGGTGCCCCTGGCGCGGCCGAGCGCTGTCTGGTGGCTACTACTGGCAACGAGTTCAGCCTCACACACTCTGGCACCTTCCATACGCCTCTCTGCTATTCCCGCCGCCACCTTAACCTTCCCGAGGCCGCGTTTTCGCGTACAAATGTTCGTCCCCAGCCCGAGCAAGTGTGCAGTGTTCCTCATCGAGTTGCGTGGGGATGGCCGACGATAGATCATGTCTACGCCACTTCGTACTTCGTGGCTTCATCATGCTGGACGCGTTTTCTCGTAATATGAGTACTACTCAAGTCAAGTATTGCAATGAACGTAGTTGTTGTTATGCCGGGGGTAGAGTTTCGCTTTTAGTAGTGTTTTTTTTTTTTTTTTTTTTTTTTAGCGATTTTTGCATATGGATTTTGTAGGGTAGTGTTCTTCACTGTTTTGCTTGTGTGAATTTTCAATATGGTATTTTATGGGAATGTTTGTAAGAGGTGGATTCTTACTTTTTATGGCGTGCTGTAGGAATGGTCTCCTGGACTACGATTTGCCAATAAAATTTTACTATCAAGGAGTTTAGTGGATATTTTATGGCTTGCCTTTATGCTCGTGATTAAGTGTAATGAGGGTTTTTGCTGCTTCCCAATGGTATTCTTGATATTAGTATTCCATGTTGTATTTTTTTAGTGAATCATCAGGTGTACTTTACTTTTAAAGTTGTAATGGTGCTTGCTTTACTCGGGGAGTCATTTTACCTTTTTTAATGGGATTTCACAAGTGTTTATTCAGGTTGGGTGATTTCTCTTAATATTGTTGTTTTTCTGTTGTTCCAATGCATGTGTGTTTTTTCCTTCCCCTAGTTTACCGATTGGTAGCAAGGAAGAGAAATTTACAGATGTAATTTTAATTTTTAAAAACAAGTTGCAAAATTGTGGTTTTTGGTGATAATGTATAGATGGGTTCAATATATTTGTATAAATTTTAGAATGTTTGTGTCCATGCTTTCTTAATTTTTTTTTAATGCTGTGCGTCCTTCTCCTTGCCTTCCTTTGGCCCCGCTTACACCTAAAGGGACGTAACAGTATTGAAGTATATCTACTGTGTACACATATTTTTTCACGAACAGTCACTAGCTCTAGATATGTGTTTACTTATCTTGGTGGTAAATTCAGGAATTTAGAACTTGAACAATAATTCAGTATAAAATTTTATCACGTAAAAATTATGCCCCTAAAGTGTTTCTCTCTTGAAAATGTATTTCCAATCCAAATATACCCTCTGACGAAAGAAATATCGCGATGTTAAGTTATCAGGCTGAAATTTTGCTGTTCAGAAGAATCTACGGATGATGGATTTTTGTGGGTCGCTTTCAACTGACGGACGAAAAAAACAGACGGATGACTGACTGACGGGTGGGCGACATATGGTTGTGTGTTAAGCTTTAGAGCATTAAAGTAAGGTTACTTCTAATCAGGTTAGGAACCAAACGAGTTTTCTTATGGGAGAGTTTGGCATAGGGGAAATCTCCACCGCTAGGGGCACAGTGTTCCAAAGATGTGACTTTTAATTAAAATCTTTAGCAATGTGAGTAATAAAAGAGAAATATTTTACTTTCTTGCGCAGTGATGTTATATTTGAGTAATTATTATTGCGCTTATTCTTTGAAGTAGGAAATAGAGAAAATTCGGTACACATGCGACACTAGCGCTTACCTAATGGCGAGAAATTTTAGTTGCCAAACTAAAACCATTGAGATTCCCAACCAGAGTATAGTAAACCTTAATCAAAGTAGACGTATCTGTTATCGCGATATAGGTGGGAATTGCTGGCATGTTGTGTGTTAGTGTTCGGTTTACGTTCCAAGAAGTTTGAGACACGGGAATACATGACGTCTCGCCCTATTTCCACACGAAATAAGTAGAGCTAGGGACATTCCGCGAAAAAAGTATGACTACAAGGTAGACTCCAGTTATATAATCACCCAACAGAAGTTTGTTTATTGCCATTTGTTGCTATCTGCTTGAGAAGGCGTTTTAATATTTGACCGGGCCACTCGGAATTCAGCAACGTCAGCAAGACCTCAACTTGATTCGTTTGCAGACGGTTAACACGTGTCTAAAGCAATTCAGCTAATTAAGATAGGCACACGACCCTACATACAGTGATTTAAAATATAGCTCGTCTTGAAATCTTTTCGCGAAATTTCACTACCTATAGAAATAATTCATTCACAGAGATGATGATTTGTCTAGCGGGAAAAGTTGACTTCTTTCTGGGATTCAACGTACTGTACACATATCCGACAGTTTTCTTTCCTTATTGGCTGTCATGCGTCTACCCCTTTCCACTGGGCCAATAAGGACTATAGGACAGAACGTTCGTGATTGATATGCAAACAACTTAGTAGAACCAAAACCTTGTTCATCCAATCATGAAAGAATAAACTGTTAGAGTGTTACAGAAGATATGTTGGCTCGAAAAAAATTCGCGATTTTCCCCCATCCCTGGTCATTCATTCTGTCTGGTCATAAAGTGATTCAGAAGACATCAGGCGTGCCTTTAAATAATTTTGGTCCAGTACGTGTGCAGGACTGTAAATTCTACCTTGATGCAAAGTTGCAAAGGTCTCTACTGATTGGATATTTTTTCCCCCGCTCTTAGAGGAAACGATCGTGAACGCCTGGAATGCAGGCTGGGCCACAATCTCCGGCTCGGCCTAATACCTTCTTAATACTTTCTGGTCGATCGAGTAGGAACCCATATCACGTCGTTCTTTCTCTCTCTCTCTCTCTCTCTCTCTCTCTCTCTCTCTCTCTCTCTCTCTCTCTCTCCTCTCCCTCCTCGCCTTCCCCTTTCACACCACCCTTTTCAACGGCCAGCCATCTTTCTCGGCCCCATTCGACCAGGGCCTGTGTAACGAGTTCATCACGCCTCGTTTGGCGCCAATTTCGAGATAACAGCTCCTCCTCCGCCCTCTCTACCTGCTGCAGTCTATCCCGGCCTCGCAAATCAATTACTGGTTGGATCCTCTAGCAGTCGCGGCCGAGGTCTGCCCAGTGAGTGAGCACGGGATTTCCTTCGGCCGACCCACTGCGCTGTAACGAACGTGGATCCTCTTACACTTACCTCGCCCTGTCATTTCTCTCGGAACATGAGAGATATCTTTACAGTCCTCTCGAGGGTACTGCTCGCCGAACAATTGATCAACACATTGATGTCTGCACACATTTACTGGCACTTAAGACGGATTAGAAGTGAGTCGCCTATATCCACTACTGCAAGAACACCGGTTCTGTTGGCGTCAGTGTTAGAACTCACCATCGTCCTATTGGTCCATACCACACCTGACCCTACCCTGTGCATTACAGCCATCATTATTGGCCGGTCATAAACCAATGGAGAGCCGAACTGATATCTACCGAATCAAAACACCTTTATCATACAAAATTATTTACAATCAATCGTGCCTTTTTGAGTGGCTATAAAAAAAAATAAATTCTATCGTTAGTAATATCATTGTTACTACGCTGTCGTGTTATTGTGAGGCCATTTTAAACACTAGCCGAAAAAAGTACCTCACATCCATGCAAGTCTTGTTCTTAACAACAAAGAAATATTCAAGTTATCATTTCTCGAGCTACACTCGAGCACAGTCTACAAAGTTTTAAGAGAACCGGAAATTTCGCGGATTCATTTGAATAAAAGTTAAACTTAATTAAGGTGTACGTATGTGTTTGTGTTTCCATTGGTCCATAGTTCGTTACAGACGCCCCGAGCGACTTTCAACCAATGACGAGCTTGCAAGGAAAATATGAACCTAATTCCGTGCTACCTGGTATGGGGTTAAACTGGAGCAACAGCCAATGAACACGCAGATGAGGCTCCAGTATGCAGAGGACTGAGGAGTCTAGCCTACAGGTCATTGAACTGGCGAAATTTTCCTATCCCTATCTATATGATTATTGTTAGAGATCCGGAAATTTCGTGGATTCATTTGGCAACAAACTAGACTCCACAATCCTTCGTGCATTCAGCATTAGCTAGTTGTTCGTTGGCTGTTGCACCAGTTAAACACCAGACCATGGTAGCACGGAATTTGGTTCTTATTCTTCTTGCAAGTTCGTTATTGGTTGAGAGTCGGTCGGGGCGTGTCTAACAAACTATGAACCAATGGAATCACACAAACCCTGTGTACACTGAAAAGTTTAATCTGCTCTTAGATGAATCCGCGAAATTTCTGGGCCTCTAATCATATTATATTTGTACAAAATTCGGCTCAAATTGTAGACACTATGTACTTCCGAGAGCTTTTTTTTAACACAATGGCCTGTCAATAATGCAATTTTAATGGTTTAGAAAAGTACGGAAAGTAGCTCACTCACCGAAATGAGACAGCAAATAAGATGTCGTTAGTTACCTCAAGGAATCTTTCAAATCACGCTATAAAATGTTTTGACAATTTTTAAATATTATTCAAAATAAGAAAGCATTTGTATGCTTTTTAGTTTTAGCACTAGTGTATGGTTTTTTTCTAAAGTAATATTTATGGAGCATAATTTTAAATGCACTAAGACATGACCTTTCAGTCGCCCATGTTTAATTTTCTGGTAATGATTTCGTTTATTTTATTTTTATATGGCATGATGAAAAAACTGTGTGACCGAAATTCTTATATGCCAGTAGGAAAGAGTATTTATAAAATCAGTGTCTATTAGTTGAGGAGTGTTTCTTACAAATTCAAAATAACGTGTTTTTTGGCGACCAGCGCAGTTAACACTTTGAGGTCGGCGCACTTTTACCAGCTTTAGAGACAAGCTAGACGTTAGTCATCTATATCCATATCGCAGCAGGAACACCATGCGCTATTGGTCACTATCGTCACTTAACTCCATTCTACTGGTCAAAACGATACCAGTCCTTCCGTATTGGCCGGCTGCCAACCAATTGAGAGCCGAGTTTACCGTTTTCCAACCAAATGTTTTTTCTTATCTAACATAGGGTACTCCCATCGTGTTAATTTCCGTAACTATACAAAAATTGTCGTCCATTTACGAATACCATTGTTGATGTTTTATAAGTTCCAGATTAAAATCCTTATTAAATAGGGAGTTGATGCAAGTATATCTGGACCAGTTTTGTTTTTTATAAGAAATTAAATATTCAAACTAGTTTTGGCCAAATTACACTCGAGTGTAGTTCTCAATTTATTAAAGTTGTCTGCTATTGAAGCTTCAAAAAAATACAACAGACTTTTTTTCAGACTTCGAACATTATGCTCGGATAGCTCTGACAATGGAAATGCGGATGTTATTGTGACCTTGAAGATAAAATTTGCACGGATATGGTTTCATTGTTTCTTTGCCTTTTACCTGTAGGATTGCACAGTGTTATAGTATTGTACGATATTTCCAGGTATCCTGGGACTGAAAGAATAATCTCGTTATGGACATACGACGAGATCTCATGGATCCCGTGTATCCGAATTCTTCGAAAATTATCTAAGGTTTTAATAAACACGGTGTCGGTAATTGACAACTTTTTCTATTACAGGGACATCTACTCTGCGGCCCTAACTCAGTAGCTACAAGGTGGTTAAGTTGACTACAACAAGTGGGCTTTCATCAACAAGTGCGTTCTTCCGAGTAGCACTTCACGACATGTGCACAGTGTATATACTTCCCGTATGTGTTGGTGTCGTCTGTCAAAACTGTGCGTTAAAAATTAACAGAGAAAATCTGCGACTCACCTCCGGGAAAGAAGAAAATTGCGGTATACGGGAACATAACTATTGATTGCTCACGGCAAAGTGAGCACTTTTGAGCCACTAGTTACTTTTAACTTTCCGCCATTTTTATCCTCTAAATAACCTTTTAAATAAACGTAGCCATGTAAGTAACAAACAAAGTGTGTACATTTCACCGCATTCGGAAATAAAGGTCTAAAAATAAAGTAAAATTTATTAATTAACTATTCTTCCCAATGAGAGGGCTTTCAAAAGTGCACATTTTACCGTGATCAGGCTATATGAGTGTCTACTAGCTGGTAGTAATAATTGTCTAAGTAATAGAGCCCCGAGTATTTTTCGGATTGAGTTGGCTGCAAGCTAGGCTGGACAGACCTTTACACACTCGAGACGTTATCGTTTGAGTATTTGTTGCTGTGATCGAGTGAGGCCTCTGTCCGCAGGACTAACTGTTAAACACTCACCCACTCTATTGCTTCTTGTTTGTTGCTGGCTCACAGTTTAACGGGGCGTGTTGAAAAAACCGTCGTCCAATCACAACAGTGTTATACAGACAACATTGTTCAACATCTCAACACAGGTGTTTCGTCCATTTGTGGAATCGATGCCACTACCATTTTCTATACTTCGCCGGGATAGAGGAGGTCCTTCATGATTTAGACTGTTCTCCCATGACTTTTGTCAGTGTATAACGAACCTTCATGGAAAACAAGGACCTAATCTCTAGGGATACCGAAATTTCGCGAAAATATTTCTACGGAAACAATATTTCAATAACTTATGGCATTCCAGCAGTTTTATTTTGCTTATTGGTGGCGTGTCTTTATGAGAAGATATTTTTTTTTTTACTTGCCTCACCAATCAGAATAAACTTGGCACTAAAGTGCACGTCTGTGATTCGCGGGTAGATAACTAAGGCAGGTAACACCTAGATCGTCCAATCAAAAACGTGGATTTGAGCTAATGTGTTATGCAATTTAACTGGTCGTAAAATCTTTTCGCGAAATTCATGTGTCTCTATTAATCTCTAGGGACCTGCCAAATTCGTTTTATCATTTGTCATCAGACTAGACTTCACAGCACTGTATATACTTGAGCCAACGCCGTTTCTCTATTGGCTGGTACATAGTTGTGATGTCACTCTCTTTATAACTGAACGGCACATGATTGGGTCTCACAATTGTGATGTGCTAACGTATTGGTGCAGAGTCACCCAGGGAATTTCAAATAAAGTTTGGTCCAATGACAAACATATTGCAAAAGTAAAAGTGTTTAAAGTTTAACCTGTCCCCAAATAATAACGCGAATTCTGCATGCCCCTCCTAATCTCTTACTACCTGGTCTGGGGATTATGCTGGAGAAACCTCCAATAAGCAATCAACTGAAGCCCGAGTAGGCGAAATACTGTGTACTATATCTCGTTGCCGAATAAATGGGAACCGCGTTGTTGTAGTGGTTACACTGCTCGCCTCTCACCTAGACGTACTGGGTTCGACTCTTGACGGGGATCGCTCCCAGATTTTCGCACGTGGGAATGGTGCCGGACGTTGCCACTGGTCACCGGGTTTTCTCGGGGTTCTCCCGTTTCCCTCGCTTGTATTCCAGCTCTGCTCCATACTCACCTCTCTTCACCCTCGTCGGCTCTAAAAACCTCGATGTTAAGAGCCACCCCTATCTCTTCACATGCACAGACCCGAAATGATAAGTGGAATTTCCAACATCATGCCAAAGAAAGTAGGCTATACTTCATAGTATTATGTATGCTCATATAGATATCAAATGTTTATAGGTTGATTGTTGTGGTAGTAAAAAGCTTTGTCTGAGCGCACTTTCCTACGTTTTGTTATTGGCTCATTTATCTCCAGGAGGTGTCAAACAACACGTCGACGAATTACAAACGTAACATGAACCTACATGTGTGTGAATTCCAACTTCTCTAGAAATGAACCCGAACAGCGAAATTCTCAGGTCTCTAGACATAACACAAAATGGTAGGATCGGTACACAGTAAAAATGTTTCCAGTAAACTTTCTAAATGTTGATGGAAGTTTGTAATCTATACATGTTATGGAAATAGTCCACACATCAGGCTGCAAATATAGGAATGTTTATAATCACTACTCTACAAAGTTGGGAACTTCCCTACGCATTTGACTGTTTCCAGAGCAGATGTATCAACGCTGCCATCGATATGTATAAACAACCTTACTACTCACGGTTTCGTACTAAAGGTCATTCACGGTAAAATGAGCACTTTTGAAATCCCTCTCATTTGGAATAATAATAATCAATAAATATATTTTATTTTAGCCTTGGACGTTAACTTCCTAGTAAGGTGGTGCGTACAAACTGTATTTATTATTTACATTGCTATATTTTTGTTTTAAAATTTGATTGCAGGACAAGAAATGGCTGAATAGAGAAAGTAACTAGTGCCACAAAAGTGTTCGCTTTACAGCCTATACATGCATACACTGATGTGGCAAATTTACGAACAATAGCCTAGAGTGTATATATGACTAGTGCGACTTCTGCTTTCTTCTCCTATTGTAGTAGTTGTGCACTCACCAGCCAATCACGGCTGTTATTTCATTCAGTAGCCGGGTCACAGAGTCCTCTATAATACAGAGGCGAAGAAGCTGCTTATTTCACAAACTCCAGACTCATGCGCCGGAAGAAATGGTGGCACCGGGCAGCTAATTGTTGGAACGCTGTTAGCCAATCACCGCATGGTAACCCACTCGCACAGCCGGCAGCTCCAGCTGATTGTGATCCTCTCTAAGTACGCCGTGGACTATCTGATACAAGCACCCCCCCCCCCCCACAGTCTCACGCAGTCAATCAGAGAAGGGGAACGACTGCATCGAATGATAAGACATATTTAGTCTCGGTATAAGTACTGCCTACTTCGTAGACAAGTTCTGCGTCGCCCGTCCAGATAGGTAAGTAACTATACATGGCCACAACAACCAATACACAACGTTATTTTGGATAACATGTTGAAATTCAAGCCACAGCATCTATACACTAACATAAACAAAAAATGTTGCTAACAAAACGTTTGGAAAGGTCATCTAGTATGTTATAATTTATGTTGAAGTTATAATAATAATACTTTAAGAACATTTGGTCCCCTTTTAGTCTTGGGTTATCCAGGGGTTTTTGGAGTCTCTTACTTGGGCGTCCAAGAGCGCGGTGCCCCCGGGTCCAATGTCCTCGGCGTCCACGCCCCCTTTCACCCCTCAGAACATTCTCATTGATGGCCACCTATCACCTGGCCTGTGTTTCTCCTGTGCTCGGGAGATCCATCTAACGGATACCTGGGCATATAGCCCAGGCACTCCCCACTGCCATAAGGGATACCTGGACCTGGGTATATAGCCCAGGCACTCCCCACTGTCATCAGGGATACCTGGACCTGGGTATATAGCCCAGGCACTCCCCACTGCCATCAGGGATACCTGGACCTGGGTATATAGCCCAGGCACTCCCCACTGCCAGCACGAGTCCTTCTTCAATCTGACCTCCGGGCGCCAGAGGTAGTGAGCTCGGCTCAGGGAAACAGCCCCTTCTTTCCTTAGGACTGCTCCTCCCACCCCCTCTTAATTTATGTTGAAGTTAGGCAGGACAACGCAGCGATACCGCAGTTACACGTACCTGCTTGCTTGACAAGTTGCAGACCTCGAAGGCGAACGGAATTGGTGTGCAATTCGGGAAATTAAATGCAAACACTTCTGGCAGCCTTTACTGCTGGACTGTTTATCTCCCTTTCTTGATGTACTTTGATACATGCGCACGCACCTCGAGATTATAGCGTGATTTTCTTTCCTTCAGAAATCCTTACACTGGATTGCTATTTCAGAATTTTCGCTAACCGGTATTATGTTGTAATTTATTATTATTAATATTACAATTATATGTATATGAATGTATGTCATATGTGTATGTGGCTTTGTGAGTTAGTGCGTATGTGTATGCACCTGCATATATGTATACACATATAAACATACTTTTCTTTTATGTATGTTGCTGTTATATATTTCATATAAATTACTTTGTAATTTAATTTTCTTTTCAAAAAATAAGTATTTTATTTTACCATCTAAGGTGATTACGTGTAAGAGAAGGTGATAATGTCTTAACTTCGCCACAAAAATAAAGAAGTAAATTACTATTTTATTATTATTATTAGTGTCCTGTATGCAGGCGCTCTCCTCATGTCGCGCAAGTTATATTCGCCTACGTGATATGCAATATGTTATGCATGCAGGTACGCGACGTTGCGGACTCCCGGCGCTGTTTTGCCTAACTTCAATTAAAATTGAATAATACTAGGCAACATTTCCAAAACACATCTTACTACGTTTTTTTGTTTATGTTAGTTCATATACACCGTGGTTAGAATTCCTACATGTTATTAAAAAACATATTGTATATAGAAACCTGTGAGTGCATACACTGCTTGTTGAAAAACATCCTACGGTCAGACTATGTCGCTAAAAGCCACTATAGTCATTTTTTTTTTTTTTTTTTTAGATTTCCCATTTCTAAAGGAAAAAGTAAATGGGATGATGGCCAATGTTTACTCATTAGTCTAAACTACAAAACGATACTCTCAAACATGGGTGATACGGGATTCGAACCCGGGGCTTGTTGTTTATAGAATTTTCTTCGTGTGGGAAAAAAAGCATTTTCAATGAAAAAACTAAAAACATTGCCTGTCGTCTGTTTTACAAAAGTTTCCTTACACTGCAGGCAATTTGTTTAACAATAAATACTGTATTTAAGTGCACAGTTACGCATGTTAATTCTTGTCCGTGTGATGTGCGTGGAGAATATTGCCCGCGTCACATCGTACCCACAGAGTTGACACGTGATATCCTCGCTAAACGTTTATGTTTGTCAATATAAGTGCTTTTACGGATCATGTCTAGAATTTAATTCTGTATGCTGGGAAACTGGTAACACAATGTCCGAGATATCTATCAGGCTACGTACAAAATAAGTTAAATGCTTCCATTTGAAGCATGTTATCGCGAAATATTTCTTCGGTAGGCGATTAACGAATTCCCTTGAAAGTAATTTTCGATGGCTAGTACCGGTCGTTTGCAGTCACAAGACGGTGTTTTCCGGCTATAACCACAGTTTTCATTGACGGCACAAAGTGCCCTATTAGACTCATAATTAAGACTACTTCATCCTGAAGGCTTTCAATGAATGTCTACGTGTTTAATTTTGATAGATTGCATTCGCCATCTGTCGAAGTTAAGTACCTGGCACACAGGCGCGATGTTATCTTCACAGTCATAGGACGTAATTTATGCATACGCCATTCACGATAAAGTGAGCACTTTTGAAGCCCCAGTTACTTTTTTATTTCAACCAATTTACATCCTTCCACCACTTGTTAATGTAAACCCTGCCATTTGAGTAATAAACTCACCATACCCTAAATCAAAAGTCCGAGGCCACAATGAAATGTATTTACTGGTCATTATGTCTGTTGAAACAGCTTCAAAAAGTGCTCACTTTACCGTGAACGGCCCATAATTACAAAAACAGTCAAAGAGTCCTTACGCAAATATTGAAATCACGTATTAAATCATTGGTTTTTATAAATTTTTCGCACGTTCCTGAATTATTTACATCAACACTTCGAGTTGAGTTGAGAGATTTGGGCTGCTCTCAAAAACGAGGTCTTGAGATCCGATGAGGGTGAAGTGAGGTGAGAATGTAGCAGCGCCGGAATGCAAGGGCGGGGCAAACGGGAGATCCCCGATAAAACTCGCCGACGAGCGGCATCGTCCGGCACGATTCCCACAATTATCGAAAATCCGGGAGTGGTCCGACCGGGGATTGAGCCCGGATCGCCTTGGTGAGAGGCGAGCAGGCTAACCGCTCAGCCACCGTTGCCCCGAATGGCCATAGGAAGTAAACGTCTTATTGACGGTATGTATATAAGAGGTGCATTACAGACTTTACTACTTAGCTTACACTGAGAGAAAATCGAACAAAATATCTGTTTGTATAGTGCCAAATATATATCTAATTGCCCTAACGAAATATATTGTTGAGCAAACAAAAATTTAAAAAGCAACAAAATTTATTTTCTTCGTCTAACAAAATATATGTCTGAACGAACAAAATCTCTGTTTTGGGCCAAAAAAAAATTAGACATGTCAACTAAATATTATGTTAAATGAACTGTATATATTTGTTTGACCACTCGAGAGTTTTTTTTGTATTTTTTTGTGACAATTGGGTTAGTGATCATGTTTGTTAGTGCATCTATTGACGCTTAACAATCGTATAAACACATTAATAAAACAATGTACCAAGAAACTGACAAGTGAAGCTGTAAAACTTGGAATGTGTGTTTGCGGAAGTTGCCCAACATTTGCAGTACATATATTTAAAAGGTTTCCGGTGTCATCAGTTGTCACATTAGCTGAGATTACACAGGCGTAGCGCTCCGGACGCGGGTGAACTATGTTCGAAACTCGGTCGAACTTGTAAGTTTTTTCTATACCTGCCCGGACTGTCTAACGTACTTGTAGCCAAACAAGTCTTTAGTTGTACCAATCAAATCTTGCAGTTTGGGGCAACCAAATGAGAACAACACAGAAATTTGGTTTAGCAACAGAATATTTAATTGCCCCCTTTACAAACAACTAATTTGTTTGCACCAAACAAATCTTGCTTGATTCAACAAAGCCTTTTTCTCAATTTAGGCATATTTTTTTGGTGTTGAAATAAAATGTTTTTCTTGGCCTTACAATTGATTATACTTAGGGATAGGAAAAATTCGCGAGTTCAATGACCTATAGGCTAGACCCCACAGTTATGTGTATACTCATGCTTCAGATGTTTGTTCATTGGTTGCTGCCCAATACAGTGGACAGTGTTACTTCACACCTGGCAGTATGGGATTCGCTACTTGTTTCCTTGTAAGTCTGCTATTGGCTCAGAGTCGTCTAGGGCGTGTCTAATAAACTGCCATCCAATTACAAAGTTAACTTCAGTGTACACGTTTTTGACGTCTATCTTGTCCTGAAATGAACTCGCGAAATGGTACCATACGTACTTATAATTAATTAATTTTTTTTACCGTTTCGCAAACAGCAACCAATTATATCAGGTAGACGCCCAAGACTATTAATAGCAGTCATCTCATAATGGAAACGGCTGTGTTGGTGCTATCACAGACAGTTCATGCGTACAGAAGCGAAAAGGTGGTGGGGTACCTCCAAATATAACCATACACGACAGCAGAATGCGCTCACTGGCTAGCAATGGCGGCGGAACGTCGTTGTCCAGTCAACCCCTGGAGAATTACTTTCCCAGACAGCAGCCCGCCCAGCAGGTGAACTCCCGTAACAGCCAATCAACCACAAGCCTCGTGTTTCCAGGGCCTCACGTGACCAAGAAATGAACGGGTACACCCACATCAAAAGAACAGCTGTGCACTAATCGCAAAATGTAAAATATTTTAACTTGACACTTTCGGGATAATACTCGAGTGTAATTCGGGGGAAATTTGTTTGATTTAACATTTAAAAAAAACTGGTCTGGGTATACTTGCATCAGTCACTATTTCATTAGGATTTTAAATTGTAACTAATACACTATCAACAACGATCTTCATATATAGATGGCAAATTTTTGTGTAGTTACGGAAGTCAACACGATGGGATCTACATCATGTTAGATACGAAAGAACATTTTGTTGTAAAACGGTAAACTCGGCACTCCATTGGTTGGTAGCCGGCTAATACAGCAAGACTGGTGTCGTTTTGACCAGTAGACTGGAGTTAAGTGACAATAGGGACCAATAGTAATGGTGTTCCTGCTGCGATGTAGATGAATGTGACTAACGTCTAGCTTGTCTCTAAAGCTGGTCAAAGTGTACCAACCTCAAAGTGTTAAATGTTCTTTTTTTTTTCGTGACTATCCTACAGCCACATAACTACGCTATTATTTAATTACATTTTGTATTTGTAATCATTATATATATCCCATCATTTCGCATTTTATAATACGTGGAGACCTACAAAATTCGTAGTATTATTTGGCATCAAGCTAAAACTTCACAGTGCTGAATATACTCAAGTCAGCGTCGTTTCTTCGTTGGATTCTGCACAGATGTGAAGTCACTCCCTTTCTGACTGTGCTGCACGTGATTGCACAACGTTATTGTGAAGTGTTAAGTTACTGACGCAGTGTTACTCAGGGCGTGTCAGACAAAATATGGTCCAATAGCAAACTTATTGCAAAAGTGCATGTGTTTGAAGTTTAAAGTGTCCCCAAATAATAACGCGAATTTCGTACATCTCTAATAATACGTTACCTAGGTAGACGGCATAAAGTTTATGTTAATTTTACGTATATCGTTGGACTTCCGCTCATCCGGCACGTCCTGTAGAACTCAGACCCAATAGCTTCTTACAGCTTGGTCGGGTTGTACAGAAGATCAAGTTCTGCGTGTGGTGGTAGCCAATGGACAAATAACCAATGGACAGTTATTTTAACGCACTCATATTCACTGTACACTACTGTACGCATAAAGAACGGGTCTGTTGTTTTTTGCCGGGCACTGTAGACCACGAGGCTCACAGCACAGTGATGTTCCCTGTGAATAGCTGATACGTTAACTGAGATCTTCTGCCCTGTGTTATGAATGGTTAATTATACGTAAGCGAAATCCAATCGCACACACAGGACTTTAATTTCCGTAGGCTGACCCTTAGGTTCTGAAATGAGCACTTTACACCTTTAAGAAAAAACATAATTTTCCAATGTAAAATATATTTATATTTCAATCGCACAGTCAATAGAAACTTACTGAAATTGTTTATTTCCGTGTTCGGTACAAAATTCGTACTTAATTTTCCAAAATTTGTTCATATTTATTTATATTTTGATTTTTTTGGAAGGGCCTGCAGTCTCTTGAGCTCCACACCTCGAGTCTCATTTGTTGTGACAGTGAAACAGGTGCTTTTTCAACTTAAGGCAGTGGTTTCAATGCCAGCTTATTTTTATTGATGTATCTCTTTATAACCTAGGTTATGTTTAACGCAGAAATAAAACCTTCTTATCACATAAATAACTATTTTACAGACTTCCTGATACCAGAATGAGTTAATTTATGTCTGCATTCTCTCATGTCAGACCAAAAAGGAATACATCATGAGTTCATTATTATTACGGTTATACATGCAACAAAAACCATCTTGTACCTAACATTGTGGACTCGAAAATATTGCAAGGTTATATCCCAAGTCTTGACAGCCCTCGTTTTCAAATATGTTACTTTGGAAAGAAAAATACAATTAAACAAAAATGAATGCTTTATCAAAGGGAAACTAACCACTGAAGCATATCACACGTAAAAATTTTCTGGTTTGCAATATTTGAAAATATACACTGATGTGCATCTGAAAGGGTTTAAAAATATTCGCTTTTTCTACAATTTTCCACGCCAGATTTCAAGTAGATTTTTTTATTTGCAAGCTCAATATTCTCACTTTATTTCGAGTTCGTGGACTAGATCCGAAAATTATCCTGGACGAAAGGTCGGCAGGAGAAGGACACTTGTAAGGGTGATTTTCCCTAGCGCCGAGAGGTAGAATGGGGCACCTGCACCCCCCCCCCCCATGGTCGAGGACGGAAGCCCACAATGGCCGGATAATGGCGGTGGAAAGTGGCCGCCATGGCCGGAGATAGTCCTCATATACATTTCCGGTCCGTCGCTGTTGGCGACGGGCAACTCGCAGCGGCCGGGGAGTTCGGGACACTACCCACATGTCCGCACTGGAGAGAGAGAGAGAGAGAAAGAGAGAGAGAGAGAAATAGCTAATACGAGAGTTGAAGTTGTCCTCCAAGTCTAACGACAGAGGTAGTTAGTGGTTTTTGGTTGTCAGAAATATTTTGTTTCCTTACGGACCTGCCAAACTCTCAGCGCTATGTTACAAAGACAGCAATGATTTTAACTCTTGCAGGCATTTGTACAAATTTTATGTTAGTCGTTAAGGGTCCTATTTGCTCAAACTTTTTCTGTGAAATCGTTTTTTGCACCTAAACGCGTATCTCGGTAAACAAATGTTCTGGAAATACGAAGTTTTGCCAAACAGTATAAGAAACCATTGGTTATAGTGCTACTTTGTACTTTTATTAAATTAAGTGTACTGATGGAGAAAAAAATCATGAAAGTGGTCAAATATCGCATTTTTAAAGCTTGCCTGTGAAGTTTCATTAAGTGGTAAGAGAAAAGTACAATTATACGCAGGTATTTAGATCTGTGTACTTTCATCGTGTGTAATAAAACCCCCACAGTTACAGATTTAGTTTAGACAGTAAAGCGTTAGGACGGAAACACTGCACGCCTTGCGCGTAGGAGCGATGAGGCGCTAGGCGTGCGTGTTAGTGTCGCCCGTATCGCTCCCTCGCTTCTTGGCCTTGACCACGCACGTACATAGGGCACTTAAACAATACATTTGTTATTCTGAACGGGTCTACAAGTATCAGAGTGACGCTGTGTCAAATGTCTGGGTCAATTCAAGTACATGGGGGCCGCGGTGGTGTAGTGGTTAGACTACTAACCTGCCACCAAGATGAACAGAGTTCGATTCCACGGTGGGATGGCCCCCAGATTTTCGCATGTGGGAATCGTGCCGTACGATGCCGCTGGTTGGCGGATTTTCTCGGGGATCTCCCGTTTGCTGCATTCCGGTGTTTCTCCATAATCACCTCGCTTCATCCTCGTCGGCCCTCAAGACCTCGATGTTAAGAGCCGCCCAAATATCTTCACTCACTGACTCCTTAAGGTACTTAGTCCCACGAATCAATTACATCTCCCACCATGCGAGGGCCATGTCTTATTGGACATTGTTTTATGCTGCGTACAGTGTAGGGCGAATAAATCCAGCCCTCGTGCTACATGCGATATACAGATATATCTAAATTCGATAGACAAACATCGGTTGCAGGTTAATCACGAAAAAAGAAGGCGAAAATATGATACCTATGGTATATACTGTAGTTAAGGACAGGAAAATTTCTCGTTTCAAACTACCTGTAGGCTAGAACCCACTACCTTGTACAAGCCGAGAAGGTAGCGCTAATGTGGACATCGCATTTCCCTAGATAATGCTTTTTCTTACGGCTGACTCTCCAACCATTTTATAACCGGTTGCAGCTTGTGTAATGTGTGTACTGAAATCCTTTCCATAGGTTCCAAAATGTCAGGGGCCGTAGGGAATTTATAGATTTATAAGAACTTGTCGCGCCAAAAAGTTCCTATTTTGCAACACACGGAAATAAAAATTAATGTATACGTTAAGGTGTTAAATCCGGAAAAGTATTTTAATACCAAATAATTGTTTTCGAATTGGTGACTTACAACATCTGCATGACAAAGCTGTTCGATCACGCGTGAAGGACACGTCTCATGGGTAGGAGGCGCGCGACGCTGCGTGTATAATTACTTAGTGTCGCGCGCCTGTGATCTATGCAACTTGTCATACACGCGTGATCGCCCAGCGTTGTACTCCAGGCGCTGTAAGCCGCAACTTGGAATACAATAAATTAAACCATACAGAAATTGATGATGGGATAAATGCTTCAAAAATGATCGATTATTCGATTATTTGATTACAATTGCTTCATCGATTAATTTCAAACAACTCTATTATTCACGAATTTCAGCTGTTCATACTTAAACAGAACAAATCATTGGAGGTCTACATGTTTCACATTTTTAAAAAATATAAGATATAATCTTGAAAAAAAAATTAATTTGCAAGTACTTACACTGTTTATTATCTGTAAATATTACCTGAATAACACGTAACTACTAAAAAACATTACGCCATTTTCATAATAGGTTATCACAATTAAGCACAAAGTCTTATAATCTACAAGATATGTTTTTCAAACAACGTTTTGGACACAATTTATTTGCAAAACCCATTGCTCAGTTTTCAAAATTGCATAAATTATTAAAAATGAAAGCAAAAATTTTTGGTGGGAATAGTTTGAAACAAATTTATAGAAGTAAACAGTATTTTCCCGTCAATTTTTACGCATGGATTATAAAGGACAATTTATAATTTTACCCATTATTTATTCGATTTAAAAAATTTAGGTAATCGATTCATTTGACTTACAAAATGATCCGATTATCACCTGTATATTCGTACAAACAGCTTTTGTATCACGATTGGTTCAAAAATACTATGTCTGGAGTGTTGGCATTGAGTTTCCGAACAGCCGGTATATCACGACCGCAGAGTAAGAACGTATACGGAAGCGAAATCTCGTTGTGGTTCCTTTGATGTAAGCGAACTCGGTCGAACGTTGGTCGGGCGAAGCTGTGGGTACAGACCTTGGGTCTGACTGGCAATTGCACGTTGTGGAATATTTCCTATTGCTCGGGCAAGTTAGTCTCCAAGAGCTGAGGGGGGAGAGAGAGAGGGGGGAGAGGAGAGAGAAGAGAGAGAGAGAGAGAGAGAGAGAGAGAGAGACCGGTTGCAAGGCCCCGCGGCGCAGCAAATATTTCACTTGCCATTAGTTGCCGGCGGCAACGTGGCGTGGTTATTTGCCCTGCGTTGGCAGCCACTGTTTACAACCAGCCTGTTTGGCGTAAATGCGTCTTTAAATGTGCGACCATAGTGGGAGGCAATCCGGAAAATCCAATCATAACAAAATCGGGGGATAGAGTTTGGCATTGAAGCTCCGAATATGTCGTCTACAATCAAAATTTGACTTCACCACTGGGTTTCCAAAGGATCAAAGAAAGTTTTACGTTGAGTGCGGACTGCGAAGCATTTTACACGACCCGGGGGGGGGGGCAATTTTGAGTTCGTTTCTCCACATCTCATAACTTCCGCGTAGTATAACTTTTGACTAAGAGAAGTTACGACGCTCGTTTAAGTTTCAATCGACAGCTTTCGTCAAGGTCAATCGATTGCGTGTATAAATACATTTGTGTGGCGAGGTACTGGTGAAATTGTATGAGTTTAATGTAAAAATTAAGAAAACTTTACGCTATTTCGACCTATACTTGTCAAAAAGCCAAGTTGAAATATAGAAGTAGTATACGGTTGGAAAGAGCACCTCAAAAGCAATCCAGTGATACCCATAAAATCCCATATGATCAAGCGAAGCAGTGCCGGGAACGTAAAACAAACATCAGGGCGTCCGAGCGCGTCAACGTAGACGTATTCACGCAAAACAAACGGCCGTGCCCCAAACACAGCCACACCCAATTTTTTTGTCGTGGACTGAACTCTGAATCCAATGTCACTTTTTCATTTCGTAGTCGTTGGACACAACTACCATCACGTGACACGACCGACAGCCAATGATTATGTAGTTCTATGACGAAATCAGAACATGCGCAGCATGTACAACTCCGAGAGCACGAAAGAAATGTAATCAAACAAATTTATAAAGCAAGAGTTAAGTATCAGTATTTAAACAGTATTCCGTGTAACAGTAAATTTACAAATGGAAAACGACGACATCGACTATTTATTGATTGATTTTGTCCAGCAGCGGCCAATGCTATTTAATATTAGGCACAATGATTATAAAAGCATTTTGAAAAATGCACGGGCCTCTGTAGGACACGCAGTGGGATCTCCAAATCCACTGACAAAAACTCCTCTAACATGTAAACAATCGAGCATGCGTACGATTTTACCGCTCCTGTGCGGCGATTCTTCGAACTAGCTCACCAGCAGTCGTAACTACCATTGTGGCAGGTGCTTTCGGGAATGGACACGTGCAATCCGTGATTGGCTAATTGACGACCAATCAGAGCCCACCAACCTTCAGCACAGTTCGCTGTGCCTAGGGCTTAACCCCAGATCAGGTAGCATCGACACTTGTTTCCCTTCGAGGTTCGTTATTGGTCGAAATTTGTCCGGGGCGTGTCTAACGCACTAAGATCGAATGGAACCAGAAACTGGAATGTACATGTGATTGAAGTTTTAACTTGTCCTCAAATGAATTCACGAAATTCCCGGGTCTCCAATAACGGAGTGGATACATGGATATACACCTGCAAAGTTCGCGTTGTTGTGGTGAAATCCAGATAGACGCGCAATGTGCAGAAGTGCAAAACATGCGCGTTAGTCGGGCGATTCCATTGAAGCTGCACGAAGAGGATGGTGTTCGTTCACTTCAGTAGCGACAGCGGCCGAGTACGGTTGCGCGAGAACTGCTCCGCGTGTCAATATTACCTGTACTTAGTTGTACCAGTACGATACACTCTAAATTCTAATCAGACGTCTCTGACGATACCACTCGTAGCTGCGATTAGGCCTCCGAGCAGAATGCAGGCAAAAGCAATGGAAAAATCCACTGGGAGACGTTTTCTTAGCCTATCATGCTTTTCTTCCTCACGTCACTGCTTGCACCTTCCAGTTGCTCTCTGTACCTGTTCCCATTCTAACATGTGCCTTTCTCTTGCTCTTGCCACATGTGCCCATCTTCACTTTGGCCTTTGACACGTAGGAAATGCCCCACTCTGCTATTGTTTCCGATGATTTTCTCATTTCGTCGGTATTTTGTGCAAGTATCTCGTCTGCCTGATGTCTGACTTGCAGATCCATGTTTAGGGAATAGGCGATGTCGTGCTGCTTGCACGCCTCGTCCAGGACGTTTATGCCTGTCTCGTTGCGTGACAGTATCTCAGCTAGCTTGGTTCCTGGCCTGCAGAACCTGTGTTCCGGAATGTGGCTGCTCCGATGGTAGGTTGTTTGTCCGGTGTATCGACGATTCTGCTACCAACTACGGTCTCAACTCTTCGAGGCGTCACAGTGAACTGAGCGAGAAGAGTTCAAATAAGACCATTTTATACATTTTCTTTTCAGTATCATCCAATACTTGGAACAGTGTGGACTTTCCACATATTCCAATATGACATTTCAGAGCAAGTTCTGGCGGAAGCTGTTTTCTCATGGAGATGATTTAATGGGACATTCCAAAAATTTCCAGGTACTGGTTCCCCACCACCACTACCACCACAACCTTCACCTGCCCCAGAAGATCGCAGCAGTAACATACGTGTTATCAAGCAAGATGTTACTTTACTTATACACATTCATGCTGAAGATGAAGACATCTCGCACACATCGTGACATGGAAGCCTACTTCCGAATACAGTGAGGTTCATCAACGCAGGACAAACCAATTGCAGGAAACCGGACGTCCTACTGAGGCTGCTGGAAGAAGGAGCAGTCTTCGGTTCGAGAATGTTTACCTATTTTCAAGATTGCTCCAGGAACCGAAATACCGGCGATTGGCATGCATGATGCGGGCCGTGGAAGGCCTGGGTTATTTCCCATTCAGCGATAACGGAGCTTTCGTACCTCCGAGCGAAGCAGTGCGAAACTCGATACTTGTCTTCGATGATATTGCCTGCGAAAAACAAACTTTTATTAAAGAGAACTTTAATATGGGACGGAACTTGTATTTGGGCTGTGTGTGGCTCGGGCCGGGAACACCTCTTTAAAATAAGGACTTATGCGTGTACGTAATTGCAAAACCTGATGTAATAAAATGTGTGGAAAATAATTTAAAACACCAACAGCGTGTATCAATCTGCATATGATACTCACACTTGAATACCTGAGATTACTGCGATAAGTGTGTCGTGTAGTACAGAGTAGATGATGGCTGCGCAGTATCCCCAGCATATAAAAACAGCCACTTCCATACTCTTCGAATATATTCAATTATTTTGTTAGGTGCTAAGAATGGTGAATGTGAAAATGAACATCCGAATTATGTGTAACGATCTCTGAGTCACCTGTGTGGTAACAATGGCGGCGTCCTCCACACGCCGAGAAGCAGTTGAACTCTCCGTCCAATTATAAAATTCTCTGAAGATCAGCCGTCGTACACTCTATTTTGTGTGCGTACTAGAAACGTCTTACAATTAAACCTTTCAAAAAACTGTTTACTTTCCATACTGGGGTTGGAGAGTCAGGGCGCAACGACTCTACAAAAGAAAACATAACCATCTAGAATACTTCGAGACTTTGAAACTTTAATGGAATCCTTATTTTACAGTTAACTTGTGATTCCAAAAATAATATAAAGTTTCTGCAAAATTACTTTAGAGTGTGTGTGGTAGTTCTTAGTTACTCTCAGGGGAAAACATGAAAATCACTTTTGGGGTCTTCGTAGTTAATAAGGCAGGGAACAATGTACATTAAGTTTTCAAAATGGCGTCGCTGGAAAAAACCTTCCAGAACAAATGGAAGTCATACGTCTCGCGTAGCATAGGGTATCATATGACTATTCCTTATATGTAGAAATGCTTTGCTCTCGCAGGAAAGCTGATTTGTTCTGCTGGAATAGGGTGAAATTGCGGGATGCTCCCGCTGCAGGAACCAATCAGGGCAGGACGTTTTATTACGTGGATCCAAACCATCCACACTTCAATCGTCGTCGCGATAGAGCTCTTCTTCCTGACATCTGCCACGCGACAGGGGCTAGGAACGCAACACTTCTTAATCGTACACCCTAATAGCAAATAGAAACCCTGCTCTAGGCTCACTTCGGACTAGCGTCCTACAGTAGGTCTTGCGTGCTCGGATGTTAATGGCGGAGAGAGCGATTTGGCTCAACTGAATGGCACTTACTATCATAGCCTACAGTACCAGCCAATAATATTACAGGATTTAAACCCGCCGACGAATCGTAAGAAAATACCTTAAGAAACCTCCCAACGAACCACTCCCAACGGCCTAGCGTATTAAAGAGCACATAATAAGTGTCTCAGAGAGGAGATACAAAATAATCAATATACAAACTGATACAAAAAAATAAACTAAAATAATTACACATTTAAATACAAAAAATAAAAGCTATCTAAACTATTCCATTTACACATATCTGATTGCCATCGGTAAATATTAAGTTCAAAATCCTATTCTTGTAGTAATAATAATATTATGAAGATAAAATAAATATTTACATACATTAAATATCACGTAGGTGAACAGTGTGAAAATACATAAATTAAATTAATAGTCCAAAAGAGATATTATTTAATGGCGCTATAATTTTCCATGAAGAACGCTAAGTACGCTACTACAACCATGGTTATGGAGCGACCTCGCTTGACCAATGGATATGGTTCAATAATTATTAACAAATACGCTAGAACAAAAAATACCAAACAGCTCTGTACAAACAGCGTATAAGCGAGTGTGAAAAAAAATACCTTAGTCGCAAGGGTTGTTAGTGATGTTATATTGTCAGAATAATATATATATATATTTATATATATATATATATATAATATATTATATATATATATATATATATATATATATATATAAGTTTATTTAGCATTGTCATTTGTTAATCAATATGTTCCACGCTTCATGCATTAAACAGGCTGAGTAGTAGTTTTGTAGCACACACATTTCCACGTCTCAATGAATATATTATTAATTTATGTTTTATTTTTCACACTTGTCACTTAACGTTTTCATATATGTAAACTTTAATCATTTTCGTTTAATATTTATAATTTTTCTGATTATATAATTTTAAACTTTATATTTACGGGTGGCAAAAATACATAATGTTTAAATGTTTTATTTTTGTTTTATATTAATTAATATTTATTTTGTTTTATTTTTGGTCTCACGCTTTTGTTAATGTTTTGGAGATTATTTATGTATATATCCCGTTTCGAGACAGTATACGCTATATGTTTTTGTTACGTTAGGTCGATGGTGTGGATCGGTTTTAGGCAGTTTAATTTGTAAGCCTCCCAGTTGGCTGCAGGTACAAACCCTGCACTCCCATTGGTTGGCGAGACTAGGATATGGCTAGCCTGGACCAGTCAGTTAGGAATATCACTCTCTCCGCCATCATATTTCGTAACAATAGGGCGTATAGTAGGACGATCGTCCAGAGTTGACGATGCACAGGATTTTCAACTAGTTTATAAGGGTGTCCGATATTCTCCAGTCTACATAAGATATTTTTAAATAGCTGTAAGCCCCTTTCGTGTTGTAGCTGTAGGAGATAGTTACACTGTTGAAAATTCCCGTATATTTACGGAATGTGTTACGGAAATGTACATTGTATATATGGAAAGGCAATCCGCAATGACGAAAAACCGGAGTTAGGTCCGTAAATACAAAATACGGAAAGCATCCGTATTCCCTTTGAGTTCGAGTTACGGGAATGAACAATGCTGATTCTACACGAAGCTTTCTTCGCCAATGTAACAAGAAAATAAACGTTTCTGCAGCAGTTATGGTTATCCATGCGACTATGGCCTATTCTTTCGAACATTAATAAATAGCATCAGGCGTCTGTAACATTTGGCAATACTAAAAATACACCAAATTTAATAAAAACTAGATTTTTGCTTCTGTCTTTTGAATATAAATATAAAAGTTATACAATAATTTTCAAGTGAGAGTTGTAGGTGAACAGTTATTCGTGGAATGGTAATTTTTTTCTCGGGTTCAAACCTCGCTTAAGTACAAAATATTTTAACTTTTTTAATATCATTTTTATATACGGTAGAACACACACATAACGAAAATTAAAGGCGTGTTCATTATCACGTTTTATTTTAAACGGAAAGTACAGAAAACTAACTTGGAAATTAACGAAGAGGTTCCGTGAAATTTACGGAAAGTCCGTTTCTGAAAATCAATTTGTCCGTAATTTTACGGAGAGTTAACGGACACTTCTGGATAAATTTTTACCAGCACTTTTCCGTAAAATGAAGGAAATTTTTTTTAACAGTGTAGTAGTGGAAAACGACACTCTTCCGTGGAATGATGATCCATGTTGTAGTGGAGGAGGAGGAATATTCGATTCCCTCCGAAGTTATACAGTGACTGTGTGTTGTTTGTTATGTATGTGTATAGACATGGGCTCCAAAAGCATAGGTTTGATTCGTTAGTGAGTGAGAAAGGTATGAGTGTGTGCACATGTAATCAGTGATGACACTTTTGCACCTGGTAGTAACTCTTATCTTGCCATGATACATTGGAGACCCTTGGAACACTGAAATGTGAATGCAAATGACATTCATGCGTAAACGATCCGCACTATGCGGAATAAAAATACTTTATTAACATCATAAAAATAAAGAAAACCAAACCACAAATGTTATTAATAACAGAAAATGTAAAAATAAGAATGTGAAATATTATTTTACTTTCAGATTAGTGTGTAGGTCAATTAACTTTAAGCAAAAGTAGAATTATGTGTAATTAAAAAAGATGAAATATCACCATCTTTACAATGTACAGTATTAAATAAACTAAATAAAATAAAAAATTAAAAAAATATTATTTATTTATTTAGTGCAGCTTTTAAATCAACTGTGTGGAAATAAAAATCAAAAGAAAATAATTCAGTTCCAGATGTAATTTTCCTCACTTGTTAAAACTTTCGATAAACTTTCTAAGCTGCAAAATCCTTTAGCTGCCACTAGATTCCCACTATTCAACCATGCATTAAAAATCTATAATCGTCTTATTAAATGAATAGAATCTAAACCACTTTGGACATAACTTTAAGTCTATGTCCAGAAAATTAGACTGAGTTCTCAGTAATCAATTTAAATTTATCTTGCGAACTAACTCGGTAGTGCGAGCTGGACCACTGGTTTTATATAACCTGTAGAAATTATATTAACTGCAAAAGTTCCAGACCAAACACTTTCTTAATGTAAGTGGAAGCTCGGAGGATCAGAAATTTAATTACCGTAGTTACGGATGTAAGTCTCATGACTTACTGATCCGATGGCATCATCCGGGTATCTCAGTGACGTTGCCTCCGTGAACATGGCGCCTGGCGCCTAACAGATCGATGTCCTCCACGTCAACTTGAGTTCACTCCAAAAGCTAACTAACACCTGAATTCGACCCTCATCTTAACACGGTTGATCCGGTAACCTATATATAGTGGACTACTGGGACCTAGGCCTGCATCTATCCTTAGGCCGATGCTGGAGATTTCCCAGATAGAAATCCCAGCTAAATATTAACTATCCGTACATTTGAAAGGTCCCACCCTGAAACCTCGTCTTCCGGCATCTCCCTCTCTAGCTAGCCAATCACGAACTACTTCCGATAGTCACCATCAAATAAAATTAATCAAAACTTTAAATACCTTTTAAATAAGTTAATAAAAGAAAATTGTTCACTAGGCTTCACAATTCGCCAAATAATTATTTAAAACGAAAATTAACATATAAATATAATAATTTGTTATTAAAATACTGGAATGTTAAATCTCAGAATAAGGTGTGAAACTACCATCAAATATTGAAAGTCAAATGGTTTGGTGGCTTACAAAAATTAAAATTGCGTGATTTTAATATGTTGCAAATACTCATCCGAGGAGTGTGAAAATTATATTTATTTAAAAAATATATCTAAAATAAATGAGCATTACAGACCCCAATATGTCTGTATTTGATCAGCATACAGTAAACATAACCTCATTGCATATACTAGGTCGAACCACGACAGCGCAAAGATATCACCCTACACTATTGTTTAACCTGCAGCGGTAGAAGGCCGCATGGGTGGTGGCGCGCGCGGAGCATGTTTCGATAATCGATTGTAATAGTTCCCTAAAACGTCGAGGCATAACGCTGTGGTATTCTCAACACTCGTTCAGCTGGTGTGACGTCACAGCAAGTTCACGCGAAATGTGGGCGAATGCATGCACTAGGTGACACTGCATCCAGCGTGCCAGCGAGTGAGTTTATATGTATATGTATTCAGTTTTTAGTCACTGATGGCGATGGGTTGCTTATACTACTGTTACATTTGAACTACAATTTTAAACAGTATCTTCACAATATGAATGATTACTGTTTAAGTGACATTGTAATACGTGTATTTAATAAATCTTACCATTTGTGCTCATTTAGTGAGAAGTTAGAACTTGTTAAAAATGGGAGACCTGCACCTGCTCTCAACAATTTAGACATAGATCTAAATCAGAAACTTTGTATGAACATTTAATCCTGACCTTTACAAAAGAATCAGTTTGGTTGTGCAATAGCGAAACATTGTGTTAACTCTTCTGTTGGACATGTCTGTTGTTTGAGTGATTACTTACAAAAAAAATGGTAAATATTACAATGGAAATAAACCTTGCAATCTTAAAATTCAAAAATTAATTAGTGTTTTGAAACTTCTAGAAATAGGTTTAGTTTTCAATTACGTATCAAGACATGCAAACATTAACATTTTTAACAGATTTCAAATTATTATTGTTAACAAGCGTACTTATAAATTTGTCATTGCCCTAATTCAAGTGACTTTCTACTAGCGAATTTACGTGTTCTGTGACTTTTTGGTGTTAAACAAATTTTAAACTTTCAACTTTTAAATTAAAAATTATTTGATTTGACCAGTGAATCTTGTTATTCCACAATTAGATTAAGAATGAGAGGAAACGGTTACTAAAACACTTAAAAATACATTTCCAGCAACCTTTAATTTTCATTTTGGTATTATAAGCTTTTATTTCTTCTGTTCAAAGCGAAGTGCCAAAGTAGGTTTCGTGTTGCATGCCTTGCAGAATTTTTAGAGTACGCCCCTGATTGGTCCGTGGTAGATATCGAGCTAGGAGGAAGTGGAAACATACACGATCAAAATAAAACTTTGGTAAATATCATTCCCTACGCAGATAAACTCGCTGGACGATTTCCATGTTGGTTGCCCAACAACACAACAGAAACTCTCATCATTATCTCTCCAGTCAGGAACAGCCTGGGAATTTATAAAACGGCTTCGCAACACGAAAACATAAATGCCACCCCTCACACATACAAACAGAACAGTTGAAATAAAACCCAGCTGATAGAGTTAACCTTTTAGCAACATATTTCTCTACTTCATTTCGTTCGCATATCCCGCCTCCCGGATACCCTAGTCATTCCAACGAATTCCCTCACCTCCCATCGATGGCAGACTTCTTACCTCGCCAAGCGAGGTCGAAAAAACCATATAAAGAATTCCGACCAAACGTGGCGCCAGGTTCATATTACCTTCCAGCTCCCCTTATACGATTACTCATTCTCAAAGCCACAATATATCTCACTCAGATTATCAATGCCATCATCCTCACATGTCATTATCCCAACACATGGAAGAAGGCCATTGTCATTTCCATTCCCAAACACAATTCCCCTCCAGACAGTACCAACTCATAGAGTCCCATAGCATTTTTACCAATTCTTTCAAGAATCGCAGAAAGAATCATCCTCTCACGACTTACTCAGAACATAGAAACACTTCACATTCTTCCAAACACTCAATTCGGCTTTCGCAAACGTCGCTCCTCCCTACACGCAGTTACTGCCGAAGTGGACAAAACTACACAAGGCTTCTGCGAACATAAACTCTCCATATTAATTCTTCTCGACCTTGAGAAAGCGTTCGACTCAGTTCATCGTCATGCTCGTCTCTCAAAACTACCCAAATTAAACGTTCACAAATGCCTCATCTCAGTACTTCACAGTTTCCTCGTCGAGAGGAGTTTCGCCATTCGTGTAGATAACCACCTATCATATTATCTATCATAGCATCACAGCAGGGGTTCCATAAGGGGCGCTACTAAATCTCATCATTATTCTCACTTCACGTCACAGATATTCCATCCATTCCCGATGCCATGCTTTACCAATATGCTGACGACACTGCCATTCTGCTTTCCAGTCAGAAGGCTCGAACTCTTTAAGCACGCACCCGACTTAGTCTACAATCATTACGTGACTACTTACAACATTGGGGGGGGGGGGTAGCTCCAAACTCCAAAAAGTCATCAATAATGTTCCTCGCAAAACGCCGATGAACGCCACCTTCACCTCTGACAATTCTTGGCTACAAAATGTCGTGGGCGCACACTGTCGGCTACCTCCGTATTCATCTGGACCACACACTCATCTGGCATCATCACATGTCCACTGCAACAGCCATAACCCAATTAGCACGAATTCGCTTTTTGGTGGAAGTATAGTTTTGTTAACAAATTTTCCGGCTATTCATATAATCGTTTTTGATAACTAAATCTACTTGATGTTTTGGAAAATGTTTGCGTGTGTGTTTCATTTGTTCTTAAGTTAAATTAGATGATAATTTGTCCAAACTTCTAGCCATACATTTAAGTGTGTCTATAAATCACTTTTTCAAATTTTCAGTTTGTTTCCCAAAAGTTATTATCTTTTCTTCGTTATTTGCAATGAAATCTATATCTTTTTCATCATAGCCTACCTCTTTAATAAATAAATTTAAATAAATTGGTATATAGTAAGGCAATTTTATTGTAGGTTATAATTATTACATACAGGGTTAATGAATTTGCCAGTTAAATGATCATGATGTCGCATTTTGTATTATCCTTCGAATATTCGCATTCACATAGAAAGTATTTTTTAGATCTATTATATAACTCGTTTTCTTCTTTTGTAAGCAGTCGCATTGATTCAATATGTGAATATATTTCCCCATTTCTTTCTACTTCCCTTTTTATTGATCGTATAAAAATTTTATGAGCATTTGGATCACGATATACAACTGGAGGCTTATAATCACCATAAGCAGATACAGTATATTAGCAAAACCATATGCTTCATGAAATTGATATTTCATAGTATATGATTCATTGTTTAGTTTTAAATCAATATTATTTATTTGAACATTAGCAAGATTATATATTTCTTTAAGTATTTACTTATAAAGGCCATTATCAATATCGTCTTCGGTTAAAACCAGTATATTTTTGATTAATTTAAACTTATATAATTCCCTAGCATTTGGCCCAACTGTTGATATTTTCTTCAATATTGATTCAAAATCGACATGTGTTGTGAACGGAACCTTTACTGTTTGTTTATAATTTTTTTAAAATATTTTCTCTCCTTTCGCAGGTATATTGACTCTTACTGCTTCATTTTAGAACAGTCTTCTGTGTGTTTATTAAATTTATCTTGGGAACAAAAGAATCGAAGACGCTTATCACATACATAAGTTTTATCATTATGGTATATTTTTTCACGCTGAAAGCAACTTCGATAAGTCTTTAATCCAACAGTAATGCGGATTTTGCGCAGCTGCGCCTGCTTTATCATCTTCAAAATAAAGTAAATTTATGTGCTTATGCTTTTTACTTTTTGTAAGTTGTAATGGATATACCACGGTTCTCTTACCTTCGCCTTAAATAGAGTATACATTTATAAACACATCAATTTGCTGTCCGATTTTTGGTATAACGTCATTTTTAATAGGATATTGATATTTAGCTATTATTTAGTCAATATTAAGGCCTAAATTTTTATATTTGGTTACTCTCTGTGGATCTTTTCCAGCTGGAAACAGTGAAGATTTTATTGCCTGAAGAAAGCATTTTTGATCATCATTTTAACATTTATGCATGCTTTCTTATTCTTAATAAATTCAGGTAGTTCAATATATGATTATCCATTTAATGGATTATACTTTTTTATAGTTGATATTATTCCAATTATTCTATCTAATGTCCAGCTTGAACCTCTTCTTTGAAATTCAGATAACTGTGTTAGTTATTTCTTGTATTCTGAATTTATAAATCCTTTTAATATCTCTTTCATTCAATATTGTATAACTGGGTGATTGAAATGTAAATAATTAGACTTGATTATTATCTTGCTTAAGACAATTGGTATATAATTTAATACTGGTTTTCAGCCCTCTAAGGTTCCTAAGATTAGTGTGTATTGTCTCAAATACCTTATTTTTTACTGAAGTCAAAAAATGAATAGGCTGTACTAAATTAAAACGTAATTTGAATGTTATATGTTGATATCCTACTTTTAAAAACTTTATTAACTAAGTGATTTTTGTTGCTTCTCCTTCGATTTCGTTTGCCAACAAATAAATGACTATAGAATGGAAATATTTCTTCCAGTTCCTTACTATCTTCGGGATATAATTCGTTGATATCGACGTCAGCTAAAGGTAAATTTGTAAAATTATTTTTTGTTATCCATTCTTTTGCCCACTGACTTTTATTTCTAGGCTTTTGAAATATGTTGGTAGAATAAGGGAACGTTCATTTTAATTCCTTTTTCTCTTATTTATAAAATAGTTTATTTGAGAATGGAAATATTATTTTTCAATTTCTTTCTATCTTTCTTATATAATTCATTGATATAGGCATAAGAAAATTGCAAATTTACGAAGTTTCTTCTTCTTTGCCCATCAATAATAAATGTCATAAAAACTATAATTAAATCTGTTTTCCTTAGATGATGCAGATATTTGATTTAAAATCTTCAACCTATAATTGTTAACTCTCGTATTGTCTTTTCGCCCAGCTCAACTGCTTGATCGTTTGGCTCCACAATGCTCTGTTTATAAGAAATAAAAATTTATAAATAAAATGTAAAAACAGATGTACGGGATAAATCGAAAAGTGATTAAATTGCTGGGAAACTGTATTTAACTTCGTGTTATGACGATAATTCTTTATATAATCACTAAAATCTTTTTGCATGTTATTAAATATTTGTCCTTACTATTGTTATTAAGAGTAAATAATTTTATAGATTTATTCTCATTACACATTTTATATGTTTTTGTCGGTTAATTATCACGTTGATTTTCGTTGACAATATCTAATGCATATTGTGTAATTTACTATTTTTATACTTTTTGAGAGATGTATTATAGACGTATTTTCCACATTCACACATTACTCTCTCTTTATTTAATTCATAACAACCACTAGCATATTCATTATAACATTTTTTACAGATATTAAAATGTTGGGTTTAATACTTTGCCATATTTTTTACATTGCTTGCATGTGTTACTATTTACCATTTCGAGCATATTTTCCATTTGATTAATTTAGAAAATAATTTTATAAACAGAAAATATTTTATCTTTACGTTTTTAGAAAATGTGAAAATTGCTTGAAAAGCGAGAAATTTGCTTTGTTTTACCTAGTCCCAAATTCTGCAGCTCATTTTGGGGGTAATTGAAGAAATTTCCTTGTGTTTGCTTGATTTTGGGGGTAAATTTGCTTGTTTTTTGAGGACCTGGAATTGCTGCTTCTAGCAGTTGAGAACATTGCTTAAATTTGCTTGCTTTTGAACAAAAACTTCTTGGTTTTCGATGAAAACAAGGGGTGCGCCAGTTCTTTCATTATATATCTACTATATGAGCTACTCACTTTCACACAAGGAAAATTATAAACATGCATAGGAGGAGTAGGGGGAAGCATCTCACTACTGAATGAATAGGACACACAATGGCTAGTTTCAGAATTTGACCTTATAATAAGATATTTATTTTCAGTTTTCAAACTTAAAATGCTGAGAGAAAAACTATTTCTGAAAAAATCCCTGATGGCAATTGCAAGATAATTTAAGAGAAGATCAAGCTCTTACCGTTGGGTAGTGGCCATTACGTATATCTACTCCCCAAGACTTAGTGAGAGAGAAATAAAATGTCCTTAACTTGCTCCTCAAACTAACAGACAACTTCAAAAATTGCACTCTTTCTGAAAATAATTAAAATCTTGAGTAATATTCTCCCGTTCTTCTCAGTGAAATCACAAACTCTGTCTCAGGCTAGCAATGGCAAAGGTTGCTGGTATATCTATTGCTAATGGCACTTCAACATAAAATTACAGCTTATAAATTTCTTATTGTAAATTCTTATTAGAAAGGTTACAGCCTGGGTGGCAGCTCGTAAAATGAGTAGATATACACTGAGCCCTAACCATAGCTCCCAAAATTGACAGCACAAACTTAAAAATCAACATGACTGGGCGAGTAGTAGATTGTGACACCTTCTAACAACTTGGCCAAGCAATGCAAATGGGCCCGCACAACATGAACACTACACTTTAAAACGAATGGAAAACTCTAACAGCAAAGCATATTAGTTAGCCTAAAAGGAAAGAATGTACCAAAGGAAACGGAATTTTGGAAAACCTGCCCTACTGCGGGTCCCACTACACTGGTGCCAAAAATCGTTAACAAACTAAAACTCACTGTAAGACCTCTTAATAAATACAAACTCGACCACTGCTTGCAGTTTCTGTCACTTTCCTGTAAAGGGTCACACATTTATTTAAAATACATCAAACACCATGTCGTCCTCGACGATTACAAAATAGGTAAGGTGCCCTAGCCCTTACACAGCTCCTCATCTGTTCAAGTAGCTGAATCGCAAGTTCGTCGTGATCGTGTGTATAGTGCTGGGAGATGTTGAATAGAAGCAGGTAAACCAGGGTATATATTAACTCAATTCCTTGTATAACTAAAGTGACGTGAAAGGCGGGAAGGTAGGGTTGGGGATCAGGGGAGTGTACGGGGGGGGGGGATAGACAGCTCCACCGAGGTAGAGGATGAGTACTGCAGAAGGTACGGATGTTATACAAACTAGGCTACGGAGGGGGAGCCACTGTCGCAATACATAGCTTATCACAGCACAAAGGGCAGGGGACAGTGGGGGGAGGGAGTGGAGGGGCAACCAGGCAGCGATGGAGGGATACCCCCCACCATCAGCCGAAAACCAATCACAACATACCTCTCAGTGGCAGAGGAGAGGGGGGAAAGGGGCTTTAACCTTCGGCCAATCACAGCACTGGGGAAGGGGGTGGGGAGGCGATGGAGGGTCTGTAATAACCTTGGGAAGATAACACTAAATATTGTGACCTCCTCCAAGACACCCGGCCAGGTTAACTAATGAGGTCAAAGGTTACTCGAGGTCATCTTATCGTAGGAATGAGGTGCTCCCCTTACTACTGGGTAACGTAACTATTTATAGGTGAACGAAGTCTTGCATCCGCTACGAAATGTCCATCAAATAGTTTCTTGGCAATAACTAAACTTGCAAGACTCTCCATTAATCTCACTAATGAATGTTGGTGGTGGCTGATTGCGCAGTCTAGACGACAGTACTTACTGATGTTGATGTATGCGAAACCTCACGGAGTTATCGACTGAAATGTTCTATTCATACAAGGTTTTGTCTCCAATTGCCCAGCCTTTTCTATTCATACAAGGTTTTGTCTCCAAGTGCCCAGCCTTTTCTATTCATACAAGGTTTTGTCTCCAATTGCCCAGCCTTTTCTATTCATAAAAGGTTTTGTCTCCAAGTGCCCAGCCTTTTCTATTCATACAAGGTTTTGTCTCCAAGTGCCCAGCCTTTTCTATTCATACAAGGTTTTGTCTCCAAGTGCCCAGCCTTTTCTATTCATACAAGGTTTTGTCTCCAAGTGCCCAGTCTTTTCTATTTATACAATGTTTTGTCTCCAAGTGCCCAGCCTTTTCTATTTATACAAGGTTTTGTCTCCAATTGCCCAGCCTTTTCTATTCATACAAGGTTTTGTCTCCAATTGCCCAGCCTTTTCTTTATACGAGAGTGGCACCTTCACAATCAAGGCCACAGGTAAATTATTTAATATTATGAATTCTTGACTATCCTCTGTTGAGACGATTGAAGTCGTGTTTTATTACCGAGCTTCCAGAGGCGGTAACATAAGGTTTAATTGGTTTCAGAATCGTTTATTGAGTTTAAAATTAAATATCCCGCAAGACATATCAGTGTGTTTAAGAATTGCAAAAAAAACATTATAGGCTTTCGGCATTTTAAATAATTACGCTTTATGATCAATCGAGAACAATAAATAAATTGGCGGGCACTCCATAAAATAAATGTAAATTTATAGGCAAAATAAGCACACGCATCAATGAATGTGGCAGGATTAAACTCCAGAACTCATATATGTAATATTAATAAACAAAATTCCTGGATATTTTAATAATATTTGAAATATATTCGCATCCAAAAGATCATAGCTCGCACTTGCACAAATAAACTACAAGAACAGATATATCATGGTTCTTTTTTGTTGGCTGATCCGACCACCCGAAAGGTGAACAGAAAAATTGGGAAACTATTCTTCTCAGTCGCGCATGTTCCTTCTTCTGTCTCGCGTCATTGTCCGGCGTCAAGAGATAACGGGATATCCCAGTTTGCCCCTTCTTGTGCTCTCAATATCCGCGTTTCATCTGTCCCTCTGACTCTCTCTGTGTGTGTTCTGACTTCTTCTCGCCTTCTTTTCTGACCTCTGGGCCAAGGAAATAATCATCGATGCCCTTGTTACAACACGACCTTTAACTTCCAGATTTAGCAGTGATACCTTGTAAACCAAAACGATACAGAAAACTCGCTTACACTAACGACTTTCCGACCCCAAGTATCATCTTCCTTATCAACGTCGTAATTTGCGCTTACAGTATTGCGAAACACTCTACCCAGATAATAACCTGCGTCTTATATTATAATATATACGTGTTCGGAAACTACCTGTCGAAATTCAAACCACAGCATCTGTGAATAAAAAACTCGTGATATTTCGACTGTATATGAAAACATTGAAGTTTCATTAAAAAATTATTAATTTTATACATGTTATAATTTTTATTTTATTATATTTATATAATATATTTATATGTAATACGTATATACATATATAAATCTGACCCATGACTTTGAGCTCGATACTCTTGTTATCGGACATTATAGTCCTCAGCGTATTCGTTACAATCGACACGTTCAAATACTTCCTGTTTGGGAAACATAAGTTCAAATATATAAGCTACCATAATACCTAATATGAGAGCGAAAATCATGTCTGGTGAAATCGTCAGTGAAAGCTTTCTTATTTATACCGACCACATACGCATTCACACCTGCGATGCTGATTTGGCGATTCGCAACATCCTTGAAACTTTCGATTTACATCTAACAGTTATAAAGAATTATTTCCTGTTAAATTTAAACAAAGCTGACACTGATAATGTGCGACATCTGATTAAGATTATTTAACTGGCGATGGACCAATTAGTGAACTATTACGACTACACCTTGGCGAGTAGTCGCCGAACCGAATTGGTGAAGCGAACGCACGATATCGACCAATATGAACCACGTCTTCAATTCACGGGTTATGAGAATTTTGCATTTGACATTTGACTTTCATAATAATGCCAACACCGTGTGGGAAGTAAAACGTCAGAGAACTCCACCGCAAAACGATGAAACCCCAATTAACCATATTCAGATATTACCAGCGTATTTAAACAAACTATTGACCCAAATTAAACATCCGCCCCCACTTTCAACTTGGACTTGATGTTTTAATTAAATGTTTCGTACAACACGTTTGTGAAACTCGTGCAACAACAACCACAATTACCAGAGCAAAACCAATATGCATCGAATCGCTTACCTAATAATTACTTACCCAACGAACATCTACAATTACCAGAGCAAAACCAAAATAGAAAATGTTCGGGAAGGCCATTTAGTATGTTTTAATTGAAGTTGAATATCGGCAAGAATGTAAGGTGTCCGCAACCGTATGTACCTACGTGCACGACAAGTTGCATAACAGGAAGGCGAACTGATCCACATCAGTGCTGTACGCGGCAATCTGCGCCGCTCGTCGGTCGGGCGGGTTGCCGCTGTCCCACACACAGGCGTCACCTCAGTGACAATTGTGAGCTTGTGTGTTACATGGTTGTCTATGTACAGGCGCTGGCCGTTCGCCTTCGTGTCCCGCAACGTGTTGTGCACGCAGGTACGTATGGCTGCGGATAACCATCGTCGTTTGCCAAAATTCAACTTCAATTTAAACATACTAAATGGCTAGATACCTGATTATTTCGCGAGTTCAATGAACTTTAGCCTGGACTGCACAGTCGTATGTGCAAATATGGCTATATCGGGTGCAAATTGGTTGTCTTCTGTCACAGTGGAAGGCCACGATTGGACCGTCGTTCTCCAGGTGGCGTCCAACACCGGGGCACCAATTGCTGGAGTTATATAAACGCACACGGTTTGAAGTTTAGCTTGTCCCGAGATGAATCCGCGAATTTTTCAGGTCTTTTTAAATGGCCTTTCCAAACGTTTTGTGGCTAGAGTTTCTTGTTTATATTCGCCCACAGATGCTCGGGTTTGAATTTCTCCAAGCAGCTTCCAAACACGTTGCGTGTGTGTGTAAATATATATATATATATATATATATATATATATATATATATATATATATATATATATATATAATATCTCATATTACAATGTTGATAAGAATGATGACACTTGGTGTCAGTAAGTCGTTAGCATAGAAGAGAATTTATTATATTGAGTTTTTACTTATGTTTTGGTTTACACGTCTTACTGCCAAACATAAAACTGGACTTCTCGAGTTTCGTAGCTCACATACTTCCTTTGGTTGGTCGAATATTTTACATTATTTGCCAACGATTTCTAGTATAAAAATCTCCGTCCCCTAAGTACGTATTTTTTTAATCTCCGGAAGGCAGTTTATTACGTAAACAGTCTGCCCTATAAATCTGGTTTTGATAGCTCACATCATTCTTTAATAGCCAACAGTGTACATAGTGAAATGAAAACGAACTTTCATGCACATTAATTCGCAGAAAACTCACTAGATATATGCATATACATATACATGAGTATATACTTGCATGTTGCCCAGGTTGCCTAAAAGTGTGCTGCTGAAGTATTCCTAGGCACGTACGCATAGTGTTACGTCGCTGTCCAGTGTTTCCTTCACGTGATAATGCGCCGAGAGGTGGAGGTCAAGTTTGTAATGTTAGACGAAGCGAGCGGCCTATCATAAAGGACGCCGCCGCACACGCCGATAAACTGATCGAAGCTCGCGCCTTGCTGACCCTGAGAGCTCATATTTCTCAATTTATCAAGCAGGAATGTCGTCATCACAATTACTTTTCCGGGGACATCTTGGATTGCCGAGAACGTTCTAGACGGCACCTACCTCAAGTATAAATACAACGTGCGGGCCTATGAGGGGAGAGTGATTAAGAGCCGAGAATTTGGCGTCTCGTGTGACCGTAAGCGACAGTTGGGGGATTCCGGGGCGGCGAGTGACGACTGCAGCGATCTGCGAGAGTGCGTCTGCGAGCTTGTATGCAGTGAAGACTGATCTGCGGGACTGTGGACTGGATGTGAGGGGGGGGGAAGACATTCGGGACGATGGAAATATAGACAGTTTTAACTAAATGTCTGGAAATAATTGCAGTTTAAGGGACAACTATGATAAAGACTTCAGTTGAAAGAGAGATAGTAATTAAATATTGCGCTTAAGAGTAATAAGCGTTATAGGAAGCTCAGACTGGTAAATAACCGATGTTTGACTGTTTGTAGCAATGAGAATAGATATAATTATTTAATTTAGTTATTTTATTTTTATTACGCTCTCCACCCGCCATAAACTTGGATACGCCCCTCAGGCATTCTTATAGCAATATAAACACATGTTCACAGAACAAATAACGTGTAGTGTATATGGACCACTTGCTAATATTATACTTATTCGTTTCGTTAATGTATTCATGAGTGCATCTGTAATGATGTACACTGTACACAGAAGAAAATGGTGTTCTATAAAGTAAGTCCGTCACCTGATGGAACACTTAATTCTTTATTGAGATTATATTCCTTAATCTGATAAATAGCTGCTGCCACTAACATCAAAAACAGGCACCTTCTCACTCTATTCTAAACGTATGAGAAAGCATAATACTGGCGATTGTACAATACGAAACAAAAGATTTGCTCGTACGAAATCTTAAAATAACAAAACAATCTGTGACTAGAGACTCATAAAATTGGTTGTTATAATTTGGCATCAAGCTAAACTCCACGATTATTTGGGTACTCGAGTCTCAGTTAGTTGTGAATTGGTCGATGCTCCAATTTTACCCCAGAACAAGTAGCACAGGATTCGAACCCCTTTTCCTGATAAGTTAGCCCCGCGGTGAACACCTGCGGCCCTGACCTTGAATACAGTCTGCTATAAACCGGATTCTACCAGGTTTATTCCCACGGGATGCACAGATTAAGGTCAGTTCGCTTGCACTTGTCTCGTAGTTTGACAACACTCGACCCTCCCTTGTAGTTCGACAACACTTCCTTTCCCCGCAATGGCGCCCAGATGTGCGCCTGAAATGACAAGCCTCTTGCAAGCCTACTAAATTGTTTCATTATTATTTATTTCAATTTAATAAAACACAGAGCCAAATACCGCCTTTTTTTTCATTAAACATTATTCTTTTCGATACCAAAAATGATTGGTATTCGCATTTTTTTTGTATGTCCTACCTGGAATGTACTATCGCATTGCAATAAAAAATAAATATAGATCTCTTTTCATTGACGAAACTATTGCCAATTAAAAGTGCGATTGGAACTTTTATAAATCGGAGGTAGCGGGCCGAAATTATTAAGTTTTTTGCGACTATTTTTAATTAAAATATCTTTTGCGGGTTTTTTGGGATGTAGAAGTGGGGATCAATACGTCAACTGATGCACTGGGTACCAAAGTGACAGGCCAAAATAATTTATTTTTTATTAAAATCATTTGTAGGCAACGTTATTCGATTGCATTTTTTTAATGAATGAAAACAGTATTAAAACGAAATTATAATCTGCAACGATACTTTAAACTTATATAATTATTAAAACTCCAAGGTGGTGGGTCGATACTTTTTAATTTTACTGATTTGTTTTGTTTATTAAAATATATTTTATTAAAATAATTTCTCAGTATAGCCCTCGTCGTGACGCCTACCAATATGGCGGAAGGCAATGACCAACATGGCCGCCACCCGTGCCTACCAAGTTGGCGGACAGATGCCAGATTCCATGTCTCAAAACTGACATATATACGCTACTAAAGAAAACAAATCGAATGGGGAGTGAACCCATGGCGAGACAACACTCGCCGAGTGACGTAGGCGCCCTTCATACCCGGACATGGCACGAAGTGAGACCCTAGGATGGAGCGGCGCTGGAATGCAAGGGCGGGGGAAGCGGGAATACCCCGAGAGAACCCGCCTGCAAGCGGCATCGTCCAGCACGATTACCACTTGCGAGAATCCGGGAGCGAACCCGCCGGGTATCGGGCCCCGGATCGCCGTGGTGGGAGGCGAGCGCCCTAGCCACTGCGCCACCGCTGCCCCACTACTAATACAACAGTTCATGAAATATTTTCGCACGAATTGGGTGTCCCTGCGTATACCGGAAATGACACTTAGGTTCCCCGAATGCAGCTCCATTGAGTTACCTCAGCGAATCGGGAACAGAATTTTCGTCTCCGCAGTCAAACACAGCTACACGTTTATTTTTCAGCGATGTACACATCCGAAAAGCCGACGTCAGGCATGCTTTGAACATTGGTGCTGCAAGCGAACGCGAGGATAAAACGCGTGTACGATTGACAAGTGCGGAAAAGGGCGCGAAGCAGATAAACCAGCCGCGCGTGTGACGGATCGGCCCGCCAATAAGTCAGGCTATCGAGACCAACCTTTGGTGCTGCGCGCTCGGACAATATGTAAGCCCGATAAATACAGCGCACCGCCATAACTCGCGAGTGTGTGTGCTGACACGCGACGAAACACATAGTGTCATCGGGGAAAAAACGTTTTTCACCGAGTGATAATGGTTTTATTTAGTTTCACTCTGCGTGTGTTTACAACCCTGGTTGGTCTAACACATTCGTGTCTTGCCTGGCCATCAGAATAACGGCTGCTCACGATAAAGTGATCCCTTTTGAACTCAACCATAGAAAAAAATCACTACCCCTGCCTGCATATATTTTAACGGGCGTACTGAGTGACATTCGCCCAGTAAAGTTGGTCACGGTGGATGGAAAATAGTTCCGTATCTTAACGTCAGATTAAAAGTGTTAGGTAACTCTTTTGTAATAACTTAAAATACGTCTTTCGCTTTGTACTTTTTCTAATGTATCGAAGTGTAAAAAGAGCATATATGTTACTTTTCTAATAATTTCAAAGTTTCACATGGTCGACGCACGAATAAAGAGACGAGGCCCATATCAGTGTTAATTTTACATAAGGCGGGATAATACACAACGTGCACACAAGTAGATCTTTATCAAGGCTTTCAAAAGAGCTCATTTTACCGTGAACAACCTTTAATTATTTTGTTTTCACATGGCCAGTCGTAAGATGGACGACGCATGATTTTCCGCCCACACGACTGTGCCCTTCCTGGGCAATATGGCGGTACAAGATGTCCTTTAATTTATTTGATGATCCTATTGCTTTTATTACATGGGTATATGTCGGACCACACTGTAATTTATTTTTTGCATTTGTACACTATGTTTTTGAAAACTAGTTGTCAAAGATATTTTTGTAACACTACAAATAAGTAAGAGTGAATTTCACAAATGCTTAGTGTTAAAATGTGTAAAACTTATGTTCAGAATTTTAACATGCAAATTGTGTTGGCTTCAGTTTGTTATGGACATTGAGCTATATAAAAAAATTATTTTTTTCTAAAAATATACAACATCTCAGCTGTGGACTTGTACAAGAAAATCTTTGCCCAATAGTTTTCAAGGAATTGTTTTAACAAATACAGAAAATTACTGTGCGTGTCATTTACAAAATGGTTAGGCATACGAGGTCAAATGAAATTGTGGATCACTTGATGTATGCCATCCCATTCGCCGATTTGCTGCACGAGTGTCTGGAAATGGTCCTTTGAGCCTGTTTGGTTTGCCGCATACTGCGAAAGAACTCCTGTCTTTTGGGCTGCGGCCAGGAGAGTTATTAGTTACTGCACATTCATTGTTAAATGGCTTTCAGGCGTCTCCTTGGCTAGCGACGCCAATTTGTTGGCGAGTGCAGCTGGGATATGTAGTGTAAGCAGCTGTTTCAACTCTCTGATTTACATTAACCCCCGCCCCTTCTCCCAATAATGCACTCGGCTTGATCCAAGCTTGAATCAAACTTGTCATGACCAGCCAGTAATCTTGAATCAAGCTAACTAGTCTGCACAGTTCAAGCTTGTAACAAGCGTATTTCGTTACACTTGTTCGCATGACTGCCTTGGAAACTTGCAAGCATAGTCCATGCCATCTGCAAGATTGGTATGTTATCTGGGCTGTAGTATATGTTGAGAAATGTCAAAATTTGTAAGCCAAGTCGGAGAAAAAATGAGCAACTTGGCTGCTTTCTAACCATGCTCTGCCAAAACTGCAGTGCCGATTATTATTATTCTTTCACGGTTAAAAAGCTACATATTTCCACATGGCCATAGGCATATATCAAGTGGGACCACAGAGGCCCAGTGGCTAGAGCGATCCCAAATGGGACCGCAGTGGCTCAGTAGATTAAAAAATATAAAGTGGGCCGCAATGACTCAGTGTATCTTAAAATTATCTCAAAATTATAAATTCGCAAGTAGTCGAAGTTGTCGCAGGTAGTCGCAGGTAATTGCAAGTAGTCGCAAGTAGTTTCAAGTAGTCGCAGGTAGTCACGGGTAGTCGCAGGTAGCCCCGGGTAGTCGCAGGTAGCCCCGGGTAGTCGCAGGTAGCCCCGGGTAGTCGCAGGTAGTCACGGGTAGTCGCAGGTAGCCCGGGTAGTCGCAGGTAGCCCCGGGTAGTCGCAGGTAGTCACGGGTAGTCGCAGGTAGTCCCGGGTAGTCGCAGGTAGTCACGGGTAGTCGCAGGTAGTCACGGGTAGTCGCAGGTAGTCACGGGTAGTCGCAGGTAGTCCCGGGTAGTCGCAGGTAATTGCAAGTAGTCGCAAGTAGTTTCAAGTAGTCGCAGGTAGTCCCGGGTAGTTTCAAGTAGTCACGGGTAGTCGAAGATAGTTATGAGTAGTCACATGTAGTCGCAAGTAGTCCCGGGTGGTTTCAAGTAGTCACGGGTAGTCGCAAATATATAGGTATGTATTTTATTGTATGTTCCAATCCACTTAGATATAAAAATTAAGAATAAGGATTAAAACTTCAAAAATTTCCTCTTGCGATCCTAAAGCTTGACCAAAGAAATTTTAGAAAGCCGAAAGCTCAAAGTATAGAGTTGTGCTTAAAAGTTTTAGATCGTTTTTAATTCTACGACATTGCGTCATAAATAGACACATGCGAAATTCTGGTTACTATTTAGTGACATGCTGCGCTTCACAGTACTATACCTACTTGAGCGGAATTCGCGATTTTATTGGCTACTGACAACTATATGGCGTCATTTACCTGTGTCATCGCTTCACTGGAGATCGTTTGCTCTACGTCGAGACTTCACTACTGGCTAAACGCGACCTTGAAACGTGCTAATATGAGTTGTCGGTAAATGACAGGAGTCGAACTAGCATACACTATGTTGAAGTTCAGCCTGCAAGGGGGGGGGGGGGGGAATAACGCGAATTTTGCAGGTCCCTAGTCATAAAAAGCTGTACCCACAGTCTCTACTTATTTCTTTCTGAAATGCTTGTGCGTGTTTCTGGAAGCAGATATGAGCCCCCGTTCACTTCTCCTCCCTCAGCCCTATGAGGCCCTGCGAAGGGAACGTGCCTTGAAGCCCGCAAGGCCGCCCCAAGAGACATACGGTATACGAATGGTTACATTACGTCTCTACTGTGTTAGTGCTGCTGAAGGACAAACATTTACTCTCTCAGAGATAATCCCGCCCATTCAATAAACCTTCGCGACTGGGCGGCTGGGATATCAGCGAGTGACATGGAGAATAAGAATGTCTAATGTGTCTCTTAAAGAAAAATTCCTTCGTTTTACGGAAAAGTGCTGGTAAAAATTTATCAAGAAACGGACTTTCCGTAAAATTCACGGAACCTCTCCGTTAATTCACTTGTTAATAGTTTTCTATACTTCTAGTTTAAATAATTTATCATATCTATTTTATTTTAATTTTCATAACGTATGTGTTCTACTGTGTATAAAAAGATATTTTAAAAAGTTGAAATTTTTCATATTTAGCAAGAATTGAACCCAAGTCAAAAAGTTGCATGTTCACGGCTCTAACCACTTACCTACAATACTCACGTGGCGAATCCTGTATAACTTTCGAATTTCTATAATAATCACATACGCAACTTTTATAGTTTATATTAAAGTTATTGTATTTTAAGTGTTACTGAGTGTTACATACGCATTTTGCTACTTTTTAATGTTTGAAAAAACAGGCCTTAGTGACATGGATAACCTTAACTGCCGCAGAAACGATAATTTTCTGGTTACAGTGGCGAAGAAAGTTTCGTGTAGACTCGGCATTTTACGTGCCCGAAACCCTAAGTTATAGGAAATACGGAGGTTTCCCATATTTTGTATTTACGCACTTAACTCCGTTTTTGGTCTTGACGGATTCTGATTCCGTATATTTCCTGAGCATTTTCGAAAAAATTCCCGTAAATATATGGAAAATTTTAACAGTGTGCCTCTTAAAAGAAACCTCCTTCTCGGAGACCGCTCACCGCCTTACTTACTCAGGGACGATATTCTGCTATTTCTCCTGGGGCGTAAGACGGAAATTGCTTAAGGTATAATTCCTTTCCCATGACTTGAATTCATAGGATTTTTCATCTTCTTCTAAAACTTCCAGCTTCCATGCTTTACTAAGAAATTCCGAATACTGGAAGTAACCTTTGATATCTGACTAGCAAGTAGCATACGGCATTCCTTGTGATAGATGCATGCCGCTGGTCTGCGCTGCTGACGTTGGTTCACCAGCCGCGCGCAAGCGAGCGAAGAGGACAGAAAGCCGTTATGTGATAGAGACGGCGGAGGCAAGGCAATTATGGGTTTCAAATTACAGATGTACGCCACAGACCGTTGTATTTTTTCTGCGATTATCTTAAGAATGCTCTGGACTACTCGCCTCGTTCTCTCAGCGCGACTCGGGGTGCTTTGTAACTTCGAGATGACCAGGGGAACACTATAAATATTGCGACAGGCCTTCGGGCTGAAAAGTGAGATGAGTTGAGTTGGAGTTAATGAGTGAATGAGTGGCTGAGTTCCGAGCGATAAAAGATGAGCAGCGCAAGAAGTGACCAGCGGGAAGGGAAGTCTGCGACTGCGAGTATCAAGCAGTGAAGAGTACGGCTGGCAGGCTGGACTATTGGACTAGATGCGTGAGTAAAAGACATTATAAATTATGGCAACAGATATACTGAATACGTGTTAATAATGAGTATGTGTTAATTGACTGAAATCAACAGAGATAATTAAGAAGGACGTTAATTAGAGTTGAAATAGCCATCGAATGTTGCTCTTGGTGTTAAACATAAAGAGTAAATGAGTAGAGATATAATTTAATGATGTAAATAATAGCTTTTTGAATAAAGCAGAAATTAAATTTAGTTTTTTTATTTTTATTTTTTAAACACCTCCATTCCTCACGAGCTCAGATACGCCCCTCAAAAGTCCTCGCTTGAAACACAGTAAAAGTTGCAGTACAGTATTTTCTGCTGCACGTACCAACAATTACAAAATCTCAAACAACTTAAGCGCAACGACGAATGATGAAATCGACAGGAGAATTGGTTCATACACACTTTCTCCTAATATATTTTTTAATATGTAGAAATTAAATGTGATGTAATTACTAGAGACCCGGAAATTAGGCGGACTCACCTGATGACAAGTTAAACTGCATTCACGTGTGCATTTGTGTTTGTGCCTTCATTGGTTCATAGTTTGTTAGACACGCGCCGATCAACTTTCAACCAATAATGAACCTGCAACCGAATCCCATGCTACCTGGTCTGGGGTTAAACTGGAGCAACAGCCAATGAACAGCTAACTCGTGCTCGAATGCACGGAAGTTTGTGGAGTCTGGCTTGTTGCCAAATGAATCCGTGAAATATCCAGGTATCTAATAACTATGGCCTCCTGTATTTCGCGAAAAGATTCCACGACTAGTTGAACTGAAAAACGCGTGCTAGGTGTTTGCCAGCCAATCACCGAAGTTCAGTATCAGGATAACTTAATTATAACTGGCCCAGTCGAATAGGAAATCTCTTCTTCCAGAGACACGCTGCCAATAGCAAACAAAATTTGTAAGTATGCACACGTATGAAGTTGAAATACAGCCTGCGTATAAAGCTTTTCGGGAAAAACAGGTGGCCCTACCAATAAACACAAATGAAAATCATTAACTTTCTACGAAAATATTCTGGACATAAAACCCGCACAATAACCTTAAACTAAAAAATAAATTATATATATATATATTATATATATATATATATATATAATATCATAATATATACACACACACACACACACACACACACACACACACACACACACACACGGAATCTGAAAGGAACAGTCTTTACATGTTTAGTCAATATGTTCACGGTCGTGCACATGTTGCGCGTGCATTATTTTTATGCTCGATACTGTACAGTACACTGCGACGAAGTGGTCTCCGTCACTTATATGGGAAGTGTATTTTTCCTTAACATGGCTTGTGTTTTACAGCTACTGTGTGCCTATTAGCGGTAGACCCCTTGTACCGCTGCTGTGCTGCTATACGGAGGTGTATAGTGGGTGGCTTTGAGTAGATGCAAGGGGCTCGTTTCGTGATGTAAAGCAACTGCCTATGGAGCACTGCTCCCGACTATATAATATGAAGAACTTATTTTAAAAAAGCAGTACAGACACCGTAAAAATTGTCAGAAAAGTGCGATTTATACTGTACATGAAAGAAGAATGTATATATTTTGCTACATTATGAAAAATATTTTACTATCGTATACTTTAAAAATACAATAAAATTTACTTAATAAAGTAGTCCGTATTTTTACAAAAATTTAAGCTTTTTTTTCCATTCTGGGTGCTTTGGAAAGCAGAATTTGTAAGAAAATCTTCGCGGTGGAATATTGTCATAATGTTTACTATGATTGTAATAATAATGTAGGAAATATTTTGTATGATTATTGTAATGTGCGCCCATTTTTCACAAACATTTATAGCTGAAACTGGCGTAAATTAAGTTAATTATAAAACTGATATGATACATTATTAATATGATTTTATTACACACGATCACAGCAAATATTATGGCCATCTTTCTTGAAGAATATTGTCTTGCAAAATTTGCTTTCCATAGCAACCAGAATGGCAATGCCTTTAAGTTTAGTTAAAAATACAGACAATTTTAAGCGACTATTTTTTAACTTTTAAAAGGCACATTTTAGTAAAATATTTTATAATGCTGCAAAATACATTCTTCTATCATATACAGCATAAATCGCACGCTTCTGACAATTTATATGGTGTCTGTAATACTTTTTTTTTACGAGTTTTTCACGTTGCATAGTCGGGTGCAGAGGCAGTTGCTTTACTGCAACCTTAATGCGTATTGATAGTTTTTATTGTGAAATTGATTTGCTAGCGGGAAAAGAGTGCGTTGCTGTCGAGAATAGTGTGCTACTGATGGACTCAGGAGGGGGGATGTGCTCAAGTGGAGATACATATTTTGCGAGTATATATACGGGTGCTAGGCGCTGGAAAGAGGGGCCTTGCCAGGGCTTCGACCCCGACACGCGTCTGGAGGCCTTCATCGGGGGAGCATCGCTGGCTAGGGCAGTATCCCAGCGAGAAGGTACCGCTGTTAGATTCTGCTGGACCAGGATAGGCTGCGTGTACATCTGCGGTGATTGAGAAGATAGGTATTCACTTCGTCGGACTCAGCAGAAATTACGAGTGAGTTAGGACTTCGGGAAAAAACTGCAAGTGGAAAATGGACTTAGTTTATTTCTCTGGTGTTCGTATGACATAGAATATTTTGCTAGGTATAGGCAAACTTAGAATATTTTCACTCTCGCGATATTGGGACTTAGAAGAATTCTGTGGAGCTAAAGAACTTGGAAAAATTTCACTCTGGCTATAGTGGGACTTAGGAATTTCCGTGCTTGCACCATGAAATGAGACTTGGGATTTTACGGCTCGTGTGAGCATTGAGGAGTTGATGTGTTGGATTCGCGCCCGGTCATTTTGTAATGAATTGGTGATGAACAGACTTCGGTTGAGTATGAGCTGCAAGCGGATTTGTGCGTAGTTTGGTTTATGTGGAGTTTTGGATGTAGGCTTTGCGGCTGGGTGTTCCAGGCTTTTACGAAGAATTTTTTGGGGTAAGGGAGAGGTCGCCGATATGGGTAATCTGGACTTAAATAATTCCCCGCCATCCGGTGTAAAAGTGGTCAAAGCTGTGTCGGATTAGAGTGAGGTGGAACTTCCTGGAGCTCGTAAAGGAAATGGCCCGTTTTTCTTCGGCTTTGAACAGTTTGGATGAAGTTGCTGACAGCGCGTGTTAGGGACGTGGGTTTGCTGCCAAAGTGGGGCGAAGAGGAATTGGTTGGTTTGCGAGTGAAGGATTGGGGACTGTCGTTTGAGTCGGTGTTACAGGACAAGTGCGTGTGCAGAATTGGAAAAAGGGAAGGACTGTGGCGTGTGGGAAGAATGTTGGAGTGTGTGTGAATGTTGGTGTATGTTTGATAGGCAAAAGCAATACCGGCACTTTGGGGTGTTATGGTGGGGAGAATATCCTTAGGCTTAAGTCTATTGTGTATTATATGACCTGGTTGTGGTTGATTGATATTGCCGTAGCTCTACTGGTACTTTCGAGTGTTTTGGTGCGGAGAGTATCCTCGAGCTCAAAGCTTGTATGGTTGGAGTGTTGATAGAAGATTGGTGATTGTGGTTGGAGTTGGTTTGAGAAGGCATCGGGATTTTATGGACGTACAAATGTTCATTCTTGAGATCACTTTTGTTTCGATGCTGTATTATTTGTAAAAGTGGGTTTTGTGTGTAATCTGGTATAATAATAAAATTGTAATAGAGGAATTGCGAATAGAATTATTGTGAGAATTATACTGAAAGTCATCGAAGTAAGATTTGTGGAAATATGTGGTTGGATCGTACTGAATTTTGTGAAGATAGTTTTAATGGAATTTTAAGAAGGGAAATTGTTCGTTTTGAGGTGTACTTGAGGTGTATCAGTATTTAAGTGATCGCAGAAGGAATATTTTTTCATTGATAATTTTCTTAATGTAAAGTGTTGGAATGTTCTAATTCCTGATTGGATTGTTTTTGATGGTTTAATGTTTGTTATTAGTAGAGCGATTGTTTTAAAAGAACTTTTGGCATGTTTGGATGTCTTTTAAAATTAGCCCTTGGCAGTTTCGGTCGTTTCAAAATGGGCCATGGGAATAATTGAATTGTTGTTAAAATGGTTTTAAAAAAAATGATTGGAATATGTACCTGAATTTGGATAAGTGTTAAAGTAAGTACATAGGAAAGAAGTTTGTTTTTTTATGTTTGTAGCTTGTTTCTATGTTTCTGGACGGAAAATAGCAAAGACTAAACATACCTACTTTGCTGTGTATGTTGATATTTGTGGGATGTTTGAGGGTTAGGTATTCCCTTTCTTCAGTTTCCTAATTTTGGTAGGTCTATTTGGAGGGTTGGGAAGGAGATTGTGTCTGTGTTGAGAGACCGGGCACTGATTTGTGGAATCTTATATGCCTCTTTGACATGAATGGCAGTGGCGTGTGTTTAAGTGTTGCGAGGTAAGGTTGTGCTTTCTCAGTACTGTACACTCTCGGCGCACGCAGCAGGAACCAGAGTGGAGCCGGCGGATACTGAATGTATGGCGGCCACTCACGAGAGAGCGACAAGGCACCCATTACACACGTGCTGTGACGTCAACTGCTCTACTAACGATTAGGTATAGCACACATTAAACTACAGCTTACCTTGCAACAGTTCACCACATACAACTGATTATCAGTTACTGCTTATGTAATCGAGCAAGCAGCAAGTTTTCCACTGGTTGCAAGAGAAGTGCTGTATAAATGTACAGCGTTTACAAAAAAAATTACGCGACTGCAACACTTGAACAAGAGTTCTTAGTGTCACATACAAGTTTGAATAGGCATAGTTTAAGAAGTGGCATTTAAACATGAGAATGAAGATATATATTTTTTTAATTTCTTTGTAATTTATTTTTGTGAAGTGACCGAGACAGGCACAATCAGCGAATTATGAATCGTAGATCGTTTCACCAAACAGTCGTTTCCAAGACGAAAGGTTAAATAAAGCAACTTCTTAAAAGTACTACATTTCTTTTTCTTGTCTGTTGTCACACATTATTGTTTGTGAAACTTATTTTGTCCACATTGACAGTTTTACTTTTTCTTCTATAAATGAGACAAAAAAAAAAGAATCCTTTAATATTAAACACTTCTTTACTACCAAGAACATTTTGACTTTTTCTTCTCTTTCAGATATAAGTTCCTAATAAAAGAGACGCAATAATTTTTAAACATTTAATAATTTTTATCCCTACTTTCTGACAGAAAGAAAGGCTTATGGTATATCTTTCCTGTGTGTGTATTTTTGTGTGTATTTGTGTGTGTAGGTGTGTGAGTGTGTGTGTGAGTGTGTGTGTGCATGTGTGTGTGTGTGCATGTGTGTGTGTGTGCATGTGTGTCTGTACGTGTTCCACTGCTTTCAATTTTTTAACACGTTGACCGAATTTCACCAAACTCAGTACACATATAGTACAAAGTAAGTACACCGGACTATCATAGTTTTAAGCACGCCGGGTACTTACTTCCAAAATGGTGGCCATGTAATATTTAGGATGATAAGTCATATCTCCGAAAACATTCAACCTATTGAAACCAAATTTTGTATGCCAACAGCGAACGTTGTAAGCATTAAATTCACACGTTAAAGTTGTTGTTGGTCCACCATATTGGAAGAAAGCCCCACATGAAAAAATAAAGCTTTTTTCGTTTTATATCTCGAAAACTACTCTGCCAATTTTCTTCAAATTTGGTAAGTAAATAATACAATAATAATCCAAGTAAATATAAGTAAACGAACTTTATGTGTCACTTATTTTCAAAATGGTGGCTGTAAAAATATTTCAAGTATATTTGGTATAACTACAATACCAACTGTCCAATTTCCACCAAATTTTGTACGCTGACGGTAAGTATTACAAGCATCATATAAGCTAAATAACTACATGCCACTTTTTCCGCCATTTTGTACGATAACGCCGCATGAATTAATTAAGATTATGTGTAATTTCTCGGAAACAATTGGGTAATTACTACCAAATATGGTAACGAGTAGCACTGCGATAAGTAATGATAAATGATATGTTTTAGTTATGTCAGTCACTTATTTTCAAAATTACGGCTATATAACTATTTTTGTATTGTGTTTTCTATAGTCGAAACCATAGAATTAATGTCAATGACACTTTGTATGTTGGCTGTATATATTACAACAATCAAATGTGTAAACATAAAATCTCTTTGTCCGCCATTTTGTAAAATAGTATCACCTGACAAATTAAAATTATTTGATCTGTGAAAAAAACCACACATGTAAACACATTTGGCAAACAACCAGCACTATGGCAGGCTGCGTAAACTGATCAATTTTAAGAGGGTCAGAAACACATATTTTCAAAATGGCGGCCTTTTCAAAGTTTCATATCCAAATTTTTTATCTACGAAACTGTAAAACTATTTACAACTTAACTTTGTTTGCTGACATTATTAGATATATCCATCGAAAATGCCTATGCAAAGCATCACTTCCTCCCTCATTTTGTAAGATAGCCCCAATTGAAATAATATAGTTTTTATGCGGTATCTCGGTAAACAACTAGTCGATTTCTTTCCAATTTTGGCGAAGAAGTTGAACTGTGGTAGGCCATATTAATTTATAAGTTATGCGTATTTAAGTCTCTTATTTTCTGAATGGCGCGTATACAAAAATTTGAGCTTAGTATGCCATATCTGCAAAACTATGTAATATATTTAAATTTAAATCGGTTTTTTTTATCTATGACAATATTCCAATGTGGTAATATATAATATTTTAGCCCTCCATTTATGAAGATCCTCACATTATTAAGTGAGTTTGTATGCCATATCTCGAGGACCAATCAACTGATATGCATACAGAGATATTTCTTTGCCGGATTTTTTCAAAACTGAAAATTTTGTCATATCTGCGGGATAATTTAACTAATTTCCACGAAATTTCTCACACCTACAGAAGGCCATGTAACGTTACATTATTAAAATGGGGTCAGAAAATAATTTTAAAAATGGCGACCACGTAAATATTCTTATATGTATGACATCTATTTTTAACAATTTAACGATCTCAATCAAACATTTTATGCTAACATTATCTATTACAAACATCGTGTACAGAGAATAATTTTAAGCAGTATTGTAAGATATCCCATGTATGAAAAAAAAAATTTTATGGCATATCTCGGAAACCAATCAACCGATTTCCATCGATTTTTTTCACACAAGTAGAGATATCGTAGGCCATGTAAACTTATGAGTTTTAGTGTCTCAGACACGTATTTTTAAAATGATGGCCAAGTAAATATTTCAGGCTAATAAACTTTATCGTTAGAGACCCGCAAAATTCGCGTTATTATCTGGGAACAAGTTAAACTTTAAACACATGTACCTGTGCATTACGTTTGTCATGGAACCACACTTTATTTGACACGCCGTAGCTAACTATGCGTCATTAAAGAAATATTTCCTCAATTCTGTGCTGCAATCACGTGCATTTATCTCAGAAAAGCAGTGACGTCACATCTAGGCAGCAGCCAGTGGAGAAACGACACCGGCTCGAATATCTACAGTACTATGAATTTTAGCCTGACGCCAAGAAATAACGCACATTTTGCAGGTCCCTAGCTATTGCACCTGTCCCGAACCAAATTTTTACCCACTAAAAGTAAACACATGCCCCAGACGAGGATGGAATGTGACTTTCTAAGTATCACGCATGTTATAAATACTGTGTTGGCAAGGAGCCTTCAAACATCGTGAAAAACTGATTTTTCACACGTAACACATTGAGGTCTGCACATATTTACTGGCACTTAAGACAACTTGGAAGTGAGTCGCCTATATCCACTACTACAAGAACACCAGTTCTGTTGGTATATGTGTAAGAACTCACCATCGATCTATTGGTCCATACCACACCGGACACTACCCTGTACTTTACAACGATCATATTGGCCGGTCATCGACCAATGGAGAGCCGAGCTGATATTAACCCAATCAAATGTCCTTTATATAATAAATGGATTTACAATCAATCATGTCCCTTCGAGAGGCTATAAAAAAATTAATGCTATTCGTTAGCAATATCATTGTCACTGCGCTGCCGTGTTCTTGTGAAGTAATGTTAAACTCTAGCCAAACAAAGACTGCACATCCATGTGAGTTTTGTTCTAAACAATAAAAAAAAAATCAAAATTTCTTTGCTCGAGCTACACTCGAGCATAGTCTACAAAGTTCTAAGTATCTCAAAACATAAAGCCCGGGGACGAGCAAAGCTACCACAGTGGCCTGCTTTGAACTTCGCTGCAGACATTGCATCAATCAAACAGTAATGTCACCACTTTAACATCTTGAGTTCAGCACAAAGCTACCGCCACAAGATTGAGGTTATCTGCCTGTATCCTCCACTGCAGTAAGATCAGATGTTTTTGTCTCCGTAATTCCACTTGCCATATTCCTATTGGCCCTGACTATATAGCACTGAGAGGAGCGTGGAGTGGAGGGATTATGGCGGCGCTTAAGGGGACTACGTAGCTGCGCATCATTGGTCAAGAAGCGAGGGACAACTAACACGCACACTCAGTGTTTCCGTCGTAGCGATTTACTGTGTAAATTCCACTTGCCATATTCCTATTGGCCCTGACTATATAGCACTGAGAGGAGCGTGGAGTGGAGGGATTATGGCGGCACTTAAGGGAACTACGTAGCTGCGCATCATTGGTCAAGAAGCGAGGGACAACTAACACGCACACTCAGTGTTTCCGTCGTAGCGATTTACTCTGTAAATTCCATTTTTAACAGTGTAATTTCATTACACGCGATGAAAGTCCACATGCGTATAATCGTAAGTTTGTCTTGCCTCTTACGGAAACTTGATAGGCAAGCTTTAAAAATGCGATATTTGACCACTTTCGCGAATCTTTTTCTCCATTAACACACTTAATATTATAAAAGTGAAATATAGGGACATAGACAATAGTTTTTTATCCGTTCTGGCAAAAATTCGTATTTCCAGAACTTTTATTTGCCGATATACGCGTTTACACGCAAACAACGATTTCACAGAAATCGTTTCAGTACATAGGACCCTTAACATCGAGGTCTTGAGAGTCGATGAGGGTGAAACGAGGTGAGTATGGAGCAGCGCCGGAATACAAGGGTGGGGGAAACTGGATATCCCCAAGGAAATCCACCAACTAACAGTATTGTCCGGCACGATCCCGAAATGCAAAAATTCTCGTTACGACCCCGCCGGTAATTGAACCACGCTCGCCGTGGTGGGAAGTAAGTAGTCTAACCACTAAACCACCGCGGCCCCTAAAGTGTGTAGAAACTGTTGAGTCGCAACGGAAGCGATGCTAAAAACCATTCGTGCATGCTACATTATTATTTTTAAAATTACTAAAATGTTGCTCACGAAATATTTAAACATTTCAAAATTCATAATGTGTATTTTATTAATTTTAAAAATTATAATTTTGAGCTATGTTTCAGACGATATTCAATATTTTCGCCATTACAGATTTCAAAATGTAGAGTTAAAAATGTATTTGTTCGTAAAAACCAAAGGGCTAAATGCTAGTAACCGCTTTGTTCATTATGAAACCTAATTTTTAAATGTATTATTTGACTAACAACAAAATAATTTTCTTTCAGTTTCGTTCCAAGAAAAATTAGCCTAGTATTCGCCTGTGATTATAGTTACCGTTACACAGAAACGTTCATAAAATAGTTGAACCTTGTAAGTAAGTCTTTTTTTTTTTTTTACTGTCACTGTCTTTTGTTTGGTTACGTTACGTTACGGCAATTCGCACAATAATTTCTCGAATCTCCACAAACGTCATTAAACGTACGCGGAACTGAGCTTCTGTCCCCGAAACCAAAATATTATTTCCAGTACACCGATTATCCTTTCCCTGGACAATGGTATTTGTTGCTGATGACATGACATTTTTTTATAATTGCTGGCTTCTTATGCCACGTATCTACGGATAACCCATTCCAAAGGTTCCGACATGAAAATTGTTATTTACGTGAAATTAGTAATTACATTTCACACCAAAATGTTTGTTCTTTGCAACACCTGAATCGAAATAGCAACGTGTGCGTTAAGAGACTAATAATAACACAATAAAAGTAATAATAGTAATAAAAGTCTTTATTTTTCGTGAAGAAGTTAAGATACTATCACCTCTTTCACTTAACCACTTTACACATAGTAAAACATAGACTAACACTTACGTTTACAAATTTAAAAAAAAAAATTAGAAATTAGACAAAACTTAATGTCTACTGTAAAAGTAGAAAGTAGGTTATATAAAATACACAAAAGCAACATTCACAAAATAAAAATAAGCTGAATGATGAACTTACGCGATATTTCATTTGATGTAATTCTTTGTGAGTATACTTAGACGCATACGCATACACATACATGCATACACAAAACCACATACACATATGGCATATATTCACATATATATGTACTATTTACAAAAATAAACTACTAGGTAACATCGATTTGAAAAATTTCTAAAGCTGCATTTTAGTTTAAGGATTTCTGAAGGGAATAAAATCACAACAAATAACTATTTAAAAACAGGAAAAAATTAAATAAATATAATTAATATAAGACATTTTATGTTTGCTACTTCTAAAGTTATATCAGTTACCTATAATCATACATAAAATTAAATAGTTATGCAACGTTTACTCGCACAATGGCGTTCCAACGTTTCCTTTGCCAGTAAAGCCATTTTGCTGGCTTATGATTATTAAGTTCGCGGTTATAAGCGGTTATTTTGCCTCTGTATTGTCGACTACTCTGTAACTGCCATGCTTACCGACCAATACAAATGTGCTTATTTTTTATGTTATAGGCAGCAGCTGTTTTCTGAAACCGAGGTATATACTCTTACGAACGAATTAAATATGCCGTTTCATGAGCGACTTCCATATCGGGTACTGTTTTCTGCTATCGGGTACTGTTTTCTGCTATGCCCAGTGCAGCTAATTAACGCCTTAACTTAGACGTTAACTTTCCGTTCCAGGCGATGGAAAAGGCGATAATTTTGATGCTACATTTACTTGCGAATTCCTGTTAATAACTTACACGGTGGTACCTATGGAAATAACTTTTATTTGTCCAAGGCAAATCAGGCCGCAACCAATAATGACATGTCGGTGTGGTGGCAGCAGCCCATTGGGCCCACCAGGAAAATTACGCTATCTGTATTGGCGCTAGCTTGTGTTCTTGTACAGCAACGACCATGATCATGCATATTTTGCATCACGTCATTTGTGAACGGGTATACTCGGGATAATACCGTAAGGGGAATGGTGCATGAAAGCAGTATATTTACCCAATTTTCGATATAAGTCGTTTTCCGAAGGGTTTGTCGAAATTCTTGACTCACGAGACATTAATAATTATTTTCAACCCCTTTTTACGTTGTTAGATTTTCACTGCACTCGTTATTCTCGGTGCACTGATGGGAGAAATAAAATTAATTTCCTTTTTCTTATCTTCAATCAGAGCTCCGAGAATAACGAACGGAGAGAATTTTTTACCATGTTGTAAGGTGTTCAAAATTGTTATTTACGTCTTGTCGAACAGAAAATTTCGAAAAATCCTCTGTAAATCCAATTGTGACACAAATGATATAAAAGAGGTCCTCCAGTCTGAAACTCTTCACATTGAAACCCAACTTTAGGGTCCCGCTGACCGTAAAGGAGTCGACCGGCCCGCCACCAGACACCACCATCATGATTGCCCATGATTAGGAACATGCAAAATTCGCGTTTATGATTTGGCATCAGGTTTAAACATCTTGGTACTCCCTGTACTACAGCCATCGTCGTTTCTCCATTGGCTGCTGCTCGGATGTGAAGCCACGCCCTTTCTAGACTAGATTGCACTTGATTGGGGTACACAATTCACGAGTGTTCATTTTTTAGCGCATAGTTGGCCAGGGAGTGTCAAGACATCGGACATGTGTAGAGGCGAGTAGTCTAACCACCACACCACCACGGGCGTAGTCGCGTGCGGGGGTGGCACGAGTCCTGCCTGTTGAAATAAAAATAATAGTAACCACCCCTATGTATAATTCATAACCCGTTATCTGAAGTGTCACTCGTCCAGCGACTGGATGATTGATCCCTCAGGGCCGCCATTGCGCGTGAGCAGCGGAGCTACAACGTTGGAACATCAATATGGCGGGGACGAGAGAGTAGCGAGCAACGCGTCTACATATAGTCCATTCACGGCTTCTTCGGCCTTATTGAAACCAACTTTGAGAAAATCTCCCCATGTATGACGTGTTTGGTTATTTCCTAAATACGCCCTGTATCACAAGCGTTTTATATTTGTGTTCATAAAAGTTAATTTTTTTCGTGTTAAATTTAAACGCTATTCATATTTTATCTATATATTAAAATGCTTTATTTATAAATCATTTCAATAAAAGATTGGGAGATAGTAGGTGTGTTGGTAGCGCCTAGTGAGAAATAGTCCTTATACAAAATACTGTTACACAGAGTGCGCACGAATGTGGTGCGTTTTCCCTCCGGTGTAATTCTCCAGGATTAGTTAAGCTTAGTTTGCACGAGGCGGAGAAATATATTGCAAGTAGATCTTAAGCAGGGCTTTCAAACGTGCTCATTTTACCGTGAACAGCCTATAATAAGAATGTAATACACCATAGACAAAGGGCCAACACAGCCTATAAAGATATTTTAAGTCTTATAAACTCTCTCATGAATTTAAGTTGACGCATTTTCTGTGGGCATACAATAGGAAAGTGGGTCTACGTGAAAATGAGGGAAGTAATTTGCAGTCTGTCAACAGAGCATGGAGAAAGGGATATTGAAACTTGTAGAACTAAGATACTTGTTATCGCATCTTTCTTCAGACCTTCACTTTGAAGAGGCGCTGAAACGAAATAATTAATTAAATATATCGTGACAGCATACGTGGGGAAATGATTTCTTGAAGTGCAGGTTTCTGAGGAAATCTTACAGGTTGGTTTAGTATCGATAATCCAAGCTCTTGAAGAGTACGGAATTAGCATTTGGGCGAGTAGGAATTCGGAGTTCGGCGATGTTTTAAGCCATCACAAATCTGCTATACGGTCTTCAGCGAGAGTAAAATGTCCCATCAACGAGGGTCAAATGCTGCATGGTAGCTTCGCCACGGTGTCCATGTGAGAAACTATTTAGATCATACTTTAACAGGGCGTGTTACATAAATAAACACTTAAAGCATTGTTGAAAATTTACAGGTTTGTTGGAAGCGAGTATATAAAAACTACGAAAGGGTAAACCCGGATAATTTCTTTAAATGACTCTGTAAGGAAACCATTCGTCAGCGTGATGCACTTACGTCGAGCTATTTCTTAAACCACATATTTTCCCATTTTGCTGCGATGTAACATATCGCGCTAAAGGAATGTGTCATTCCGTAAAACTATTTATTGCTCGTTCTTTAATTTTCTATATTGGCTTCCATAGACCTGCGAACTTAAGTTAAAGTTTTAATCATCAGTTTATGTACCAATCCGTCTTAAAATATGTCCGTAACCATGAGCTGTTCGAGCTTAATTGAACACTCGAGAAGTAGCTGCTTGGGATTTACTCGTCTATAGATTTTGCAACCTTTCACCAGTTACAATATTAAACTACCATAAATTTCCAAACATTGGTAACATCTATCGAAGCTTAATTTTACACTCTAAATATTACCCTATAGCGCATTTATTATGGCTTCAAAACACCACTGTACTTGAATTCCTAACATCCCAGATGCTAATTCTGAACTCCTTAAGAATATGGTCTATCGATACTAACAAAACTTGTAACATTTTCTCACAAACCTGAACTGACAAACAAGCAAAACTTTGCCATGTCTACTCTCATGATATATTTAAGTACGTATTTCGTTTCAGTGCCTCTTCAAAGCAAAGTCCTGAATAAATAAGTGATAACGAGTAGCTATGTTTTACACATTTTAATATCCCTTTCTCCATTGTCTGTTGAGAGGCTGCAAATTACTTCCATCTCTTTCATGTGGATCCACTTTCCTATTGTATCCCCCAAAAAATTGTGTCTTCTTAAATTCATGAGAGAGTTTATAAGTCTCAGAACAGTTTTATATGTTGCGTTGTCCCTTTGTCTATGGTAAATTAAATTATTCTTGCCGGTTGACGATTACTATATACATTGTTATATTTTTTTAGAAATTCGCATGAAATTTATTCAAGGCTAATATATTTGTACTCTTTTCGTTAAACAAATAACTATTTTCAAAAATAACTTCTCCAGTTGTTCCGGGTTACAAGTTAACCAATAATATTACAAAATCTAGCAATTACGCCCCAATTGTGTGCTTGTTTATAATCACTAGGAATAGCCTGCCAACCAAACTATTTTAGTGGTCTCCTGTCAAACATTTAACAACTCTTTGAGAGTCACGGTGTTACATGTATTCAGCGATTTACATGCATACATGCATACATATTTATTTCCAGAAACTCTATTATTGTAAAATAAAATGCAAGCAGAGTAACAAAAAATTTAGGTTTAAAAGTACAAATTTATTTATTATAAGTATGAATATAAATATAAAAGCGTATATCAAAAATACAAAAAAAAAATTGAAAGTCGCTTAGTGTAATAAACCGTGCAATTCCACATTCTAAGTAGTGACATATCACAAACACACGTGCTATCGCTAACTTCATTATGGCATAAAATTTAATTTAACATGCTTTACCTAACATATAGGAAAACGACAAAATAAATAAAATAACAAAACAGTAATACTTAAATAGCAATTGATGCTGAACAATTAAAATCCAACACATCGTGTACTGTTTAGAAGGTGGGAGTAAATTCAACTTGTATTAAGAATGTATTTTTGTTTGAAAAACGTAACTTCTTACACAGTAGTGGCAATGAATTAAAAATTTTGTATTTAATTTTGTTAATTTGTACTACCATTTTGGAAGAGAAAAAGCGAAGTTGTTGGTATATGCAAATTACTGCTATTTCTGGTTTGATGGTAATGTAGTATTGAGTGCAAAACGTTAAGTGCAGACACGTGATTATTGCCAGGATAATTCGGCTCTAGTTGTATTTGAAAACATTTTAGCTCAGATCGACTTTCACTCTTGGATGGTTTGACAGTCTACGAGTATGCCTTACATGGACGTCTTATACACATACGTGCAGAATTCGCGTTATTACTTGGCAACACGCATGTTTTCGCTGTGCTACACCTGCATGAGAGTAATTCATGATTTGATTGGCTACCGTAAAATACAGGGCGTGTTTAACCTGTGTGACCGCTCTACTGGAGATTAATTGCTCAACTGTTGAGCTTTTACTGTTGGCTAAAAGTGACCTTGGGACTTGTCACGCAAGTTCAGCTAGCGGTAAAAGTGAAAAGGTCATACAGTGTCTTGCAACTTAGTCTCGTGCTGCAAAATATTGAGAATTTGGGCGATCCCCTAAATATATCACAAAGGAATTATTTGTCTCTCGAAATTCCATGTACAAGTTATAGTTAGGGATAGGAAAATTTCGCGAATTCAATGACTTATTGGCTAGACTCCACAGTCTTGCGTTCACTCGAGCCTCAGATGTTTGTTCATTGGCTGCTGCTCCAGAGATTAGCCAGTGTCTTAACCTGGCATTGTGGCACTCACTACTTGTGTCCTTGCAATTCTGCTATTGGCTAGGAGTCTTAAAGGGCGTGTCCAATGAACTCTGATTCAATTGCAAAGATTACTTCGCTGTATATGTGTTTCACGTTTATGTAGTCCCGAAATGGATTTTCCTATCCCTAGTTATAGCACTTGCACATCTTAGCAGCATCGGTGATTTATACTGAGACACGCACGCAGCCTTCTGTCGTTTGGACGATCATCTGAGAAGTTTTGCTGAGTCCCGGCAACCTGACTATATAACTTAGTAGCTCGCCATTTTTTGTCCGCCTTTATAGGATGATCGCACACTGTACGACGTCTGCAACAGGAATGAAAACAACGAATTGCCTCAAGACACGTAGCACAGTGGAAAGGGCAGCTGGAGACGGATTAAAAAAATAAAATATCCCCTGAGACCGGATATATTTTTTTCTTGTGTCCAATTGTATCATGTGACAAATACGCTGTCACCATTCTGCAATTTTTCACTCCCGTCTAGATTGTTCTTTTTTCTTTTCCTTTTTTTCTCTCTGTACCCTTTTCTTCTAAGTATTCCCTTGCCTCCCTCCCTCCCTCAATTTTCTCCAGACCAATAATTTATGACGTATTTTTTCGTGCCGCGATTCAGTGGAAGAATTTCTGCTTCAGCAAGTTTGCCGGAACGTTCAGCGATCACTGAATCTGCGAAAATAAATCTGCCTCCGCCAACATATTTTGTTTCATTCTGAATAATGCCCGGAAATAAGGATTGATCATGTTGAATGCAGGAAACATAACGTGACTCTAGAATGTTCGGTGGCTATCATGACGCAAAAAAAATTATAACAATATAATTGAGACATTTACGTTTTTAAACAAACTTTAAACAAAGAATCAAATGTCTACAAAAATTCTGCCAGCGAAAATTAGAAAGCTCTCTACGTTTTAACGTTATATACCTAGAGGTACGCAAATTTCGCGTAATTATCTGGCAGGTAATGAAACTTCACTGCTGTCTACATACCGGAGACTGGATAACAGTCTTTATGTGACGTCATTTATCTGTTTGACAGCGTAAGAGGGATTGACCAGTTTGCAGTTTACATTGAATGTATGGTTACTTCTCACTTTCCTGTAGCCCTGCTAAAGTTCTCCTTTCAGGACATTACTAAACCACGTGTAAACCAAGCGTAACTAGGTATAGAAAATTTCACCTAAGGGACAATACCCCGCATTAGAGTTCACCCAATTATATAATATTTTGCATGAGAACTATTGTTTACTGGATGGTATCAAGACGCAGAGTATCTCTCTCTTTTTATCCGCAATAACAGTAAATGGTATATTATTATTTGCACATAACATGACAGTTAAAGTTCGATTAAACACTTAGAGGTCAGCAGACATTTACAAGACAACCAAGACAAGCTAGTAGAATTGAGTTACTTACACCCACTACTACAGGAACACAGGTTCTACTGTGCTCTACAACCTTCATTATTGGCGGGTCATCACTCACTAAGGCTCTGAGTGGATTTTGTACCACTTAAATTTCCTTATTTGTTTCAGATGTTTTACAATCACACCTGTCCTTTTGCTGCGGAGGTATAACAAAAATAATTTTGTAGTCAGAAAAGTTATTTTTACTGAGCTGTAGAGTTCTTGTAAGATCCTTTTAAACACAGGGAGTACAAAGACGACACGGCAATGCTAGTTTTCTTTTCAATGACAAAGACATTTGTAAAATATTTTCGCTCGAACTACACTCGATCATAGTCCTTAAAGTGTTAAACAAAAATAAGTTATATTTATGAAAACAAATGTATCAAATGCTTGTGATAGATGAGGTGTTTAGGAAACAAACCATATTACGGGATACTTGGGGTGATTTTTCAAAAGTATTGATTATAAAAACGTGAAGGTACCGCAAATAGAACTCTTATTATTGCCCAAATGAGTTCTTCATGTCCTGCTATACAAACTGTGAGTGAATGGCAGAAGACTAACCAAGCGAGGTGATGGAGCAGTGGTATCCGCATTCGGGAGGACCGAGTTCGATTCCCGATCCGGCCATCCTTACTTCGGTTTTCCATGGTTTTCCCGAAACCACTCCAGGAAAGGCCATGGCCGATTCCTTCCATTTCCTTCCCCATCCCTCTTCCCTGTGCAACTTGCACCGTCTCTAGTGACCTCGCTGTCGACGAGACAATAAGCCCGCTTACCTAATTACTCACAGAAGACTCACGAGCTAACAACTACATACTTTGAGTTTAAACACTAACGAGTTCTCAACTACTTTTGAATTTGGCCCGCTGCCGTATAAGAACCCAAATGTTATGAGAAGTGTGATGATGAAAATTTACCACCAAGGTTGGTGTTTCTGGCTCGCACGAGCTATCGATCAGTCTATTCCTCCGTCCATTAACCAGTCAAGGTAAGTTGACGGTCGATAAACATATCGTGAATGGATGTTGACAATCACGTTAAAGCACCTCTGATGGTTTGTGGAAGTCAGGGCGGAGTGCTTCACACATGTAAAAGTGGAAGACTGGAGTGCTTGGGTCCCCGGTTTATTGATTTCTCTCAATACCCCATTTCCGATTACAACCCTTATATCTGTACGTGACAGAACTGGCGAGGTTGGAGTAAAGGGTTTGGGGAAGGAAAACGTATTAGATATTCTCAAGAAGGTGACGACTGAAAGCGAGTTCACTCTGGCGAAATATGAAAATCCCCTGTAGCGCGTTAACTTTACATATTTACTGAATTCTCTCGCCAGTAACGTTCATGATAATCGGTCCCGCAGGTGTGCAATATTTTGCTGCTGCCAATCCCAACTTTCTATATAAATACAGATTCACATTCCTTTGTGAATACCAGTACCTATAGGTCACCCGTAAGCCAGTTTCCCTCGCCCTTTCATTCCGGCGTTGCTCCATACTCACTTCAATCACCCTCATCGACCCTCGAGACCTCGTTGTTAACAGCCGCCCAAATCTCTCATTCATTCCCTCACTTAAAATTTTACGAACCACTCTCAATGTTGCTGACAAAATTTCTCTCAGAAGAAAATGAGAACAGTAGGAGTTTCAAATCCATTTTTTTTTTCTATTCTGCATTTTAAACAAAAAGTTATTTTCTATTTTTTCATGATTGTAGCACCGTACTACAAACAGTCAACAAAACTTTCAAACATTTATTCTCATTTTTGTAATGAGCGGAAAGCGCGGTATAGAATATTCCACTTTCGAAAGACACAACAATCGCCCTTTGGCGATGATCTGTGTTAGAAGGGATTCCAGTGTGGCTTGCTGTGTGTTTATTATTTTCGATTTCCACATTTTTGATATAGCGTGATTAATTATTCAATGTTAAAGGCTGTTCATGATAAAGTGAGCACTTTAGAAATGAACCTTGGAATAAAGTCACTGCCCCTGCAGGCATGTATTTTAATGAGCGCTCTGAGTGATATTCGCCCAGTAAAATTGGTATTGATGGATGGAAAGTAGTTCCATCTCTTAACGTCAAATAAAAAGTGGCACTTAACCATGTGTGATATTTTGAAATGATTTATTTCGCTTTCAGAATTTTTAATGCATCGAAGTTTAAAAATAAGCTGATTTGTAAAGTATTTTCTTTCTTAATAATTTCACCGCTTCATTTGACCATCGCATGAATTAAGTGATTATAGCAATTTTGATTTTACATTAGACGGAGGAGTACACAACGTGTATACAAGTACATCTTAAGCAGGGCTTTGAAAAGTGCTCAGTTTACCGTGAACAGCCTATACAAAAAGTACCACGCTTGACTTGACATTTCTGTATACACTTATAGCGGATGGAATTAGCTCATAGGCTGTTGGCAATTACAATACTCACCCGTCCGTTCCGTCTTGGCACAACAGAATGAAGCTACTCGATTGACGGATGTTCACTAGTACTGGTTCAGAGTTCGACAGGACGAGGCGGCTGATGGAGGTCCAACCACACACGTGCAACTAAGAAGTGATTTTATGTGTTCGCCCCGTCACTGCATTGTCGCGTGAAATTATGACGTCACTATGCGAACACTATAATTGTTACAGTTACGTTTCTTGGGGTGTTCGCCCCGTCACTGCATTGTCACGTGAAATTATGACGTCACTATGCGAACACTATAATTGTTACAGTTACGTTTCTTGGGGTGTTCGCCCCGTCACTGCATTGTCACGTGAAATTATGACGTCACTATGCGAACACTATAATTGTTACAGTTACGTTTCTTGGGGTGTTCGCCCACGAAATATGCACATATAGTAAGACCTCTCGGTCGTTACGCTTTCCTATTTTGTGGCAGCGCTCTTAGCCTTGCGGCCTTACCGCGCTTCGGCCTCCCAATAGGCGGAGGACAGGAATCACGTCCTGTCAACGCAAGGAGGCCAGGATTAATGCGACCGTTGGCCAGATCCTAAGACTAAACCTGGCACGTCCGCACATCCTCGTCCCCTCTACCACAGAGGTCCTGAGATCCTCGTCCTCAGAAACCAAGCGTGTGGTCTGGCCGGGGTTCTATCCATACCCCTAGTGCCTCTCCAGGGCACAACTGGAGCAGGTTGCCGCTCACCGCCCGGTCTGCCAGAGAGTGGGAATCTCTCCAGACCTCCTCCAGCATACGGAGTCAACCACTGCCAGCACGAGTCCAACCACAGTGATCGGTCACCAGAGAGAACCTCCACTGGGGCCGTCCACAAAGTACAGTGAAGAGCGGAACTATATGGGCGGCTCTTAACATCGAGGTCTTGAGAATCGATCAGGGTGAAGCGAGGTGAGTATGGAGCAGCGCCGCCGGAATGCAAGGGGAAGGGGTGGGGGGGGGTATGGATGATCGCCGAGAAAACGTGTCGACCTGCTGCTTCGTCCGACACAATTCCCCCGTGCGAAAATCCGGGAGCGACCCCGCCGTGGAATCTACCCTGGTTCACCTAGCTACGGGTGAGTTGTCTGGCCACTACACCACCACGCCCCCCTCCCCCATAAGTACAGATTATCTGTATCCAAGTACCACAATTCTTATTGACCCAGTGAAATAAGAAAATGAGTTCGCACTGAGGTTCGTGGCCAACGACTAGGCCACAGAATACTTAATAATTATAAACGTGCGAAATTCACGTTATTATTGTGTATGAGGAAGGCTAAGCTTCACAATAGTTTATACACTTTAACCAACGTCGTTTTTCCATTGGCTGCTGCATAGCTGCGTACTCACGACTTTTCAGGCTGAACTACACGTGACTGGGGCACACAATTGTAAAGTGTTCATTTCTTGGCGCTGAGTTAACCAGGGCGTTTCAAATAAAGTGCGGTCCAATGAAAAACGTAATATGCCTACAGATATATAGGCTATTCACGTTAAAATGAGCAATTTCGAAAGCCCTGCTTTAGATCTACTTGTATACACGCTGTGTATTCTTCTGCCCTATGTAAAATTAACATTGCCGTGGGTCTCATCACTGTATTCATGCGTCGTTCAAATGGAACTGAAATTGTTAAGAAAGTTAATACTTACTTTAAAAATTTGCTCATTTTTACACTTCGATGCATTAAAAAAAACTGACAGCGAAATAAATAATTTTAAGCTATCACAAATGGTTCCCTGATACATTTTATTCGTCGTTAAGATATGGAACTACTTCCCATCCATCGTTACTAACTTTACTAGACGTATATTACTCAGTGCGCACATTAAAACATATGCATGCAGGGGCAGTGCCTTTTTTTGTAAGGTTCATTTCTAAAGTGCTCACTTTATCGTGAACAGCTTCTGCATGTGTTTTAAGCTTAACTTGTTCCTAAATCATAAAGCGAATTTTGCAGGTCTCTATTAATAATATGGATGTGAAATGGTAGTGTGTAATGCGACACACGACAGATAAATGAGCTCACCGACCAGCAAAACAGCGGATCGTCGTTCACCAATCACATCCAGCAGAGGAATACTTCATAACCATGCAATAGCCTATCAAGAGACCCAGAAATTTCCCGATTTCGTTTGAGGACAAGCTAGACTTCAAAAACGTGTACATTTTACTTTCTGTCTCAATTGGATTTGCAGTTTGTAAGACACTCCCTGGACCAATATGAACCAATAACTGACCTGCAAGAAAACTAGGACCAGATAACGTTCTACCTGGTTTGCGATGAAACTGGAACATCAGCCAATGAACATCTAACTGAGACTCTAGTACACAAAGGTTTTGTGCAGTCTAGCTTGTTGCCAAATGAACCTGCGAAATTTCCGGGACTCTACCTATCACACTCACGGCCCTTCACCGCAGCTTTGCGGCCGAATTTGCCAACATCGAAGAAACAGCCACACGTAATTTCGCTACTGTATGCTTAACCTTATTCTGTGGTTGCAGCACGCATCAGATAATTTCATAGTGCGTGCCTCGCAGTGGATGCTTTGTTCATAGCTGGCATTCGAGTTATCATAAGTAAGACCGCACCATTTCGCGTTATGGGCAAGCTTCAGCCGCCATTCTGGATTCTTCGTTTCTCTTGAGTATTGGTAGAGCTAGTGACTTTTCGCGAATAAAATATGAGTACACAATAGACTTAAATAATATTAGCACTGAACAGAAGACGGTCTATTGCTATTAGTTACTGTCTGCTTGAGAAGGTGTTTTCATATTTGACCGGGCCACTCAGAATTCGGCAACATCGGCACGGCCCCTATGTGATTCGTGTGTAGACAGTTAACATGTGTTAAAAATTAATTCAGCCAATCAAGATAGGTAAACGACCCTACAGTGTTACGAAACATAACTTGTCTTGAATTCTTTTCGCGAAATTTCACTACCCCTAATTATTAGAGACCTGCCAAATCCGTGTTATTATTTAGGAACGAGTTAAACTTAAAACACATGTACCTCTGCGTTACATTTGTCATTGGACCACACTTCATTTGACTCGTCATGGGTAACTCTGTGCCAATATATGAACACTTCACAATTGTACCCCCCAGTCACGGGCAATTCAGTCTGAAAAGGTGTGAGTACGTAGCTATGCAGAAGCCAATGGAAAAACGACGCCGATTCAAGTGTATATACTATTGTGAAGTTTAGCCTTCCTTATGCACAATAATAACATTGATTTTGCATGTCCCTATGGATTATTTATATTTTTAAACATTAAAATTTTGTAAGTACGTCTATAGCGCAATAGCTATTGACCTTACACTGCAGTACGAACTACGAACTCATAACTATGTCACAATATTGAGTCTCCAAATTTTGGTAGAATCGATATTGTGATGACGTATTTATGGGTTGGTAGTTTAGTTCTTATATATGTACTGCAGGGTAATGTCAATGCAATACGCTATACATGTACTTTTAAATATTATGTTAAAAGATATAAATTAGCGAGAAAAACCAAAAATCCAAATTGGCGGGTGAAGCTAGCCCTTGTAATTCAGTACCAAGATATACGGCATACAAGTAATACGTGATTTTCGCGTGTGTCATTGTAACTCAGTGGATCCGACACGCCCTGCCAGACTCAGAACCAACAGTAAACACATTTAGCCTTCTAGTAGCTCTATTCCGTGTGGCAGGGTGTAATAGGAGAATGAGTTCTGGGAACGGCGGCAGACAATGGGCAAGTGACTTCTGCTTCGAGTGTATAGAAGATCGAGGAGTCTAGCTTGGTGCCGTTTTACAACGCGTTATTGTAGTTTATCTACTCACAGGGGATGCCAGTGCACTCTACTTCACGTCAACTATCGAATTTATCAAATTATTTGCTCATTTGTAGAGATAATGGAAAATCGCGGGAATTTTCTGAGCCAATATATCTTCGGTAAAGCTCTAATTAGTGCATTATTTTATGGTTGGATGAACAAGGTCTTAACTTAACTAAACTGTTTGCAGATCAATCACTAGGGGTCAGGCAATTTCACGAAAAGCTTTTAAGACAAGTTATATTTGAAAACAATATAGGGTAGTTTACCAATCTTGATTGGCTGAATTACTTTGACGAGTGTTAACTGTCTGCAAATGAATCACGTAGGAGCCATGCCGATGTTGCCGAAGTCTCATTGGTCCGGTGAAATAAGACAACACCTTCTCAAGCAGACTGCAGCCAATGGCAATATGCAAACTGCTGTTGGGTGCTTATAGCATTGAATTCTACCCTGTACTTATTTTTTCGCGAAAAATCAGTATCTCTATCAATAACGAACGTTCTGCCTTTTAGTATCAGAATCCTCCTTGGCCCAGACAAATTGTATAGTAGCTTTATACATGCACGAGCGCCAATAAAGAAAGAAAAATGTCGGACATGTATACAATACGTTGAATCCTAGCAGACGTTGAACTTTTCCAGCGATAAACCATCATCTCTAAACATTTATATTTCGTATTACGAATAATTTTCAGTTTTGTTTTAAATTTTTAGTAATTTTACTAACATAAATGTTCAGTATTAATTTATGTAAACGTGTGCACAAGTTTTGTTACATAAATTATGTGCGCATTAGATGTTATTGCTTGTTACCAAAATTATAATATACAAATTCATTACTGTATATCTGATGTATGTTTTCCTCCCATTTGCTAACTAACCATTTCAGGACAGCACAAATTTACTGGAACTGTAAACAACGTTGAAGTGAGCTGCCTGTATTCTCCACTACAGCAATGTCACTTGTCCTGGTCTCCGTATTTCCACTCGCCATCGTCCTATTGCTCCAGCCTACACCGGGACACGCCTGCTGTACTCCACAACTTTCATTACTGGCCGGCTCTCTTTCAATATTCAGTAATGCCGAGTTGCAAGTGTCCTAATTAACCCTTTCAGACCTACTTCGATATACTATTTCAGGCGTTGCAAACCAAATAAATTTATTATAATGCATGATGTACTTAAGTCGACACAACACTTGTTTCGTTGTCACAGCCAGTAAGCTGTAGGCGATATGTTCGACTAAAGTAAAGTGGCACAATTAAAACTAGGGATAGCAACATTTCGCGAGTTCGTTTCAGGACAAGATAGACGTCAAACATGTGCACACTGGAGTTGACTTTGCAATTGGTTCGCAGGTTATTAGACACGCCCTGGTCGACTCTGAGCCAATAGCACACTTGCAAGGACATACGTAGAGCGAATACCATACTGCCAGGTGTGTCGTAACACTGGCTACTCTCTGGGGCAGGAGCCAATGATCAAACAACTGATGCCCGATTGTACACAGGACTGTGAAGTCTAGCCTACAGGTCATTGAACTCGCGAATTTTCCCTATCCCTAATTATAACCTATACCAATAAGGCTTCTTACGAATCATTTACCCACAGGTAAGATAATTGGTCACTAATCTTCGCAGCGTGCAGTACTAATAAACCGTACACGTAAGTAATGTATACAATTGTTTACACTGGGTATGAATGGGTTAATATAGTCCATCCAGTTCATTTGAGTACCTTTGCAGCTGACGTAATATGACGTTGCAGAAATCAGAAAACCTTATGAAAACTGCTGGCGAAGTAAAATTTATTCGCCTGCGTCTTTAAATAATGCGAATGCCATAATGTTACTGAGAACTACAACCAACTGATATAAAATTCGGACGACGTGGTATTGCATTAAACTCTTTATAACTATCTTTCTAGTTGTTATGATTGCATGGAAGATGCCCAACTTGGGATCCTCGTGTGAACCCAGCAGCACAACTTCAGTGAGCCAGGACGCCAGAAATCACAACAGCGTATTGCAAAAGAAGGGCCGACAGCAATATCGCCCTCCACCAGCCGACAATAGGGGACAACCCATGTCTAAACAACGCGCCGATATAGGCCAGCACGAGCCAGGGCGCGGGGTCTTTCCACGTCCGACCAACTTCAGTGGAATACCGCAGCCATGTGTGTGTCCAGCCGTCGCTACAAGATGACACAGCCTCCGGCATCAAGTTTAAGGTGGCGGCTCTCCATAGTAGATAATAATCAAACTGGCGTGTGATAACATAATTGTAACTTAAATTAATATTATTTCCATTGGGTCTCCCGACATTCAATATTTGAGTTTCTTGTATTGTCTGTCCCTCGTATCATAATTAAAACCCCTAGCCCTTTCTTGTGTGAATATGACCATAAATAATTATTCACAAAAGAGTACACTGACCTGAGTTACAGTTGTATTATGCTGAAGCTGTGGAGATGTGAAATCTGATGGTTGCATCCCAACGATTAATAAACCTGGATTCAACTGCTAACACTGTTTTTCTCTTAGTACACATTTTCTGGCATTCAAGAGTAATCTACTCGCGTTGTCTCCGCAATTTTTTAATCAAACAATTGAAAGATCGCCCTATATGTGATGAGTTGTTGTTTCCTAAATATGTAATTTATATGAAGCGCTTCACACTTCGGCTAACACAAAAGTATCTTGCTTCTTAAAATTTACTTTTACTTACGTTTCATATACAAATTAGAATAATTTACTTCAAATTAATGTGAATAAAAGCAGAGAGAAAATTGGTGTGTTGTTACATGTCCTATTAATAAATAGTTATCATTCAAAATATTGTTAAAATGAATGCCCTAAGAATTCGGTACGTTGTCACTTTGCTGTAATTTTCTTACACTTTATTTGCATAAGGCGAAAGAATATCTTGAGTGAGTGAAGAGATATGGGCGTCTCTTAACATCGCGATCTTGAGAGCCTATGAGTGAGAAGTGAGGCGTGAATGGAGCAGCGCCGGAACGGATATCTCCAGGAGGAATCCCACGTGTGAAGACCCTGCAGGGGATTTAACCCGGTTCGCCTTGAAAAGGGGGGGGGGGGGCGAGAAGTCTAATCACCGAAAAAAATAATAATAAAATAAGAAATATATTGTGAATCTATATAACTAATATACTGTTTGTTAAATTGTTGTAGTAGTGGTAGAATTGAACACCTGGATGGCTGTACTGCTAAGTAGAGTTAATGGAAAAAACAAAAAACAAAATCGCCCAGCCGCCGTGGCTCTTAATATCTTGTAACGGAGAACTTTAGTAGACCTTCAGAATAGTTTTAAGTAACCATGAATGCACTATAAATTATAGCCCGTAGTTTTATGATGAAAATTCATAGATGTAACCTAACTAGGATATTACCGCCAAACATCTATTTGCCTATTGTCTTTGTATGTAAACATCCTGTTACATGAGTGAACCAATCAGAATTAACCATTTGAGGAGTACGGACGTATATTACTCGGGGCTACGTTTTTATGGGAATTTCTTTGATGTTGTAGACAAAACTCACGTATTTACAGTTTTACTATTTCACAGGATTTTATCATTATATAAAAAAATATATTTACAACTGATCAAAATTTTTGTTTGCAAGAATAAAACAGTTCCAGTCAACAGCTAATTTGAACATTTCTTTTGTTGTTCAGAACAAACCTCGCATGGATGTGCAGTCTTTGTTCGGCTAGTGTTTAACACGACCTCACAAGAACACCATAGCGCAGTAACAATGATATTGTTAACGGTAGAAATTATTTTCTTTATAGCCACACCACAGGACATGATCGATTGTAAATCCTTTTGTATGATAAAGGACATTTCATTGGGTAAATATCAGCTCGGCTCGCCATTGGTCGATGACCGGCCAATAAAGATCACTGTAAAGTACAGTGTAGGTTCAGGTGTGGTATGAACCAATAGGACGATGGTGAGTTCTAACACAGACGCCAACAGAACCGGTGTTCTTGCAGTAGTGGATATAGTTGACTCATTTCTTATTTGTCTTAATGTGTGCAGACCTGAATGTGTTAAAAATTTCTTAAATGAACACAATTGATTGTAAAACGTGTTACATCTGTCGCGACACATTAATTGGTACACAGATAACGGCGCGTCCCCATTGGCCCACGGCCAGCCAATAATAGACGTCATAGAGTACAGCACGCGTACCTGGCGTGGCAAGGCAAGTGGAAATGCGGAGAACAGCATATTTGACATTGCTGTAGTCGAGAATATATAAAGCTCACTTCAATCATTTCTTCAATTTTAGTACATTCGTGACGTCATCAAAGGGTTAAGTTTATCCGATGCTGACATTCAGTGATTCACGGGTAGACAGATGAGACACCTAATAATTTTAACCTTTGAGGAGAAACACATTTACTAGTAGTTCAATTTTAAGTGAACTTCCTATATTCTACACTACAGGAATATCATTTTGGTTGGCCGCTGTATTTCCGCTTACCATTGTTCTATTGGCCCTGGCTACACCGGATACTTTTGACTGGGAGAAGCTACTGTACTCTGCAGCGTTTATTATTGGCTGGCCGTAGGCCAATGAAGTCACGCGTTGTCTGTGTGCTAATTATTGTATCGCGATAGAAGTAACAAGTTTTACAATCCATCGTATTCGTTTGAAAAATTATTCGAAAGAACAGTTTTATTCTTACAAACTGAAATGTTGACTAGTTGTCATTTTTTACTTAGATTCCGTTAAAGTCGACCGAAGTATTTAAACTATACAAGGGAGTGTTTTGCCTTCAAGAGCAAATAAATTTCCATATAAACGTAGCAACGAGTATATATGTGCTAGGGATAGGAAAATTTCGCGAGTTCAATGACCTGCAGGCCAAACTCTCAGTCCTCTGCATACTGAAGCCTCATCTGTACGTTGATTGGCTGTTGCCCTACACTGGGCAGTTATGGGATTCGCAAGGAGTTTTCCTTGCAAAACTGCTATTGGCTGAGAGGCGTCCAGGGTAGGTCTAACAAACTCTGAGCCAATCGCAAATGTGACTTCGCAGTATATGTGTTTGACGTCTATCTTGCCCCGAAATGAATTCGCGAAAATTTCCTATCCCTAATACGTGCATACTCTTCAAATTTTGAATGACCCGGTCACGAGAGTGGTTCTGAACTAAAGTGCGTTGGGACACAACTTTACCCTGAAATCTTTCGGCGAGAAACAGGTGCCCCTATCACATGTCTACCCTCGACATTTTTCCTAGGGTGAAACGAGCTGACCGCTTATCGGATTGCAGTGGGAGCGCATGTGCGGCGACCCGCGGTGAACGATCTTTGCATGCTAGCTCACCTACGTGCCAGGAATTCCTCTTCTCCAATAGCGCTGCCCCTGGGTGCTAGGAGCGGGTGTACAAGGGGTTCGGTGGTACAGATCGCCCGCAAGAATATTGAACTCACCGGAACGCGCTGTGCGAACACGCAGAAAAATGTTCTTTTAAATGTGTTTATATATATATGTTAGTATATAGAATGTTCGCTCTGAAATAAACAGTTTCGAAATCGACCTTAGAAAAATCACCGCCCCTACCCGCAAGTATTTTAACGACACACTGACAGATATTCATTCGCCCAGCAATGTTGACAACGGCGGGTGAGAAGTAGTTCAACGTCTTCCATTGAATTTAAACTTTTAGTTAAACCGTTCTCAATACTGAAGTTATTTATTTTGACGTGGACACGTCTTTAAATTCGCGACCATCGTGGGAGGCAGTCCAGAAAATCTCATGATAACAAAATCGGGGTATACAGCCTGGCACTGCTAGAGGCCTGCAAAATTCGCGTTGTTATTTGGGGACACGTTAAACTTTAAACACGTGTACCTTTGCAATAGGTTTCCATTGGACAACAATTTATCTGACACGCCCTCAATAACACTCCACCAATAAATGAAAACTTCACAATTGTGTGCCCCAATCACTTGCAGTTGAGTTATAAATTGCGTGGCTTCACATATATGCAGCAGCAAACGGAAAAATGACGCAGGCTTCTGTCTATACAGTACTGTGAAGGTCAACCTGATTGCAAATAATAACGCGAATTTTGTATGTCTATAGGCATTGCATCTCCGAATACATTGTCTACATTCAAAATTCAATTACACTACTGGAGTGCCAAAGAATCAAGGAGTATTTTACGTTGAGATAGGAATTCGAAGCATCAGGCACGTCGTAGGAAAGGGCGGAGCAGGCGGGGGGGGGGGGGGGGGTTGCGCCGCAATTTCGAGTTCGTTTCGCCTCGTCTCATAACTTCCACGTAGTATAACTTTTGACTGGGAGAAGCTACGACGCTCGTTTGAGTTTCAATCGACAGCTGTCGTTAAGATCAATCTATTGAATACATAAAAACATTTGTGTGGCGTGGTTATGGTGAAATTGTATGAGTTTAATGTGTAAAATTAAGAAAACTTAACAAAATTTCTACCTATACTCTTCAAAAAGCCAAGTCGAAATACAGAGATCGTATACGGTTAGAAAGAACATATCAAAAGCAATCCAGTGATACCCATAAAACCCCATATGATCGAGTGAAGCGGTGCCGGAAACGTAAAATAAACATAAAGGCGTCCGAGTGCGTCAACGTAGACGTATTCACGGAAAACAAACGGCCGTGTCCCCAACACAGCGAAACCCAATTATTTCTTTGTGGTTTTTTAATGTGTAAAGGTGTAAGAATTTAAAAAAAAAATTATAAGCTATTTCCTCTTTAAGTAATTTCACAGTTCCACTTGACTGACACACGAACAAAGTGATCTAGCTCATGGCAATGTTAACTTTATATAGCATATGGTGGGAGAATACACAACCATTCACGGATACTTCACACTTTCCTGGAGACCTGCGTAAGTTCTACGTCCAGGATACTCCACCGCCTCGGGCAAACCAAGTCTAGACAATTACACCATTGGAAAACACACCATAATCGTGTGCACTCAGTCGTAATAATATTTTACATGAGAACTATTTCTTACTAAAGGCTATTCACGATCAAGTGAGAACTTTGGAAATGACCCTTAGAAAAATGTCACTGCCCCTGCAGGCATATTTTTTGACGGGCACACTGAGTGACCTTCGCCAGTAAAGTTGGTAACGATGGATGAAAATTAGTTCAATTTCTTAACGTCTAATAAAAGTCTTAGGTAACCATTTGTGATAACTTAAATTATTTCTTTCGCATTCTGTATTTTATTAATGCATTTAAGTGTAAAAATGAGCAGATTTGTAATATATTTACTTTTTTATTTGGTTTACTAATTCACTCGACCGACGCACGAATGAAGTAATGGGGCACATGGCAAGGTTAATTTTACATAATGCGGAGGAACACACAACGTGTATACAAGTAGATCTTAAGCAGGGGTTTCAAAAGAGCTCATTTTACTGTGAACAGCCTATAGGCACTATCAACACAGATAGTTCCTCACCGATTATATATATATATATATGAACGAAATATTATGATTAATAAATTTAAATACATGTGGAACAAATAATTTAACATAAAATTGAGATACTTTTATCTAAACAGATGTATAAAATGCTTGTGATACATTACATGTTTAGGAAATGACAAAGACACGTCATGCATAATTGGATTTTTCAAAGGTTTGATTCAAAAAGTGTGAGGAAACCGCAAATTGATTATATTTAATATTTGACCAGGCTGTATGCGAGCAAACAAGTGTTTCACCCAGTTCTACAAGCCACCACTAGATTGCTTGTTCCACTAACAGTTCTGTAGTCGATACTTTTTCACAACCTCAGCTGAGGTTTAGAAGAGAAGACGGCGGAAATTATAGCGGAAGACTCGTTTTTCACGGTTACGGTTTGCTAGGGATGACTGCGGGGGTGGGTTTTTCTCTCCCCCGGAGGAAATGACGGCACGTAACCGAGCGGCCAGAGGGGCGGGCGCCCAAGAAATAACAGCGACCGCGCGGTGCAAGCCCCCTCGCTTTATTCTCGCGCCGGTTCGCACTCGGGGAAATGAGGACGTCACGGGCCGGCGTTGAAGCAACAAATGTTTCCTTGGAACGGAAGTTAAGACGCCCGAACACCTGCTGCTATTTCCCGCTTCTGAGGCCGAGAAGCGCGGCAGCTATAAGGGCTACACTGACAGGGGCGTCGAGTGAGCCATCGCCTCTACGCTCTGTACTGGGGTGCAATGTTCTCGTCGTACCTATGGCACTTCAAGTGCTGGCCCTGTAGTTTTATTGGCGGAAAGACTGTAACAACGTTGTAAGATTGCTCATTTTCGGAGTTATGTTTACAATTAGTAGGGGCAGTTGTATTTCGAGAAATTTTTTATGGCCATACTAAGACTGTAATTTCTTACTTTCACAGCCACAACTTCCTTTGGTTATTGGCCGTATGTCTACGTGAGGAGGCATTTTATTATTTGACTGGGCCAATCGTAATATAGTACTCTGATACTGAACTTCCGCGATTCGCAGACAGAAACTTGAGGCATGTGAAATTTTAAAATCATCCAACCACGAAAATGTGTATGAACTAAATAAAGTGTTTTGGAGTACAACTGGTCTTGAAAAAACACCTGTCCCTAACAATTAGTCATAGACATTATTATTATAAACATAGAGCGGTTAGCCTGCTCGCCTCCCACCAAGACGATCCGGGTTCAATCCCCGGCGGTCACTTCGTATTTTCGCATGTGGGAATCGTGCCAGATGATGCCGTTCGTAGGCGGGTTTTCTCTGGTATCTCGCATTTCCCCCGCCCTTTCATTCCGGCGCAGCTCCATACTCACCCCTCACTCACCCTCATCGGCTCCAAGACCTCGATGTTAAGAGCCTTCCAACTCTCTTCGCTTCGCTTGATGAGTACTTGCTTATGTTGTCACTTCATTTAATATTATTACAAATTCCGCTTTATTATATGAATTACCAATTAAGAATTAGGCTATTTTAATAGTTTATTAATAGAGACCTGAAACATTCACGAGTTCAATTATCTGCTGGCTAGGCTCTACAGTCTTATGCATAAATATGTCAATATCATCTGTGCATTGGTCGTCTGCTGTCCCGGTGGAAGGCGACGGTTGGGCCATATCTCTCCAGGAGATGTCAAATACCGTTTGTACCAATGGCTAAAGTCTATAAACACACGTGTTTTGAATTCTAGCATGTCCCATGATGAATCCGCGAATTCTTCAGCGCCCTATTCATTGACATTGAGATCAAGTGTAAGTTTTTTTTATTTGTACCTAGACAGTATTCAGTATTAATATTTAGTTTGTTATTTTTCATTTCTTCCGTAGAGGGTAGTCATCATTAAATGTTTACTAAACGAAATTATCCTGGTTGTCTCTCTTCTTGCCATTGCTGATTGGCTGAGAGATGTGTCATGGTCAGACAACAGCCAATTGGAGGGCAGGAGACAACATGAGTAAGGCAGAAATAAAATAGAACTAATGTTTTCTTTAGAAGAATTATCACCACCTCCAAGGATGGTCGTGTGTGTAAGAGTATGAATATTTTAATGATTTAAAACAGAATAAAACCGCTGCAAGGTGTTTTTTTTAAGATTAATAAGTATTCATTGACGAAGAAAGATTATTAATTTTATTGTGTTTTGAAAAGAATAAAAAATTATAAATATATGATTTTCTTGAAGAAAAATAAGTACAAGAAAAATACAATTTTAAGAATGGCAATATTCTGATTTCTACTTAAAGGTAACAACTGACGACTCGGTTATTTATTTGAAATGTTTTAAACGGCACCCAACGTATCATCAGCAGAGTTGTAAAATGTATGACGTGTAACATCGTTCAATGCCTTGTCTTAGAATATTTTGGTGTACATCTGACGCGTAGAGAACGGGGTTTTGAAAAGGCCGTTTTAAGCCACTTTATAAATATCTGAAATGGTGTTCCTAATATGCGCGTGACTTCTTGAAAGTACTCGACAGACCTCGTCAGAAGCGTGTTATCTTCCTGTTGTCGTGTTGTCAGCACATTGGAAGGAAGGTTAATAGACACGTTGTAAGTGTGTATTTCATACAAACTACAACGCAGTTAAAGTGCTAGGTAGGAGAGCCCCTTAACGCTGTAACAAATTATCCCCAGTATATTTTTTCACGTGCCACGCGTTGCAGAATAGCTACAATCATGGTCGGTGTTGTACAATTTCAGCAGCTGTCACCAATACAGGCTTCGCCTTTCTCTGCGTGATGCTATTAACACTTCTCATTGGTAGAGGCGTGAAAAATTCGCGGGTTGATTTCGGGAGAAGCTAGAATTCAGAAGACGTGTGTTGATATAAATTCAGCCATTTGTCCACACAATGTTTGACACCTCCTGGAGAATGCTGGCCAATCATCGCCTTCCACTGTGACTACAGGCAACAAATGCACAGTTGACATCGGCATATTTGTACATAAGACCGTGGAGTCTAGCCTGCAGGTCATTGAACTCGCGAATGTGTCAGGTCTCTGCTCATTGGTTACATCGTGTGAGTTACTGGAGGGAATTTGAAAGTACTGGTCAGAATGAAAATTTCCTTTGCTGCAACACTTGAAACGAAAAACCAGTATGTATCGTAAGGGGTTAGCCTTCTCAGGCATGGTTCTATATAAATCTAGGACCACCTGTTTTTCGTGAAAATATTCCACCAGTAATTGCACTGCAAATCGTGATAGTCCAGAACCCTTTTTGTGTTTGGATAATTTAACCTTTCACGCGTTTTAGGTGTCTGGGCAGTCAATCATCGGAGTTCAGCATCGGGATAACTTAATTCTGATTGGCGCAGTCGAGTAGAAAATCTCATCTCCCACAGGCTCGTGGCCAATAAGCCTTACAAAATTTACAAATGTGCACTTACTAAGTTGAAGTATAGCTTAAGCATAAATCTTTTCGCGAAAAACAAAGGGTCCTACGAATGGGACTTCGATTGCTGACCATGTAATTTTGTTGGCGGGAAGTATGTGTCAAGGTTCAATGAAGGTCCCTTCAATATGTTGTATATATATGACAAGTAGAGATATGGTATTTTGAAAACGCCGTTTTTAGCCACTTAATCCTTTCAGGCCTACTTAAATACAAGGTTCCAGGTGTTTGAAAAAAAATTACGATACGCACTGTACTTAAGTCGACACAAGACTTGTTACGTTGTCACAGCCATTGAGCTGTTGGCTAGAAATTCGGCTACAATTATATCAACCAGTTACTCCGAGGCTAAGAAGCGTCTAAGAGCTAAAGGCGACCTGAATAATAGTAATAAACACAAAGGTGTGTTGCATGGCCATATGCTGCTTTAAGTAACTTGTGCCCTAAGTTTCATACCTAAAATTGATGTGTATTACTGTTAGTCCACCATTTTGGAAAATAACGCACGCAAAATAAAGCCCTTACATAATATCTTGAAAACTACCCAAACAATTTTTGCTTAATTTTGCAAGTAAGTTATACTATGGTAGGTCGTGTAAACGTACGCAATTTAATTATAATACACAATTATTTTCAAAATGGGGGTCTTAAAAATATGTTAGGTTATTTTGGTTATTGAAGTGAGTGAAGAGATTTGGGCGACTCGTAACATCGAGGTCTTGAGAGCCAACGAGGGTGAAGTGGGTGATCATGGAGCAGCTCTGAAATGGAGGGGCGGGGGAAACGGGAGATCGCAGAGAAAACCCGCCGACCAGCGGTTTCGTCCGGCACTTGTGAAATTCCGGAGTGACCCGACCGAGAATTGCTCCCAGTTCGTCTTGGTGGGAGGCTAGTATTCTAACCGCTCAGCGACCGTAGCCCCAGGTTTATTTGGTATACAGACCACACCGTTCAAGCAAAGTCGAGCAAATTTTGTATGCACAGGGAAGAATCTGTGTTTGCATTGTACACAGTAGAAAACGACGACCAATGGGTAAACTCCTTCGAGTGGCTGTTGACGTCATTCTTTGTTGATACTATTCTCCCGCAGTCTCACGAAGGATTGCTGTCAAGAACATCAAACACAAAACGATAATAATTAGAGAAATGCAAGATTCGTGTTAATATTTGTAATCAGGCTGAACTTCACAGCACTGTATATGCTGGAAGCCTGCGACTTTTTTTTTTCCTGCATGTATGTGAAGCCACACACTTTATAACTCAACTGCTAGTGATTTGGGCACACAATTGTGAAGGTTTCATTTATTGGTGCAGAGTTACCCAGGGCGTGTAAGATAAAGTTTTTTCCAATGAAAACCTATTGTAAGGGTGCACGTCTTTAAATTTTAACGTGTCCCCAATATATAACACGAATTTTGCAGGTCTCTAATAGTAATTTATATCGGCACCGACGTATGCCGAGCATTACCCTGACAATTGTGCATTTGCTAACAAAAATGTTGCTCATTGTAGCATTAAAGTGTTTATCGATTAGAAATTATTTATGTGAATATTTTGGGGAAAAAATAATAATGCAACATGAAACGTGTTTTTGTGTTCAATTCATTTGTTTGATTGATAGCTTGAAATGTGATGTGATGATTGAATTGTTTTAAGTCCACCTACACTGTTCTATGTTTCCTAATCAAACTGATCTAACGTCACTTAATCTAATTTAACCTAAATATCCTTAACTAAGCCTTATCCTAGTGTTATATCAATTCATATTCCCAAAATTATTTGGACAGACCGGATTCATAGAATAAAAGAGCGTATAGGCTGTTCACGGTAAAATGAGCACTTTTTAAGGCTCTTATAAGTTTTTCCTTTCATCCAATTTCCATCTTCCTGCTGCTTTTTAATGTAAACATTGCAATATGACTAATAAACACAGTGTGTATATTTCACCACCGCCAAATTTAATGCCTTAGGCTGCAATAAGATAAATTTATTAGCAGTTAATGCCTGTTGGGATGGCCTTAAATAGTGCTCACTTTATCGTGAACAGCCAATAATAGGAGACATACATGCATTATTATCTTACTCCACACTTGAAAATGTGTGAAATAAAGGCAGGTGTAATCTTTACAGTCAGTAGTCAGTGGCACAAAACAGCTCTTTCCTTCAGCCCACGGCCGGTGTAGAGGAAATCTCGCTGTAACCAAGCATCGCGACCATTCTTACGTTCTATGTCCCGTTTAACCACCTCTCGTGGTCGTATTCCTCCCCGGAGACCCGACACCAATTCCAGGCAAATAAAATAGTTAAAAAAGGGAGGAGCTACCCTGAGAAAGTGTCCCACCGAGATGGAATAGTAAACGAGCGCGGGCTTAGGAATTTTTTTTTCTGGCTCGAGGTCGTGTAGAGATGGTCCATGAAGTCGTCTGAGGTAGCGTGGGCCGCAGGCGCAGATTTTATGGGGGCCGAGTCGTTAATTTTAATGCGTGCTTGGGAACTGCTGAAACCAGGGAGCGGTGGTGTTAACATACAGAGGATGTGGTTTAGGGGGTGAGGATCGTCCGTGGGGGTGGATATTTCGTACGCACGTACGTCCCGCTTGGTCTCGCAAGGGTGGTTTCCCGGAAATGAGAGGGAAAAGTTTTTTTACGGCTTACTTGACGGCGCCTTGAAATATTTTATGGCGACGAATGAATATGCATCACCCCCTCCCCCTTTCTGTTATTCCATACGTGACGTACAAAAGAGGAGACTTAAAAATAAAATATTCCGCGCTGGACACAACTTCTTCCGGATGAACATGCCTGCTGTTTCACGCGATAAGCTGAGGATCTTTTATACTGCATTTCCGAGAATTAATATTCAGAAGTAAAATAGTTGACTTCAAATAGAGTGACTAGAATAAAGCACATAGAGGAAGAGAAGAAATTTTGAAAGTAAAAAAAAAAAGATATTTTAATGTCTAAAATCCTCCAAAATGACGAACTTTTGCTGGCGATATACCGTAGGTCGCGTGAAATGTATATTATAGTTGATTCACGATAACTCCGGGCTTTTCTGAAGCCCTGCTAAAATTCTACTTTTGGTTACTGATTACGTATCCTTCCGCTACACGTAAACATAAACACTGCCATGTGACTTCTACTTTTATAACTGTCAAATGTGTTGGTTGCTGTTTGCAGCTGTTCAAAGAATTATGTCATATTGCAGAAACCATTTCCTACGAATGTTCACTATTTAGACCTATAACAATATTTAGATCGGCTTATGACTATTTGTTACACACGATATAGCACGTTACACATAATACACGATATTTAGCCACGACAGTGTTTGTTACAACTGTGGCGTAAACAACAGTAGTATTTATCCTGTTGTTCTTAATATGTGTTTGGAGTAAAAATTAAAACGAAGGGACAGCCAGGCCAACGAAACGACACAGTAAATTCAAGCACGCAACTCGTGTCGCTTATTTATGTACTACACTCTAAATCTGAATCAGTGAGAATTTCATTGTTTCAATCAGTCAAACGTGTCTGCCTGATACAACAGTCACTTCAAATGTATTTAACTGATGAGCCAGTAAAAAAAATGCCATATTTCCTTCACTGATTGATTCAGTGACATTTTCCACTGATTCGTCAGTCATTTTTTTTACTGTTTTCTCAGTGGTTTATTTTTTGACTGATGGACCGGTGAAACATCTGAGCAACTTGACCCGTCTCTAATTATTTTTGACTGATGTATCAGCGAAACTACTTGTAAAAATGGCCGTCGAACATCGTTTAAAAATGGCCGTTAATCAATGTGTATCAGGTGAAGAACCACAACAGCGAATAAACGAATAAAACCAATACAAAATACTTTCTAGAACGCGTTTCGTCTTTCAAAACACCATTTTACTAGGTAATATGAACACACAGCCTTTCATTCCGTGTTTACGTCTTTCATTTCGTCTCCACTTCTTTCATTTCGTTTCCATGTAATCGTCACATCACTCTTTTTGAAGGTTTAAACTGTATATAATGCGGCAAAGAGTGTGCAGTCATCTGTACTTTTCGTTTTAACAATCCAAACGGTACCAATCAAACAAAAAACTAGAAGTATGAGCAAACAATTTCAAACTATACGATTTCGTAGAGCGACTATAACACATGTATTTTCCTCCAACACTGCCAACTTGGCGTGGTAGCTCAGATGGTACGAAATTGAAACCCTACCTCCATAGCTCAGGGGTAGGTTGGCAGACTTGTAGTCGGTGCCCTCGATGAGGCAGATTTTTAGTTCGCTTGCCGCACTGGGAATTTGTCAACAAGTCGGTCTCAACTGAGCTCAACAAAAAAAAAAACTACAACGGCAAAACAAAAGATGTTAAGGCAAAGGCCTAGGAGTGAAGAGCGCATGAGCTCTATCCCGGGACCTGTTAATTTTTTTTTTTACTTTTTTTAAATTACGGTGAACTGCACCATATAAATAGTAAACTATCGTTAGTATGTTTATTTCATGTTATTATTTGCCTACATTCAATAAAAGCAATATTTAATTCGCCACTGTAGTCAGCCGTTATTTATTCAATCAGTGACATTGTTTCACTCACTAATTCAATCAGTGAAATTTTTCACTGAAACAATTAGTGGTTTTCCACTGATTCTAAGAGGAGCCATTTTCATTGATTGTAGTAGTTGAATTTCACTGCGAATCAGTGGTTTCCCACTGATTTGAATTTGGAGTGTACGTAGCATCGACAAACGTAAAATATAGTGGTGAACATGCAAACTCATAGGCCTGCCGTAACATTTATTCCACTAATATTTACATGCATTGGTACCGTACTTAATGGTTTGTAGATTTATTTTATTATTTATTTTAATTTATCTGGGTGGGCCTAATATTTCGTTGGTATTGTGGCCGGCATTCAAATCACAGAAACGTAAGCTCCTTACACAACTGCGTTTCAAATACCTAGCGCGAAGGTACAACATTGTGATAAACAGACGTGAATATAAATATTTAACTTCGTCATAAATCAGTTCATGGTTAAAACGTATAAACTTTGCAAGTATTTGAAATCCACAAGCCTGCGTAACGATTACAACGCAGCCACCATAGACGGAAATGGCGGCTACGCCCTTGCACACTCAGCGATCACAACACTCGTTACAGTATATTAATCAACCCTGCCGTTCCTTGGAAACATATTTATCACAACATTGTAACTTCCCTAGGATGTTTCAAAAACGCCAGTACGAACTTGATGCTTCATTCAAAAACACGCCGTGTCACTGACATGTCGCCACACCATTGCCAGTTGTAATGCACTAGGTATAATCACCTGCCACCGCCATATTGGGAAGGCTTTCCACACCACGTCTGCCAACCTGCTGCTGGATTTGTAAGTGTCGCGGAACGAGCTGTGTCGCGCCATCGCATCTAAAATATGTCGTTACATCTAAATAAAATCTAACAGGTATTTAAAAAAAAATGAAATCTAGTTTCGGTTGTAAATTACAATCTCAAACATCATTATTGTTGTTGTTATTAGTATAAAATGTGCTGAAATTAGAAATAAAATGTATACCTTTCCTAAACAGGTGGCACGGTCTTCCCGAAAGATAGAAGAGAGAGAGAGAGAGAGAGAGAGAGAGAGAGAAAGCGAAAGAGAGCGACTCGTTCTGGTTCGCTTATAGAACCTTCATTCCGGACGAAACACCAGCCTACATCACGGGAATTTGCGCCGATATTTTTAACTGTAGCAACGAAATGTGTTTCCGTCAGTGCTATCTAACAATACAAATATATCAACTGGCAACGTTTGCCTTACAAAGAGTATAAATAAAAACGAGGTTAAAAATATTGTAACTGGTAACTATTTCTTACCGGCCATTGCTAACAAGTCGCTGCTCTCGCTGTTGTTAAGTCATATTTAATACGAAATAAATATTACAAGCTATATAAGATACTAAGGTAAAGTTTCATTTATTGAATAATACAGTACTCTAAAGTTAATCACAGTGTTAAATATTTATGGAATACCAGTTATTGGGAAAACAGGTTGACAAAATACGCCTAGAGTGATTTTTCAAAGGTTCTATTCCAAACGGCCGAAGAAAGCGTGAATGGACTATATGGACGTTAAGGAATATTCCTTACTGTTTGCTACCCTAATTGTAACAAATAATGCCAACAAACTTTTCGAACGAAGGCAGTCAAACGAGTGGCCAAACATATATAATATATATAATATTATATATTATATATATATATATATATATATATAAGTTGGATCAGCAAATAGTTTTGCTGACAGTATAATTTCTTTTGTCCCAGCACAGAGGTCTCGTTTATTCAAGCGTGTACTTTGTCAGGTAAAGAAAATTAATTTTGGTGCTTTTCAAGTTTGATTTAGTCAAGTATTTTGTTGGGGCAGCCCTTTACAAGCACTTATTATGTTGGTTGTTCTCTCAGTGCAATTCTTTGTGGTTTTATATTCTGTAGCTCGGCGCAAAGAGTATGGAAGGGAAAAAGAGATTTCACTGCCAAGGTGAACTTCTTTGCTATTTTACCTCTCTACGATCGCGCCACTAGCGCTTCTCTTGTGACCAACATAAAAACAAATAATTATTTTTCCGTGTCTGTTTTATAACATTAAAATTGATTAAATATAATATTATAGGACATGGTGAGGACATTTTAGTCTTAATAATTACCAAACTGGCGTAATTACTAATTAAATTGGTTTGTTTTTTTTTTTCTCTCTCTCTCTCTCTCTCTCTCTCTCTCTCTCTCTCTCTCTCTCTCTTGCATGGCGGTGCCTATATCCGAGATTCCCTGCAATCCAAAAAGTTACGTTTCAAAAACATTTTTTTGTTTGTTTTGAAAGTTAACAGTAGCATTTGAATAAAAGATACAAATGTATAAGGAAAGTATGGATTATTATAGGAAATAATTGAAAGTTCGTAACCAGATACACAGCCCAAACTTCGATACCAGTAAAAACAAACAAAATTGGTTTAGAAACTTACATTTCTGGATTGCTGGGAAAGGTGAAGTAATTCACAAGGGTGTATGGCTTCGAATTTTCACAGTGAGGAACCTAACATCTTGTTACACATTTCATTTTTCATTTTTCCCATTTCAAAGTTGGAACTCAATTATATCCACGTTAGGAAGCTATTAAACAACTTGGTCTCAAGAACGCCAACTTGACGGAGTAATTACAACATAGACAATTGTAAATATTTATTCAGTTGTTTGCTTAGTGCTTAACGTTGTATACGAGTGAAGTGGACTTGATCTTAGACGTAACAAAATGGTAACTCTGCTTGAACGTCAATCCGATGAATAAATTATTTTACAATTGAATAACTTCTCGATGTTGTTACAAAGGGAATTGTTAGTGCTCGATAAGAGCAGCGAAAGCCCTATATAGTGACTAGCCTTTGGCTCGGCGCTTAATGCCGCAGCGTTCTCAGCGCGAGTTCGGAGATGCATGTCTACCTACCTCTCTCTACCGCTCGCCATACAATCACCACTGCTACTATTATAAGCTCGTTATGCTGGAAACTTCACTCTTCTGGCGCCGAACACCACGGAGCCGCGGTGGAAGGGAAAGGTGCGAGAGAGTGAAAGGTGCGAGAGAGAGAGAAGAGAGAACACAGCGAGGTTAATGCATTAACCAATAAAAAAAAATGGGGTCATCGGGAGGTTTGGTTTCGACCGTGTAGGTCGTCTGAAACGAACTGCTTGTGACGTCACGGGCGGCTAATGCTTAATGCCGAGGTATCCAACCCGAGGTCCGCGGACCCACTTTGTTGTCCGCCAAGGTAGGGCAATGGCTTGCCACGTCACCAAATTGCAAGCGGTATTTTTGTAAGTTTGGATCACTCTTTGTTTCTCGAAACATTTAACCCTTTGAGGAAGACACATTTTTATTGGCATAGAGGACAGTATTGAATTGAGCCGCCTGTGACCTTCACTACAGCAAAATCAGCCGTGTTGTTGTTTCCTTTATTTCCACTTATCATCCTACTGGTTCAATTACACCCAACACGATAACTGTACTGTACGACGTTTATTATTGGCTGGAAGTCGGCCAATGAAAGCGCACGCTGACTACATACCAGTGAATGTGTGGCGACAGATGTAACACGTTTTACAATCCATCGTGTTCATGTGATAAATACTAAAATTAATTGTTAGGGGTAGTGAAATTTCGCGAAAAGGTTTCAAGGCAAGTTGTATTTCAAAACACTGTAGAGTCGTTTACGTGTCTTGTTTAGCTGAATTACTTTCTGGCACGTGTTTATAGTATTGAAGTCTACCATGTACTCGTATTTTTTTTGCGACATTTCACTAGCTCTATAAATGGTTTTAATTATTACGAATAGAAAAGTTTACTAGTTGTAATTTTCTATTTAGATTCCGATAAAATCCAGCGAAACATTAAAATTGTGAATATTTTAGTTTTTTTATTAAGAATAAAGAAATTTCCACGTGATCGTAGTCTCGAATATATACGTGCATAACCCTCAAAGGGTTAGAGGCTATTATTATGCAAGTCATTGGTAAACAGGTATAAATGCTATATGCGCGTAATGATAACAATAATAATATTATGATATCATTTAAATTATATATATGGAAAAAAAATGTGTTCGTAATAATAATAGAAGACTATATGCCATAACTTGTGAGCTTATTGCATGAAAGACAGGTAAGAAGCTGCTATTATCGCGTAAGTAGATGCATATATGCAGGACGTATGCTAGATTCCCATATCCTTTGTGCACACTTGCAGTCTTCATTTGACTTTTGACCGCTTGTCTTTGTGTGGATACAGTCTGTTAATGAGTGAGCCAATCAGAATTTAGTTTCTGCGGTAATCGCCGTCCATTATTCGCGGGCAAACAGATAAAACGCTTAACAATTAAAATGATTCAATCACGAAAGTGGTTCTGACCTGAAGAGAGTTGGAACACAACTTATCGTGAAATATTTTCGTGAAAAACAGCTGCTCCTACATAAATGATCTTACACTGTGGGGACATTTCAAAATTATGCATTTCTTATTGTAATTTTATGATATTTTTAAAGAGATAAGGGACTTGCGTTCATGATAACATTCAGATTTTTATATGACTTTGCCTATTGCTAGAGATAGGAATATTTCGAGAGTTCAGTGACCTGTAGACTAGATTTCTCAGTCCTCTGCATACTGGAGCCTCAGCTGTGTGTTCATTGGCTGTTGCCCCACACATGGCAATTATGGGATTCGCAAGGTGTTTCCTTGCAAGTCTGTTATTGGTTCAGAGGCTTCAATTGCGAAGGTGATTCCACTCTATATGTGTTTGACGTCTATCTTGTCCCGAAATCAATTCGCGAAATTTTCCTATCCCTACCTATTGCTAGGGGTAGTGAAATTTCGCAAAAAAATTTTAAAAGATAAGTTATAATTCGTAACACTGTAGGGTCGTTTACCTATCTTGATTGGCTGAATTACTTTTTAACAATGTTAACTGTCTACACACGAATCACGTAGGAGCCGTCCCGTTGTTGCCTAATTCTTAGTGGCCCGGTCTAATATGAAAGTACGTTCTCAAGCAGACAGCAACAAATGGAAATAGATAAACTGCTGTTGGGTGCTTATAGTATTGAAGTCTATTGTGAACTCATATTTTTTCGCGAAAAATCACTAGCTCTACCTATTGGCTGAAATGACTACTGAATTAAAACCACCTGAAAATAAACCATTTAAATTGCAAAAATAAATAATATTGTTTATGGCCAAAATAACTGTGCAAGCAATTTTAAAAAACGCAAATAAAATTTTTGTAATAAAGGTATTTCTTAGTTTTGCTGGTCATATTTGCCTAATTCAATATTTTTTTATATCCTATTTTTATCGGCTCTTAAGACCTTGATATTAAGAGCCGCCCAAATCTCTTCGCTCACTCTTATTTTTATATTATATTTAAAAATTTATGAAAATCCGTATTACCAACTAGACGATTCTACTCTAGACGATCGTAAAGTCCAGTCCTACTCTAGACGATCGTAAAGTCCAATCCTACTCTAGACGATCGTAAAGTCCAGTCCTACTCTAGACGGGATATCGCGGCAAGTTAAATAGATGAATTTTAAAATAGGTTAAAGTTATTTTAACAAGCCTAAATTGCATTGAAACAGCTATCGTAAATATGCTCTGACAAAAGGCGCACCAAGCTAAATCAGCCCAAGAGATTTTCAAATAGTATCACAACACAGTACAATAGAAAAAGTGCATGAAAATAAAAAATGCGACATATAATGTTTGCAGTCTTTCAAAATATGATGCTGCAGAGGTTACACTGATTCAAGTTGTTACCACCAACAAATTCAGTAAAGGCTGTTCACGATAAAGTGAGCAGTTTAGAAATGAACCTTAGAAAAAAGTCACTGACACTGTATCCATGTATTTTTAATTGAGGGGAATTAATTAAATGATATTCGCCCAGTAAAGTTGGTAACGTCGTATAGGATGTAGTGCCATATCTTAACGTCGATATAAAAAGTGTTAGGTAACCTTTTGTGATATCTTAAAGTTATTTATTTCGCTTTATGGTGTTTTTAATGCATCGAAATGTACAAATGAGCGGATTATATATAATTTCCCAGTTTCTTTTGACCGACGCATGAATAAAGTGATGAGGTCCATGGCAATGTTAATTTTTGCATAGGGCGGAGGAATACTCAACGTGTTTATAAGTAGATCTCAAGCAGCGATTTCAAAAGTGCTCATTTCGCCTAGAACAGCCTATAACACACATGGTCTGCTTTGTATAACTTTTCTGTTATTTCTGTCCGGTGGCTAGTGCTTTTTACCCTCGCGAATACATCGTTCCGCTCCAAGTTCTTGGCAGTTTATGCCCCCGCCTGGTTCGTTACGCAGACGCGGAATCGCCCCGCGCTCCAGGGCGAACAGCCCGGAAAGGGGATTAAACTTCGGTAAAGAGTTGCCGAGATTTATCAAACGTTGCTGGAGCGAGGCAGGTCCCTCCAGTTGAGTTGCAGCCCCGGGAGGGGGAGAACTGTATACCTCGTACATTTCTCCGCCGTGCCTGGACTGGCTATAAAGCTGACTCCACCTCGGTGTTCCATTCCTCCCACCGAAAAGCGCGATGCCGACCTCTTATTTCTCTCTGAAGATGGCTATTTTCTTCCCTCTCGGCTTGCTTCCCATTTCCTATTCACTCCCCCCCCCCCCCCTCGCTTTACTTAACGCTGCCTCTCTTCTGCCTGATGTGATGTGTAGTGCTGGAGGGCCGAGTTACCTGCCAGATGCCTACACAATAATAATTTTCGTGTTTATTGGTTGATTGCTGTGGTAGTGAAAGTTGGGGGTTGGGCACACAATTAATTGCATGTTTGTTATTGGCTCATTTATCTCCAGGAGGTGTCACACAAGTCGGCCAATTACAAACGTAACGTGAACGTACATGTGTATGAATTCCAAATTGTTTAGAAACCAACCCGTGAAATTCTCTGGTCTCCAGTAATTACTAAGAGACATGCTGGGATTCACTGTACTATGCCTACTTTAGTACTATTTACGATTTCATTGGTTACTGACAACTGTACGGTGTCATTTACCTGTGTGATCGCTTCACTGAACATTGGTTGCCCTGCCGTCAAGACTTTACTATTGGCTAAACGCGACCTTGAAACATGCTATACGAGTAGTCGACCAATGGCAAAAAGTCGAACTAGTATACAGTATGTTGGAGTTCAGCCTGCGGCGGAAAAATAACACGAATTTTGAAGGCCCCTAGCGATCAAACATTTCCTGTGTTACGCATCTAAGGTCTATGCCCACGAATCAAACACGCGCAGGATTGAAGTTACCTAATTCTGATTGGCCAGTTTAAGTAGGAGAAATTCTTCTCGCAAAGAACACAGTTGGTGTGCCCGTAGTGTACTGAAATATAGCATGTGCGGAAATCTTTCCGCGAAATTCGTGTGTCCCTGCGTATAAGGGACGTCTACATATAACTAGAAACCTGAAGAATTCGCGGATTCATTTTGGGACAAGCTAGAATTAAAAATACGTTCGTTTATTTAACTTTATCCATTAGTCCACGCGACGTTTGGTACCTCCTGGAGAACGACGTCCAACTGTCACCTTCCACTGTGACAGCGGACAACCAATGTGCTGTTGATATCGGCATATTTGTTCATAGGACTGTAGAGTCTAGCTTGCAGGTCATGGAACTCGCGAATTTTTCAGGTCTCTACATATAACGTTTACAAAAATCTGTGTGTTCCATATACAGTGTATTCGTCTTATGTCCAACCAATCAGACACGAGTAGAAATTAACTTTATTTTAGCGAAATAGTGTTTTATGGGTAGGGACATATGTTTTTTTCCGCGAAAATATTCCGCGCCTAACTGTACTGCAAAACACGTTGATTCAGAACATGTTTGGCGGTTGGTTAATTTTACTTCTCATGCGTCTTTATTTTGATTGGAGGAGTCAAGTTTAAAAGACATTTGAAAGTGTTCACGTACGAAGTTGAAACATAGCCTGCGCGTAAAATCTTTTCACGAAAAATTAGGTTGCCCTGTTCATTCACAAATAACATTGCAATTTATTTGCATGATTATTCTCTTAGTACTTACTGCACAGGATATGTCAATAACATAACACAAATATGATAGTAAAATACAAAATTAAGATTCAATTAATTGAATACAATTTAGACGTAATTTTAATGGGTAACATTTAAAGATAAAGGTAGGTTTGGTTTTAGGAAATCATATTATATTAATAGGAATAAATTACTTATTCTTCTCTTTCTCCTGCAATTCTATTGGATGAAGGTTTTACGTACACGACACGAAGTGAAATTTCGTCACTTCCTACATTTGTATACGTCGAGGGTGTTCCTACTTGACACGTATGCGATCACCATGAACCGTTTACTAACAATTCATTATTTCATTCCCGAACTGGGTTCCATCCCCGTCCGGGTCACTCCCGGATTTTTGCAAGCGACAATCGTGCCGGTCGATGCCGCTGGTCTGCTGGTTTTCTCGGGGATCTTCCGTTTCACCCGCTCTTTCATTCCAGTGCTGCTCTCAAGACATCGATGTTAAGAGCGGCCCAAATCTCTTCTCTCTTTCACTCACTTGCTAGGCATTATCAACACACCTATTTTCTCCCTGTTATTTTTATTCTCATTAAGTATAAATGAATTATTATAACTTGTAGTGAAATATAAGTAAAGGTTCAATTTAGTTAAAAATTAAGATTTTTGTGTGGACAGAAGTATGGGGCTAAAACGCTTGGGATACATTGCATTCTTAGGAAACAACAAAGTACGTCATATATGGGATGATTTTTTAAAGGTTTGATTGAAAAAGTGTGAAGAAACCACGAACAGACTATAATGACTTGTGTCGTATAGAATAGAAAACGTGGTCCAGAGAGCGGAATACTTCGCGTGCGTGAGGTATCATTGAATTATGAGACTACATTCCTTATGCCCAGTTGCACCAACATCTTCCCCGATCCGTGATAGAGTGATCCTAGTTCCGAACCAGGATCCAGTTTGAACTTTGTTCCAATGTAAAACTGTTGCACCAACGAAATTTCATGGGATCTTTGATCTCCGATTCGTCGAACTGGTTCCAAAGTGAGAGATCGATATTATGTATGAGACAAATTTTGCTATTGGTTCGTAATATATGACGTCATGGAAGTAGTCGTATTTTTCACTAAGAGATAGAACAGATGTGAAATGTTATATATATATATATAGTTAAAATATTGTTGTATGAATTTTTCTGAATACTAATCAAGTGCGTATAGTGTTGTTTTAATTTTCCAAGAAAACAATCGAACGTAGTTCTATCTGCTCGCGTATTTTACAAACTACATTCTTCGAAGATGGCTGCTGATCTCGGATCGAGTTTCGAACCACGATGGTGCACCGGGCATTAGTCGTTCGAACAGCTGCTCATAACAGCATGAAGAAAGAACAAATCTTTATTGGTCCCGATATATTATTTCATTCTTTCGTTTACAATATTGTTTACTGACATGTAATCGAGCACTACAATGATATGTGACAAAACACAAAATAACAACAGTTACAATATTCCAGCCCAAGTTATTGGACTCTTCTGTCATCCTTGTTAGTAGCGAACGCAGTAAGAAAGGACGAGACGAGAGCATTGACTAGCAAATTGCGCGCCCTTCTCAAAGGGTGCGCCAGCAATGTGAGTGAACAAAATATTTAAAAAAACAAATGTATAAGACAGAGCCAGGTACTGTAAGGATTTCTGGAAAAAAACACACATCAATTCCGTCATGACATTTCAATATTTATTTAGATAAAATACAAATTGATTCATTTGAATGATATTCAGGAAGAAATTAAAGAATTGGGGAAATTGGCATATTAATGCCTAAGGCCACCTGTTTTTCGCGAAAACTAGACTCCAATGTCCCATAGCATACGTGCAGTTTTTCTTGGTTATTGGCCACCTGTCTTTGTCGGGAGACAGTCCTTACCTGACTGAGCCAATCAGAATTAGGTAAATCCAACACTGAGTGTCCGTGATTCGCTGGCAGGCACCTACAACGCCTGACAGTTAAACTCAGCCAATCAGTAAAGTGTATGTGAGCTATAGTGTTTTGGAGAACAAGTTGGGCTGAAATCTTTTCGTGAAAAAAACAGGTGGCCCTATTAATGCCTATTCGTATTATTTTGGGCAAACAAAGTGACCTTGCAAAACATATTTGTATTTTATAAATAACAATATTGAAGAAAAGAAGATATTTTAACCGTTATAAACATTCCAAAGATAATGGGATAAGTACATATATTATATATATTGTTTACGTGATTAAACTTTCAGGCTAAATACTTCTACTAAAAAGCCAACTTTCTCATGAAAGTTTCTATCACTACAAAATTCTCACAAAAGGTTTCAACTACAAAGATTTAGACATTTCGATTGTTATCACAATGTTTGATTTCACTCAAAAGTGAATTTTTTAACTAGTGTCCACAAAATGTAAGTCTTTCTTGAAAACGTATTCAGACTCATTTATTTTCCTAACCTTCCTATTATTTTACTAGCAAAGTGGCCTATATTTTCAAAAACATTGCTGCATTTCAGCATTAAAACAGTCATCTAAAATGCTTTGGTTTTGTTCCGCAAATGGCTGAGTTACTAAAATATTTTTTTGAATTTCCATAAATCGTGTTTGATCTCAAATGGCTGTTACTTCCATCATTAAAAGCTTGTACATAATTTCTAACAGCCAGTTACCAAAAATTGTATATTCTAATAAATTTAAAAACGTCCTGTCTTTAAGGACGGACATAGCCACCATATTGCCTGTTTTCAGACCTGAAGGGTCAAAGTTACATTTAAGGTGAAATACTTAACTGGTGAAGTCCAGGAGGAAAGTTGGTCTCTGAGGCTACCGACCGCCTCCCAATGTTTTATACTCTAGGATCGGGCAGTTGTCCCCTACTCCACATTACCATATTTTAAATCCGGCCAATCAGGGCCCAAGAGAACATTCGATAATAGTCTTGGGACGTCAAAAATCTTCTTGGTAGGTGCCGACTTCCGTCCACGTGGCCTCACTTCCGGCGACCACGTCACCAGTGGCGCCACTGTTTCGCATGGTTGCCGCTCGGAGCTCCACAATCCACGAGCTCGCCATTATATCCATGGAGCTGGTTGCGGCCGGAAGCTATGTTGCATCGCGGAGTGAAGTGTTGATGGCTCTAAAGTCCCTTGTCGTAACAAGGGTAAATACAGCAGATCGTCCAAAACACAGGTTGGTGTTACATTTGCGGGTAGGAATGTAGTTTTAATTTTATATAATAAAACTGTATTTCATGTTTAAGAACGTATTTTCTGTCGGGTCGCAGAACACAGTATTTTTCAGTTGCCTTGTAGTCAAGCAGTATGTTGAGGGACAGTCAAAGGCGGGCATGGAGACACTTGTCTCAAAATAAAAAACCAAATTATCATTATATAAGAGATTGATTATTTTTTGCTCAGGTTTCACCAGACCTAGAACAATGTATTTATAGGCAACTAGAAAACTCGCGGATTCATTTCGAGACACGCTAGAAATAAGAAACATCTATGTTTAAGTTACTTTTGCTGTGGAAACAAACAACCAATCAGTATAGAGTCCCTATCATTTCGCGTTATATTCTAGTGCCAAGGTAGAGTCCTTTTGCGCTAAGTTCACACTTTTATGAGGCCCTGCTAAAGTTCTACATTCAGTTACCGCTTACGTGTAATTCCAGTACATGTAAATAAAAAACATTACCATGTGACGCCCATGTTCCAGCTGACAAATGTTTCATCTACATTATTCTATTGCCCAAAATAATCAATTGGATTTAAAAAAACAAAAATAAAATTTTTAAATAATGTTTTACCCTGTTTAGGTTGTATTTAATACTTTTAACAGCCACTGTACAGATGCGACAGGAAAATTTCGCGTTTAAGCGATCTGTAGGCTAGACTCCACTTTATTATATATTTTCGAAGCTCAGATTTTAGTTCATTGGCTACTGCCCCAATGTGCAACCAGTTTTACCTCAGACTAGGTGACACGGGATTCGGTGATTGGTTCCTTGCAGGTCTGTTATTGGCTCAGAATTCACCTAGGCGTGTCTAATAGATAGGGACTGGGAAAAATTTCGCGAATTCATTTTAGGACAAGCTAGACTTGAAACACCTGTGTATTTCTATATGTTTGCAATTGGATCACAATTTCTGGAACATGCCCAGGTGAACTCTGAGCCAATAGCTGACGTGCAAGGAATTAAGCACCGAATCAGGTGCCACCTGGTGTGAGGTACAAACTGACTACACACTGGGGCAGCAACCAACGAACAGATAGCTGAGGCTATAAAATGCATAGGACCGTGGAGTCTAGCCTACAGGTCGCTCAAAACGCGGAATTTTCCTGCCCCTGCTAATAGACTGTGATCTAAATGCAAATATATCAGAAATACACATGTGTTTAATGTTCAGCTTGTAATAAAATGAATTCTCAAAAATTTCCAGTCCCTGTGTATAGAGAGCCGAGAAATTTGCGAGTTCAATAACCTGTAGACTAGACTCCACGGTCTTATATACTCTCATACAGATATCAACTGTTTATTGGTTGATTGTTGTGACAGTAGAAGGCGGTGGTTGGGCGCACAATTCATTGCATGTTTGTTATTGGCTCATTTATCTCCAGGAGGTATCAAACAACACGTCGACCAATTACAAACGTCATATGAACCTACATGTGTGTGAATTCCAACTTGTCTAGAAATGAACCCGCGGATTTTCGGGTCTTTACCTATGTGAAGATAATTTTTCGATTGGTAATTATTATACAGCTTATTAAAGTATTCGTGTTCTTCACGATTTAGCCCATTGAGCACATTACACGTAAATATTTATCCGTGACTGTGCTTACCTGTAGACCTTTGGGGCAATATTGCGCACAAGGTATTTAACCTCTCGTGGTTTATGTGGGTTAAGTTGCTCTGGTGAAAGGACGGTCCTAAATCAGAATAGAAATTACAACAAGCACGCATCAAATATAACGAAACATTGGAATATCAAGCACGCTGTTCGCGTCGCTTATTTCATCGCGTTACCTCAACGTCGGCAAACAAGACGTAGGCTAACATTTGACAAGCTCGTGCACGCACGAACTCTACCGGCCTTATTCATAGTCAGAACTTTGTCCGAGGATGGTCCACAGATAATCTTTCTCGGAGTTGGTCTGAGGTTAATCCGGACTAAGGGTTGACTAAATATGTTGTGTTCGTAAATCCCGACTAGAGTGAAACTATCTTTGGTCGAGGGATCATCGAAATACACAGTTGCCAGGTATACTACTGATTCTCGTCCCAAATAAAACTTTTAATACGAAAGGAATATCGCATTTGAGATAACACGTATATTAAAAGTAGCTTCAATTTATTCAAACAGATATTGTTGCTTCACCCAATGATCAAATTTTCTGTTAATAGAAACTTATTCAATATTTTATTTATAATGTAATGTTAGGTAATATTTTAATTTGCTAAGCCAAAATCTTTTATGACTATGCAGAGCAGTGGATAAGGATGTTGCTCTATAAATGTGAAATCCAGGTTCGAATCTCACTTATTCATTCAAATTTTATTTACTATGACCATTAGTTTCGACGGCAAGCACATGTTAGCCAAATAAATTATATCTTTAAATATTTTTTCCATAATTTCAAAAATATTTCTACGGAATCATTTATGTCCCTGACTCTCCGTCATATATTGCAATACTCTAGGATGGGAACGATAACATAAATATACTAATAATCTTATTATTCCATATTGTTTGTTAAATTTTCCTAGTACATCCCTATGCACTGGTAGTATGTACTGGTTTAATTTTCTTAGGCCAATACAGTATTTAAAATTTTAATAAATTTGTGTTGTAATGCTAAATACATTTCAAAAACACATCAAATTGTTAAGGTTTTTTTACTTAAACAAGTTTCGAATTGCACCCTTGTACACATCAACCTACGAAATTACCATTGAGCTACCAATGCATTTTAATTTAAGAAAATACTTTACCATAAGTATTGTCATAGTAGGATTTGTATAACAATTCTCTTTAAAGGTATTAATATCATGTCTCGTAAGAATTGTTTTCAGAGAAGGCATTTGATTGACACAGAAATAGAAAGGCATTGCTGTAGGTTAGCTGATGTATTAGAGTATATGTCCTTTGAAATATTATTCAGGAACATTTCATCCATTAGATCGGCATATTTTGGCATAGGCTCCAGATTGTCAGAATCGACCTTAAACATATTTTTTTGTGTTTCGTAAACTTTATCTAAATTTCACTCGCATGTAATACACGAGAATCTGTCGTTCTAAGTCACCATGTTATTTTTAGACTTTAATACGTCGTTAGTTCTACCCTAAGTCCGGACTAAAAGTTAGGCCTTACTAAAGCAATAATATGGCTCTCTGAATACGAAAATTTTTGTCGGAGGATGATCTTTTCTTATTCGGGACTGAAAACTGCTATAAGGCCGTATAGCTTTTATTTCGCTCATATTTTTTCCCCGTGTGTCGTTTTGGTTAGTTTTATTTCTTTGTTGAATGGAGTTTCCGTAATTAATCGGGGCATTGGAAAATACTCTATTCACTGGAATTTCTAAGTACGTAACATGATTGCGTTTCAGGCACCTAGAGGAATTTACAATGTTGTGAGATATGAGCGGGCCTTGGCAATAAGAGTAACGTAAATTAAACAGGGCTTTGAAATGTGTCACGTAACCTCGTGGCGAACAAGTGTCAGAGCGAGCATCGTGTTGCAGACGGTCGGTCGCGTTGACTTCTCACATGAAATGATCTTTGTCCTGGCACTCCTGGTGGCTTGTCAAGCGGCTAGCCGCAGGACTCATAACCTGATACTACACGGCGACTTTACTTCACGACACCATGACGTCTCGAGAAAGGCAGGAGAGTAAGGCAGGTCCTTCTAACTCGTATGTAGACACGTGCAAAATTCTCGTTATTGTTCGGCATCAGTCTAAACTCCACATTAATGTCTGTGCTCGAGCCGGCGTCGTTTCTCCATTGGCTGCTGCATACATGTGAAGCCCCGCCCTTTCTGACGGAACTGCAAGTGATTGGGGCACACGATTGTGCAGTGTTCATTTATTGGAGCATAGATACACAGGACGTGTCAAACAATGTGTTGCCAATGACAAACTTGTTGCAAATGTACACGTGTTTCAAGTTGAACGTGTCCCCAAATAATAAAGAGAAATTTTGAAGCTCTGTACTCATGTACAACGATACGAACTGTGTAACTTTATTCGTCCTCACATATTCCGGTACCTGCGCTGTCCGTTTATATACTTTGAACAATGTGTAGGGATAGGAAGATTTCGCGAGTTCAATGACCTGCAGGCTAGACTCCACAATCCTGTGTACACTTGAGTATCAGATGTTTGTCCATTGGCTGCTGTCCCAGAGAGTGGCCAGTGTATAAACCCACACCTGACAGTACGGGATTCGCAACGTGTTTCCTTGCAAGTATGCTACTGACTCAGATGTCTAGAGAGCGTGTCTTTTAAACTGTAAACCAACTGCAACGGTGACTTCACTGTATACGAGTTTGACTTCTATCTTATCCCGAAATGAATTCGCGAAATTTTCCTATCCATAACAATGTGTTAGATTTTGACAAAAATACGTCTTTGAAATCAGACAGACACGTGGAGAAACAGGGAGGCAACTGCAATGTAATATTTGCATGGTGATTAGTAGAGACCTGCAAAATTCGCATTATTATTTGAGGACACTTTAAACTTAAAACACTTTTCCTTCTATGCGTAGAGGTAGGAAAATTTCGCGAGTTCAGTGTCCTGGAGGCTAGACTCCATAATCCTTTCTACAGTCGAGCCTCGGATGTTTGTTCATTGGCGTCACTGCACACCTGGCAGTATGGGATTCGCTTCTTGTTCCTTTGCCAGTCTGCTATTGCTCAAAGTCATCTGGGGCGTGCGTAATAAACTTTGATCCAATAGAAAAGATGACTTCAGTTTACACGCATTTGAAATCTATCTTGACCAGAAATGAATCCGCGAAATTTTCTAATCCCTAGCAATACGTTTGTCGTTGGACCAGACTTTATTTGACACTCCCCCGGGTAACTCTGCGCTAGTCAATGAACTCTTCACATTCGTGTGCGCAGCGCTGGAATGCAAAGACGGGGAGAAACCAGAGTTCCCGAGAAAACCCCGCAGAACAGCGACATCTTCCGGCGCGATTCTCAAGTGCGAGAATCCGGGAGCGACCCCGCCGGGAATCGAACCCGGTTCGGCCTAGGTGAGGGGCTAGTAGTCCGAACACCTCACCACCGCTGTTCCCACACGATGATTGGGAGACAGTGAACTCAGCCCAATGTTGGTTGTTGGCCGGTCAATAGTAAAAGTTGTGCAGTAAAGTGTAGTGTCTAGTGTATCCCGGACCAATAAAATAATGGTAATTGAGAATAAAGAGAGTAAAATGATTGCGTTTCTTTAACGGTGGATACAGTGTCACTAAGTGATATTCGCCCAGTAAAGTTGGTAACGATGGTGGGAAAGTAGTTCCATATCTTAACTTCGAATAAAAATAGTTAGGTAACCATCTGTGATAACTTATTTCTTTCGCGTTCTATTTTTTTTAATGCATCGAAGCGCAAAAAACTGCACATTGGTAAAATACTAATTTTCTTGATAATTTCACCGTTTCATTTGACCAACGCATGAATAAAGTTATCAGGCCCATGGCATCGTTAATTTTAAATAAAGCGGAGGAATACACAACTTGTATACAAGTAGATCTTAACCCATCCAATCCCAGTGTACACAATTGTGTACATTACGCGCGTGTAGGTAATTTTTTGTTGCTACTGCACACTACGAAGATCACTGACCAATGATCTTACCTGCCAGTATATAGTTTGCAAATAGTCTTACTAGTTAAGATCATGGTTAGGGACCTGCAAAATTCTCGTTATCATTTGGCACCAGACTAATCTTCACAGTACTGTATATACTGGAGCCAGCGCCGTTTCTCCATTGGCTGCTGTATAGTTGTGAAGTTTCTCCCCTTCTGACTGAATGACACGTGACTGTGGCTCACAATTGTGAAGTGTTAACGTATTGGCACAGAGTCACCCAGGGCGTGTCAAATAAAGTATGGTACAATGACAGACGTATTACAAAGGTAAAGGTGTTTAAAGTTTAAAGTGTCCCCAAATAATAACACGAATTTTGCATTTGTCTAGTCATAGTTGATTCATATAACTTAGCCGAATATATATCCTACAAACCTTTGGCTGTGACTACGAAACAAGTATTTTGTCGACTTGAGTGCAGCACGTAAATTTTTTTTGTTTGGAACACCTGAAACAATAAATTAACACTTTGTAGACTATGCTCGAGTATAGCTCGAGCAAAACTAATTAAAAAATTTATTTGCTGTTCAGAACAAAACTCACATGGATGTGCAGTCTTTGTTCGGCTAGTGTTTAACACGACCTCACAAGAACACGACAGCGCAGTAACAATGATATTGCTAACGGTAGAATTATTTTTTTATCGCCACTCAAATGGACATGATTGATTGTAAATCCGTTTATGCGATAAAGGTAATTTGAGTGGGTCAATATCAGCTCGGCTTTCCATTGGTTTATGACCGGCCAATAATGAACGCTGTAAAGTATAGGGTAGTGCACGGTGCGGCTTGGACCAATAGGACGATGGCGAGTTCTTACACAGATACCAACAGAACCTGTGTTCTTGCAGTAGTGAACATAGGTGATTCACTTCTAATTTGTATTCAGTGCGAGTAAATATGTGCAGAACTCAATGTGCTAAAGTAGGACTGGAAAGGTTAAGCAGGGCTTTCAAAAGTGTTCATATCACCTTGAACAACCTATACTCTGGGGTAAGGTATCAAAACGTTAGCGCGTTCTAAACGTATTGTGGACACAAAATATTTTGAGGATACGCCGCCATCTCCAAGTACAACTATTCAGTAGGGATAGGAACATTTCGGGAGTTCATTTCAGGACAAGATATGCGTCAAACATGTGCACACTGGAGTTGACTTTGCAATTGGTTCGCAGTTTATTAGACACGCCCTGGACGACTCTGAGCCAATAGCAGACTTTGCAAGGAAACACGTAGCGAATCCCATACTGCCAGGCGTGACGTAGCACTGGCTACTCTATGGGGCAGCAGCCAATGATCAAACAACTGAGGCCCGAGTGTACACAGGACTGTGGAGTCTAGCCTACAGGCCATTGAACTCGCGAATTTATCCTATCCCTGCTATTCAGCGTCGCCGCCGGCGGGAGGACACATGAGCCGGTACCCAGGCCGCGACGGGATTCGACATCGCAGATGAACAGTTGTAATCCACAGCGATCCCTCCCCCACCCTTGCAGTGCTATGGAGCGCGATCATCACGGAGCTGTGCACGCACGGGCGGCAGGCAGAATGACAACTCAAATCTCTGTTTCAGACTAATTAATTCCAGCTTTAATTAGCATCCTGCTGTGTGCAAGTGGCTCGCGATGTTGTGCGGAACTCGCATAACAGGTTTCAACAATGCAGCTACGTATCATCATCATAAGTTGAGTCATTCATAAAACATTTCGACATCTTTTCCCTGGTTGCCAGTGTATTGTTGTAAACGAGAACATTGTTAAGTGCAAAGTTATTACCGGCAGTCCTCGACTTTCATACATTCGAGATTTGTACAACTCACTCTTTCAAACATGGCACATTTTCACCTCTAAATCACCATTCCTACGACTAATTTGATCTTCCATATGTCTAGCAACCCATCAACATATTGATATATCTCTGGTAGTTGGCATCTAACACTGCCTGCTAGGTTTTCCAGCCTTCGCATGTCATATGTTATGAATGTGTAGATATGGTTGTGGCATTGACAAACCAAATTAGTGATTCTGTTAAAATAATATACGAATATATGAAAAACTTTTACATAGTATTTACAACCTACAAAATAAAATGTTACATTTTCACAACAATTTTAAAGAAACTAGGACTCATATTTAACCATCTTATATATTCACATAGTACTTACATTCAAATATGTATAAAGATGTTGGAAAAAAACATTTCAGGTAAGAAAGTATTGTACATGTATATTTATTTGTGATTTTCAATGAAATACTTGATAAATATTACATGTTTATCAATTAAATATATTATCGTTCTACAAAAAAAAAATATTTTTTTCTACTTACTTGTAACTTTGGAACGAAACCCCTTTTATTACATGTGTATATATGTTTCATCTTCCATGCATTCAACTATCACACACATTTTTAGGAACACATATGTATGAAAGTAGAGGAATGCCTGTATTATTAGAGATAGTGACTTTTCGCGGAAAAATATGATTACACGATAGACTTCAATGCTATTAGCTACCAACAGAAGTTTGTATATTGCCATTGGTTGCTGTCTGCCTGAGCAGGCGTTTTCATATTTGTCCGGGCCACTCAGAATTAGGCAACATCGGCACGGCTCCTACGTGATTCGTGTGCAGACAGTTGACACGTGTTAAAAAGTAATTCAGCCAATCAAGATAGGTAAACGACCCTTCAGTGTTTTGAAATATAACTTGCCTTGAAATTTTTTCGCAAAATTTCAATATCTCTATGTATTACATATCAGTCAACATTTCCTCTAAACACGCACGACAACACAATATAAGTTGCGAATGTAGTCATGATCCAGTGTTATTTGAATAGCTGACTTAATCGGTTTTAAAACGGAAGACACCAATAACAACTGAATGAATAGATGTTGTGCACATTTCGGCAAGTGCTACGACCACAAACGCACTTGTTGACATAAACCACCTATCGCTGACAGCTGTAACTATCTGTAACGTGTGGGTTAGAGAATCACAGTGAACGTCGCAGAAGTGGTAAATTATTGACACTGTGTGTATTCTTATACAGTTTATTTTAGAATAAGTCTGATAAACGGGATATATGACGTCCTTCCTGTGACAACACGGGATAATTCTCTCAGTCACAAGATACGGGATATCCCGTGCAATATGGGACAGTTGGAAACCCTAACTGCTGATAGCTAGTGAAATAGGTACACGTGATTTTCGCTTGAAAGAGTTCCAAGCATTTCAATATCCTATCTGTTACCCCTGCACTAGTTCTTGAGTTCTTGACCTCGTGGCTTCGTTAGGAGACAGTGTAATATTAGACTGGACAAATCAGAATATTAAACGCCTGTGATTCGTTATGAGTCACCTAAAACTCGTAGGAATTAAAAAACCGAATAGAAAGTGGATGTGAGTTAAATATGTTTTAAAATTCAACCATGAGATTATTATTTTTGCGAAAACAGGATGACACTATGTACGTGACCAAGCAAGATTTGCAGATTCGTTGGGCAACAGACAACAGAACACAATCCTCTGTTCAATCGAGATTGTATCAAGTGTTCTGTGATTTCTGTCACTATGAGGAGCTTATTTTAGCGCGGGCCAAACTGTTTATTGAAGGCTCGAGTCGTCCAGCCAGTATAAAACATTCCGTCATCAAGGCAGTAAAATTCTGGACATGTTGCGAATTGATCAAATGCCTTAGACGAATTTGCAATGTAAATTGTATAAGCTCTCGAACCCAATGGATAAGCTACCTTGAGACTACGCAATTTTGACGAAATTCAGTAACGAAGCGGATAGAATAGATAATGATTAGAGATCATGGTTTTTCGCGGGAAAAGTGTGCTGTTTGCTAGGATTCAACGTAACGTGCATTTGTCCGACCGTTTTCTTTTTCCTTATTGGCTGCCAAGCATGTACGAGGCTACTACCCCATTTCACTGGGCCAATGTGGATTCTTATACTATAAGGCAGAACGTTAGTGATTGGTCTGCAAACATCTTAGCCGAGTCAAACCCTTGGCCGTCTATTCATAAAAGAATAAACTAGTTAAAGTGTTATAGACAGTATGTTGGTCCAAAAAATTTTCGCGATTTTCTATCATCTCTAATAATGACAAGTAGAGAAGTGCAAAATTGTGCTCGTGGACATAGGATATTGAAGTCTAGCATGACCACAAATATTTTCGCGGAAAACACCCGTCCATACATATTGAATACCTACATTGGGAGGGTTGAGGGACTGGTTGGGGGGTGGGTGGGGGGGGGGGGTCACCTGGCCCATCCTGTGCGCACGCCTATGGATCACAAAAAATAAAGTGTTTTGGAGTACAAGCACTCTCGGAATATTTTCGCGAGAAACAGTTGCGCCTACTTGCACGTGGATACCTAAAATATTCGCGAGTCAGCCTTCAAACACTAGTTTCGCAGTTGATCCTAGGATTATTCCACACGCAGTGGAAGTTTGTGGGCCAATAACAACCCGTTGGGAGAGGAAGGGGGGATGCAGACCCTGACGTAGCCTCCTACTGCAGTACTAAGCATGCCAATGAGTATCTTAACCTCTGCTTGAGTGTTTAACATCAGTGAAAGCATAGTCCAAAATTCTCTGAAGTCGTTGAATATTTCCGGTTTCTACTAATTAGTAGAGACCTGCAAAATTCGCATTAATTTTCGTTGGATGCTGAACTCCAACTATTGTATGGTAGTTCGAAGTGTGCCATTGGTCGACAACTCACATAGCACGTTTCAAGGTCGCGTTTAGCCAATAGTGAGGTCACGTCGGCCGAGCAACCAATCAGCATTGAACTGACCACACAGGTAAATGACGCCGAATAGTTGCCAGTAGCCAATGAAATCGCGAATAGCGCTCAAGTATGTATAGTACTGTGAATCGTAGCTTGTTACAAAATAATAACGCGAATTTCGCATGTTTAGTAACGAGTTTTTTTATTATTTAACACTTAGGTCAGGAGCGGGGTGGGGTGAATAGCTTTGGGCGACTTGAGAGCCGGGAGGGAGAACCGAGGTGGATATGGAGCAGCGCCGGAATGCGAGAGTGGAGAGGACAGGATATCCCAGAGAAAACCCTCCAACCAGCAGCATCGTCCGGCACTACTACTAGTGCGAAAATCCGGGGAGTGAACCCGCAGTGAAACAAACCTTTTCCGCCTACATGGGAGACGAGTCCTATATTCACAACGCTAACCTCGACCCCACTTACGTCACCAAAAAAAAAAGGGGGTGAAGTGAAGGGATTTGGGCGGCTCTTAACATCGAGGTCTTCAGAGCCTATGAGGGTTATTGAGGTGAGTATGGAGCAGCGCCGGAAAGAAACGTCGGGGGAAACGGGAGATCCCGAAGAAACCCGCCGACAAACGGCATCGTCCGACACGATTCCCACATGCGAAAATCCGGAGTGACCCGGCCGGGGAATGAACCCGGATCACCTTGGTGGGAGGCAAGCAGGCTAACCGCTCAGCCACCGTGGCAAAGGGGGGGAAATCAAAAGATGTAAAGACTTCCTTGGATTTCGGTAACATTCTTCTTCCTCGCCCAGATCCTCCGAGGGTACGTCGTGTGCTGTGCGTGACTTTACATCCACTCGGAAGGAATACGAGTGATCGTCAGAGACCGGAGATGTTGCGGATTCATCTGGGGACAAGTTAAACTGCGTTCAAGTGTACGTATATGTTTCTGCTTCCGTTGGTCCATAGTTCGTTAGACACGCCCCGAACGGCTTTCAACCAGTAACGAACCTGCAAGGAAAGTAAGAACCGAATCCTGAGCTACCTGACATTGGGTTCAACTGGAGTAAGGTGAGTTCTACTCAGGTTAGGAACATATCGAGTTTTCTTATAGGGAGTTTCGCTCAGAGAAGATTTCTACCGGTAGGTGCGCAATGTTCCAAACAGCTAATTTTTAATTAAAATTTTAAACTATGTGAACAATAAAAAAGAAATATTTTAGAGTTGCGTAGTTATTTTATACTAAATGTTCCCGTGACGTCATTCACGTGGTCTTTAGGATTTATTTACATATGTTTAATATAGAAATTTCGCATAGCTTAGGATTTATGGAGTTATTAAAATACAGCCCACCATAGCTTCGCTCAAGTTTTATAGAGTTACTGAAATACATACATATATAGTTGGTTTGAAATATTGTAACTTTACCCTCGGAAATACTTGTATTGTCACTTTAGGGTTGGTTGTATGATAATATGTTGTTTTACTATATTTTTCCAAAAACTAATGCATCTTTTCCTACACTGTATAAAAATTCCTTCATTTTACGGGAAAATGCTGGAAAAATTTATCCAGAGGTGTGCGTAAACTCTCCGTAAGATTACGGAAACATTTATTTCTAAAAACATAATTTCCGTCAATTTCACGGAACCTCTCCGTTATTTTCCTAGTTTGTTTTCTGCGATTTTTGTTTAAAATACAAGGAGTTCATTAAAAAAATTCTTTAGTTTTGGTTATGTCTGTGTTTTACAGCGTGTAAAAATACATTTTAAAAAGTTAAAAAAAAATGTTATTTGAGCAAGATTTGAGCCCAAGTTAAAAAATTACAATTTCATGACTATATACACTCACCTACAACTCTTAAAATATGATGTATCAGGTATAATTTTGGTATTTCTAGTAAAGTAACATAAACACTTGATGCTACTTTTCTATGCTTAGAAGAATAGACCTTAGTGACGTGGTTGAGCTAACTGCCTCAGAAACGATCATTGTCTTGTTACGGTGGTAAAGAAAACTTCGTGTATGGTCGACATGGTTCGTCCCCGAAACCCGAGGCTATCAGAAAAAACGTAGACTTTCCGTATTTTGTGTTTACGTACTTAACTCTGTTTTTCGTCATTACGGACTTCGTTTCCGTATGCTTAATGTACATTTCCGTAAAAATTTCTAAAAATATACGGAAATTTTTAACAGTGTATGATGAATATTACATCAATAATTATTTTAAAAACTATTGTTGTTTTTTGAACAATGTTTTGGCGATTATCATTTTATTAGAAAAATAACATTTGAAATATAAAGAAAATTATATGGAAAAATTAATTTACTTCATTGACATTTTAGACATCGAGATGAAAAAAAGAGCAGATTTTAAATAAAAATAAATCCCATCATATCTGAAAATTTTACCAAAATCGATTCAGCCGTTTCGGAATCTATATTCTAGACAGACATCCAGACATAGAGGCAGACAAAAATTTTATTAACAGTTATTTATGCTTCAACATCGTTTAAATAACATTTTACGCTTAGATATTGGTATCAATTTTGAAATAACAGAGAGACACTTCAGTTTCGTTTCTTAGTATAGATTTGATTGGAGATTATTACAATTATTTTGTTTTTAAGCATATAACACAGAGAAAAGCTGGTAGATATGTGACACTAGCGCTTACCTAGTGGCAAAAAATTTAAGTTGTCAAACTAAAAGCATCAACCCTTTGAGCAGTATGCACGTATATAAACGGAGCAATGTTTTTATAAGAATTTCTTTGCTCTTGAAGACAAAACTAAACAGTTCATAGTTTTACTGTTTCGTAGGAATTTATAATAATCTAAGTAAATAACAATCAATCAACATTTTTACTCATAAGAACAAAACTGTTACTTTTAAAAAGTTCTCTAAAGAACACGATGGATTGTAAAAGTGTTACATCTGTCACGACTCGTTAACTGATACACGGCTAACGTGTGGCTTCATTAGCCCACGGCCAGCCAGCAATAAACGTCGTGCACTACAGTAGGCGTGTCCGGTGTGGCCAGGACCAATAGCACGATAGTGAGTGGGAATACTAACACCAACACTTATAACTTTGCTGTAATGTAGAATATAAGATGCTCGCTTCAATCTGGTCTTCAGTTTTATTAAATTTGTGCCGTCCCCAAAGGGTTAAGCTTCGCAACTTGAACAGGATAAACCTTAACTGGAGCAACAGGCAATGGACAACAAACCGATGCTCGAACCCACGAAGGATTGTGGAGTCCAACTTGTTCCCGAAAAAATCCGCGGAATTCCAGGGTCTCGGGTGATCGTTTCCAAGAAGGGCAGGATACCGGAGTGGCATCGAAATTTGGCCCGACGACCGAACGCGGGAGTTTCGTCGAAGGGCAAGGGGGGAATTTTTTTTTTTTTCGGCTGGCCGGGATGAAGATACATCGCTCCCACGAAAAGACAAAAGATTTCTCGCGCGAACACGTGGGGGTGATACATTGCCAGTGACAGGACCACGAAGAGGAGGCGGCAAGAGAGAGAGAGAGAGAAAGGAATAGACGAGAAAGACAGTGAGAGAGATAGAAAGGAGGGGAGGGACGGGTTAGCCCCGGCAAGGCTAACGGGAGTTCGAGGTGCGAAGGAAACGAGATAAGAAATACCCGCTAAAGGCAGCGAGGTCGAAGAGCGTTAACGGAAGCATTTTGTCTGCTGCGTTGAGGGAGCGCGACCGTACGCCATTAATTACTCTCGCCTGACTTCCGCTACAGTCCCGTACACTGCTGTTTTCTGGGGAGCACTGCGCGGCAGTGTTGCCAACTCTCGATGGTGTTACACGTAGGGATAGGAAGATATCGCGAGTTCAACGACCTGTAGGCTAGACTCCTCAGTCCTCTGCATTCTGGAGCCTCAGCTGTGTGTTCATTGGCTGTTGCCTCACACCTGGCAGTTATGTGATTCGCAAGGTGTTTCCTTGCAAGTCTGCTATTGGCTCAGAGGCGTGCAGGGCGGGTCTAGTAAACCGTGATCCAACTGCGAAGGTGACTTCACTCTATATTTGTTTGACGCCTATCTTGTCCCGAGATCAATTCACGAAATTTTCCTGTCCGTAGTTATAGGCTGTTCACGATAAAGTGAGCACTTTTTAATGCCCTCCCAACAGCCATTAACCACTAATAAGTGATTTATTGCAGCCTTGGACGTTAACTTTTGAGAGTGGTGGAAGTATACACAGTATATATTAGTCGCGTGACAACTCTGATACTAAATATAGCTTAAATATTTAAACTGGTGTAAAAGAAACATTTGGGAGGGTCTTTACCGTGAACGGCCTATGCCAGTTTGTGTGGAACGCTTGGTCGATATTTACTTAACAGTTAATTTGTGTTACTGTCGTAATAGAACTTTACAGCAACCAACTTTAATTTCCGTGAATAAAAATTTTTTTTTTTCCTTCACAACAACTGAAACATTTTTTATTGGGTGGGCATTAATACGGCACTCAGTTGTGTGGCTCTCAATTAGCTCTCAATTAGCTGGCAACCAGATAGTTTCGTATATATACGGCACTCAGTTGTGTGGCTCTCAATCAGCTGGCAAACAGATAGTTTCGTATATATACGGCACTCAGTTGTGTGGCTCTCAATTAGCTGGCAACCAGATAGTTTCGTATATATACGGCACTCAGTTGTGTGGCTCTCAATTAGCTGGCAACCAGATAGTTTCGTATATATATATATATATATATATATATATATATATATATATATATATATATATATATATATATATATATATATATACGGCACTCAGTTGCGTGGCTCTCAATTAGCTGGCAACCAGATAGTTTCGTATATTCACGGTTTCTTCATTCTTTTATTCAAACCGTTGATAAATCGCACCATGTAAGACATATTTGGCTCTTTCCTAAATATATCATTTACCATAATCGTTTATTACTTCTTTTAACGTGAAAACATCTTATTTTTGGTTAAATTGAACATGAAGGTATATTTTGCGTGTAAGCTGTAATATTTATTTTATATTTCAAATTAATAAAAACAGGTAGAAAATATGTGTGTTGGTAATGCCTAGTAAGAAATAGTTCTTATGTAAAATTTTATCAAAATTTTTGCGCCGGAATGCTGTGAGCTGTCCTTTGGTGTAATTTTCTATACTTAGCTGAAGTTTATTATCACGAGGAGGAGGAATATCCTGAATGTTTAACTTCTCCAGGGATTCAGAAAAGTTGGAAGTAACTGTGAATGGACTATAATTAGGGATAGGAAAATTTTGCGAGTTCAACGACCTGTAGGCTAGATTCCACAGTCCTGTGTACACTATAGCCTCAGAGGTTTGTTCATTGGCCACTGCTACAGTGAGTAGCCATTGTCACTTCACACCTGGCAGTATGGCACTAGCTACTTGTTTCCTTGCAAGTCTGCTATTGGCTCAGAGTCGACCAGGGCGTGTCTAACAAACTGCGAACCATTTGAAGTACAGGCCCCTACAGAAATACTATTCCTATAGCGGTGGCTACAAGTGACACAGTTCTATACAGTCCATTCACTGTGCGCCTCAAAAGTTTCTGAACCCCTGCTAAAGTTCTACATCCAGGATATTCCTCCGCCTCATGTAAACTAATTTTAAACATGTGTAGAAACTTACGCCCAAGGGACAACACTCTGTTTTCGTGCGAGCTCAGTTAAGTACAATTTTGCACAAGAAGTTTTTGTTAAAGGCTGTTCACGATAAAGTGAACACTTTTGAAACCAACCTTAGAAAAATGTCACTGCTCCAACCTGTGTATATTTTAACGGACGAACTGGGTAACATGCGCCCAGTAAAGTTGGTAAAAATAAATTGAAGTAGTTCCACATATTGACGACAAAGAATATGTGTAAGGTAACTATTTGTGAGAACAGAAATTTTTTTTTTATGGCTTTCTGTTTGTTAGTTTTTTGTTTTTTTTTTATTGTTAATGTGTCAAAATGAGAAGATTTGTGAACTATTTACTTTTCTAATAATATCATAGTTTCATGGCAGTGTTCATTTCACATAAGGCGGAATAATACACAGCGTGCGTGCAAGTAAATCTTAAGCAGGGCTTTCAAAAATACTCATTTTACCGTGAATAACCTATACTAGGCATTAACAACTCGCCTATTTTCTAAATTTTTTTATTTATATTTATTGAAATGGAATACTCTAATTTATGGCAAATTATATTTGAAAGTTCTATTTAGCAAAAAATAGGCTACTTTCTCTTAATCCAAGTATAAAACATTTGTGATACATGGTATATGTAGAAAACACAAAAACACATCATACATAGGGATATTTTTCAAAGGCTTGATTCAAAAAGTGTGAAGAAACCACGAGTAGACTATAGTTAGTTGCCCTACTTTTCGCGAAAACATGTTAGGGCAAGTTGCGTTCCCACACACTTTAGTTCAGTACCACTTTCGTGATTGGATCATTAAAATTATTAGGCTTCTTATCTGTCTACCCACGAATCACGGACGGTCAGTATCGGAGAAAAATAAATCTGATTGATTCACCTATGTAACAGAATGTATTCATACATAAACGAGATGCCAATAGTGAAATGAGGAATGCATGTGTGCACTAATTCTAACCTCCGCGTATGTTCGCGAAAAACAGGTGGCCCAAACAATAGCTTGTGTTGAGTGATAGTCGATGAGTACAGCGTGTAAAGTATTTACAAACTTCTGAAAGCAATAACTAGTGCGTCTTGGGGGCTGCGGTGGGCGAGCGGTTACCACGCTTGCCTCCCACCAAGGCGAACCGGGTTCAATCCCCGGCCGGGTCACCGGATTTTCACGTGTGGGAACCCGGCAGGGTCGGCGGGGATTCCCCCGCTCCTTCATTCCGGCGCTGCTCCATACTCGCATCCATCACCCTCATCGACTCTCAAGACTTCGCTGCTAAGTGCCGCCCGAATCTCTTCACCTTCACTTAGCATGTCTTTCTGACACAAACATGTATATATTTAAGCCGCAACACAGAACAAGCAAACATCAGCAAGCTAGGCTGTGTGTTGTGTCTGGCACAGAACGAATTTCGCGGGAAAATTTCACGGCCAGTTGTATTTCATAACACTTTATTTCAAATGCTTTCATGATTGTATAGTTTCCGTGTTATGTGTCTTAGGTGTGAGCGAGTGAATCACAGACGTGCAGTATTGAAGTTACGTGATTCTGATTGGCCAGTCAAGTAGGAAAGCATCGTTTAGCAAAGACACGCCGCCAATAAGCGAAAGAGAACTGCTGGTACACCTGTAAGGTATTGGAATCTATCATGTGCGGAAATCTTTCCACGAAACGCGGGTGTCCTTACGAATACGCAAACACATAAAAAAAAATGCCTTGTGTCTCATTTGGCGCAGGTCTGCAAATTCGCTGATTGACTGAGAGAGAATTTAGAAGAAGGAATAGGAACATTTAGCGAGTTCATTTCAGGACAAGATAGAAGTCAAAAGGTGTACACTGAAGTTGACTTTGCAATTGGTTCGCAGTTTATTAGACACGCCCTGGACGAATCTGAGCCAATAGCACACTTGCAAGGAAACAAGTAGTGAGTGCCATACTGCCAGGTGTGACGTAACACTGACTACTCTATGGGTCAGCAGCCAATCAACAAACATCAGAGGCTCGAGTATACACATGACTGTGGAGTCTAGCCTACAGGTCAGTGAACTCACGAATTTTTCCTATCCCTATCTAGAAGTGACCTTTTTTTTTTTTTTTTGATCGGTTACTGCATGCAGCGAAACGTCCCCGTTTTTTTTTTTTTTTAGAACCACCAGACTGAAGCTGGACTCACTACCATCCGTAGCACCCGTCAGTCACCCGTCCGTCAGCCAATCATCCGTATGTTTTTCCATCCGTCAGATGAAAGTGAATCGCAACAATCCATCGCCGTCGATCCTTCTGTTCGGCAAAATTCCAGCGTGACAACTTAACATCGTGATCTTTCTTTCGCAGAAGGTATATTTTGGTTGGAAATGCATTTTCAAGAGAGAAACCTTTCGAAGAAATAATTTTTTTACGTGATAAACATTTATACTGTATTATTAGGGCCACCTGTTTCTCGCGAAAAGATTTCAGGACAACTTGTATTCCAAAACACTAGAGCTCAGATTCACTTTCGTGATCGGATGTTTTTAACTGCCACGTGTCTGCCCGCGAATCACGGACACTCAGTGTTGGAGCTACCTAGTCCTGATTGGCCCAGTCAGGTAAGCAACTGTCTCCTGACAAAATCACGTGGTCAATAACCAAAGGGAAAAATCCACGTATGGCATAGGACATTCCAGTCTAGCCTTCCCATAAATCATTTCGCGAAATAACAGGTGGCCCTATGTATTATTGTTAGAGATCCGGAAATGTCGTGGATTCATCTGAGGACAAGTTAAACTGCATTAACGTATACATGTGTGTTTGTGCTTCCATTGTTCCATAGTTTGTTGGACACACCCCGAACGACTTTCAACCAATAACGAACCTGTATGGAAACTAAGAACCGAATCCCGTGCTACCTGGTCTGGGGTTAAACTGGAGCAACAGCCAATGAACCACTAACTGATGTTCGTGTGCACGAAGGACTTTGGAGTCTAGCTTGTTGCCGAATGAAACCACGAAATTTTCGGGTCTCTAATTATTGTTTACATTATAAATTCCTGAATTTACCACCAAGACAAGTAAACACATATTCAGTGCCTTGCGTTTTATTTCTAAGCGTGTGTTCGCGTCTTCGGAATGTCGTCAAAAGCCGGTGGCCCATCCGTCGGTCCGTCGAAAATTAAAGTTTGAGACATACATTTGACGGATTAATGGGTAGTAAAAAAAAAGTGTCCTTGCATACTTGCAAATTTCGTTTGTCTATTGGCCGCGTTTCTGTGCGAGAAGACATTTCCTGGTTGACTGCGCCAATCATAATTAAGTTATCCTGCCTCTGAACGTCGGTGATTGGCTGGCAGACAATTAAGATGCGTGAGAGGTGAAATTATCGAACCACGAAATAGGTTCTAAAATAAGGTGTTTTGCAGTACAGCTAGTCGTGAAATAATTTCGCGGAAAACAGGTAGCACTATGTGTTGGTTGAACTGCCTCCTGGGAAATAAGTTGCCTTCCGCTGATTGGTGAACAGCCTTGAGTAGTACTGCTTACTTATGACGTCGTTATGCGTGTGCTGCTGGACTCTCAGTAAAATAGTACTTTCCCTTCTGTTCGACTCGCGCTGGCACTGCTTTGAAAATCGTAATTAAAGACAAGTGTGGCGAATATAAAAATAAACGTTTATACATATACCATTTAAATAAGTATAATCTGAAAATGACAGCTGGGAGATGGTAAAATAGAGACTTTATTTTCCGCAGTTTCGTTGAACTGCTCCAAATGTTATAGATGGCGCTGTGTGATTTAAAGTGTCTGTGAACTGCCTCCTCGCCTCCCGAGTGCTTTGGTTTACCTCTCTCTCGCATTTTCCTACCCAACTCTTTGGAATTCCCCCACCCTCCTGCTCATGCGCGGACTTCTGAATCCTTATTGGTAGAGACCTGCAAAATTCGCATTATTATTTGAAGACACGTTCAGCTTCAAACACGTGTACCTTTGCTATACGTATGTCATTGAACCATACTTCATGTGACACGCCCAGGGTAACTCTGTGCCAATAAATGAACACTTCACAATGGTGTGCCCCAATCACGTAGAGTTCAGTCAGAAAGGGAGTGACTTCACGGTTATACGGCAACCAATGGAGAAACGACGCAGTCTCATTTACATAGAGTACTGTGAAGTTTAGCCTGATGTAAAATAATAACGCGAATTTTGCAGGTCCCTACTTATTGGTCAGAGTGTAAATTCTACTGAACAACCTTAGCATCAGCCCAAGGCTCTGTCACTTCTACTCTGGTGGCCTGGTTGAAAATACCCTTCCGGTATTCTGCTGTTGTGAGGTCCCCTCAGGACTCTGACATTTTAATTCAGCATGTTGAGCTGAAGGTCATGAGTGCAGCAGAGACGTTGTGTTTTAAGGTGAGTTCACCTTACACGTGATGCAACTTAAGAGTCCTATGTACTGAAACGTTCTGGAAATATGACTTTTTGTCAGAAAAGATGAACAACAATGATCTATGGCCCAACTTTTTTTTACTTTTGTCATATTACGTGTATTCTTGGAGAAAAAAAATCCGTGAATATGGTCAAATATCGCATTTTTAAAACTTGCCTATGCAGTTTCCTTAAGCGGCAAGAGAAAAGTACAAAGATACGGACGTACTTTAATCTGTGGGCTTTCGTCGGGTGTAATAAAACCCCTGTGCTACAGATCTAATTTGCACAGTACAGCATCACGACGGAAATATTGCACGCCTTGCGCGTACGAGCGATGAGGCGCTATGAGTGCGTGTATCTGTCGCCCGTATCGCTCCCTCGCTTCTTGACCTTGGACGCGCAGCTACATATTCACCTTAAAGTGTTGACTGCTTGTAGATATCGTGTAGAGCGTTCATGGTTGAGTATTCCAAATTTTGGTTTGGATGTAAATGTGGTACTTGTACTGGGAAATTCCGTACTAGCTGTGGAGCCCTGATATAACTAGGGATAGGAAAATTTCGCAGTTCAATTACCTGTAGGTTAGACTCCTCAGTCCTCTTGCTTGATGTAACCTCATCTGTGTGTTCATTGGTTGTTGCCTCACACCTGGCAGTTATGGGATTTACATAGTGTTTCCTTGCAAGTCTGATATTGGCTCAGAGGCGTGCAGGATGGGTCTAATAAATTGTGATCCAATTGTGAAGGTGACTTCACTGTATATATGTTTGACTTCTATCTTGTCCCGAAATGAATTCACGAATTTCTCCTATCCCTACCTATATCTTAATTTAGCTCATAGTTTGTGGAAGTTTGCATTGCTGATTAAAGCTGAATAAGAGTTGCCTGGAAAGTGATGGCCAGTCGAAAGTTCCCGCATCGACTCGTGTTCTTGGTCTGCAACATGGTAACCCACCTTATTTTAATTATAGTCAATTTTATACACGTCGTTAGTCTCTTGCAATTTAAAAACACTTATGTAGTGTTTTAGTTTGAATTTTAGATGTATTTGTGTCAGAAACATATTTTATGCAGGTCGGATTGTGATAGGCCTTATGCTTTAAGTTTTAATATTGTAATATTTTAAACCTCTATTCCAATGTATATGCCTTACCTGATTTTTCACGAAGCCTTTTCAATGTTTGGGAAATACAGTAAAGTGTTAGCCTTATAAAGGCTCGTAATGGTGTTTACAGGCTCCAGTCATTGGAGAGATATGTACGCTTGTTTTGAGAAATACCAGGATTTAAATTTTTTATTATTATCCCAGCTTTGATTGGCTCTATATTGAGCGCCTGGGATGCTACTTAAATGTGTTATTTTAATGTTGTTAAATCTCATGAAATTGCCATTCAAGTCTGTTGCACTGAAGAGTCATTTTGAATGAATAAAAGCAAATGTGGAAAGAAATGGTTTAATAAATATTGTGATTACGGCACACTTTCTTGCAAGAGAATATGCATACAAATTTCGACTAGGTTGAGTACCAGCATTATGTCAATATGGAAACAGCGCCATAAGGAGTTGAACGTAATTAGATCAAAGTATAGTCACTCAGATAATTATTCCATAATATGCCGAAACTCCAGAAATGGTTGACAGCTGGGGGTTGAAGCACACGAAAATGTGTTTGTTGTTGTTGTATTCTTAAGTATTCTGTGCCTTATGTATGCACGTGCTTGGACACTTGATAAGTACGTGTTGCCGCGGAACAAGCCTTCGTGGAATAAGTAAATAGTCGAAGTCAACGACCCTCGCAAGTTTTTAACTACCAATCATGGATAGGCATGACTCTGCAAGACTGATAATACATCCTCCAATACAATGATTTCAACTACCTTTCTCAGCAATTAAGTTCTTCTTTCTCACCACATCAGGCTTTGCCATTATATTTTTTCCTGTGAAAATGGTTCTTAAAAACCATAATTATTGATAATTAGGGTTAGGAACATTTCGCGAGTTCATTTCAGGACAAGATAGACGTAAAACAAGTGTACACTGAAGTCGAATTTGTAATTGGATCGCAGTTTGTTAGACACGCCCGGGATGACTCTGAGCCAATAGCAGACTTGCAAGGAAACAAGTAGCGAGTGTCATACTGCCATGTGTGAAGTAACACTGGCTAGTCTCTGGGGCAGCAGCCAATAAACAAACACCTGAGACTCGAGTGTACACATGACTGTGGAGTCTAGCCTACAGGTCATTGAACTCGCGAATTTTTCCCATCCCTATTGATAATGTATGTATATTTAATGCGTTCCTTTTTAGTGTTTCTGTGATGTGACTTTTTTCAGATTAGGTGTACTCCGAAATCACTTAAAGTGTTCGAATTCCAAGTCTGTGTTCGATTCTCGGGTTTGAGTTCAGCTTAAAAGGTATAAGAAAAGAAAATATAAATATTTACTTCATTAACCCGTGCATAACCCTCTCACGACCGTTTATAACAGCTGCTGTAGACTACAACACTTTTCCAACGAGCACTGACGAAGAATACCATTATTTCTGGCCGTGGATTTAAGAAAGTGATGTTTAGAGAACTGAATAATTCGCGAATTCCTTACAGGACAAGCTAGAATTCAAAACACGTGAGTTTATAAGACTTTGCCCATTGGTCCACGCGGTGTTTGATACCTCCTGGGGAGTGATGGCCCAATCTTCGCCTTCCCCTGTAAAAACAGAGAATCAGTGCATAGGAACCTGCAAAATCCGCGTTATCACTTGGCATCAGACTAAACTTCACAGTAGTGTATATACTGGAACCGACGTCGTGTCTCCATTGGCTGCTGCATAGTTGTAATGTCACTCCCTTTCACACAATTGTGAAGTGTTAACGTAATGGAGCAGAGTTACCCAGGGCGTGTCAAATAAAGTATGGTCCAGTGACAAATGTATTGCAAAGTTAAAACTGTTAAACGTTTAATGTGTCCCCAAATAATAACGCGAATTTTGCATGTCTCTACCAATGCACATATGACATCGGCATATTTATGCATAAGACTGTAGAGCCTCACTTGCAATACATTGAACTCGCGAATTTTTCAGGTCTCTAGTAATGTTGATTTCTCTTCTGCTTTGTAGGTTTGACGAGTATGGCGAGGATATTTTATAGTGATCTACATATACTTGTTTGGTCTACATTACATGGTTCTGTTGTAAGAAATATTTTGGTTTATTTTCTGAGGGTAAAATTAGATGCGAACTCTTTATGGCGTCTTCCATAACGGGAATATGCGACACAGCAAGCATTTTACTGACGAGAATCTGATATTAACATTTCTCGCTTTAAGTACGACATGTATCTGAAGAAATAGTGGCAATATAAATCCTTTTCCGTACCATTTCTCTTTCTTTGCTGTTGTCTTTCTCTTTCTTGCATTTTATTACTCGCCCAAATGGTCCTTAGTGTCTGTTACAGCACTTTAATGAAAATAGATGTTCATTTTAAACATTTCACTTTCGTGGCGTGGTGGAGATGAGTTTTTCAGCCGTATATCTAAAATGAAAAAATAAATTGCAATTATATTCCGTTGGGAGAAGGAGAAATAAAACAAACGTTCACTTAGTCCATTTAGGGACAGAACATTTGCAAAGAATGAGATCTTGTTGTTGTTTCTTTTAAGTAAAATGGCTACTCTCTTGTCTTTTAATGTGACAAAGGAAGTGCATACTTATGTGGGAATATTAAAACATTTCCATTTCTTGTTTGTGGTTGAAGTTATCGCTTAGAACATTACGAGAGCCAGTTTTCCAAATCATTAATAAGTAGTCTTGAATAATTAGTTGGCCCTTATTCATTAAGAAGGAGGAGTGGGATTACGTTTCACAAATAAAACATTGGATTGAACACTATTCGATTTTAAACTTGTAATAACTTACTTTCTCTTTACTTGACATGAGTTGTGTGTTCAAATTTACCTACTTAGTTTAATTAGTTGTATAAAAACTAACATCACTGAAGACTAGGATTAAATCAATATGTAAGTGACACTTAAGTGATTCCAAAGAAAACGAGTGTTAATACAACTATTTGCAGAGACGTGTTCTATTCAGGATGGATTTGGATAATAGATAGGGATGGCAAAATTTCGCGAATCCATTTCGGGACAAGATAGAAGTCAAACACATATACAGTGAAGTCACCTTCGCAATTGTATCACAGTTTATTAGACCCGCCCTGCACGACTCTGAGCCAATAGCAGACTTGCAAGGAAACACCTTGCGAATCATATAACTGCCAGGTGTGGTGCAACAGCCAATGAACACACAGCTGTCTCTCCAGTATGCAGAGGACTGAGGATTCTAGCCTACCGTTCATGAGATTTTCCTATACCTAGATAAGGATAATTAATCTAAATGTAAGTGCGGCGTCCTAAAAATATTATATTTTACATATTCTCTGCAACTACAAGCTTGCATAGTCAGAAAATTAGTTTGTTTTAAGTGACTTGGTCTAAACTTATAAAATGTTTTATTATCATATTACCTTAAATATAAAATTTTGTAAGTGTTTTCGGAACTAAGTGCTTTCCTTATGATACTGACGTATCTAATGATGAAATTGCTTTTCATGGTATATAAAAACATCGTAAGATCGTACTATAACCACGTCATACATCATCATTAGTAGAGAGATGTAAGATTCGCGATATTATTTAATAACATGGTACAATTCACTGCACTATACCTGCCTTAGCTCTAATCGGGATTTCATTGATTACTGTCACCTGTACGGCGTCATTTACCTGTGTGCTAGATTTACTGCATATTGTTTGCTCTGCTGATGTGACCTCCGTATTGGTAGAGACCTGTAAAATTAGCTTTATTATTTCAAGACAGACTAGACTTGATAAAATTGTGCTTTTATATTGTGTTTTTCATTGGACTAGATTTTGTTCGGGCACTCCCTGGGCGCATGTAGACCAATAGCAAGCAAATAACGAGAGGATGGCCCAATATCGTCCAACCAAGTCGAAAGGAAATTTATGTCCTCACTATTGCACAAGCCAATAAACAAATAGAATCGGTTAGAATGTGTATAGGACGGTGAATTTTAGTCTGCTGCCAGAAAATAACGCGAATTTTGGAGGTGTCTACCTATTGGCTAAACGCTACCTAGAAACGTGCTGTATGAGTTGTCGATCAATGGCATAAGTGGAACTAGCATACAGTATGTTGGAGTCAAGCCTGCAGCGAAAAAATAACCCCAATTTTGCAGGTCTGTACTCATTAGAGGCACGGAAATTTCGCGTAGTCATGTGGCAACAAACTAGACTCCAGAGTCCCTTGTATACTCGAGCCTTAGCTAGTTGTTCATTGGTAGTGATAGGAAAATTTCGCGAGTTCAATTACCTGTAGGCTACACTCCTCAGTCCTCTGTATACAGGAGCCTCAGCTGTGTGTTAATTGGCTGTTGAACCACACCTGGCAGTTATGGGATTTGCAAGGTTTTTCCTTGCGAGACTGCTATTGGCTCAGAGTCGTGCAAGGCGGGTCTAATAAACTGTGATTCAATTACTAAGTCAACTTCAGTGTGCATGAGTCTGACGTCTACCTTGTCCTGAAATGATCTCGCCAAATGTTCCTCTCCCTATATATGTCTGCATATAAGAGGTTAGACTTGAAAACAACATGGCTGCCGGAGAGGGCGCGAGAGTGAGCAGCTATTGAACAACGAAGTTCATTCTCCCTCTCGCTCACTCCACCGAGTTGGGACAGCAGAGAAGACTTTCTGTGACGTAGAGAGTGTGCGGGAGTGTACTCTCTCGGCGAACTGGGACACAGCTTCAGATTCTTCAAAGCCTTCTTTTCCAGACAAATTCGACGTACTTATCAACATAGGTACTGGTGCACTGGCAGGTATTTCTGCATAATTATAATAAATGCATCAGCTGTTTGTGGTTATCAGTGTATGTACATATCATTAAAACGTTGGAGTTTTGCTTCAGGGAAGATTAATTTGCAACTGCATGTGCATTTACAGGATACGCGTTTTTTTCCGGAGGTTGGTTGGCTAGAATGTTAATATTGGATTCACGTCCGCCATCCTCACATTCCGTAGCATTTTTACGTCCCTCTATTTTCCTTCCTTCACCTTCTCTACTAACTTCGCTAAAAGAAATAATAACGGACACATCAACTACGCATACAATAACATAACGGGGTAAATAAACACTGGACCCACAGAGCAACAGCTGCTTTGGCTGCACAATGGCTTCAGGACCTATGACAAGAGTCTTACAAAATACGCGTATTTATTTGGTAACATGCTAGACTTCACTTTCCTGTCACTACTTGAGGGCAATTCGTGATCTCATTGGTTGCTGGCGATCATACGTCATTTACCTCTCTGACCGCTTTGTTGGAGCCTCCCGCCAAGGCAATCCGGGTTCAATCCCCGGTCGGGCCACTCCGGATTTTCGCAAGTGGGAATCGTGCAGGACATTGCCGCTGGTTGGTGAATTTTCTCGGGGATCTCCAGTTTCCCCCACTCCTTCATTCCAGTGCTGCTCCATACTCACCTTACCCACGTCGGCTCTCAACACATCAATGTTAAGAGCCACCCAAATATCTTCATTCTCTCATGATTTGCTGGAGATTGGTTGCTCAACCTTTGAGCCTTTACTATTGGCTCAAAGTGTCCTTTGGACAAGCCACACAAGTTGTCTACCAATGGCATCACTCAATATAACATACATCATCTTGGAGTATAGTCTGCTGCCAAATAATAACGCGAATTTTGCAGTTCCGTAACCATGGCGTGGCATATAGATCGTAATATACGGTCGAATACTTAGCGCAGGTATATCGCACACTCTGCCGACATGCATAGAACCTACAAGAGCAGTGTATGCGCATAGAGTCTTTAGTTCGCTAGAGACCTTGGCACGTAGATCCTAACTATGGTCATAACTTTAACTTTGATGAAATAGCACATAGGTCCTAATTTGCTTGAAGTTTTCTATTAGTCTCTATAAACTACACCGTGCCCATTTGAATAACAGTTACCTGCCTACATGGCCAAGAAGTTTCGGATAAAAATCGCCGATTAAAATTTTTAGTGTGCCTGTGTGTGTCAATTTTATATGTAATTCTATGTTAATTAATTAACCCATCCCTAGGGGTAGGAACATCTCGCGAGATCATTTCAGGAAAAGATATACGTCAACCATGCGCACACTGGAGCTAATTTTGCAAATGGTTCGCAGTTTATTAGATACGGCCTGGTCGACTTTGGACCAATAGCACATTTGCAAGGAAACACGTGGTGAATACCATACTGCCTGGCGTGACGTATCACTGGCTGTTCACTGTGAAAGTAACCACTAAACAAACAACAGAGGCTCGAGTGTACACAAGTCTAAAGGGTATAGTCTGCATGTCATTGAACTCGCGAAATTTTCCTACCCTGCCCATCCCCCTTTGGTAGAGCTAGTGACTCTTCGCGAAGAACTACGAGTACACGATAGGTTTCAATACTATTAGCACCGAACAGAAGTTTGTCTATTGATATCGGTTTCTGTGTGCTTGAGAAGGGATTGTCATATTTGACCGGGCCACTCAGAATTCGGCAACATCGGATCAGCTCCTACGTAATTCGTGTGGAGACTGTTAACACGTGTAAAAAAGTAATTCAGCCAATCAAGATAAGTAGACGACCCTACAGTGTTTTAAAATATAACTTGTCTTGAAATCTTTTCGCGAGATTTCACTACCCCTACCTGTTTACAAACGAAAAAAAACTATATGTGGTGGTAATCGTGATATGTGACTTGTGCAATTTTTGCTCTTAGGGACGTGTTAGCAGCTTCTTTGCCATGACAGAGCAGTAGTGTCACAAGATGGCGCGAATAGATGATGATCACGACTGCTTGTCCTAAAAAATTTTTGTCTTCCAGGCCGGCTTATTTACGGGAGATACAGTTTTGTTTACGGAAATGTACGCTAGAAGTGTAATATACACCTTTTAACGGTTCAGTGACGGCGAACGGGATAGATTCGGCGGTTATTGTCGGGTTTTGTTTAGGGCACGTCGAGCCGAAACTCGATGTCAATAAACATGCTGCAATAACGATCTCCGCCAACCACGTTTCTCGCTCATGTACGAGCACGTGATTATTCTACCATCATGTACAATGTACACAGATGACAGACGTTTCTTTCAAAGCCAACAGATGAGAGAAGGGAGTGCGTGCTAGACGGCAAGTTATGTTTTAACTGCCTGCGAGCAGGTCATGCAGCGGTAAATTGGTATTCAAAGTTTCGCTGTCAGCAGTGCCAACGAACACATCACACCTTGATTCACTTGTCACGAGATACAAGTTCTGATGATACAGACCAAGATAATACATACCCTGCTGGTCAAGAGGAAGGCGATAGTAGCACTGTCGCAATGTGTTCATCGTGTCTTTCAGAAGAGGATGGTCCTCCGACTACTGTTTTGCTTAAGACTGCTCGTATCAATGTTAAAGACAGTAGTGGCCAATACCAGGTTGTGCATTCATTGTTAGATAGTGCATCCTCATAATCATTTATAACAGAAGGGTGTGTGAAACGCTTGGGACTTAAACGACATCAGGCAGGGGTGAACATTTCTGGCCTGGGTCATACTAGGACAGACTCGAAAGGGGTTGTAGTATGTGAGATTACCTCGCTCCACATGCCAAAGTTGCATATTACTACTCGAGCATTGATTCTCAATAATATTACTGGTACTTGACTTCAGCGGAACTTGTTACAAAATTTTCAACATCAGAGTCATATTCCCTTAGTCGATCACTAATACGCCTCACCTGGATGCATTGTCATATTGCTGTCAGCAGATGTAGTAGCTGATGTGATGACTGGCCTCAAGATCGAATGAAAACCACATGCATTTCATACAGTATTTGGTTGGGTAGTTGCTGTAATGCTCTATGTGCATGTAAAGGTGAGTCAGTTTCCTTATTTGTGCTACTGGATGTATCTCTTGATGTGGCCCTTTAGAAGTTTTGGGAGGTAGAAGAGATTCCATCAGTGAAATTTCTGTCAAGCGAAGCTCAACAGTGTGAGAATCCCTTCATAAGTACCCACAAACATGGTGAAGATGGTAGATTTGTCCTGAGACTCCCATTCAGATCATCTGCGTGTAATTTGGGTAACTCATCTTCAACAGCAGTGCATAGACTTGGTGGACTAGAACGTCGACCTGCAAAGATGCCAGAGCTGAAGCAGCACTACCAAGACTTCATGGAGGAGTATGAAAGCTTTGGTCACATGGCACGTATTGGACAGTTAACACACACACGTGATGGCTATCAAGTATCCCTTACTAAACGTGAGTTTGCTCAGTCAGCATACTTTATATTCCTCACCAAGCAGTAGTCAAGGAGGAAAGTGTTTCCACAAACGTTAGGGTGGTTTTCGATGCATTCCGCAAGACCACAAATGGATAATCACTGAATGATTTTCTACTTTCTGGGCCGAAATTACAGAATGAAATTTTTGATATAGTTTTGAACTTCCGAACATTGACAGTTGCTGTGACTGTGGATATATACAAGATGTTCAGACAAATAGTTGTTTATCCCATTGATAGGAAGTACCAGTGTATCCTTTGGAGGAATTCAGTGGATGACCCAGTTAACGTGTACGAGTTGAATACAGTCATGTATGGGCTAGCTTCTTCGCCTTTTCAAGCCCTCCGCACCCTGCAGCAACTTGCGACAGATGAGGGTAGCAAGTTTCCACTAGCTGCTCATGCTATACTCAATGATGTCTTTGTTCACAATATAGTTACAGAATCTGCAACTGCTGCCGATGCTCAGCTGCTAAAGTCTCAGCTCATCGGACTCTTGGCATTAGGAGGGTTCAAATTGCTCAAGTTGTGCTCCAGACATGAGGAGCTCTTGGATGACAATCGACATGAATCTGAGAAATCATCTCGTATGTTTGGTTGTCCTGATTCAGTGAAAGTGATAGACCTATGACAGGACCCAGTACAAGACCACTTTTTGTACAAAGTGAGTGTCCCTGACCTACCAGTGACAAAGCGTGGTATACTCTCAGCTGTTTCTCGTCTTTATGACCCATGTGGATGGGTAGTACCAGTGGTCACATCCAGTAATATGTTGTTACAGACCTTGTGGACTCATGGCCTAGGTTGGGATGAGCCAGTTGGAGAAGAGATATCGAGAGTGTGGGCACGTTTTAAGGACTCTTTGCCATACTTGTCTGAAATTAATGTGAACAGATTCGTTCCAGTCAAAGAACATAATATGCAGTTTCATGGTTTTTGCGATGCCAGCGAGAAGGCATATGCTGCAGTCATTTATGCTCGTTGTGTTACAGCTGGTGGTGCAACTGAAGTGCAGCTGCTTGTCACTAAGTCCAAGGTGGTGACACTGAAAACTCTGTCAGTTCCAAGGTTAGAGCTGTGTGGAGCAGTTTTTGTTATGTAAACTTTGGCAATGTTTTGTAAGACTCTATGATCAAAAAGTTGTTAACCTGACATTGCATGCCTGCACAGACTCCCCAGGAGTCCTAGCCTGGTTGCGATTTTCACCACAATGTTTAAAAACCTTTGTCGCCAACCGAGTTGGAGAAATCCAGTCCATTGTACCACCTAGTTCCTGGAGTCATGTTCCATTGGAACATAACCCTGCCGATGTTTTTTTTTTCACGTGGCTGTCTTCCAGATCACTTGGTGAATACAATAAGGTTTTCAGGACCATGTTGGCTGTTGCAACCTCATGAGAGCTGGCCTGTGCAGTATTCTTGCGTGAGAGTATCTCTTCCCTAAGTTATACCAGTGATGTCCTGTGTCTTGGTGGCGAACTCAAATTAGATGCAGAACTCCGATGACCCTTTCGGCGTGTTGCAGAAATCATCTACTTTTTCTATACTTCAGAGAGTCATGGCATGGATCTTATGAGCAAGAGCAATTTTCCAAAAACTGCCTCATTCCACTGGCATGTTGCAGACAACTGAGGAGTTGTGCACTGCCTGTAATTACTGTATCAAGATTGTGCAGGCAAATTACTTTGGGAAGAGATCAAAGCCATGGAGAAGGGAGAACCATGTTCTAGACCAATTAAAAGCCTCATGCCATTCTCGGACTCGAAGTTTGTTGTTAGGGTTGGTGACAGACTGCATAATGCACCTTTGAGTGAAGAAAGGAAGCATCCCATCATACTTCCAAAGCAATGCTGACTGTCCGAATTGATTATAATGTATTGTCATGTGACCAACCTGCACACGGGTCCATCAACCACACTGTTCCTGACACATCGAGAATACTGGATCATTTCTGCTCGCACTTTGATTCGTAATATCCTTCACAACTGTGTCGCATGTTTTAAAGAGAGTGCAGCTTCATCAGCCCCACTGATGAGCATGCTATTTGCCTCGAGATTCACCCAGGGTAGAGCATTTTGCAATGTTGGAATTGACTTGGGGGCCCATTCCTTGCTACCCCAGCTAAAGTGAAAAGGAAGACCACCCAGAAGGTTTATATGTTCTTGTTTATCTGCATGGTGACTCAGGCTGTGCACCTGGAGCTCGTGACCACCCTCTGTGCAGTAGCATTCCTTGCTTCACTGAAGTGCTTTGTATCCATTCGAGGGCTTCCATCAGAGATATCCTCAGACAATGGAGCCAATCTGGTGGGTGCCAGAAACTACCTGAAATAAGTGTACAAAAGCCTCTTCTGTGGAGAAAGCCTGCAACAAATTGTCAGTGAGGCCAGTCACAGAGGGATAAAGTGGCGGTTCAGTCCCCCTGCCAGTCCCCACTTTGGTGGCCTCTGGGAGACGGAAATTAAAAGTGTAAAACGACCCCTGAAACGTCTGGTGGGAATACATTTGCTTACCTATGGAGAGTTGGGAACTCTGTTTGCACAGATATCTGCAGTGCTGAACTCACGACCGCTATGTGCTTTGTCGGAGGATCCTCGAGAGTATGATGTTCTCACCCCAGGGCATTTCCTAGTGGGTGATGCTTTGGTAGCTATGCCAGATCTAGACTTGTCAGATCTTCCTCAGAACCATCTTGACTGGTGGGAGCTAATCACTCAGTTCCAGCAGAGGGCGTGGAAGTGGTGGAGTAACGAGTATCTACACACACACCAGCAGAGAAACAAGTGGACGTCACAGCAGCCCAACATTCAAGTGAACCAACTGGTGCTGCTGAAAGAGCCAAACTTGCCTCCACTGAAGTGGAAGACAGCACGTGTGACTAATGTTCACCCTGGGCAGGATGGTATAATGCCTGTCGTGTCATTAAGAACACCTCAAGGCAACTTCACCAGACCAATCACAGAAATCTGCACTTTTCTTGAAGAATAATTGTATATCGTGTGAGATTTCGGATTCATACTTTTGTTTGGTGTTTCTTTTGTAGTTATATTAAATGTTGTACATTAGGGCAATTGGAAAAAAATGTTTATTTTTGGTGGGCGGAATGTTTCCAAACAAAAATAGCTTCTGATGTGGTGGTATTCATAATAGGTGACTTGTGCGGTTTTTGCACTCAAGAATGTGTTAGCAGTTTATTTGCCATGAGAGGGCTGTAGTGTCGCAAGATAGCGCGAATGGAAGATGAGCACAACTGCTTGTTCTAAACACTACCCATTGACCTCTTTGCTCTAAATCTGGATCAATGATTTTATTGAGGCGAATTATTTCACTGAACATTCAGTTACAGTTAATCAGCTGTTATCTACCAGCGAATCAGAGAACTGCACTGAGGTTTTGCTGAGAGGCCAGTGCAATTCAGTAATATGCGAATCAGTGGAAATCAGGGTTCAATCAGAGAATCCCAGTATATAAATTGATCAGTAGAATTCTACTGATTCAATTGCAGCAGTTTCCAACAGATCTGCAGTCGAATTCGCTGTTTTGGAACAGCTTTAACAGTTATAATTTTTTAGAGTGTTGGAAATGAGTAAGGACCTGCCAAATTCACGCTATTTTTCCGTCGCAGGCTTAACTCCAACATATTGCATGCTAGTTCGACTTTTGCTATTGGTCGACAACTCGTATTGAATGTTTCAAGGTCGCATTCAGCCAATAGTAAAGCATCGACGGCCGAGCAACCATTAATCTGCAGTGAAGCTATCACACAGGTAAGTATAGTGCAGTGAATCCTTGCATGTCACTTAACACTTTGTAGACTATGTTCGAGTGTAGCTCGGTCAAAGCTATTTTGAAATATCTCTGTTGTTCAAAACAAAACTTGCATGTATATGCAATGTTTGTTCGGTTAGGGTTTAACATGACCTCACAAGTACACCACATCACAGTATCAATGTTATTGCTAACAGTAAAATTACTTTTTTTATAGCCATTCAAATGGACATGATTGACTGTAAATCTTTCTAAGTATAAAGGACATTTCGTTGGTTCATTATCAATTCGGCTCTCCATTGGTTGATGACAGGCCAACGTTGAATGCTGTAAAGCGTCCGACCTGGTATGGATCAATGGAACGATGGTGAGTTCTAGCACAGATACCAACGGAACCGGTGTTCTTTCAGTAGTGGATATAAGTGACTCACTTGTTATTTTTCTTAAGTGTCATTAAATGTGCGCAGACCTAAATGTGTTAATAATAACTCGAATTTTACATGTCTCTAGAAATAAGAAGTTGTACAGTCACTCTCTGTATCACACGCCGAGATTTATTTCGCGTGTTATCGAAATGACCGATACCCAGGGGTAGATGAAGAGCGAAAGAAAAGGGAGTGGGCGTCATGTAATACGAGCAACGTGAGGATTTCTGATCTCATGAGAGGTCCCGTTGATGGATTTGTCCCGGGAGGATTGGGAAAATGGCAAGGGATCGCGAGCTTAGCCAATGTATCACGACCCGTCGGCTGGCATCCGAGCAAGAAAGAAAAAAACCCCCGCTGGTGAAATTGGCCGAGGAGGGAGGAAATGCAGGGGTTGAGTTATTAGTAAAGTGTTGACGAGGTGCAGCCGTCCACTGGACTAAAGTTTCTTTCGAGCCAAGCACCACTTTTTTTTTCCCCCCGCCATGACAAATGTTTCACCTCGCGGAAACGTCCAGAGGAAGGAAAAGAAATCTGTCATCGGCAGAACCTCGCACCCTTCACTTCATTCGTTTTGCAGTGGCGGCCAGATATCCCCTAGGAATCCAGCAGGAAAAACCCACTCATCGCTACATCCACCACCCTAGACCCCGACTCAACCACCATACCAAACGTTATGATTATTTAGAGATCATGTAACGCAACTGTCAAAAAAATTAACTTCGTCATTTAAGCACTCTAAGTTCTAATCAGTGGAAAATAACTGATTAGCAGTGAAAATGGCTCCAGTTAGAATCAGTGGGAAAAAAAAACACTGACAGTTTCAGTGGAAAAATTACGCTAATTGAATTAGTGATGTGAAAAATTTCACTGATTCTAAGTGGAGCCATTTTTACTGCGAATCAGTGGTTTTCCACTAATTCGAATTAGTGTAAGTATAGACTACTAGATAATGAAAAAAAAAAATTCTGTGTATTTCGCTCACTCCAAACTTCCTTTTTTCTTTCCCCGCCGGTTTTAAAATTTACACCGAAGTCACTGATACTGATTACAAATATACAAGATATTAAAATTTACCTCTTTGTTGAAACCACTTACTTGCGCAGTTGTTAAAATATATGTTTTACTAGCCTGTATGCTTATCTCGACCAACCATGTCATTATTTTATGTTTCTTTTCAATACAACAAACCGAGGATATTTACTTTGTAATATTAAGTGCCGAATGTAAGTTACATTTTAACTTTTTAAAATCATTATTTGACTAAAATAAATCAAACACTTTGTAAATTCTCTTTTTCCTGTTCAGCATTAGTCGCCCACCATATTTGCTTAAACAGACGTGTCGGGAATGAAAGTATGATAAACCGCCGTCACAGTTTCTATTTCCCGTAATTTTTATTTAATCCGATATAATTTTTGTATTAGTCTTTTGTCATGTGGCAAGGCTAGTTGGCTTCAGAAAATACGAATAACCACTGTACCTATTAAATATTGCGCAAGTATTAAACAATAATTTGGAAAGTATTGTTACAGGCTATTCACGTTTAACAGAGTGCATTTGAGAGTGTTGCTTAGGATCTACTTTTCTTCTCCGATTTGTATCATTCCGCCATACATAAAGTTAACAATACAATGAGCCTGAACACTTTGTTTATGCGCAATCCAGGAGGAACCGTGTAATTTTTTCAGGTAGTAAATATATTTATAAGTAACAAATACGTACTTTAAAGGTAAGTTTCTCCCACCATTTTGGATTCTTGGTTTTTTTTTGCTTATTTGTATTTTTTAACATTAAAATGTGTAAAAGCACTTATATAGCGCACTAGCTATCGACCTTGCCATGCAGTAAAGCCATAACAACCGAAATACGAACTCATAACTACTTCACGATATCAATTCTGCTAAATTTTGGTAGAATCGATATTGTGACATTTTTATGGACTCGTAGTTTAGTTTTTATGTCTCTACTGCAGCGTAAAGTGAACATATGGTTCGCTATAGACTTAATTTTGAAATGTTTATAAATAAAAATTTAAGTAAGCAAGAAATGTAGAGAATCCATAATGTCAGGTAAAGCTTAACCGCGAGTTTAATGACCTGTAGGCTAGGCTTCAAAGGCATTTGTATACTCGAGCCTCAGATGTTTGTTCATTGGCTGCTGCCCCAGAGAGCAGCCAGTGTTACGTCACACCTGGCAGTATGGCACTCGCTACTTTTATCGTTGCAAGTCTGCTATTGGCTCAGAGTCGACCAGGGCGTGTCTAATAAAATGCGATACAATTGCAAAGTCAACTCCAGTGTGCACGTGTTTGATGTCTATCTTGTCCTGAAATGAACTCGCGAAATGTTCCTATCCCTGAGGCGTTTAGAAGTGCAGGCGCATGCAGTGTTTCCCGCCACTGACAGAATCAAAGGTTTCACTCAAATATGATAATACTAAACAATCCTGTGTTTAGCTTTGGTTAAGACTCGTCATCACACAGATAAGAGTATAATGTTGTTGCAACATAATTAACCCTTTGAGGACGCACATATTTACTAGCACTGAGGACAAGTTTGACGTTAGCTTCCTATGTTCTACACTACAGCAATATAATTTTGGTTGGCCTCTGTATTTCCACTACCATTGTATTATTTCCCTGGCTACACCGGACACGCCTACTGTACTCTGCAACGTTTATTATTGGTTAGTCGTCGACCAATAAAGTCGCGCGTTGTCTGTGTGCTAATTAATGTAGCGCGATATAAGTAACAAGTTATTAGAAACTAATTATTAGAAAGAACAGTTTTATTATTGCAAACTGAAATGTTGACTAGTTGTCAGTTTTTATTTCGATTTCGATAAAGCCTAGCGAAATAATTCACTTATACAAGGGAGTGTGTTGTCTTGGAGAGTAGATAAATTTCCATGTAAACGTATAAACGTAGCTCCCAGTATATTCGTGCATACTCCTCAAAGGAATAATGTTACTATTACAAAGTTTTTGTTATATGTGAGCTAAGGTTTCAGTGTACATATTTCATTAAGTACTTCTGTAACAATGTTACCACCTTACATAAATGTGGTTTTAATGTTGCTGAAACACGAATTTTGTGTTGAACTGGTGTTAACATTTACGAAAAAAATTTTCTAGTATTTTTTTTTTTTTTTTTTTTTTTTTTTTTAACATTACGATATAAAATTAATTAAGTAAAATAATTTTTCGCCACGTGAATATCACCAACGAATAAAAATAAACGACGGCTGGGTATAAATTTAACCCACTTAAAGTTTTCCTCTTTACAAAATCTACCGTCCTACGAACCTGTTCTTTTTTTCCATGTCTGAATGTACTTCATATCGTGAGTATTCAAACAATATAATGACAAACTGCAGTTGACTTTCATTACGTGGAAATACTTTATATTCTAGAAATATCTGCATAACTGGCATAAGTTAACTGCTTTGCGCTGCCTGAGAGCTGGTCTAAGCTACAATTAGGTATCGTACTATGCTTTTCAATTTAAATATAATGGTTACATATTATGAGATTATCGCTTTTCCCTAGTATCCGCCATTTTACAAAGTCAAGTCAGTGTGAACTTGTGTTGGCTGGACATTAATGTCGCAGTAGCACAAATATTTTGTTCTTCCTGTTATTTATAGCGTAATGTATTTGGTTGCGGCAGCATTAATTAGATGATTTATTAACATTAACACTTCATCAGTATATTTGCATTATAGTAATACTAGCGACCAGCCCCGGCCTTGCTCGTTTGCGATTTACAAATATGGCGCTGTTTAGGTATATATGTACACTAAGTGCTTAAGGTAACTAATATGGCATTAATACTGTGTTGTAGAAAACGGCTTCTTAAGTAAACTTTAAAAGACAAAAATGGTTACTGTAGGTTGTCCTTAGAAGATAAACATATGCTGTCGCGAACAATTCTGTAGACTTTTTTGAGATCTACAATTCTGTAGCACATTAATGTGTTGTATCTCTTATGGCTTAGTCAGCGTAAGCCATGTACGCGCTCGAAAAGAGGCTTTTTCCGACTTGATTAGAAAATGTCGACATTTCTCTAATGTCCTTACATTAAATATTAATGTTTTACATACTTAAACCTTTCTCAATAAATTCTCCAAATGATGGTGAATACCGCATCAAAATCCATCAGGTAGTTTAGAAGCCTTGGCCGAATACACAGACACATGTGGCAGTGCGATTTTGTTTTCTACTATGTATAGATTAAATTTTGTAAATGGTAAACGTCAAAAACTTTGTGGCAACATAATTTATTTTACTACAGCATAAACGTTTAAAGAAATGCCTCAATAGTAATTTTCTGTTGCAACAACATTTCACTCTTTTTCCGAGCACGAATTAATGTTAAAATGTCAGTAGAGTAATTCAAACATCCTCCGGTTCGGCGACAAAAGAGTGTAAATTCGGTAGTAATTAGTCGGCCAAATAATATCCGGGGCCAAAGAGGCGCGGCAGAAGTGGAAATGCTGGAATCCCCCAGAGCGCGGCGGAACTGCCTGCAAAAACTGTCTGGCGGGCGAACTCTCTGCTGGTCTTTGAACAGGTGAACTGTCGCTAATCGCGTTCCAAGGCTGGCTGGTCCTGTTGTGTTGTTCCCGACAGCTGCTGCCAGCACATAGGCCGAGTGTTGGGGTGGGGGGGGATCAGAATTACCGGCGATGAGGAGGTTAACAGCGAGCGGCGGGAAATAAAGCAATATCTGAGAGATTAAAGTGGGAATTAATAACGTCTATTCCAACCGGCGAATTTCATCCACAGCCAGAGATTCGAAATGCGAATTCCATTGTCAAAGGTGTAGAGGAATTTATTTAAAACGACTATTCGTGACCATAAAGAGAATGCCTCGCAACTCCATAAACCGGTATTTTACAAGTGCATGATTTCTTTGATTTCGAAAATTAATTTTTGCTCTTTGAAACAAAATTGTTATTAATTGCTTAGGTACGTATGCTCTTTAACCCCATTTTAAGATACAATTTAATAAAAAATAAAAATTGGATGAATCGCTGTTTGAAACCTTGTACTGGAGTTAAAAGGCATCAGTTTTTTATTTGTGCATTGTGTTCGTGTATTCTTGTAGATACGCACTTTTCGTTTTCACTCAGTTATTTTGCAATGGCATGAAAACTTATGAACAACTAAAAGTGCTTACGAAGATTGCTTAGAAGTTAACTCCCTGGTCGTACATAATGCGAGAGTTGGCAAGAATGTGGTAATATTATGCTCATGTCATATAAAAGTCATATAAAAAAAGTCATATAAAAAGTTTTTCGTTTAAATATTTTTGTGGCTGAAATAATTGCACTTAATTTTTTATGCAAATAAGAATAAAATTTAACATGTAAGTTATATTATTTATGTTCCTAAGATGTGTGCTATTAATAGAGACCTGAAAAATTCGTGGTTTCATTTCGGGGCAAGCTAGAATTCAAAACCTCGTACGTGTGTATTGCTTATGCTACTGGCCCACCCGTTAGTTTACACCACTTGGACAACCCTGAGCCAATAATGAACACAGGACAAAATGCTGACCCAAACAACGTCTTCTTGCTAATACAATAAGCAACCAATGAACAGTGATATTTACATGATTTTGCATACGACTATGGAGTACAGCTTAGCAGTCATTGAACTCGCGAATTTTTCAGGTATCTAGCTATTAAACATGAGCGACGCATTAATATTGCAATCGAGTCTGATGTAAATGTTTCATATAGTGGAAGGAAACGAAACTGACAGAAAAATATATCCTGTTTAGGACTTTCTAAAGTTCTCGATTGACCCCAAAAGAAACGATAACTCCAGGGAAATGTTAGTTCTTACATGTAGCGCCTGGTTAGGTGCTGTCATGTGTAGCGACCCGAGAATTTCGTGACTACATCTGGCAACAAGCCAGACTCCACAATCCTTTGTAGACCTGAGCCTCAGTTAGTTGTTCATTGGCTGTTTCTGCATTCCAATGACTGACCAGGTAGCACGGGATTCGGTCCTTGTTTTCCCTACAGGTTAATTATTGGTCGAATGTCGTCCGGGGCGTGTCAAACAAACTGTGATCCAATGGAAGCGAAACTTCGTGGTATATGCGGATACGGTTTAACGCGTCCTTAAATTAAATCGCGAAATTCTCGGGTCTCTAGGAATTTTACATGACCCGTTCGGCCACGTATTGCTTTGTAAGCCGAAGTTGCGCAATAGAGTAATATTTTTGTGTGTGCTGTACTTTTGCAATTATTTAACGACGTGTTACACGCTCAGAGGTGTTACCAACAGCCATTCAAAAAACATGTGTGGTAACTTTCACAAATCAGATTGCCCGATGGTAACTTACGTCAAGGCATTATTAGAGACATGCTAATTTCGCGTTATTATTTGGAGACACTTTAAACTTGAAAAAAAAATTCCTGTGCAATACGTTTTTCATTGGGCCATAGTTTATTAGACACGCCCTGGGTAACTCTGCGCCAATACGTTAACACTTCACAATTGTCTGCCTCAATCACGTGCCGTTCAGTCAGAAAGGGAGAGTCTTCACAAGTATGCAACAGCCAATGGAGAAACGACGTCGGCTCCAGTATATACAGTACTGTGAAGTTTAGCCTGATGCCAACTGATAACGTGAATTTTTGCAGGTCCCTGGGCATTAGGTACCAATGCCTTGATGTGCACAGTACCCACCATAAATATCCTTCTTGTGCAACATTTCCACGATTGTGAACACGGTGACGGAAGGGGTGAAGGTGAAGATGAGCTCAAGTGCAGAACTGTACATAGACGGCAACTCACATCACATCTGACACCGAGTCGAGTTCATCGCTGTATTAATAGGTGGGCGCCTCCCAAATTGTTCTTAAAGCCTCAGAAATCTTAGAGCCACCAATGCAAAGGTCACGTGATGGAAGGAGAGAAAAACTAAGTACAATTCCTGTTTACATACAAATCGTCAATGGTGTAGTTGTAGACTACTCCCGCCTATCACTAAGGCAAACCGAGTATGTTTCTCGACGGGGTCACTCCCACATTTTCGCTCGTGGGAATCGCGTCGTGCGATGTTGCTGGTCGGTGGATTTTCTCGAGGATCTCCGGTTTCCCCCTACCCTTTCATTTCGGTGCTGCTTCGTACTCACCTCACTCCCCCCCCCCCCCTTTTTTTCGGCTCTCCAAAACGTGGTGTAAAGCTCCCATATCTCTCCACGCCACTTAGAACATAGTATACTGTTAAAAAAGTTTCCTTCAATTTACGGAAAAGTTCTGGTAAAAATTCATCCAGAGGAGTCCGTAAACTCTCCATAAAATTACGGACACATTGATTTAAAAAACGGACTTTCCGTAAATTTGACGGAATATCTCCGTTAGTTTTCTGTACTTACAATTTAAAATAAAAAGAGATACTGAAAAAGGCTTTAATAATAGTTATGTGGTTCTTTTACTGTGTATAAAGAAGATATTTGTAAAAAGTCAAAATATTTTACACTTGAGCATTATTTGAACCTGAGTCTGAAAGTTATAGCTCGGCGATCCTAACCACTCACCTATAAACCCCCACAGAACATCTGTGGTATAACTTTTGTATATCACGTGGTCAGTTTCAGTTTATATTGAAGTTATTGTATTTTAAGTGTTACTAAATGTCACAGACGCCTGACGCATATTTTAATATTTGAAAAATAGGTCTTAGTGGCGTGGGTAACCTTAACTGCCGCAGAAACAATAATTTATTGGTTACAGTGGCGAAGAAAGCTTCGTGTAGGCTCGGCATTGTTCGTCCCCGTAACCCGAAGCTATAACAAATACGAAGACTTTCAGTGTTTGGTATTCACGGACTCAACTCCGTTTTTCATGATTACGGATCGCGTTTCCGAATATTAACTGTATACATTTCCGTAAAAATTTCGGTAAATGCACGGAAAAATTTTAACGGTGTAGAAAAGTAAGTATACATAGACGAAATGGCAAGGCGGTACATTTTATGTGAGCGTACTCACTCTCTGATTGGTTGCGGTAGGCACTGGGAATTGGCCTTGTGTCTGATTGGCTACTGCGTGCTGTGTAAGGTTTCCTATAAACTGGGCTGTTCCCTGGCGAGGTTGCCAGGCCGCTCCAACAATTTGTTGTCCAGTGACGCCAAGTTGGTGGCGTGTGCGTAATATTTCGCGGTATAAGCGATTATTCCTCATTTACATTCTTAAGGCCACGATCCTTCATTTCTACAGTTTTTGCGAGAATTAATTTTTTGTACTCAAATGGGAGCCGATATTGTACAATCCTCTTACAATTTTGCTATAAATGTTTTTATCATGTAGTCTAATTTTTTTCAACACAAATACCTGTATAATTTGAACTAATTATTACATCAAAAAAATTCCGTTAATTAATTAATTGGATACAAGTATACACTTATTTGTGTTGGATGAATCAGACTACGTAATAAAAACAATTTGTAACAAAATTGTAAGAGAATTTTACAATATCGGCTACCGTTTGGGTACAAATATTAATTCTCGCAAAAGCTGTATAAATAAAGGATCGTGGCCTAAGTGCTCTAGTTACTTCACGTTATGTGCAAACATAGCGGGAAACAACAAACTATCTTTGGTGTCAGGGTTTATTTGAAGACATTGTTAATATATTGTTGCCGTCTTGCTCGTTTTATGATTGTATGTTGGACTGCTTCTCTGTTCGCAGGTCAATGATAGATTTTCAGTGTTAACGGTGTTGCACATCAAATAATAATAATAAAAATATTTTTGTATCAAGCATTGTGCAACTTGTACACATTATACGTGATGACATTTCCCTGAATAACAAAATTTACACTTTGTATGTTTTGAATAATTTTATGTCAAATTTCAATTTTTTTCTCTTTTGCTACAGCCAAATTACAAATACAATTTTAAGTTGTGCAATTAAAAAAACACAGTAAACTAATACCATGGGCTACCATGTGACATATATGTAACCACCCAATAACAGTTCATAGATTAAAAAAATACACAGTAAACTAATACCATGGGCTACCATGTTGCATATATGTAACCACCCAATAACAGTTCAGAGACTTGAAGAAAAAAAACTTAAAAACATGCAAACATTTCTCTATATTTAAACAATTTTCCCATATTCAGGATGTATTTCAATTCGACCGACAAACTTCGGCTGTAAGTTAATCACGAAAAAATAAGTTGAAAACATATACACGCGATGCTTGGAAATTCCCCTAAGAAACGTCTAGGACTTGTAAAGGGGACTGAGTATGCGATCTTTTGGATAGGAGCCCATGTCCGGAAACGTATCGTCACCGTGCTACAACTATTTCAAACCAGGTGTTTCACTCGTCCACTTTCACTGAGGGAAAGAGCAATATCTCGGACTTCCCTGTGTTGGTTTGCAAATGGGTAGGCAGTACATTACGTCAGACGATAACCTGAAGGTACGTGACGTCTACCCTGCTGCAGTATCCTGCCTCGAGCCCCATTCGCTCTCCTTTGCGTTTCCGATTAGCATGGACGAGTACACGTTCGCGGAATACACAGGCATGATCCTTGTGTACGGCGCAGCTGAAGGTTATGGAAGAGGAGCTCGTCGGCTGTATCAAGAACGTTATCCACAACGTGCGACACCATCGCGTATCCTTTTTGCCACAGTTACGCAACGGCTCCGAGAACAAGGTACCTTCACTGCTGACAGGAACGACTGTGGTGCTCCAAAGAGACGCCGCACCCCCGAACTGGAAGAGGCTGCACTGCATCACGTTGAACAGAGCCCGTCTGCCAGTACGCGAACAATTGCGCGTGCAATGGGTGTTGCTCCCAGCATCGCCTGGGAGGTTCTACGGAGCCAATTTCGCATCACGTGTTAACTTCTGCACGTGGTTCCTGCGCCGCTGCACCGACGAGCCCCTTTGATTTGAAATGGCTGTAGCACGGAAACCGTACGTTTCCGGACATGGGTCCCTATTCAAAAGATCGTCTGCTCAGTCCCCTCTACAAGTCCTAGACGTCTGTGAGGGGAATTTCCGATCATCCTGTAGAACCTATGGTCTAAAGTGAATACTAAGGATGGTACATATCTTTGAAGTTGGGCCTGGAACACTTGTTTATTGCAAATATTGGAGATAATATTTAAGATGGAACACCGATTGTCGGAATAATGGTTAACTGGACAAAGATCCTCAAATACCACGACACTTGTCGCTGTTATCAAATTATTTCGTTTAAATAATCACTGTTGCTACCCCTATTTCTAACTAACATACATGTCGCCGTAGCAAATGTGGGATTTAAAGGAATGATTATTGATCCTCGTGTCAAAATTAACAACAATGCGTACCTTGTGTAAATACCCTAAACCTCACTGTTTTCGAGTAACTCGTGGTTTACTTTCAAAATAATATTTACCAACACCTGGCAGGTGGGGCATGCACAATATCCTATAACACACTTTTGCGGCTATTAAAGGGAGTGGAATATTCCAGAGAGACGAATATTACAGTGGTATTGTAATAAACTTTTTCTTCTACTACGACTCCAAAAATATGTACCTCTCTTACAAATGATTTTATGCCATAGATATGTAGTGCAATATGTTTTCAACTTATGTTTTCGTGATTAACCTGCACCCAAAGTTTGTCGATCTAATTTAGATACGTTCTGTATACGGCATATTATTTCCGTGGTGGCATATATGCCACACGGTAGCTCATGGCGTTAGTTTACTTTGTAAATTTTTTCACTTGTACAAATTAGTATTTGTTATTAGGTATAGCTGCAGCAAAACAGAAAAAATGTGAATCGGTTATCAAAATATTCAAAAAATATGAGGTGTAAACTTTTTTATTCGCGAAAATGTTTTCATGGTATAATGCATACTAGTTGAACAATGTTTGGTACAATAATAAAATGATTAATTTTTGGGGTTTTAACGCCTTTAAGGAATATCGAATTCTAGGAGACTCTGTGAGATGAGGAGTAATATAAGTCAACAAATGAAATAAACAGTAAGACATTTCCACCGTTCAATGAAAATTAGCAAAGTGTAAACTCTTTCCGTGTCAAATCTGTGGTCAACGCCTCCCTTTGCGTAGACAAGCCGGAAAAAGTCCAACATAACACCATAGTAATATATATTGGAAGCACTAACATAAGTAAATACTAACTAAAGGCTGTTCAAGAGAAAGTGAGCATTTTTAAAATGAACCTTAGAAATATGCCACTGCTCCTGCGTTGCATACATTTTTACGGGCGCACCGAGTAACATGCGCCCAGCAAAGTTGGTGACGCCGAATAGAAAGTGTTAAGAAACCATTTGTAAGAACTTAATTTTTTTTCTTTCTATTTATTTAATGCGCCAAAGTGTAAAAAGGAGCAGGTTTGCAAAATATTTACTTTTCTAATTGTTTCTCAGTTTCACTTGACCGACGTATGAATAAAGTTATGAGGCCCATGACAATGTTAATTTTACATAAGGCGGAAGAACACACAATGTGCATACAAGTAAATCCTAAGCAGGTCTTTCTAAAGTGCTCATTTTACCGTGAACAGCCTTTATAGGCCCATGTGTTCAAATGGCAACATCTTCCTTATCAGCAATTCCGAAAGAAATTGTAAGCCTCACTTGTAACAACTTGATGCTTTAGTGTTCCAATACATGGGGTGGGCTGACGATTTGGCCCCTCTCCGTATCTATTTCTCGTTTGGTATTCTACACTATTTTTTAACTATAACTCTATGAGGTAAGTTGCAACTTGCTATTACTTGTCGCTGTACTTAACTTTATAAGGTTTTAAAAATAATATCAGTTTAAATGTGATTTGAAGTGTAGATAAAAAGGGTATTAGCGTATATTAGACGTGGAATTATTTAAAAATCTGAGTTCTCCTCCCCCTTTTCTAAATAAAATACCAACCTTTTCCCCTCCCCGTCCCATCATCCTTTCTATATGAATGTCAAATTGTGCACTTGTCATTACTATACAAAAAAAACTAAATGCCGATCATTTAAATTATATAATCTCTCAGCATTCAAATAAACGATTTGTTGACAATTTATGGAGAAGAGCTAATTATATATACCTCCGCTTTTTATTTGGCCCTTGTTTATGTATCTCTCTCTCTCTCTCTCTCTCTCTCTCTCTCTCTCTCTCTCTCTCTCTCTCAGCACTCGTAACCTTTTCACTACTAGCTGAAGTTTCCAACTCTTTGCATTATTTATTATTTCCTCGTGTTTCCCGCTGCCTTCTCTTTTTCCCCCAGTCGTTTTTAACTTTGACAGTATTTGCCTTCCCTTTTCCAACTTTATTTTCACTGCCTATAAACTTCCCTTCGGACTTTCTGCAGAACGACAAGTGTCTCTTTCATGTCACCAGTTCCTCCAGTCCTTTATCTCCGAGTTTCGGCTTTGAGAATAACTTGTGCGTTGTGAAATTTCAGACGTTTAGTGTCGCTCGAGCATACAATTAAATATTTTTGTGCTTGTAGATTACAAACGTCTTGAGTTTTAAGTTGTTCCGAGTTCTCATTGTAATTTCTCATTTTCGTAGTTGCTGTACTGCCAATAAGAAACAAATCGAAGCACAGGATTGCGGATTAATAATGGTAATGGTTGTCACTCCTCTTGAAAGCTGTAAATAAATAGAACAAATAATGTTCCCTAAAGTCTGGGATCTAATTTGGCATAACATCTATGAATTAAATATCACAATGCGTGGTTTTAGGGGATTTGCTTGTATAGTTTAGTCGCGTTTGCTTCACATTTTTCGAATCACACTTGTGAAAAAACCTCCCCGCGTACGACATGCTTGGTTGTTTACCAAATATTTTATGTATCACAAGTTTTTTATACTTCGGTTGACATAAAAGTGCCTTAAGTTTTTATTATAATAAAATTTTACTTACACTTAATATATAAATAGAAATATGAAAAAATTCGCGAGTTAGATGACCTGTAGGCTATGCTTCACAGTCTTATATGCTCTCATACAGATATAAGCTGTTTATTGGTTGATTGTCGTGGTAGTAAAAGGCGGTGGTTGGGCGCACAATTTATTGCATGTTTGTTATTGGCTTATTTATCTCCAGGAGGTATCAAGCAACACATCGACGAGTTATAAACACAACATGAACGTGCATGTGTGTGAATTCTTACTGGTCTAGAAATGAACACGCGAAATTATCGGGTTTCTATCTATAAATTACAACACTTCATTTGTCACTAATATGTAGGAATAGGACAATTTCGCGAATTAATTTCAGGACAAGATATACGTCAAACATGTGAACACTGTATTTGACTTTCCAGTTGGTTCGCAGTTTATTAGACACGCCCTGGTCGACTATGAGCCAATAGCGCTCTTGCAAGGAAACACGTAGCGAATCCCATACTGCCAGGTGTGACGTAACACTGGTGACTCACCGTGGAAGTGACCAATGAACAAATTTCTGAGGCTGGAGTGTACACAGGACTGTGGAGTCTAGCCTACAGTTCATTGAACTCGGAGAGATTTTCCCATACCTACTAGTATGTATAAAGACAGAGAGACAATAGGTGTGTTCGTAATGCTTAGTAAGAAATAGTTCTTATGCGAAATATGATTATAGCTCATGCGCACGAATGTGGTGCGTTGGCCCTCCGCTGTAATTCTCTAAGTTTTATTTGCACGAGGCGGAGGAATATCCTGGAAGTATAACTTTAGCAGGACCTCAGAAAATTTTGAAGTAACTGTGGATGCAATATAAAAGGCAGATTGTTGAAAGCGTTAAGTTTTCTGTGGTCAAGCCGAGTTAATAATGTGTCATACTTAGAGACCTGCAAAATTCGCGTTAGTAGGCCTATTTGAGGACATTTTAAACTTAAAACACTTATCCTTTGCAATACGTTTGTCATTGGACCATTCTTTATTTGACACGCCCCGGGTAAATCTGCGCCAATATATGATCACTTCACAATCGTGTGCCCCAGTCACATGTAGTTCACTCAGACAGGGAGTGACCTAACATCTATGCAGCAGTCAATGTAGAAACGACGCCAGCTTGAGTATACACAGTACTATGAATTTTAGCTTCACGCGTAAAAATAACGCAAATTTTGCAGGCCCTTGGTCATAAGTACAGACCCGAAAATTTCGTGGATTCATTTAGCAACCAACTAGAATCCACAGTCCTTTGTGTACTCGAGTTTCAGTTAATTGTTCATTGGCTGATGCTTTAATTTTACCCCAGGCCAGGTAGCAGGGGATACGTTCCTATTTTACTTGCATGTTAGTTACTGGCTTAAATTCGTCCAGGGTGTGTCTTACAAAATGCGGTCCAATTGGAAAACTAAATGTGATTGAAATCTAGCTTGTCGTGAAATTAATGCGCGAAATTTCCAAGTCTCTAGATATAGGTAGAGACCTTAAAAATTCGCGGGTTCATTTTGGGACGAGCTATAACTTAAAACACGCGTGTTTAAATAATTTTAACTATTGGTCGAAGGTGTTTGATACTTCCTGGAGAACGCTGGCCCGATAGTTGCCTTCCACTGTGGCAGCAGACAACCAATGTGTAGGGGTAGTGGAATTCCGCGAAAAGATTTCAAGACAAGTTATACTTCAAAACACTGTAGGGTAGTTTACCTATCTTGACTGGCTGAATTACTTTCTGGCACATGTTAACTGTCTGCACACGAATCACGTAGGAGCCGTGTCGATGTTGCCGAAATCTGAGTGGCCCGGTCAAATATGAAAGCGCCTTCTCAAGCAGACTGCAACCAATGACAATAAACCAACTTATTGGGTGCTAATAGTGTTGAAGTCTACCGTGTGCTCATATTTTTTCACGAAAAATCACTATCTCCACCAATGTGCAGTTGATATCTACATATTTGTACATAAGACTGTAGAGTATAACCTGCCGGTTATAGTAAACGCGTATTTTTCAGGTCTCTAGTAATAAGCCTACGATCATACAAGGATAATGGCAGGCATTGTTTTTTTTTGTTGGTCCAGAGTGTGTGTACGCCTGTGCGTGTTGTTTGCAGGAGGACGCGGCTTGAAGCTGATGGAGGTTCGCATCCCGATGCACGCAGTGCGTGACCAGGACGCCGCCCTCGAGTGCCACTTCAACCTGGAGGGCGAGACGCTCTACTCCGTCAAGTGGTACAAGGACGGGAACGAGTTCTACCGCTACCTGCCGCAGGACAGTCCGCCAGCACAGCTATTCCCTCTACCCGGGGTCACTGTCGACGTAAGTACTCTGCCCTCGTCCAGTCCATCTGATTCATATACCTAGGGATAGGAACATTTCGCGACAAGATAGACGTACAACAAGTATACACTGAAGTTGACTTTGCAATCGGATCGCAGTTGAATGAAGAATCTGAGCCAATAGTAGACTTGCAAGGAAACAAGTCGCGAGTGCTATACTGCCAGGTGTGAAGTAACACTGGCTGCTCTATGGGGTAGCAGCCAATGAACAAACATCTGAGACTCGAGTATACACATGACTGTGGAGTCTAGCTTACAGGTCATTGAACTCGCGAATTTTTCCCATCCCTACATATAAGCTTCACGGTGTAATGAGCACTTTTGAAAGGCCTGTTTAACATCTACTTGTATGCACGTTATGTATTCTTCCGTCTTATGTAAGATTAACATTGTCGTGGGCCTCATAACTCATCCATGCGTCGGTCATGTGAAACAAATCTACTAACTTTTACACTTCGATTCATAAAAAAAAAATTTAACAGAAAGTCGCGCAAGACATAATTCAAGTTATCGCAAATGGTTATCTAATACTTACTATAGAATGTTAAGATACGGAACTACTTTCCATCCATTGTTACCAACTTGGCTGGGCGCATGTCACTCAGGGCGTCCGTTAAAATATATGCAGGTAGGGGCAGTTACTTTTTTCTAACGTTGATTTCAAGAGTGCTCACTTTATCGTGAACAGCCTTTAATTTGGTTCATTTGCAGGAAATTTACAGAAAATTATTGCAAAGGCAACATAATACAAGGAGCAAGATCACCTGTTTTTTCGCGAATACTTTTATTCGCGGGCTACATAACTACGTTCTCTAACTCGTCCTAATTTCGTTTGTCTATTGGCCGCGTGTCTGGAAGGGAAGACATTTTCTATTTGTGTGGGTATATCAGAATTAAGTTAGCCCGAAACTGACCATCGGTGATTGCCTGGCAGACACCTAAGACGCGTGAGAGGTGAAATCATCCAACCACGAAATAAGTTCTGAACTAACGTGTTTTACAGTACAGCTAGTCGTGGAATATTTTCGCGGAAAACCGGCTGCCCTACCTGTGTGCCACGATAAATTTTTCCGCACAAGCCCAGGCTGAAGCTCCCGCGAGAGTTCATACCCAAGCCTGCACGCAAGCAGTTGTGGAGGGTTCTTTGGAATAACCTTTTACTAAAGGCTGTTCGCGATAAAGAAGGCACTTTTGAACTCGACCTTTGAAAAACATCACTTCTCCTACTTGCATACATTTAAACAAGCGCACTGAGTGACATACGCCCAGTAATGTTGGTAACTATGAAGGGATTGTAGTTCCATATCTTAACGTCCAATAAGTAGTGTTTGGTGACCATTTGTGATAACTTGAGTTATTTCTTTCGCTTCCAGTTTTTTTATTGCATCGAAGTGTAAAAATGAGCAGATATGTAAACTATTTACTTTTATAATAATTTCCCAGTTTCACTTGACCAGCACATAAATAAAGTGATGAGAACCATGCCAATGTAAATTTTACATAATGCGGAAGGATAAGCAATGTGCATACAGTTAGATCTTAAGCAGCGCTTTAAAATGTGCTCATTTTACCGTGAACAGCCTATACCAAAACAATCAGCCAATAAATAGTTGATATCTGTATGAGAGTATATAAGACTGCGAAGCCTAGCCTACAGGTAATGGGATTTGCGAATTTCTCGGGTCTCTACCAATAGCCAAACGAAATTTGCGCATATGCATGTACGAAATCGAAGTACAGCCTCCGCATAAATCTTTTCGTTGAAGTGACCCTACGTACAGACATTAGAGTGTGGCATGAACAGCGGGGCGGTCGAAGGGAGGACGCTGTGATTGGCTGGTTGTGGGGGTCAGAGGGGCCAGCTAGCCGGGGCCGTTACAGCCATGTGTCGCACTGGGGCGACAGACTCTTCAACCGCGTCGCGGTTATTGTCGATATCGGAAATCACGCCGGCAGGCGAGGAGGGGGCATTTAACTACCGCGCGTCGAGACATTGCAGACGGTATCGATTATCGCCGTTCGGGCTGCGCTCGATCGGTTTCGTCTAGCGTGCACTGATGAGGTTGGGGTGCCTACAATGGCACTCGCATAATACGCATGCGCCCAGCATTGGGCATTGGTTCAAGTATTGCTGTCAGAACGACGTGTTCACACGTTGACGCCATGTTTGTTTGCACTTAGTTCTAAGGCATATCCGCATTTTTACGAAGAAAAAAATATCTAAATTTGATAATTATGCTTGCCACGGTTATCTGAGCACTTTTGAATGCCCTGATTAACGCTTTGTAGACTATGGTCGAGTATAGCTTGAGCAAAGCTAATTTGAACATTACTTTATTGTTCAGAACAAACCTCGCATGAATGTGCAGTCTTTGTCTGACTAGTGTTTAACACGACCTCACAAGAACACCATAGAACAGTAACAATGATATTGCTAACCGTAAAATTTATTTTCTTTATAGCCACTCAACAGGACATGATTGATTGTAAATCCTTTTGTACGATAAAGGACATTTGATTGGGTATATATCAGTTCGGCTCTCCATTGGTCGATGACCGGCCAATAAAGATCGCTGTAAAGTACAGTGTAGGTTCAGGTGTGGTATGGACCAATAGGACGATGGTGAGTTCTGACACGTTATCCAACAGAACCGGTGTTCTTGCAGTAGTGGATATAGGTGACTCACTTCTAATTTGTCTTAAGTGCCAGTATATGTGTTAATAATTCAATATGTTAGTGTCTATTTAGATGCACACCCTGTATTCTTCCGCCATATGTAAAACTAACATTGCCATGGACGCGATCACTATGCATGCGTAGCTCGAATAAAACTTTCAAATTTTAGAAAAATTAATACTCAAATAAATTTACTAATTCGTGTACTTGCATTCATCAGAAACACCATTCAAAAGAAATAATTTCAATTATTGACAAATGTTTACAAACATTTGTTAATTAACTCTAAAATAAGTGACTATTTTCTCTCCATCGTTACCAACATAACTCTGAGCATAACAGTCGGTGTGCCCGTTAAAAGATATTTCTTAAAGGTTGATTTCTAAAGTACTCACTTTACCGTGAACAGCTTATATACCGTATTCGCTAGTAAAAAGTAGCATACAGCATATCAAAGCATTTATTTGAACAAACAGTGTGCTAACCTTAGTCGGAGGAGACATATGGTTTTACCAGTTGTGTAAGGAGAAAAGCAGTTCAGTTTTGGGTCGTGGAGCTTGTTTACTTCGCAGTTTGCATGCGCACTCTACGCCAGGTTCATTGGGGCCGCGGTGGTTTAGTGGTCAGACTACTCGCCTCCCACCCAGGCGAACAGGATTCGATTTCCGGTGGGGTCGTTCCCGGATTCTCGCATGCGAGAATCATGCCGGACGATGCCGCTGGTCTGCGGGTTTTCTCGGAGATCTCCCGTATACCCCGCCCATGTAATCCTGCGCTGCTCCATACTTACCTCACTCACTCTCATCAACCCTCCAGGCTACGATGTTAAGAGCCGCCCAAATATCTTCCCTCGCTCTTCACTCACTTAATGATGTTATAATCTGTTCACGGTAAATTGAGCGTAGGATCCAGTTTCTTTTACCCTTCCGTAGTATGTAAAAATTGGCCTTGTCATGGACATAGTCACTTTACTTAGTCGTCCGTCAAGGCAAAAATGTGAACAATTTTTTGAGCGTAAATGTGTTACTAATGCATAAGGACCCGTGACTTAACTTTACAGTATTGCATATACTGAAGCCGACGTCATTTCTCCATTGGCTGCTGCATAGTTGTGAAGTCACTCCCTTTCTGACTGAACGGCACGTGATTGGAGCTCACAATTGTGAAGTGTTAACGTATTGGCGCAGAGTTACCCAGGACGTGTCAAATAGAGCATGATCCAATTATTAGGGACCTGCGAAATTCGCGTCATTTTTTGGCGTCGAACTTCATTTCATAGTACTGTATATACTCGAGATGACGTTATTTCTCCATTGGCTGCTTCCTAGATCTTAAGTCACTCCCTTTCTGAGTGAACTGCACGTGGTTGGGGCACACAATTGTGAAGTTTATATTTATTGGTGTAGTTACCCGGCGCTTGCCAAATAAAAAATTGTCTAATCCCAAATGTACTGGAAAGTAAAAGCGTTCTGAGTTTAACATGTCCTCAAATAATCACGCGGATTTTGCAGGTCTCCACTAATACAGCAGTTACGTCTCCTACATGCATAGGAAGACGTAAACTAAATGAGTAAATGTCAGTTATAAAGTACTCACATTTTAGGCATTTAAAACGAAGTCAAATCAAGGAACCTATTCTCCTCCATCGTTTCTACATTTAACGGGAGCATATAAGTACGAAATTCTGATAAAATGCATGTGATTTTTTTTTATTTTCTTTTCATATGTGCTTAGTGTACAAGATATACAAAGGGGTAAGAAATTGTGTGCGTAATTTTTCATTCGACAATAACGAGGCAGATTATCATAGCCTAGTTCGTCTTCTCTACACTTGCGTGCTACGGACGCTTTACATTTGTTTTTATTTTTGTAACATACAAACAAGGAACACAGAAATTGAAAACGACCTATATTTTCAGACGGACATTTGTTGTTATCGCGTTCTACCTACACCAACCTTTATCCCCCGAGCACGCCTCTCAAATTGTAGCTAGCGTCTGCTTGCTTGACTACGAGCCCGACATGACGCATCATTTCAATATAACAAGAGAAGGCAATTGCTGTGTGAAACTCGCGTGCCCTGAGAAAAATCACTCCACCTCGGAAACACTCGTCAATTGTCCGGCATGCGAACAATTCCGGTCGTTTCGACCCGGGGGCGATACAAAAACTCCGGACTAAAAGACCACGCAATAATTTGAGACCGGGAATTTCGCGGATTCACTCGGCAACAAGCCGGACTCCGCAGTCCTTGGTACATTCGAGCATCAGTTAGTTGTCCATTGGCTGTTCCTCCTGTTTAACCCCAGACCAGGTAGCACGGAATTCGGGTTCTATTTTCCTTGCAGGTTCATTACTGGTCGAAAGTCGTTCGGGGCGTGTCAAACAAACAATGGACCAATGGAAGCACAAAAAATATGTACACGGGAATGCAGTTTAACTTGTTCTCAGATGAACCCACAAAATTTCTGGGTCTCTAAAAATAACATATATGTGTTAAGCTATGTACTACTGATTGACTGGAAAAAAAATTGATTACTTGATTAAAATTTACCTCTTAACATACCATCCCGAGTATACTTGTGCACGGAAGAAATATTTGCAAAATACGTATAGTGATGGTCGGTGCCGTATAAGGTAAGAAGTTAGCGTCAATAGACACACTCTATTTTTTTTTTTTTTTTTGTTATCGGTATTGGATGTTGCTGGCGCACCAATATTTATTATTGTTTGCTGCCGGAACTATAGACCAATATAAATTTTTTTTCTTAGGTTCCGTTTCATAGGTCGTCCAACACCTGGTATGAAAAATCAATGTGCAAATTAAGAGATTAATGTTAATGGTGGACCAAACTTATTGTCACTACGTGTCTCCTTATAGTAAACTCTAAATTAAAAAAAATAATAATATTCAGTTATTGTAAGGGCCGCCTCATTTTCGCGAAAAAAATATATGCGCAGATATACTTCAACTTCATACGCTCACGCTTCCGAATTTCGTTAGACTATTGGCCGCGTGACTGGGCGGGAAGACATTTTCTATTTGCGTCGGCCAATCATAATTAAGTTATCCAGTCACTCACCGTAGGTGATTGGCTGGCAGTCACATAAGAGGCGTGAGAGGTGAAATCATCCAACCACGTAATAGGTACTGAACTAACGTGTTTTGCACTACAGCTGGTATTGGAATATTTTCGCGAAAGACAGGTGACCCTAGTTATTGTGTGATAAAATGCATTGTGAAATAATTCATTAGAATACCTTCGTTTGAGTTCTAAATGAGATATTATAACCGTCAAGTAGGAGAATTATTTTTTATTTTCCCCAAAAACGTTTTATGACTATGCCCATCTGTAGCTTCAACGTTTTCGACGAAAATTTCTTTACTTTTGAAGTGAAAATTTTCGCGTATGTCCTTTCGTTGTTTCATTAGTAGTTATCAAGATCTTAAAATAATACTTGCTTGAGTCCCGTCAAAAAAATATCTTCAGTTAACAGATTATTTTTTATGCAATTTATCACATAAATTAATGAAGAGAGAGACGTCTGATTTTTACGGAAAAGGGTTACACTCAGGTTGTATTCAAATATATCAAGTGCACGCGTGCAGTCTTCTATTGGATGCTGGTCACGTGTCTTTGTGAGGAGACGTTGTGGTATAACATTGGGCCAATCAGAATTACGTTACTCCAATAGTGAACGTCTGTGATTCGCCTGCAGGCACCTGCGATGCCTAGCAGTTGGCACTTTAAGGACTATGCGTTCGAGTGTAGCTCGGGCAAAAATATTTTGCCTGTGTTTAACAGGAACTCAAAACAACTCTAACTAACATTTTAGCTCAAATCCACTTTCGTCATTGGATTATGTATACTTTATAATAATTAGGGGTGTCTGCTCACGAATCACAGACGTACAGTATCGGGGTAAAGTTATTCTTACTGGCCAGTAAAGAAAGAAACTTTCTCCTCACAAAGACATGACGCCAATAAGCAAAATAAAACTGCTGATAGGTCCGTAGGGTATTGAAATCTAGCATGTGGAGAAATCTTTGCGCGAAATTAGGGCGTCCCTACTTACCTGTTATTATGCAAAAAATATTTTATTAGGACACAGTAATATCACCCTCCATTGGATGACAGCCAGATATTACTTAACGCTCTACGATACATTAAGCGTGTCCGTTGAGATGTGAACATATAGGAACTCAGTAAGCGGAAACACTAAGTCAAACAGAACTGGTAGTGTGTGTAGCCAATACATTTTACTACTGTCATATATTCAGTGTATATGTGTGCTTTGGTCAGTGTGTTGTGAGTTTGGCCAGCAAGCGTAGCTGCACGATCCAGTATTTAATTACAAAACTATCTTGACCTTTGCTTTCAAGTATTTATCGTCCAACATTATACGAAAACTGTTTTCACAGTTCTTTGAAATTTTAGCCCTTTCCATATCGTTGCAGACAATCGTCAACATGTTGCACAGGAAGCTTATATTTGACCGTAACTGTACTATGTGAGCTTCAGTGTCCAATGATCTACCTCGGGAGTAACTGATTCCTAAACCATGCTACTGCGCTTCGTAATGATTGGTTCGTGTCACAGATCACAGAACACAAAGAATATAGTTTATTGTTTGTGAAAACTAGACCCCCCCGAGAATTTCGCGGGTTCATTTCTAGACAAGTTGGAATTCACACACCTGTACGTTTATATTACGTTTGTAATTGGTCAACGTGTTGTTTGATACCTCCTGGAGATAAATAAGCCAATAACAAACATGCAATAAATTGTGCGCCCAACCACCGCCTTTCACTACCACAACAATCAACCGATAACCAGTTTATATCTTATGAGAGTACATAAGGCTGTGAAGTCTAGTCTACAGGTCATTGAACTCGCGAATTTCTCGGGTCTCTAGTGATAAATTGAAGTATGTTCATTGTCTTCCCAAGTACAGCACGCATCAGATTATTTCTAATTTGCAACAACGGATATTATAAATTAATGTGGGAATGAAAGGTTTAATCCCTTCAGTCACAATAAATATATCGTTTTAGGAGTTGAAACGAACAATTTCTTTGTTCGGGAGTATAAAGCATCGATTAATCGTGCCGCGTGTCCAAAGATATTACCATCAACTAACCATAAACAAGAAACGTGGCAACTTTCACAAATCAGATTAAAGGCTGTTTACGATAAAGTGTGAGCACTTTTGAAATCAACCTTAGGATAAGGTCACTGCCGCATATATTTCAACGGGCGCACTGAGTGACATGCGCCCAGTAAAGTTGGTAACGATGGATGTAAAGTAGTTTCATATCTTAACGTCGAATAAAAAGTGTTAAGGTAACCATTGGTGATAACTCAAATTATTTATTTTGATTTCTGTTATATAAATGCATCGAAGTGTGAAAATGAACAGATTTGTAAAATATTTACTTTTCTAATGACTTCACAGTTTCGCTTGACCGATGCACGAATAAAGTGATGAGGTCCATGGCAATGTTAATTTTGCATATCGTTGAAGTATACACGACGTGCACACAAGTAGATCTTAAGCAGGGCTTTCGAAAGTGCTCATTTTACCGTGAACAACCTATATCCGTCGGGAAGTCTCTCAAAGCATTGTGTACTGATTTATGTATGTGTACAGTCTGACCATAAACACCCTTAATGTGCAACATGTCCACAATCGTGCAACACAGTTACAAAACGGGTTTCGTGTGTTTCAAAATGGAAGAAATTTTTATCCATTCTGTAGTTAAGACTACGCGACACTTGATTTGTTATCACAAAGAATCAGTTGTATGTTTTGTGTTCCGCCAAGATAATATGGAAAAGTTATAACTAGGGATAGGAAAATTTCGCGAGTTAAATGACATGTAGGCTAGACTCCACAGTCCTGTGTACACTCCAGCCTCAGAAGTTTGTTCATTGGCTGTTTCCCCAGAGAGTAGCCAGTGTTACGACACACCTGTCAGTATGGGATTCGCTACGTGTTTCCTTGCAAGTCTGCTATTGGTTCAGAGTCGACCAGGGCGTGTCTAATAAACTGCGAACCAATCGGAAATTCAAATACAGAGTTAACATATTTGACGTATATCTTGTCCTGAAATGAACTCGAGAAATGTTTCTCTCCATAGTTATAACCTAGAGCCTGGTTAATGAGTGAGCTAACCGCATGATATAGACAATTGGTAGGGACAGGAAAATTTGCAAATTGATTTGTGGGCAACATAGACTGGAAATATGGAATATTTTTGTTATTTTGTGATAAGTTCATAGTTTATTACGAAAGCCGTAGACGATGCTTGGTCAATGACAGACCTGAATTAAAGCAAGCACTGAATAGCGAGCTAAGTGGTTAAGGATAAAACTGGATATTCGCTAAGACGACAGCCACTGGGCGAACAGCTGACACACATGTATAAAGAGGGCTGTGGATATAGACATACACATAATTTGCTGTCCTTAATAATTGGTAGGGACCTGCAAAAATTGGCGTTATCCTTTGTCATCAGACTAAACTTCACAGTACTGTGTATACTGGAGCAGACTTCGTTTCTCCATTCGCTGCTGCATTGTTGTGATTTCACTCCCTTTCTGACTGAAGGGCACGTGATTGGAACACACAATTGTGAAGTGTTAACGTATTGGGGCAAAGTTACCCAGGGCGTGTCTAATAAAGTATGGTTCCAATGACAAACGTATTGCAAAGGTAAAAGTTTTTAAAGTTTAACGTGTCCCCAAATAATAAAGCGAATTTTGTTTTCTGTAATAATTGGGCATTATGCCAAGGGACACTCAAATTTCGCGAACATATTTTCTCGCGAGTTATATTCAAATAGCGTACGGACATATTAGCAGTCGTATTTTGCGTATTGATCTCTTACCTTTGTGAGAGAAAACCATTTCCTCACTTTGCTAACCAATCAGAATGAGCTATTTTCGACACTGCAAGACTGTGATTCGCAGCCACAAGCCTAACATGCGTACACGTAAATCATCCAATCAACTAAGTGGATTCGAAGAAAAGTGTTATGCATTAGTTTGGGTCATGAAATATTTTCGCGAAAATTGGACATCCTTAATTATATCTAGAGACCGAGAAATTCGCGAGATCGATGACTCCACAGTCTTATATACTCTCATACCGATATCAACTGTTTATCGGTTGATTGTTGTTGTAGTAAAAGACGGTGGTTGGGCGCACAATTTATTGTGTTTTTGTTATTGTCTCATTTATCTCCAGGAGGTGTCAAACAACACGTAGACCAATTACAAACGTAACATGAACGTACATGTACGTGAATTCCAACTTGTCTAGAAATGAACACGCGGAATCCTCGGGTCCCTAATTATGCCCCACAGTGTAAACTAGCTGCCTAAACTAGCCTTTATTTGCATTAATGTACATAGCTCTGTAGAATAGGTCTGAAAATGTGTTCTTCACGCAATCAGTGAACAGAATACTACGTGTTTGCTGACGTCAGCACTAACCAACCAAAGATGAGATACGTAGGCATTTCAACCAATCAGATAACTAGGAAGGATGTCGCTCAATACACCGGTCACTGATTCCTAGAGATGATGGTTTATCGCGGGAGAAAAGTTGACTGTTTGATAGGATTCTAGGTACGATACACATGTCCGACAGTTTTCTTTCCTAGTTGGTTGTCATGCTTGTATGAGGACTCTACCCCCTTTCACTGGGCCAATGAGGATTCTGATACTATAAGGCAGAACGTTCGTGATTGGTCTTCAAACCACTCAACCTAGACTGAACCTTGTCCATCCAATCATGAAACAATAAACTAGTGAGAGTGTTATAGAAGATAATTTTGCTCGAGTTTCCCATCATCTCTAGAGCTAGTAATTTTTCGCGGAAAAATATGAGTTCACAGTAGACTTCAATACTATAAGCACCCAACAGCAGTTTATCTATTTCCATTTGTTGCTGTCTGCTTGAGAACGTGTTTTCATATTAGACCGGGCCACTAAGAATTCGGCAACAACGGACGGCCTCCTGCGTGATTCGTGTGTAGACAGTTAACATAGTGTTAAAAAGTAATTCAGCCAATCAAGATAGGTAAACGACCCTACAGTGTTTTCAGTTATAACTTTTCGTAAAATATCTCTACCCCTAATCATCTCTACTGATTCCTTGTGTACAGCGGTGAACGACTGTCAACCATAAACGAACGTGCAAGGAAAATACGAATCGAACCCGTTTTATCTGGTCAATAACCAATGAACCACTAGCTGATACTCTTGTGGACGAAGGATTGTGGAGTCTAGTTTGTTGCCGAATGAACCCACAAATTTCCGGGTCTCTATTAGCACATTGAGGTCTGAACATATCCACTGGCACTTAAGACAAATTAGAAGTGAGTCACCTATATCCACTACTGCAAGAACACAGGTTCTGTTGGCGTCTGTGTTAGAACTCACCATCGATCTATTGGTCCATACCACACCTGGCCCTACCCGCCATTTTACATCACTGGGACGCTACTCCCTCAGCGCGGGGGTAGATCGGTCCCTTGTGAGGAACCTTGGCCACCCAGTTGGTTATCAATTAGATTGCGGAGGCGAGGAGAAGATAACCCCCTCCCCCCTCCACACCCATCAAAACCTACTTCAAGCTGCAAGGCAACATTATTGTACAGGATTCCCAGGGTAGCGCCTGGGAGCTGTTTCCAAAACTGATTTTTACTCTCTTTTTCCCTGCCTGTACGGGATAAAAGAGAGTGGAGAAGTTAATTGATTTTATCAGCGCGGAATTTTAAAGTTCAGGACTTGTGAAGTACTGTCACGAGCTCCCTGTGAGAGAGCTAGCGACAGTTTGGTATAAAAAGCGGAGGTTAATAGCCAAATGAAGTTAAATATTCGATAAAAGTAGCTTTCCCATGACTGGAGTGGCAAGGGTTTATATAATTAAATTAATTATATGTATATGATGTGGTGAATTTAAGTTTCGCGAAAATTTAAATCAGTGTTATTGTTTCAGTTTTTGTAATTACTTCATATCTCATATGTTATATTCAATTAAATAATCTAATTGTTGTGTGAGTGCATGTCTGAATGTACCGTGACGAGCGGCTAAAAGTTAGGTAAAAACATGTTAACTCGGGGAAGTCCGAGAGCGATATGGCTGGCGCGATGCTAGCGCCAAACTGTCCTGCCACAAGGTAGTTGTTTGTCCCGGACCGATCGGAAAACTCCGGCCAGTTTCGGGGCCATTTTTTTTATGAAAACGGGCGGTATTATTGCGTTTAATTTCGCTCGTCAGAGTGAGTATAGTAAATGTAAAGTGTTTTGGAGTCGCTCCAGTGCAGAGTAGGGGAAAATGGCAAATGCGGGTCTAGTTGACAGGCTAGGGGGCCGCAAATGACGCCATGGCTTCGAGAAGTAGCCAGGTTCTCTCATGTTTTTCAGTGGTGTTGCGGAGTTTTTGTATGTAGGGGTAGAAATGAGCCATGAGCGAGGCGAAGTCGCATGCTCTAAGGAATTCCATGAGTTCATGGAAATCCCGCATTACGTTTCGCATCTCTCCCGGCGAATTTCGCTGGCGAGGGCGGGACTGCGGTTGTGTGTTTGGCATCGCAGGGGTGTCAAGAGTGGGAGCTGGATTGTGTATATTTGCAGAGAGTGCCTGCGAATAAGTTTTGCCAGGCTGTAATGTCCTGACTGGAAACCTGGACGGGGCAGGAGGTTGTTTTGCGGTTTTTGTCGCGATTTTTGTAGCAGCAGCAGTAGTTCTTTTCTGCACCAAGTCCAGGAACTTGGGGCAGGCTTTTGATAGGGCTGTGTGTTCGCCTGCGCAGTTACTGCATGTAGGCTTGGAGTTGTTTTTGATTGTTGCGCAAGCACTCTCGGGGTGAGGGCCGGCGCAGTGAGGGCATTTCGTCGGCATGGAGCAATGATTTTTTGTGTGTCCTAACGCTAGACAGTTGCGGCATTGTGCCACGTCTGTCGGCCGTTTCTGATATTGGCGGGGATGAACTATTGTCATGTTTATCCTCGTGACAGAGTGCAGAGGAGGGAGAGAAGTGTTCTGCGCCGCCGTGACGCAGAAAAAACGTTGCGGCTCCAACGTGAATTTCGTGGGGTCTGTTTCATCTTGGATACGTTTTTTAAATTGATAAATGTGCTGGATTGAGTATCCGGCACATTCCAGGTCCGACTTGATGTCCGCAATGTCGGTTGTGGTGTGGAGGTCAAAAACGACTTTCTGTGGGAGCTCGGCAGCTTGACAGAAAGTAAAGTAATGTATGTAGTTCGCTTCTAGCATTGTGCGAGCAGCTGTGAAAAAGTTAATGTTTTTGGTCAGGATTTGTGTTCCGCGAGCTATGGGGAGAAGGGAGAACCCGTCCCTACTAATGGCTCGCAGTTTCTGGACAAGTAGGTTGTATTTTGTGGCGTCAGGAACCACTAATCTATACTGGTTTTGTTTTTTCTGACGTGTTTGTGGTGCAGCCGTTTGTGTTTTGTGGGTGGAGATGCTTGAAGAGCCGGGACGATCAAATGCTGAGGTTTTTTCCGTTACCTCCTTAAGCGGGGAAAACCTATTTTGTGTAGGTATGGCGTTTGTATGTGCCTCGGACGACACAGAATGGAGACGCTTGTTCTCCTGCGTGGTTGTTCTGTCAGCTTTACGTTTGACTAATTGGAAGTCGGTTTCCATGTCAGAAGTGTAATTTCCTGCGGCCGGTGTTGACGATCGGGAGGAAGTTGGTGTGGACATTGTTGACGTGGACATTGTTGGCGTCGCCGGTTCCCCGCCCGCCTCCATGACGCCCTGTACTTTACAGCGATCTTTATTAGCCGGTCATCAACCAATGGAGAGCCGAGCTGATATTTACCCAATCAAATGTCTTTTATCGTACAAAAGGATTTACAATCAATCATGTCCTGTTGAGTGGCTATAAAGAAAATAGAATTTACGGTTAGCAATATCATTGTTAGTGAGCTATGGTGTTCTTGTGAGGTCGTGTTAAACACTAGCCGAACAAAGACTGCACATCCATGAGAGGTTTGTTCTGAACAACCAAGAAATGTTGAAATTAGCTTTGCTCTAGCTATACTGGAGCACAGTCTACAAAGTGTTAATATGACACATCCTGGGTAACTCTGCGCCAATAAAATAACACTTTACAACGTGTGCCCCAGACACATGCTGTTCGGTCAGAAAGGGAGTGACGTCACAACTATGCAGCAGTCAATGGAGAAACGATGTCGGCTCCAGTATTATGCAGAGTACTGTGAAGTTTAGTCTTGATGCCAAATGACAACGCGAATTTTGCAGGTTCTTAATAATAATTGTGCTGGAGAGTGAAGTAGTTGTTGTTGGTGGAAGGTGTGATGGGTGAGGTGTGCTCTGCAGGGGTTCTGTGCTCATGTCAACAGATGCGCAACTCGACGGACAGCCAGGTGGTGCTGCGATCGGTGAACCTGTCCAGCACGGGCCGCTACCTGTGCGAGGTGTCTGCGGAGGCGCCGTCCTTCGAGACCGTCTCGCAGCACGGAGACCTCGTCGTAGTCGGTGAGTTCGCTAACCCTGCTCTCCCGTCTTCCTTCCTGCCTGTAGGTAGGGATAGGAAAATTTCGCGAATTCATTTCAGGACAAGATAGGCGTCAAACACGTATGCAGTGATATCACCGTTGCAGTTGGTTCGCAGTTTAAAAGACACGCCATCTAGGCATCTGAGCCAGTATCATACTTGCAAGGAAACACGTTGCGAATCCCATACTGTCAGGTGTGGGTTTATACACTGGTCACTCTCTGGGGCAGCAGCCAATGGACAAACATCTGATGCTCAAGTGTACACAGGATTGTGAATTCTAGCCTACAGGTCATTGAACTCGCGAAATCTTCCTATCCCTACCTATAGGCTGTTCAGATTAAATTGGGAACTTTTGAAAGTCCTGCTTAATATCTACTTATATGTACGTTGTAGTCTTTCGCCCTGTGAAAAATTAACATTGTCATGTGTCTCATCACTTTATTCATGCATTTATCAAGTGAGACTTTAAAATTATTATAAAAGTTAATATTTTACAAATCTGCTCATTTTTACATTTCGATGCATTAAAAAAAATAAAGCAAAATAAATAATCTCGTTTGTCACAAATGGTTACCTAACACTTTTAATCCTACGTTAAGATATGGAACTTCTTTGCCACCATCGTTAGCAACTTCACTGGTAGCATGTCACTCAGTGCGCACATTAAAATTAATGCAGGTAGGAGCAGTGACTTTTTCTCAAGGTTGATTTCAAAAGTGCTAATTTTATTGTGAACAGCCTTTACCTTGAAAATAGTCAAGTTCTACTTGCAGGTCACTCCTACCCCTCATGCAAACAAAAATTAACCCTTTCAGATTCGCTTTTCTTTACGGTTTCATGTGATGCGCACAACAAATGTTCGACTATGGTTATATGAGCCAGTTATGGTCAGAGACTTGCAAAATTCGCGTTATTTTCTGGCAGCAATTTAGAATTCACCATCCTATACATATCCGAGTCGGTGCCTTTTTTTTTATTGGTAGGGATAAGAAAATTTCACGAGTTCAGTGACTTGTTGGCTAGACTCCTCAGTCCTGTGTACACTCGAACGACAGATGTTTGTTCATTGACTGCTGCTCCAGACAGTAGCCAGTGTTACTACGCTCTTGGCATTATGGCACTCACTACTTGATTCCTTGCAAGTATACTATTGGCTAAGAGTCATATATGGCGTATCTAATGAAATGTGATCCAATTGCAAAGGTCTTCGGGAAATTTACCTATCCGTATTTATTGGCTTCTGAAGCAGTGAGAATCCATTTTTTCCATTTGAATTGGTTGGATGTGATTGGGCCAGTCTCTCGTAAGTTGCTTGCTATTGGTTCAAAAGCGTCCAGGGCGTGTCCAGACAAACTGCAGTCCAACGACAGACCTAATACGAAAGCACACGTGTTTGAAATCTAGTCTGCCTTGAAATAATAACGCGAATTTTTCAGGTCTCTAATTGCGACCTAAACTAGAAATACAGTTTGATAATCATTTACCCACATGTAACGTTATACGTCAATGAGCTTCGCAGTATGCAGTGCAGACCAAAAAATACCTACACTTGCGTAATGTACACAATAATTGTGTACACTGGGTCTGGATCTGTTAACTCTGTCTAGAATATTATAGCTAGGGATAGGAACATTTCGCGAGTTCATTTCAGGACAAGATAGACGTCAAACACGTGTACACTGAAGTTGACTTTGCAGTTGGATCGCAGTTTATTAGACACGCCGTGGACGTCTCTGAGCTAATAGCAGACTTGCAAGGAAACAAGTAACGAGTGCCATACTGCCAGGTGTGACGTAAACACTGGCTACTCTCTGGGGCAGCAGTCAATGAACAAACATCGGAGGCTCGAGTATACACGTGACTGTGGGGTCTAGCCTACAGGTCATTGAACTCACGAATTTTTCCTATCCCTAATTATAGCAAAAGGAGAACCCACCACATTTATGCTCACACTGCTTAGTAATATTTAGTATGCGCATTATTTCTTATTAGGTAATACCAACACAAAAAAATTTCCTCTATGTTTTTGTCCTTTTTAATCATAAAATAAATATTATAATTCATAGATAAAATAATGGTAAATGTTCGATTTAATCAGAAATATGATACTTTATGTGAACAGAAGCATAAAACACTTGGGAAAATTACATATTCAAAGAGCAGCATGGGATGATTTTCCATATGTTTTATTCGAAAATTATTAAGATACTGCGAATAGATTACATCACTGTGCAGTGGTTTTTGACGTCACGGTGGGGGACAATGGTTGGGCCAGCACTTTGTTGCGCTTTTGCTATTGGCCAAGGATTGAACAGGAGATTTCAAATAGCGCGTGGACCAATTACGAAAGTAACTTGAGACTAAATGTTTTCAGATTCCAACTTGTCTCGTAATAAGCTCGCGTCATGTCGCTTCACAGACTTTCACTACGGAGTAAGTTAATTCTGACTGACCAAGTTAACTACCAACACTTCTTTTCGTAAAATCACATGGCCATTAACTGAAGAAAATCGGCAGTGTACCCATTCACAGTCAGAAAGGGAGTAACTTTTGTTTGTATCCAATAGCTAGGGATAGGAAAATTTCGCGAATTCATTTCGGGAGTTGATAAACGTCAAACACATATACAGTGACGTCACCTTTGCAATTGGATCACAACTCATTAGACAAGCACTGGATGACTCTGAGCCACTGGCTACTCTCTGGAGCAGCAGCCAATGGACAGACACCTGAGTCTCGAGTGTACGCAGGACTGTGGAGCCTAGCCAACAGGTCATTGAACTCGCGAAATTTTCATCCCTAGCAACAGCCAATGGGGAAAGGACGCCGACTCGAGTACAAACATGCCTGTGAATTCTAGTATTATGCCAAATAATAAAGCGAATGTTGTAGCTCCCTACCAGTAAGTAATATTTCATAACGTGCAATAGCCAATCAGACACGATGTCCTTTCCCACAGCTTCGGGCACCCAATGAGCGTCCGAGTTCGCTTACATCAAACGTACCGACTCGTCGTTCAACTTCTATAGTGAGTGAGTGAAATTAAATGGCGGGGTAAAATGGAATAAATACTAAATTGTACAGCATCCTGTACCTCTACAGTAAATGGTAAATGACGCCGTACAGGTGCCAAAGCCCAATGGAATCACTAATCGCGTTGGGGTAGGTGTATGAAAATTTAATCTAGCCTCTTAACTATAAAGTAAGGCGCTTTTCTTCAGGTCTCTAGCTATGTGTAAAATCAGGGATAATACTAGAAAACTAAGCAAAATATCAATAATTGTATTTTAAAATTTTTTTAGAAATTTTTGAGTTTTGCAGATATTTCAACCCTAATATGCTACTGCACTGATAATTTAACCTCCCTAATGTACACAAGTCTATGTTTGTATGTAAGTATATTTGTTTGTTCTCTATACAATTCTGGGGCCATGGTGACTGAGCGGTTAGCCTGCTCGCCTCCCACCAAGTAGATCCGGGTTCAATGGCCAGTCGTGTCACACTGGATTTTCGCTTGTGCACTCTAAATCGGAATCAGTTATTTTTTACTGATTGACAGTTAAAACTGCCCCATCCGGAATCTATAAAAAAAATAACACTAATTCATCAGTTAAAATAAATCTACTAATTCAAGCAGTAGAATGCTAGTTATTTATATTTGGTTAGTAGATAAGCACAGAACATTCCTATGTGATGTAAGTTAGGTACGATTTATTTTGTCGCAGAACACACATATTGTCTACATGAAAACATGTTTGGATGTGGTTGGGCTCGAACCTCCGCCCATAAAGTAAAGCATGCTGAAGCTTTCATGACCAGCCATATCCACTGCCCTACTTTACCACGGCCAAACGTGTGCTCGTATTATGGGTACTGAACCACAAAATGTAATGTCAAATATTGCTGTAAGATTCGTGATGTGAAAGGATTTCTTTCTTTCTTTTTTTTTTTTTCGAAATATATAGATATTCTGCGCAAGTACGTGTTTTTGCAAAGTTCGAAAGTCAATCTATGTTTTGTTTAGTTCGGACTCTGTGCTTTAAAAGACAGATACAGTATTTTCAATGTACGAGGTTTTCGATGTCCACTAGTATCCGCCATTTTACGATGCAACGAGACACTACAGATTTAAACTGTTACTTTTAGTGACAGAAAGATCAGTGATAATTTTACTGACTCGATAGTGCGGTGATTCAATAAGAAAGGTGGATTTACACCAACAAATGTTTTGTTGTCTGCAAGTTAACAGATAAAATAATGAGGAAACGACAAATGTTATAAAATATTGCATTGTTTCTAGCATTCCACTGTCTAATTAGAGCAGTCATTGCTAGTCAATCTGTCTCTTCAATTTAACAGTTTCATTCTGTAAAATCTCTTTGCATTGTACAATGGCAGCTACATAGAAAACCCCGACAACACCGTTCAAACCATTATAGTTCTCTTTTAAAACACAAGATCTGAACTAAACTTAACTTAGAATGACTTTCGAGCCTTACAAAGACATGTACCTACGTACGCATGAAGTACTTTCACATTACGAAACTTACAGCCATTGTAAGTTTATGTTACTACGCAAATACGAGACCGTTTATCTCAGTGGCAAAGTAGCGGAGTTGGTAGAATGTCAGCCAAAAGAAACAATAGAATGTGTTGCGTTTTGGGGTGGCGGTTCGATACCAACCACTTCCAAAATTTCCTTGTACATGCAATAATTTGGTTTTGCAACAAAATAATTGTATACCTGGGTTATTTCAAACCGTAATGCACGGTTTTCAATCCTTGTACTTGTTATTAATCGACTTTAAATAACTTATTTTCTACTGCTCGTATTAGCGGATTTCGTTTAACTGAAGATATTAATAGTTTTCTTTTTCTACTGACTTCGGATGGAGCAGTTTCAACTGACAATCAGTATAAAATAACTTATTCCGATTTAGAGTGTGGGAATCGTGCCGGACGATGCCGTTGGTCAGCGGGTTTTCTCTGGGATCTCTTGTTCCCCCCGCCCTTTCATTCCAGTGCTGCGCCATACTCACCTCAATAATTCTAATCAACTCTCAAGACCGAGATGTTAAGAGCCGTCCAAATCTCTTCACTCACTCACTCTATACAACTCTACCTCGTTCGAAGGATCTGCACCAAACTTGACAGGAATGCCCTTCAGGAACCATATTTAAAAAAAAGAAATATGTTTAAACGGTTCTCTATTGGGAATTGGGGTTACACCCCCCCCCCCCTCCCAATGCGTACAAAATAATTACACCTGGGCAACGCCGAGTAGCTCAACTCGTCAAAAGTAAACTCCTTCCTGGGCGTAACTTCTCTGGTCTCGAGAGACGAATGGCAAAGATCGACCGTGAACTCCAACTCTCGAAATATTGCCCGTTCGCGCATCGATACCCACGGGAAGAACAGTTGGAGAGAAGAATGTAGGCAGATGATTGAGTCTCTTGAGGCAACAAACTGGAGAAGATTCATTTCCGATCTCGGCAGTCGAGTATCGTGAGGCCCTGAGGAGCGGGATGCGGACGGACGCCAGTATATCGATCACCACGGTCGAATAAGTTATATTTAAGGAATTTCCCCCGAGAAAAATGAGGTTCTTAGCCGTATCTCATAAAGGAGTAAGCGTATAAACAGTGATTCCTCACGAGAAAAGTCAACTGATCACTAGGTTCCATTGTTCTCTGTACATTTACAATTTTTTCTTTCTTTCTTTTGTGTGTGAAAGAATCCCCCATTACGTTAGACGTCATTGAAATCCCCGTTACATAATCGTTTTAATCGTTGTAAAAAGAGCCTTAAATTCGCAACAAAAAAAAACTGTTCTTGTGCATTGGTTCAATTATTCAGTCACTACAGGCTTATTTTTTACCCTTGTGAAATATTTGGTAACGTGAGTATGGATAAAATATATTATTTAGTGCGTCTATGTTAGAAAAGCAAGAATTTTTTTTGTGCTATGTAATTAAAAAAATGTAGTTATTTTCCATTAAGTTTTACTACATATTTTACATTTCTTTTCATTGCAAAGGTTGTCCACGGCACTTTTGAAAACCCTTCTTATAATCTACTTGCATGCACATTGTGTATTCTTCCGACGTACTAAAAATTAACATTGCCATGGACCTGATTACTTCAATCATGATTCGGTCAGGTGAAACTGTGAAATTGTCAGAAAAGTAAAACATGTCCAGATTTGCTCATTCTTTACTTACGTGCATTAAATAAAAGGAAATCAAAAGAAATCACTTCACCATTCACAAATGTTTAACTAAAGCTTTTAATTCAACGTAAAAAAAAATTTAACTATTTTCTCTTCGCTATTACCAACATTAATACGCGCATGCCAGTCAATGCGCCAGTTGAAATATTTGCAGGTTGGTATAGTGACACTTTTCAAGGGTTGATTTAAAAAGTAGTCAATTGAACGGCGTAAACAGCCAATACAACTCTTTGGCACAAGCGCAATGTGGAGTCAGTGTTTAGCAAACCTCAGATGTTCTTTTATATTGCCTCCTGCAGTCTGGTACCTCTCATCATTCGGCACATTCTCTCTCTCTCTCCCTCTCTCTCTCTCTGTCTCGCCCCCAACCCACCCCCCCCCCCCCCCCTTCCTCTTCACACTCATCAAACTACACTCGCTTGTTGTCCCTCATGTTTCGCCATGTCTTTTTCTTTTCATTCCCGCGTGCGCTGCAATTTGTGGCATTCTGTTTCCCTCCACTCTCATTAAACGACCGAACCGCTTGCAGCCCTCGTCTTGTAATTTGGCCCGCTCAGCTTCAACTACCTCTCGTATTTCTGTGTGTTGAATCCTACCCCTTACTGGTTCTGCAAATTGCTGTGCTCTCGAATTTCATTCCTGCTATTCCCATTCTACTCAATTATGTTTCAACTTCACACAACGTAATGAGATAACGGCAACTTTCAAAAATTCTCAAATATTTACTATAAGAGTCCTTCTTCTGCGGTAACATAAAAGCTTTCATTAAAAAATACGTACATTATATGGTTTTTTAGTGTCCAGTATTCGCGAATACGGACAGAAAGAGAAAGCTACGCTATATCGGTAGGTAATTGAGAAAATATTGCTACTATCTAATTGTTATTAATATATTCACTTTTGCCATATAAATATTTATTCACAAAACCTTCAATTTTATTATTTTTATATATCAACTTGTTTATGCTCTTAGCGTAACAAGTCCAGTATATTTCTTTATCTTATGTAATATGTCGAGACAGATAACAAGATGAAGAATACTATCCTTGATACTACAGGATATCAGTGTCTGTCGTAAACTTGTAGGAATTTAAACTTCGTACGTATGTGTACTTCTACCATCATTTTTTCTTATATTTAAGGCTCAGTAAACAATAGAAAAAAATCGTGTAACGTGTATAGAAAATATAGTGAATATTAAAAGCCCGTTATTAACTTAAGTGGGAAAACAAATTTCATAAAGGTTACTTGATGCAAATGCAGGGAAATCTTGCGTGTACAATGAAAAATTGTGTGTTGATACCAGAATTTAAACAAATGTTTATAAACAAAAAATGTTTAACCTCTAATATGGACAATGTGCATAATATTTCAAGTTTAGTAGTTAAAATCTGATTAGATATAGTTGTTTCCTTCTGACCATTAAAACTATTAAATTATCTAATGTACTAGACGAAAGATAGCAAGTCTATGTTCCGTCAGAAAACTGATTTACGAGTAGAAGAGAGTAATACATTCGTCAGATTTGAAGCGGTAATATATCGATTTAAAAAATTAAATTATGTATTGTATGAAATATAGAAAAAGTAAAATTTCTGATTTAAAAATGTTACTCAATATAGCAGTGTTAAGCTTACGTTCTGTATAAAAATACAAAAAATAATTTTGGTCAGTTTTCTTGTCTGTATGAAAATGCCACTTGCGTACCTCGTAATTAAATGAGTGGAGTGTTTATTGATTAGTACAGACCCGAGAATTTTGAGGATTAATTTCTAGACAAGTTCGAATTCACACACATGTACGTTCATGTTACGTTTGTAATTGGTCGACGTGTTTTTTTACTCCTCCTGAAGATAAATAAGCCAATAACAAACATGTAATAAATTGTGCGCCCAACCACCGCCTTCTACTGTCACAACAATCAACCAATAAACAGTTGATATCTGTGTGAGAGTATATAAGACTGTGAATTCTAGCCTACAGGTCATTGAACTCGCGAATTTCTCGGGGATTTCTACTAATCAATAGGGCCACCTGTTTTTCGCGAAAGAATTTCAGGCCTACTTGTATTCCAAAACACTGGAACTCAGATCCACTTTCATGATCGGATGATTTTAACTGTCACGCATCGCAGGTGACTGCCCGAGAGTCACGGACAGTCAATGTCGGAATTACCTAATTCTGATTGGCCTAGTCAGGTAAGCGACTTCCTCTCGACAAAACACGTGGCCAATAACCAAAGAAAAACTGCACCTACGTCATAGGCAGAGACACGAAAAATTCGCAAGTTCAATGACCTGTAGGCTAGACTCCTCAGTCCTCTGCAAACTGGAGCCCCAGCTGTGTGTTCATTGGTTGTTGCCCCACACATGGAACTTATGGGATTCGCAAGGTGTTTCCTTACAAGGCCGCTATTGGCTCAGAGCAGTGCAGGCGGGTCTAATAAACTGTGATCCAATTGCGAATATGACTTCGCTGTATATATGTTTGACGTCTAGTTTGTGTCCCGAAATGAATTCGCGAAATTTTCTTATCTCCACTCCCTATGCATAGGATGAACGGAGGTCCATTGGCACACGTGTAGCTAACATGTGCATTTGTAACACGAGGTTGTAGTGTTTGTAGGTCTACTGATGATGGCATCTGCAATGATCAGCGGAAAAACTGGATAAGAAATCGTGGCAGATGCTCAATCCCAGAGATCCAGCACAGCTTGCTCTAATTTATTTTGGGGGTCACAAAAATATATTTGGCAATTATTTTCCAAAGAATTCCTTGTACACTCCAAACCTGAATCAGTGAGAATTTTGCTACTTCAATCAGTCAATAGTACCTGACTGATTCAACAGACACTTCAGTGAATTTATCAGATGAATCAATGAAAAAATGCCATTTTTCCATCACTTATTGATTCAGTGACATTTTACACTGATTCATCAGACATTTTTCACTGTTTTTCAGTGGTTGTTTTTTGACTGATGAATCAGTTAAATAGTATAAAAAAAATGGCCCTCAAACCACGTAAAAATAGGCCGCTAAAAAAGACGTATCAAGTGAACTAACAACAAATAAGCTAATAGAACCAATATAAACCACTAGAGACCTGAAGAATTCGAATTCATTTTGGGAAAAAGCTAGAATTCAAAACACGTGTGTATATATAACGTTAGCCATTGGTCCACGCGGTGTTTGTAACCTCCTAGATAACTCTGGCCGACTGTTCGTTTTAACAACCTTAATGGTACCAATTAAGTCAAAAACGAAAAGAAAGGACATGCAATTTAAAACTGCACGTTTTCGAAAAAAGCCTTATAAGACCAATATATTCCTCTTGCTTATCAACGTGACTCGGTAGCGCAGATGGTAAGCTAGCGGCCTAACCGCTAAGTGTATTGGGTGCGTGAGTTCAATCGCGGTCACTTCTGCAAGTCCTTTCACTGTTTTAAATTACGGTAAATCTTTCAATATAATTAGGAAATTATCGTAAGTATGTTTATTGCTCGTAATCATTTTGGCTAAATCCAATTAAAACAATATCTAATTCTCCACTGCAGTTGGCCGTCGCTTATTCAATCAGTGAGATTTTTTCATTGAAACAACTAATAGTTTTCCACAGATTTTTCTACCTGGAGCCAGTTTCACTTATTCGAGTAGTTTTTTTTTTTTGCCTGCGAATTAGTCATATTCCACTGGTTAGAATTTGGAGTGTACAGATATGAAACGTACAGTGCAGAAACACTGACGTAAAACCATTATCCCTAGAGATAGGAATATTTCGCGACTTCAATGACCATTAGGCTAGACTTCTCCGTCCTCTGCACACTGGAGCCTCAGCTGTGTGTTCAGTGGTTGTTGCCCCGCATATGGCAATTATGGGATTCGCAAGGTGTTTCCTTGCAAGTCTGCTATTGGCTCAGAGCAGTGCAGGGCGGGTCAATAAACGGTGATCCAATTGCGAAGGTGACTTCACTCTGTACGTGTTTGACGTCTACCTCGTGTCCCGAAATCAATTCGCAAAATTTCCCCATCCCTGATCAATAAACTGCGATGGATTTCTCATGCGAGAACACGTGGGCACGCGACGCGTTGTTCTGCAGCACGTTGCCACCTATCAGCGATGATGGATTGCAGCGAGCCGTAATGGATTGTCGGCTGGATAATGAGAGTGCGCGGTGAACAGCTGGGCGTTTACCGAGCTAATAACGCGCAGCCATAAATCAGTTACACGTTCTGAATCAATAAGCAGTGTGTGTGGTGGTAGCGCCCTCTTACAACACCTTTTATACAGCACCACAGTGAGTGGTCGACGAACCAGAGAATGTTGTCCTCCCCCCACCCCCTTCCCCACCTTCCCACGGGTCCTGTATGTAGGAGACAATTTCGCGAGTTCGATCACCTGCAGGCTAGCTTTGGGACGATGGTCTCTCAGTAGGGACAGATTCTTTCCGCGAAAAGATTTCAAGATCAGTTGTACTCAAAAAAACTTTAGTTCATATGCACTTTCGTCGTCGGATGATTTTAAATGCCACATGTCTCAAGTTTCTGTCCGCGAATCATAGACTTTCAGTATCGGAGTACTTTATTACCATTGGCCCAGTCAAATATGAACATGACTTCTCACGTAGACACGCGACCAATAACCAAAGGAAATTGTGGTTGTGGACATAGGATATAGAAGTTTAGCATGACCACAAATATTTTCACGAAAAACACCTGTCCCTATCTATCAGGGCTTGGCAATGACAGGGCGGTTTCGATCCACAAAATTTTACTTTTGCAATTGTCACACTTCCAAATAGAATAAGAAATAATCGCCAAAAGAATTGTAAAATAAAGATTTATTGAAAACGATTATGAAGCAAAGTGAAGAGAAGAGATTTGAAGGGCTATTAACCGCGAGGTCTTGAGTGTCGATGAGGATGATTAAGGTGAGGCAGCGCCGGAATGAAGGGGTGTGGGGAATGGGAGATCCCCGAAAAAAACCCGCCGACCAGCGGCATCGTGCGGCACGATTCTCACATGCGAGAATTCGGAGACGTCTCCGCCGGGAATCGAACACCCTTCTTCTACAGGTGGGAGGCGTGTAGTCTAACCACTACACCACCGCGACCCCAGGTTGGAGTTGAAGTCCCAGTTGATCATCGTTGGAGGCATGCGAAATTCGTGTTATTATTTGGGGGCTCATTAAACTTTAAACACATTTACCTTTGCAATACGTTTGTCACTGGACCATACTTTTTTACACGCTCTGGGCAACTCTGCGCCAATACGTTAACACTTCACAATCGTGTGCCCCAATCATGTGCCGTTCAGTCAGAACGGGAGTGACATCACAAATATGCAGCAGCCAATGGAGGAACGACATCGGCTCCAGTATATACAGTACTATGAAGTTTAGTCTGATGACAAATGATAACACGAATTTCGCAGGTCCCTAATCATCGCACATGTGTTTTATGGTGAACAGATCGGTGTAAATGTACTGCCCATGAGATTACCTCACCATGACTCGGGAATTTCATAGACGCACATGCCGTGCAAAATTTTTCTGTCCCTAGGCTATCCACAGGGAATTCAAAAAACACCAGGATTTTGTTCTTAGAGAACAAAATAGTACTACCGAGATGACTGTTGATAAACACTAGTAAGTGCAAAACACTGATATTCTCAAAACATTATTTTCCTAGTTTTACAATGTTCAGTGTTTATCGATTCGTGTGTGGCCATTTTGTTTAATTTCTCTGCTGAGTTCGACTCGAAGAACACTATACCACAGTGTAACTTGGTTTACACTAAACAGGAAGAATTTCTCTGCTGAGTTCGACTCGAAGAACACTATACCACAGTGTAACTTGGTTTACACTAAACAGGAAGAATTTCTCTGCTGAGTTCGACTCGAAGAACACTATACCACAGTGTAACTTGGTTTACACTAAACAGGAAGAATTTCTCTGCTGAGTTCGACTCGAAGAACACTATACCACAGTGTAACTTGGTTTACACTAAACAGGAAGAATTTCTCTGCTGAGTTCGACTCGAAGAACACTATACCACAGTATAACTTGGTTTACACTAAACAGGAAGAATTTCTCTGCTGAGTTCGACTCGAAGAACACTATACCACAGTGTAACTTTGGTTTACACTAAACAGGAAGATTTCTCTGACCACCGAAGATAAAATTCGCATGGACGTAGTTTCATTTCTTCATGAATGCTTATCGGGACCATAGAAAGAACAGTGGAACACATCAACAGTAATTAACGATAATAAAAACAATAATAAATGTGTAAATGCTGAAATTAACAACTTAAAATGTATTACATGTTTACATCAAAGTACATTTGATTGTGAAGACTATCAACTCGCTACTCCATTGGCTGAGAGCCAACAATAATAAACCTTATTCAGTAGAGAAAACCAATGAATTGACGTGAACCAATAAATATGTGGGAAAGCGGAGACCGGCAGAAATGGTGATCTTAAATTCTAGCGTGTCTAGAATGGCAGCACGTAAAGGGCAACTTGTTTTTCACGAAAATATTCCACAAGTTGTACTGCAAAACATGTTAGTTCAGAATCTATTTCGTGGTTGGATGATTTCGCTTCTCGCTCTTCCCAGGTGTCTGCCAGCCAATCACCGACGTTCAGCGTCAGGATAACTTAATTCTGATTGCCGCAGTCAAGTAGAAAATGTCTTCTCGCACAGACACACGGCCAATAGACGAAGAAAATTTGCAATTATGCACGTGTGCGTAAATCTTTCCGCGGATAAAGGCGGCCCTACAGCGTAATGAACGGAGTGAAGATGTTTTTATTAAGCCCTTGCCTTACTATTGGGTGTCACAACAGAAGAGGTTTTCGGTCAGACTTAGCCCTTTCAGTGGCAGTGTCCTCTGTATTGTACGTTGCATATGAAGCGGCTTTAATTGTGTGCACTGTGCACAGTAGAACATACCGTCCAATGTGAAGAGTTCCCTGTGAGTGAGAAACATCGTTCGCTGTTGAAACTATACTCCATGGCTGTAGAAGCCGCTGCTGCCAGCAAGAGAAAGCTCGGACAGATTCTTATTGGAGCCGGTGCTTGACAAAATGTCGTGTCGATATCAGTACAGTGCCGAACAAAAAGGTAGTTTCGTTGCAACACCTAAAATTGTAGATTTATCTGTGACTGAAAGGGTTAGCTGGCTGCTAGAAGACAAAATGTAGTCTTATGCCGGTATCACATAGCGCCGACCAACACAGCACGACACGACGGAAAACGCAACCACGACACATTTCAATGTGACAGCTTGTATTTACAGCACTACCGACACCACGCTCTCGGCATTTAACCGAACTATTTAGAAGGCGCTGATAGGCTACGTTAGACTCAAAGGTGGTGAACAAGAGGGAAAATATTAACACATAATGGTGACAAATTAGTATCGCTAATGCATACAAAGGTAAAATTATTATTTTTAAGAGTTAGATACAGTAATTTTCGATTTATTTTTCTTTTAAGCTTCGTACTTACCATTGTAGGGAAAGCTTGCAAAACAGTTTCATTTTGCAAGGTTTTACATTCTGTGCGTCGTGCCGCACGACACGGCGAAGAATATAAATAATTTATAATCCAAAACCACTGGTCGTACGACAAACTCGGTCGGGACGATCTATATTGTATTTCATCGGCTGTTGGGCGTCGTGTCGTGCGAGTCGGGGCTATGTGATTCCGGCATTATTCATCTTCAGTAGCGACCGAAATTCGCGAACAGTTGCAAGAGACGGGAAGTTTGCCGCACGCGAAGCCGGAGGGCAAGTCGACGCCAAGTATCAAAGTAGCTAGCAGTGAGGAGGAACACGAAGCGTGTTACAAGTCTCTTCAAAGAGACGGTGTATTTCCGTCTCCCCCTGGTTGCAATTACCAACACCGCTGAGATAGTAAGCTGGGTCTGCTCTGGGCGCAGCTTCGGGCGGGCCTTCTCGATCTCATTGCCAGGCCAATTAGCAACTCTCGAGTGAGCAAGTCGTAGCACAGGCGGTGTCTTGCAATTCTGCCTCGCGTTCACTTGGGAGCGGCGTAATGGGTAGGGACCCCGAAGAGTTCGCGGATTCATTTTGGGACATGCTAGAATTCTGAACACGTATGGTCATATAACATTTGCAGAGTCCCGAGTATTTCGCGGATTGAGCTGGCGGCAAGCTAGGCTGGACAGCGTTCTCTACACTCGTGACATTATCGTTTGTTTATTAGTTGTTGTGATAAAGTGAGGCCTCTGTACAGGACTGTGAAACATTCACTCACACTAGTGCTTCCTGGTTATTACTGGCTCACAGTTATAGGGGATGTGTGTGTCTAAAGAACTGTCGTCCAATCAAAACAGTAGGAGAAAAATAATTAATATTTTGAGTCTACCATGTCTCCGAATGAATTCGCGAAATACTCGTGGCTCTAAACATTAGCCATTGATATAGACAGGTGATCTTCGCGAAAATATTTACGGCCATGCTAGACTTCAATACCCTACGTCCAGAACTACGACTTCCCTTGGTTATTGGTTGGGATAAGAAAATTTCGCGAATTCATTTCGGGACTATATAGATGCCAAACACATATGCAGTAAAGTCACCTTTGCAATTGGATCACTGTTCATTAGACACACCCTGGATAACTCTTAGCCAATAGCACACTTGCAAGGACACAGTCAGTGAGTGTCATAATGCCAGGTGTGTAGTAACACTGGCTACTCTTGAATGAACAAACACCTGAGGCTCGAGTGTATACAGGACTGTGGAGTCTAGCCAACAGGCCGTTGAACTCGCGAAATTGTCCTATCCATAGTTATTGGTGGCATATCTACGTGAGAAGACATGTTCCTATTTGACTGGGCCAGTTGTAATAAAGTACTTCTATATGGAACGTCCATGATTCGCGGGCAAGACACTTGAGGAATGTGGCATTTAAAATCATCCAACCATGAAAATGCATATGAACAAAAGTGTTTTGGAGTACAACTTGTCTTAAAATCTTTTCGCGATAAACACCTGTCCCTAGCCATCACCCACACGATACATGACACCTCTTGGGAATGCTGGTCGAATCGCCGCATTCCACTGTGACAGCAGACAACCAATAAGCAGTTGATATTGGCACATTTGTACATACTACTGTAGAGTCTAGCCTGCCGGTGATTGAACTCGCAAATTTTTCAGGTCTCTTGTAATGGGATACCATAGCAGTTACCAAAAGATCCCACAATTAGCTCTGCATAAAATAAGGGGCCGTGCAATGCTGACACGTACGCAATAAATAGAGAGCCGGAAATTTCGCTGGTTCATTCAGCAACAAGCTAGACTCCACATTCCTTCGTGCACTCGACCATCAGTTGGTTGTTCATTGGCTGTTGTTCCAGTTTAACCCCAGACCAGGTAGCACGGGATTCGGTTCTTAGTTTCCTTGCAGGTTCGTTATTGGTTGAAAGTCGTTCGGGGCGTGTCTGGCAAACTCTGGACCAATGGAAGCACTAACACTTATATTTCACACGCGAACGCAGTTCAGTTTGTTCTCAGATGAATTCCGCTGAATTTCCGGATCTCTTAACGATAAAAAAAAAAATGCCCGCGTCTTAGCAAAGAAATTAAAAACAATCGCCAAGAAATATCTTTATTAATGCTTCAATCAAAATTTTATATAAAGAATATTCGCGATAAACTGAGCACTTTTGAAAGCCCTGCTTAAGATCAACTTCTATGGACATTGTGTATTCTTAGGCCATAAGTACAATTAACATTGCCGTGTATTTCTCAGTCTTATAGAATTGGTGACAATCTCAAAAACATATAAAACTCGCACTGAGAAAAAAGCTTTGTTGAATCAAACAAGATTTGTTTGGTGCAACCAAATTATTTCTTTGTATAGGGGCTATGAAATGTTTTGTTGCTGAAACCAAATTATTTAGTTGTTCTCATTTGATTGGACCAAACTGTAAGATTTTGTTGGTGCAACTAAATATGTGTTTGGCTACAAGTACATTAAAAAGTTTGGGCCGACAAAAATAAAAGATAACAAGTTCGAGCTAGTTTCGAACCTAGATCACCTGGGTCCGAGCACTTCGCCTTAGTAACCTCGGCTAATGTGACAGCTGATATGATGGAACGATTTTAAATAAAGATACTGCAACTATTAGGCAACGTGTGCAAACAAATATTTTAAGTTTTCCAACTTTACTTGTCAATTTCTTGTTGCATTGTTATATTAATTTGTTTATACGATTGTTAAGCATCAATAGATGCACTAACAAACACGGTTACTATCCTAATTGTTACAAAAAATACAAACAAACTATTGAGCTGTATTTTCAAACGAAGGCAGTCAAATGAGTGGCGACACAAATATATACAGTTGATTCAACAAAATATTTAGTTGACAGTCAAATTTTTTTTTGCCTATCACAGAGATTTTGTTTATTCAAACATATATTTTGTTAGACGAACAAAAGTAATTTTGTTGCTTTTTAAATTTTTGTTTGCTCAGCAAATTATTTTTTAATTGTGTCTAAATATATATGGCCCTATACAAGCAAATATTTTTTTTCTATTTTCTCCTAGTGCAGTAGCCATAAACTTAGACCTGAGACATTTGATACAAATGTATGAAATGGAACTATTTTCCCTAAGCCATGCCACTACCACTGTTAGCTCATTTAGTCTGAAGCGTATGAACCTTTTATACCTCGAGCTGCGGGCTAACACGCTAGAGAATACTGTGACTGATTCGCAACACGAGGGTACGACGTTCCCCAATCAGCATCTTGTAACTTACCTGCCAACCAACAGTCCGGCCAGTACGACGTTCGCCAATCAGCATATTGTAACTTACCTGCCAACCAACAGTCCGGCCAGTACGACGTTCGCCAATCAGCATCTTGTAACTTACCTGCCAACCAACAGTCCGGCCTGTACAACGTTATCCAATCAGCATCTTGTAACCTGCCAACCAACAGTCCGGCCAGTACGACGTTAGCCAATCAGCATCTTGTAACTTACCTACCAACCAACAGTCCGGCCAGTATAGTCTATTCGCGGCTTCTTCACACTTTTTGAATCAAACCTTTGAAAAACCACCCCATGTATAGAGCTAGGGTAGACTTCAACACTATAAGCACCCAACAGCAGTTTGTCTACTGCCATTGGTTCGCTGCCTGCTTGAGAAGGCGTTTTCATATTAGACCCGGCCAATGATACTTCGGCAACATCGACACGGCTCCTACGTGATTCGTTTGCAGACAGTTAATACTCGTCAAAAAGTAATTCAGCCAATCAAAATAGGTAAAAGACCATACAGTATTTTGAAATATAACTTGTCTTAAAATCTTTTCACAAAATTTCACTACCCCTACCCATGTATGATGTGTTTTGTTACTTTCGTAATACGTCATGTAACACAATCGTTTTATGCCTCTTTTAACATAGAAGTATCTTATTTTTCGTTAAATTGAGGTTTTAGCTGTATTTTATTTAAAAAGAATAATATTTCATTAATAATAATTATGAATTAAATACAGTGAGAAAACACGTGTGTTGGTAGCGTATGGTAAGAAACAGATCTCAGGCAGAAGTATAATTACAAGTTATTGTGTACTAAATCAGTACGATGTCTTTCGGTGTAATTTTCCAGACTTAAATAAGCTTTAGTTTGCACGAGGCGGAGGAATACCCTGAAAGTAGAACATCTTCAGGGTTGCAGAAAATTTGGAAATAATCGTGAAAGGACTACGGTTATTATTCAATGCCTTGAGTTTGACGCTTCCTCAACAGGTTCCGCCTGCCTGCAGCTAACTCGCGCGCTGAAGGCCGCGGAAATCGTGAGTTGTAAGGCCAATTTTCGCTCACTCGTTGCTGGCGTCGTCGCCTCTATGCGCAAGACGCCCAACTTGCATGCACCAGTCTTACCGTCGGTTACTCGACTGAACGTGACTTTAAGCGGTGACCTCATATTTTATGGCGCGATAAAAAAAAAACATAGTAATATCGTGCGTGTCTAAAGACAACTCTGAAATATCTGCATAGCAAATTTAGCAACTGAAACAGATTCTGAAGACACCCGTTTCATCCATTTCCACACTCATGAAAATAATCATTGGAGTTAAAATCAGAATTTGAAACTAGTCTTTGGGCACGGAACGAGCTTTTCGTGCTCAGAAGCCACTGCAAAATATCCAACCTTTTTAAATCAAGTGTTTTATACCAAATTTCTGCAAAGCATGTTATGCACCAACCAGGCGGGGTCCTTAAGAGGCACGCCTGTGTCTGCGTAGTTTTTTTTTTTTTTTTTTTTGGTGGAGAAGTGCAGGAGCTATAAGGGTCACACTGACACGCGCTACAAGAGCACCATCGCCTCTACGCGCAGGGCTCTGAACTGGAGTGCAGTGTTCTCGTAGTGGAGCGTGTACATATGGGACTTCCAGCTCTGGCCCTATAACTTTATTGATTTAAAGTCGGTAAAGGCTGTTCACAATTAGGTGAGTACTTTTGAAATCAACCTTATAAAAAGATCACTAGCCATGGCTGCTTATGCTGCAATGGGCGGACATGCGTCTGGTAAAGTTGGTAACGATAGATGGAAAGTAGTCCCATATCTTTACGTCAAATAAAAAGTTTTAGGTAACCATTTCTCATAATTTAAATGATTGGTTTAGTTTTTTATGCATCACTGTATAAATTTAGCAGATTTATAAAATGTTTTCTTTTCTAATCATTTTAGTTTCACTTGACTGACGCATGAATAAAGTGATAAGGCCCATGGCAATGTTAATTTTACATAAGGCGGAAGAATACACAGCGTGCATACAAGTAGATCTTATGCAGAGCTTTTAAAAGTTATTATTTTACCGTGAACATCCTATAGCAAAGTTCAATATAGGCTGCTACCGTAGTCTGAGTCGTATCCAGCTAGTGTGTTTTAAGATAGGGTAGTCTAAAAAAGCCCTTTTTAACTATATTGGAAGGCTCCAAAATTATAAATACAGCATGTGTGGTAACTTTCAAGTGCCATTCCTTCCTCGCGTGGGGTCTGATGTCGTCTCGTAAGCAAACATACATGAGGCACATTTAGTAGTTTCGTCAAAATACCCGGATTTCAAACTCTCTGCGACTCATTTCAAGCGGCAGGCAGGCGTAACCCATAACTAGGAGCTGCCATCCCAGGCGGAAAGACAATTAGCACAGCCTCCTCATTGCCGATGTTAGTACACTCAGATCCTGTGTTTAATATCTCGGGAATGATGCACATGAAATATATGCATGCCCACGTTTTTACACACGGAGCATCATAACGTAACACGACGACAGAATATCTTCCTCGAGGCTTAACTGTATAGTGCACGCTGCTACCCGTCTGGTTTATGACGGATTGCTGTACACACAACAAAGTGCAACAGCCAACAGCAAACAGTGGTTTATTTTTTCACTGATGGATCGGTGAAACATGTAAGCAATTTGCTCCGTCTATAACTATTTTTGACTGATGATGTATCAGTGAAACTGCGTGTAAAAATAGCCGTCGAACATCTTTTAAAAATGGCCGCTAAACGACGTGTATAAAAAGTACCATAACAACGAATAAACGAATAAAACAAATACAAAATACTTTCTAAAATGCGTTTAGTCTTTCAAAACGCAATTTTACGAGGTAATATGAACACACAGACTTTCATTCCGTTTTTACGTCTTTCATTTCGTTTACACGTAATCGTGACCGCACACTGTTTGAAGGTTTAAACTGCATTTAATGCGGCGAAGAGAGTGCACTTATATGCACTATTCGTTTTAACAATACTAACGGTATCAATAAAACTAAAAACGAAATGTACGAGCAAAGAATTTCAAACTATACGATTTCGCAGAGATACAAGACATATATTTCCCTATGCAAACATCAACTTGGAGTGGTTGCTCAGGCGGTAAATTGCACAATATAAATAATAAACTACCGTAAATATGTTTATTTAATGTAACTATTTGCCTACATTCCATGAAAGCAATATTTAATTCGTCACTGCAGTCAGCCGACATTTATTCAATAAGTGACATTGTTTCACGTCACTAATTCAATCAGTGAAATTTTCCACCGAAACAATAAGTGGTTTTCCACTGATTCTAAGCGGAGCCATTTTCAATTATTATATTAGTTGAATTTCACTGCGAATCAGTGATTCCCCACTGATTCGAATTAAGAGTGTGTATTTGTATTTTTACTGTTACTGAATGGATGTACAAAATAGAAGAAAATGCTTTTTATAGATATGAACAATGTCATAAATATCGTTTGGTAACAAAAAAAAATTCTCCTTCGTCTTATTATGTCTATCGTTCTCGCTAGTTTTCATCTCTCAGTGCGTTCATACTGCCTTATTTACTTTTTACCCACTTAAAACATAGTGGCAGTGTCTTCGCGTGCCTTTTGTTGCATCCGCGAGGTCTGGAAATGTAGTTTTCGCCCATGAAATAAAATAGGCAGCAGCACAATCTCAAACGGCTTCCGTCGTCGGCAGATCATCGCTCAATTGTGAAACAGCGAGTATAGCTCGTCGCAGCCCATTGCATCGCAACGCATCGCTGTCTTGTAGAACCAACTTAAGGCGTTATGATGTTCCGACCGTAATATTACACATTTACAACTCATGCAGTCGAATGTCAGCGCGGGCTGGAATAGAGAGTGGATTGGAGAGATCTGGGTGGGTCTTAACATCGGGATTTCGAGAGCCGATGAGGGTGAATCGACGTGAGTATGGATCAGCGCCGTAATGAAAGGGCGGGGGAAAAGTCGAAATCCCATAGAAAACCCGCCAACCAGCGGCATCGTCCGAGAGCGTCGCCAGCCGGGGATTGAACCCAGTTCGCCTTGGTGGGAGGCAAGCAGGCTAACCGCTCAGCCGCCGTGACCCCACATCATGTAATACATGTGTAGTTCTATCAGTAATTGCGGCATGCAGTCTTTTCGTGACAAGTGTCTTCGAGTATGTTTCAATTGGCTTCAAGGCACTTGGACTGCGCTAGAATGGAAATAATTCTACCACAGAGTACTTACAAGTGCAGAGATGAAGCAGCCGATTATTCCGCGAATTCCAGTTGCACGCTCTAGCAAGATGGCGTCACTGCTCAGAAACAAGTAGGAACGCTGTTCGCCAATCAGGGGCTGTTAACTTATAGTCTGTTCTCAGTAACTTCACACTTTTTGAATCAAAATTGAAAATTCACCCCATGTGTGAAGTGTTTTATTGTGTCCTAAAAATGTCATGTATCAGAAGCATTTTTTACTCTTACTAATACCATAAAAGTGTGTATTTTTTATTTTATGAAACTTTTACATATAAATTATCTAATAGTTATAATATTTCCATTTATAATTTATACTAATAAAACACATAGAAAATATTGGTTTTGGTAATACCTAGAACAAAATAGTTCTCGGCAAAATATAATTAAACTGAGTATGTACATATGCGATGCGTTTTCACTTTGGTGCAATTTTATAGACTCAGTAAAGCTTTGTTACCACGAAGCAGATGAATAGCCTGAATGTATACATATCTGTGGGATGACTTCCGAAAAGATAGAAGTATCCGTGAATGGACCCTATAGGCCTACATATCGGGAATGTTTGACCCTTTATAGTTTTCACCTTAACTTTAAACACATTTAATTCTGAGTTTCGCCTTTTCCGATTCGAGAAACAGAGTTTTCGTAACTCCCGTACTGTACACGCGTAGTGCTGCTATCTAGTACTAATTTCCACAAACGGAGCGACTAGTGATAAATCGATTAATCGAGCTCGCAAGCGACAACACGCCACTGCGTTCCTTCAGCAAGGTAAGCATCGTTCTGTTTGCGTCCTCCAGTCCTACATTTTTCCTTGGAAAGTGGATGAAAGTGTTCGGGAAAACGGGAGTATTCTTATAATTCGTAATATGCTCTCTACGCAATATCTAGTTTAATTATTATCACATTAATTTCGTCTCCGTTTTTATATCTAATATTAGGTATTACAAGATGGTAAATACATGTGGTGTGAAAGCAAAGTTGGAAGTTGTGTTTGTTAGTAGAAATTGCTTACCCTGTAAATGTTATAAATTTTATTTTAATTCACCTACTCAACACTCTTCCCATAAATCAAAATTAGCATGAACTTAGTATCAATTTCACAAATTCTTAACACTATCTTGTTTACTAAATTAAAAAAAATATCGCACTATTTTACTGCTCAATACTACTCATTTGCAAGAGACAATCTTTTAACTAGTTTACAAAAAACGCTGGGGCTCACACCTTTAGTGAACATATCAGCCAACTGGCTGTCAGTAGGACAATATTTTAAACTGAAATTTTCCTCATTTACTTTTTCACATAGAAACTTGAACTTTATGTCTATGTGTTTAGACTAATACTGCCATTTGTCTAATACTGCCATAATGTTTTGCTAATACTGCCATTTTTTATCATCTGAATTGTACTCTGATTGTCAACATTGAGATTTACTGGAATAAATTCACCTGTGAGTTCCTTGTCTAGAGATTTCAAGAACAGCACTTCCTTAACACACTCACTGCTGGCGATGAATTCTCTTTCAGCAGTACTGAGTGATATGATTGGCGGTTTTCTTATAGACCAGGCACCAGGTCTCTCCATGTATAGGATGAGATAACCTGAAGTACTTCTACGTGATGTCTTGTCACCAGTATAATCTGCATCACTGTAGGCGTCAATCAGCGAAGTAACGAGATCTGTCGAATACATAAGTCCTAGGTTTCTCGTTCCCTGAAGATATCTGAATATCCGTTTTAGTTTTTTTTTACATAATGTACAGCAGAGTTTTCCACTTTCCTTGATGCCATGTTGACTGCATATGTTATATCTACCTATTTGACAGGTACAACAGGATACCAACAGCCTCCTTATATGGAAAATTTACACCTTCCATTCCATTACAGTCTTCACAGTTGTCAGTGCCTGAAACTTCAGGAGTTGTTGCGGGTTTTGTGCAGTCCATATCGTATGTTTTCAACAACTGGTCCACATATGATTCTTGATGAATGTTGACGAAGCCCCTTGCATTTTCGATTTCAAGGTCCACAATGATTTCAGGGTTGTCAGTACTTTTAACGTCAAATTCAGTTTGAAGTTTCATCAAGAACTCATCAATCTTGTCGTTCTCATTTGAAATCACAAGACCGTCATCTACCCAGATGGTTAGAATGAAATTACCTTCATCATTCACAAAGACCAACTTGCCTGTTATGAGTTGATGCAAGCCATGTGCCTTGATAAAGTCAACAACTCTTTTATTCCAAGCACGAGGGGCTTGTTTCAGACCACAGAGAGAGTTCTTCAATTTAACGATGAGCCCTGTTCATCTTCAAAACCTTCAGGTACGAGCATGAAAACATTTTGTTCTAAATTACCGTACAGAAAGGCAGTTTTTATGTCAAATTACTTGAGGGACATACTTTACTTTTTAGTGTAGGCGATGAGGAATCTCAGGGTATTTAATGACACCATGGAGCTGAATGTTTCACTATAATCAAGTCCTGCTTTCTGTTCACAACCACGTGCGATGAGTCTAGTTTTATATATGTTGTCATATTTTATCTTAAATACTCATCTACTAGAGAGTAACTTATGATTTCTTGGGATTTCTTTGGCACCAACAAACTAAAAAACACCATTCTTCTTGAGTGAGGATTTTCCTTCCTCTATGGCTTTCAACCATTTATCCTTATCTTCATCGGAAATAGCTTCTATGTATAACAGCATTACACATTCTTGCAAATATTAGGGTTTTCTTTTTTATTGCTCTTTTCTACCCTGGTGGTTGCAATTTTTAATTTCAGTAGCTGTTTCAGGTAGAGAGTCAAGCATTTCTGATGTTTTTGCTGTGTCTTGGTCTGAGGGAAAAACATGAATGGGTTCATCAACTACATCATCATGAAACACAGTTGTGTTTCTTCTCACTTCCATATTGTCCACTAGTGTTAGTAATGTTTCCTTAGAATCCTCAAGTGAAACCGTTTTCTGCAATTATTTCGTGTGATGAATAGTTTGTTGCAGAAACCTCAGTTGATTCCACAAATGTTACATCTCTTGAGAGTTTAATTTCCCTCTTTTCTGAGTTCCATAGTAAGTTTGTCACATCTCTTGTCTAGATTTCCTAGCTTCTTCAATTTTTTTTTGCATATGCCAGAGACACGAAAAATTTTTAGATTGGACAGATCCGGTCTTTTTTCATACCACAGTTCGGCAGGAGTTGTGTGGACTGTAGCAGACGGGCTTCTGTTCAGCAGGTACGTTGGAGTGTGTAAAGTCTCTCCCTGCAACTCTTTCTCTAGGCTAGAGTCGAAAAGGAGTGTTCTCGTTTTCTCAATTAGATTCCTGTTCAGTCTCTCTGATCGTCCATTTAGCTGAGGAATTGCTGCAGGTGCATAGTCTATATTTATTCCCCTTTCTCGACACCAATCGGTGAGCTCGTTGGCTACATATTCACCCGCCATTTCATTTTGATTCGCCCTTAACAATGTAGTATCGGGCAGCATCACAAACATCTGATTTGTTTTTAATCAGACATATTACTGAAAAAATGTGTGTAGTCGTCCAAGAAGGTCACGAGGTACCTGAAAGCCATCCCATGTTTGGTCAAGTGGCCCACGCGCATCAGTGTGTATTATTTTGATGCTCCAAACCCTAGGACACCTCAAATGAGTCATTTTTCAATCATACTTTACACCTCAGTATATTTAAAAACAATACGAATATAGGAAAGAGCATAGAGTTGTAAAAAAAACATGGTCGCTAAAGCAGAATGTATACTGCCAAAACTGCTGTAATATGCATGAGGTTAAAAACTACACTACCAATTGAAAGATGGAGATTTTTATAGTGATTTTTAATCTATCAATTTTTTTTTTCTTTTCTTTGGACAAACATTACACAGATCTCAATACAGTCAGAACAGCATTTCGTCTTACAACTCTTCAAGCAAACGAATATTATACAATAATATTTTCAAATATATGTATAAAAATATTCTGTCGCACACAGACTCTTTAAATGTATGCTTTCTCATGCGCTTTAAATATATTCGTTCCCACACGAACTCTTTAAATATGTAAATATAGTTTCAGCTTTTCTCACCATAGTCAATTAAAAACATTTACAAAGTTACCCAATATTATAACCAAAGTGTTGAGCCAGAAGTATTTCAAACTCTAAATGCCCATAAAATTATTAAAAAGTAAAATAGGTAATTCCTGTCCATAACTTTCCCATTTAGATTTTCTCTTTGGCTTAGTACAACAAACGCCAACAATTAATCGCCCCAAAACTTGGCCGCCTAAGATTTTCCCTGGCCTTTAACAGGTAGTTCTAGGGTTTATTTATTTTACGACACAATTCAGTATTTCAATTGTAAAGCTACCATTGTTTCAAAATTAATACAGAATAAAAATTATCTGGCTATACAAACCCTTGGCAGAGACCAATACATTTTCCCAAACCGCCCATTTTCAAAACGATGGGCAAAACAAGACTAATAATGTGGCTATTCGATCAGCCCAAAAATGGTGAAGAACTGACAATATACAAAGTATCGATTTTTTTTGTTTTTTGGAGAATCTAAATTATTTTTTACAAGAAGAATGTTCCTCCTCGCATATTTACTAATAGATTTTATTAGAAAAGATGGCAGCGATTCCTAATATGTTGTGCAGCAAGACTTACCCTGCTCATATTAATCAAAACTGATCCTGACTGAAAAATTAAAAAGAGCATCAAAGTGACGTTCCTGAATATCGTTAAGGCTTTACATTATTATGTAACTGAAATACCTGAGCTGTTATCTGGGGAGACTTCCCTCAAAATCAAGCGTCTGTCCCTGATACCAGGTTTTAGTAACTCTTATATACAAATTTCGAGCATTGCCTCTCTATGAGGGCAAGTACAATCATCCGCCAATAGCGAGTCAGTATCGTAAGAAACATCCTCACAAATACCCCCTAGCGGGGTGCCATGAGATCGCTTATAGCAAAGAACAGTCCAGAGCATTAATCTGAGACGTCAATTAAGCATATTTGAAATCAGCCATTCAAACTAGCGCGGGTGACGCACGTGGCTTCCGCCACACTACGAAGAAGGAACACTGCTGACATCTACTGGCGCCTGCGTCAACACTCCCGTCAGTACCCAGCGCTGCGACAGTTTATACGGGGGCATTGAGGCAGCTAGTGCATGCCCGACCAAGAACAATCATTTGTGCGGTAATTATGCTACTACTATCCCAAAGTCCATCAACATGGACTTTCGTCCACATAATTATAAGTGTTCATAAGTATCAAAGTAAGTTTTTCAGCATATTTTGTCCAATTTTCCTGAAATTCATTTCAGCACACGTCGTCGATCAATACTTTTCCCTGCCGGGCGGGTGAAAACGGGTCTTGCGTAGAGAATTGGACCAGGGCAGAGAGACACTGTACGCGTACTTGTAGCGTACTTGTCTCAATTTCTAGTGGTCTCGTTGCTCCTCTCTCTCTCTCTCTCTCTCTCTCGCCCTCTCTCTCTTCGCTTCCAAAATGTTTCCTAGTTTGTGTTGATGTAAGGCAGGTTTCACATTGGATCTCACTCGTACAAAATTTAAGCTTTTCAGGTCCAGATGGTAAAGTAGCCAGTTTCTTCAAACTATCAACATTCAAATGTGCAATTCTTCAATGCCATAGATTTTGGTCACTTGTTTGTTTGCTCTCAGAAAAAAGTGTTGTTTCACTGCAGTTTAAATTTATATTAGAGTCCGGCATTGTCCTTCTCACCTGTGATTTTAGTTCTACCATTCAAAATTTCTACACCATTGTCAGTAAATTTGACATCTCCATTTTATGTAATTTTGTGTACTGATATTACAGTTCTTGTTAAACCTGGGACATACAGAACACTTTTCAATACACATTCTTGGTACGCTACATCCCCTTTGAGCTCGGCACACATATTTTCATTTTTCTTAGAAGTTATAATTTCAGATTCTATACCTGTGACATTGCCAAAGAATTACTGTTGTTGATCATGTGGGAGTACAGCCTGAATCTGTTACCCAAGATCCCTCAGGATTTCCACTCATGGATTCTGTAATAAATGTAACCTTATCCCTGTTACTTGTAGTAGACTTGTTGTTTCTATCTCTAAAGTAGCAGTTCTGTTCGGAATGGTTATCCTTTTTACAGATTTTGCAACCTAACTGTTTCTTTTTTCATGCAGTTCCGGGCAATGTGGCCCCTTTTGTTACACTTAAAACAAACACTATTTTTGTTTAAAGTTTTGAATGCTACAGTGTCATGTGTGCTACTGGTATGACCTCTCTCTTCTTCTGCTAACAATCTGAGTTAGATTAGTCAGTGTTATGCCCTCTTAGGGGTCGATTATCAGGCAGTTAAAAGATGTCTAAATCTGTCTGGCAAAGATGACAAAATTTTACCCATCATCGTTTCATCACCAACTGTGTGGCCTACGCGTTCTAGTTTCATGGGAAGGGTTTGTAAATAAGAAAGACCAGACACAACCTTGTCAATTTTGTAGTTGAAGAAATTCGGCATCAACAATGTTTTGTTGTGACTGCTATCTCTCTCATAAATGGAACACAGTTTCTCAGACATACCCTTTGCAGAGCCACAAGACATAATAAATTGAATATTACCTTTGTCTATCGTTGTTACGATGTATCTCTGGGCTTTGGCGTCTTTCTTTCCGCAATTCGTATGTTGTTCACCTTCTCTAAACTTGGTGCTAACAACATTATACAAATCCGCCGCTTTCAACAACACAACTATTTGAAACTTCCAAATACTGAAATTAGAATGACCTTTGAGTTTTTCCACATGAGCAAAATCTTCCGATGCCATAGCCATTTTATTCCTTCATTTATATTCATGCGAATGCATGAATGCGAGACACTTCACTTATATTCTTCTTGCAGTATGTATTACACCAGAAGTCTCTGGGCCCATAACCTATAATAAATTAGAATTTTGTTTACCTACTCAACAGTAAAAACTCACTACACACCACCGCGTTCCTTCAACAGGGTAAGCAGTCGTTCTGTTTGCATCCTCCAGTACTACATTTTTTCCTAGGAAAGTGGGTGACAGTGTTCAGGAAAAAGGTGGTTTTCTTATCATTTTTATACGCTCTCTAAGTAATGTACAGTTTAATTTTTACTGCATCAGTTTCGTCTCCGCTTTTATAACTAATGTTGGGTATTATAAAACGGTAAATACATGTGGAGGGTAAGAAAAGCTGAAAGTTGTGTTTGTCAGTAGAAATCGCTTATCCTGTAAACAAACTCACTACACGCCACTGAATGAACTGTACTTGCTGGTCACTAGCCCGGCCAAATAAGGAACCTTTCGCAGAGCGCAGTAGCCAGTCAAGACGTCCGGCCCATTCTCGAGCCTCGCCAGTGATGCGTGTTGGAGGGTTGCAACGTAAGCTGATGCTTGGCTCAGTGCTGTACACACTGGGTGCACGCAGCAGGTACCAGCAACCAGAGTGGAGCCAGGAGAAACTGGATGCACTGCGGTTACTCGCGGGACAGCGGCCGAGACATCCCATTACTAGAGACCTGAAGGATTCGCGGATTCATTATGGTACAAGCTATAATTAAAAACACGTGTGTTCATGAGACTTTAGCCATTGGTCCACGCGGTGTTTAACACCTCATAGAGAGCGATGGCCCGATCGTCGCCTTCCACCGTGACAGCACACGGCCAATGCACAGATGGCAGCGGCATATTTACCCATAAGACTGTAGAGCCCAGCCTGCAAGTCATTGAACTCGAGAATGTTTCAAGGCCTCTACCCATTACACAGGTGCTGTGACGTCAGCTGCACTACTGCGTTTAAGCGGTCGATATGTACACTATAGTCTATTCGCGGTTTCTTCGCACTATTTGAATCAAACCTTCGAAAAATCACCCCATGTATGGCGTGTTCAGTTATTTTCAAAATACCTATGCTATGTTTCACAAGCGTTTTACACCTCTGTTAACATGAAGGCATCTTATTTTTCGTTAAATTAATGATTTACCAATATTTTATCAATAAATTATAATAATTCATTTAAATCAAATATTAATAAAAACAGCGAGTAAACGTGTGTGTTGGTAGTGCCTAGTAAGAAATAGTTCTTCACAAAAATCTAATTAGAACTGAGTGCGCACGAATTCGGTGCATTGTCCTTTGGTGTAATTTTCTAGACTTGGTTAAGCTTAGTTTGCACGAGGCGGAGGAATACCCTGGAAATAGAACTCAGGCAGGCCTTCAGAAAAGTACGAATTAACAGAGAATGGATTATAGCAAACGTTTAGGATTATCATAGGACAAAACGCAGCCTACCTTGCAACGCGTCGCTGAGCCTCGCGGGGCCAATCAGAGAATGGGTACGCGCACTTCAAAGGATCCGCCACGGCATTCCACTCATGCGCTTATCTACTCTGTGATTCGACGTTCTACTAGGGCAGGGGCCGCGGTGGTGTGGTGGCTAGACTGTTCGCCTCCCACCTGAGCGGACTGGGTTCAATTTCCGGCGGGGTCATCTCGGGGATCTACCATTACTCCCGCTCTTGCGTTCCAGCGCTGCTCCAAACACGCCTGAGTTCGCCCTCATTGGCTCTCAATACCTCGATGTTAAGAGCCGTCCAAATCGCTCCAATTCACTCCACTGGGGCCTGGCTATTATATCTTTTCCCATAACTCGATGGTGTAACATTAGATTCTGTTGCTGATTTAAGACCTATTCACTGTAATTTGAGTATGTATAGATTTTCTAGAATGTTCGAGATTAGGTGAGTTTTTTTTTTTTTTTATTTTTTTTTTTTTTTAATAACCTCTGAGATACGTCGCTGCCTTTATATTATGGGCTGTTCGCGGTAAAGTGAGCACTTTTGAGGGACTAGTTACTTTTTATTTCAGTCATTTTCTATTTTTTAACTTATATTTAAATAAATATAGCAACGTTTGTAACAAACACAGTCTGTACATTACACAGTATTCAGAAGTTAACATGTAAGACTAAAATTAAATATATTTATTGACTATTATTCCAAATGAGAGGGCTCTCAAAAATGCTCACTTTACCATGAATAGCCTAAACCTGCAAACTCTTTATTTAATCGGGCACGCTGATCGACATACTTACGCCCAGCAAAATTGGTAACTGAGAGGAAAATAGTTCCATCTCTAAACGTTTGAAATAAAATTGTTTAGTGAATATTTGTAAAAACTGAAACGGTTTCTTTGTGTGTGTGTGTGTGTGTATTAATTTCAACGCATGTAAGTGTATGCGTGAGTACGTTAGTAAAATATTTACATTTCTAATAAGACCACAGTATCATTTGACAGACGCGCGAATAAATCGTTCGGGCCCGTGGCAAAGTTAATTGTACACGTGGTGGAAAAACACACAACATGCAAGTAAGCAGACGTTAAGTAGGGCTTTCGCAATTTGTCAGTTTTCCATTAACAGCTTATACGCCAAAATATGCCATAAGATGAAACCAATAATTACTTTTCCCTCTCTCCCTCATTTACACCAACAGTGTAATAACTTGTAAATTTGCAAACAATTTAAATTATTCCGAACTAATTGCCTCCTATAGAGTGGCCGTTACATAATTGTCGCGTTAACGAAATGTAGTGCAATTTAACGCAGTCATAAAAGCGCGTGTCCGTTATTTATAAACGTCACAAAATGGCCGAGTCATAATAAGCTTTCGACGTACGCACTCGCGTAAATGGTTCGCGCGGAATTCTTGTTTTAATAGTGGCCGCGTGTCGTTGATTGAGTTTGTCCAAGCCACGTTTCCATGCGGTGCGTATTCGCACCGGAAGGACGATTTGAAATTTGATTAACAGTACGAGAGTTTTGTTGTTGTTTCGTGCGTGCGTGCGTGCGTGCGAGTGTGTGTGTGTGTGTGTGTGTGTGTGTGTGTGTGTGTGTGCGCTCGCGAGCCATGCAGCCCACGTTGAGTTTGTTGAGCTTCATTCCCTTAATGCCACCCGTAATTTAATACGTGCGTGCATTATTACGGCGCCCGGAGGGGCTTAATTTACCCGAAGAGAAATCCTTTTTGGTGTCAACGCGGTTAACGGCCTCTGTTCGCGAAATCCCCCTCACACATGCTCGTCACGCTGTCAACGTGATACGTGGACCAGCGTGGGACGTTACAGAATTTGTTATGCTTTTTGAAGCCGTTGCTTGCATCGCTAAGGTGGCAGGTCGCCTGGGTTGTCCGCCGAACACTGTGCCTGGTTCCAGGGAAAAAAAGGTTTTATTAAAAAACTGTCCAGTGTGTCTGAGTGAGGTCAGCCTACAAATAGCGTTTAAGAAACGCCACATGTCAGTATACATTTACCATTTCCTCCATTCCTCTCTAAAGCATATTTTCTGCGAAAGTGAAAATGGCTCAAATGGGTGTTTTCTCGGTCAATTTTAGGCATGAACATTCCGGTGTGAAAAAAAAAAATTAAAAAGGAATAGGGACGTGCATCAAACCTTTGTTTTTATTATTACGTCATAAAATACACGGTATCGACAGAAAGTATGATAGAGGCACGTTATCGACGCCAAGACTGCACCCCAGTTCTGTGCTTTGCGCGTAGAGGCGATGAGAATTGACGCGCAGCATGTCTCAGTCGCCCCTAGCGCTCTCACGCTTTTAGGCCTCAGACGTGCAAAATTCCTTCAACCAGGACGTACTATACACATGTCCAACAGTTTTCTTTCCTTATTGGCGGTCATGCATTTATAGAGCTACTACCCCATTTCTCTGGGCCAATGAGTATGCTGATACTATAAGGCAGAACGTTCGTGATTGGTCTGCAAACAACTTAGCCGAGTAAAATACTTGTTCATCCAACCATTAAGTAATAAAATAGCTAGAGTGTTATCAAATACATGTTGTCTCGATAAAGTTTTCGCAAATTTTACACAATCTTTACGCACGAGCAAACGTGTGCCAGACTGGTGACTAATCTCTAGGAAAAAGAAAATTTCGCGTTTTAAACAACCTATAGACTAGATTCCTCTTAACTACATATTTTCAAAGCTCGGATTTTAGTTCATTGGTTGCTACCTCAATGTGCAGCCAGTTTTATCTCAAACCAGGTGGCACGGGATTCGGTGCTTGGTTCCTTGCAGGTCTGTTATTGGCTCAGAATTCACCTGGACGTGTCTAACAAACTGTGATCCTATTGCAAAGTTAACATAAATACACATGCATTTGAAGTCTAACTTGTACTTAAATGAATTCGCGAAATTTTTCAGTCTCCACTTATCTCTTGAGACAACCTACAAGATGCGACAGGTTTGGGTTGAAACACCGGGTAGGAAATACATACTTGTAATGTTATTTAAAAAAAAGTATATTTGTTTTTATCTGCAAGGTCGTCATCTTCCCTAACTACTTGGGCCACCTGTTTTTCGAGAAAGCTTCCACAGGTAGTTGTACTCCAAAATATGTTAGTTCTGAACCAGTATCGTGGTTGGATGATTTTAACTCGCACGCCTCTTAGGTGTCTGCCCGCGAATCACAGACGTACAGTATCGGAGTAACATAATTCTGGTTGGTCAGTCAACTAACAAAATGTCTTCTCACTGAGACTCACCGTCAGTAAGCAAACGAATACTGCTGCTATGCCCGTAGGGTATTAGAATTTAGCATGTGCGGAAATCTATTCGCGAAAAACTTCATGCGAAAAACTTCCTACGTGCACACTTGCAAATTTAGATTGCTGTTGACCGCGTGTCTGCGTGAGAAGGCATTTTACACTCGACTGGGCCAATCATAATAAAGTTATCCCGACACTGAATGTCGGTGATTGGCTAGCAAACGCCTAAGGAATGGATACAGACTTTGCTCTGCACAATGTAATGAAGTATGTGAAGAACAGTCAGGGAAAAGTATATACTTGGTGTGTTCCTGGACATAGCAGGAGGTTTTGGAAATGCCTGGTGGCCAGAGGTGATAAACCAGCTGAAGAGGAAGAGATGTACAGGGAACATCTACAAGGCAATTTTTGGACTTCTTCGCAGACAGAGAGAGTACATACTCTGTCCAATATGTGCAAGTGAATACCAGGCTCACAAAGGGATGTCCCTAGAGGTCGGTCCTTGGTCCGATCTTATGGAATGTCTTCTTTGACAGATTGTGAGAGTCGGATCTTCCGGCGGGGTGTGTGGCCTCCGGTTATGCAGATGATGCTTGATCCGCATATCAGGAGATGCAAGGCGGTAGCTTGAAGAGAAGCAGAAGTTATGATGGAGAATATTTTGACATGGTCCAAACAATTTAAGCTGCAATTCTCCATGTCTAAAACGAAGACCATGCTGCTCAAAGAGAAACGGCAGAGGCCAGCGACTGTACGCTTTGGTGGAGAAATGGTGGAGTGTGCGAATGAGATGAAATATTTAGGAGTCATTATGGAAGGAAAGATGAGCTTCCTGAAGCACATAGAGTATGTTGCCAGAGAGGCGGCGGTGGCCTTCCAGAGATAAAGAAGTATTGCTGACACAAGCTGGGACCTAAATTTTAAACACTGAGTGTTATATATAACTGTGTTTGAGGCCATTATATCACACGGGGTCATTAAATGGCTATATAGAGTTGAGCTAGTGAAGCACAAAAGGAAACTCATTAGTGCTTAAAGGGCAACACTGCTGACCGTCACTAAGGTATATAGGACAGTGTCCAGTTAGTCACTTCCTGTCTTGTCTGGGGTGTTGTCAGTGGGCAAACAGGTTAGATACAGGGTTACTGTGGCAGAGAGAGAGCAAGGACTCGCAGACCACCGAAGAGAGAAGCAAGAGGTAATGGACGAAGTTCTCCAGAAGTAGCAAGAAGAATGGGAAACATCTGAGAAAGGGAGTCACATACGAGCTGTTACCGAATGTGGAAAACCCATTTGAAATTAAATGAATCACTCTCAACCAATACAGTGTACAAATATGTACTATCCACGGAAACTTCAAAGTCAAACTTCATCGTCTGCAGTTGGTGGAGTCACCGCTGTGCAATGTGTGTGGATTGGATGACACAATGAAAAGCGTAATCACAGAGTGCTTGAAAACGGAAGACATAAGGCAATGTCTGCAAGAGATCACAGAAGGAAATGGCATTCGATTGGATTTGGCAAGTATACTGAAATAACATGCTCTTTAGAAGATATGGAATGAGTTCGCCACTAAAATTGGCAAAAGTCTGGAAGAATGTAAGCTGCCACAAGAGTTTTCCCATGAAGAGTTATTCGGGTAAAGGCTTCGACTTAAGAGGTCGGAATATCCCTAATTGGCAACGAGGACATGTTTTACCGAGAAAACTGGTGGAATACAGAGTACAGCTTTAATAACAGTGGATGGCCCGAAGAACAGAAGAGGAGAAAGTTCCATGCATTGTCTTATACATCCGAGTACAGTTAGAGTGCGGGAGGATGGAGGGTGTGCTGGCGTGAGGGTCGTAAAACTTGTCAACCACCTAAGAAGCGTTGAGAGGTTAAATTATCGAAGCACTAAATAGGTTCTGAGCTAACGAGTTTGGCAGTATAATTAGTCGTGGAATATTTTTCCCGAACAACAGGTGGCCCTACAAGTAAGCCATCCAGAACAATCCAGAAAATAGCTTAACTATTCTGCACTGTATACTGCAAAAAATTTCTGGCGAAGGAAGTCCTTCACGTAGTTAGATACATCACTCATTTTTGAGACCGTATTCCTGTAATCAAGTAAACAGCTGCCGCCAATAACAACCAAAACAAAACCATTATTATTAATCCCGGTAGTATGCAGCTTTTCCAAAAAAAAAAAAAAAAATGTATTTGTTGCGTCTCCTGAAACTATAACATTTACCTGTAACTGAAAAAGATTAACTATATTTTCCAGATAATTATTTCTAAATATTTCATAAATATTTTCTAGTCAATTATATGTGATTTTCGGTGAGGTAGGTGTCACTGCTTTAATTCACTAATTCAAGTTTAAAATGTTACGACTTAAATTTCTTTGAATAAAGTTTTTTTTTTTTTTTTTTTTTTTTTTTAATTTGGTCTCAACTTTGTCCGCGTCTGTGTGTCTGTTTGCGTGTAAATCTAGCCTGGGACAAACCGAACTTCTGTGCCGAATCTAGTCACACTGGGTACGCCGCCGCGTCGTTGGAAACTGGGAAATTTCGAGTATTCATTAAGCTTCAGGATCAACTTAACAGCCCTCTATACGCGCAAGCGAACACTGTTTGATCATAGACTACTGCCTCGGTGACAATCACTTCATTCCTCCTGGCTGGAGGCTTAAGTTCTACTTTCAGGATGTTTCTCCGCCTCATGCAAACAAAGCTTAACCCTTTCAGTTACAGTGTCCTATAACTGGGACGTTGCATATGAAGTGGCTTGAATTGTCTGCACTGTACACATCAGAACATACCGTCCAATCAGTAAGGTTCCCTACACGTGGGAGACATCATTCGCAGCGCAGACTATGTTCCGTAGCCTCATAAATAGAGACCTGAAAAATTCACTAGTCCAATGATCTGAAGGCTAGACTCTATAGTCTTATGTACATATATGCCGATATCAACTGTGCATTGGTTGTCTGCTGTCACAGTGGAAGGCGACTATTGGGCCAGCGTTCTCCAGGATGTGTCAAACACTGTGTGGACAAATGGCTAAAGTTATATAAACAAAAGTGTTTTGAATTTTAGCTTGTCCCAAAATGAATCCGCGAATTTTTCAGGTCTCTACTCATAAACCACTGCTGCCTGTAACATAAAGCACAGATGGGTTTCTGTTGGTCCCGACAAAGTGTCGTCTGGGTATCAGTACAGTTCCGAACACAATATTTGTTTGCTGCAACGCCAAAACTAGTATATTTATTTTTGACTGAAAGTGCTAATTATGCCTAGAAAATTACTCCAATGGGACTACGTACCAATTTAGAGAAGGGGTTATGAAGTATACCTGTACCTACTCCTGTCGCCTTTCCTTGATCCCTGTGCACTCTTCATAAAGCTAAATAGCTCAGCCTACCACGTCTTCAGCTAGGAAGTTCAAATGGGAATCTATTTTAAATAAATTCTTCCTCGGTGCATCAGTTTTCAATATAACCGTTTCAAACAAAAAGTTTTGTGCTAGGCATTTCTTGCGGAATGCTGGTTCGTTAACCCATTCAGACCCAGCGTACACAATTGTGTACATTACGTCCGTGTGTGTAAATTTTAATATGTACTGCACACTGCGAAACTCAGTGATATATATATTAAAATATTCAGTATACAAAAATAAAAAATTAGAAATGATAATTTTTATTAGAAAATTATTAACGTAAGCAGATTCTTTGAGTAACAGGCGTTGAACATATATATTTTTTTTTTGTTTGTAAAGGTTGCCTTTAAAATTGATGCATTGAGAAGTAAAAACTCCGTTAGTACCGGCTTGGTATGATCTGCCCTTAGTTCTTATCTCCATGCGATAATTCTCGCGCGTCCAGGAAACCATTTTGTCTGGTTCTCTGACGTACCGGTTCAGTCGGTCGCTATATACCAACCTCTCGCTTTGACGTGGCGAGCGCGCGAAAGTAGCCGGGTGTGTGAGGGGTGGTGGTGCGGGGGGTGGGAGTTGAAGGATTGCCAGTCGATAGTTATTCCGCTCCTCCAACCGTGGAATCGCATTTCGCCCCTCCCCTCGCCGCTTTTCTACTCCACGATGTGTGCCGTGCTCTCTAGTTTTCCAACCCAGCAAATAAAAAAAAAAGATCGCCGTCCTCTTCGCTTTGCGCCGCGGCTCCGATGAATTACGTAATTACAGACCACGCACGTCCCACGCGCGCGCGCGAATATTTAATCCTTTGAGGACGCACGTATTTACCAGCACTGAGGACAAGTTTGAAGTGAGCTTCCTACATTCTACACTACAGATATATCTAGAGACCTGAAAAAATTCGCGAGTTCAATGACCTACAGGCTAGACTCTACAGCCGTATGTACAGATATGCCGATGTCAACTGTGCATTGGTTGTCTTCTGTCACAGTGGAAGGCAACGAATGGGCCACAGTTCTCCAGGAGGTGTCACACTTCGTGGGGACCAATTGCTAAAGTTATGTAAACACACGTGTTTTGAAGTTTAGCTTGTCCTCGAATGAATCCGCGAATTTTTCAGGTCTCAAGCAATGTCATTTTCATTGGCCTCTGTATTTGCACTTACCATTGTCATATTGGTCCTGGCTACACCGGACACGCCTACTGTACTCTGCAACGTTTATTATTGGCTGGCCGTCGACCAATGAAGTCACGCGTTGTCTGTGTGCTAATTAATGTATCGCGATATAAGTAACAAGTTTTACAATCCATCGTGTTCGTTGGAAAAATTATTAGAAAGAACAGCTTTATTCTTACAAATTGAAATCTTGACTATTTGTCATTTTTTTTTTACTTAGATTCCGATAAAGTCTAGCGAAATAGTTAAAACCATACAAGGGAGTGTTTTGCCTTCAAGAGCAAATAAATTCCCACATAAACGTAGCCCCGAGTATATACGTGCATACTTCTCAAAGGGTTGACTCGCAGCTGTAGTTTTGGCACTGTGCAGACCCGTGAGCGTGCATAATTCTTATTTAGCATCGTGGTCCGCTGTGGCTGAGTGGTTAGCCTGCTCGCCTCCCACCAAGGCGAACCTGGTTCAATCCCCGGCCGGGGCACTCGCAAGTGGGAATTATACCGGACGCTGCCGCTAGTCGGCAAGGTTTTCTCGGGGATCTCCCGTTTCCCCAGCCCTTTCATTCCGGCACTGTTCCATACTTACCTCAATCACCCTCATCGACTCTCAGGACCTCACTGTTAAGAGCCACCCAAATCTCTGTACTCGCTCACCCACTTTTTTTTTTAGCTTTGCTGGAAATATTTGAAGACTCTGCTTGAATGAGGGTAAGTTTATGCTCCAATGAAAATGCATTTTGCAGTGAAAGATAAACTCGCACACGCAGAGTTTCTCTCTTTCGCTAATCGTAATTTTTTTTTCTACCGTTAGGCATGCAAGGACATGTTGAATGGAACACAACTAGCTTCTCCACTGGTTGACAACCAGCCAATAATGAGTGTTGCAAAATGCAGTAAATGGAGCAAAGTGTAATGCACGGACCGAAATAACTTGTTTTCCGGAAATAGTCAGTATGGGCAACTCATACGTTATTGGTGTGATTTTCTACACTTAGTTAAACTTTGTTTGTGTGAGGTGGAGGAAGGACATGAAAGTAGAACTTCAGCATGGTTTATGAAACGTTGGACTTAACCGTGAATGGACTATATTGCCAAGTCTAACGAGCAGGTCACTGAAGTCGCAAAATTTTTTGTCTCCATAATGTGTGTGGAGAGAGAGAGAGAGAGAGAGAGAGAGAGAGAGAGAGAGAGAGAGAGAGAGAGAGAGAGTGAGAGTCCGTGTGATTCCCCTATAAAAGTATGAGATCAGCTTCGAATTTCAAGTAATAAAGACACCAGGATTTGTAGTTTTTTTTAGTATGTGGGAAACTTATTTTCAAAATGGTGGATTTTTAATATTTTTGTAGTCTATATTGTATTTTTAGAAGTATGCAAGAGATACGAAATAAAAATGGTATTTTTGATAGTACACACTGTCAGCAATAGATTCAGAAATTTGTGAAGTGGAGACTTTAGTGTAGCTCTGAATGACGAGGTCCTGAGAGCCGATGAGGGTGGAAAAAAAAGCGAACATGTTTTCAAGAATAGGTCAATGAAGATAGTTAAATAAATACGTATTAATTTTCAGGAATAACGCCACCGATTTAAAGGAATACATTTTTCCATTATGGAATATTAGAGGCAATGGTACACACGAACGAACGGGTTATTAGGACGCATGAGAGGGTAATCAGACGCAGGTCTGCGTAACATTACCCCAATATAAGCCATTTCGTAAACGAGAGCCGTAATGACTATCTGTGTGATACTATTTATAAACGAGAACATTGAACTAATACTTAAATAAGCAGGGCCATAACACCATTATTTACCCGTGGCATAGAAATGATGATTTGTTTATCTTGATAAGAACGAAATAGCAAAAAAAAAATTGTCAGTAAAATATCGAAAAACAAAAAATTCTTCTTACTTCAACAACCGTGATACTCTCGAACTACTCGACCACTGGAGTAAAACTCCTGGGGCGTCCGCTAGATGGCATCATGTTCCCCGATCGCTGGCCCTTCACAATGATGAAATATCTGCCATTACCCACTGCGTCTCATTGTCCCCCTCTTCAAAGTATTTCACTTCCTTCCCCTCGGCCCGGGGAGTATACACGGAGCAGAAGAGACCTGGAACGTCTTCTGGGGTTAGAACAAACATACTATCTCCTCCCTCTTCCTCTCAACCCCTCCTCACACACACACGCGCGCGCGGACAGAGTGTGTGTGATTCCTCTCGCGTGCCGACTTAAGGAGCAGACATCCTCTCTCCCAGGACATCTTCCGGGACATGAAGACATTAGCGTCACTTCGTCTAGACTCGTGGCTCTTTTCTCCTCTCCCTTTTTACGCTCTTCGCCACCACAGACGACCATCCCTGCTTAAGATTTGCATGTAGAGACCTGAAGAATTCGCGGATTTATTTTGGGACTAGCCGGAATGCAAAACACGTGCGTTGATATAATTTTAGCCATTGGTCCACGCGGAGTTTTACACCTCCTGAGAACGGTGTCCAACTGTCGCCTTCCACTGTGACAGCAGACAAGCAGTGTGCAGTTGATATCGGCATATTTGTACATACGACTGTATAGTGTAACCTGCAGGTCATGGAACTAGCGAAATTTTCAAGTCTCTATTGACATGGAGCATATCGTTTACACTTCTACCTATGAAAAAATAACATTTCGATGAGCCTTATCACTTGATTCCTGAGTTGGTAGAGTGAAATTGTGTAATTATTAGAAAAGTAAATATTTTATTAATTTTTTATATTCTTACGACAATATTCATTGAAGAATCAGAAAACGAAAGAAATAAGTCAGTATTTACACATATTTACCTTGAATTTTTAATTCAACGTTAAGCCATGGATAGAGACACGCAAAATTCGCGTTATTATTTGAGGACACATTAAACTTTAAAAACGTTTTTCTTTGGAATACGTCTGTCATTGTACCATACTTTATTTAACACGCCCTGGGTAACTCTGCGCCAATACGTTAACACTTCACGATTGTCTGCCCAATCACGCGCCGTTCAGTCAGAAAGGGAGTGACTTCACAACTATGCAGCAGGCAATGGAGAAACGACGTCGGCTCCAGTATATACAGCACTGTGAAGTTTAGTCTGATACCAACTGATAACGCGAATTTTGCAGGTCCCTAGCCATGGAACTACATTTATTTCGTTGTTACCAACTTGACTGGCCGCACGCTAGTCAATGTGCGTCCTAAAATGCATGCATGTCATGTCGGTGACATTTTGCATAGGTTTATTTCAAAACTGGTTAATTGACGGTGAACAGTCTACAGCTAAGAGACTTGAAAATCGCGTTGACATTTGGAGCCTTTATCTATATCTTCCAAGCCACTGTAGTATCCTAACCGTTTTATGATTGTATTATTAGGGACCTGCAAAACACGTCCCTAACAAGTTGGAATTAGTTGAAAAATAACGTTTCTCCTTAATGGCTGTAAGTGTCTGATCTATTGCTTCTTATATCTTGATCACTCCAGCTGATATAAAATATTTTAACTGCAATTATCAACGATGGGATAATCACGATCAATAGAGTAATGTTTTCAAAGCAATTGTAATTAATTTGATACGACCGACAATCAGACACATGACAAATACTGTGAGCTTATCTCAAGCTCCATCTGAAATAGCAAATTATCTCAAATCCCTGCAAATAAAAGTGACCATTGTTTTATGAAAAAGACTGTTCAAATGCGAAACGCGTTTTCAATGTTCTAAATATTTATGCGACGATACATCAAAATAAATGTGACGAAAATACAATACCAGTGGAAGAAATTACAAATAATTTTAATTTTTATCCAAAAAATAATAATTTAAAATATTTAAAACTCAGTTTGGCGTCTTTTGAAGTAGGTATAAAGTCGTTGCACAGTCATTTATAGTTTTTAATGAAACCCGATACTTGCTAGCCAGAGATTATAGTTCAACTTCTGCCCTTATAAAATTTAAAATTTTCACCAAATTTATGTGAGGCCACTCAAAACTCCAAAATATACCTTTAGTATACTAAGCTGACAAATTATTTTAATTGTACGTAAATTTTTACTTCGTTCCTAATTTTTAATTTGTATGGCACCATATACTTGATTAAAATAATCGTAGTTGTGTTAATTATTGCAGAACTATAAGTAACATTGTATTTTTTTTGCTGGTTTAGTGGGGTACTCTTATAGATAATATGAAACACTTTAAACAAACTAAAAAATTGGGTGTGGCTGTGTTGGGGACACGGCCGTTTGTTTAGCGTAAATTCGTCTACGTTGACGCGTTCGGACGCCTTGATGTTTATTTTACGTTCCTGGCACCGCTTCACTCGATCATATGGGGTTTTATGGGTATCACTGGATTGCTTTTGAGATGCTCTTTCCAACCGTATACGATTTCTGTATTTCGACTTGGTTTTTTGACGAGTATAGGCCGAAATCGTGTTAAGTTTTTCTTAATTTTTTACATTAAACTCATACAATTTCACTATAACTAGGCCACACAAATGTTTTATATGCCCAATCGATTTACCGTGACGAGAGCTGTCGATTGAAACCCAAACGAGTATCGTAGCTTCTCCTAGTCAAAAGTTATACTACGTGGAAGTTATGAGACGAGGCGAAACTAACTCGAAATTGCGGAGCCCCCCCCCCCCCCCCCCTTATGCGATGCTACGCAGTCCTCACTCAACGTAACATATTCTTTGATCCTTTGGCAATCGAAAGGTGTAATTGAATCTTGAATGTACATTATAGATTCGGAGCTGCAATATCAAATTGTATTCCCCGATTATGTTATCATCTGCTTTTCTGGATTGCCTGCCAATATGGTCGCAAATTTAAAGACGTATTCATGTCAAAATATAGTAACTATTGTATATTTGAATAACTTTAAAGGAAGAAAAGAAGAATGGTTTAATCATACGTCAAGAGGAAAGGTGAATTGTATCTACTGGAATCGAACGAATTCAACTTCAGCTACAGCGGAAGGTAGTGCAGACATAAAATTACAATTTTTGTTTGTCACCAACGTTCTTAAAGGTAATACATATTTTACTCTAGTGCATTCCGGTGGATGGTATTTATAAAATAATCACGTCATATTTAATGTGGGGCCGACATTTTAAATCACTAGCACAAGCATGAACGGCCTAGCCAACGCAGGGTCGTCTTTACGGGGATACAGGACTTTTTTTAAGAATAAAAATATTGGTTTCCTAAGCACGCGTTGCAGCAGGATAGCGGGTCGTAAATGCGCCATTGAAACTCGCCGGCGAGGAAGATAGCATCGCCCGAGACGCAGTTTTACCACGCTTTCATAGCCCCACCTTCACGTAGGGCATTCTGGGTACAAATTTCCATAAACGCGTGGTCCCGCCTTCATGCGCGCAGCCGGGCCCAAAAAAAAGACCACGAAAACACATCCCAATAAAATGGGTAATGGATATCGGCGGTCTTCTGGGCACGTCCCACACGCCATATTGTATTCATTTATTTCTTACTAAATAAGAAAATGGGGGGGGGGGGGAGAGGCTAAGAAAAATTGCGAGAGTGTGTTTTAAAGTGTAGCCGTCATTACGGCTGTGGGCGCGTTCGGAATAATACACGTGTCTTATTTCTATTTGAACTTTTAAAATCACCGATTTCTCGACGAAAGTTATTTGCCATAAGTAGAGACAGTTATATTTCGCGAAAAGATTTCAGTACCAGTTGTTCTCTAACGCACTTTTGTTCAAATGCCCTTTCGAGGTTGGATGATTTTAAACGCCACGTGCCTCAAGTGTCAGCCCGCAAATCATGGACGTTCAGTGTCGGAGTACTTTATTACGATTGGCCCAGTCAAATAAGAACATGTCTTCTCACGTAGACACGCGACCAATCACCAAAGGAAGTCGTGGTTGTGGGCGTAGGATATTGAAGTATAGCATGGCCATAAATATTTTCGCGAAAAACACCTGTCCCAAGCCATAAGTATCTAAATAATATGAGTATACGGTGTTCACGGTAAAATGAGTACTTCCGAAAGGCCTGCTTACGATCTACTTGTTTGCACGTTGTCTATTATTCCGCCTTATGAGAAATTCATGCATCGGTAGGGTGAAACTGTTAAATTATTATAAACATTATTTTTAAAAATACGGTCATTTTTACACTTCGGTGGATTAAAAAACCAGAAAGCGAAATAAATTACTTAAGTAATAAAAAATGATTACCTGGCACTTTCTGTTTGACGTTAAAATATGGAACTACTTTCCATCCATCGTTACCAACTTTTCTGGGTGCATTCCACTCAGTGCGCCCGTTAAAATATATGCAGGTATGGGGCAGTGGCATTTTTCTAAAGTTGATTTAAAAAGTGGTCACTTTATTGTGAACAGCCTTTAAACCCATGTACAGAGCCAGATCTGAAAATATTTGCGGATGCGTTAAATACAAGTTTAGACATCAAACGCTTGTACAGTACATATGTAGTGCTTCCTTCACTGGGCCCTTGTTTATTTCACACATCCTGCAGGAGTCCGTGTCCTGGGGGCAAATACTGAACGATGGGGAAGGGGGGAGAGTGATAGGTTGTAACTTTTTTACTCAGTTTCCAATTAAGTTCAGAGAAACATTAAAACTGTGAAAGTGAGAGTTTTGTTTCAAGAGCAAATAAAATTCCGTATAAACCTAGCCCCGGGTATGTACTGTAAATGCCGATGAGGGTGGAATGAGGTGAGAATAGAGCAGTGCCGGAAATGCAAGGGCAGGGAGAAAACTGGAGATCTCTGAGAAAAACCCGCCCACCAACGGCATCGTCCGGCACAATTCCCACTTTCGAAATTCCGGGAGTGACCCATCCGGAGATTGACCCGGGTCGCCTTGGAGGCGAGCAGACTAACCGCCCAGCCATCGCGGCCTCTACCACTCGAAGGGGTAAACAGTGCTATCAGGTACAGTCAGGTCACAAGTTGGTGCTTCCTGAGCTGGAAGCCAATAAATAAATGACATCGATGAGAGTGTACAAAGAATTGTGGAGTCCAACATAATGCCGGATAATAACACGAATTTTGCAAATCTCGAGTTATTTAGAGTAATTTTTCAGCTTCAGTCTGAACTCCCAACATATTGTATGCTAGTTCGACTTTTGCCATTAGTAGGGATAGGAAAATTTCTCGAATTAATTTCGGGACTAGATAGACGCCAAACACATATACAGTGCAGTTACCGCTGCAATTGGAGCACAGTTTTTTAGACACGCCCTGGATGACTCTTAGCCAATAGCAGACTTGCGAGGAAACAAGCAGTGAGTGCCGTACTGCCAGGTGTGGAGTAACACTGGCTACTCTCTGGAGCAGCAGCCAATGAACAACTATCTGAGGTTCGAGTGTACAGAGGACTGTGGAGTCTAGCCAACAAATCATTTTATAGAGACCTGGAAAATTCGCGAGTTCAGTGACCTGCAGACTAGACTCTACAGTCTTATGTGCAAATATGCCGATACCAACAGCACATTGGTTGTCTGCTGTCACGGTGAAAGGCGACGATTGAGCCATCATTGTATAGAACGTGTCAAACACTGTGCGGACCAATGACTTAAGGTTTATAAACACACGTGTTTTTAATTATAGCTTGTCCCGAAATGAATCTGCGAATTCTTCAGGTCTCTAGTTATTGAACTCGCGGAATTTTCCTATCCCTAGCCTTAATGTTGACAACTCATATAGCAAGTTTCAATGTCACGTTTAACCAATTGTAAAGTCTCAACGGTAGAGCAGCCAGTGAGCCGATCACACAGGTAAATGACGCCATACAGTTACCAGTGACCAATGAAATCTCGAATATAGCTCATTTTTGTTCACTATTATTAAGACATTATTTTACTGTCCTGAAAAGAGTTAACGACACAATGAAACACTATCCATAGGAACCTGCAAAATTTCTCGTTATCATTTGGAATCAGGCTAAACTTCACTGTGATGTATATACTAGAACCGGCGTCGGTTCCTCATTGGCTGTTGCATAGATGTAAAGGCACCCTTTTTTTTTACTAGACTTCACGTGATTGAACCGCACAATAGTGAAGTGTTTATGTGCTGGCGCAGAGTTGCCCGCAGGGCGTCTCAAGTATAGTATAGTATAGTCCAATTATAGACTTATTGCAAAAGTGCATGTGTTTGAAGTTCAGCGTGCCCCAAATAATAACGCGAATTTTGCATGTCTATAAAATATCCATAAGTTTGTTGTCAGTGCAAAAATATTTTTATTTTTAGTGTAGCCTGAGTTACACTCGTGCATAGTGCTCCGAGTATTAATTACATGACTGCATCTAATTTCCCGCTGAAGAATAGGCTTTAACCGGGGCCCCAGTGCTGGGAAAATGGAGGTTATAGACTATCAACGGTAAAGTGTGAACTTTTGAAGCCATAGTTTTTTTTTTTCGCTGAGCCATCCCCCCCCCCCTCTAATAGTCTTTCAAATAAGTATTGCTACCTAATTAATAATCATAGTGTGTATATTCTATAGCACTCGGAAGTTAACGTCTAAGGCTACAATAAATTATATTAATTGACTATTATTCCAAATGAGAGGGCGTTCGAAAGTACTCACTTTACCATGAATGGCCTATAAACATTCAACCAACTGCAGGTCCCGGATATAAACTGCACTGTTACAGAAATATCTGCACTGTTACAAGAACACATGTGCTGACTAGATGGATATTTCTGGACATTCGCCATTGCTTAGCAAGTGTCTGTCATGGAACAGCAAGACTGAAAATGAAAATAATACTTAAAATGGACAAGTTACCAATGGAAGAGAAAATTAATGTATTTATATAAAAGTGTTAAACTCCAAGAGAGAATAGAGTCAAAGAACAGAACTTGTTACGGAATATAAATGTATGAGACCAACAGATAATACATAGAAAACAACACAGGCTAGAAACCTGCTTGAAATAATTCGATAACACTGATAAAACACTCAAACACAGTAGTTTCTTTGTTGCGTTTCCCCATTTTGTTCCTACACACTTTGTGTTTTCCCAATATTTCAAGGACGTTCCTACCTGTGGTTTTTCTCGTATTGTCTGTTAGTAGCTGTCCTGTTTTCTGACTCTATTTGGTCTTTGAATCTTACAGTGTTGTATACACACCCCGGTTTTATGCTTGAGGGCTTGGCAAGGGGCGGCTTGCAGACTAACTTATAATCTGACTTAAATTGATGCCTATGCCTTGCCCGGAATTCGAACCCAGGGCCTCCCGCACCCCGATCGGTGGACGCGCCAACTGACTGCGCCAGGGGAGGTCGGCTTCTCGTCCATAGGTTACGTGTTTATTTTAAGTATTATTTTCGTGTTCAGTCTTGTTTTTCCATGACAACATCTGCATTGCAATGGCGAATGTGAGATAATCTCCATCTAGTCATTCGCCCCCATTGCACTATTCATTCAAAGATCACAACACGCGTGCTGTTAATAAATACCTGCACTGTTTAGAGTCATTTGTAGTGTTACGAAAACATCTGTGCTGTTCGAAGGCATGTGTACAGTTACAGAAACTTTTTTTCTCGGGGATGTTCAGAGTTATTTAGTTGCGCGTGTGTTGGCAGCGCTGCCGGAGGAGGGCCCGCGCATCAGTGGCGGGAGGCCACGCTACCAGGTGGGAGACACTGTCCGTGTGAACTGCACATCTGGTCGCTCCAAGCCCGCGGCTCAGCTCATGTGGTTCATCAACGGCCAGCAGGTAAACACTCTTTCAAACCTAATGTTATAGGCTGTTCCCGGTCAGATGACCACTTTTGTAAAGCCCTGCTTAAGATCTGCTTGTATACAAGTTGTGTATTCTTCCGCGTTGTGTAAAATTGACATTGCCACGGGCTTCATCACTTTATCCATGCGTCGGGCAAGTGAAACCAAGAAATTATTAGAAAAGTAAACATTTTATATTGCACTGATGCATTAAAATAAACAGAAAGCGAAATAAATTATTCAAATTATCACAAATGGTAACCTAACACTTTTTATTCGACGTTAAAATGTGGAACTACTTTCCATCTTTCGTTGCCAACTTTACCGGGCGCATGTCAGCTCGCCAATTCTGCTGTGATCCCATTTTCTTGGTTTATCTCATTTCGTTTCTTTAAGCGAAACCGCATTATCCATGCGTCATCCAAGTGAATACGTGGTGATTGTAAACAGTGCAAAAGCGTTTGTAACACGCATTTACGTATTCTAACGTGTACAAAAAATGTACTAACTTCAGTGGTCATAAATTTAAACGTTACAGTTGCAATAAAATGTATACTTTTATTACTGTCATCTATTTTTGAACCACGGCAATATATTTAACGTTCATTATTCAAACTTGTTTTTGTAGAAGCATAGTGCATGCTTCAACAAACACTGTACATGTTCTACGACATCACGAGGCAACAGTTTCCAAAATTAATTCCAAGCACGAATAATGGCAAATAATAATTAAATTAAAGATATTTTCCTACTTTCTCCTTTAACAGAATTGCCTAGTAAAATATTAATTGAATCTCGTATTGATTGAAAAAGAATTTTAAAAATGATAAAAAATAATAATTTTTGTGCTTTCCCACGTGGTTTCCTTGAACTAGAGGAGAAAAATTCAAATGGTAACTATAAGTCAACCCCTTAGCTTACATCACGTGTAATAATATCATAATGTTACATCTTATATTAGCTAGAAAATCAGCTACCTGGGAATTCATATCGCAGCCACGGAGAAGTCATCGTAACGTTTCTTTATAAATATAAGCAACCTCTGAGCGTAAAAAAAACTTACCAGGGATTTCTTAAAGAGCTTGCGGCTACAGCGGTTAAATATAGAAACATTGTAAACCAAATTCCTTCTCAGGGCATCAATAAAGGTGACGGCTTCAAACATAAAAAAAAAATTCAACGCCACTTTCTCGGAGAGTACGGTTACATTAAACAATTCTGAAACAAATTTTATTCAATCGCCCTTTTTGGAAATAAGTTGAGAAGATTACTTAACGTGCCAAAATAAGTTTAAAAAAATATCACGTATTTTGAAGCACTGAAAATGAAATTCTTTATAATCCATTCATGGTTACTTCACACTTTTCTTAAGCCCTGCTGAAGTTCTACTTCCTGGATATTACTCCGCCCCGTGCGAACTAAGCTTTAACTAAGTCTGGAAAATTACACCAGAGGACAGCGCAACGCTTTCCTGCGTACTCAGTTATTTTGCATGAGAACTATTTATTACTAGGCGCTTACAACATATATCATTTTTCACAGTTTTTATTCACAGTTATCATAAAAGAAAAAATACAACGTATAAATAAAATATAACAAAAAAAAACATGTCTGTGTTTACAAAGGTATAAAACGCTTGATAAATAACATATTTAGGAAATAACTAAATAACTAATACATGGGGTGATTTTCCAAGGGTTTGTGTTAAAACATCCTAACAAAACAAAAAATGAACTACAACATTGATTCCTCATTTATACACAGTGGCTACACGCCGGGTAAGCAGCGCCATTGATGGAATTATAAAACACTTGTGATATGTTTATTTACGAGAAAGGCAAACATGTAATACAATGGGGTGAATGTTCAATGATGTTTTATTACAGAAAGTGTGAGGATGCAGTGGATAGTGCTGGAGTGACGAATGAACATGGGTTTCCAGGCGAATGACTCGCAGGTGCGGGGCCCATACAGACGTACGTGGGGACGCGAGGGCTTGGAGACAGCAGTACTGGGGCTGGAGTTCAAGGTGGAGCCTCAACACTTCCGGCACGGCGACATGAAGCTCAAGTGCCTGGCGACCATCGCCACCGTCTACTGGCGCAGCAACGAGGAGAGCGTCGAGGGCGACCGCCCCCAAAGCGCGCCCGTACTCGAGAGCCGCGACACCGCCGCCCAGCCGGGCAAGTCGCGCGCCGACCGCGTACATGGTCAGTTCACGACTACTGCCTCACCCCATAACCCCATCTCTCTCACCATACTGTCCTTACCTCCCTACCTACAAACTCTTCATGAGAGCCGACTGCGTACATGTTCGGTTCACAACTACGCCTCACCCCATAACCCATCTCTCTCACCATAGCCCTCTCCCCTACCTCTGCCTACCCCTCACACACTCTTCACCGTACTGTCCCTGTTCCCCTACCTTACAGTCTTCATGAGGCCTACCCGTACATGTTCGGTTCACAACTACTGCCTCACCGCATAACCCCATCTCTCTCACCATACTGTCCCTACCTCCCTACCTATACACTCTTCATGAGGCCTACCATACATGGTCAGTTCACGACTACTGATTCACCCTGACCCCATCTCTCTGACCATACTGCCCTACCTCCCTACCTATACACTCTTCATGAGGGCCGACTGCGTACATGTTCGTTCACAACTACTGCTCACCCATAACCCCATCTCTCTCACCATGCTGTCCCTACCTCCCTACTATACACTCTTCATGAGAGCCGACCGCGTACATGGTCAGTTCACACTGCTGCATCACCCCATGACCCCATCTCTCTCACCATACTGTACCTACCTCCCTACCTACACACTCTTCATGAGCGCCTACCCATACATGGTCAGTTCACGACTACTAATTCACCCGTGACCCCATCTCTCTGACCATACTGTCCCTAACTCCCTACCTACACACTCTTCATGAGCGCCTACCCATACATGGTCAGTTCACGACTACTGATTCACCCGTGATCCCATCTCTCTGACCATACTGTCCCTAACTCCCTACCTATACACTCTTCATGAGCGCCTACCCATACATGGTCAGTTCACGACTGCTGATTCACCCGTGACCCCATCTCTCTGACCATACTGTCCCTAACTCCCTACCTACACACTCTTCATGAGCGCCTACCCATACATGGTCAGTTCACGACTACTGATTCACCCGTGACCCCATCTCTCTCACCGTACTGTCCCTAACTCCCTACCTATACACTCTTCATGAGCGCCGACCGCGTACATGGTCAGTTCACGACTACTGATTCACCCGTGACCCCATCTCTCTGACCATACTGTCCTTACCTCCCTACCTACACACTCTTCATGAGCGCCTACCCATACATGGTCAGTTCATGACTACTGATTCACCCGTGACCCCATCTCTCTCACCGTACTGTCCCTGACTCCCCACCTATTGACTATTCACTAGCATTGACCGCATCCATAGTCAGTTAACAACTACACTCACAACTCCCTGGACACAGTCTCTCCCCCAAATGTCCCTGCCTCCCCACACCCAGGATTTTCATGAACGCCAACCACACCCACTCTTAGTTCGCAACTACTCTTGCTCCTACTTTGTCCAATTTATCCTTCTATTGCACCTGATTCCCCACGTAAGGAATGCTCACGCATGCCAAACACTTTCTAGGTCGCTTCACAACTGCTGCCAGATCTCCTTAATCCCAGCTATGGTTTATTGTACTCAGTGTGAATCTCCATATCAGAAATAAAAATTTTCGCCGACATCTATCACTGGTGTTGCATGTATGCACCAGATTTTCTCTTTTTCCTGCGCATACAAATGACGTGATTGTTATCTTCATAAAATAGATACAGCAGTGTAAAGTCTTATTTGTCGTGATGATACTGTTCTGTACGCTATACTTCACAGTATTGCGCACAATCATGAAGAAATCAGTTACTCATTTTGTTTGTAGTAAGTTAATAAAATGTTTTTGCTGCTCGGAGGCGAAATTATCACCTTGCAACTGCTTTTTTTTTTTTTTTTTTTTTCCCTATCTATTCTCTCTCGCGAACATTTTAATAGTTATTATATTTTATTTTTCTGTACAAAACTTTATATGTTTTTTATCCAGCGTTTGAAATAAAAATTTAATTAGAAATTATTCGCGAGAAATTTGAAAGCGCATTACATTTACGGAAGTTTTATAAAGTTATGCAATCATATCCTAACGTTACCGTAAATGAAGCAGATGTAAATTTGCGTAGGATTTCGGTTGATTTTTTGCAACTATTTTCCGACTTTTCACCAAACTAATTTGTAGTTGTACGTGTAAACCACCAGCCCAAGGCCTCGTGGACATGTGCCCCTTTTCAGATAGTAGTGACACCAGTTGCATGGGGGCCGCGGTTGTTTAGTGGTTAGACTACTCGCCCACCACCAAGGCGAACCGGGTCCGATTCCCGGCGGAGTCACTCCCGTATTTGCGCATGTGGAAATCGTGCCGTGCGATGCCGCTGGTCGTTGGGTTTTCTCGGGGTTTTCCCTTTCCCCTGCCCTTTCATTTCGGCGCCACTCCCCACACACATTGCTTCATCCTCATCGGCTCCGAAGACCTCGATGTTAAGAGCTGCCCAAATCTGTTGACTCTTCACTCATGCACCAGTGGCCTGAGAAACTCTCTGCTTTTACTTATTTTATTTTGATCTAGAAGTTGCACGTGAACCTGTGTGGTCGTGCGGTCAGGGAAATGTTACAAATGGTGCATTATGCGACTAGAAAATTGCAAAAAAAAAAAAAATTATTTTGCTTCACGTTCTACTTTAAGCACTCGTGGCGTCGCACAACGTTTGTCGTTGAACCATGTCCTTGATAACTCGGCTACGATGAATAAAGACTACATATTGGGAGGTGTAATCAAAACTCAGCTGCTGCTCAGAGCTCGTGAGTTTGGAGCATTTTCTCAGCTTCGTGTGAACAAAAACCTTTCCTCGACCTCCTCGCTAGCAAATACTTGATGGTCTTGATCAAGATTTAGTATCAATAAAACTAAGCTACCGTTCACTGTTGTATGCTGTTCACGGTAAAATAATCACATTTGAGAGCACAGCTTAAGATCTTCTTGTATGCACGCTGTTTGTTCTTCCGCATTATACAAAATTAACATTGTCGTGGGCCTCGTCACTTTATTCATGCCTCGGGCAAGCGAAACTATGGAATTATTATAAAAGTTAACATTTTATAAATCCGATAATTTTTACATACTAAGCCGTTACAAAAAAATAAGCGTAAGAAGTAATTTAAATTATAATAAATGGTTACCTAACAGGTTTCATTTGACGTTAACAAATGGAAGTACTTTCCATCCATCGTTACCAACTTTACTGGGCGCATGTCACTCAGTGTGCCCGTTAAAATACATGCAAATAGGGGCAGTGACTTTTTTCTAAGGTTGATTTCAAAATTGCTCACTTACCGTCAATAGCCTTTAGTAGTAGTAAGTGCCACTATAGAAGACATAGTACATAGAATTAGAATTCCCTTGATGTGTGGGGAATGGTGGTGGCTGGCAGGTAGACCGTGCCACTTCTATACTCCGAGCACCAATGGCAACCATAGGGTAAAAATATATATAAATGACAATACACGTGGTGAATGTATGTGGTAACTAATGGGAAAAATATCAATAGTAATTTGTTCCGACAACGGGAAGCCATACGCCAAAATAATAATATTGCGATAATCAGTCAAAGTAGAGTATAATTTATACCTACTCCTGCATTTCCCAGATAGGATAAAGTTGTGAGGGTCGAAATTCAGGCACGCGTCATTCAACCTTTAGCTGGGCATGAAAAAAAAAAAAGTTAAATTTGTGGAAGCAGGTTGGCAATTACGTTCCCAGGCCATGACTGGCGAAATGTAGCTGGCCTGTGACGTGAAGCTGCCTCCACACCTCAGTATTTAAACATTACGTGACTCAGCGCGTTATATGGCATTCAAGATAAGTACAAAGGATTACAAGCTGTGTTCCAATAAGTCTGGTCAAATAAAGTGGGACAGTTATGATGTCATGAACGCCATATTTGTGTGACAAATATGGCTTCATTTCCATTAAACATTTGAAGATTGGACCGGTCTCAGCCAATCAGAATCGTGCACGACAATAGACGCCAAGCGACATTAAAATAACGAACAATTACTGGAAACGAAGTAGGTTATGAATATAATTACTGTATGTGGCAGTTGTCTTGTCATGAATGCTACTTTAAGTGAATATTACAAAAAATTATACGAGCTCACGATTTATTAAATTTCATTTCGCAGGAAACTTCTATGAAAATAAAATCTTAATTTTTGTAAAAAAGCGAAAATAAATTACAATATTCCTTGCATTTGTTCCCGTAATGGACTGCGCGGAAATTAAAAGCAATAACTCATATTGAAAATAATATTTAAATAAAAATTTCAAATGATTTTCTCTTAGTAAAAATCTTTAACAGCGTGACATATTTTCAAACACATTCAAGATTATTCGATAGAATTTGTTGGAAGGAAAACTTTGATGGCCATATTTTGACTTCAAATTTTGTTGTCACATATAGTTTAAGGCCAAAATTTGACCGCGTGACGGGATTTAGGTGTGTGCGCCGAGGAAGTCCTCGTGGCTGGAAAGTAACATTTGTTTTTATTTAATAAAATAATAATATTTATTGTCTGGTTATGAATTAAATATTTCACGATGACATTTTCATGCAGTTATTCAGTAAAGACGTTTACCCTAAACATCTTCGGAACCGCTGTATGCATCGAAATTTTGATTTTCGAATTCGTAAATAGCACTACAGGACTCATAAGTAGAGACGTGAAAAATTCGCGAGTTCAATGACCTGCAGGATAGATTCTACACTTTTATGTACAAATTTGTCGGTGTTAACTGTGCATTGGTTGTCTGCTGTCACAGTGGAAGGCAACGATTGGGCCTCTCCCGTTATGCCTGCCCGCTTGGAGACCGGCCCGACGAGGAAGACAATATGTGCAGCGCAGGACCTATAGACAGCATAATTCGAACTTTTTACATGAGAAATATGTGTGTTGCTATCCACCCACAATTATTAAAATAACTTACTTGGTTACTTTGCTTACTCAAATTATACACGCTCGTGATGGTCTGTGACGAAAAGCCTGTCCCAGCAGGCCTACGTACATGCGACAGCAAGTTGTCGCCCAGCAGTCAGACATAGCTTCCAGCTGCGGCGCGCACCCGAGCAGACTGGCCGCTGAGTGTAAGGGATAGTTTGATCCGTCCGCGCCAGACCGCGCTGCAGTCGCGGCGGTTGCGTGGCTGGATGGTTAACCACGTGACATAGAACTGTGGGGGCGGAAGTGGCTGTTCACTGATAGTTTTGGAATTGTATAGAAACTTTCCGAGAGTTCCTTGGGCTCTGATTGGCCGGACTCTCGTTGCTTCCTCCCTAGGAGGGGTAAAAGTTTTGTATATAACGCCAGGAGATTGGTCGTGTAGGCAGAGACCAGCACTCCTGGACGTTCAGCTCCCAGTTAAGTACAAAAATAATGTCGTAACAGAAATAATATTTCTGGGCCCTCTGGCCATTGTCAGGATGACGACTTTTGCATCATCATGGCAGGTAGGAAAAACTTGGGAATTTCTGTATTTCAAGACAGAGAATTTTTGTATGAACAATCGGCTCATTAAAGTTATCGTCCATGTTTTTTAAAGACAGCCGAAAATTCTCAAAATGTAATAAAATTAGGAAATTAGAGTAATTTGTGTCTTTGTTGGACTTTACTCAAATATTTACTCTATTGTCAATGTCCGTGCTGTGATAACATTACTAAATAGTGCGCTTACATTAGGAGTCAGCAAATAATCAAATTCTAGACTTTGTATCTAGCCAGTATTAAAGAAAAATGTTTAAGTATTAAGAAAATTGCTAAGATAATGCTAAATATGAAAATATATCCCCGTGGGTTTTTTAAAGGAGTTGAGAACATGTTTTTCTATTTATTCTGAAAGCGACATATCGCCCAGGCATTTTTTATCTCAAATATTTTATGATAATACCCTTTAACCCGAGAGGAGTACAGTAGTGATATGTATTTGTGTTAAGTGACACAAGTGAGACATAAGATTTAACTTGGAATTGTTTCAAGCACCACTTGTATGTGGAATTCTAGCACAAATTTTAATGGCCATTTGTATTTTATATTTGAAAAGGTTACCATTGTATAAATTTCTGAACCCATCTGATATTTTATCAGTGGCAAATTTTTTTTTTTAATACTGGGAATATAGATAGTTAATAAATTACGAATATTTTCCATAATCCTGTGTAAACTTTGAAACATTTATACAAATAAATTATATATGTTATGCCAAGGAAGTCATGTATTTGTCTGTCTTTTTAATCAGAAATCTTTAAATAGATTTGATCTTCTTCTTATCCTCTTGCGGATTGGTTCTTGAAGGGCTGTGTATAAGTCCCGCTTGCCACGCTCTTAGGAAGTGCGTTGTAAGGTGTCAAACACTATGTGGACCAATGGCTAATGTTATATAAGCACACATGTTTTCAATTTTAACTTGTCCCAAAATGAATCCGCGAATTCTTCCGGTCTCTACTTATAAGACACCGTATACGTCTGTTCCGAGATGTAATTAAGTACTGAAGTATTAATATCAACTTTGTTTTTTTTTAGTGGGAATACACACATTTCTCCCAATAACTTAAGATGTCATTAAGATGTAAGGATTGGATCGTTGCTCGAGCTAGAGTCGAGCATTGTTCTCAGAAAATTCTAATAGAGAGCGAGAGGGGCGAGGGTTATAACCAGGTACGTGCACCATAACATGTTATTTTGTTTTGAAATACGCTCTTAGGTGCACAAGACAGTGGAACAACAACCGTGAGCCTATTTCCCCATTGGTGGAAAATAAGGATGGACACCGCACATCAAGTATAAACCAACTACGCAAACCTTGTCCTTACGTTGCGTACACAAATATTTGAACACGCGTTGTATACGAAACTTAACTAAAACATAGTGAAAAACCACACAAACACATATTCTTGATACACACCTGCGGTAATTGATAACACTGTTGAAGATCTTTTAAACGTAACATGCAGCAAGTTCTCGGGAGAAATCCGCCCCAATGTGATATTGTCGCACGAAGTATTTGTGCTCCAGTCGACGCGATAGATTGGCAGGAAGTAGAAACGGCGTATGATGTACTACGTACAAAGACGCGACTCTGGACAGGCGGGGCCGCGGTGGTGTAGTGGCTAGGCTACTCTCCTACATAGGCGAACCGGGATCTATTGCCGGCGGGCATGTGAGAATAGTGCCGCTGGTCGGCGGGTTTTCTCGGGTATCTCCCGTTTACCCCCATCATTGCATTCTGACGCTGCTCCACACTCACCTCGCTTCACCCTCATCGCCTCTCAAGTCCTCGCTGTCAAGAGTGGGATGGACTCCCCGCATTTTTTTTTTCTTTAATAGTTGTTTGCGCGAGTACCCGTATCTCAGTAAATAAATGTTCTGTAAATACGACTTTTTGTCAGAAAAGATGAAATGCAGTTATCTATGCCCCTATTTTTTGTCATATTAAGTGTATTCTTGAAGAAAAAAATTCGTGATAGTGGTCAAATATCGCATGCCTATGCAGTTTCCTTAAGCGGCGAGAGAAAAGTACAGACATACGGACGTAGTTTAATCTATGGGCATTCATTGCATGTAATAAAATCCCGCTGTTACAGATCTGATTTGCACAACACAGGACCACGGCGGAAACACTGCACGCCTTGCGCGTAGGAGCGATAAGGCACTGGGCGTGCGTGTTCGAGTCGCCCGTATCGCTCCGACGCTTCTTGGCCTTGGACGCGCAGGTTCACACTCCTCTTAAGAGCCTCCATAAACTCTCCCCTCCAATCTAGACAAGAGTACCACATAATGCGCACTGCAGGGGTGCCTGAATACGACCGAGGACAGCGCGACGACAGAAGCGTCCTTCCTGCACGAGGACATATCTATTTCAACATCCAGTCCTGGCGCTATAAGAGAACCGCGGGCGTCGGCACTGGCTGAATAATTAGCATGTCATGGCATTGAGTCGACCTCATCTGTCTTCAGGAGGCGAGGGGAAGTAGAAGAGAATGAAGTGACATCAGCTCCTGAATGGTCACGGCGGCTGAAATACGCGAATGGGGAAGTTTGTCCAAACGGCGAACAGTTTGAAGGCTTGGAGATACCTAGAATAGCAATTTATTTTATATTTATTCGAAATATATGTAGACACAATCTCCAGGTATAAAATGAGATATAATTACTTTCGACATGTGAAGAAATCATGTACTGGAATCATCTTTAAAAAAAAAAAAAACTCTTGCTGAGAAACGTCTGCTTGAGTCTGTGTAAAGGTGAACATTGGACTTAATACTATAATGAGTAGACTCGTTCACGTTTGACACGTTGCAGAACAGATGAAATCATGGTCGGTGCTGTGCCAAGTCTAGATGCTAGCACCAATAGAGACATCACCTTCCACTGGAAATACCATTTTGTTTCTGCTTACAGACAAACTATTGTACAATTTGTCGCTTCTTGTGCCATGGATATAATGAAACGCTTTATACAAGTTCGGGAACGTTTATTTTAAAAATAAATTCATAAGTACTGCCACGGCAAAATTTTTCTCTATTCGTAACACCTGAAACAAAAAATTACTGTGTACGTTGAGCGGTTAATTGGCTCTTGCACATTGGTTACGTCACGTGTTCGTTTTTCTTGCCCACCCAGAACTTCCTAGCTGTTATTGGCCCGTTTTATTTCGGAGGGCGTGGTCAACGTCATGTGAACCTATAACACTTACCACTCTTGTGGTTAGTGTTTATAAGTTCATCATACATGGTAGCGTATTTTATATCTGAGCGCTTTTATTAGGCCGAATGATGCCTCTTGAAGGACAAATATCTCATATTGTGCTCTTTGTTCAGTAGACTAAATAATTAATTTGAGTACGCAGCTGTACGTGATTTTAAAACTGGGACGATATTACAGAATTGGAGCTCAATTAAGTGTTCTGAAATACAACTTGACGGCAGCTCTTTTTACAAAAACCAGGTGTCTTCAGACACTGAGAACCGAATATTAAAAAGTCACATTCTTAACTAACTGTTAAATTTAAAATCACCTGAATATGAAGAAGTATTTATTTTTATCAGTCGTCCATAATTAAAACTTATAGGAAACATTGAGTTATTACACAGTTTATCTTTCACTAAATATCAATATTAAGTAAGTTCAAACTCCGCTACAAAGCACGTAATTTCCAGTGTTATGACGTCACAATTACGCCACAGTATGAGTAGCTTTCTGGGCAAATTTTTGAGCCATACGAGAATTACTGCCAAGTTCTTGGCAAATGTTTGAGCCATACGAGAATTACTGCCAAGTTCTTGGCAAATGTTTCAGCCATACGAGAATTACTGCCAAGTTCTTGGCAAATGTTTGAGCCATACGAGAATTACTTCCAAGTTCTTGGCAAATGTTTGAGCCATACGAGAATTACTTGCAAGTTCTTGTCAAATGTTTGAGCCATACGAGAATTACTGCCAAGTTCTTGGCAAATGTTTGAGCCATACGAGAATTACTTCCAAGTTCTTGGCAAATGTTTGAGCCATACGAGAATTACTTCCAAGTTCTTGGCAAATGTTTGAGCCATACGAGAATTACTTCCAAGTTCTTGGCAAATGTTTGAGCCATACGAGCATTACTGCCAAGTTCTTGTCTAATGTTTGAGCCATACGAGAATTACTGCCAAGTTCTTGTCTAACCCTGTGCACTAGAAAACAAACCCAACCACGACACAACCGTTCGTCATTTTGTTAATTATTGTCTCATAATCCCCTGTTCTATGACGGGAAGCCATTCAAGGGACTACTAACGCGAACTTATGAATTAAACGTTCCTGAAGTCGGAGAACTTTTTCATGGTCCTTAGCATTTCAAAGTGTTCGTATAAACTTTGCGACATAGCATACGATTGAAAGCCAAAACAATTTGCACGACGTCATTTGTAAATATTAAAATTGTTTGTAAGTCGTGTCTGAGACCTTACGCAATGCCCTGGAATATGTCGCGTTAAATAGTCACAGGCTGGCAACAGCACAAATCCAAAGGATAAAAATAATTTTTTAACAATACATTTTTACCAAGCTTATGATAAGGAATGCTACACAAACAGTTATTTATATTTGTATGAGAACTTATATATTGTGAATTATAATTCATAAATACCAAGGTTGGCGTGTCGCGCTCAAAAAAATAATATAAAAATTAATTGTTTAAAAATTAATAACGAAATATTTTTGAGGGAAACATTGATTAAAGTTATATATATATATATATATGGCACAAAAACTTTAACAATACATATTGTATAAGTGCATTATTTTTTATGATTGTAAAACGTAAATTAAGGACTAAATATAACTCAAATAGAGATATAACCTCGCTCAAAGGGAAAATATTTTCCTTACATCAACCAGGGAAATACTTGTGTCTTGGGCGATTTTCCGGCAATACAGCTCCTTCCAACATCCACCCACCCCAACACTCATAGCCTACTTCCTACCCCGGCATTTACCCTTATTTAACATGAACATATATTCAAAAACAGCACACACGAGCATGTAGTACATGGCTCACCCGGGATTCGAAAGCCAGGGCGTCTAGTCACCCAGTTTCCGAGGTGACGTTAACTCCCGAGATGAGGACGAGAGCCGCGCTTCTGTCCTTGGGATGTATAGGCGCTAGCGATATTCCCTGCAGCTTGATCACCTTACATTGTGCTCTACTGCACTCTGCTTAAAGTCTGGCTCGTGCAGTGATTTCAGCTCGCTAATGATCTTAATACCATTCGTCGTGAAAAAGCGGACTGTGAGATAAAAGTCTCACATGAAAACTGCAGAAAAAAATAAGATACTCTTCAGAAAGTATAATGAAATATCGTTTTAAAATTTCTGTTTTCTCTTTAGTTTAACAGCAAGTAATAACATGCGGCTAACATCATAACAGATTGTGTCGTGTGCTCAAGATATCTTATTACATTTCTTTAAATGTTTAATCTTGATTCAGCACTTCGAAAAATGGCATTCCATTTGATGCGGAATAATTTTCTTTGATTTTTGTGGTACTTGACTAACGAACAGTATTAATCCCGTACATTACACTTAAAAAAAAAAAAACTCACAGTAGTCAGCATACAGAAAAATACAAATCGCGCTAATGTAAAAGTAAAATTTATTTAAAAAAATTGCCGTATTATGCGTGAACATAAATGTAAATGTTCAAAATTAAATTAATTTTATTTATGTAAAATGCTTTGCGTACACTTAAATACGTAAAACTGAAAAAAAAACTACAATAAATCAATTAAATGTAAATTATTCGGGAAGGATAATATGAAACTTCAGTACTCAATGTAAACTTAACTTTTTTAAATCTTTGCGAGTTATTTTGTAAATGTGCTTACCAGGACATGTATTCGCTTTGGATTTTATAAAATTATGATTTCTGATAAGTTAATGTATTATATTTTATCGCCGCAGAAATATTTAGACCCCTGTGTCTGTTAAATAATTAGTCCACAGAATTTCGTGGTATGTGTTATATTCATAAACTGGCCGTATGTTAAGGCGTGCTCGTTTTCTTAAAAATGGCCCAAGCCAATACATAACATTTTAGGGCATTATTTCTTGCGGGAAGAGAATGAATATTGCATCTTTCATTTTTGCTATTCGCTGCTTGTTTGATAAACATGTGCGTAGGATATGATCACAGATTCCTTGAAATTGAGAGGTGAAACGATGGAACAACCGCACGCAGCAAACACTAACCGCGCACTGGAGAATGGCGTAGCTACACAGCAACTTATCGGAATGCCGTTCACTGGCCAGCGCCTGGTAAGTTTACTTTCCTGACGACATCCCAGCCTAAACTTCCGCAGCATGGCGGCAGCCAATCAGACGCAAGGCCTACGCTGTAAAAAAAAAAAATAGTCCTACATTTAACGGAAAATAGCTGGCAAAAATTTATCCAGAGGTGTCCGTAAACTCTCCGTAAAATTACAGACACATTGATTTTCAAAAACGGACTTTCCGTAAAATTCACGGAACCTCTCTGTTATTTCACTAGTTAGTTTTCTGCAATTATATTTTATTTTGATTTTTATTGTGCGGTTGTTCTACTGTGTATAAGAATGATATTTAAAAAAAGTTAAAAAATATGTTATACCTCGATTTGAACCCTGAACAAAAAAGTTGCAAGTTCACGACCCTAACCACTTACCTACAATGCTCACTTAATGAGCCTGGTATAACTTTTGAATTTGTATATTAGTCACGTAAGCAAACTTTTTTAGTTTCTTTTAAAGTTATTGTATTTTAAGTGTTGCTAAGTGTTGCATACGCCTGTTGATACTTTTTAATGTTTGAAAGAACAGGTGTTAGTGACATGGATAACCTTAACTGCCGCAGAAACGATAATTTTCTGGTTACAGTGGCGAAGAATGTTTCGTGTAGACTCGGCATTGTTCGTGCCCGAAAGACGAAGTTACAGGAAATACGGATACTTCCCGTATTTTGTATTTACGCACTTAACTCCGTTTTCCGTCATTACGGATTGCGTTTCCGTATATTTACTGTCATTTTCGTAAAAATTTCCGTAAATGTATGGTAAATTTTAACAGTCAATCACGAAACAAGTTCGCTCACTCCATCTCGCCTCCGCGTACTTAAGGCAGATTCCCGCACGCCATCTTGGATCTATCGATCCCTTTTGCCAAAACTTTGATTTCAGAAGTGTATTGAAATTCCCCGCACGACATATCCTAAATAACAGCTTCCCAAACTTTGTCGAACTGCCACAGCTTCGCTACATTTATTAATTTTTAGCTGGTAACTGTCGAGGCGAAACACGAGATTGCTTCTTGCGTACGATTACATAGGCGACGATATAAACAGTAGTCAAGAAATACTGACCTCAGACACTGCACTAGGCAATGCTCTGTCGTTCCAAAAAACAGTATACAAAACTGTTTTTCCAGAGAGTGGCGAAAATTCCATTAATCCAAGATGGCGGGTGGAAATCTTCCTTAACTACTCTGGATATTTCATTTGTCACGCAGACAACAGCGGAATCAAGAAGAAGAATGATTCTGCGTTGCCAAATGTACAAACGGAAACCTTACGATTGGTGAAAATTCGTTAAAGGCAGTGCATGGTGAATACCAAACCCACGTTGATGTTGATATAGGCCGTTCACGGTAAAGTGGGCACTTTTTGAAGCTGTTTCATCAGACATAATAATCGATAAATACATTTCATTGTGGCCTCACACTTTTGGCTTTGGGTATGGTGAATGCGTACACTGTGTTTATTACTCGCATAGCATTATTTACATCAACAAGCAGTGGAAGGATATAAATTGGTTGAAAGAAAAAAGTAACTAGGGCTTCAAAAGTGCTCACTTTACCGTGAACGGCCTATAAGGAGTTTAGCGTGTGCAGCCTACTGACCTCAACTGTCAGAAGTGAATACACCCCCAGAACCTCAGGCACAGAGCTTGTCATAAAAGTTCTTCCGCGAGCGAGTCCATATGCCACCGCAGTGAAGCCACGCTCGGAGGACGATTTCCTATTTTAAAGAAAATAAAATAAATAGAAGCTCTCGACATCGCACACTTCGACCAGACGATCGCGCGGACTTTTTTTTTTTTTCGGAACAATTTCCCAGGACGAGCGTGAAAAAGGTATTTACATTTCGCCGAAGCTTCGGGGAGAAAGAAAAGAAGAAAACGTTGCGGTGGAGCGGATTTTCAATGTTGGTACGAGAATCGAGGAGCGCTGGCAGCCGGCGGACTATTTACATAACGGCGTGGTTTAGTGCCTACCAACCCTCAACGCCCCACCCACCAACTCTTCGCCCTCCACCCACAAGATAATTCTAGAGAGTTTTTTTTCTTTAGTTAGCGAGTTAGCGAGTTTACCCGCCGCAGCTATACAGCAAGTGGCGACCGCTTAGAAACCCTGGAGATTAAAGAAGGAAGCGTTGCTGCAGGATTGTACAATTTCTTGGGGTCCCCCGCCCCTTTAACTAGGCTCCCGTTTGCGAGATTAAAACTGCAAGGACCCTGCGTCCCTTTGAGGTTTACAGGAGGTAAGTTGCCTAACATGGCCGGAGCTGCAAGGGATGGCGACTCTAGACGGGGAGAATGTGGTTATCCGCGGTGGAGGTAGGGGGGGTTTTGTAGTAATTAGTTTAGCCTCATCCAGACTAGCTGGTAGTTCTCGCGCGAAATGGAGTACGACTTAGGAAAAAAAATAAGGGAAGGAAATCGCACAAGAGACCTTTGGAGCACAGCTGCGCAAAATTCGGAATTTGATGTCGAAATTCAACGCGTGTGCAAAATGTGTTGTTCAGCGCGTTAATCTCGACCATACCAATAGTTCGCAAGCTTTCGCGTTTAATGTACAGATTCGCTTGGCCGCTGGATGGTAACCGACGTTTCGGATGTCACTGCAGTTTCTTTCTTCATGGCTGTATAGCAGAATTAACTGTTACTTGCTGTAGTCGCAAGAGAAAAAGTTGCCTACAGAGGGGTGCCCCCAGGGGTCGAGGTTAGGACCCATCCTGACGTCATATTTGATGTTTTTCTTTCGGAACTGAGTCTTGCACAGGAGTAAGTAGCCTTCGGATATGAAGATGACATGCTTATTCAGATTACGGGGGATGCAAGAAGGCAATCAGAAGAAAAAGTAACAGAAATATTGAAGAAGATTTGTTGTTAGTCACTGCAAGTGAAATTGAGATTCTCCATAGGAGAATTCAAGACGATGCTGCCGAAAGGAAAACTTGAGGAACGTGACTGTGTACTTTGGTGGGAACCAGGTTAAAAATTGTACGCGAGTTAAAGTAACTTGTAGTCATGTTGGATGACAAAACGAGCTTCCTCAAGCATGTTGAGTAGTTCACGAAGCGCTGGAATGGTCATTCAAAAGCTGAGAAGTATTGGAAATACCTGCTGGTTCCTCAGCTATAGAACACTCCGAATAATGTACAGAGCAGAGTTCGAAGCAGTTATATCACATGGGGCAGTGATATGGCATGCAGTCTATTCATGCTTTCTTCAAACCTTTAAAATCAAACCATTTAAAAATTACCCCATGTATGAAGGGTTTGGTTGTCTGCTAAATACGTCATGTATGACAAGCATTTTATTCCTCTGTTAATATAAAAGAATATTAAATGGTCTTATTTATGCTTAAATTGGTATTTTAATTATAGTTTATTTTTAAATTACACTACCATATTTATAATTAATATGAATAAAAACGGTGAGAATTAAGTGTGTTAGCAATACCTATTAAGAAATAGTTCTTATGCAAAATATTATTACACTGAGCCTCTCACGAATGCTTTAATTTTCTAGACTCGGTTAAAACTTTTTTTGCATGGGGCGTAGGAATATCTTGGAAGTAGAACTTCAGCAGTGCTTGAGAAATGTTGGAAATAACAACGAATTTACTATAATAGAGCTAAGTTAGTGGGGCATAGGAGGAAGCTCATCAGTGCTCAGGGGGCGCTGACTGTTACTAGATATTACAGAACAATATCTATCCAATGAGTCACTCCCGGTCTTGACTGGAGTACTGCCTGCTGATCTTCTGATCAGATACCGTGGTAGTGTGGCGGAGAGAGTGCGATTTGGAAGACTGTCGAAGAAGGAGAAGTCAGAAGTCATGGAAGAAATTCTCCATATATGGCAAGAGGCATGATCAACTGTCGAAAAGGGAAAAGTTACGGACGAGCTGATTCCAAAAGTAAAGGAACGAATGAAATGGGATTGGATCAACAACGACAACATAGGTCTATTATTGCTCCAGTCCTCAGCTGGTCGCCATCACTGACGTTATGATATATAATTCTCAATCTTTATGTATTTGGGCTCAGCTTCATGGAGTCTTAGCGAAGAAAGGTCCACTATCTGCTACCAGCAGTCTCTGATTACCTCAAGAGAAATATAATGTTGTTATTCTCTCAGTGATATTTGTTGTGCCTGTCCGAGACATAGACACGCCGGTGCGATCTTCCAACCACTGCCCGCACGAGTACTTTACCACCACGGCCAGTTGCCAAGGAAAACCCTTGACACGGGCTTGGAGTCACCCCATGATACTCCTTGCTTTTCATGACACATGTGGGTGTTCCCAACGCCCGGTTTACCAGGAACAATGCGCGCCAAATCCTGCGCATAAGACCGGTCCACGCCGTCTCCAGCTCACCAAGCCTATTGTCCATTACAATTATATCTTTGGGTCCTTCACTGGGACCAAGACTTTTGGGCCCCAACGGTCTGGCTGTAAAGGAGTCAACCGGCCCGCCTCACATCAGAGCCGTCACTATCTGCCGTGACTGCAATCTTCTGAGAGGCAGATACTCCTTTCAGCTATAAAGCTTGGTATAGGGAACACCATGGTTAGCCCACGTTTGCCAGCTCTCGAAAGAGTCACCCAGCGGCACCACGAGGAGACGTGTGACCCAAATTCAGCAGAGGCTACAGTCTTAAGCATAACTGACTCTTACTGCAACCACGTTGCAGTAAGAGTCTCCAATACTATGACTTGACAGTAGCCCAGACATTTCATTGTCCATATACTCTCTAAAGGCCAGAATGCTGTTTCACCTAAGCGTGGGGAAGTCCTATCCCTTAATTTTGGACATTCCCACTGGGCATGAACCCATATGTGATGCCTTACGCCCTATAAAGGCCGGTTTGCACTGTGCTATTCCAGCATCCATGCCAACAGAGAGGATTCAGTCATTCCACCTGTCACCTGTCACGACTAAATCACCGGCCATAGTCACATGATGCATCTCGGCGTATCATTACAGGCCGGTTTCTCCACCAGACCAAGACCTTTCAGGAGGAGGAGCAGCGGCCACCGTCCTTTCTCCCTTCCAGTACCTTCCACCGGAGAGAAAGCTCTTCCCACCCGAAGGCAATCAGAGCTCCCACAGAATGCTTGGACACCTTACATCCCCATTCGTCTGTCCCCCGATTTCGAGCGTCTGGCTTACCTCTGATATTTTTCTTTTTTTTTAATTTATTTAATTAGCCCTACTTATCAGTACATCCATCCAGGGTGTTCAATTCTATCATGACTACTACAATTTAACAAACAGTATATTAGTAATATAGATTCACTTTTTTTTTTGGGAGGGCGGCTGTTCGTCTGGACGCCCGTAATTTAAGCTACAAATTCTATTTCTATTCAAAAGCATCATTCACACTTCCTAGGAAGGCGGTGAGTTATTCTGTCCAGACCAAGACAGCTTCCCGACGGGTATTCTTTCGGCCACCCCGTTTCGCCGCCCCCGTCGGAACAGAACAGGGACCAGGATTCCCACGAATCCGCCCGCGCGACCAGACGCCGTCGGGCCCCGCACACAGTTAACTAGCCTTTCGGTCGGTCTGTCTGTCATGACATCCAAAGGTCGAATGGCACCGCCCACGAACCCGAAGACCCCCAGCACCCTCCCAATCTGTAGTATACTATTCTGTTCTTTTTGTTTTTTCCCTCGCCCACCGTTCTGCTCCAACCTAAGCATCTTCCAGGACATCGAAGTACCCCTTCTGGACATCCAGGCCTTCGTTTCCCGGTGGACGAGGGAATGGAGCTCCGCTCCTACTGGCGCCCCCCCACCCCTCCCCCCTCTTTTTACACAGACACATACATAGACATCAACCAACATATTATCACAAATCACATCTTTCCCTCATTTAGATTTCCTTCTCCGCAGTTCCTTCCGTTCTTCTTTCATCCGTTTCAGATCTTGTCTTTCTTCTCTTTCTTGCTGGTTCTCCTCCTCTTATTCTCTCTTCTGTTGTTCTTCTACTTTCCTTCTTTGTTCTCCTCGCCATTTTCTTTCCTCTTCTTCTTTCTCTTTTTTTATTCTCTTCTGCCTTCTTGTTCTTCTATTTTTCTCCATATTTCCTTCAATTCTTCTTGCATTCATTTCAGATCTTGTGTTCTACTTCATAACTTTTTCGTGTTTGGAGCTTTTCAATTTTCTTCCCCACTGTTATTCTGCAAAACTTCAATATTTGCTGACAACTATTTTTCTTATCTAAAAGAGAGAGTCATTTATAATTTTTAATTAATTTAAGCTATAAAACACTAGACAAACACAAACTCTCACTCAATATTTCCCTTAGTTCCAGCTCACTCTCATCCGCTCCCTAGTATACTCAGTTAAATCATCATCCATAGTTTTTACCTCTGACATCTGTTCAAACTACACTACCAGCTTGAACATAGGTGAAACGGTTCTTGATTGGCGGGACCACTGTGTAGTGGTTAGACTACTCGCCTCCCACCAAGGCGAGCTGGATTCTATTCCCGGCCGGGTCACGCCCGGCATTCGCAACTGGGAATAGTGCAGGACGATGCCACTGGCCAGCGGGTTTTCTCGGGTATCTCCCGTTTCACCCTTTCTTGCATTCCGGCGCAGCTCCGTACTCACCTCACTTCACACTCCTTGGCTCTCAGGACTTCGATGTTAAGAACCACCCAAAATCTCTCCACACACTCCTTGTTTAGCCAGTACCTCAGCCTACCAGTAGGATATAAACCGCGAGGAATCAGTCAATGAGTAGATACCCCCAAGAAACTGGCACGACCACTTTATAAATAAATTTTTGTAAATATATATATATGCGTAAATGTTTGAAGGCCCCCATACTTGCTGACCACCGTACCATGCTGGTAACTCGGTTGTCTTGTGTTCGCCGTCGTTGAACAGTGGCGGGCGAGGTCTGTACTTGGATGGGTCATGTGCCGTTTCCATACAAACCCACAGCACAGACGTAGAGGCATACGAACTCCCAGACATGACGGTGGGGACCCGTGTTCAGTATCCCTGTCAAACAACTAATCTAACTCTAAGTTACACTTACATGAAGGACCCATACAGCTTCATTAGGCAACCATTACTTATGTTACTTCACCTTGAAGATGAAAGGTGGAATGTCATCAGAAACATGGGAAGGAATTGAAACTACTTCTACCAGGCTACGATCCAGAAGCCAATCACATGATACCTAAAGCCACCTGTTCTTGGCAAAAAGATTCAACCACTAATTGTACTGCAAAACACGTTAGTTCATAACCTGTTCAGTGGTTGGATCAGTTCCCCTTTCGCGCTTCTTAGGTGCCTGCCAGTCATTCGCCGACGTTCGATACCGGAATAGCTTAATTATGATTGGTTAAGTCAAGTAGAAAATGTATTCTCGCACAGAGACGCGACCGATAGCGGAACGAAATTTGTAAGTATGCACGAACGAAGATGAATTGTAGCCTGCGTATAAATCATTGCGCAGAAAAAACTGGTGGCCCTAAATTGATACCTAAGATGGTTTAGATAACGCCGACCTCAATATTTGGGCACTGAACTTCCTATGTGCTATTCACGGTAAAATGAGCATTTTTGAAAGCCCTGCTTAACATCTACTTGTGTACACGCTGTGTCTTCTTCCGCCTTATGTAAAATTAGCATTGACATGGGCTTCGTCACTTTGTTCATGCGTCGGTCAAGTGAAACTGTGAAATTATTGTTAAAGTAAAATATATTACTAATCTGCTCATTTTTACACTTCAGTGCATTAAAAAAGTGAAAAAAATAATAATAATAAAGCTACCGCAAATGGTTCCTAACACTTTATATTCGACTATAAGATAAGGAACTATTTTCCGTCCATCGTTACCAACTTTACTGGGCGATCGTCACCCAGTACGCCCGTTAAAATATATACAGAAAGTGGCAGTGATTTTTTTCTAAGGTAGATTTAAAAATTGCTCACTTTATTGTGAATAGCATTTATCAGTGTTTACGTGAGTGGGAGGGACGTTAAGCTGCGCTCAGCAATAATTCGATGTCTCCAGCGCCGATGAAGGCGAAGCATAGTGAGGATGGAGCAGTGACGAATGCAATGTTGAGAGAAAAAGAACACTCAGATCACACTCTGGTCACCAACAGCGTTAGCCAATAATCATCGTACCATGTTCGCCGTAGTAGGAGGTGAGTAGTGTAACCACTACACCACCATTCAACACCATAAACACTTTGAGGAGTACGCACGTATATACTCGGGGCAACGTTTTTATGGGAATTTCTTTGCTCTTGAAGACGAAACTCACACCTTGATAGCTCTACTGCTTCGCAAGATGTTATCATAACCTAAGCCAAAGTTTACAACCAATCAAAATTTTTGCTCCTAAGAATAAAACTGTTACTTTTAGAAAGTTCTCAAAAGAACACGAGGGATTGCAAAACGTGTTACATCTTGAGACGACTCACTAATTGGTGCACGGCTAACGCGCGACTTTATTCGCCCACGACCAGCCAATAATAAACGTTGTACAGTACAGTAGGCGTGTCCGGTGTGGCCAGGACCAATAGCAAGACAGCGATTGGGAATACTGACACCAAAGCTTTTAACTTTGCTGTAGTGTAGAATATAAAAAACTCGCTTCAATCTTGTCTTCAGTTTTATTAAATTTGTGCCGTCCTCGAATAATCTTATATATCTTATATGTTCTATGATAATGTTACTAAAGGTTGTTCACGATAAAATGAGCACTTTTGAAATCAACCTTAGGAAAAAGTCACCGCTCCTACGTGCATATATTTTATCGGGCGCACAGATTTACATGCACCCAGTAAAGTTGGTAACGATGGAATTAATATAATTCCATATCATAATCTCGAATAAAAAGTGTTAGGTAACCACTTGTGGTAATTTAAATTATTTCCTTCGCTCTCTGTTATGCACCGAAGAGTAAAAATTAGCGGATTTGTAAAATATTTACTTTTCTAGAAATTTCACTGTTTCACTTGACCGACGCGTGAATAAAGTGGTGGGCCCATGACAATCTTAATTTACCATAAGGCGGGAGAATATACGGCGTACATACAAGTAGACCTTAAGCAGGGCTTTCGAAAGTGCTCATTTTACCGTGAACAGCATATATTTGTTAGTAATTTTAACAACATAAAATCTTATTAAAATTATTGCTCCTGTATTTTTTTTAATTTGCTCAGTCACGACCTCCACTACTGTGAGCATGATGTGCACTAACAATAAATGCAAATTTTAAATTACCTCGGTATAAGTCTATAAGAAACTGAACAGAGGCAATTTTTAATTGATGTATATAAGAAAACCTTTGGATATTTATTTTTCGTGGCGTTATCTTATTTTCGAAGTGATTACTCTGTGTACGTACATTTTAAATTAATTAACCTGCACAATCGCCATGTCCAGATCGAAAATATGTTGCAAGGCAAGGAAAATAAATTATGGTAGGCACTGTACGCAACAAGTAATTGGTGGCTCGAGTTTTGAGCAATTTCCTTGCGAATAGTATGATTTGTTTAAGCATCTATACCTCTTTTCGGTGAATGGTCAACGAATGACGTCAACAAACACGCAGTATAATGTTAACTGGCTGTGAGAAGTACGCTCGACAATAGGTACAGGACATATTTTAATACACACTGAGCGATTGCATCACCTGAGCCCGTAAACTAAATCGGGACTGGGCGTGTTAAGATAATACCTGTTAATTTCATTCGATCATTTGTCAGAAAATCATTTGGCTTATATTATTTGTGTATGCCGAACAATGGTAGGCCTAAAATTATGATTTTTCGTGTGTCTATCACCACCACCCCTCCCCCCCCCCCCCCAAGACTATAAATACTATACATGTAACAGTATTTGCTACAACAAATAATACATTTTTTGTTCCAGAGGATTTGCAATCCTATAATTACTTTTCTTAAATCACTGTAGAAAAGCCAGTATGCGTTAACACTAAAATACACGCAAACTAAAAAAGGGGTTTTTTTTTTTTTTTTTTTCAACGATTGACGTCAAAAGTTTTTATTAGACCGTAAAGCAGCTGTACTTGCTATAAACCCGACTGGTAACACGGAGAAAAGAAAATTGTAGAGAGCAGCAGTGACCTAGAGATCTCCCAACAGATCCATTGCGCCCTTTGTAAGTTCAGGTGCCACCCTGCTCCCGCCACCCCTAGTGAGCGTCTGGTCTAAAGTGTTGAGTGTCAGCACGTGCTCCGTAAAACTGCTGAACCGACCGATCATGCTGTTGGCGCTTGTGCCACTCTTGCAATGAAGCTGCGGCGGCACGAATCATTTGACGTGAAGGTGTGCGCACGCCTCGACTCCGGAAAAAAACGGACCAAGTTGTCGTTGAGCCCCGGTCGCGATTGTAACTGCTGAAGTTTTTGAAAGTAGCGTTAGTTTATGGCTACGTCACGCCGTTAAGATTTCGGTTTTCCCCTCCCCCTCTCCCCCTCTTTCCCATTTCCACACAATAATTTTTTTTTTTCACGCGAACACCGCAGGTTTTGAACTTCTGCGAAAATTTCTTGAATCTGGAATTCTAAGCAGAGAAAATAACGGTTTTCCGTCGAGATAAAGTGTAAATGTAATCCATCATTATCTATTAGCACAATAGCTAGAGCTAGTGATTTTTCGCGAAAAAAAATACGAGTACCTAGTAGACTTCAATACTATAAGCACCCAACAGCAGTTTGTCTATTGCCATTTGTTGCTGTCTGCTTGAGAACGTGCTTTCATATTAGACCGGGCCACTCAGAATTAGGCAACAACGGGACGGCTCCTACGTGATTCGTGAGCAGACAGTTAACACGTGTTAAAGGCTGTTCACGATTAAGTGAGCACTTTATAAATGGATCGTAGAAAAATATCACTGCCCCTGCATGCATATATTTTAATGGGCGCACTGAGTGGCATTCGCCAAGTAAAGTTGGTAACGATGGATGGAAAGAAGTTCCACATTCTAACAACGAATAAAAAGTGTTAGGTAACCGTTTGTGATAACTTAAAATTATTTATTTTGCTTCGATGAGTAAAAATTAGCAGATTTATAAAATATTGACTTTCGTAATCATTTCAGTGTTTCATTTGACCGGCATATGATTAACATGACGAGGCCAATGGTAATGTCAATTTTACATAAGGCGTAGGAATGCACTACGTGTATACAAGTAGATCTTAAGGAGGGCTTTCAAAAGTGCTCATTTTACCGTGAACAGCCTATAAAAAGTAATAATTCAGCCAATTAAAAAAAAAAAAGGTAAACGATCTTATAGTGTTTTGAATTATAGCTTGTCTTGAAATCTTTTCGCGAAATTTCACTACCCCTAACAATAGCATATGCTGCATTACAGGTTCAAGCAAATTGACTTAAACTACCCTAGTAGAGTACAAATGGGAATTCGGGCACATCATCCGACAACAGAGGTGCCAGCAGAGGCCACGGTGGTATAGCGGTCAGACTACTCGCCTCCCACCAAGACGCGAACCGCGTTCAATCTCCAGCCGGGTCACTCCCGGACGTTCGCATGTGGGAATTGTGCCGGGCGGTGGGTTTTCTCGGGGATCTCCCGTTTTCCCCGTCCTTTCATTCCCCGGCAGCTCCATACTCACCTCACTTCCCCCTCAGCGACTCTCAAGACCTCGCTGATAAGTTCCACCCAAATCTCTGCACTCACCGGCGCCGGCATCGACCGGCCACCATTTTGTGACGTCACCCGGCTGCAGTATTGAATCCAGGTGTCCTTGACCTCACGTCTGTGACCTTGACACCGTGCCTATGACTGAATGAACTTAAACCCAAAAATTACAAAAAAAAAAATAGATTGCAAAAAAAAATTAATTATAAAAATTTAGAAACACATAGCATTACCCCCCCCCCCCCCCCCAACTTCCCCTGTTCGTCGTAACCAATACCGCCACCCCTACCCGCTCAAGCGAATCATCACAAATTGACAAAAGTGCCAAAATAAAAAAAATTACAAATTGAAAATCGAGATACATATAACATCGCCCTACACTGATCCCTCCCACGGGCTTCCCATAGCCAGTACTGCGCATCTTTCTATTTGCTCTACAAAACTGAAAAATCGAGAAAAATCACCAAAAAAAAAAATCCATAAATCGAGGGGAAATAATACTTTGACGACACCGACCACCATGTTGGTTGTTAACGACCTTGACCTCGATGATCTTAAATTTAAAAAAGATTATGAAATAAATTTTTTAAAAAATCGAGGGAAAAAATTGCATACCTCATGGTAAATGCAAAGCTTTTTATTCAAGATCCTGAGGGTTAAATTCTCATAGAAATGGCAGATCACAGACACTCCCTCCTACGAAGATATCCACAGGTGACCGAAACTTGCCAGATTCTATTGGCTGTTTAGTTGAAAATCTTCCAACCAGCAAGGCCCACCGACCATACCACACAGTGATACAAACACGCTATTGTAGCTAATCTCGAAATATCGTACCTCTTCGCAAATAAATTTTCGGCAAACATTGCAGACCTTCGCAAATCAACGTATTGTCGGTTCGTATGGTCGGCTGGTATAGTAATTTTTGCAAATCGTAAAACGTGTGATACTTGTTCACAATTCGTGACGGTGAAAACGTCGTATGCAACCAGAGGGTGGCCACCCCTGTTATCTTCATTCGTGGTGGGGGGGGGAGGGGGAGGGGAGAGACTTTACTACGGGTTTACTCTTAGGTTGACGTTCCCGGTCACGTAATACATTATTCGACGAATTGCACTTTCATTCCACTTCTTTTACGATTTGCAAAATTACCATTCAAACATACAATACAAGGAAAACATACAAATTGTCGCCAGAAAAACAAACAGGCAGCCGTGTGTGCAGTGGACACGCAGCGTTTTGTACGCGGATGTAAATAGTATTGCCTATGCGGTAGGCGCTGAATCGCTGCAGACAACTCCTTGCGTGCATTTTACACGTAAACGGTGGGTCCTGGCCAGTTGCGACAAGAGGACGAATTTCGTTACTTAGGCTACGCTACTCAATAATTCATCATCAGAAGTTCGAAATTCCGGACTGTAATAGAGTGGCCAGGAAAAATAGGAGGACCCCCCCCCCCCCCCTGTTATTTACTCTACGGGGAAAGGTATTATATAATGTGAGTTTGCTCTTAAGGATCCTATGTAGGCCTACTGAAACGTTTTCTGTGAAATCGTTGTTTGCACGTAAACGCGTATTTCGGTAAATAAAAGTTCTGGAAATATGACTTTTTGTCAGAAAAGATAAAAATAAACAAATACCTATAGCCTTTTTTTTTTTTTTGTCATATTACGTGTATTCTTGGAGAAAAAATATTGAAAATGGTCAAATATCGCACTTTTAAGGCGTGCCTATGCAGTTTCCTTAAGCGGCAAGAGAAAAGTACAAAGGTGCGGGTGTAGTTTAACCTGTGGTCGTTCATCGTGTGTAATAAAACACCTATGTTACATACCTACTCTACACAGCACAGCGTCACGACGGAAACACTGCACGCCTTGCGCGTAGGAGCGATGAGGCGCTAGATGTGCGTGTTAGTGTCGCACTTATCGCTCCCTCGCTTCTTGACCTTGTATGCGCCGCCGCCGCCGAACCCTCATGCGCCACCGAATGGACTGTGTGTCGTGAGACCGGGAGCCTAGACTCTCATAACTCACAGGGTGTTTGTAAAGACAAAATGCACCCCTACAAATACTCAAATCATTGGGTAAGGCGGCGGGGCGCCATGTAGTTGTGGTTTCTTGGGCACCGGACCCGTGTTAAGGCTGTTTAAGTTGTTGCCTATTTTTAAATTAAGTTACGTGTGGTTGTATTCGGTGGGGGAGTGAGGCTCCCCTCCAGCCTCATGGCTGGAGTGAATGTTAGTGTCGTGTTGTCTGTCTAGTATGTTGGTCTGTTGTTTGCAAGTGTGCTAATTAAACTCGCATTTTTTTGTATATGTGCGTCCCTAGCCTCCCGGGGGCAGCCCACAGGGTACATTTCATAGTTTCAATGTGTAGTCTAGGAGAGAATTGAAAAATTCTTAATCATATATGTGTTAGCTTTGATGGCGCTTAGTCAAAGGTATGATATATATTAACTTTTACTTTTACCAATGGCAAACTTCTGTTTCAGTGCTGATTGCATTTAATTAGTTTTTTTTTGGGTAATTGTGACTCAAATCGGTAATATTATTATAATTTGATTGTAATGTTTAGTTCGTGCCATATTTTTCTCATTATGTAACCTCAAAAATAATTTGTTTTTCATAAGTGGGGAAGGGGGAGTTTGAAATTTTTTTTTTTTTTTTTATTAATTTTGTTGACCACTGAGTGCGCAATCCTGAAAGGAAGTGAAAGTTATCAGTGCATATGTTAGGGGGGGGGGCGCTTGATACCATAGTACAGTTGTATTTCTGGTAAAAGCAGGGCTCCCCCTGTGCCATCTTGGTAGTCAGCTTCTCCCCGACCTGAAACCGACTATCAAGTCGGTGTGTCATTATGGGTACACATTTTTGTAAGAGTTTTGCAGTTTTTTTTTTGTTTGTCTTTTGGATTTTGTATTTTTTTATTGATCCTTTATTTATATGTATATACTTTTTTATTATGTGTTATTTTTTATATAATTTTTCCGTAATTTTACTTTCTGATTACTTATCCCGGTATGTCCAGTGTTCAATGCTAAGTGGTATATACAATGGTGATAGTGATTATTGCGAATGTTACTCCATATGAACACTGTTTCCTGGACCAGTGCATGTACCACCAGGCCTGATTCCAGGGTGGAGGTGGGGCAGGTCTCCTTGGCCGAGAATCCATGCAGATGACCCCTGAAACAGCGCACCTCTGTCTCCTCTTTGCTGTGTTTGTGTGTGTGTGAATTTAAGTTGCGGTGTGCCTCAGTGAGTGTCGTGAAAAATCTTGCACAGCTTGTGTGGTGCGGTCAGCATGCGCGCTCTACCGTCGCATGGTTTCCGGGTGGGTGGGTGTGTATGTTGAGGGGGGGGGGGGGAACCGGCGGCCCGAACGCATGCGCCGGGCCGTCTGCCCCGGACTGCGCGGTAGCTACGACTAGAACTGCCCACACTTGTATACCTTTAATTTGCACGAGCAGCTCTTGAGGAACTCCACTGCTGTCCGACTGCCGGATTTTTTGGTAGCGCGGTCATATTTATAGCATGTGTTTGTGTTGTCCACCTCCCCCCCCCCCCCTGGGGGTTCGGGTGTGTGTCCGCGGCACGTCCTTTCGGGCTCTTACTTGTATTACTACCTGCAGGTATTCTAGAAAGTGCTCTTGTTTGTACTGTGTTTTCTGCTGTGTCTTCTTGTGTGCTTATTGACATTTTGTCTATGTTCGTACCTTCCATTTGACGGCCGACCTTCACGTCTTGAAAAAGACAGTAAAGGCTGGTGTGTCTTGTTCGGTGTCAAGTCGATAGCCGACTCACCTACTCCACCTGACACCTGGTGGCTGACCTTATTCCCTTGAGGAGGGTCAGGCTAGGCCTTTGGAAGGATGTCCTCCCAGCACCAGGGCATGGGCATTTATGCAAAATATCGGCTCTTACGTTGAAATACAATAATGTTCCGAGAGCTGTCATTGTGTTTTACTTCGTTTACGATATTTTTCACATATACGGTTTAAAATCTCGTATATATATATATATATATATATATATATATATATATATATATATATATATATATATATATATATATATATATATATGTGTGTGTGTGTGTGTGTGTGTGTGTGTGTGTGTGTGTGTGTGCGCGCGCGTGTGTATGTATACGTGTGTGTATATATATACATGTGTGCGTGTGTGTGTTTGTAAACATAGAGAGGCGACGGCTGCTGTTACAATGTTGTTGGTTGTCGTTGTGTTTCAGCGGCCGGCCGCTGCGCGCCGCCACTGTCCTGCAGCCACCTGGTGATGGCCTGTGGCTACCTCGCCGTCATGGCTAGCAAGCGCGGTGCCTCCCGCCCCAGGTAACACCCACACCTCTCATCACGCGGGGTGAAGGAGGCGTGGCTGAGTCGCCGTTGAAGACACGACTGCATCCATCGCAGAACCTCACCCACCAGTGCTGAGCCGCGCTGCATCATCTCCCTCTCGCTGCCCACCCCCCCCCCCCCCCTTCTCGAGGTCGTGGCCGCAGAATAGCTGAGCACGGAGAAGCGGAGTCCCTCTCGTGCTCGCTCCTTCAACTCGACGTGTACCTACTCCTGATAGCGTTCTACTTACAGGATATTCCTCCGCCTGGTACAGTCATACAGAGTGTGGAGGGGAGGCACACATCTACCGTGGCGTGTTTTAGTCGTGGCTCACGGGCGTAACCACGGGGGTGCAGAACCCTCCTAAACCAATTTCAAGTGAATAAAGTAATCTAAGTTAATACTATAGGCTGTTCAAGGTAAAATGAGCACTTTTTAAGCCCCCCCCCCAACAGGTGTTACCCACTAATACATTTATCTTATTGCAGCCTCAGGCATAAAATTTTGAGGGCGGTGAAATGTATGCACTGTTTTTATTGGTAACAATGCAATATTTACATTTAAAAGCATCAGGAAGATGGAAATTGGATGAAAGGAATAATTTAGAAGGACCTTAAAAAGTGCTCACTCTACCTTGAACAGCCTATACAAGAGTGGCATAGTGCAAGATGTTAGATATTCCTCCGCCTCACACACATAAAGCTTAGAGTGTAGGGGAGAGATTTGGGCGGCTCTTAACACCGAGGTCTTGAGAGCCGATGAGGGTGAATTGAGGTGAGTATGGAGCAGCGCCGAAATGCAAGGGCGGCGGATCCCCGAGAAATTGAATGATTGATTTGATTGTGAATGGCTTATTAACGCCCCCCGGTGTTATGCCTGAACGCTTATCAGGAGAAAGCGTATTAACCAAATTATGACCAGAGATGGTGGTTTATCGCGGGAAAAGTTTGCTGTTTGCTAGGATTCAACATACCGTACATTTCTCCGACCGTTTTCTTTCATTATTGGCTGTCATGCATGTACGAAGCTACTATCCCATTTAACTGGACCAATGGGGATTCTGATACTATAAGGCAGAACGTTAGCGATTGGTCTGCAAACATCTTAGCCGAGTCAAACCCTTGGCCGTCTATTCATAAAAGAATAAACTAGTTAAAGTGTTATAGACAGTATGTTGGTCGAAAAAATTTTCGCGATTTTCCGTCATCTCTATTTATGACCTAACTTAACACCCATGACTTACATAAGATTCGAACCCAGAGCCTCCCGTGCCCCAGACCGGCGGCGCACCAACCGACTGCGCCACGGCGACCCCGAGAAAACCCCCCGACCAGCGGCATCGTTCGGCATGATCCCCAGCCGGGGCTCAAACATGGTTCACCTAGTCTAACCACTAGACCACCGCAGTCCCAAGGCTTAGAAAATTACTTCAGGGTTCAATGCACGCTATTCGTGAGCACTCAGTGTAATAATATTTGGGAATAGAACTAGTTCTTACTGGGCATAACCAACACGTCTATTTTCTCTCTGCCCTTATTCATATTAGTTATAATTCAAATGTTATAATTTATAGATAATTTATAAGTGAAAGATTAATTTAACCAAAACTTTGATCATTTTATTTTACCACAATTATAAAACGCTTGAAGTAGGTGGAATATTTAGGAAACAACCTAACACGTCATATATGGGGTGTTTTTTTTTTCAAACGTTTGATTCAAAAAGTATCAAGACACCGCGAATGGAGTATAGTCTACTTGTGGTACTTCCTCACATTTTGAATCAAACCTTTGAAAAATTTCCCCATTTATGAAGAGTTCAATTGTTTCTTAAATATGCCATTTATTACAAGCGATTCGCACTTTTGTTAACATGAAAGTATATATATTTTTTTAAATTAATTATTCGTTTAATTATGATTTGTCTATAAATTATAATGTAACATTGATAAATAATATAAAATAAAAACATAGATACTATTGGTGTGTTGGTAATGCGTAGTAAGAAATAGTTTTCAAGCAAAATATTATTACACTGAGTACGCACGAACATGGCGTGCGTTGTCCCTTTAATGTAATTTTCTCGACCTCGCTTAGCTTTGTTTGCATGAGGCAGACAAATAGTGAGAAATACGAACTTTATCTGGGCTTCAGAAAACTTTGAAGTAACCGAGATAGCACTATACTGAAGATGGCTCGTCTGAAATCAGTAACTGGACTTCACACGTTTAACACTTCCAGCCACTCTGTTCGTGCGCTGTATGATCAAAGACCTTCGGCATTCTGGACAACTGATTGGAATCCCAAAATTTTAACTCGTTTTAAACGTCTGCCATCGACCAATAACTAGGTATAGGAAAAATCCGCGTGTTCAATGGCCCGTAGGCTAGGCTCCACAGGTATTTGTATACTCGAGCCTCAGATGTTTGTTCATTGGCTGCTGCCTCATAGAGTAGCCATTGTTACTTCACACCTGACAGTATAGCACTCGCTACTTGTTTCCTTGTAAGTCTCCTATTGGCTCAGAGTCGTCCAGGGCGTGTCTAATAAACTGCGATCCAATTGCAAAGTCAACTTCGGTGTACACCTGTTTGACGTCTATCTCGTCCTGAAGTGAACTCGCGAAATGTTCCTATACCTACCAATAGTTTGCTGACATGGCCCTCAGGTTTCTGGGACCTGTGATTTAAGTTCAGCGGCAGAGCGGCCAATCTCATTTTCCGCTGTCCAACAAGTAAATTACGTTGATTTACATACAATAGGCAATTAAATTTTGCAGGTCTGGGTTCTGATATAAATTATCGTGGTCACGTTTATCCGATTTCATTATTTGTTGTGCCTGATAAGCCAGGAGCGTACGAAGAAAACCATGTGTTTCGAAAATTGTCGTGTGACAAAAAAAAAAAACGTTATCATAAAATACGTAACTGGACATAGTGAACTGGAATCCGTTATGTGTGCTCGAGAAAACGACTGCAATTTCCCACACGCTTCTCGACACACAAGGTGAGTTTTGTGTAAACAAGCGAAAATCGTAGACACGTTTTCTCCAAGAGTTGAAAGTGTTAATCGCGTACAAAGTGCGTTAAAAATGATAGAATGCGCAAGTCGGTATTCGAACTGTGGACCCTATGTCACCCTACATCATATTTATTCTTCGTCTAAAATTTTTCGCTAATTGCCTACTTTTTATGTTTCATATACCAGACGTTTATACCGAATTTATTCCAGCGGTTTTTAATAACGTGTCACTTCGGTGGTTCTTCCATGGAAAGCCAGCAGTGTGCTTATGTTTGTTTTTTTTAGGCAAGAATATCAAAGATGACAGTTATGACGTCAGAACATGACTGTCAAAGACTCTCAAAGACGCCCCGTGCGCCGAGCCTGTGACGTCATCCAAGATGGCGGACGGCACCACAGTCCCCATCCATAAGCATGGGATTGCCATTGCTTTGTCATGAATTTCTCATCTGCGAGCCACTATACTCCCTTCGGTAATAGCCAGCGTACCAGCTGACTCTTCAGTGGGTGGCATTTTATACATTCAAATAACTTCCATTCATTTTTAGAGAGGAAATATAAGGTATGGCGATTTTTTCTTCTGCGTACATCCACAAAATTTGCCTGGCAAACTGCCACCAAAACTAACAACAATGACGGTGTTTTTTTTCTTCTAATTTTGTATTCCAACACATTAGTCCTTTAGTATAATCAGTTATGTACGCAGAGCTAGAAAACAAGCGGGTTCGTTTCAGGACAAGCTAGCATTCAAAATGTGTTACGAATGTGATATTTCAGCAATTGGTCCCAGGGTGATCTGGCACCTCCTGCTGAACCCTGAGCCGCTGGTTGGCGTGTTTTCTCGGGGATCTCCCGTTTCCCCGCGCCCTTGCATTCCGGTGCTGCTCCGTACTCGCTTCGCTTCACCCTCATCGGCTCTCAAGACCTCGAGCCACCAAAATCTCTCCAGTCTCCACTCCACTCTTAGTTTAATCGTGTAATGCAAGTGAACCAACTGTCGGGATTCGAGTAGATTGCGTCATGCCACTCATTTGACTTAGTAAAAGCTTTAACTTTGTTAAAATAACTTTCTAAATTCATACGAATCAAGATTTTGAGATAAAATTCTCATGTTTACACCGATAATAATTATAAACATTATTTTTAAAATAAAATAATAAATATATCCAGTTAACTTCTTTATCATACCAACAAAACTATAAAATAACCTCAAAATCTAGAAAATATATACTTCTTGGCCTTTGAACAGCCTTAAGCCATTTTACTGGTGGCAGTTCTCGACACGCATTGTAGTTTTGCTTCTGAATTGTTAGCTATTCTGTGGCACACGACCTACGTTGCCCCCCCCCCACCTACGTTTGACGTTACAACGGGGGGAAATTTCCCACCGAAACGTTTTCACATATCCATTCGTTTCATGTGTGTTAACCTAGTCACCCACCACTACATCCTCCTCTGAAGACGCGACGTACTCGTCGATATGTTTCACACGGTCTTTTAATGTGCAATTTTCTAATAGACTATTTTTAAAAGTTTTCAGTCTTTGGATGAACAGATTAAAACGATGTACACAATTTAAAAAAATTATTTAGCAAATATTGTGTAAATAATCATTGAAATTAAGGGTCGGCGTGTGGAAATTTCAATCTGGCTAAACGCTGGAAGTTAATGAAACTTTTGCTGCTGTGATCTAGTATGGACTGCAAGAAGCTGGGCAGTGTTCGTGATATGATTTCTTGCACATGCAGTGTTCAGCGTGTTTTTAACATAAGTGTTTTATGTCCGTGTAATTCACTTCTTCCGGAATGTAATTGTGTAGCATGTAGTGTACTAAAATTAGAAGCTTATCGTTACCGTTTATCTAGTTTTTCCACTTATTTATGTATATTGTTGACTTAAAAACTTACATAACAATCATTGTACAATTTCGACGAATCTATGTTATTATTTTGCTTACGAAATACAATTTTATGAACGTCTTGTAATATTTGTATAATTTAAAACTGGTAAATGGGTGGTATGAAAACCGCATGGTATTATAATTGTAATAATATAACACAGTAACACTTAAGTCAGATCATCATGCCCAGGGATTTAAGTTTGCGAATAAACGGGCAGTTGGTATAGTTATGTACACATGTATAAAATCGGTGTGTGAACGCAAGCAGGCAGTATTGTTGGAGACTGGAAAAAATAAATAAAAATTAAGAAGATGGAGTATAACTAGAATAAATTTACGTTTGAGTTATTTTTATGCCATGCTTGGATAATTCTTGGAGTTTTTCGAGTCAGTTATGTCTAACTTAATTTTAAATTTAGGCTCAAAGATTCTTGGCACATAACTGAATTCATCACAAACAAAATGGTTAACTTTTAAGAATTCATTCAGATGGGCGGTTGTAAAGCCTTGAGCCTTTATTTTAAATAAAAATGCCTAGTGAAAAATGTAACTTAACAGGCACTAGTTTATCCCAAATTACTGCATTTCTATAAACCAATAGAGAGTATAATTAGACGTATTTGTGCAGAAGGAAACCAACCTACAGAGACTTTTAAGTCCGAATTTTTCCTGTTATTTTTAATTTCAATTTCAAAAGGTTTCGTTTAACTATTTTTCCAGGTGTGCTTTTTGATTGGACAAATTGTATGACAGGGTAAGAAAGCCATTTTTTGCTATTTAAATTTTTTTTTGTACATACTGTATGCGAGTTGGTTATCTCTTGCAAGAATATATCCTTTTTTCGTAATACTTATTTCTGTTATATCTTTCAACTACTATAATAACACCTATAATGGTACAATTATTTAGTTTTTAATTAAAATACAGTAGTAAGCAGCATATTGCCAAAAGCAGAAGCTCAATAACAGGTGTTTTATTTCGGGATTTAACTTATATTAAAACCATTTGTTGGCAAAAAATATTATAAAGTGAGACCAATGGTAAAAATTGGATTTAGTTTTATTTAAAAGTCATTTGTTCGGAATATTATCACTATATCAGTTCCCGAACAAAGTTAAAGAAAATACATAAACAAAAGTTTACCTTCAGACTTATTATTATGTTCTTTGTGAGGCAAAAGTAAAAACCTCTTACTATGCGCATACATTTTGAAGAGTAAGTTCGTTTTCATTGTTATTACATGTGCGATTATGAATTTCCCTGACAAGAATATTATTTCCTTAAAGTGAAAGTTACTAACTATTTTAAACGTAAAAGGTTTCATAATACTATTTAGCACAAAAAAAAATTTCCTTATAACTAGGGGCCACCTGGTTTTCGCGAAAAGTTTTCAGGACAAGCTATGTTCTAACGGACTATAGTTCAGTACCACTTTTACGGTTCGATAATTTGAATTGTTACGCGTCTTATCTGTTTGGCCGCGAATCGCGGACGGTCAGTATCGAGAAACTTAATTATGATTGGCAGTCTTCACACAAACACAAGCTGACAATAGTCAAACGAAGATTGCAAGTGCGCAAATAAGATATTGCAATCTAGCCTCAGCGTAAATATTATAACTACAACTTATAACTAGGGACACCCGAATTCCGCGAAAGGATTTCCACGCATACTATATTTCAATACACTACGGCCTTTGCTTATTGGCCGCATGTGTCTGTGAGAATATATTTTCCCAATTGACTGGCCAGTCAGGATTAGGTTACTCCGATACTGTACGTCTGTGATTCGCGGGCAGACACCTAAGACTCGTAACACCTAGATCGTCCAATCACGAAGGTGGATCTGAGCTAACGTGTTATGGAGTGCAACTGGTCGTGAGCTCTTTCCGTGAAATTAGGGTGTCCCTACTTATAACTAGAGACATGCAAAATCCTCGTTATTATTTAGTGACATGCTGTGCTTCACTGTGCTATGCCTACTTGAGCGCTATTCGCGATTTTATTGGTTACTGGTAACTATACGGCGTCATTTGCCTGTGTGATCGCTTTTCTGCAGATTGGTTGCTCTGCCTTCGAGACTTCACTGTTGGCTAAACGCGATCTTGAAACGTGCTACACTAGTTGTCGACCAATGGCAGAAGTCGAACTAGTATACTATATGTTGAAATTCAGCCTGCAGCGGAAAAATAACGTGAATTTCGCAGGTGCCTACTGATGTCACACCTTCATTTTACAGGAGAGCTATGTTAAGTTTAAAAAAATGTTATGTTCTTCCCCTCTATGCCGATACTTCAAATGGCTGTATACTGTGACCGATAACGTCCTTTGCTATGACTTTAACATTAGTAGAAAACACTGTACGGAAGCAAACAAGTGGCATAAAAACACGGAAATCGGAAAAAGTTGTTTTTCTCCCGTGGTCTTCAAATGTAAACGTGCCAAGAATGTTTAAAGGACGTTCACTATAAAGTGAGCATTTTCGAAATTAGCCTTAGAAAAAAGTCACTGCTCCTACCTGCATATATTTTTTTACGGGCGCTCTGAGTGACATGCGCCCAGTTAAATTGGTAGATATGGGTGGGAAAGTAGTTCCGTATCTTAACGCTGAATAAAAAATATTAGGTAACCATTTCTGTTAACTTAAATTATTTCTTTAGCTTTCTGTTTTTTTTTTTTTTTTTTTTTTTTTTTTTTTTAAGCATCGAAGTGTAAAAATGAGCAGATTGGTAAAATATTTACTTTCCAATAATTTCACAGTTTCATTTGACCGACGCATGAATAAAGTGATGACGCCCATGACGATGTTAAATTTACACAGTGCGGAAGAATACACTACGTGCATACAAGTAGACTTTAAGCAAGGCTTTCGAAAGCGCTCATTTGATCGTGAATAGCCTTTAGTAACACTAACAGCAGAAGTGATGCAGCTGAATTTATGCTAGTTTCTAACACTACACGGCGCCGACCGTAATATTAAGAATTATGTGGCATGCCATACATAAACAATATACCCGGGATAACAAGTAGTAATGGCGTGAATAAGCATTAAAGTACGTCATATAATTCTGCAAAATAACGCAGTGGCGTTCATTATTTTCACACACGCTTGAAAATTAAACAAACAAATCATATTTTCTGAAATATTGGATATTTTCGTGCCGTTCCGGCAAAGTTGAACCAGCATTTCTAAATAAATTCAAACTTAATTTTAAAATGTATTCAGTCGCTTTTTATATTCTTTCCTGAAGGCAAATACAACATATGCAGCTAGAGAACTGATACAAACTACACACCTTATATGTATGTATTTACTAGTTTATTAGTTCATGTGATATTTCGTACTGAATATTAAGTTATTTGTCAATGCTTGCTCCATTTTATTGCAACTTAAAATGTAAGGAGGGTTTCTCCTTTCAAAAACCTGAAGTTTGATTTATTTCAAAGAGACATTTTTTAAAAATTACCATACAAATATGATATTTGATAAGTATTAATGTAAAAGAATAATGTGTATTACCATAGGAGTTTTGTGTGAGTTAAATATATTTATTGTAAAATACAGTGACATCAAAGAAGTGTGAAATTTCTTATTTTTTAATTTACGATAGTTAGCACTTAAAGACAGTTTGCTGAGTTGTGTATGCTATCTTGATTATGAGCGGCTGAATGTCTGTAAGTATGGCGACAGAACTGATTTTAATATTTCAAATGGTCACATAATATATGTCTACATATCACAATTATATGTTTTAAGACACCAATATATCTAGAAACGGTTTAACCGGTTTATTTTAAAAGGTTTTTCCGGAAGTATACTTTGCAGCGAAAATATTTCAACAGTATTTATTTCTGTACATAGTCCTATATTAATGATGTGTCATTATTTTATATGGCTTTTTGTTTATTTTTCTTAAACGGTTTAATTTATAGATTAATACTAAAGATGTTAATATTTTCGTACTGTTGTTGTAATGTTGAAATATTAAAAATTTAATTTAGCCAGTTAATATATATATATATGTGTGTGTGTGTGTGTACATACATATATATAAACACATTCATACATACACACTTTTATTGTAAAGTTAACCACTTCAGTCACCCGGTCAAGCAAAATGAAGCATAAGTGATATTTGAAAAGCATGTCTCACTAAAGAAAGAACTTTAATAAGTATTTTGTATCCTGTTGGTTAAATATACTTACATGTAAGACCGCTATTAAGATTTTTAAACAAATAAATATGCCATATAAAAGTTAAATATACATAGATCATTGCTCACCTTGAATAAGCTTTGTTACTATAAGATTGCAGGTCTAATTAAAAAAGTGGTTCGTCGTAATACCTACAATGATGTGACTGAATGTTTGACTTAACCACTTTTATCCCAATTGGTGTTACTATTTTTAAAATAAAATATTATAATTTTACCTCTGGGTATGATCCAGATTCATATTTTTTTACAATGGAATATTATTTCGTAACAGGTATAGCTATTTGCATACATACCTCCGTATTTTAGTCACTGAATTAACTTATAGAGTAATTCTCGAAGTGTGTTCAAATCTAATAACAGCATACTGCGATAATACACACTTAATTTCAGCGTTTCCTATTGGGTGTTACTAATTTTAGAGATAAGCTAGAAGTTACATTGTTCACTTCTTGAATACAACTGTATAAAACAGGTTAGTCGCAAAACCATAATAATATTTTTTTTTCAGCTTATGCATTGAGTGATACGAGGGTTGAGTGATTCAAGAGATAGTATGTGTTTCTGTGTGTTTCGTGACTTATTTTGCATTCCGAAAGCAGAAACATCAAAATTAAATGACGTCAAGAAATTAATAAAAGAGTATTTATATTTACTTTATAATATATATTATACCTACAAGCATGTAAGTATGTATGTTGCTAGAAAACCATATCATATACATTTCCTAAGAGATATTCCAGGGAACGCAATTTTTCTAAGTCAAATTTTAGAATTTTCTCACTATTTGCTTCTCTGTTTTGTATTTGAAGTAGTATTTTCGCCATGTTGTATTCTTCCTACATAAAATATTGTACATGTATTATTTATTGGTGAAGAATATTCTATTTACTACTGATATGAGGGTTATAAATAAATAATTCATATATAACTGTTGTGTTATTTATTTGACATACGTTTGTTATAAGCATTTTAAAACCACCGGAAGTTCAAGGAATTCAGAATCGAAACAGACCCTCCTACAGCGTCACTGGTTAACAAAATGGCGCAGCGACGTCCATCAATCAGCACATGGTATAGTACTTGTCGAGCTGCAGCGCAGCTAATAGATCAGTCACAGCATGCAACAGCCAATAACTAGGGATAGGAAAATTTCGCTAGTCCAATGACTTGTAGGCTAGACTCCACAGTCCTGAGTACACTCGAGCCTCAGAAGTTTGTTCATTGGTCACTTCGACAGTGATTAACCAGTGTTACGTCACACCTAGCAGTTTGAGATTCACTACGTGTTTCCTTGCAAGTGTGCTATTGGCTCAGAGTCGACCAGGGCGTGTCTAACAAACTGTGTACCAATTGTAAAGTCAAATGCAGTGTGCACATGTTTGGCATATATCTTGTCCTTAAATGAACTCGCGAAATGTTCCTATTCCTATCAATCAGGCAGAACGCTCAATCCCGGATCCTCGGAACAGCTAGTCAGGAAATGAGTGTGCCTACACGTTAAAGAACCCGCTACGCCATTGCACTTCTGTAAACTTTCATATTCTGTGATCAAACTGTGACCTCAGTGCACCTGCCTGCCAGCAAACGATCTCGGACTCCGATAACATAATAAGCTTAATTCAAACATGAACCAAACTTGGCATGACAATCCTGTAAGCTTGTTTCGTAAGCCAGAAAGTTTGAATCAAGCCAGCTGTACGTAGGGGGCACCTGTTTTCCGCGAAAAGATTTCAGGACAAGTTGTGTTCCAAAACACTTTAGTTCAAAATCGCTTTCGCAATTGGATCGTTTGAATTGTTTCGAGTGTTGTTTGTCTGCTCGCGAATCATGAACATTCAATACCGGAGAAACTTAATTCTGATTGGCCCAAACATGTAGCAGTTAGTCTTCACACATATGCGAGCTGCCAATAGTCAAATGAAGACTACAAGTGGGTACACAGGATATCGAAGTCCAGCCTCCACGTAAATATTTTCGCGAAGAACAGGTGGTTCTATCTATAGGCTGTTCACGGTAAACAGAGCACGTTTGAAAGCCCTGCTCAAGATCTACTTGTACGCACATTGTGTATACTTCTAAGATTTTGTGCAGTTGGCAATGGCGTTGACCTCATCACATTATTCATGCTTCGATCAAGTGAAACCATGAAATTATTGGAAAAGTAAGATTACAAATATACCCATTCCTACACTCATACACATTAAACCAACGTAAAACCAAATATATAATTTCAGTTTTACGAATTTTCACCAAATATATTTAATTAAATGTTAAGGCGCAGAACTTTTCCCTCGGTCTTTATTATCTTCACTGGGCACGTGACAGTCAGTGTGTCCGTTAAAATATATGCATGTAGGGGCAGTGATGTTTTTCGAAGGTTTATTTCAAACGTACTCTTTTTACTATCAACAGTCTATAGAAGTAGGATTATCTTCCTTCCGGTGCAGGTATAATTAGATACCTTCAAACCCTGTGGGTTTAAATAAATTCAAAAATTGAGCCATACGGTGTTTGACACCTCCTGGAGAACTGTTGTCCAATCGTGGCCTTCCACTGTGACAGCAGGCAACCAATGTGCAGCCGCTATAGGCATATTTGTACATACAACTGGGTAGTCTAGCCTACAGGCCATTGAACTCGCGAGTTCTTCAGGTCTCTAGGTATAATGCATAGGTAGAGACCTGAAAAATTCTCGAGTTCAATGACCTACACAGCCCACACTCAGTCGTATGTACAGATATGCCGTTGTCAACTGCACATTGTTTGTCTGCTGTCACAGTGGAAGGCAACTATTGGGCCAGCGTTCTCCAGGAGGTGTCAAATACCATGTGGAGAAATGGCTACAGTTATATAAACACAAGAGTATTGTATTCTAGCTTGTCCCCAAATGAAACCGTGAATTTTTCAGGTATCTATGCATAGGATTTAGGATTCGCCAGCCACCTCGGGTATCGAGGCGGCCTGGGGTTGCCACATGTGAAGGCACCCGACAACAATATTGGATCTTGGTGACCTTGATCTTGAATCGTGATCTTGACCTTGGACCATGACCTTGACCTTGAATACAAAATAAATATGAAATTGCGAAATTTCCATTAAAAATCCGATAAACATATAATGTTAACCTCACACTCTCCCCAACAACCCTAACCAAATCCCACCCGCACCCTAATCTGGACACAACAGCCGGGACCGGTAATCACTGGGTAACTTACGTGAAATGTGAAAAACCTGCAGACTACTAGGACAGTTTTAGGAATTTACGCCCTCCACCCGAACAGTAGTGGTACCCTAGAAATTGTAAACTAACTTACAACTACAAGATGGAGAAGATACTGAACACGTGGAACTGCAGACACTTGTGTCTTCGCTTCCTTGTTCGTTCGTACAAGTAATTGAATAAAAGGGCAATACATGGACCGGAAACCATCAGTCGTGTAGATGATGCTTACCTTGATGGGTCGTAGCTCCGAGTTGCGTGCTTTACACTTTCCTCCACTCGACCTGGAGGGGGAATGGCGCATAGGTATGGTAGATTTTTAAATCTACAATGCGATACCGAACAACGATTTTTAAAAAACTCTAAGATGTATATCGGTAAAAGTGGTAATGTTTCTCGCGAGGTAACATAACTGGTTGGTTCTTACTAATTAGATGACATAGCGAGGTACGTCGAAGATTTGCTGTCTCCCAACACAGAATTCGAACTACATATAATTTCCATTACTCTGAAGAGCCATCAGATGCAGCGAACTTATCCACCTTACGAAAACAGATTCTGTCGAGTCCATGTTGGGGTCCAAGCCACACGTATACGAAACTGGCAAAATCCATTAATCGTCACGACCTGTAAACATATTTCCTGTTAATGTGATACAAATAAGCTGCAATTTGACGAGCTGTACATATCTCAAATGTAGGCCGAGCAATATGCTGCACGAGTTTTCGTCGATAGTCCCTCCAGGTTTTAAACTGGTCGTGGCACCGTGAAGCATCATTTACATTCCGGTGGTCATGAAGAGAGCTCACGAGGTGGCAATGACGATCGTCGATCAGTGTGGAGAGTTGAAAAACTTTCGAAACGAAGAAATCACACTACGCTTGCATTCGAGAAGATGGGGATATGTTTTACAGAGATCAGAAACAATGAAACAAAGTGCCACATCGAACTGGCAATCAGTACACCACAGTTCACCAAGGTGTTAACATGTGCTAAACAGATATTCCTTCCTAGTCTTCTCTTCGAGGTTGATCGCCATGGAATATTACATAAATTTCGATGAGCTGGTCGTGTTTGTAGACAGCATCGCGAAAGTGGAACTTCACGCAAACCAGCCATTCCTGACCGGGCCATATACAATGCCATCAGAAGTTCGGATAGCTTCCAACACAAGATATATGCACTCTTCTATGTCAGTCATTCCTGTGATTGAAGGGGACACAGATGAAATAAGGTGGACCCAACCTGGCAATAGTACTCTCTATCTTGTCGATCTCATCAGAGATTTGCTCAACGGTGTCAATGTGGACCAGATGAGAGATGTCGGCATAATGACTGCAATAAAAAACTATCTCTCGCTCATGCAAAACGAGCTGCCTATGACCAAGATGATAGGCTGGAGAGTAGAATATGACTATATTGTGTCTATATACCCTGGAGAGAATTTCGAGGTCTGCATTCCTCGAGTGATATTACTGTGATTCGCCGAAGACTACAAACGTATTATCATCGATTCGAAGCAGGAACTGGTGTTGCTCCTAGACAAAATGCACACAGATGCCATCGTGGGTATGGGTGAAAACCTGGAGACAGTGGAACTGAAGCTACAGTCTATCGAATGGATGCTGCCTCACGTTCAGCTGAGTACTACAGAATGCATCAAGATGCTGAATAATGTGGAAGATGGCAGTCTCGAGACATACCCCAGTCTGTCCGCAAGCCAGCGCATCAACTTGCTGGCGAAGTCCAACTTTCCACCGAGAAACCGAGGTTGATTATCGTTGGGCTACAGGACAGAAAACAGCACAATGTGAGAGTGAGCTGTTAGCAGTTCGGCACATGTCGATTAGAAAATGTAAAAGTATATTTGAATAGTGAAATGTATCTATATGTGAACATAAACATTAACTTTGAAATGGACATCACCTGTTAGGTTATAGAACGTATTCTCAATTCCAAATGCATATCATGGACACACCCAGTCCCGGTACTGAGCCTGGATACCTTCAAGTGTTTGACCCCGCTCATGGCGTTCGATGTGAGTAAACAGGACGAATGTATCACCTCCAATGTAATCGACTATGCATGGAGATATTCCTCAACAGACATGTGCTTTCTGCCCTGATTCTTCACTACCTACTCGCAACGTACACTTGTCGAGACAAAGTCTTCAAAATACTTTCGTGATATACACAGAGGATATAAAAACAATGGGCTATAAGCGATATCTGTTTAGTCGACTTTGAGACAGACAGCAACAGGATGTACAGTAATCTGCAGGGCTTCCAGAGCCAGAGTGGCTACGTACTCAAGGAGATCGCAGTGTATTATGATGACGATGGTGAAATGTGCATGTCTCCTTCCGACCACTGGCTGACCAAGTACTACCACGAACTGGAGTGGGACGAAGGCAAGACTCCGTACCATTAAGTAGTAAATGTGCTGTGCGACTTGCTGATGCAAAACTCGCAAGGGCCGATTTACGTGACGGGGCCCGAACAGAAAAAAATGGCTGAGCGACTCGTACAAAAACGAAAATTGAAATCATTGATGTGCAGTTCGAGTAAAGGTTCCCTTTGCTGTGTAAGTTGACGAAACGTTACAACGATCAGCAGTGAGACATCTGCGACATGTCCGAACCTGACTGGAGATGCGCATGGAGGAACGCACAGTTGCTGAGGAAATAGTGTGCCTCGTCCTTGGACCATGAATCGATGAGTCACAACTAGACAAGATGTCACTCCGACATCACCTCCGAAGAAAAAAATAATTATTTTCACGAAACCTCGACTGGCACTGAATATTTGGTTTTGTGTTATTTATAACATTTGTGTATTTATCTGTACAATAAATTGTGTATAACCACTTAAATGTTGTTTTTTACCTTAACTAGTTAGACTATTATCTTTTTTCTTAAAGAAACCTTAAAAAAAGAAAATCAACATACTTCCCATGCTACAGGACATTTGTGGTAATAAGGGGAAACATACACGGGTTCCTACAGATGGACCTGGGAATGTACACACATGCCTTCGGTTTGAAACAGGCAGTGAGATGGTCAGATGGGGCAGGTTTTGTGGGTGTTGGAGAAGAGGGGGGAGATAGTAGGAGGGTGTGTGGTGGGAGGGAGAGAGTGTAGGAAAGTGTGAGCGGTTAGGAGGGGGGAGGCAGACAGGTGTTTACAGGAGTTGTTGAGTGAAGAAAAACAGGTTTGGAGAGAAAGGCGGAGGGGGGTGCGATGGTGACTGGTACAAGTGAAGGAGGCGGAACCTTGTCGGACTCGCCAGTCCGTTGACGTAAGAATAGAGATGCGGATCGTCTCATCTAACTTGTATAGTCGACATCCTATTTTGCATCCACGATTTCTTCCTATGCTCCAGAGTGACCGAGTAGATCTCCTACAGCAGCATCGCCGTCACTTTCTTTGGGCGTGGTACCGACAACTGTCTGTGGATTGCCTAGAGCAGCACTGCCATCGCCTTGGTCGGGCATGACATCAGCGTCAACATCACCTTGTTCGGGCGTGGTAGTATCTCCATCGATCTCGCCTCTTCGGGTGAGCCACCTTCAGCAGCTCCAGCATCGCCGTGGCCCGGGCCAACAGTGTCGACACTTCGATGCATGTGCTGTGATGAAGCCTTTATGAAAAGCAGCAAAGCGTGATAAGTGTTTTCGCTTGTTTGCTCGCGCTGACAATCTATACAGACATTCGAAAATGTGTAAAGGACTTCCCCAAACCGCAAGGCAAAAAGGTATGTCGTTGTCGCCAGGAACCTGTAATGGACTTGTAAGTACTGCGGTGTGTAGTTATGATGATGTAAACATGGCGTCACTACCTATCTCAATAAGTGATGATGAAGTGATGTCACCATCGGTAAGTGAGGACGTGCCTGTGGACGGTATGAACGAGACGCTCTGCCGAGTTTGGATCGATCATGTCGCTACTGTGAAAAGACCTTCGCTTGTAACAACAGTGCCCATTCGCATGAGAAGAGTGGCTTTACAAAGAGGCCCACACAAATAAAATACACGTATTTGAAGTGTGGTGAGTCGATTTCACAGATGGATGGTCTAAGGGTGTATGTGACTATGAGCAAGGGGCTTCCTCCATGTAACATAGAGGTTGGACCTTCACAGCTATCGAAATATATTGATCTTCCGGCTTTATCAAACGCTAACGTTCCATAATCATTCCCCACAGCTATGACAACCAATGTTTCAAGTGGTTAGTATGGACAAGAGGTGTGCTGAGGTTGGAAGAAAGGTTTTATTTTAGCAGACTGGATTTTCCGGCTCCCCTGGAGCAAATAAGAGCCTTTTAGAACAACCCTGGTGTTTCTGTAAATGTGTACTCGCTGAATGTTAGGGGGGAAGTGGTGCCAACAAGTGCGACTAAGAACGATAAACTTAAACATATCGATCTTCTGATGGTGAAGGACGAAACGAAGAATATTTCGCATTATTGTTACATAAACACTTTTCACGACTTGTTAACTCAGAGATTACTTCTCATGGGTACAAAGTTTGTCTGCAAATAAGGTTTTTAGCATTATACCGATTACCCACGGAAATCAGGGCTCACTGGAGAACAGTGCCTTGCAATACACGAAAAAAAAAAGTGTAAAAGATAAATTTTTCTCATGTAATTTTTAATCTATTTAAAAAAAGTATGTTTTGATTTATTAGTTTTTTTAGATCGACCGTGAAATTTAAAATATTACTAGAAAAAACAGTAAAAACTTTAAGTTTGGAGTCGTCAAAAAAATTGGAAATGGACGAAATAGAGATCTCTGGTGGTAGATGCAAAAAAAAATAACTAGCAAAATATATATAGAGACCGATACTGGACAAATATGTGTTGAGGTCATAATTTAGTGACCAATGGGCATGTACGATTGATTGGTATGGGTAGAGGGATAATTTTTGTTATGTAAGGCCAGTGATTAATTTTTGTAGAGGGGTGGGTGAGGAATTGGTGGTGGAGTCTTGAGCAAGGGAAGGGGCTCTATTGTTTTAACTCGATTTTTTAGAAATTTTTGCCACCTTTTTTTATTATTTTTATTATTGGGAGGTGGTTAGGAACGAGAGGGGGTGAAGTGAGGGTAATGTAAATAGTGTGACGGTAACATAATGTGTTCTTCGAGTTTCAGAATCAATTTTTCGATTTTTTGCGATTTTTCTCGATTTTTTATGATTGGGCGGGATGGGAATGTGAGGGGGTGAGGTGAGGGTGGTGGGATGGGTGTGAGGTTAACGTTATATATTTCTCGATTTTTTTTAATTTTTTAATTTTTTTGTGATTCTTTATTGTTGATAGGGTGAGGGTGGGGATGTTGATTAAGGTTGGTCGGGTGAGTGTGAGGGTATCGTTATATCTATATTCCTCGAATTATAGGAATTTGTTAGGTTTTTGCAAGTTTTATTTTTTTTGTTCAATGCCAAGGTCAATGTCGTGGGTAAAGGTCAAGGTCACCAAGGTCCAATATTGTGGTCGGGTGCCTTCACAATATGGCCAGCACAAACAACCTAGACAACCTACGGGGCTGGCGAATCCTAAATCCTATGCATGATACCTGCACCCGAAAGAAGATAACCCTTTTACTGCCTCCACGTGTCAGGCTTGTTGCAAGCTTGATTAGTAACACTTGCTGCAAGCTTGCCTGATCAATCTACCAGTGTAAGTCAACAATCTGCAAGCTTGTCATCAGTACATGAGAAAGTATGTGTCAGTCACACGTGATATGACAAACTCGGCAAAGCAAATTCATATCAATTTAGTGGCAAGTTTACATGTTATCTGCGGTCCTAATGAAACAAGGCAGCATCTTCGCACTGCATCGGATACTCTCTACTACATTGGTGTATCAGTGCTGTATGTTGGACGTTTGAATTCATTCTAAAAAAAGGGGGGGGGAGCACGATGGCTGAGCTGTTAGCCTGCTCGTCTCCCACCAAGGTGAACAGGGTTCAATCCCAGGCAGGGCCACCGGATTTTCGCAAGTGGGGATCGTGCCGGACCATGCCGCTGGTCGCCGGTTTTTCTCGGGGATCTCCCGTTTCCCCCGTCCCTTCATTCCGGCGCCGCTCCATATTAACTTCAATCATCCTCATCGGCTCTCAAGACCTTGCGGTTAAGAGCCGCCCAAATCTCTTCACTTTACTTCAACGTAAAGATACGCGATAACGACACTTGCACATAAGAAAGCGGCATCCTGGCGGGCGTCAGCAACACTAGTGCGTCCGTAAAGCCGTCATGAAGAAACTTTGAGGTTATGTGCACACTTCAATGATTTTAAAGTTCATAACTCATGAACTAATCTGCCGATTTCAGAATTTAAAATACTAAATCAACATACTTTATAAAAATGTAGCAATTGTAAGTGCGCTTCCTTAGGAATATCGTCCAACATAATAAATGCAAAGCAACGTGTTTTTCGCGAGAAAAAAAAAAATCCCACGACTAGTGTTGTACTACAAAACACGTTAGTTCAGAACCTGTTACATGGTTGGATAATTTCACCTGTCACACGTCTAAGGGGTCTGCCAACCAATCACCGACGGTCAGTTTCGAGACAACTTAATTATGATTGGCCCACAGAAATAGAAAATGTCCTCCCGCCAAGACAAGCGGCCAATAGCCTAACGAAATTCGGAGCGTGAGCGTACAAAGTTGAAGTATAGCCCTCGCATGAATATTTTCGAAAGAAAAAAATAACAGGCGGCTCTAACTATAGGCTCTGCACAGGAAAGTGAGCTCTTTTGAAGCCCTAGTTACTTTTCATTTTCAGCCAATTTTTTAAACTTTAACTACCTTATCAAAGAAATATTGCTGTGTAAGTAATAAACACTGTGTATGTACTCCAGCGCACTCGGAAGTTAACGTCTAAGTCTAAAAGAAAATATATTTATTGACACATATTCCAAATGAGAGGGCTTAGAAAAGTGCTCACTTTACCGTGAATAGCCCGTATACATATACACCAATGTAGTGTGACAAATTAATTGGGTGCAAAGTAAGGGGGAATTAAGTAATTTCCTCTCCTAAATTCATATCTGCACCCGCATGAGTCCAAAGATGGAGAATAATGGAATGACATTGCATGTTTTATGTAATTTTCGAGGTTGGCGAATGTTGCCAACAAATCGTACGTAATTTTTTACGAGGTGCTGCCCTCTCCTCTACCAATGTAGCCCCGTCGCTTCTTTATCTTAGTGTCTTAATTCACGTTACCACCAAACGCCGTCGATCCGGCTATAGGGTGAACATTTTCTGAATTTATCCATAAATAACAATCTTACGTAATGCCAGTGAATACATGTCATAAGAAATATAGGCCTATATACCAGTAGTGAAAATCACATGAACGAGTTAATTGAATGCACCTGTGGGTGTAACAAGTAAAGGTGAGTATAGATTATCTAGTTATTGGCAAGTGAATACAAGACGAACACATATTCTCTTAAAGCTGTAATGTTTCTGAAATCTAAAAAATAAACTTAATATTTTTGATATTGTTATAACACATGTTGACGCTTTAAATGACAAACGTAGTAATTCCCAGTTAAATGATCAGAATGCGCCACAAGGAAATTAATCCGTCCGTCTGAAGAAGGCAGACGATCTCAGTTCTCTAAAAGTGCTCGTAATTCGTCTAAGAAACCTAACGTTGTCCTTTTTTTGTAGTGATCGCTGTGTCGTCCAGCTCTGTGTCTCCGCCGCAGTGTAAGTCTACGAGTTGTTATAATTCCTGTAGACTACAGCTGAGCGTGGTCTATTTCTTTGCAATGGAACACGCACACGTAATGATTTCCCATTTGATAACTCACCGCCAACTACAAGAATAGTTCAAAGGCCATAGCAAAGGGTCGATAAAACGGTCAGGACACTGACCAGCCAACCAAACATAAGAGTAATAAAGTCACGTGGTTTCGACGCTTTGTAAGAAGATATTCGGTTGAGTGTCGGGGACGCGGAGATGACAACTGTGCAGATTGTATACCCACTCTACCCACATTCCCTCTACGATCCTCACGCCTTGTCCGCAATAGCTCGTCCGCAGTCGAACGATCCGCGGACCTACTGTGCTTGATCCGCGGACGCAAGTCCCAATGTGCGTGTCTACAATAACGATTCCGAGCGAGGTGGAGCAGTGATAACTCGCTCGACTCGCATTCGGGAGAACCCGGGTTCGAGCCTCGGTCCGGCCGTCTTGATTTCTGTTTCAAGTGCTTTCCCTAAATCCCTCCAGGCGAATGTTGTGATGGGCCCCTAACAAAAGCCATGGCCGATTCCTTCGAATTCCTTCCCCCAATCCCTCCACCTGTGCAACTTGCACCATCCATAATGACATCGCTGTCGACGAGACGATAAGCCCAATTACCTGCATACTTACAATAACGATGCCCGAAGCTAAGCTTTCTGATATTCGCACCAGAGTGCACCAAATTCGACGCCGTCCGAGGCTAAGCTTTCAAGCACTGAAACTAGAGTGCGCACTAATCGGCGTCAATAAACTGTATGCGATTACTCGCAAACATTGATATTTATAGCTTATTTTATTTCATTTTCTAATTTGAGTATGCGTATGAGTACGTTTTAAGTTTGCTTTAATATATCTCTCTTTGGATACTGATTTTTTTCTTTAGTCAGTAGATTTTTCTATTTTTATTTAGCGAGTTTTATATTTCCAATCTTCACACTCCGATATCAATGCGTCATTATTTATTTTTACTTTTTGCATGCGACAAAAAATAAAAAAAACAAACAATTAGGAACACGTGCCGCGGGTGCGTCCGAGGACGAAATATGTAGTTGGCGAATGGTCCATAGACTAAAGATGAGGTAGACCGATCTCGCTGGCTGCGCACAACCAATCTCCGTGTACCAACATTGAACTGCTTTTCTGCCAACACATCTAGCAAAAATGGCGTGGAATGGGTTTGACGTTAGAACACTGTTTAGTAAACAAGTGTTTTTGAGATTTTTTTATACTTCCTCTAATCTTTTTGTAATGCTTTTCGATTAAATTCAAACTGGTAAAAGTATTTTATTAATCTAATAGTGCTTATCATTTAAAAATTAATATGTAAACAAATACGTTAATCACTGTTGACCATGTGACTTTAACAGTTGTGTAGGATTGGGGTAGGTCAGTGTTGGGTACATGCGTAGAAGACGAATAAGCGGTCTACCTCATATTTAGTGTATGACTGGGACGGCGGGTTGTGACGTCAGGGGGTCACCTGCACCAATCAGCAGTTAGGCGTCCACAGACCAGTAACTGTGGGCTAGACCTCTACAGCCAGCAGAGGATACTGCAGCACGGTGAAAGCGGCCAGCGGTGCGCCATCAGCGACGTACCGAACGCTGTATTGGCAAAGGGTAACAAGGAGGGCGAGGGGGGGGGGTTGGATAAACGCGGTAGGTGTCCCGGGACATGTGTCGCATACGTTACGTGGCATAATTCAGATTTAATGAGCCGCGGCGCCGTCCGCCCGTAAATAACCTTGGTTTAGCGGACGCCAGCTCTTCACGTGCGACTGGGCAAGACCCATCAGGAGAGAGAGAGAGAGAGAGAGAGAGAGAGAGAGAGAGAGAGAGAGAGAGGTATGGAAAACAAACGACATACGACGTGTGTTGCATTACTGGCGTCGATACAGAACGTGCGTGTGGGCGAGTTGCCAGTCCGAGCATAGCAAGCACCTGGAATATATGATCTGGTCAGGGCTCACTGAACAATTTCTGAAACCTCTGCTTAAGCCTGTATGCCACGATAAAATTTTCACATACAGGCTAGGACAGAAGCTTCCGCGATACCTGTTATCTGAACCTACATGCAATCAGTTATGGACAGTTCTTTGCAATAACCTATCCATAAGGATAGGAAAAATTTCGCGAATTCATTTCGGGAGTTGATGAACGTCAAACACATGTACAGTGACGTCACCTTTGCAATTGGATCACAGCTCATTAGACAAGCACTGGATGACTCTGAGCCACTGGCTTCTCTCTGGAGCAGCAGCCAATTGGCAGACACCTTAGTCTCGAGTGTACACAGGACTGTGGAGTCTAGCCAACAGGTCATTGAACTCGTGAACTTTTCCTATCCCGCCTTATCCAATAATACTTATAGCCTCACAAGTAAAGACTGGTGATTTTTTTATGATTTTACTTCTGCAACTGTGCTTCAGGAACTATCATCACTCACGACTTCAGCCTCCTGTGTTTAGCACACAGCCTTATCGTTTTGTACATACAACTGTCATTTTTGTCTTAAATAAACACGAATGTTACCGTAATTTTCACACAATGCTGTTTTAGATTCAGTAAACATTTTCGGAAATTTTATTTACTATTTATTCTTATCAAATATTGTTACGCTATTTCTTAAAATAAAAATAAAATAAACAAAATTACTCTACCACCCTCTCTCCGATTGACTAAAATTTCAATCTTGTAGCAAACGTTCCATCGAAAATCGCACACGACCATTTACGAAAACTGCCATGAATACGGCCAGCAGGTGGCAAAATCCTCCATAGAAGCTTCCATACAAGCGAGCATGCAGGCTTGCATGAGATCGTCCAACAAGGAATCTTCCATCGTGGCATACGCGCTTTACCTTACAATGAGAGAACAGACAAAAAAATGTGGATTCTACGTGGTCAATATTTAGTCGCAACAAGAAAATATTTTGTTGATTTTCATCCATATTTTGGAGATAATTATTTATAACTAAGTTCATTAACCATTTACAAATGAGAGTTATGAACTTCGAACAAATCAGGTTACTCGCAAGGAAGGCGCCTAAATCACCGGGTACTGATTCCATGTTCTATACAGTGCCAACCATAAATATTATTCACGTGCGATATGTCCCAAGATCATGGACGCGGGGTCTCAACGGGTACGACGCAGTTGTATAAGAATTGATACTGACTGTAAATTCGATTCGCGAAACAGTTAAAAATTTACAGAAACTGTGTATTTACAATTACAGTGTTTCTGTGATTTCACTGTTGTGTAAGTGGAAAAAGGCACATGCTCCGCGGTGAGATTACAACTGCGATGTCTGTGTAAATTTACATTTCATGCAAAAAAAAAACACAAATATTACTGTTTATTTTCTGCTACATGGCAATTGTAATTCTGCACCATTCTATGTAATATTAGTAATAAAGTCTTACGCGTTGTTCTGATAATTTTTAGGATAAATTTACTTGGCTGCAGAGTGTTTACAAACAAAAAAAAAAAGCTTCTGATGTGACGGTATTCTTGATATGTGACTTGTGCTGCTTTTGCGCTCAGGCACATGTTAGCCGCTTGTTTGCCATGAGAGAGCAGTAGTGTCACAAGATGGCGCGAATAGATGATGATCACGACTGCTTGTCCTAAACATCTATGGTCTTCCGGGCCGAATTATATACGGGAGATACAGTTTTGTTTACGGAAATGTACGCTAGAAGTGTAATATACACGTTTAAACGGTTCGGTGATGGTGAACAGGGAAGTTTCCGCGGTTATTTTCCGGGTTTTGTTTACAGCACGTCGCGCCGAAACTCGATGTCAATAAACATGCTGCAATAACGATCTCCGCCAGCCAGAGCAATTTTAATCCACGTTTCTCGACATACGTGCATACGAGCACGTGATTATTCTGCCATTCTACACAGTGCTCTTCGTGCGTAAGTGCAACTTATTTTTTGGATATACAGTTATTCACATCTTTAACTAAAATGGTGGCTGCAGCATCGCCTGGGTTACAATTTATTTTCAATTATCTGATAGCCCGGACTGGCGAGGCCAGAGAACTGTACGAAGCATCTACGGAAGATGAATCGAAGGTGGAATAATTCGAGTTGGTCATCGAAGAGGTTATGTTGAAGAGAGATGAAACTGCTGGCGAGATTTTTTGGTATCTGCGTCCAGCCACCTCAAGAAGATCCGAGTGTGTTAAGTGAGTGCAAGGAACAGTTTACAACATACGAGGCAGTTTTCCGTGAACTAAGAAAGGTGTATAGTAAACTGAAGAAGAACACTTGTGACTACACGACCTGCGGTGATTGTTCACAAAGGTTAGGAATCCCGACAGCAGTGCTACCACCTCTACCATTGCCGGTATTCAGTGACAATAGAGCTGAGTGGATAGGCTTCGTGGAGTTATTCAATTCAATTGTTGGTCAAGCTCCGCACCTTACCCAAGTCCAGAAAACTCATTACTTGTTGGGTTGTTTACAAGGGGAGGCCAGAGAGTTGCTACACAATATACCAGTCACAGAAAGAAATTACTCGGGAATTTGGAAACTATTAGAGAAGAAGTTTGAATGTTTGGGACTCGCAGCAACACTATATGTCCAGAAGATCTCGCATACACAAAAGGTTTCTCAGTAAGAAAGAAGGTTAACCTAGTTTCTTACAGTAGTTGAAGAAAATTTGAGTACGTTGGAGGTTCAGGAATCCTCAGTGGCTCAGTGGGATTTCCTGCTGCTAAATATATTGCTCGAGAAGTTGGATGAACCACTCAGGCAGGCATTTGAACTCTCCCACGAAGAGGATGTGCCATAGTATTCCAAGTTACTCAAGTTTTTGGAACAGAAGGCTAGAGCTGTAGAGCATGTTCAACTTGCTGCTGACGATGAACCTCCTGCTCGCTACACTTGTAAGAGTCCACCCTCTAAGAGGAAATTTTCCTCCTGGAACAAATTTCTGTCAATCAACCATGGAAACAATAGCCACTCAAAGACAACCCTTGTTTCAGTTTGGGACAATACAGGCAATCAGATGTTGTACCCTATTTGTGGTGCAGCTCAGGCCCTACACAGATACCAGACATTTCTTTCAAAGACGGCAGATGAGAGAATGGAGTGCGTACTAGCCCACAAGTTATGTTTTAACTGCCTGCGAGCAGGAAATGCAACGGTAAATTGCTATTCAAAGTTTCGCTGTCAGCAGTGCCAACGCACATGTCACAACTTGATTCACTTGTCACGAGACACAAGATCTGATGATACAGACCAAGATAATACAGACCCTGCTGGTCAAGAGGATGGCAATAGTAGCACTGTCGCAATGTGTTCGTCGTGTCTTTCAGAAGAGGATGGTCCTCCGACTACTGTTTTGCTTAAGACTGCTCGTATCAATGTTAAAGACAGTAGTGGCCAATACCAGGTTGTGCATGCATTATTAGATAATGCATCCCCGTAATCATTTATAACAGAAGGGTGTGTGAAACGCTTGGGACAAACGACATCAGGCAGGGGTGAACATTTCTGGCATAGGTCATACTAGGACAGGCTCGAGAGGGGTTGTAGTATGTGAGATTACCTCGCTTCACATGCCAAAGTTGCATATTACTACTCGAGCAATGATTCTCGATAACAGTGCTGGTAACTTGCCTTCAGCGGAAATTTATACAAAAAATCTTCAACATCTGAGTAATATTCCCTTAGCCGATCCCGGATTCACCTCACCTGGTTGCATTGACATGTTGCTGGCAGCAGATGTAGTAGCTGATGTGATGACTGGCCGCAAGATCGAATGAAAACCACATGCATCTCATACAGTATTTAGTTGGGTAGTTACTGGTAATGCTCCATGTGCAAGTAAAGGTGAGTCAGTTTCCTTATTTGTACGAGTGAATGGTTCTCTTGATGTGGCACTTCAGAAGTTTTGGGAGGTAGAAGAGGTTCCATCAGTGAAGTTTCTGTCAAGCGAAGCCAAACAATGCGAGAATCACTCCATAAGTACCCACAAACAAGGTGAAGATGGTAGGTTTGTCCTGAGACTCCCATTCAGATCATCCATGTGTAATTTGGGTAACTCATCTTCAACAGCAGTGCATAGACTTGGTGGACTAGAACGTCAACTTGCAAAGATGCCAGAGCTGAAGCAGCACTACCAAGACTTCATGGAGGAGTATGAAAGCTTTGGTCACATAGCACATATTGGACAGTTAACACCCACACATAATGGCTATCAAGTATCACTTACTAAACGTGAGTTTGCTCAGTCAGCATACTTTATTCCTCACCAAGCAGTAGTCAAGGAGGAAAGTGTTTCCACAAAAGTTAGGGTGGTTTTCGATGCATTCTGCAAGACCACAAATGAATAATCACTGAATGATTTTCTACTTTCTGGGCCGAAATTACAGAATGAAATTTTTGATATAGTTTTGAACTTCCGAACATTGACAGTTGCTGTGACTGTGGATATATACAAGATGTTCAGACAAATAGTTGTTTATCCCATTGATAGGAAGTACAAGTGTATCCTTTGGAGGAATTCAGTGGATGACCCAGTTAGCGTGTACGAGTTGAATACAGTCATGTATGGGCTAGCTTCTTCGCCTTTTCAAGCCCTCCGCACCCTGCAGCAACTTGCGACAGATGAGGGTAGCAAGTTTCCACTAGCTGCTCATGCTATACTCAATGATGTCTTTGTTCACAATATAGTTACAGAATCTGCAACTGCTGCCGATGCTCAGCTGCTAAAGTCTCAGCTCATCGGACTCTTGGCATTAGGAGGGTTCAAACTGCTCAAGTTGTGCTCCAGACATGAGGAGCTCTTGGATGACAATCGACATGAATCTGAGAAATCATCTCGTATGTTTGGTTGTCCTGATTCAGTGAAAGTGGTAGACCTATGACAGGACCCAGTACAAGACCACTTTTTGTACAAAGTGAGTGTCCCTGACCTACCAGTGACAAAGCGTGGTATACTATCAACTGTTTCTCGTCTTTATGACCCATGTGGATGGGTAGTACCAGTGGTCACATCCAGTAAGATGTTGTTACAGACCTTGTGGACTCATGGCCTAGGTTGGGATGAGCCAGTTGGAGAAGAGATATCGAGAGTGTGGGCACGTTTTAAGGACTCTTTGCCATACTTGTCTGAAATTAATGTCAGCAGATTCGTTCCAGTCAAAGAACATAATATGCAGTTTCATGGTTTTTGCGATGCCAGCGAGAAGGCATATGCTGCAGTAATTTATGCTCGTTGTGTTACAGCTGGTGGTGCAACTGAAGTGCACCTGCTTGTCACCAAGTCCAAGGTGGTGACACTCAAAACTCTGTCAGTTCCAAGGTTAGAGCTGTGTGCAGCAGTTTTGTTATGTAAACTTTGGCAATGTGTTGTAAGACTCTATGATCAAAAAGTTGTTAACCTGACATTGCATGCCTGGACAGACTCCACAGTATTCCTAGCCTGGTTATGATTGTCACCACACAGCTTAAAAACCTTTGTCTCCAACCGTGTTGCACAGATTCAGTCCATTGTAACACCCAGTTCCTGGAGGCATGTTCCATCGTAACAAAACCCTGCTGATGTTGCTTCACATGGCTGTCTTCCAAACCACTTGGTGAACACGATATGGTCTTCAGGACCGCGTTGGCTGTTGCAATCTCATGAGAGCTGGCCTTTGCATCATTCTTGTGTGAGAGTATCTCTTCCCTAAGTTAAACCAGTGATGTCCAGTGTCTTGGTGGCAACCTCCAATCAGATCCAGAACTCTGGTGACTCTTTCGGCTTGTTGCAGAAATCATCTTCCTTTCCTAGACTTCAGAGAGTCATGGCATGGATCTTATGAGCGAGAGCAATTTTCCAATAACTGCCTCATTCCATAGGCAAGTTACAGACTACTGAGGAGTTGCTCACTGCCAATAATTACTGTGTCAAGAATGTGCAGGCAAATTACTTCGGGGAAGAGATTAGTGCCTTGGAAAAAGGATAACCATACTCTAAAACCATTAAAATCCTTGTGCCATTCTTTGACTCGAAGGGTGTTGTCAGAGAGGGTGTCAGCCTGCATAGTGCACATTTTACTGAAGAAAGTAAGCATCCCATCCTACTTCCAAAACAAAGCCGACTGTCCTAATTGGTTATAATGCATTATCACTCGAGTCCATCAAACATTCTGTATATGACACGTCGAGAATACTGGATCATTTCTGCTTGCACTTTGATTCGTAAGCTCCTTCACGACTGAGTCGCATGTTTTAAAATGAGTACAGTTTCATCAGCCCCACGGATGGGCACACTCCCTACCTCGCGATTCAACCAGGGTAGAGCATTTTGTAATGTTGGAATTTACTTTGCGGGCCCATTCCTTGCTACCCCAGTTAAAGCGAGAAGGAAGACTACCCAAAAGGTATATCTGTAGTTGTTTATCTGTATGGTGACCAAGGAGCTTGTGACCGACCTCTCTGCAGCAGCATATCTTGCTGCACTGGAGCGATTTGTATCCATTCAAGGGCTTCCATCAGAGATATCCTCAGACAATGGAACCAAACTGGTGGGTGCCAGGAACTACCTGAAAGAAGTATACAAAAGCCTCTTCTGTGGAGAAAGCCAGCAACAAATTGTCAGTGAAGCTGGTCAGAGAGGGATAAAGTGGCGGTTCAGTCCACCTGCCAGTCACCACTTTGGTGGCCTCTGAGAGGCGGCTCTTAAAAGTGTAAAACAACACCTGAAACGTGTGGTGGGACACACAGCTGCTTACCTTCGAAGAGCTGGGAACTCTGTTTGCACAGATATCTGCAGTGTAGGACTCTCTACTGCTATGTGCTTTGTCGGAGGATCCTCGAAGTATGATGTTCTCACCCCAGGGCATTTCCTAGTGGGTGATGCTTTGGTAGCTCTGCCAGATCACGACTTGTCAGATCTTCCTCAGAACCATCTTGACTGGTGGGAGCTAATCACTCAGTTCCAGCAGAGGGCGTGGAAGTGGTGGAGTAACGAGTATCTACACACACACCAGCAGAGAAACAAGTGGACATCACCGCAGTCCAACATTCAAGTGAACCAACTGGTGCTGCTGAAAGAGCCAAACTTGCCTCCACTGAAGTGGAAGACAGCACGTGTGACTGATGTTCACCCTGGGCAGGATGGAATAGTGCATGTCGTGTCATTAAGAACGCCTCAGCGCAACTTCACCAGACCAGTCACAGAAATCTGCCCTTTTCTTAAAGAATAATTGTGTATCGTGAGAGATTGCAGACTCATACTTTTGTTTGGTGTTTCTTGTTATACCAAAACATATTAAGTGGTGTACATTAGGACAATTGGGGGAAAATGTTTATTTTTGTTGGGCGGAATGTTTACAAACAAAACAAAACTTTTGATGTGGTGATATTCTTGATATGTGACTTGTGCTGTTTTCGATCTAAGGCACATGTAAGCTGTTTGTTTGCCACGAGAGGGCAGTAGTGTCGCAAGATGGCGTGAATGGATGATGAGCACGACAGCTTGTAGTATACACACTATAAAAACACTTTGACGTAATATGTGTAAAAACAAAACACAGCGATAGCGATTTCGGTGTATACTCTGCTTACATATACATTTGTGTCGAATAACACAAAAATGTTTACTGCGTCAAATGCTATCGTTTCACTCAAAGAGGCCGCGGTGGCTGAGCGATTAGCACGCTCGCCTACCAACAAGGCGAACCGGGCTCAATCCCCGGCCGTGTCACCGGACTTTCGCAAGTGGGAATCGTGCCGGACGATTCCGTTGGTCGGCTGGTCTTCTCGGGGATCTCCCATTTCCCCCACTCCTTCACTCTAGTGCTGCTCCATACTCACTTCAATCATCCTAATCGGCTCTCCAGACCTCTCTGTTAAGAGCCGCCTAGATCTCTTCGCTCTTCACTTTCACTCGACCAATCACGCTCTAGTCCTCGGCGTTAAGACCGTAGTAACAATCGTGTTTCATTTGCCTTCGTTTCTGAAAGGCAAATGAAACTATCTGTCTCTTCTCTTTCTCTCCCTGTTTTCACATAGTCAACTCACAATCCGGAATGCTTGGAGATGAATGTTTATCGCGGGAAAAGATGACTATAGTCCATTCACAGTTTCTTCGGACATTTTAACACAAAATTCCGCAAACTCAACCCATGTATTACGTATTTAGTTATTTCCTAAATATGCCACGTATCAAGCGTTTTTTAACCTCTGTAAACTCAGGCGTATCTCATTTTTCGGTAAATTGAAATTTTACCTATATATCATTTATACATTATAATTAGGGGCGTGTAAAATTCGCGTCATCATTTGTCATCAGACTAAATTTCACAGTAATGTAAATACTGGAGCCGACATCGTTTCTCCGTTGGCTGCTGCGAAATTGCGAAATCACTCCCTTTCTGACCGAACGGCACGTGATTGGGCCACACAATTGTGAAGCGTTCTTCTATTGGCGCAGAGTTACCCAGGATGTTTCATATTAAGTATGGTCCAACGACAAACGTGTCACAGACGTAAAAGTGTTTAAAGTTTGACATGTCCCCAAATAACAACGCGAATATTGCAGGTCTCTACTTATGATATTTATTTTATATCAAACACGAATAAAAACAGTTGGAAGAGATCTAGGTTGGTAACGCCTAGAAATAAATAGTTCTCGTGCAAAATAATATTACAGCTGAGTGCGCAGGAAAGGGGTACTTTGTCCTCTGGTGTAATTTTCCAGGCTTGGCTAAGCTTAGCTTGAACGAGGCGCAGGAATATCCTGGAAGTAGAACTACAGCAGGGCTTCAGGAAAGTGCGAAGTAACCGTGAATGGATTATACCCTAGCATTCTCCATAATGAGCACATGTCCGATAGTTTTCTTACCTTATTCCCTGGTATGCATGCACGAAGCTACCATCTCGTTTCACTAGCCCAAATGTGGATTCTGATGCTCTGAAGCATAACGTTTGTGACTGGCCTGCAAACAACTTGCCTATCCATTCAAAAAACGATAAACTAACAAGAAACATGTTGGCAAAATTTTTTTTCGACCATCCAGCGTCTTTAATAATGTTTAATTGCTCAAATACTTTCCAAATATGAACAAATATTCGAGGAACTGGGCAGCAAGGAGTATGTTGGGTGTGAACGCGTGTTTGAATACTGAGCTTCCAACGAACCAAGCAAGACATTTTAAATGTGCTGCAAAATGTACCAAATGTACCTACTTTCAGAAACAGAGATTTTTTTTTTTTTTTAACTAGGGTCGCACACATAGTATTTTTTAAAGAAAAACCACAGAAATGCACATTTATGGTAAAGGCGTTAGTGTCAATCGCTGACATTTTGACCCGTTCGGGCACACACTAATTTCTGGCGCTGTACTGGTGTTCAGTATTTTTCTTGACAACCTGTCAACCACATACTGTGTACTCGATGGTATTGTCTATTTACGGTAAAGTGAGCACTTTTGTTGATGCTCTCTCTCATTAGGAAAAATAGCCAATAAATATATTTCATTGCAGACTTATACATCAGCTTTCGAGTCCGGTGAGATATAGACAACGTGTTTATCACTTACGTGACAATATTTACTTTAGAAAGTGGCAGAAGGATAAAAAAAAATTCGGCTGATGGGAAAAATAAGTAGGGCGTCAAAAGTGCTCACTCTACCGTGAACAGTCTGTTCTTGGCATTAACCACTCATATCAAAGAGGTGTGGAAAATTCCACAAAACTAAATTACCTTCAAGAAGGACTGGGCGATAATGCTTAGCTATGTACAGCACCGGTCATAAGTGTCACTCGCGTGCAACGTTTGTACGCGCGCTGAAAGGATTAGTGGTCGGAATCACCGCTTTCATACAAATCCTTCGTTTCCATGTCTTCATTTCGGATCCATAGTTATTATGACGATATGCGAGTATAGGAAATTTACATTTTACGAGCTTTATCATATTTCTGTGCGTAATTTTAATGGTGTGTTGTCTTCTTGTAAAAAGTCGAGAACATACACTGTAAAAAAAAAAATTCTGGTAGACTTCCTGAACGGTAATGGAAGTGTTTAACCTATACAGTATGTTGTAAAAGTACTGCGTATCAGGCTGAAAATATGGGAATATTTAGTATCGCTATTGTACAAACCTGGGAACTTCCTTACGCATTTGACTCTTTCCTGAGCAACTGTAGGAATGTTACCATGGATGTATGGGAAAATATTTTACCATTCACACTTTGTCACTGTACGTATACACAGGTATGGTAAATTTTGCAAATAATTTCTTACAGTGTATTTCTTTAACAATAAGTTCCTGCCTTTTTTTTTTTTTTTTTTTTGCGAGCACGACATAACACACGGTGAGAGTTAGATACAAACGTATTAAACAACTAGTAAATTGTGAATTTTCTATAATCAAGCATTTTCAGTAAAGCCTCTGAAACTCTGATTATGGCACGAGAATGAAGAATTTCTGAAAAAGGGGTGAAACCGGACCATAAGGAAGCCACACTGACAAATAAAAAATATATATTGCCCTCCGCTGGGGTTGAATATGGCTTATGTCCCTGCATGCGCCCTGCTAAAGGCTGTCCACGATAAAGTGAGTACTTTTGAAATCAACCTCAGAAAAAAGTCACTGTCCCTGCCTGCATGTATTTTAATGGCATGCGCCTAGTAAAGTTGGCAACGATGGGTGGAAAATAGTTCCATATCTTAACGTCGAGTAAAAAATGTTAAGTACCCATTTGTGATAAATTAAATTATTTCGTTCATTTTTTGTTTCTTTTAAATGCATTGAGGTTCAAAAATGAGGAGATTAGAAAAATATTTACTTTTCTTATAATTTTCACAGTTTCACTGGACCGACGTATTAGTAACGTGATGCAGCTCACAGCAATGTTAATGTTGCGTAAGGCGGAAGAATACACAACGAGCGTACAAGTAAATCTTCAGCAGGGCTTTTAAAAGTGTTCATTTTACCGTGAACAACCTATAGCCAACCATACTCCCCTGAAGACGTGTAAATAAAAACCCATCGTCTCGAATCACCCCATTTCTCGGTTATTTCTTCCTCCCACTCTGCCCATCCCTCTCCCCCCCCCCCCCCCTTTTTCTCTTCCATCCACCCACACACTCTTCATAACACTACATCTGAGCTTAGACCCCCACGAGGAAATTTTCCCTGATCCAGCCCGGGAAATTTCGTGCACCTCCTGAAGTTTGGGGAGAGATATTTTCCCACTGGAAATATTGCAACCCCTTCATCCCCACCCCCTTCTCGGTCCATTCATGTCCCCTCCCCCCCTTTCTCGCCAAATCCTTAACAAGCCCGCGCCGTTTAAACGTCCATTATTAGTTTCATTTCACCGCCGCGAAGGAAGTGGAAGTAAAGGGGAAAAATTGAACAATAGAATGCGGACAGAAAGATAAGTTGCGGTCGCTCCGGGTGAAAGCCTGAAACCAACGAGTCGCCATTGACTTCTCCTTCTTCTATACTCCTTTTCTTGCCTGTTTCCGTTCCCCTGCCCTTCGCATTCTTGCCTTAACACGCGAAAACGCATTTCCACCACTTTCCCGTTCTTTCGCGAGGCTGGCTTTATCCCGATGGCCGCAATTTATTTTTTTTTTTTTTCACAAGTCGCGTTGCACAATGGCAAGTAAATCGCGTCTAGGGTATCTGACCCCACTCGGTCAATTGAGATGAAAACATCCAATACTCCTTGTCGACAGCGTTGGCAAACAGGAACTCGTACTAAGAAAAAAAATGTGGGAATTCGGCCTTACTTTATGCACTTGTTAAAATTTGCGAGAACGTTCAATAGCGTGAGTTTTTAGATGTTTTGAAGTTACGCATGATATATTATTTTAATCTGAATTATCTCTTTACGTTAAGTGAGTTATTTCGCATCCACTGTACGTCATAAAAACACGAAGATTGTGATTTTGATATGCCACTATGCAAAAATTCTGATGTCAAAAAGTGTTTTTGCGAGGAAAGAGTTCTTGTAATTAATGCTTGAAACTTGAAGAGCAGTTCGTCGAAATATCAAATAATCAATTGCATGGTAAACGCTGTCCATGGTTAAGTGAGCACTATTGAAAGCCCTGGTAAATATTTACTTATGATCACATACCGTATGCTTTCGCTACTTGTAAAATCAACAAATACATGGGCCTGGTCACATGATTTATGAGTCGGCCAAGTTAAAATGTGAAATTATTTGTAAAGTAAATATTTTACAATTCTGCTCATTCATATACTTATATGCATTAAAAATACAGAAAGTAAACCAAATTATTTCAATATTCTCAAATGTTTTCCTAACATTTTTTATTCAGTGATAAGACATGGAACTACTTTCTCTCCATCATTGCCAACTTTAGAGGAAACATACCACGTTAGTATGCCCGTTAAAATACATGTAGGCAGGGGCAGTGATATTTTCCAAATGTTAAGTCCTAAAAATCTCACTTTATAGCGAACAGCATTTCACCATTAACATCCTTAAGGGAATGGTGGGATTTCGCGCTGGACGATGACGCTGGCTGGCGGGTTTTGTCGGGGATCTCCCGTTTCCCTCGCCCTTGCAATCCGGCGCTTCTCCATACCCTCATCGCTTCGCCCTCATCGGCTCTCGAGACCTCGATGTTAATGTTGAAGTAATACAACTGCCTATGGAGCACTGCACCCGACTATACAACGTGACCCAGCAAACACGGGAAATACGGGCCGGAATCGGGCAGGTAAAACCTAACCAACAAACTCCGGCCAGCCGATGACGGGCTGCTGTGTTATGCCGGAAACGGCCCGATGGAAATATGGACTGGCGGCTGACTGTCTGCCAACAGTGTCAAAGATACACTTTACCGCTACCGGGAAGATACAGAATGTATTCCGGCCCAGCATACACGAAAAGTGCGGGCCAGAATCGGGCCAGTCGACAAACCCCGCCCAGCCGAATACGGCCGGCTGTCTTATGCTGGAAGCGGTCCAATGTATAACTGTTATCCGACAGTGTCGGGTCTGCGACGGCTGGGTGTAATTACGATGCCGGGCCATTAAAATTTTAGTTATTGTCATTTCCCCTTTACCCATAATCATTTCATTTAGTTCTCAACATACTACCTTATGTGAAAATATCCTACTTGGCGAGAGTGGGATTCGAACCTAAGACCTTTGACGTTACAGTCCAGCATGTTAACCTATATACCATGGGGTAAGCTGTTGATACACTCCAGTAATTTAAAATATATCATGACGAAAATTATTATAAAGGAGTATAAAAATTGCATTACAATATAATAAATAAATTTAATTCTTCAGAGGCTTGCAAACAAAATAGTTTTGGTTAGTTTTTAATATATCTGTAGGGTATATATATATATGTGTGTGTGTGTGTGTGTGTGTGTGTGTGTGTGTAGCGGTAAAGAGCCTTGTCGCAAGAAAGTTTCCGGGCTGGAATAAATAAGATAATGGCCAGCTTACCGAAAAGGCAAATATGCCATATGGAGATCGGCCCAGAAACATTTTTCAGATGCTTGCAAATTGTTTCCTTTGCGATACCATGCCGACATATGTTCGGTGATATCCATCTGTTATCCTAAACAATACAGCGGGCCATTTTATTTTTTCTAACGGCTTGCAATCTGTCTCGAAATAGACGTCACGCCGTTGTCAGATGGCTGTCTTCTGGCATTGAAACGACAGTTGCTGACAGTAAACATATCGGGCCAACAATTTGCCAACATTTTGCCTACAGGTTGTGTTTTCTGGGGAAAAACTCATAAAAAAGTAGTACTGACACCATAAAATTTTTAAGAAAAGTGCGATTTATGCTGTAGGCTATATGAAAGACGAATGTGTATATTTTTAAAGGTTATAAAATATTTACTAAAATATACTTTTTTAATGTAAAAAATAATGGAATAAAATAGTCTGTATTTTTAACCAAATTTAAGCGCATTTCTATTCTGGATGTTTCAGAAAGCACGATTTGCAAGAAAATCTTCAAGACAGGTCGTAACAATATTTACTGTTATTGTATGTAAGCAAATTGTTATAATAATGTAGGAAATAATTTTATAACTGATTTTATGTGCGTCCATTTGTAACAAACTATTATGACTGAAAATGACGTAAATGAAGTTAATTATAAAACGTATATGATACATCATACTGTGGTTTTATTACATATTTTTTACGTATAAAAAGTATATTTTAGTAATATATTTTATAATGTTGGAAAATACATATATTCTTCTTTTATATATAGCATAAATCCTATTTTTCTGACAATTTTCATGGAGTCTGTACTATTTTTTATGAGTTATTCAAGCTGTATAGTCGGGTGCAGTGCTCTACAGACAGTTGCTTTACTTCAGTCTTACGATCGAAGTCTTGAGAACCGATGAGGGCAAAGTGAGGTGGGTATAGAGCAGCGTCGGATTGCAAGGGCGAGGGAAACGGGAGATACCCTATAAAACCAGCCGACCAGCGGCATTGTTCAACACGAATACCCCGAGCGGAAGTCCTGAACTTGTGAACCTGTAACGTTTCTCTCAGCGATTCTCTTAAGGGTGTTAATTGTTAAAGACTGTTCAAGAGAAAGTGAGAACTTTAGGAATCAGCCTTTGGAAAATATCACTGCCCCTGCCTGCATATATTTTATGGTCGCCCTGAGTGACATCAGCGCAGTGAAATTGGTAACGATGGATGGGAAGAAGTTCCGTGTCTTAACGTCAAATAACAAGTGCTAGGTAACCATAAGTGATAGCTTAAATTATTATTTTTTCCGCTTACTGTTTTTTGTAATGCATCTAAGTGTAAAAATGAGCAGATTTGTTAAATATTTTTTCTAATGATTTCACAGTTTCACTTGATCGCCGTATGAATAGAGTGATAAGGCCCATGACAATGTTGATCTTACCTACGGTGGAAGAATACACAACGTGCATACGAATATATCTTAAGTAGGTAGGGCTTTCAAAAGTGCTTATTTTATCGTGAACAGCCTATACCTGTGTGACTTTCAGAGATGAACCTATTATTTAATAGTGGGAAGTCAGTAGGCAGGTTCAATGCAGGGCCCTCGACTAGGTGTGTATGTATCTGGTGGGTATATTTTGAGTCACAGCACTGTGGAAAGGGTGTTTCGTAGCGGGTTTGGAATACTCTGAAATGGTGTTACTAACGTGTGACATTTTCAACAGCCCTCGTATGATGTGTGCGTTCTTTACGTAGATGAGCACACTGGACGCACGTTCAATAGATTCGTGGGAAAAACTTGTATTCCAAAACATTCGTCGGGCGATACGTGTATAGTACATTCCTAGTTACTTCACACATTCCTGAAGCCCTGCTAACGTTCTACATCCAGCTTATTCATTCGCCTTATGGAAGCTAAGCTAAACCGAGTCTATAAAATCACAACAGAGGGACAGCGCACCGCATTCGTACGCTCTCGGTGTAACACAATTATTCATAGGAACTATTTCTTACTAGTCATTACAAGAGACATGCAAAATTCCGGTAATTATTTTCCATCAAGCTGATCTTCACTGCAATGTATATACCGGAGCAGCCATAGTTATCCATTGGCTACTGCATAGATGTGAAGCCACGCCCTTTCTGGCTGCAGTGCAAATGATTAGGGTACACAATTGTGAAATGTTAGTTTATTGGTGCAGTGTTATCCAGGGCGTGCCAGATAAAGTTTGGCCAGATGATAAAAGTAGTAGGGGCGGGCCAGTTCTATTTCACTTTTGATTGATCGGATTATCGATTTGATATCAAAGAGTTAATTAAATATATTGAAAGGGTTAATTCAATTTTTATCCGATCAAATAATTCTAGATCCGATAATAATCCGACTAAAATTTTCTTAAACTGATCTTAATCCCATCAAAAATGGAAAGGGTTAGTTTTATTGAAAGGGTTAAATTTATTGAAATGGTTCAATTTGAAAGGGTTAATGTTTTCTCATAATTCTTTCTTTCTTTTTGGTGGGGGGAGGGGTGTTATCAGGAGTTCTGGCACATCTTCACCCTTGGAGCTCTGGCAGTCTGACCAGAGTGGTGGGTCGCCATGTCTTATATATGTGTAGAGTTCAGTGCAAGAGTGGGCTACGGCTATTTTTTTTGTAATTTTTGTAATACTGATGTGTGTGGAGGGATGTTGGTGGTAGATAGGCGATTTTTACGAATACATTTAACACATGAGAGAATTTCAGAGTGTTTAAACGATTTCTAAGAGTGGCCTAATTGTAGATGTTATGTTTTTTGGGTGGATATAGCTCGTATATAGGCGACTTTGAAAGATGCGATTTACGTGTTAAACTTCTGTTTCCAGAATGCAATTAAACGTTAGAGAATTTCAGATTGTTGTACGTATGAATAAATTACATGCATCGCATCGGAAATTTCAAACAACTACATGAATAATTAGTGGAATTACATGGTTCTTAAATGTAATGTGATATTCGAACTTAGAAATATAATTTACAATAGAGAGAGAATTTTAACTACGTGAATAGCACAAGAGACAAGTGCAAACTTACTAAAGAAAATCCAGCTAGTCAGTATGAATAAATAAAGATTTCCAAACTCATATAAATGGAAATACACGTACACTACTTAATGCCTCTCACACATACTATGAGTATATTTGAAAACACTTTGTACAAAGCCTGCAAAGCGTAACCATGCAACACTTTATAGAGATGTACTACAAATTTCCGTTTAATAATCTGTGAAATTTGCATTACTTGCTAACAAAAAACACAAGTTGTTAACGCGAATGTTAGTTTCATCTGCTGAATATAGAAATCTATTTCTTATCACAAATGCAGTATATCAAACCTGGAAAAAAGTTAACACACGAAAATTATTATTTTCCCGATAAAATACTACGTAAATCGCAGCCATCGCTAGATATGAAGGTAGGACAGACTCTTGTAAATTTACAGGAAAATATATTGATATTATTACATAACTTAGTTGAATTTTATTTGAAAAACAGTTTCAATTATTATGTTTTTCTTCTTCTCCAGACATCATCATGCCGTATCTTGAACAGGAACACTTGTAATCTGTGTATATGTAAAATTATTTTTTTTTATGTTTGCTGGACTGTGTTTGCTGATTTCTGTTGGGTGAAGTCGTAGATTGAAGGCAAGGACGGACATAGATTTTTGCTACCTACCTTTGTGGAGATATGCTTTGGGATGTCACAAAAGTTAGCCAGCAGACCGTTGTGACCTGCTCCAACTTCCAAGTTGAATGCCAGAGTGGACCAAGGTCCTCTCAAAGTACTAACCTGCTTCCTCAGCCCTTTGCAAAATGAAACTTTATTCATTCATTCAGTTGTTTTATTTCTCCATAATTTGTTTATAATCTCTCCTCAGTCCTTCAAAGTCTAGGCAAGTATTGTAAGTTAAGAAAGTACATTTTCTTCTTTGTGAAAGCAAGAAATAAATTAATAAATTTAAATACAAGTCATCAGCTTACCAATACTGATAGACACACACACACCCACTCATAGCTTTGTTTTCTTATTTTACATAATATATTATTGAAAGAAAATTAGTGGCATAAGGAACTAAAAGAATAAATAAAAAGACACATAATATTCATTTTTTAACATTTTATTATAAAATGTTCCTTTTTCAAAAATTCTCTTTAAACCTACTTATTTACAATATCATACAAGAAAGATTGAATTTACAACAAACAATTCATTACTCTCAGTAAAAGTCATCAAACAATCACTTTTTACACATACTAAAACAAATTTTCTCATTTATATACAAAAAAGCTACAACAACTAATTACAACAAGTATTGAGATTACACATTTTTCTCTTTTTTTAAATACATTATTTTCCATTAAATAAAGTTATTATTTACACATACCGAAACACAATTTAAGATATTTTATGTATAACAATCAATATTCTAACTTATAAAGCATTTTTTTTTTTTTTACAAAAACAAGTCATTTTTACAAAACAAGATAATTTATCAATATCAATTTAACAACTTACAATTTAAAGACAGTTCATCAATAACATTTTATCAGCAACATTTAAAAACATTACATCTGGAACTTAGCACTACAACTACTGTTACTAAAACTAATATTGCTACTACTGCTGATCCCAAAGTGTTTGACATATATTACAAGATTTAAAATATATATATATTTACACAAACTAAAAAACAATTGAAGAGATCTCGATATAACAAACAATTTTCTTTACATAATACATACAAGAGCAATTATTGGTTGTCTCTTTACTACTTATGTACATTTATTATGTACATTCAATGTCACACTGGTGGGGTGTTCGTAAAGATGTACAGAGAGGTGTTCTTTTGTCACATCCGGGTACTGATTTTGCCAAGTGCACACATACACAACAAGTGACTGATGCAAAACACTTAAATGCATGCAGTTTCCAAATTTCAATGATGAAGACATAAATTTGATTTTCTATTTCTTTAACAAGGGGAAATTGGATCGAAGACACTTGTATCAAGAGAGTTGTTATTGAAGTTATATAATGCCTTACAGGTAGGCAAATAGGGAGCAACAGCATTGAATGGTAATGCAATTTGTAGCTGGTGTAGTCAGCTGTGATTATTATTCAACATGTGAAAAGTAGTTGGTGTAGTCAGCTGCGATGATGATTATAGCCAGTTGTGATGATGATTGCAGCCTGCTGCAATGACTGTGGAACAGGAGGTGCTTGTGATGTCGGCAGATGGGTGTTCATGGCGTTGTGGGGTGCTAGAAGGTCTATAAATTTATTGGGGCATTGAAACTGTTATATAGAAGGAAATCAAATTATTCACGTATTCGATAGTGCCCCAAGGTAAGGTTGATATCCAATCTGCCTCAATGTACCGTTTATCATCCATACCTGACTACACTATCTTTGTTATGTGTTCGGAGTAGACTTGATGAGCACACGAACCGAACAGCTATTGGACCCCCTTTACCCTTGTGCAATTTTCGAGGCAATCTCGATAAACCTCGTGCTTGTGCATAAGTGATTGCAACACATTGGGTTTTATACCCTTCGCCTTATGAATACATTGCTCATTCGCAATAATATATGCATAAAGCTTAGGATGTAAACCGACAAATTGTGTTATTATGCACCCACAACACTCATCTTTCATCACTCCGGTGCTGCCTTAATTCCTGAGAGGGAAACCTTGCAGGTTATTGAGCACATAGTTGGATGTATTAAACTATACCTTTAAATATGGGGTAATTACTTTATTTACACCATCACAAGCAAAAGCATATACCAAGGAATCAGTGTCACAATACAGGAGGTACAAAGCCAGCGGAAGAAATTTTGCACACATGTACTGATAGTGAAATTAATACAGTGGTAATTTTGAAAGGTTGAGAATGGCAATACCAGTGTACACAGGTTTGTTGAATGCAACAGAACTCTTTGACATTTCGATGAGGACTAAGTTTTGATCGATGTTCTGTCGCTCTTGGAATGTCGGACATCCTATCAGCTGTGCAGCCCCATAGATCGTGTCATGCCTCGAAACGACTCTGATGTCCCTTCCTGAAGGAAATTCTGCAATGTTTTTCCATAAACAGAATTATTCATCAACTTGAAAAACTATTTATCGAATTCGTTCGCAGCCTGGGCACATTTCTCAATGTTAAAGTCGATGTATGGAGCCATCTATGCCTTCTGCTCAAAGCACATAACACGATGAACAGAGTCAAGTTTGGCCCTGTACATCAAGTACTGTTTTAGTGTTTCCCCATGTATAAATTTTTTTCAGTGGTGCAAGTGTTAAAAGAAGTTTCTCATGCGATCCGTTCGGGGGTATGCCATTTTCTGGGACCAAAGGCAGATCAGATAGTTTATCATGTCAGTCCTGTGGAAATGACAGATCAACTTCCGCCAAAAACAAGTGTCCCCATCATTCACCATGTTTTCAGAATCCCATGAAGAGAACACATCAGCCTCAACCCACTCGAAATTACCAATCGGAAGCTTGTACCGCATTGTATGGCTGTACAGCCCATTGACGTCGAAATAGCATATATATTTCGATGCCACACTGGGGTCGAAGTCCTCACCCATGTAAATATTGTTGACTTCAGCATGCCTTCTTGAAACCTTTGAAATGTCGCCCCTAACCCAGCGTTCTACAAAAAGGTACATGTCAGAATCAGTCAACAGCTCTAGCCATATGTGTGTCATTAATAATGAAGCATCCCATGAAAGAGACGAAACTGTGACGTACATGGTGGGGTGAAGAATCTAATGAGCCAAACATACAGTCCAGAAATTCTCAAAAACATGAGCCAGCAAACAAGAGTCCATACATAAGTAATGCACGGCATACTGCAGCTAGTTCATACAGTTGAACACATCCCATGTGGCTCAGGAATGAGCGTAATCCTCATCGCTAATGCCTTCACCTCTAATCACATTATGAAATGCATCCTTTGGTGGTAGGGACTTGCACATCAGACTGTCTGGCGACTTAACAAAGTCATAAGGAAAAACTCCATTCTGTTTAGCCAATTCGAACTGGCTGTTGTCTGGTAACAATGAGCGGGTGATACTCAATTGCACAGGTAGCAAATTACCCAGCCAAAGTTTCCAGAGAGGTACTCATGAATTGGAATGAATCAATACATCTTAGTTTGAAATATGGTGTCTTTCTATTGCAATCAGTCCCATTGGGAATCTGTTTTGTGATACATTTGTATGTTTCAAGGGTAATTCCAATCACTTAAATTTTTCCAGGATTTTCAATTACCACGGCCCTGCCGTGTAATGTTATGTGACGTTCAGCAAAGGGCTTTATAAGAAAATGATCATCGTAATTCTGCGACAAGTAGCCTTTGGGCAGGCTGAAATTCAAGTTGCACTTATTATGTGTGCGGCCTCTGATTTCGCCCATCAGATGGTCATGGTCAACGACAATATCATCTGTACCGAGCAGTTCTTTACAAATGTGGCAACTTTTCTGAGACGCCAACCTAGCATAATCACCAGGGGGTTTTGGCTTCATCAGAACAATCATGCTGTAAATTCCTCCCACTTTGTAAGTTCGATTAATTTATCAACTAATTTGTACATATAATCAGCACCCACAAACTCGAAATGCTGAGATAAACTTGGATTGCATAAACAAACCAACAAAATTATACAAGCATGTGGAACATGTTGGTTGATGATAGTTGTATTACTTATTTCATCACTAGGCAAACAAGTGGACATGGGTTTCAGACAACTTTCTACATCGCAATAGGTGACGATACCCAATCTTTGCTGTTTGCTGTAATCTTTAAATTCCAAGTACTTGGTGTTCCCAGTGGGGAAAGTACTGCGAACAGCCTTTTGTTGCCATCAAAGAATACTGTGACTTACAAGTTTCTTCTCGCCAACAAAGTACTGGAGACAACGCTCGCAAACATGTATTTTGTGTTGTTTCTTACTCAGCTGACTACCAAGCAGCCATGACAAATTTCTAATACAGACAAAATGCAAATGAGCTGCATTTCCACTCGCGCGAATCGCCAAAATATTCACATGTTTGTCATAGCGTACAGGAGAAATGTGCATGGTTTCGTCAGTTATATTGCTATCATTGTCTACCACACAGCAGATATTTATAGGAATAGGATTGTTCTCCTCAAACTTGCGAACATCCTGTATGACTACAGGTGTCGACAAACCTTCAATATTCAGAATCTGGTGAGGTTTTGGATATGAAGTATTTTTGTGGGGATTTTGTGTGGCTGGAAACAAAGATACTATGACGGCATAGTGGAAGCACATTCCCTCTGGCCAGTCTACATTGACACAAGTTTTCCTATTAGCAATAAACTCGGGCAGTATAGTTTGCGCAGCACCGATAGTGAACTGCCGATATTGACTCACATTCACATCCATATACGTCAGCATTTGGAGACTCCAGCTGGAACCACACTCACTAAACTCCTCAAGTCTATTTGTAAGATAAGGAACGATATCCTCATCATAGGTTAAACCCACTTTGGATGAATGGAGGACAGGGAGTGCTTTACTTTGAAAATAAAAAGTCTCTGTAGCGCCTTCTTCTGCCGTGAGGGATTTCGAGTACTTACCTGCTACAGAATGGGATAATCTAGCTGGTTGGGATGATGCTATTAATAAGCTTAATAAAGGGACTTTACATCTCTCAAAGAAACAAAAAAATTCTCCATCAGACTCTCATTGATTATTACGTATCTGCACATAGTTTAATCTTCCCGCGGACACCGTATAAAAAAAAAGTGGTACATCAGATCTGGCAAAGAATCCGCTGAGGCTTGGGAATCGGAAAAGGAATTATTTTCTGGCTCCCTTGGCGAAATATCTCTAATCGACTCGAAAGTCGGTTGTGAAATGGTTACCACACATTCCGAATCACAAGAATCTTCCGAGTCTGATGGATATAAGTTGTCGATCAAAAGATCAACCTTTTTATCATTGGGGAAGTGGACATGTTTTGACCTTTTGATATTGACAATCTCTCCATAAACGGATCCATGCTCGAATCACTTAAGTAGATATCTTCCTCCAAAAGATTAACTCGTGTCTGCTTAGGTGAAGGGACACTGTCTCGACAGCTTGTTTGTCCTTCTGTCTGTGATTCCTAATCGGAATCGGTTACATAAAGATCTTCAAGTAAGATGTCAATACAGGATCGCTTACACTCACACATTTTAACTTCTAACTAAAAACTTTCTTTAGTTTCCCAGATATAAAAGTTTAAAGACCACAATAAATACACTGAAGTAACCCCTCGTTCTGAAAAAAAAAAAAAAAAAAAAAAAAACATTCTTAATAACTTACACACACATGCACACGCATAATATATATATGTGAAAAAAAAATATTATTAACATCCTAGAAAAAAAATTGTGTTTGTTGGGGAAAGACAGAAACGAGAGCTGTGAGTAAAAAGGTAGCATATCCTGAACACTTTTTAACGTGGTCGAGAGTCAGGTAGTTAGCAGGTGAGGAGAAAAACAATATATGGACCAAGACCTTGGCCGGCCGATGGGTCTCGTGCATGGTGAGGGGGTAAACAAGGTTAGCGTGGTAAAAGACAGGCAGGCCGGGCCGCTCCATGCTGGTGGGAGGTGTTCATACCCTGAAGCAGGTGAAAGAATAAGGAATTCTAGTACACTAAAGTGCCGCTCAGATGCGCCACCATCCAGTCGCTCTACCCCTCTCATGCCCGACTGACAACCTCCGCCCACTCCCTTTCCCCTCCAACAAGACATTGCGTAGACCCTGCAGATGTCTCTGCATTGTGACGAGGGAGTGGAAAAGGAGAAACTGGGCACTTCTCCTCCGGCCATGCCTTCGCCATCAACTTCTCTTCGGGGGGAATTTCTTGTCAAACAGCCTGCCTCCAGTAATGAATTGCCAGGCTTTGCGACTTGTCTCGCCTTGCCTCGCCTATTTTTCCCAGTGCAAAGCTTTTGCATTTTATAAAAAGTAAGCAGACTATGTTTATGATAATGCATTTCAGTTTAAGTCCACTTTAAATGTAATTTTTGTGAGAAAAAAATACTTTAAATTTTAAAATAATGTGAAATACTCGACACTAAAAATATATAAATTTCTACACAGTCCAATTTCCACACTGTCAAAAAATTACTTCCTAGGACACACCATCAAAAAGTTTTAAATAGTTTTACGCCAGCAAAAACTTTTAAGTAGTTTTACACCGCCAAAACCTTTAAGTATTTTTACACTGTTAAAAAGTTTTATGGATGTTATAAATTTTACGAAAGTAAGTTTAATAATGAAAGTTTTAGCAAGGTGAATTAATCTGTTACACTCGAAGCATTATAAAAAATGCTTAAAACACAAACATATTTTACACTATAAACTAAATATGCAATACTTAAATCAAACCTTCAAGCACATTTAATACTCTTACAACTATACAAACATGCATTTTAGAAGTAAAATTTACTTAAACTTAAAAAATATACATCTATCTCTCTCACACTCCCACTTGCAATTACTCCATGGAGTCACACAAGCAAATGAGCTCCAGTGGGTGGGAGGCCCTCACCAGCATCCCTTCTTGCATAAATTGAAATCATTGCTATTCGCCTGAAGTGGTTAAAATTGTCCATTAATATGCTTTAAGACATTTCAATTTTTTTTTTGGTGTAATTGTAATGCATTAAAAAGGTTTTTACGTGTTTTTTTATTTAGTGTGGATATGCTGTATTTTAGCCTTTATATGTAGTTTTAACTTGTATTTCTCCGTTTTAAACCTAATAGGTTTGAATTGCATTCTTATTTAACTATTTCTTACACAAACAATTGCCATTACAATACAAACTTTTTGCATTTCGAGGTGAAAACATTTTAATTCTACAATTCAACACTCTTTTACAAACGAATTCCTGTGTTCACAATAATTTATTTGTAATTTTAATTGATTAAACCTTTTAGTTAATATGGTGAACGAATTATACATTAGATATTATCATACAAGACCTACCCTGGAATAGAACCCAGAATCTATATATCTATCCCACACTGAAAGTGAGAAACTAGATTACATTTGTACATGATCTAAGCAGGTGTCGAACCCAGCTTATATTAATTATGTGTTAGCCTGGATTCGAACCTGCAAACTCTATATATTACCATGCCTTACCCAGGATTCGAACCCAGAGCCTCTTTGCCTAATCTGACAACTCTATGGAGGCAGGAGACATTTAAAAACTTATTTTATGTATTTATAATTTTTTTCGCAGCAGATATCTTTTTCTCAAATTCAAATATATCTTTAGGTGAATAGTATTTTTTTTTATAGAGAAGTGATAGTCTGCTTGTTATCTGAATTTTTTCTTTGCAAGACTCTTTATTGTTAATGCAGCATACTTTTAATAGAACATTTAAGAATCTCTCTCTCTCTCTCTCTCTCTCTCTCTCCTCTCTCTCTCTCTCTCTCTCTCTCTCTCTCTCTCTCCCCCTCTCTCTCTCTCTCTCCCCTCTCTCTCCCTCTCTCTCTCTCTCTCTCTCTCTCTCTCTCTCTCTCTTTATATATAGACATATATTCTTCCAGTTAAAATTAGTTCTTGAACTACAACTTTTTATATCAAATTTACACACACAAACAATACTGGGCCATACCTCGGAGTCCCACATTCAACAGGATTCTCTTAAAAGTCTGCTACTGCCTTGTATTTGTGTGATGTTTTCCGTATTATTACATGTTCCAGTCCATAAGGTTGTGGTGGTGTTGTAAAATTCTCTAATCAATTTTCATTTGATTTGATGAAAACCTGGCTCTTTGGTTATTTATGTACTGTGATTATTAAAATGTAGGTCCCAAGAAGAACAGGGCAGTTCGTTGTCGGGTCTCATATTAAAAACAGGACAGTCTTCTTCTTCATCACACAGCTCTCGTTCTGTATACTTGCTTTCTCCAAAACATTTTGAGAAATTCCAATGTTCATTTCTGTTGCACATCTGTGTTTGAAAGTACATTTTGGCTAGAGACTGGAACCATACTTCCTTTTGTACTCTAAAAATAGTAGAGTACGACTTCTCGAGTTGAATTTCTCTTTTTTTTTCTAAATCTTACGCCAGCTGGAACAAACCATTTTTGGAAAAATTAATATCTCAACGCATAGGTAGAATGTTGGTACTAATATTCTCTCAAAGCTTCGCTTTTACATTGGGAGCCCAATTTTTTTCCTCGCAGTAATTTGTATAACAGTGTTTGACTAATGAATTATTACTCGAACAGACGTGGTATCTAGTAATATTTATTACTTCTGCATTTGTTAAAGTTTTGTAAAATTTTCTTCTGTCTTGTTCAAAGAACGTATATGGTATAGTCTTCGAATAACGTATAATTTACACATTGAAGACGTTTTTCGTAAGCTATGTCACCAGAGTCCCATTTCAGGTTATGTATCTCGTAAGTCTGTTCCCAAAACCTCATTTTAAGTTCAGGTTTTATACTATACCAAGGTCTGGGAGATTTAAAGCATAATACTTTAGAGCCATTAGCATCAGTTGCATAAGATATAGCAAGCTTCATAATTACAAAGGAGTTGTCTTGATAGTTTTCGAAACCCTGAGTGTAGCACATCATTTTTATGTTATTTTTATACACTATTTACAAAAAAAAAGTCTCTCTCATATAAAATTTTATAAGATTTTAGTACTCGCCTCGGAATCTATTTCATCGACCCCATAATCGTCCATTACTATATCTGGAATGATTCTAGCTTCAAGCTTCTGTTACAGCCTGTGCGACATGCAATCCCTACACATATGCTGTAAGTTCTTATAATTAGTAAAGGCAGGCATGCCGTAAGGACAGTCTTGACAAGGTAAATGGGATACAATATTCTCATCTGCTTTTAAATGATCAGGCAGGAACCGATACACTATTTTTCTTTTGTGACTCGCAATACAAGCGAAACAAATAAAAACATTTTGGCAGCACTTGCAGTTGGGAACACTCTAGACTTAATGTGTTTTTAGACTTCCCATAGGCTAAAATAGCATTGTACCTTTCAACACATTCAGAATCGCAATTGTCACAACACTGACCTTGATACATTGTACCTAATGAAATGTCTTGTAGATTCTGCATTGATGATGTTCTAGATGTAGTATATATCTGGCATTGTAGTGAACACCTGGAGCTGTAGTAATTGTGGTGGACGTCTGAAGCTGTATTAGGCACCTGGAGTTGTAGTAGACATTGTAGTGAGCATCTATTTTTGTTGTAGTGGATACCTGGTGTCATTCAAGCTATCAATGCTTGCACTTGATGACAATGCTTCCCGGACACCTACAGTAGATGCCTGGTGTCATTATCTATGCGAATGCAATGCACATGCATGCATACATGTGACCTTGGCAGATGCCGAGTTAAGAATGAGAATAAATTTATTTATCCCTCCTTACATACCAGAAGGATTCAAAATGGCCACCATTTTCCTGCAAATTTACAAGAAATTGGATCTTTTAGAAAAACAAATTATGAACAATGTTGTAATCACTATTTTCCAACTCCAATAAATATTATTTTCGCCTGTATTCATAGTGTTTCGTTAAACTTACATCGGAATCTGTTAAAATATTGAATAAATTCAAATATATACAATTTATGTTAAATGAAATACATTTTTGCTGTTGGAACATTGTTGGCGTAAATTCGTATCGTCCATGCGACACAGCACCGAGATGTTCGCTTTGTTGCGAAGCATCTGTTTGGGTATGCGCGAATAAGTCTGACCGAGGTACACACAGTCCACTTTCACGTGTCGACCCATGCTAAAGTATTCTTAAATACAAGTTTGTTTCTCGCAGGCAATGTTGGCGAAGACAAATATCGAGTTTCGCAGTGCATCTTACGGAGGTACGACGGCTTCATTATCACTGCATTGTAAAATAACCCAAACCTGCCACGGCCTGCAATATTCGTGCCAATCGCTGATATTTCGGTTGCTGGAGCGATTTCGAATAAATATACACGTTCTCGAACCGAAGGCCATTCGGTTCTTCCAGCAGGCTCAGTAGGACGCACGTCTTGCCGCAACCCGATGGCCCCGTGATGACGCATATCACTGTATTCGGAAATAGGCTCCCATGTCGCGATTCGTGGGAGATAGTTTTATCTTCAGCATTAATGCATGTGTGTAAAGTAACATCTTGCATGATAATACGTATGTTACCACTACTATCTTGCAGTGATTGTGGTGCTGATTGTGATTGTGGTGCTAATTGAGGTGCTGATTGTGATTGCGTTGCTGATTGTGGTGCTGATTGTGATTGCGCTGCTGATTGTGATTGTGGTACTAATTGTGATTGTGGTGCTAATTGTGATTGTGGTGCTAATTGAGGTGCTGATTGTGGTGCTGATTGTAGTTGCAGAGAACCAGTGCTACAACTTTTAGAATCTCTCTTCAAAATATAATTCCGTGTAAACTCTCTCTGGCAGAAATCGCACTGAAATGACATTCTTGGAGTTTTCATCCTGCAGGTCGTTTTATCACGTCGATGCACGCTGCGCAGAGCTGTAAATGCTTTGCCACAGAAGCGACAAAGCAAATGCATCATTGACATTTTTACGTCCGTACTGTTCCAAGTCTGGAATGATACTGAAACGAAAATATATAAATGGATCTTATTTATTACTTTCTCGTCTTCTCGTGCCAACACACATTTTGAACATAGGCGAAAACTCTATCGCCGAATCGTCACTGGCGACAACCAGTTAGCGATCATGCAGGTCACAGTCCCATGATCGTCGAGGGGAAAAGGCAGCGCTCTGAATTCACAATTCATTTTTCCGGCAAGGGAGTACTCTGAAAAACCCCAGAAGATCGCAGTGTCGTGCCTCTTGATCCGATTAACTTTTTCCGTCAAACTTGATTTGCTGTTCACTGACTGTTTGCCTCTTTTTTGTAGGCCATTAGCTAAATGGGGCCACCTGGAAAAATAAAACTCATAGGCCTAAGTCACATCGGCAACTTTTAAAACTAATTCCTCGAAAGTTTGTGCACACGTGGTGTTTTGGTAGGCCACCTAAAATTACATGAATCTCACTTCAGGCACTAATATAAAAATGTAAGATAGCACAACTGTGAGTATAAAGTTGTAACACTTTAGAAACTGACGAATTGAGTCCCAAAAATCACGACATACAAAGTGTCATTACAGACAGTATGAATAAAGAAAATTTATTTCAAAACTTGCTTATTTGCAAAATTTCTGTCTCGATATACTTTGTGTAATATTATATATCCGTAACAATTAAGTCGATCTTAGCACAACTTGGTATATTGGCAGATCTGAACGTTTGAACTAAATAAATTAATTGCTAGTTACCTCTGTTCACCACGTTGAAAGAAAATTTAACCTAAAATATTAAAATTAAATACACGCCAGTAACTTTTGAATTAAGTCTCGCCATATTTGGCATTCATGTAATAATATGAATAGCCGCCCAAAAGTTTTAACACATTGAGGTCTGTACACATTCACTGGTACTTAAGACAAATTAGAAGTGAGGTACCTATATCCACTACTGCAAGAACACTGGTTGTGTTGGTGTCTGTGTTGGAACGCACCATCGTCCAATTGGTCCATACCACGTCGGACACTTTACAGCGTTCATTATTAGCCGGTCATCAACCAATGGAGAGCCGAGCTGATACTGACCCAATCAAATGTCATTTAGCGTATGAAAGTGTTTACAAGCAGTCGTGTCCCTTTGAGTAGCTATAAAAACAAAAGAATCGTTAGCGATATCATTGCTACTGAGCTATCATATTCTCATGAGATCTTGTTAAACATTATCTGAACAAAGACTGCACATCAATGCCAGTTTTGTCCTGAACAATAAAGAATCGATAGCGATATTGCTACTGCGCTATCATGTTCTCATGAGGTCTTGTTAAGCATTAGCTGAACAAAGACTGCACATCTATGCCAGTTTTGTCCTGAACAATAAAGAATCGTTAGCGATATCATTGCTACTGCGCTATCATGTTCTCATGAGATCTTGTTAAACATTATCTGAACAAAGACTGCACATCAATGCCAGTTTTGTCCTGAACAATACGCTCGAGCATAGTCTACAAATTGTTATGGGAAACATTCTTACCTCGGAAACCATTAATTTAATTCAAATCAAACTTGTCGTGCTGAAGTACTTACTGTATGTACTAAATTAACCAAGTAACAGCTTAAGTCGTCCATCATTTTGAAATATTTACTATCACACAAAAATAAATGTTACAGGCTTACTTCATATCTCAGGCATACATCATGTAGACCTCTTATTACAACTCAATCGATTACCACCATATCTAGTGGAAATTACTTCTGCTGAATAACTTTGTTTAATAGAATCCTACTCTCTACGCTTTCCAGTATCTCATCAAAATTACTTGCCTAATTGTGTACATGAAAGTGGTATAATTAGTTATCTCGGCAACTTAATGATTTAGTAATAGTTTCAAACGACTACTAGCTTGACAGATATTAAACAAAAAATGCACTGTATTTTTTATTTTACTGATAACCATACAACTCGGTACACAAGTTACTAACTGCACAGAAAACAAATTTGGTTTCGTTAACAGACCACGTAATTTTTTTTTTAATTTTTATACAGAAATGTTTGGACTGAATTATTGAATTTCTGAATTAATCAACCGTTTCAAACAAAACAATTGTGCAGACAATATCAGGTCAGTAAACTGAGGAGAATTTTAAGTTGTGATCTTTTCTCCAGGTATTCTGTATGATATTGCCACGTAGGTTAGATATATATATATATATATATATATATATATATATATATATATATATATATATATATATATTGTATAGCTTAAAGGACCTTTCAAATATATTTCAATTAAGTTTTGTTTAAAAAAAATCCCTGGCATGACCTGTTATATGCCTGGCACAATTTGTTCTGTTTGCGCTTGACATTCCACTTATTAATTTCTTGACTTTTTAGATTAAATTGACAGTTTTTGTGATGTAGCGGGAAGCTGCAAATGCCAACAATGAATTCCGCTCAGATTTCTTTCTACTCTTTGCAGAACTAAAATAAAATCTACTTGGAAAATATGTTATTTGTTTTTTACCCGCAGTATCTTGGAAACGGGTAGCAATATATACGTTGTGGGGAATTATATTTAATTTACCTCAATTTTTTTTTTTATTCAGTGGCAAGCGCAGGAAACTGTAATTGGATTACGGATTTAAAAAAAACGGCAAAGCTTTGAGGGTTGGAACACGCGCCAAGAACGCGATGCATACGAATAACAATTTCCCCGAAACAATATATTCACCTCTCGATCTTGGAGCCCGTAGGTCCATTGTCCGGAACGTAGCAATGGGAACAAGCGACCCAATGACGTGTATCTAAGGGCGGAAGGGCTCTGGACTTGCGAGAGGAAATATTTGAAAAGCGGCGTGGTGAGCGTTCTAGAATTGAAAAGGTATGGATGGAGGAGGCGAAGGGAGGTTTGGGTATGGAAACCTGAAGCTTTTCAGAGACTGTGTGATGAATGTAAATACGAGCCTGTTTCTCTGCGAATGAATGCGACGGTCAGAAACCATGTACCTCGTCTGTCAACGGCCACTGCGCTTTGAAACTCTGAAGATATCTGACATTCTTAGGACTGTGCTCGAGTTTAGATATGGCCATGTTGCCATGAAATTGCCTTTACCCTGAAAGACAACTCCCGTGGATGGATGTGCATCCATTCATTCGTTTATTAATAATTCGTGGAGCATTTGTATGCTATACAACTCGTCAATGGATATACATAGTAGTCATACAGAAGTGGAAGTGGTGAGACTTTTGGCGGCTCTTAGCAGCGAGGTTTTCAGACCCGATGATGGCGATTGAGGTGAGTGTGGAGCAGCGCCGGAATGCAAGAACGTGGGGAACGGGAGACCCCCAAGAATAACCCGCCGACCAGCGGCATCGTCCGACACGATCCCCACGCGCAAAAATCCGGTGACCCAGCCGAGGATTTGAACACGGTTCGCCTTGATGGGAGGTGAGCAGGCTCACAGCGCAGCCACTGCGGCCCCATCATATAGAATGCACACATAGAATCATAATATATTAAGTACATTGAATTGCAACATAGTACAATAAAACACCTAGCAGACACATATAAATGGCATAAGCATATACAATTACCATTACAAATTTCAAGTTCCAGTGGAATTAAATTAAGAGGCATATAGTATTGTATGTCACACAATAGGCATACCTAAAATAAATAAATAGCAGATTTTTAAAATTTTCATTTTAGCACTTCATTGTAATATGTTTAATGAAACCATTTGTTGTTAATACCATGACCCGAGTTCACAAATAGCCACTGTCAATAATATGGAGCACAATATGCAGTGTTGATTTGCTTTCGGTCAGAGTGAGCGCTACAGTGTTACAAGCACAATTCAGGACATAAAATTAGTTCTCTAGAACAACCGCCGTTATAAATGTACCAGTGACAGAATATATTGACAGCATATAGTCTATTCGTGATTTCTTCAAACTTTTTAAATCAAATCTTCGAAAAATCAGACCATCTATGATATTTTGGTAATCTTCAAAATATACTATGTATCACAATCGTTTTATACCTATGTTAGCATAAGTATCCTATTTTTCGTTAAATTGGATTTTTACTTGTATTTCATTTATAAATTATAATATTTTGTTTGTAGTAAATATGAATAAAATCAGTGAGAAATCGCGTGTGTTGATAGCGCTTAGAGAGAAATAGTTCTCACGCGAAATATTATTACGACTGAGTGCGCAAGAAGTCGGTGCGTTGTCCTTTGGTATAAATTTCTAGATTTAGTTAAGCTTAGTTTGCACGAGGCGGAGGAATATCCTGGAAGTAGAACTTTAGCAGGGTTTCAGAAAAGCGCGAAGTAACCGTGATGCTAACATACACACTGGCATGCAGGATCACAGTTAAGACGTCAACAAATTAAGTCAACTAGTTCAAAATCTTGACGTTGTATTGCGAGTGTTTATGTTAAATTTTATGCCAGAACGAGCTGGTTTATTCGCTTTATACGCATTGCAGTACGAAACAGCTTACTATTAACACATTCAGGCTGCCAACGATTTCACATTTTCAATTGAACGGCGCATGGATAAAGAGATTAGGCAAAAGTAATATAAATTCTACAGAACGGCGGAAGGATACAGCACGAGGAGAAAAGTAAATCTTGAGCAGGACTTTCAAAAGTGCTAATTTACCTTTGGGCAGCCTATAGAAGGGCATTGACTGCGCTGTGCGATGTATTCTATTGGCTGGATATCAGTTTATGCAAAGGAGAGCTGATTGTGTCTCACTCAGAGTAACCACAGTTCACCGTGTTGATTTTGCAATGCTTAATAAATAGGGACAGGTGTTTTTCGCAAAAATATTTCAAGACCACGCTGTAAAAAATAATGGGAAAATTACGTGACATGTGTAACGTAATATACACAACTTGTGGGGAGAGAAAATTACCGTACTCTGGAGTAAAATTCACGTACATGGTAGTTGAAAATCCCATACATGGATGGGAAAATCACCTTACGATGCGTGCATCTATTCAGCATTCTTAACAATTAGGGGAGGGGGGAGGAGACAGGTGGAAGAAACGATTCTTTAACACTTAACACGCTTTCACGTTGTCGTCATGGTGTAATGAATAGCGCAACAGTACAAATACTCCAGGATGCTTTTAATATGATTCTGTTATTCAATAAGTATAGTGAATTTTCCCTGACATGTAAGGGAATTTTACCTCCATTTTTTTACAGTGCTGTTGTACTCCAAAACAGTTTTGTTCACGTGCATTTTCGTGGTTAGATGATTTCAAATGCCCCGTACCTCAAATGTCCCGTGCCTCAAATGTCTGTCCGAGAATCATGGATGTTCGGGATCGCAGTACTTCATTACGACTAGCCCAGTCAAATATGAACATGTCTTCTAACGTAGACAAGCGACGAATAACCAAAGAAAGCTGTGATTGTGAACAGAGGAATACTGAAGTCTAGCATGACCATAAATATTTTCGCAAAAACACCTGCTGACTTAATTGGACGGTGTTCACTTTGCTTACAGTCAAACCATAAATCCACTTCTTGTGCAACAATGTCCTCTAAATGAGATACTGTGATTGAAAGTTTAAACGAGCAGTGATCTTTCTCAAAGTTCGATTTCTAAAATGCTTAGTTCACCGTGAACAGCCTCAGTTGAACTACAGAGGTGTTGAACACCCAGAGAATAAATAGTGACGGGGTGTCTTTCATCTCAACTGAAATACCCACCGTGACATACTATATAAGAGTACAGAAATGAAATTGTGTGGCGCTTTGTTTTATGTGAGCGTAAACGTTCCCTGATTGGCTGCGCAAGACTCTGGAACGGGCCCTCGTTTCCTATTGGTTTCCGCGTGATGCTGTCGGCTGGTCTGTAGGTTGGCAGGTGAGCTTCCAGGCGTTGATTGGCGAGCGCCGTTCCAACCATAGACTATAGATCAGGTAGACCGCTTATTCATCTTCTGCGTGCGTGCCCAGCGTTGACCTACCCCAGAGGAACACAGCGGTCAAAGTCACGTGGTCAACAATGATGAACGGGTTTGTTTGTATCTTAATTTACAAATTACAAGCTCTATTGCACAAATAAGATTATTTCACCAATATTAATGTGATAAAATTAAATTACAAATTGCTCAGGGGAAGTAAAGAAATATTTCAAAGCAGTTGTCTGCTATACAGTGTTCTATCCTCAAATCCAGATCCACGCAATTTTTGATGATAGACGTGTTGGCAGAGAAGTAGTTCAATGCAGGGACATGGCGATTGGTCGTGTGTAGCCGGAGAGATGGTTGCTACACGTCGCCATATTTGCCGGCATGCAAGTATGATGTGCCAACGTCATATTCGTGGTGAGTGTACCGACAGTACACAGACACTTCACACTAATGGCGGACTCACAACCATCCGTCGCAGCCGTCAGTCGGTCATCCGTCTGTTTTTCCATCCATCGGTTGAAAGCGATCCTCAACAATCCGTCGTCAGTCATTCCTTCTGTTCGGTTAAATTTATGTGTGACAACTTAACATCGTGGCATTTTCCAATTATGTAGGCGCAGGTGTTGCATATTTTTATGAAGCAATATTAAACTAACCCATAAATGTACACAATTGTGTAATTTACGTGCGTGAAGGTAACATTCGGTCTGTACTGTACACTGCGAAGCCCAATGACCAATGATCTTAGCTGTGGATGAATAATTCGCAAACTGTCTTACTGGTATACGTTATAATTGGATCGTATAACTGTAGCAGGACATATAGCATGCATCTTATTGGCTGTGGCAAGGAAACAAGTGTTGTGTAGACTTAAGTACAGCACGCATCATACAATTTTTGTTTGCAAACATTGAAACCGTAAATTAAAGAGAGTCTGAAGTGGTTCAAGGCTGTTCACGATAAAGTGAGCACTTTATAAATGAACGTTAGAAAAAAAGTCACTGCCCCTGTATGCATATATCTTAATGGACGCACTTAATGACGTGAGCAGAGTAAGGTTGGTAAAGGTGGGTAGAAAGTAATTCAATATCTTAACGTCGAATAAAATGTGATAGATAACCATTTGTGATTACTTAAAATTATTTCTTTCGTTTTTATTGTTTTTTTAATGCATCGAAGTGTACAAATGAACAGATTTTTAAAGTGTTTACTTTCTTAATAATTTCAGTTTAATTTGATTGGCGCATGAATAAAGTGATGAGGCTCATGGCAATGTTAATTTCGCGTAAGGCGGACGACTGCGCAATGTGTATACAAATAGATTTTAAGCAGGGCTTTCAAAAGTGCTCATTTTACCGTGAACATCCTATAATCATGTAAATTTGTGTCATAAAAAATTCCGATATTATTTCCTGTCATGTTGTAAATAGTTTCCTTACAGGGAGTCTGCACATGACACTTTATTATTTCTAAATTTCTACACACACCATTTATGGTTATTTAAATATTGTGAGCATATGTTATTAACTTCATTTGAATGACTTAATCTAAATTCTTTTACATGTCACATTAATTAACAGGTATTTTCGCATGTTGTAATTTATTTAAATCAGTCAATGTTAACTATGTCAAAAAATACTGCAACTTTAATCCACACTCTACTAGATTGACAGTTTAGCTGCATAAATTTTAATGATGGAAATTAATGTTTAAATAGTGTGTTATATGTTTCTCATTGGTAAGAGATATATGAAAATGTGCTCAGCAGAAGACAAATTTAGTGGTTTTGGAATGGGACAATGGAGACGTGTTTTGTTTGTTCAGTAGGACTTGGCTGAAAGTTTTATGTTGAATAAAAATATTCTAAAGATAGAATAAATTACCAACCATGCAGAAGTAGCATGTATGACTAATGTGTGTGATGTTAAATGAAGTTTATGAAGGTTTCAATATTGAGGCTAAGCAGTAATAAGTATCACTGCTAAACACACCAGAAAATATCTAACTGCAGGAGGATTATTCATTATGCATTTCCCTGTTGCAGGATTTGTATTCACTGACTTAGAATGAAGATTGTATGTATAGGTTGGCGGCACTGGGCATGTAGAAGGACAGTGTGGAATGTAAGATGGCGAGGGGAGTAAATGTAAACATAGGATAGCTTGATGTAATGATATTATAATAAAGTATGTGAATAACTACATCTCGTGTATAGTGCACATTAGCCCCTACTGACACTTAAACATGGCACATTCGGTTGGATATTAATATGAAGGGGCTAGAAATGCGAGTCGGCTGTAGTTGTGGCTGTTGTCTCTCGTGTTCAAAAAGCGAATCTGGGAACGAGGCAAGACAGAAGAGCACACAGGAGTGAGAAATATACGTGTCTGTGTTTATATAAGGAGTAATCCAAACATGTGAATTATGGAATGTCTAGCATCGACCTTCATTTGACCTCCCTCCGAACTTAAATCTAGAAGGTAATGTGCACGAAAATTGGTTACGGTTTGAACGCCATTTTATGGTTTACCTCGGAGATAGTGGGAACAACCGGACCTAGCCGAAGAAGCAACTTCAGATCAAAAGAGAAGAGTTTCCAAAACAAAAGCAAGAATATCGCTGAGCTTTGCAAGGGAAGATACGATTGACTTGGCGGTGACGTTTGGCGGAGGGGACAAAGACTTAAACGATTTTGACAAGTTAATTGAAGCCTTTGATAACTACGCCGCCCCAAAGCGGAATGAAGCCTATGAAAGGTATTTATTTAATCAGTGCTGCCAGAAGGCAGGGGAAACCTTCGACCACTTCCTTACTGAGGCTAACAATTTGATAAAGAGTTGTGGTTATGGGGACCAAGAAAATAGCATCCTCGGGGACCGAATTGTGATTGGTATTAGAGATAACCACCTCAAGAGGCCCTTCTACATATAGATAACTTGAAACTATAACATGCTATTCGGGACTGTCGTGCAGCTAAGCGAAGCTAAATGCACAACAAAAAGCTGACAGAAAAAGATGATAAACAAGTGCCACTGGATGCGGTGTGCATTAGTAATTGGAGATCGCAACCCCCCACTTACAGTGATCAAAGTATTAATGGAATGGGCAGTGGAAACAAGGGTAGTAAACAAGGGGGAAGTTGTCGAGGTTATCAGCCTAGGACATGCGGCAAGTGCGGCAAATCTCACCAATATGGCATGTGCCCTGCATAGGGGAAAACATGATTGTACTGTCATGAGAAGGGAGATTTTGTCAAGCAGTGCCAGAAGGCTAAATAACGCAGAGTACAGGAGGTAGTTGAAGTAAGCATTGAAACTGACACAGAGGAGGTATTCTATTGCGATCACATCAAAGTCGAAAGTGTTGAACGGGAATGTTGGAAGGAGTGGAAACCAAGAGTAAATGGCAATGGTCACATGGTCATTTTCAAACTTGACGCAAACTCCGAGGTGAGCATATTACAATTGGGGACACTCAACCGTGTGATTGGGGACATTCAGATGAGAAGAACTAAATCAAAAGTAGCAGCATATGGGGGGACTAGGTTAACCCCAGAGGGTCGTGTGACTTTCAAGTGCACCCATGGTGGAACTTCTATTAGTCTTGAATTCTTAACCATCAATATCAATGCTGTCCCAATACTAGGAATTGAAGCATGTGTGCAGCTAGGTTTAATTAAGCGCTTAGACAGTGTTAGTGAAAATAATGTTCTGAACACCAAAGAAGAATTTGTAGTGCAGTACAAAGATGTTTTTCGGGGATTAGGAAAATATCCTGGTCAGTACACAACAGTCACAGAACCCAACTGAGAGCAAATGAGACGACCAGCCATGCACATACCAAGAGTGATAAATGAGCGATTAAAGGCAGTACTGGGTATCCTGGAACAAAAAGAAGTGATTACACAAGTTAGTCAGGTAACATCAGTGTGTGTCATCACTAACCTTGTAGAAGTCGAAAAGCCAAATGGTCAGCTGCGGTTGTGCCTCAATCATGTTGATCTTAACAAAGTGGTGAGAAGGAAACCTTACCCAATCCCATCCCTTAGTGGCATAAGTCACATGCTGTGTGGGAAGAAGTACTATACAGTGTTTGATACAAAGGACGGGTTCTACCACTTCGAGTTGGAGGAACAGTCAAGCCTGAAATGTTGCTTTACAATGCGTTATGGTGTCTACAGATTTTTAAGGCTTCTATTTGGTGTGTGTAGCGCTCCTGAAAGAGAATAACGAGGCAATTTTCGGTAAGCTCCACAATGTAATTGTTTACTTTGATGATATTGTGGCATTTGGGGACACAGAACGTGAGCATGAAGAGGCAGTTAAAGCTGTTATCAAGCAGGCTCGTGACAACAATGTTAAATTTAACGAACATAAACTGCAATACAAACAAACCAGTGTCAAATACGTAGGTCACATTTATTCAGCAGAGGGTAAACAAGCTGACCTTGATCGCATTATAGCGCTACTTGAGGTTGAGACTCCTAAAGATAGGCAGGAGTTATTAAGAGTTATGGGGAGGTTCAGCTTCGTCAGGGAATATGCGCCAGACTTTGCAAAAGTGGCAGCACACCTCAGAGACCTACAAAAATCTAAAACAGAGTGGAATTGGTTAGATGTTCACACAAAAGCTTATGAGGCAATTAAGAGTAAAATAGCAGCTGCAACAACACTAGTTAACTTTGACCCAGGGTGTCCCATAGTTAATCAAACTGATGCTTCAAAATCATGCAAACCTCATGCAAAACGACAAGCCAAACGCCTATGCTTCACACTGTCTAACACGTAGTGAAGCCAACTATTCGCAGGTCGAAAAAGAGATGCTGGCAATACAGTCGTCATTACAAAAGTTTCACAATATAGTGTATGGATATCATGTTACAGTTATTACTGGTGCCTCTTGTGCCACTGATGCAAAAATAACTCCATAGAATAGGGCCCACTAAGTTAAAACGAATGCATCTGAAATTGTACAGATATGACATTCTACTGAAGTATAGACCAGGAAAGGAAATGTATGTGGCAGATATGCTTTCCAGGGCATATCTAACAGACCCCATAACCGAAGACCCCAGCATGACAGAAGCTGTTCACTCCTTGCCCTTCAGTGAGAGAACCATAAAGGAACTGATCACTGCAACCCAGGAGGACCTAGTGTTGCAGGATGTAAGCAAGTACTGCTATAATGGGGGCCAAAACATATATATCAAGTGACAGACAGAGCACAAGTGTACTGGAAACACAGATCTAACCTGTTTATAGATGGCATTGTGATAATGAATGACATGGACGAGGACTGTATAAGAGTAGTCATCCCAGTAGCAATGAGAGATAAGATGCTCCAGCTGCTGCACGAGGGACACTGTGGGAGGGGCAAATGTCAAGCGAAAGCCAGACAGGCTCAGTTTTGGCCAGCCATGAGCGAGCATATCACAGCATATGTTAAAATGTGTAGGGTGAGTGAATCACAACAACCGGCGAAGCAAAAGGAAATACTCTGTAGCAGATCTGTTCCAATCCTCCCTTGGGAACAGATCTCAACTGACATACTTGATCAGTATGGGAAAAGCTACCTAGTAATTGTGGATCACTACTCACAGTGGCTGGAAAGTATCTCAATCCCAGATAAAACTGCTTCATCTGTAATCCAGGCATTTAAGACCGCCACCAGCACTCATGGTAACCCTAAAATGATATACACATTCAGATAATGTTCCATTTAACTCTCTCCAACTCAGACAATATGTGACTGAGACAATATGTGACAATATGAGAAACTGGTGACATCAAGCCCCCAGATACCCTCAAAGCAACAGAAGAGGAGAAAAGGCAGTGAGCATCGCACAATAGATCTTGAGGAAAGCTGTAACGAGATCCAAGGATTGGAGGGATCTCTTACGGAAGTACAGGAATACACCCATAGTGTCGCTAAAAGCATCACCAGATCAGCTGCTTATGAGCAGAATACTTAGATCAGTGTTACCTAGCACCACATACAACTTACAACCTAGGGTGCAGAAGAATGGGTTAGCAAAGGTCAGAGACAACCAGCTAAAAAGGGAAACCTGGTATAACAAAACAGCCAAAAAGTCATTGGACCACTTCCAACCAGGACACAAGGTGCTCATCTTCACAGGGAAAGGAGATCCATGGATCAGGGGGGAAGATACTCCGGAAACACGACACCCCTAGATCATTCTGGGTCATGACAGAAGATGGAAGTATTGTAAGGCGAACAACAAAGCATATTCGTGAGTGCCGCACCAGATCACCAAGTCTGACAGCTGCCAGTTCCAGCTACTGGCTGAGTTGGCCAGATACAACTGCAAATCCAATTGACAGGTCCACGAGCATTAGACGACTGTCAACTTCAGGTGAAGAGGAAGGAGTGGGAGAGAGTTTGCAAGGGTTTGCAGTCAAAGAAACAGATGGAGGTGAAGAAGCGGAACGAGAAGTCCTGGAGGCGCCAGCTAACAAAATAACTCGCAGAAGTAGAGTGAGCAGGCTACCACAGCGTTTCATAGAAAAAACGTAAAAAAAAGGGACGGTGTTGCAGGACTTGTAGTGACTGACTTAGAATGATGATTGTATGTATAGGTTGGTGGCATTGGACATGTAGAAGGACAGTGTGGAATATAAGATGGCGAGGGGAGTAACTGTAAACATAGCATAGCTTGATGTAATGATATTATAATAAAGTATGTGAACAACTACAACTCGTGTATAGTACTACATTAACCCCTACTGACACTTAAACATTCCTGGTTGGTGTTCTGAGGCAGTCTGGCATACCAGCCATTGTACCTTAATATCTGCAGAACTCTTCAAGTAAGGTTTTGCTTTACTATTCAATCATTCAACACATTGCTATGAAGTTGTATGTGGAATTTAATATGGCAAGTCCAGTGGTCCGAGTGTGTGGTATTAAATTACCATGAAAGACTTAGATTCTTAAGCTCTACTGATGAACTAAGCCTGGTTGCCCACATAAGAATATTCATCAGTTAATTTTAGTAGTCAAATAATATGTTTGGTAATTTGTCAGAGCTATTGTGTGGTTATTTTAGGGAAATCAATTGTTTATTTTGTAACAGATTGATTTGTTTTAATAACTAAATTTTCTTTGACAACTGACAGCAGTATCTTTAAATATGATATGTATTTTGTTTAAAAGGGTCTAAAGATGTTGCATGTGAGTAGAAAATGAGATTTTCCATTATTTCTTTAATTATATTTCCCTAAGCTCTCTTCAAAGTGTTTCCTTATATTATGTTAGTAGTAAGTATTTATTTTTCTGCACTCTATAATAATCTGTGTATATTAATTTATTTTCCTGATCACGACATGAGAAAGAATCAGTTTCCTAACACAATTCATTACAGAAATAATTGGCTTTCCCAACGTCGGGGCCTTAACATCTCCCATGAATTGTGTCTGTTTAACATTCTTATCATTTCTTTATAGAAATAATTGAATGCCCAACGTGTAGGCATATTTGTTGTATGTTTCCGCTCATTTCTTACACAGTTTCAAAACAACGTTGGGATAATTTTGTTTGTGGTGGAGGTCATACACCTGTGGGGAAACCACCACCCCCCCCCCCCCCAAACTCACCATCATGGATCCGCCCCTGCGATGGGCAATGCAGATTCCCCCCCTCCCCCCCCTTGAGAAAGACTCTCAGCGGGGTTAATTTAAACGTGGACCGACAAAAAAAAACATGCAATAGTTGGGAGCAGTACTAACAGCTGACAGCGCTCGCCGCTCCCGTGACAACTAGTGACAGATGCGTGACAGTCACTGTGATCCACCTGTCGTCTCGCGGACGTCGAGTCTTGACAGGTGACTGACGGCAGGTTGTTCTGCCCGCGGCGACCTGTTACCGATAATTAAATACCGCGCTGCAGTCCTGTTCCGAGACTAGACAGCAGGTTGGAAAGCCAAACAAACGGTTCCAGAGAAACGCTGCGAGGGAAAATGCAATCTGAAATGCGGACGACCACAATAATGTTAGTGTCAGTAGGCGTCGGCAAGCCGATCGTCACTTTTCAATTACAATCAAACACTAATTTTTTTTAAATAAAAAGCTCTTATTCGAACAATTTTTTATTTCACATCGCGTGTATGTAATAACTTGATTTCATAAAACTAATTAAACTTCACTTCTAAGGTACGAATTTCGCCGCCATAACAACTATTTTTTAAATAAGCCCACAGCGAAATAATTTACTTTACTAAAGGCCGTTCACGGTAAAATGAGCACTTTTGAAAACCCTGCTTACCACTGCATTCGTCTTTAGTTATGGCAAGAAAATAACCAAAATCTAACGAAATGACATATTTAGTGAGGAAGTCAATGCTCAATATCAGCGGTATTGTAAGTACCTAAGCCACTTTCTCCACTCCCAGGGTTATGTGTGTAATATTTGAAAACAAACATGACGATCGCCGCAAGTACGCAAATTCTCCCAGCAAGTAAGCAACTCCGTGTACTTGGCAAGTATCGATGCTGTGTGTACTATACTATGAACTGGTACGACGCTAGTATATACTTAGTGACATCACAGGCGAGGCGAAGGATAGACGTCTATATATAAAAGTGAACTGGGAAATAGACTTAATTCTCCAGGCTACAAGTTTCTACCTTATGACGAAAAATATTTTTCTAATAATAGTTCCATATATTGGCAATTAAATAATTCGCTACTCATTCCCCCTGTATGAGCGCCATGTAATCACTTCTGTGATGATACAATTCTTTGAACCTCGCGAAAATCCCGTAAATATAACGAGTGTTAGATTATTATGATAACTGATAAATGTACTTGACTGTGAACATTTTTGAATCGCATGACTTGCTTCAGATTCGTGGATGACAATACAAGAGTGGGAATAATAGAGCTTGAACAAATATAAAAAGTAATTAGGAATATTAAAAATTTTGTAAGAATTTAATTTGAGAAGATTAATTTGTAGAAATAAGCCATTAATTTAGATTGAGAATAACTTACAAGCTCTCGTAGATGACATCCTGTATTCAATACAAATAACAGCAATTAATCATCACTCTTGAAATAAAAATAAAACAAACGAATTATTAATTTATTCTTAATGAAAATAGCTGCTTCAGTAATAATTAATAGGTCAACCCACAAATTAATATTATATAACTACCATATTGTACTTCTTTAGTTACAATGAACATTTATTAAAAACATAGAACAATCATCATCAGGCAGTCCACGTCTATCTAAACAAGGACACTAGATGTCACTGCGTACAGAGAGCTGCGCGAGACGATCCAGACAAACATCAGACACGGCGGTACTTTAAACTTCCGTGAATATATTTACACTATTAACAGATAAATAATGGATTTTATATTAAATTTCAATAACTAATCAACTGAATTGAACACCAAACGAACACAGACAGCTTGACCTTGTACTTTGTAGGGAGTCAGACGAAGCACCGAGGGGTGCGCTGCAAAGTTGCCGAATGCATTTTATTGTATTGCAAAGCATATCACGCTGGTAGATTATCATTCTATTGTTTTTAATTTATAAATTCATCATGTCCATCAAATGCGTCATTCTTTACTTATAAAGAAAGCGTGCACGGTATTAAAAGGGCATCAATTGTCCGTCGTTGTGAGCACATTTTTATAATTTCGTTAAAAAAAAATCGATTTGAAACAAAATATTGTGATTGGGCAACATAAAAATAATAATCACAAAGCAGTGCCGAGGCAGTATTACGGTTCCACTACACACATGCATCAGTGGCGTGCGGTGAATTGTTGCAAGGTAAGCTGTCGTTAGCTGAGACGCCGTATCCCCGCCAGGGTGCGGGCTACTCAGAAATACCTCACTCGTCCAGCTACACCAATTGATCCTACACCTAACCACTGTGCAAGAACGATCTCGGCTTCAAAACTTTTGAGCACGGATTTCATGACTAATTGCTAATAGAAACATTATAGTTTTTTATCCAGAAAACTTAAATTAGCAGAGTCTTTCTTTTCCATCACAAAATTGCCAAAGGTGAACTCTTCTATAATTGAGTGTATTAGAAATTTATATTTGTTTTTCCATATTTATTTAAAATATTTACTGAGATTTACACCCGTTTTTCATCATTGGAGGAAAGTTAAATGAATGCCATACGTCAAGAAGATATCTGACCGCAATGCCAAATTTCCAATCCAATTCATTTCGTTTTTGCAGCGATGCGAAGATTTTCACACAACACAATTATTTCCATAATACTGACAAGTTTAAAATACATAAAATGTTTTACCATATGGTAACCACAACAAACACCGGGCCTCAACTTTTGTCTTAAAAGTTCACGTTACCAAATGTTCTTACACAAAACTTTAACTCTTGGCTCCGGTTTCTTACTACACAAAATGTGTTTGAAGTCGCCCTCTGAATGGGCCACCAACGGGCTGTGGCGATATTTTCACGAACGGTGGAAAATACTGACGCTGACGCTCGCGGAAATTAGCAGGTCGTAGACCAAGTTCGTCGTCTCATACCTGGTGAAATTTGGCCCAGACAAGATGCGAAGTCTCAGTAGCAAACCTCCAGCTGGCGACCGCCGACAGCGGCGATTGAATCGGCCCTCGGACGGCGGCGACGGCAACACACAGCGATTCCGAAGACGCCAATTGAAGAAATCGCATCCCCCAGCACAACACACATTGCAAACGTCAATTCTTCGGGAGCGCAAAATATTCAGAACCAACTCCATGCGCCCGCCAAGGAAGGTTACCAAGAGTTTGCTACTACGCTGACGACCAAGTCAAACGGCCCACGGGTATTAGCGCAATTTTAAGGTGAACACAATTTTCACTCGGCAAACAAACTCTCAATTTACTTTGCCAGCACAACCCGTTAATATTACAACCACAAAGTTTGCATAAATTCGCAACGGCCGTCCCATGACTGCACCGGCGATTTTTCCGCTCCATTGCAACCAGCGGAAACAGCTACTTTCATTAAAACGTCCGTACTCTGTTTCACATTAATAAACGCTCTCCAAACACCACTACAATAATCTATTAGCTGGCCACGCGCCCGTCACGCCGTCTTGTAAAATTCGTCCCTGTCATGCTTGCGATTTATTCGCTCCGGCGACGCGGACACACGCCCAAGGTCAGGGTCTAGGCACCTTATGCCCGCACGAGCGGAACAGCTGGGACCTCGTCATGCGGTCTCTACGACACGCCGTGCATAGAACGCATTCTGACGGCGACTTCTACAATCAAACACGTACGATACAACCTGCCTATCGATTATTCATATCCATTAATATGTGGGAGTAGCACCATATAAAAAATAAGAACATAGCCATTATATAAATACATAATAATGAGAGCAAGAACAGACCGGCCTAAAATGTAGCAATAAACCACGCAGTAAAATATGCACCTTACAAATACTATACCGTACTGTGACCATACTACCCAGGTTGCAAACCATGGCTAAAAATCTTACTAAAAACCCTAACAAAATAGTCTGAGACGACCACACTCGTCTCATAGCTGCGTGCTGTACCCTGTTGCTTGCTAGTTTACACTTCCACCACTCAATGCCGGAATCACGTAGCCCCGACCAGCACAGCACGACCGACACCACGCTTTCGGCATTTAACCTAACTATTTAGAAGGCGCTGATAAATTACATTAGTTTCAAAGACGGTGAACAAGAAGGAAATTTGTAATACATAATGGTGACAAATTAGTATCGCTAATGCATACAAAGGTAAAATTATTATTTTTAAGAGTTAGATACAGTAGTTTTCAATTTATTCTTATTTTACGCTGAGTATTTACCATTGCAGAAAAACCTTGCAATACAATTTCATGTTGCAATGTTGTCCGTTCTGTGCGTCGTGTAGCACGACTCGACGAAGGATAGAAATCATTTCTAATCGAAAATTTCTGGTCGGACGACAGAATCGGTCGGGCTTACGACGATCTATCTTGTATTTCATTGGCTGTTGGCTGTCGTGTCGTGCGCGTCGGGGCTGTGCGATACCGGCGCTCGACAGCTGACGCCACAGGGCGTGAGTGATGGGTCCCTTGCTGCTCGCCTGTGAGTGGTCGGAACGCATTCAGTTTCCTCTAGAGCTGCAACAGTTCACACGACACTGTTATAGACTCGTTTAAGAGAAAGACTGGAAGGATGACGGACGGGTAATATGACATAGAATAAAGAAAGAGGACTAATTAAATTCAGGTTCGGCCAGGGCCATTCACTATAAAATTAAATGTCCGTCGCAAACAGACAAGAATAATATGAGATCTGGTCAAGGGGCGAGAAGGGATAAGGTAACAAGGCTAAGTTAATGAGGTGGGAGTAGAAACATGGTTAAGGGACTCGCCAGGTCTCGCACCTGGACCTCGCGCCGTCTGCCTTCGAGTCACCGACTGTTGTGTCTTCTCTGGCCATTGCAGCTCTGTCCACACTTCTAACCCCACCACGTGGTATGTTTGTTGTAGTGATAGATTCTGATTGGTCCCCCCCCCCCGTGCTATGTGGGCGGAGTCTTGTCCATGTCATGTTATGCTTGCCGATGGAACTACTTACTTGGCTGGACCCACATATTGTGTTATCTTCGGCGCATTCCCTTAACTGTTTACGGGCCGCACTTCTGGTCGAGTGTTTGGCTTCTATGTTTCCTGAACTACCTTTGTCCTCGTCGCTGTCACTTCTCTTAGCTGAAGCCTTGCGAAACGGGTGCACGGCGGGGCTTTCATAACAACACGCCGCCCACATGCATACCCAGGTTTCGCACACAAATTATCTCTTAGGCTGTGTCTCAATTCCCTTCAAGTATATACATGCCCATACTACGCCCCGCCTGTGCCGTCACGAACTGTATACTATCGCTATCCGAACTCCTAGTATAGTACACACAGCTCCTGTGCATGCCAAGTACACGAAATTGCTTACTTACTGGGTTTATTTGCGTACTTATGGTGACCGTCATGTTTTATTTCGTACGTCACGTACATAACCTATAACGGAAACTTTTTGTTGTTCTACTTATCCCCCGTATTACTGCTCTATAAAGCAACCAATATGCAACATTATCTCTGCGTTTATAATAACCTTACTGTTACACGTGACAAATGCATTATTGTAATTATTCTTAACACCAAATAACACCGTAGACATAAACGTAACCTAATATAACCAACATAAAACATGTTTATTTAGAGTCGTTAGCTCAGAATGACAAAACACACTAGTAGTTCGTGTTATTGACGCCAGATTGTGTGACGAGGCAAGTACAGCCAGAAGAAAAACCCCACTCCAATAGTCAGGGTAAGTACTTATGGCAAGTGCTAATATATGTATATCCTTAACAAGTATGTACTGACAATTGAAACACAATCTTATTTTGTGGCCTACTTTCTGTCCTCCATGCTGATGCTGACTGCAGATGGCAACGTGTGAAATTACGTGTACGACTCAGAATTACCCAGACAACCTCACTAGCTCAACCCGTTCGGTCACACATTATTTGTGAGCCGGAATTACCCAGACAACCTCACTAGCTTAACCCGTTCGGTCACACATTATTTGTGAGCCGGAATTACCCAGACAACCTCACTAGCTTAACCCGTTCGGTCACACATTATTTTTGAGCCGGAATTACCCAGACAACTTCACTAGCTTAACCCGTTCGGTCACACATTATTTGTGAGCCGGAATTACCCAGACAACCTCACTAGCTCAACCCGTTCGGTCACACATTATTTGTGAGCCGGAATTACCCAGACAACCTCACTAGCTTAACCCGTTCGGTCACACATTATTTGTGAGCCGGAATTACCCAGACAACCTCACTAGCTTAACCCGTTCGGTCACACATTATTTGTGAGCCGGAATTACCCAGACAACCTCACTAGCTTAACCCGTTCGGTCACACATTATTTGTGAGCCGGAATGTTGCAGTTACGTAATATGTTGGTGTGCACTTGTAATATTACAGATTTTCGGGTTTATGTTTACAGTTGATCATAGACATTTTCATTTTAGAGCCACGAATATTTCGCGAATTCATTCAAAGGCGGGGTAGGCTCCAAACACTTGTTCTTTTCTCCTACTGCTGTGATTGGACGACAGTTATTTAGACACTCCCCGTTTAACTGTGAGTCTATAATAAGTACGAATCAGTAGTGTGAGTGAGTATTTAACAGTCCTATACAGAGGCCTCTCTCGAGCACAGCAACCTATGAGCAAACGATGTTATCTCGAGTGTATAGAGGACTGCCCAGCCTAGCTTGCTGCAAATCCAATCTGCGAAATACTCGTTGTTCTATATAAAATTAAAGAGTACTTGCTTATGTTGTCACTTAATTTAATATTATTCCAAATATTGTTTTATTATTTGAGTTAACATTATAATTTTTGGTTATTTTAATAGTTTATTGACATAGAGATCATGTGTAAGTATTTTTCATTTGTTTCTAGACAGTATTCAGTATTAATATTAAGTTTGTTATTTTCATTTCTTCTCTAGATGGTAGTCAGCATTAAATGTTTATTAAACAAAAGTACTAAATAAAATTAGACTTGTTCTCTCTCGTCTTGCTACCGCTGATTGATGGAGAGATGTGTCATGGTCAGACGACAGCCAATCGGAAGGCAGGCGACAACATAAGTAAAGTGTGGCTCACAACCATCCGTCGCGACCGTCAGTCAGCCATCCGTCAGTTTTTTTCGTCCGTCAACTGAAAGCGACTCACTACAGTCCGTCATCCGTCGATCCAGCGGGCCAGTAAACGTTCAGTGTTGCCACCCAACAACACTAACTTTCTCGCGTACAGACAAATGTTTTTAATGAATTTAATAAATATATTCTCTTTCCTAGCGTAATTTATCAGCATTTCCTCCGAAAATCTACAAGTCATCTTCAGTTCAATTCAAAAGTTAAACGTAAAAAAATTAAACAACTTTACTGCTTTGTGTATTTAAAAGGAAAAATATTCAGACAATAAACAAGTGACTGTTTTCCGGCAGCCATGTTCAAGGAACGATATTACAAGGCGGTGGCCCATCCATCCGTCCGTCGAAAGTTAATGTTTGATATATATTTGACGGATTGGCGGGTTGGAAAAAAAAGTTGCCCTGCTATTGGTCGAAGATCACGTGACCGACGGACGGATGATTGACGGATGAAACGGATGGGGATGGTTGTGAGTCTAGCTTAAGGCAGAAGTAAAATAGAATATAATTTTTCTTTGGAATAATTCTCACCACCTACGAAGATGGACGTGGATATTTACAAGAAGTTTTAATGGTATAATAATTAAGAAGATAGGTGAATTTTATTCAACTAATTGCTGCAAGATTTTTTTTTTTTAATGTAAATGTGAAGTAACTGAAGATGATGGCATTTTATTGTATTTGAGAAGATTGATGAATAATTGTTCGAATTTGATGAATAAGATCAAGTAAAATTTTTAAAAAATATTTTGAAGGTGAGAAAAATGCATATCTAATTTAATTGAAAATGGCGCCCAAGGTGTTAATGGTAATTTGTGAAATATATGAAATGTTACATGCTGTATTTGTGCCCGGTGTACTAGTTGTAATAAGTGAACAAGGCATGTGCTCAAAGACGTTCCCATCAGCCAATCAGAAACGAGAAGGGTGGTAACTTTCACAAATCAGATTCCCCTCTCGGAGAGACTCTCGTGGCATTGGGTAGCGATTACACGCTGTGTTCAACACTGTCCAAGATCGTGGGACAGGGCGACCAAGCGGGTCAAAGATGTCGGTCAGGAAAAATCTGTTATTTATAGAGACCTTCCTAAATTCGCGTTATTATTTGAGGACATTTTACACTTCAAAAACTTTTCCTCTGTAATACGTCTGCCATTGGACCATTCTTTATTTGACACTCCCCGGGTAACTCTGTCCCAATAAACGAACACTTCGCATTCTTGTGCCCCAGTCACGTGCAGTTCATATGAAAAGGACTGACTTAACATCTAGGCAGCAGCCAATAGAGAAACTAAGCTGGCTCATGTATATACAGTACTGTAAATATTAGCTTGATGCCGAAAAATAACGGGAATTCTGCAGGTCCCTAGTTATTTCACAATTTTTACTCCAAACGATTCTGTTTGTAGAATTATCTGTGGCTGCTACTTTTTAGATCGCAAAGTAGTTTTTGCCAAATAACAAGCGAATGTCCAAATTCTACGGGTTTTTATAAATATGAATATAAAATAAACCGAACTATTGGTAGGAAATTTAAACAATGGCAGCTGAGAGTTCTTTCTTTAAATCATTTTTAAGGCATGTTTATATACTATACAAAAATTTAGGGGCACCCGCAAACCAAAAATATGGGGTAGAATTTCCTTATTTTCAGCAGTTTTAGAAACCGCAAAATATTTCCTTGCACGATTTGATAGACGTGTTAAAGTAGGTCTTGGTATTTTATTTCAATGTGGGTATTCTCATTTCTGCATTAAGTTAGTTTTCATTATTTCCACATTTCTAAAACTGTAAAATTTTGCTTTCGGCACATGTATTATTCCAAAAATGTATGCGCTCAGTTTTATTCGCGATAAAAGTGTAATAAATGATAGTGGCTCAAAGTTGAGCAGTGTGTGATGCAAATATAAAATAGCAAATTGTTTATGGTTAACGCTCCTAAGTTCTGGGCACTCCGTGCATTTTTGTAACCCAAAATGAAGCAATGTACTAAGCGCCGTAAGCCAACATCTAAATGCCAAACGGTAAAGGCTGTTCATGATAAAGTGAGCACTTTTGAAATCAACTTAATATAAAAGTCGCTGCTCCAACCTGCATATATTTAACGGCCGTCCTGAGTGCCATGCGTCTAGTAAAGTTGGTCTGTCATCGAGAGTGGGAATCTCTCCAGACCTTCTCCAGCATACGGAGTCAACCACTGCCAGCACGAGTCCAACCACAATGATCGTTCACCAGAGAGAACCTCATGGCGGGGCCAACCGATCTTAAGCAGGGCTTTCAAACGTGCTAAGTTTACACTAAACAGCCTTTATCCGCAATGATGCACCTTCGTCGGTGAATGGCCGCCCGTAAAAAACAGACTTTGGGTTTCTGAACGAGGCGCGGTTTACTACTGTGCTCTCTACGGCGGCGATGAAAAACGTCGCTACGGGTCGTGGACTCCTTAAGTTGGTGCTCGGTGTGGGCTACACCCTGGGGAGACTTAGCTCCCCCCCCCCCCCCAACAGCGTGACATCTTACTACCAAGTACGGGCATTATGACCATGCATTTGCTGAAGGAAGTACTCTCGTTTTATCGCTGCTGGTGTCTCGCGAACATCAGTAACGAGTCCCTTACGTCAGATGAAGCGGTGCGCGCGTTTAAGGCGTGGAGTGAACATGGGGAAGAGAGACTACGCTATATGCGCAAAAACAGTCTCCGTGTCCCGACGCTCAGCTGTTTGCCTGCTAACACGACTATCATAAACGACGTATATTACAAACTGTACCTGCTTCAACTATTTCATTAAAATCAACACTAATTTTTATATTTGTTTTTTTTTTTATTTGACTGCAGTAGTTTTTCTATATAAACAATCTATAACATATAAAGGTCTTCGCCCCGGAAATGAATAGTAATTAATATCACAATCAAAGTTTACAGTTGGTTTATAATAAAGTTCATTATTTCTGTAGTTGGTATATAGTTTGATTTCTGAATTTCTAAAATCATTATAAGCAATAAATTGTTTAAGACAAAAGCCGCTTTTAATGTCTAGCTTACAGTTTTCTTTGGGGGAAAAAATTTAGTTTATACCGTTTTTAATATAAATATTTCTCACATTACAATGATCAAACATAGTAGCGTGTTTATGCTGTTCAGCGCGATTTCTTCTATTAAATTGAAAACCTGCAATTATAAAATCAGGCATATCAAATTTTAAATTATTAAACTGATCTTTTACATCAGAGTTAGAAACAGCTGTACCACCAGGGACTTATTTTCTAAAAATTGCCAAGAATCAGAATTAATAGGTATTTTTGGATCTTTGCATATTTTTTCCTTAATTGCAATGGCGGTGTCAGATTCATATTCAACAATATGCCATTTAATTTCTAATTTTTCAATAATAATTTTACCAGAATCAGGACGATGTTTCGTAACTTTATTATCTGTATCTAAAGTTTCATATAGAAAGAAACAGTTGTTATCAGATGAATTACGAAAAAAAAAAAAAAAAAAAGTAATTTTATAACCCCCTTTGCAATAAATCTCATGATTATCACGAATAAATCCAAAAAATATCTCAGAGGATACACTATTTCATTTGTTTCATTGCAAGAAAGAGTTTTAACCCCTTTTGTTATATTTCTAGAAACTTATTTATCTCGACATAGATTATCAATACCAGCAAACTCTAAATAATTTTGTTCACTTGGTGATCATAATAAAGCATTCATCATTGGTGATGTTATACCTGGATTACCAACAGCTTCAATAATATTTCCATGTTTTGAAATCTCTACTCTAGAAAACAGAAAAGGAAAAAAAATAGTACAAACAACAATATTAGCTGATTCATCATAATTTGCCTCAGCTCCAACCTTATCTCTCTTTAGTAGACTAAATTGCTCATAAACATAGGCGTCATTTGGAAAAGAAAACCTATCTCCTATAGGAATATCAAATTCAATTCTATTATTGTAAACATTTAAATTCGCCATAGTTTGATCAGTAGGAGGGAAAGTTTATCTCTCGAAACTCTCAATACTTTTATAATTCATTTATAAGAAAAAAAATTGTGTATAAATGACGACATCAAATGGAGTTTCACGAGTTAAATTACTTATTGAAAGATAAAAAATATTTAAAAAATAATATTAAAAAATATGAAAAAAAGAAGAAAGAGCAATCATTAATTGACGAATTACGAAATATTGGTAAAAAAAATAGTATAAAAAGGAGTGCGAAGAAAATTAAAATGTAATAACAACTCTAGTTCGAGTGAATTTTACAATAAATTAAATGATCCTACATAACTGATGCTGATTTTGAGAATGCAGATCCTTCATGGAACCAATTTAATATTTAAAAAAACATTGGTGATTATCACGATTTGTATTTAAAAAGGGATGTATAATTGTTAGCAGACATATTTGAAAATGTCAGAAATATGTGTATAAATTCATATGAATTAGACCCTGCATGGTATTTTACTGCACCAGGATTATCTTGTGATGCAATGTTAAAAGTGACTAATCAACCACTAGATTTATTACATAATTATGATATGATTTTAATGACTGAAAAAGGAATTAGAAGTTGAATATCGCAATGTTGTCAGCGATGTGTTAAAGCCGATTACAAATATTTAAATGATTTTAATTCAAATGAAGAGTCCAACTATTTAGCATATTTTTATTCAAATAATTTATATGGTTGGTCAATGTCACAATATTCACCATATGGTGGTTTCGACTGGGTTTATTATAGATTATCTGATTTAGATTACTGGAGTGAAAAAATTATATTTGGAGGATGATTCTGAATATGGTTATATTAGAAGTTGATCTATAATATCCACAAGAACTGCATAAATTATAAAAAGATCTTCCAATTTGCCCAGAAAATAAGGTAAATTCAGGAACAAATCAATCCAAATTGTTAACAACTTTACTTAATAAAAATAAATTATGTACTACACTATCGTAATTTGAAACAGTGTTTAGATAGTGGTTTTAAACTTTCTAAAATACATAGAATATGAAATTTTATCAAACTGATTGGATGAAAAAGTATATAGATTTGAATACAGAGATGAGAACTGATGCAGAAAACAATTCTGAAAAAGATTTTCATAAGCTGATGAATAATTCTGTGTTTGGTAAAACAGTGGAAAATATAAGAAACAGAGTATATATAAGATCATTATAAGATGCAGAAAATGTGAAAAATTAGTAGCATAACCAATTTTCAAAAGAAGTGCTATATTTATTGAGAATCTTGCAGTCATACATATGAATAAAACAAGTGTGAAATGTAATAAGCCTATTTATGTTAGCGTGTCAATTTTAGACATATCAAAAGAATTTATGTATGATATCCATTACAAAGTAATGAGACCAAAATATGGTGATAACTTTGGATTATGCTATCAAGATACCGATTGCTAGATTTATAACATAAAAACAAAAAATTTTTACGAATATATACAGTCGATTATAGAAAAATTTAATACAAGTAATCACCCAAGTCTCTGGTTATATTTGACTATATCATTTTAGAAAACCAAGATGCCATCCACGAATATTTTACTATGGCAAGACATACAAATATTGATGTATTTTATTTGGTACAAACATATTCAAAAATTCCTAAACAATTAGTAATGAATAATGCAAACTTTTTATGTGTATTTCAACAAGACAATACAAATTTAGGTCATATTCATAGTGATTCTGTTGGTGGTGATATGACTTTTGATAAATTCAAAGAGCTTTGTGCAAAGTGCTGGGACAAAGATTTTGGTTTTATCATTAGATTTGAGCAGTAAAATGAGCAGTAGTAAGTATAGAGATCAAATCGAAAATATTATAGTGTAACTCAGTCTAATTTCTTTTTTACATGAGAATATTTTATCTACTTCCTGAAGAGGCACTTCAGTGTGCTCTTGCCACCACAGAAAAAACTTATTTGCACAGTCATCCATGACAGAACTTCAGCTGACTCTTGCAGCAACAGGAAGCAGCTTATCACAACTGTGTCGCTATCTAGTAGCCACATGCCAAATACTCTGCACGACTCTTGATAACGAGCTTCCAGTGCTCCGCAACTCGCCGCATGAAGACTTTTAATCCTTGCCTCGCTCGTCTTGTCACCGTGGCTCAGCGGCAATGTGTTTCATTTCAAATGCGAAGGTCGTGGTTTCCATCCCCGGTCTGAGTAGATAATTTATCATTGTGAATATGAGGCGCCCATATTTGCTCTATTAGATTCTCACCAAATCATTCAAAATTTGAGCCAAAAAACCTTGCTCTTATTCATACAGCAACATGTAAGTATTGAAACAAATAAAAATGGTACCCTCAAGCTTCAGCAAAAATGCTATCCATACTACACTTGTAGTATAACAGATGTATAAACTGGAGTGTTCTCATATAGTGAATGGTGCCTCACTATATGAGAAGGGGTACCATAATAAATATAAAATATAAAATAAAAATACCTTCACTTCTTCACTAAAAAAAAATGGCCTGCCGGTTGTGAAGTGATGGGTTTCTCCACATGGAGTTTTGATGGTGCTCATTAAAGCTGGAAGAATTATGTTACTTGCGAGATATTAACTTACCCATAAACCAAAAACACAAGGTCCCTGACATGGTGTAACAGCCCCTAAACCTTTTGTAATTTTTTAAAAATAAAGCTCACCATAGATGAAATGTATGTCGAATGAACGAATCATGAATGAATGAACAATGAACGAATGAACGATGAATTGTACAAACAAATGATGAACACATGTTTAATGAACACTGAACACATTTTTGTATGTTAAATGAGCATTAAAAACATGTTTTATGTAGTGTTTGGAATGACTAGCCTTCATGATCATGATCCTGTACATCTTTTATCCTGCATGATTAATGATACTGCACAACTGTTATCCTGCACAATTAATGATCCTGCGCGATTAATGATCCTACATGAATGTGATCCTTACAAAAAAATATTTAAATTCACAAAATATCTGTTCTATTGATCCAAGAGTTATGCAAGTTATCAAAACTCAACCATCTAACATACATTTTGTCACCTTTAGTTTTTAAAACTTTTTCAACAAATATTCATTTAGTTAGTTGTTTTTTGTATTTTCGTATTCATCATTTCATCTCCTTTGTCATCTTACAGTTTTTAAGTTGGCACATCATTATTTAAAACCTCAAAAATGGTAAATAATTCTGTTGTCCAATTATCTGTATAACCCTTTTCAAAGATTCGTTTATTCTTGCTTACACAGACAGCATCGCCAAATTTGTGTTTCTGTTTAGTAATCATGTCTACAAAATGTGTTTGTATTAAATTTTTTCATTGATCTTATTAACTTGAATTGGTTTCATACCATTGGTTATATGTTTGATATTATTGTATTCTTTAACTAAATCATCTAATATATTTACCCATTTGTAACTACCATTTAAAGCAAATTTCTTCCACATTTTGTTCTTCATTGTGCGATTATACCTTTTTAGATCACTGGCTTTAAGTTCACTGAATGTATAATAGTGATTGGTGTTGTATTTATGCATGAGTTCATTTAATATTTTATTATAAAATTCGGACACAATATCGCTTTGAATATTATGCAGTTCTCTTTTGACTAATATAGATTCCAAAGTAATTACTACATTCTTGGCTGTTTTATCCATAATTGATTTAGTAAATGCATATTTTGAGAAACATCAATAATTGTCATAATATACTTGTATCCATTATTTATGTGTGATATACCTATTAAATTTCCGGTATCTATCCTAACAAGATCTACTTGCCATAAATCATCAATACTATATGAAATTACTTTTATTGTTCGAAAATGTTTGTGTGGGTTTATATAATTCATTGATTATTCCTTCTCATACACTGAGCCATTTTTTTTTTTTTTTTCAGAAATGTTGATTTATTAGAATTACATATTGAATACTTACTTTTCTGAACTAATCATCCATTTGTAGTATTTTCAATTATTATATTATAATTTTTGGTGACTCTTTACTCTTCAAGCACCAAGTGTTCTCCATTTAATAAGAATAGAAAATAATTTTTTTTCATATTTTACAAATATTCCTATGATATTTTAGTTTTTTTTTAATTCAAAAGTTAAAATATCACCTAAGTTAACATCAAAAGGCTTACTGTAATCTATTTTTTGAGAACGCTTAATAAAAGTCACAGTATCATCAGGCAAATTGGGATTAATGGTAATTATTTTATAAACATTACAATCCATCAAAAAAGTAAAGAAAATGTTACTTTTATCTAAGTATTATTATTACTTTATTCCACTTTGCAGGTAAATAAAATATATGTGATTTTTCTTCCCTACATTTTTATATTTTAGAGTTAACAAGTGTATCACAATAATTCACAACTTATTTCTTTAAATTTTGCAATTTAGTAGCTATTTCTTTATCAAAAAATCTTTTATTGGCCGCATCTTTTCCATCTATAAGATTAGCCATATTATTAATTCTACGATTTTGAACAGCAGCAGAAGCAATTTTCTCTCCAGTTGGAGTATTTTTATCTAACATAATTTCTTCAGCTACTTTTGTAAGATTATATAAGTTTCATATCTAGATTCTAAATCTTTATGGTTTCTATAAGCAATATTGTGATATTTGCATGCTTCATCTCATTTATTTATGTCTGTGTCGCCTCTTTCCAATCTTTCATTTAATTTTGTAAATGGACCACAATAAATATAGCCGGCCAAATGCATTTCAGGCAAATTTAAATTGTTTAGTGCCTAATTTATAATGCCTTTGACATGGTGTTCAGAATTTCAAAATGAGTGTGGAATTACATTTAAAACTCTTCTAAGATAAAGAATTCCATTCTGGTTATCAATAACAAAATCAGAAAATTTATCGTATAACATGTTCATTATGCTTACTTTTTCATTGAAATAATTTTTATTTCCAGCATTTTCTTCACCATGAGTAACTAACAATCTCTTAATTAAATTTTTAATATCATCCACCCAAACATATTCTTTTGGTAAATTATTGTATTTTTAATACCTTCTTCAGATCTGGTAGTTCTTGGAGAAATCATTCTTTTGGCTGTGTTTCGCTCTGACCTAGAGTGTGATTTTTTTTATATAGTTATGATAAATTGGTCCAATTATATTTTCGAATTTCCAACCTCCACTCGAAGCTACCTTTTTATTAGGATTATATTGTTAGAATGCAGCATTGGTTGTTTTAACGATTTCTCCATAATTTTCATAATTCTCCATGTCAAATTTACCTGCAAGAGCTTCTGGTAAATTTTCTGTTAACAAATTACAAAATCCTGGTGTTAATTTATATTCTTTATCCTTAACATGTAATGTACCATTATTTATCATTACTTGTGTATCACCGACGTAAAAATTTTGCCCAACTCATCGTAAACCAAATGTTTCATCAATAACACTAATAATCTTTTGGAACTTTCTGTTCCGAGATTTATGGAAGAATCAGAAACGGTATGCGTCGAATCAAACACTACATGTGGTAAATTTTTCAATGGTACAATTCCCATTTGTTCTTCCATAAATAAATTTATGTTTTTCCTTTTTTATTTTTGTAAGTTGTAGTGTATATACTATAGACTCATCCCCAATAGAGTATACATTTATAGATGTATCAACTGATATTCTTTTTTTGGTATATCATCAATTTTAATAGGATATTCATATTTATGTATTGCTGTATCTATATCAAGTGCCACGTTTTTATATTTATATACTCTTTATGGATCTTTTTCTACTGGAAACAATGCAGATTTTATTGCCCAAAGAAAACATTTTTGATCGTCATTCTTCACATTAATGGATGCTTTTTTTAATTTTTTATTGCTTCTGGTAGTTCAATACATGATGCTCCATTATTGGATTATACTTATTTATAGCTAATTGTATTCCAATTACTCTATCTAAAGTCCATCCTGAACCTCTTCTTTGAAATTCAGATAATGTAAGTAATTCCTATTTTATAATTTTATAAATCTTTATAAATCTTCTTCATTTCATATTCTATGATTAAATGACTAAAATGTAAATAATTCTAATTGATTATTTTCCTGCTTGCGACAATCGGTATAGAATTTAATACTAGTTTTCTACCCTCTAAATGTTCTAAGATGATACACGCATTATCTCAAAAGCCTTATTTTTTACTGAATAAAAAGATTATCTGGCTTTACTAAATTAAAGTTATTTTCAATATTATGTGTTGATATCCTACCTTGAATAGATTTAACTATGTAATTTTGTTGGTTCTTCTATTTATTTACTTACGAATACGTTAGTAGAATAGGGGTATATTTATTTTAATTCGCTTCTATCTTGCTTATATAATTCATTGATATTGGCATCTGATAAAGGTAGACATGTAAAATTGTTCTTTGTTATCCATTCCGATATCCTCTTACTTTTATTTCTGGGCTTAACAAATAAATTATTAGATAATGGAAATGTTTCTTTTAATTCATTTCTATCTTTTAAATATAGTTGTTCGATATTGTCATATGAAAATGATAAATTATCAAAGTCTCTTTTTTTTTGGCTCATTTATAATAAATGGTATAATAGCTGTAATTAAATAGTCTTTCCTTAGTGCATACCAAAGTCTATTTATATCATCTTTCCTTAGATGATATTCGCCTAACTGAACTGCAAGATTGTTCGCTGGCATTTTTGATTGTTTATTTATAAAGAAAAAAATTATAAAGCTTTTAAATTGCATATAAACAATGAAAACCTATAAACGTAGTAAGTTTATTGGAAAATGAAATCTTTAAAATGTTTAAATTATTGTTAATAAGTGAAATTGTTTTAACTGTAACTTATATTTGGTTTTGTGTTTAAAGGTATCACATCTCTTTAACCTCACTAAGTTTCTTATTATATTCACTAATACAATTGTTACATATTGTTCTAAGTTTGACCTTATTTCTTGTATGAACTGAAAATAATTTTATATATTTATTCTCATTACATACTCTATACGTTTTTGTTGGGTAATTATTGTGTTGAATTTAATTTAGAAAACCTACTAACACATTGAGTGATTTAGTATTTTTATGCTCTTTGAAAAATGCAACATAGTCATATTTTTCACATTCACACAATACTTTCTCCCATTTTAACACAAATTTATTTTTGGTGTTTTCGATGACACATTTTTTACAGTTGTTATAAAGTTGATCCTTATTTGTTGTATGGCAGTAAAAATTTTCTATTTTCAATACTTCGAGACACTTTTTACATTGCTTAGATATGGTATTATTTTCCATTTCATTTTAGAGCAGCGATTCCATTTTTGTGTTTATTTAAAAGGAAAAAAATTAAATAAAAAAAATTACTTTATTTAAATTATAATTTTAATGTAATTTAATTTTAATTCTATTATCGTTTTTATTTTATAATTGTTATTATTTTTATTATTATTGAAATTTCATTACTATTTTCATTTTTACTAAAAAAAAATTTGCTATTTTTTTTTTTCCTTTTAAATGAACACAAAAATGGAATCACTGCTCAATAAGTTGAACTATTCATTTGAATTTACTAAACTACATGATGTAGAAAAAAAATATGTTACTACCGAATTTCAACTATACGAATCTAAATTTGGGAAAAAAGTTAATTGTATTCCATGTGATAAATATAAAATTACTTTACCAGATCATTACATAAATATATGTGATAAAAATGCTTTAAAATTAATAAATGAGAAACAAGTTTTTATAACGTAGAAAGGTTTAAAAGAAACAAAAGATGGAAAAACTATGTATGATTTAGAACTCTCTTAAAAATGTAAATATTCTAATATTTTTAATCTATCAAATATCTTTTTTAATATTTCATATGATTTTTAGCTTCAATTTACTTGATTTTAGCTTAAATTTGCTTGATTTTGAGAATGAGAAATCCGAACGCCTATTTTGAAGAAAATGGTAAACTTGCTTAATCTCGGGGTAAAATTGCTTGATTTTAGATGAAAATGGCTTGTTTTTATAGTATGAAAGTCCTACACGGCCATATTGTGAAATATTGGTAAATTTGCTTGATTTTTGGCTTAGATTGCTTGATTTTCGATTAAAATTGTTTTTTTTATTGATCATTTTCGTTTCTAGAAACACGAAAAAGTAGTCTGATAACGAGAAATTTGCTTGATTTTAGCTTCGATTAGCTTTATTTTGGTTGTTTTTTTAAATCGAATTTCCGATTTTGAGTTATTAATTTTTCCTTTTACTTTCGTTAAAAATAACGGGAAACAGTTAATGTTACTTTTCTCTTCTACTTTTGGTGTAAATTGCCGGGAAAAGTGGGGTGACCCAGATCCCGCATTTACTATCTACTCATGTGTCTTTGACAGATGTATTCGTGTGGGGTAGGTAGGTCAGTGTTGGGTATGATCAGAAGACGAAAAATCCGTCTACCGCATCTTTACTCTGTGGTTTAAAGCCGTTAAAAATCCAATTAATTTTCTCTAGACATTGAGGATAATTTATGGTTCCATGGCACTATATAAATAATAACTTAATAATTGTATAAAATCATTTGAAAATTAACTTATTTTCCATATGTATGAAAAACTTTACTTCAATTTAGTTTTGAACAACTTCAAAATGTTACCCATACAGAAAGCTGGTTTCAGTGAAGTGCTTCCTCAAGTTCAAAGGTGTTTTACGCGAAAATATTTCAATACCAGTTGTACTCCAAAATACTTCAGTTCGTATGCACTTTCGTGGTTGAATGATTTTAAATGTCACATTCAGTATCGGAGTACTCTATTACGACTGGCCCGGTTAAACAAGAACATGTCTACTCACGTAAACACGCGGCCAATAACCAAAGAATGTTTTGGTTGCAGACGTAGGAATGCTGAGGTCTAGCATGGCCATAGATATTTTCACGGAAAACACCGGTCTCTGTCGGTGAGTGATATGTTTGCAATTTCTTTGAACCTCAGCTATTCTATTAGCTGCGTTCAGCGTTTAACTTCTGCCTGTTTCGAGTTGCAAATTTTATATTGGGAGTTGGAGTTTAAAAATGGGCGAACCATGTGGCCGTTGTATTTCAGTGGATAGAACGTTCACATCCTACCATGGTAAACCGGGTTCGATTCCCTGCGAAGTCGCTGGCCGGGTTTTCTCGTGGATCTCCCGTTTCCCTCGCCCTTGCATTCCGGCGTTGCTTCATATTACCTAGCTTCACCCCCATCGGCTCTCAAGGCCTCGGCGATAAGAGCCATCCAAAGTCCCCCCTCTCCACCGAATTTAAATTGTCTCAACATGAGTACGTCTTTAAATTCGCGACCATAGTTGGAGGCAATCCAGGAAATCCAATGATAACCAAATCGGGGGATACAGTTTGGCATTGCAGCTCTGAATCTATCGTCTACATTCAAAATTCAATTACACCACTCGATTGCCAAAGGATCAGAGAATATGTTAAGTTGAGTGAGGACTGCGAAGCTTCACGCTTGAGTAGAGAAGGGAGGAGGGGAGGGGGCGCAATTTCGAGATCGTTTCGCCGCGTCTCATAACTTCCGCGTTTATAAAAACATTTATGAGGCGTGGTTATGGTAAAATTGTATGCATTTAATGTAATAAATTATTAAAAACTTAACACATTTTCGGCCTATACTCGTCAAATAGTCAAGTCGAAATACAGAAATCATATACGGTTGGAAAAAACATCTCAAAATAAATCCAGTGGTACCCATAAAACCCCATATAATTGTGTGAAGCGGTGCCGGGAACGTAAAAAAAAAAAAACAACAAGGCGTCCGAGCGCGTCAACGTAGACGTATTCACGCAATTTTTTCACCCTTCCCTTCGCATTCGAATGGTCCCCCCATTCGTTGGCAGTTTCTAATTGGCATTCAATTACTCGTAATTAAGTGATTGACCTCGCTAATTCAGTTCAAGATTGAGTAATGTGGTACAGTTGTAACATACTTGAATTACATTCGGAAGACTCCCGTTCTATTCCTGATAGACCTGATTGTTTTCAACTGTTTTCCGAAATCTCTGCAGGCGAATGTCGGGATGCGTAAACTGGGATCCTTCGTAAACCGTAATTTCCGAGAATGTAACTTTTTTTCCGCTTCAAAAAGCTTCTTGTAATGTTTTCCCCAAGTATGCCCTATGATTCATATGTTAAAATGTAGTCATTTACGTTCTTTTTATAATGACGTTCTGTAATCGCTGCCGCTTATATTTCTGGTGGACTCAAAAATGTTATTCTGAAAGTCTTGGTGTTTTTTTCCAGATACAGCACAGTGCTCCAGCACAGAATGGGCAAATACAAAAAGACTAAATGACGTGAAGGTTCGTTTGAAATGGACGTGCCCATTCTCTTATTGGCTACACGAGGCTCTCGGAACGCGTCTTGTGTGTGTCTTATTGGCTACCGTGTGCTGCAGTAGTTTCCCTATTGGCCGCGCTCCGGACTGGCTAGTGGGTTACCAGAAGCACAGGTGGAGAACAGTGTTCCATAATGTTTCTGGCTAGTGCTGCCATATTTTTGGCTAGTGCCGTCACTTTTCTGGCTGGTTCCGCCATTTTACTGGCTAGTTGCGCCGTTTTAAAGGCTGTTCACGGTAAAATGAGCATTTTTGAAAGCCCGGCTTAAAATCTACCTTTACGTACGTTCTGTTTTCTTCTGCCTTATGTAAAATTAACATTGTTATGGGCCTCATCACTTTATTTATACGTCGGTCAAGTGAAACTGAAATTATTAAAAAAGAAAATATTTCACGAATACGCTTATTTTTACAGTTAGACGCATTAAAAAATAGAAAGCGAAATAAATCATGTAAGTTATCACAAATGGTTACCAAACTCTTTTTATCTCTAATTAATACGTGGAACGACTTTCCCTCCTTCGTTACCAACTTAACTGGGTGCATGTCTCTCAGTGCGCCTGTTAAAATATATGCAGGTAGGCGCAGTAACTTTTCTCTAAGGTTCATTTCTAAAGTTCTTACTTTATTGTGAACAGACATGACTGACGGCGCTGGCCAGTAGCATATAGGCAATTCATGTTAAAGTGAGCACTTTTGAAAGCCGTTTAATTTCGAATAATAGTCAACAAATATATTTGATTTTAACCTTAGGCGTTAACTTCAGAGTGCAGTGAAATATATATATACACTCTATTTATTACTTGCCTCCCAGAATCTATTTTAGAAAGGTGGGTAAAGGATAAAAAAGTGTCTGGAAGAAAAAAGTAACTAGGGCCTTTAAAGTGCTCACTTTACCGTGAACAGCCTTTACCAAAAGGAACACCACGAGTAACGTTCCACAGAGAGTAGCGCTCAGTAGTGGAACCAGGAGGGACACTCGCCAGCAGAGTTTTCAGCGAGAATAATGACGTCTGCTATGCATGGTGAAGCAATAATAGGCCTAAACATATCGTCAACAGGGATGGATATTTGTTTCTATTCAACCTCGAATGATTCAGGCTCATCATTTGATGATGAGATCGAATAATGTGAAAATGTCCATTCCACCTGCAGCTTCTGCAGTTTAACAACAACGTAAGTTGCTCGCTATCCATCGCAGCCATGTTGGGTCGTCTGCTTCTGCTGAGACTACCTGACACCCTGCACGTCAGTTGCTGGCTTCAGCCGGAAGTATAGCCTCCAACCCAGACGCCACAACGCCATTCGCCAATCACTGATCAGTAGAACCAGTATATGTAAAGGAACGCTCGTCAGTAACTTCAGCTGCTGTCAGTACTAAGTGGAACGTGGACTCTCTCGCCTTTATATTCTCAAGTACACTGTGGTTCCAATTATTCTATGGCGCAAGTCTAGATGCAGCTGTTACGTACAAAAGTGTCTGACAAAAAAAGTGTATTATTAAAGAAAAAAAATCGTGAAATTGGTCAAATATCCCGTTTTTAAATCTTGGCTAAACAGTTTCCTCAAGCGGCAATAGAGATGGACAAATATACGGGCGTAGTTTAATATGTGGGCTTTCATCGCGTGTAATAAACCGCCAACTGTTACAGATCTAATTTGCACAGTACAGCATCACGGTGGAAATACTGCACGCCTGCGCGTATGAGCGATGAGGCACTAGGCATGCGTGTTAGTGTCGCCCGTATCGCTCCCTCGCTTCTTGGCCTTGGACGCGGGGGTCATTCCCCCTCTTAATGCGACACAAGTGACACCAGAACTCGATCAGCATCCCTAAGAAAAACTATTTCTGCAATCACAGTTCGACGCTAGCAGAAATCATATTCGTTCAGGTGTTTACATTATTTTCATAACTATATGTAGATAGACCTACACTTACTTTCTGCGAAAAGATCCAACTGAAACACTGAACTCGTCTTAACGGGAACACCTGCAACTTTCATTTGGTCATTGGCCATTATTTAATGCGTCATTACTTTTGGTTACGAACTGTAATGTACAGCGTGGCGAGCAAACGTGTAATAAAAAATTATGAAGCCAAACGTATATGGCGCAGGTCCACCGAGGTTTTTTCGCGAAAAGGTACCACGACTAGTTTTACTGCAAATCACGTTAGTTCAGAAGCTATTACGTGGTTGGATTATTTCACTTCTCACGCCTCTTAGGTGTCCACCAGCCAATCACCGACGGTCAGTGACGGGATAACTTAATTTCGATTGGCCCACACAAATATATAAATGTATTCCCGCCCAGACACGCGGGCAATAGCCTAACGAAATCTGGAAGTGTGGGCATACGAGGCTGGAGTATAGCCTGCGCATAAATCTTTACGCGGAAAAAAAAAAAAAAAAAAGCTGCCCCATGTACGGTAAGTTTATAGAAGGGCGGGAGGGGGGGGAGTTAAAGCCTAACACCTAGGCACGGACATGGCGAAATCAATCGAGCGCTAACGAAAGCCAGCCTGCTGGCTGAACTGTAATAGGGTTTCTTGAAGGGATGAACTCGCTTTATCGCAGAGCACTTAGGGCAGTTGCCTGCGCCGCGAACTACAACCCGCGCACACCATGGCACTAGCTGGCCAATTGGAAAATTTTTGCAACTCGCAGTAGCCAGTCAGACACGAAGTTCATGTCCAGAGACTTGCGGAGCCAATCACATCAAATGACCTCACGCCGTTTCGTCTATATGTATTTATCTACTCTCTGACACAACACAGAGAGAGAGAGAGAGAGAGAGAGAGAGAGAGAGAGAGAGAGAGAGAGAGAGCACTGAGAAAAAATCGGACAAAATATTTGTTTGTATAGGGCCAAATATATATTTAGTTTCCCTAACAAAATATATTGTTGAGCAAACAAAATTTTAAAAACAACAAAATTACTTTTGATCGTCTAACAAAATATATGTTCGAATTAACAAAATTTCTCTGTTGGGCTAAAAAAAAATAGACTGTCAACTTAATATTTTGTTGAATCAGCTGTATATATTTGTTTGGCTACTCATTTGACTGCATTTGTTCGAAAATACAGCTTTAGAGTTTGTTTGTGTTATTTGTGATAATTAGGATACTGTGTTTGTTAGTGCATTTATTAATGCTTAACAATAGTATAAACACATCAATACAACAATTCAACAAGAAACTGACAAGTAAAGCTGTAAAACTTGAAATATTAGTTTACACGCTTTGCCCAATATTTACAGTATATCTATTTAAAAGCTTTCTGACCACGCGGGTTGTCTCATTAGATGAGATTACTAAAGCATAGCGCTCGGACGCACGTGACATAGTTTCGAAACTCGGTCGAACTTCTAAAAAATTTTATATCCACACAAACTGTTTAATTTATGTACATGTAGCAAACCAAATCTTCCGTTGCACCAACCAAATCTTGCAGCTTGGAATAACGAAATGAGAAAAACCAAATAATCTAGTTTCAGCAACAAAATATTTCATTGCACCAATACACACAAATAATTTGGTTGCCCCAAACAAATCTCGTTTGATTCGACAAAACATTTTTCTCAGTGTGTGGAGAGATTTGGGTAAAGTGAGATGAGTGTGGAGTGGCGCCGGAATGCAGGGGCGGAGAGATCCCCGAGAAAACCCGCCGACCAGCGTCATCGTCCGGCGCGATCCCTACATGCGAAAATCCGGGAGCGGCCCCTCCGAGAATCGAAGTCGGTTCGTCTTGATGGGAGGCGAGTGGTCTGCCCACTACACTAACGCGGCCCCACGCTTTGAGGCAGTATTATGACCAATCAAGCAAATAACGACTACTCATTACCTGCTTGCTGCTGTAGCATAGGGTGAATTTTTGCATATTTTTTATTCGCTCGGAGTTATCTGAGAGGTGTCAAAAAACTAATGTGGCAGTTGCAAAACTTACATAAACGTAGCAGTGTTTGAATTCCAGCTTTTTCCGTAATTAATCTGGTAATTTTCTACACTCTTAATCTGTAGCAGTGAGAAATGAGCGACTCATAATCAGTGGCTGATAACTAATGGCTGTTCACGGTAAAGTGAGCACTTTTGAAAGCTCTTTGATTTGGAATAATTGTAAATAAAGATATTTTATATTAGCCGTAGACGTTACAATTTTAGTGTGGTTAAAAACACACATTTTGTTTATTACTTACATGGCAATATTTATTTTAAAAATATGGTTAAAGGATAGAAAACGACTGAAAGGAAAAAGTAACTGGGGCGTCAAAAGTGCTCCCTTTGCCGTCAATAGTCTATAATATGATGGCTGAACTTCATTAATTTATTTGTGATCCACACTGAACGTTGAGAATTCCACTAACATGTCACTTGTTCTCAGTTGATTTTCTTTATTTGCCAGTGCTTATCAACTGTCTTTCAGTGAATGTTATTTCACTGGTTCGGGCTTACAGTGTAGGTCTCTAGCCTTATAAAGATCAGGTTTTGAGTGTATGCAGGTTTAGGCACAGATGATTGATGTGACTCAGCTTCCAAGCTGCTGAGAGTCCAGGAGCTCCATCACTCGTATCCAACGTAGACTCAGAACTGAACTTTGCCGCACAGTCCGCAGAGCAAGGATCGCATCTCTCTCGACATTGCAGATGTTTCCCATTCGTAATTAGTTACAGAGTACAGCTTCCAGGCTCAAGCACGGCAGTGGGGGGGGGGGGGGTGAATGCCCTCGTATATTTTTTTTTACGATAGGGATGAGGGGGTGAACGCAGTCAAAACCGAGGAGGGAAGGCGAAGATGAGGCAGGACGGGAGTACGTTGAAACGAGAGACAAAAATAATAATAATACAGGCAGGGAAATTCGTTCCCTCTCCGTCGAGTTGTTCTTTTCGTAATTACTTTAAAAGCACTGGATGTCGCGCTGAGGCCACACAATTACTGCTCAAGTAGCTAGATACACGGCTTGCCGAGATGCCAGCACAAAGCTCACTTTGGAAAGAGACAAATTGACGTTTCAAAATGCCACGTGGTGACGGAACGTATGAGAAAATTTTATCGCCTGTCTGCTAGCTCTTTAAATGAAACCTGGGCCTAAGCTAAGTACGTTTTTTTTATATCAGTGAGCGAGAGTCTCTTGATCGGCGAGTTGCGAATGTGTGGGCGGATCCTTGCATCGCCGACACACTCGAACCTGCCCTTGAGAATGTTGCCTGGTCGAGAATTGGGTATACAGAAGTACCTGTTAATGAAATTCGGTTTTCTTGAAGCCAGTTTTGAAGATATAAACTGCTTCCTTGAAGTCGCGGAAGATAACACTTGAACTACGCAAGCTAGAAACAGTTACTTGCTCATGTTTATATTTTATAGCTGAGCTGGTTTCTAAAATATTCTGTACATATACATCCATATTTACAGAAGCGTGTATTTTAATTATAGCATTATAGTTTGCTTGACCTTGGGAGGGAGAGGGGCCTGATGTCAAAGTTTGTATCCGGGGATCCGGTTTGTAATCACGCCGTTAAAGCAGGTCCGTGAATATGGTAGTTTAAAATATGGTATGAGGATACAAAGTGCGCATTTAATTAGACCCTAATCGGAGATTTTAAAAGTGTCCATTTAACCGTGAACATCCAATACAACACAGAGCAATGCTCTGTGGGCAGTGGCGTAGTTACGGGACGGATACGCATTACATGGTCCCTGCCAGATAATTATTTTTGATGCTTATTAAAAGATTATAATTTTAATCTACCTACTTCCACGTGTTATATTAATTCCCCCATCCTTCTTTATATTGGTAGGCTAATGTTTGGGGTGAAGAAATGTTTATCTCAGATTTAAACGTGCCAATAATCCCTCGTTTCTGTAATTTGCCTTAAATTTTTCTCGAAGCGTGTTTTGTTTTTTCTAAAATAATTTTTAAACCATAACCCTTAATCCGTTTACAGTTAAGGTAATTTAAAAATATCCCCAATGCTGTTCTCTAAATGAGCTGACTGACACGCCGATTCATTAATACTATATGTGTGAACAAAAAAAATGCATAGCTGATACCACTACTCGAGTACTTTTGTCAACCTTCAGGACAAAAACATGTCCACGCCAGTGATTGTATGCCGTCTGTTCTCGCGATATCAAGGAAGAAACTAAACTCATTCTGACTACGCCAAAGCATCTTAAGGTGAGATTGCAGCCTCGACAAGTTGCACAGTCAATTCATGGTTTCTTCAAACAATTCTGCAGTTAAATTCTACATTCAGTGTATTCCTTCGCCTCGTGCAGACCAAGGTTAACTAAATCTAGAAATGTACACTCTGAGAGAAGATCGAACAGAATATTTGTTTGTATAGGGCCAAATATATATTTAGTTGCCCTGACAAAATGTATTGTCGAGCAAACGAAATATGATAAGCAATAAAATTACTCTTGTTCGTCTAACAAAATATATGCTTGAATAAACAAAATCTGTATGTTGGGCCAAAAATTTGGACTGGCAACTAAATATTTTGTTGAATCAACTGAATATATTTGTTATTCCACTCATTCGACTGCCTCCATTCGAAAATACAGCTCGAGAGTTTGTTTGTATTTTTTGTGACGATTAGGATAGTAACCGTGTTTAAGTGCATCCATTGATGCTTAACGATCGTATAAACACAGTAATATAACAACGCAACAAGAAACTGACAAGTGAAGATGTAAAACTTGAAATATTAGTTTGCACACGTTGTTGTCCGCCGTCCTCAGTTGGCATATTAACTGAGGTGAGTAGGGCGTAACGCTTGGATGTCGGCGATGCAAGTTCCAAACTCGGTAGAACTTGTAAATTCTTTTTATATCGGCGCAAACTGTTTAATACTCTACTTTTACGTGATACTTTACCTTTACGTAATGCACTATTCAAGAAGATAAAAAAACTTTACTTTCAGCATTTTGCCTTGAAACAACTAACACGATTTTTTTTTATTACTTTTCTTACGACCCGTCGTGGTAGAACATGATAGGATATTGGTTTCTGGACAGTAAGTGTACTTTTCCCGGCAATACAATGTTCATAAATTGATGCCTAGTTCATTTTTCAAAACCAAAATATTTGATACTGCGCTTGATATGCCACCGGAAATTATAGCTGATTAGGTCAGCCCAGTTGAAATAACTGGTTGAAAGTTACTTTTTAGACTGATTTGAACACACAAATTTGGAATGTGGCATTCCAAAAGAAATACTGGTTCAGTGGATAGATCTCTACTCCCCATCTTTGGAACACAAAGTCACTTCACAATTACGACGATGTGGTATGAAATTGTTAATTTATGCACTGCCTTTCTGGTAAATTACCGTATTTTTAATGGAGATTAAACCAAAGACGAGAATTATTTTACAATAATGCAACTCATGACTAGTCCATCAATACATACATACATTCAAATATTTCGCCAGAGAAATTACAAACACACTAACATGCATAGACAAAGCAAGACATCAAATATTAACAAGCTTTGCAGTGACATTTCTAATGAAAAGTTCTTAATTAATAACTGAAATAAACACTGATGAAATAATGTAATTTTACATAATGAAATTAATAAAAGACAGAAATTAATAATATCACAAACCTGCGGTAAGTGAACACAAAAAAAAACGGGGTTTTGACAGCACAAGTGTCACGGTAAAAATATTAAAAAAGTAAACAAACAACAGTAAATAAACAAATAAAAGAAATTCTGTCAGTACATTTACTAGATAAATATATAAATATATACTTTTCGTCATGCTAATTACGAACATAGGAATGCAAACAACTAGAATAATATACATACTATGTTCGCGGTTAATTCATATTTTTGAATTAAACATTTGAGAAATCACCCCATGTATGATGCGTCTGATTATTTCTTAGTTATGAGAAATATTACAAGCTTTTTATGCGCTTGTTAACATATATTCGGGTAAGGGTCCGCGGTGGCCGATCTGTTAGACCCCTCGCCTCCCACCAGGGCGAACTGGGTTCAATCCCCGGCCGGATCACAGGACCCTCACATGCGAGAATCGTGCAGGACGATGCCGCTTCCCCCGCCCCTCCATTCCGGCGCTGCCCCATACTCACCTCAATCACCCTCATGGGCTCTCAAGACCTCGCTGTTAAGAGCCGCCCAAATCTCTTCACTCACTCACTTATATTAGGTTAAATTGAACTCTTACTTATATCTTATCAATAAATTATATTTCATTTATCATTAATGCGAATAAAAACAGGAGAAAAACTAGTGTGTTGGTAATGCCTATTAAGAAATATTTCTCACGCAAAATGTTATTTATATGTAATTTTCTAGACTCAGTTAAGCTTTGCTTGCATGAGGCGGAGATATATCCTGGAAGTAGAACTTTAGCAGGGATTCAGAAAAGTTGGAAGTAATCGTCAATGTACTATGTATTGCATGTAAAATCTACATATTTCTACACAGCTAATATACATATTTTATGTTAATATTTATAATTTCGATACTTCTTTCTACGTGTTTTTCTCACCATGCAAATATTGTCTTACTTCAGGATGTTTACGGTAAAATGAGCACTTTCGACAGCCCTGCTTAATATCTACTTGTATACACGTTGTGTATTCTTCCGCCTTATGGAAAATTAACATTATCATGGGCCTCATCACTTTATTCATGCGTTGGTCGAGTAAAACTGTGAAATTTTTAGGAAAGTAAATATTGTACAAATCTGTTCATTTTCACACTTCGATGCATTTAAAAAAAAAACAGGAAGCGAAAGAAATACTTCAAGTTATCACAAATGGTTACCTAACACTTTTTTATTCGACGTTAACATGTGGAACTATTTTCTGTCCATCGTTACCAACTTTACTGGGGTAAATGTCACTCAGTGCGCCCATTAAAATATATGCGCTGTAACACTCCTGAATAAAAGAAACAAACGAAAACTTGTCAAATGTCAGATATATAATGCTTCGGCTAGCTTAATGACTATGTGCTGTTACATAACAAAAATTTCCGCTTTGTATAAATTTATACAGAAATGTAAGGCTTGACCAACTTGCCGTTATTTATACAACTGAATCAGTATAAACCTCCATTAACATATCAATCAGAGAATTACCTCAAAAAGCATGCAATTTTCAAATTAATAAAATATTTTAACAGATCAAGGTGCAGGTATCAAGTAAAGAGAAAATAAATAAATGAAGCATTGGACTGATAAGACCACTAGATGAATAAGCTAATCACCCTTAACATGATTTCAACAAACAATGAAGAAATTGTGATTTGAATTCATTATTTATAGGTTTTAATCTGCAAATCATATTTATAAAGACTATCGTTAGTATGTTTTGAATATGAATTATAGTTACTAAACATAATATTTGCAACCATGCGGACGTAACTGAAAAAAAAATTAGCAAAGATTATATTCATACCCCACACGAGCAAAATAATGCAACATTTATGCACTATGTGCACCGGATCCATCAATTTCTTCATGGTTTCACAACAACTGTCCTGCTTTCAAAGTTCGTGCATCTTTAATTGAAATATATGTATATACGCTGGACTTAGCGCAGGACGATAAACCACTGTAGTAGTTCCGCAATGCTCCTCTGGCGACTGCTGCTGGAACGATCTGCCACTCGTCAGCAGGAGCTGGTCATCCTCGGCTGTTCACTGGAACCGTGGTCCTGGTGTCGACTCTCGTCCCAGCTGCCTCGTTGGGCCCTTGGCGGGCTCCCTCACTCGTCCTACTTCTCCAATTATGTGGGCAGCTTAACGATCGAAGATTACATCTTCCTCTGTTCTGTACGGATGTATTGTAGTGCAGTACAAAGGCTTGTTTCCAAATACATTCTCTTCCAATTGACATTTACGTGGAGCCTTATACTTGTACTGCCTCCATACATAGAACACTATTTAGAAGAACCAAAAACTAACGTTGGATTATTTGTTCCTAATAAATCGCCGTTGTCAATGCCAACCCTGCTTGTTTGTACTTTACCAAAAAAATTACTTTCTTAAACATTCAAATAGCAAAGTTAGAGTTACTATTAAACACTAAACTACCATATGTTATGGCTTTCCAAAACAGTTTCTCACATATACTTTGCATAATATCACTTAACACATTTAATATCAGAACATGAATTATGGCAATCAAAGATAATATTATTTCCCTGCGTAAAATAAAACAAGTTAGCATGGCCAGGTGTTACAGCGTTAAGAGCCAGTGGCATTTTCCTAATATTTATTTCAAAAGTGTTCACTTTATCGCGAACAGTCTTTACAGATACGACGCAAGTATATTTTTCATTTAATTTACATTTATTTTTATTTTCATTTTCTTTTTCATTATATTTTACCATGCTAGGACATTTTAAATTAGATTGTTCTGTGGCTATTTTACTGTGTATAAGGTTAGGATAATAGCTCGTTCGCATTGCCGTGATTATTTTATGTTAGTAATTTAATTTTTCTTTGATAGTTTCGTATTTGTAACTGTTTCCTTTTATTTAATTTGATTGTGTATTTCTTGTTTGTTTCTCGTGTGTTTCTATGTTTTTGATAATTATGGCGCGAAAGTGGTACGTAACGTCGTTTAGTTTGTAGCTAGCATCCCATTGGCCAACAGGTTCGAATCCTGACTTCCCATTGGCTGAAAAGTTGGAATTGACCGTGAATGTACTATAATGACAGCGACACGAAGTAGCCTACGGAAGGGAAGGGAGGGTATTCTGACGTAGCTCTGTTTGCCAAAGCGGTCCCCTGTCGTCAGCAAAGGCGATTATTTGCCAGACGGATTAAGCGCCAGCCCTTATCGATATTTATTGGACACCTGTCGCAGTTAACACGTTTCCTGCGGTCGTGCGGTCAGATTTATACTCAGATTAGCGACAGGTGAATCAGCGATAAATTATGTCAGTCGCGTCTCGGCTGTCTAATCTATCCACGGGCTAAGCTCGACTGCAGGTAGAAAAGCTCGACGCTGAAAGGTTGAAAGACAAGCAAAGCAGAAGATTGCCTCTTCGGGTTGCCTTTAAACACATGCCGTTAAACAGCATTACGTGTTCTTTCTTGTAGACGTGAGTGCTTGTAGGAATTTCACACGTGGCGCATGTGGAGGAAGTTTGAACAGCTCTGTTCAAGAAACAATGAAAGAGACGTAAGAAATCATTCTTATGATTGTATTAATTTAAAAGTTAATTTTCGTACTTGAAGGAATTTTTATTTCTAATGCTTTCTTAATGTAAGCGGGCTGTATAACGTATACCGAGGTTCCAAGTGTGCATTGCATGCAGTAGGCTACTAAAGAATTTACTAAATTGTCAAACACACACAAAACAGTCCTGCGCAAATAAGAAGCAGTTTCTACGGCAAATACGTGGGAAGCTAGCGTTTTATGTGTTGAATACCAAATAATAATATTGATTTCGTGTATTTTGCAAAATCCCTTCAAATTGCACTCATAACGTAAGAAATTTTCCAGCAGATATTTTATTTTGATCACTTATTTCTCTACAATTTCACGACAGGTTTATAGTTTCACTGTTAGTGCGCAAAACACATGTAAACAAACATATTGTTAAGACTAATGTAAACAAACATATTGTTAAGACTAAAGTAAACATTTTTCAAAAACGAAAAGCCAGAAACTTTAACAGTAAAATGTATAATAACATTTAGGAATGTTTTGCTTCCGTTAAATATGACAACTCTCTCGTACACATTCACATTAATATCTTTCCTTCTCTCAATTGTTGTACGATAATCTTTGCAAACCAGGTATTGAGCGAATTTAAACATATTTTAAATTAATTTTCTTGTGTCTATAAATCATTTGGTAAATTTTATTTATGAGATTTGATAACAATAAAATATTTATCGGCATGCAATTACGCAAAACATACTGAAAAAGAATTTTTCTATAGTAATTTTAAAAAGACGATTTTGAAAAGAAAAGAAATCATTTTTCTGTTACGCGCTGCAGCTGGCACCGGCTGCGAGCTCCTGTTATACACGGTCCGGGGTGACCCACCTCGACTCTCCCATTGTCAAGACAGGCGCGCTCTCCGCCTCGTTTCCACCCCCTCCCCCCTCCTGGGGAAGCCCGAGAATGATTGGCAGTGACGAGACCTGGCTGACGTCACAGCCCCTCCTCCTCCTGCTGATAAGTCGATAAACATATAGGAGGCACAAGAATATTCTAAGAATTAGGACACTTGGCTCAACGCGCGATTCAGAGAAATTTCTGGGTGAAGGTCTACGGCCCTATAAATATCGCAGCGGTCCAACGGCCAGCAGTCTTTGGCGAAGGCCATCTAGCTGAGTGCAGGCACGAAGTGCAGTCCGGTATGACGGTGGACGAGGAGTTCGTGGTGTTAATGGACGACAGGGCGTGAAACCCGACGAGTGAAGCCTACTGTGCGTGAGGGCGCTCGGATAACTCTAGAACTCTTAGAATTGGCAGGACAAGGACTAAACTGAGGTGGGACGCAATGGACACATAATGAGGATTTTATTGTAAATATTGGAACTGTCAAATATGGACACATCATTTATAAAATAACTGAATAGCTTTTGATACACTGTCCATTAGGACTGATTTTTAATTAGCCTATTTAATTTCATTGATTTATTTGAGAAAATTATAAATTGTATTAATTGAAGTCACTAATTGTATGCAATGTGATAACAATATATTGTGAGATGTTGAGTCAAGAGAATATTGTTTGTAGTTATTGTAAATATAATTAGGAAATTGCAATTAACACTTTCAAATAATTAAGACCTCCATCCCTTGACGAACTTGGTTGCGCCCACTGACTTTTGAGAGAGAGGTTGTAACATTACGTTATCTATCTGGATTCGCTGTGGCTTTCACTCGGTGTCCCAGTTGTGTCACTGTCTAACAAAGCTCTGCCATTAATCAAGTTCATTAATTATTTCTGTGCTTATTAATTTTAGCTATCTAATGTTATCGTATGCGACATTATTGACAACTAATGAGTCTTATTTTAACCAAAAATTTATGCATGAATACGCGGCAAAATCTATTTTCTATGTAATTTATATGCAAGAAAAGTCATCACCAAGTGAATTAGAAAAATTGCAAAGGAATTCCATGATATGTATATGTATTCACGTACCAATGTAAATAGCTCGCCATTTAAACTCAGAACACCACCAACGGTGAAGTATTTTATTAAGTAAAAAGAATTTAAATTTTAAATGTATATATAAATGCAATAATAAGAATGCACTTATTATGCGAAGGAGCTTATAATTTTTTAAAAACATATTGAAACCAAAAAACCTTTGCAAAGAATGCTCGAATTTTAAAAGCAATATATACACAAAAACGGAGACAACAATGTGTGCAAAGATAATCATCACGAATAATAGACAACACGGCCAAAATAGACAAAATACCTCGACAACGGACAGAAAACAGTAGTCTGCCTCTACATGGATGAGAATATTGCAATCGTCAATTTATCCACCAAAACGTACAGCAATTAACAGAAGGTAGAAAAAATGTTTGTGCACCATACACAAAAATGTTTGTGCACCATACACAAAAATGTTTGTGCACCATACATAAAATGTTTGTGAGCCATACACAAAAATGTTTGTGCACCATGCACAAAAATGTTTGTGCACCATACACAAAAATGTTTGTGCACCATACATAAAATGTTTGTGAGCCATACACAAAAATGTTTGTGCACCATACACAAAAATGTTTGTGCACCGTACATAAAATGTTTGTGAGCCATACACAAAAATGTTTGTGCACTATACACACAAATGTTTGTGCGCCATACACAAAAGTGTTTGTGCACCATACATAAAATGTTTGTGAGCCATACACAAAAATGTTTGTGCACTATACACAAAAATGTTTGTGCGCCATACACAAAAATGTTTGTGCATCATACACAAAAATGTTTGTGCACCGTACATAAAATGTTTGTGAGCCATACACAAAAATGTTTGTGCACTATACACACAAATGTTTGTGCGCCATACACAAAAATGTTTGTGCACCATACATAAAATGTTTGTGAGCCATACACAAAAATGTTTGTGCACTATACACAAAAATGTTTGTGCGCCATACACAAAAATGTTTGTGCATCATACACAAAAATGTTTGTGCACCATACACAAAAATCAATAAAGAAACAACGAAGCGAGGATCAAAAAGATTGATACAGTCGAAAATAAAGGGATGAAACAATTAAGGGCGGTGGGAAAATACGACAGGGTACAGATCGCAAACGATACAATCTACATACGTAAGGAGCAGGAAAACTGGTCGAGTGGAAAATAACACGATACTAACAGAGAAAACAGGAATATAAGAGCGACATGTGTGACTCAAAGGATGATCAACGGGGTTCGCATGACGTTTCAGGAGCTGGCCTCTGCTGGCGCCTTCAGCTGATGCCTGGCGTGACCTTGCTGGTTTTAAGGCGCCTCCCTAGTTTTCACACTGGTCTCATTGTAAGCCATTGTGTCAATTACAATTTAAGAACGTATAAATCATTTCAACGAGTCTTTTTTCTGGACAGAAATTAAAGTCGATATTTCGTTTCCAGTTTATATATTCTGTTGCTGAAACATAAACGTGCTCGTTGGAAAGTGTCAAATCTATCAAAACTCGCTGTAATTTTCCCTCCGTTTACGGTATTGATTCTTGTGTGAAACCATGTTCTAAACAATAGCGACAATGGTGCATCTCTTTCGAACAGATTGCTGTACTAAAACCCAATAGTTGCCTCTTAAAATATTCAGCAAACAGAACATACGGGAAGCTTGTTATTGTTTATTTCCTTCGCCTTCGCAATGCTTTCTAATGACCGAATGTGATCTTGAGGTGTTGACAACTTCTTTTTGCTGGGGAGGCCCATTAACCAGTTCAGTGAAGGTGGCAGTTGCCACGATGACTTTTGTAGTGGTAGAGATTGCAGTGGAAAACTTATGGTGCATCTTCAGGAGTCGAAGTACTTGCATAGTTAACGACGTGTTTTAAGCGACGGTGATTTGATTAACATTGGACATTTAAAGTTTTACTGATGTTATGAAGCGATGTGTAACAAACATGCATGTTTTATTATATCAAACAATTCACTCTTTCGGGAGACGGATTCCACACAACATTCTGGACAGTTATGACTTTATTAATATCATTTTCCTTGTGGTAACAGTTTCAGTCATGTTTCTGTGATTCAGATATTGTGTATAATTTTAACGCAAGTGTTTGTTGCTACATGATAATTTTTACGGTGAATAATTTTTGCAAGTCCGTCAAATGAATTAAAATGAATGTTTCCTGTGCATATTATTAAGTGTGTTTTATACTTGTAGTTTGTCCTCTCTTGAGTATTTATTGCCTAACACCAGGCAGATGTTGTCCTGTCGCTCCGACCAATCTATCTTCAGCCGCTGAAGATTTTAAATGGTATTTTAATGTAATATTCGTATTCGCCTCGAATGCACACTATAACAAATGTCACTGTGATGTATTTGTATACTCGAGGAGAATTAAACCATTGAAACCTCTGCTGTGACCCCACTTAAGCCAACAGATCACGAATTTATTAAGGGGGTGACGTAGTAAAGTAAGGTTAATACTTTTTATGCAAACTCAACTTTTATCGTCCCTTTCAAAGTTAAACTCGAACAATTGTTTTACGTTACGTTAATTATCTTATTATTCACTTACTGAATGTCAAAATAATTAATATTTAGCTGCCCTGTGAAAACACGTAATGATTGCCTCGCTCGACCTCGACTCACATTACCCGAAGACGCCCTTCGATGACAGGTTTCCCAGAAAGGTACGGTTTTTAAAATCAAGGTACGTTTTTAATAAAATCAAGAAAAGGCTTCATAAATAATGTTAATGTTTCATACATTTACTCCATAAACAAAATGCAAATTACTCGTGAGCTTGAAAAAGAACACAGTAATTCATGCATCCATGCATATTTGCAATTGAACATATTATTTCTTTCACTGAAAGATGTCAAATGAGAAAAAAAATGAATTTTGTTGTTACAAAAACTGGTTGATTAAACATGAAATATATATTAAAAATAGTTTACGGGGCGAAAAGTGCAGGACCGAGGTACGGTTGGGTAAAATATAGTACGGAAATCCGTACTTTTTGGTACGTTCTGGCAACACTGCTAGGCTCGTCTCGGCTGATACTCCCTCGCGGTGTCGAACTCGGTCCGCTGGACTGGCGGCCCTCTGGTGTCGGCAGGAACAAATATGGCCGTGAGCCTCCAGAGCTCGCTACATTTATACTTCTACGCCCGGCCTTGTTTGGGATACCTTTCCTCCGTCTGTTGTCGAAATTATCGTCGCCCTGACCGACGTCTCGTTGTCCTGTCGCTGATCACACGGCCTGCCCAGGGGGGTGACACTAGGTAGGGCTTACAATCGCGTTATTTTTAGTTAGGCAGGTAAATATTAAATTCGTGTAGGATAGTGGAATGTCTTAAGTAGAGCTTTAATACTCGAGTAAGGTAAAATTGTATGCACTATTCTGGTAAAGCATTGAGCTTTGTTACTAAATAATTCATAGTTGACTGTAAAATTATAGCTATTTGTCGAAATGACAATCCTTGAAAATATATATACTGCCATAAGGCATGTATGATGACTCATAGCAGATATTAATGGGAGGTACCTGTAGGCCCAATCAAAACACTGTTAATATAACAATGATACTCCTCTGTAGGAAGTAAACATAGTTAAAATTCAATCCTTAAATAAGAAGGGCACTTAATATAAGTACTGTACAAAAAACAAGCACTGCTCTAAACTAAGAATAATGTGTCAATTCCTTAAACTTCATTAATATATCACATAAAACTGAAATAACTGTGAGTCTGTTGTCTAAAACATTATATGCCCTAGGCAAATGAGTGCAATACACAAATCCTTAACATAACTGGGACCACTGAGGTCGAAGTATTTAGTAGTAAAAGTTCTGCCACAAGGCCTCTAATATCATACCACAATTAATAACATTAATCAAAGACCCATGGTCTAGCTTGTAAAACTGGAAATCTATTTGTCGTAAAAACACACAAGAATCAGGAGCTCGTTTCTCAATTCTCACCTGAATACAAGCCAAGTACCCTGTATTGAAGCAATAGCGAAGAGTGTGTTGACTGCCACCAAGGCTGATACACATTCACAGAACGGCACTTTGTGCAAAAATATACATACATATTTCTATAACTAGAAAGACCTTAGACCTAAGCCGGAACACTGGCATAGTGTACATAATAAAATAATTTGACACTGGCTGTGTAATGAAAATGTAGTGTTGAACAGTATTCAAAGGGGATACATGGCCAAGCTCAGTTATACTAATTCATAAACTGGGCAGCATAACAAGGGAAAAGGAGAATACTGATAATGCAATGCATAACAATAGTACCAAAGGGGACGAAAATACAAAATAATATGACAGAATAAATTATGGCATTACAAGTAATAGTATACACAAGGGGGGGCATAAGTGATATTCAAAATTAAAATGTATGATTCAATAAAATTCCGTTAGAATACAAATACAAAATAAGGTAATGAAATTGTTGGGAGACTTGATCATATGTAAACAAAATGAATGTAACGTTAAGAACAGACGTCGAAGTCTAAGTGGAGATATTCAATAATGATAGTTAAGTTAAAATAACGTAACTTAATGGGTGCAGGACGTTGGTGTAAAAGTAACGTATTATTAGGCAATAAAACACAAGTTAAGTAAACAAACACAATACTGAGATTATCGAGTAGGGGAGCTGGAATGAGAGTGTGTGGGGCGGATTAATAACAATCTCGTGAAGAACGATTAACTACTCCATGATGCAGTGAAAGCCAACACGTGCGAAAGTCGTTGGCAGGGAAAGAGAGACAAGATCGCCATGGGCAAGTGGGCAGAGAGAGTTCCTCACCCCCTCCAGATGGCGCTGTCTGGGCGGCTCGTTGCCCTGGCAATAGTCTGTGCCAGCACAGTGTGGCCACGCCCACTGTCAGTGCAGCCAACCTCGGCGGCCAGCATGACGGACGTCACCACAGGCGTGAGCGTAGCGAAGACAGCGAAGTGGAGTGGCACCCCTGGAGTGCTGCTATTGGCAGCGGGCAAGAGACAGTGGGATGGCTGTAGGCGGGAAGACAGGAGTGAGGTGAGCGCTGCACGCTGTGGCTTCGCAGGCCGTGTACTACACGAGCTGAGTGGGCGATGATTCAGCGCGGCCCAGTTGCAGTATTCATCGGCTCATATGTAGCGATGTGGACACAAGTACAGCTTAGAGCGGCGTGCAGGGAAAGGACAAAATACACTGTAACGCATTTTCAAACATATATGGGACATAGAAGAGGCAACTTAAATGCATTCATGTACGTAGCATTTTAATGAGTGTAGGCAATCTATGTGTGTCTGTCTGACATGGAGTCATACTTAGGCACACCCGACTTATTGACTCGATTTCGGACAGTAGATTCGCCTAAAATATCGGTTACACGATAAGGTCTGTGGTAGCGGTGGGTGAGGGCCTTGTGTCTACCGCTGTTACACACCCACACATTGTCATTAACCTTTAATGTGTTCTTCCAGTAAGTTTTGTCAAAATCAGATTTCTGAACGCTATGAGCTTGAATTAAATTTTGTTTAGCAGCTTGGCGTATGGCGAAGAGTTTCTCACACCAGTTATGACCGTGTTCAGAAAACTTGATAACAACTTCAGCAGGGAGGGCAGCTTACACGCCATGGAGGAGATAAAAGGACATAAATATCGTCGAACTATTAATATTGGTATTTATGTTGAACTGAATAAACAGGACGTAAAGATCCCGATTTACTTGGTCAGCACTCGCACGAGCAGTAAATTGTTCTCCAATCACATGGTTATTATGTTCTACTAAACTATTACAAAGGGGGTTGTATGCGGTGGTTGTGAGCTCTTGACACCTAATGACGAGGACATTGCTAATAAGCTAGTTCTGGAAACTGGTTCCCCTATCTGTGAGTATTTGCTCGGGGCAGCCGAATTATAACATTACTTCCTTAATAAAGTCAGCACACATGGCTGCATAGGTAGCGTGAACATGTTTGGCAATGACATAATGTGTGGAGTATTCAGTCATCACTAAAATATATATGTTATTATGAGCTGTAGTAGGTAAGGGACCTTCAGCATCTAAAGCCCAAGTTTTGAGGAGTGAGTGGGAAAGGAATGAGTTGGCCCATGGGTTGAGATGTAATTGCTTTAACTTTTTGACATTCTGGGCATGATTGGACATACTTTTTAACATCGTCAGCCATTGAATCCCAAAAATTAGATTGTGTAATTTTGCATAGTGTATTAAGAACCTCTAAGTGCCCTCCCCCGAATACGGCATCATGATGGGCCTGAATTACTTCTGGGGCATATAACATGAGAACAAGCGTCAATTTAGATAGGCCTGGAGGTGAGTTAACCTTCAAAAATATTTCCCTGTTGCTAGCCATGCCATAACGATGGTTTAATCTCCGATATTGTGTTTCGGCCTGATCTGGGTGTAATAATGGTTGTTTGAGTTTTGAAATATTGGGGTCGTTATTATATTCACCAATGAATTGAGAAACGGTGATGGGGGATAAATATAAATTTGAGTCGTCATGAATATGAATATATTCCTGCTTGTGTGTGTACACAGGAAGAAAGTGTATAACATCGGCGTATCGGATGACAAGAATTGTACATTTGAGGACAGGATCAATACATGTTGATGTGAGTGTATTAGTGGATCTTTCTCTGATGATGTCGATGTTAACGTGGTAAATTTCGGAGACGATTTTCATAATTGAATAGCATTAGCCAGTCTATCTTTCTCCGCTGGTGACACAGGTGTGATAAAATAATGTTTCAATTCCTCATAATGTGTTCTAAAATATTTAGCAGCATTGGCAGCAATTTCACCTTCCTTGCTTGTGTCTTGGAAAATAACCTCAGCAAAAGCTGTAAAAAGAAACTGACATGACATTAAGGGTAGCTTTACGTCGTAAGGTGTGCCGTGTACAGTTACAGACTGGGTAGCGATCTGGGGTGCAGTGGGCAGCCTACTTAATAAGTCAGGTAATTTGTTGAGTTTCCCTTTGACAATATTCGTTTGAAAATCGAACTCATTTAAGGCTATAGCCATCTTCTGGATACGACCATCATAATCTGCCATAGTATGTAAATATCTCAAACTTGCATGGTCGGTTTCAATGGTAAACTTATGCCCATATAAATACTGGCGAAAGTGAGGACACAAGTACTTTATAGTGGATACCTGTCTCTCCATCGTGCTCCAGTGCCCCTCTTGAAAGGAAAGTTTCTTTCAAGCGAAAGCCACTATATTTCGTTGTTTAGTGTGTGGATCAATCTGAATGATTGCCCCTCCTACAGTTGTGTAACTTGCATCACATGCAAGAACAATTTCGTGGCCGTTGTTAAATTTTTGTAAAATTGGCACCTGAAGAATGGCTCGTTTCAAATTCAAAAAGGAGTTCTGTTGCTCTGTGCCCCATTTAAAGTAAGTGGTGTGTTTAGTGAGGTCGATCAAAGGCTGTGCGATAGAGGCATAATTTAGAATATATCTAAGAGGTAAGAGGTTATCCCAAGAAAAGAACGAGGTTGTTTCACATTAGTAGTGGGAGCGATCTGTTCGATAGTAGCAACCTTGTCGGGGTCGGTGGATATGCCTTGGGGAGTGATGATATGGCCGAGCACCTCAACAGTTTCCTGGGCGAATGAACATTCGTTGGTGTTAACCTTGACATTGAAAAGCGTAATCTTTGGAAAATTTTACGAATATTGGTTATATGTTCTTCGAATGTAACTGCCCAATATAAAAATATCATCAATGTAGGCGATTGCTGCAGGAGATTTGAAGGGGCCTGAAAGCTTGTTTATGAACATCTGAAAGTATTGGGGTGAAGTGGACAACCCCATTGGCATTCTACAATATTCAAATAAACCAACCCCATCAATGTTAAAAGCCAATTGATGACGATCCTGGGGGCGAACAGGTATGCTATAAAATCCAGAAAATAAATCTATTCTATTAATGAAAGGGGAATGATGCAGAGTGTTTAAAATGTCCTCAGTACATAGAAGGGGGTATTTGACTCTAGTTAAATATTGATTGAGTTTGCAAAAATCTGTTAAGAAATGAAGGCCACCACTCTTTTTTTAATTACAAGGCTAGGGGCAGAATAGGGAAATTCAGCCTCCCGGATTATCCCGTAATGGACCATGTCTTTGATTTGAAGCAAAGTTCATCCCTCACTTTGGGGCTAATGCGATAGGGGTGTGTGGTAATAGGCTTGTCAGTGTCTAATTCTAATTTAATTTCAAAGTCTTTGGCTTCAGTAAGATCAAGAACAGAAGTAGCAAAAACTATAACTATATCGGTCAATGGTAACTTGAATGGCTTGCTTCTGAGAAGGAGAGAGGGATTCATTAATAGTAGGGGTGAGAGGGGGTTGACGTCAAAGGCTTCAAGATTATTGCACAAATGCTCTAAGGAGGGATAATCAGTGATTTCCGCATGAATGGATATATGAGTGGAATCTCAGTTATTTTATTTTCGTCGTGTGAATGTTTAAACATAAGGTTATACTTGCGGACTGGAATAATATCATACTTTCTAATGAAGTTGACATCTAAAATAATGTCCTGCTTAAGGTTGTCGACGACTAGGAATTTCTGTGGGGCGGGCACTGCCCTGTGGGGTCTCTTATTTAGCCGGGTGAAATGGGATGTGTTTATAAAACAAACGTGCCCGGAAACCATCTCTACTCCGCCCAACCTTAGATGGTGTAGCGCCGCCACATGGTGCTACACTATGATTCACTGTACTATACCTACTTGAGTTCTATTCGCGATTTTATTGGTTACTGGCAAAAATACGGTGTCATTTACCTATGTGATCGCTTCCCTGCAGATCGATTGCTCTGCCGACGTGACTTCCCTATTGGCTAAACGCGACCTAGAACTCAGCCTGCAGCGGAAAAATGACGCGAATTTTGCAGGTCCCTAGCAATAATTATTGTTGATGTTTTTGTAACATCTGTTAACATTCCAACAAGCATTAACGAAAAAATGAAAATGCACCCATGGATATTTTGTTTTTTAGTGGCAGAGAAATATTCATTTTCAGTGTGGTCCGAGTTACACACACATTAGAAAATTTCTGTACTTGTTACAAGCAATTCTTTGGAATCAGTGTTGCCAAATGTTTTCTTTCAATTATACTTCTGAAATATTGTACATTGACAACACATTATTTTGGGAAACACACAGAACTGTTGATGTAGCTCAGTCTACAACATTTTCTTTTCAAAATTTAATATTAGTTTTACACCATCTACTCAAAGGATTTGCGAAATTTATTCTAACTAAACCCTTAAATGTACACTTTTTTTTTTTTTGTTTCATGTGTTGCAAAAGAATAAGTGTTTGGTGTGAGAGGTACTTAAAAATTCCTTACAATTCCTGAACATTTGTAACCAATTGAAAAGGATATCAGTAGATCCATGCCACAATAAACAACCAATTATATAATAATTGGAGTGTCAGAACAGAACATATTAAAATTGTACCAGTACCCAGCTGAAGGCCATAACTGGTCTTAGTTACTTAAATTTGAAATGAATTTGGAAAATAGTCGAAATATTAAATTTGTCGCGTTACAAAAATTGAAAACAGGTTAAATTTTTTAAATTATAGAGGCTTAAAATTATGTTTTGTTACCAGCGGAGTGTGGTGAACTGTTGCAAGGTAAGCTGTGTTTTGCTCTGTGCTATACCTCTCCGCTTGCTAGTTTACACATCGGCCACTTAAACCTGGTAATGCAGCTGACGTCACAGCACGTGTGTAATTGGTTCCCTCGCCTCTCTTTCGTAAGTGGCCACATTCCACCAGCCCCACTCTGGTTATTGGTTCCAGCTGTGTGCGCCGAGTGTGCACAGCACTGAGTAAGCACCAGCTTACCTTGAAACACTTCACCACACGCCACTGTTTGTTACAGTCTTAAAAAAAAAGGTTACGTTATAATTTTTAAATGTCATAAGTCAAAATTCCTGTGCCTCCAACCTTGAACCCTCGCCCCTCCATCCTCTCCGGAGTCATAGGGGCCTGACGGTTGTGGTTGTTTTTGTGAGGTGTCCGTCGTGTGTTTGATGTTTGTGTCTGTGTTGTGGTGGTGTCAGTGTAATGCTATTTGTGTAGTGTGCTGTACAGTGTATGGGTTGTTCCTTTGGTTTATTTGTTCTTGCGTGTATCTGTAATATTGATGTCTTTGTGGGTCGGACGACAGTCTGCGGAGTGTCAGCAACCGCCAATAGCATTGCCCAGCAAAATATCACGCCAGTGTTGGTGCTACCTTCTGGACCTGTACAGTATCCACCATGATACCGTGTATTCTGCAACTCGTCAAACGTGAACGAGTGTGCACGGGATAATATATCAAGGGGTTAATTTGCTGTGTTATAAAAATACATCAGGCAGCTGGTTTCCAAATAATTACTCGTAGAGATACAGGAAATGTTTACAGTGCAGGGCATAGTGTTACAAGTGTTAATTATGAAAGACGGTTATGCACTGGAAAAGCGTGCGATATTTTCCTTGCGCGTTCTCGCTCCGTCCTGCCGGAGAGAAAGCATTAAGAAGGCCTCCAGAGCCCTCGCATATTTCCACAAATAATGGCCTGCACCTCGACCGCGCGGGATTTAAAAATTCATGTCGAGGGACTTGACTAAGAGAGCGGAAGAGAAGAAAGCGGAAAGGATGGGTGTGCGCCGTTTTAAAAATTCACCGAGTTTGTAAAACGGCAGCGTGTGCATTCTGCGTTCGAAGAGGAACAAATGAGGCGCTGGTCTCTGGTTCCGGAAGACCAGAGTTCGTCCCCCTGTCTAAACAACTTCATTCCGTTTTGTCATGTCTAGAGACCTGAAAAATTCGTGTCATTTGTTACGGACAGGCTGGACTCCAAGATACTGTGCGTTTGACCAACTTCAGCCAAGAATATGTTTCGCACGCTTCGAAGCATTCTTGACCCAATAACATAAGTTCAGCGATGGAGTGGCCAATCTCTTTTGAAGAGATCAAGCCGACCAGTGGCGTTGATTACAGTGCAGTGGCCAATGAAACCACGAACTGTGATCACTTGATTATAAGGCAGTGGATTCTATCACGTCACAGGAAAGATAACGCGAATTTCGTATTTCTCTGCTCGTGCCTTTCTTAAATCACTTCATGTAAACTCTGGGATGGTTATTTAATGCAGGTCGTAGCGAATTCGTTTTCCGCTCTTGACTAAAGGTTATTCACGATAAAGTGAGCACTTTTCAAATAAACCTTAGAAAAAAAAAGTCACTGTCCCTGAACGTATTAATTTTAATGGGCGCACCGAGCGACATTTGCCCAGCAAAGTTGGTAATGATGAATAGAAAATAGTTTCATGACTAAACGTCGAATAAAAAGTTTCAGGTAACCATTTGTGATAACTCGAAATATGTATTTGCTTCGCGTTTTTTAAATGCACCGAAGTGTGAAAATGAGCTAATTTGTCGTCTAAAATTTACTTTCCTAAAAATATCACAGTTTAACTTGACCGACGAAAGAATAAAGTAATGAGGTCCATTGTAATGTTAATTTTACATACTGCGGAAGAATACATAACTTGCATACAAGTAGATATTGAGCAGGACTTTCAAAAGTGCTCATTTTACCGTGAACAGCCTATATCAAATATTTACATCTCTCAAGGAATCACTGTACCTGGTTTTAACACATGCAGAGTTCATAAAAGTAGTAAAGACGCCGTCGAAATGGCCAGAAAAGACTATTTAAGTTGCGAATGAAATAACGATGCAGAAGCCTGGAGTGGCATAGAGAGATTTGGATGGCTCTTAACATCGCGGTCTTGAGAGCTGAAGTGGGTGAAGTGAGGTGAGTACGTAGCAACGTAGCAGCGCCGGAATGCAAGGGCGGGGGAAGCGGGAGACCACCTAAAAAAAAACCCTAAAGAGCAGCGACTTCGTCCAGTGCGAAAGTCCAGGAGGCGACCCCACCGGGAATCGAACCCGGCTTTCCTAGGCGGAAGGCGAGTGATCTGGCCATTACACCACCGTGGCCCCTCGAAAATTTGGAAACACTGAGAAATATTTCGCTAAATCCTACACAGAAAGGGTAGTGTTTCTAGTTTGTAGGATATCACGTTGATATCGTTTTGATTTGCACTATACGAACTGTCATATTAGTAGGTGGCACCTGTTTTTCATGAAAAGTTTCTACAACTACTGTACTCCAAAACAGTTAGATCTACATTCGTGATTGGGTGATTTGAAATGTCACGCGCATTGCGTGTCTACCCGCCTATCACGGACGTTCAGTGTCGGAGCAACTTAATTCTGATTCGTCCACTGAGGTAACAAACTGTCTTCTCACAAAGAAACGCGTCAAATGATCAACGGACAGTTTAAATTGGGCAAAAAGGACATTGAAGTGTAGATTGCGCGTAAAAATTTCCACGAGAACAGGTAGCCCTGCATATCAGGAAAAAAAAATTTTTTCAAACAATTTATGTTTTCACTTTACTGGTGCGTGAATGACATAATTTGGCCCACAGCTGTATTAATCTATTCGCGCACAGTGCACACAATTGTGCACGTGAAGCACAGGGAGCCGCGGTGGTGAAGTGGTTGCCCCACTCGCCTCCCACCTGGGCAAACCAGGTTCGATTCCCGGCGGGGTCGCTCCCGTATTTTCGCATGCTGGAATCATGCTGGACGATGCCGCTGGACGGCGTGTTTGCTCGAGGATCATCTCGCTTCATCCTCGTCGGCTCTCGAAACTTCGATGTTAAGGACCCTGCCAACCTGCTGGCAGCTGCGAAATTTAAGTGGGAAAACCCACGTTAAGTAAACTTCGCTTCAGTGCGTTAATTTTAGAGATAGACATTTCACACAAAATGTATTCTTCACGATTTTTTTTTTTTTTTTTTTAAGTTTCCATAACATATATAGCCTGTTTGAAGGATTTTTTTTTTAATATGGCGTATGTACAGTACAGATTAAAAAATATATGTTTTTTGCAACACCAAATTCGTGAAATTTATGTGTTTCAGAAAGGGTTAATTTTACACATGGCGGGAGGGTATATGATGTGCAAGAAAGTAAATACTGAGCAGGGCTGCGAAAATGCCTCAGTAAGCACTGAGAATACAATTCCCGATTGTATCCAAGGCAGCAATAAAAATGATAGTTTCTCTGCCACTATAGGCTGTTCACGGTAAAATGAGAACTTTTGAAAACCCTGCTTACGGTCTACTTGTATGCACATTGTGTGTTCTTCCACAGAATGTAAGTTTAAAATTGACGTGAGCCTCAAAACTTTATTCATGCGTCGGTCAAGTGAAACTGTGAAATTATTGTAAAGTAAATAATTTGCAAATTTGCTGACTTACACTTAAATACATTTTTTTTTTTTAATACCAAAAGCAAAATAAATCAGTTCACTATTCTCAAATGTTGACACTTTTTAGTCAACGTTAAATCATGGAACTACTTTCCATCCGTCGTTAGCAAATTTACTGGGCACTTATCAGCCAGAGCCCCCTTTAAAATAAATGCAGGTAGGGACAGTGGCATTTTCCCAAGGTTGATGACAAAAGTGCTCACTTATCGTGAACAGCCTTAGGAAACAAAATTCGAGTGGATATAGTTTAATTGTTTCGTCAATGTTTGCCTAGATCTTCGCATCGACATTAATTACCTAGACTAAAAATAATTTGTATAGCAACTGAGGTAAACGATTTATGCTGCAGTACCTTTTCCGTAAGAAAGGATACTTGACTGGAGGACAATCAACTCGACATTCCATTGGGTTACAGCCAGCCAGTAATAAACTTTGTTCAGTGGAGTAAACATGTGCGAGCCAATAGGATGGCGGTTATAGTATGTTCGCGGTTTAGTCACACTTTCTGAATCAAACGTTTAAAGAAATCACCACATGTGTAACGTGCTTGATTGTTTCTTAAATGTTCCATTATTTAAAGGCTGTTCACCATAAAGTGAGCACTTTTTAAATCAACCTTAGAAAAATGTCACTGTCCCTACTTGAGTGACGTGGCCCAGTGAAGTTGTAACGATGAAAGGAAAGTAGTTCCATATCTTAACGTCGAATAAAAAGTGTCAGGTAATCATTTGTGACAACTTAAATTATTTATTTCACTTTCTATTTTTTAATGCATCGAAGTGTAAAAATGAACCAATTTGTACAATATTTACTTTTATAATAATTTCGCAATTGCACTTGACCGAAGCGTAAATAATGTGACGAGGCCCATGGCAATGCTAATTTTACATAAGGCGGAAGAATACACAATGTGCATACAAGTAGATCTTTAGCAGGGCTTTCAAAAGTGCTCATTTTACCGTGAACAACCTATACAAGCGTTTTCTACTCGTGTTAACAGAAAAGAACCTTATTTCTGTTTAAATTGAACTTTTGCTTGTATCTTATTTATATATTGTAATGTTTTATTTTTAATTGATATGAATAGAAATAATTTCCATGCAAAATATGATTAAAGTGATTGCGCAAGAATGCGGGGAGTTGTCACTTTGGTGTAATTTTCTAGACTTTGTTAAGCTTAGTTTCCATGTGGCGGAGGAATCTACTGAAAGTAGAACTTTTAACAGGGCTTCAGAAAAATTGTAAGTAACCGTGAACCGGGTATAGATGTAAAACAGTTCTCAGCACACATTTCGTTCGTGTAGTTCAGGATAATAAGTGACACGCTTTTGTCTTGTCTTACATGCAAGTAAACGTGTACAGATTTGAAAGTATTAACGATAAACGGCTTACACACAGATGCTGTAGACTGTCCACGGTAGGGTGAGCCATTTCGACGTCTTAGTTATTTTGTTCGTTTCAGCCCTTTTTTTAATCATTTAATCGCGTTTTAAAATAAATATTGCCAAGTAAGTAACAAACACGGTGTGTATAGACCATCGCACGAGGAATTTGACGTTTAAGGCTATAAATTAAAATATATTTATCGGCTATTCTTCCAAACTAGATGGCTTTCAAAAGTGCCCACTTTACCGTGAATAGTCTACAGTAAGGGACACCCGAATTTCGCGAAAATACTTCATGACATTTTAGCTCAGATCCCCTTTCTTGATCGGATGATCTTAAGTGTTACACGTCTTAGGTGTCTGAGCGCAAATCAGAGATGTACAGTATCAGATTTACCAAAATTCTGATTGGGCAAGTCAAGAAAGGGAAGCCTTCTCGCAAAGACACGCTGGCAAAAAGCGAATGAAAATTGCTGGTTCGCTCCCTGAAAATCTAGCATGTACTGAAATCTTTTCGCGAAATTCGGGTGTCCCTGCCGATAAAGGCTGTGTTCAAGATAAAGTGAGCACTTTTGAAATCAACTTTAGTCACTACTCTTGCCTGCATGTATTTTAACGGGCGCACTGAGTGGCATGCACCCAGTAAAGTTGGTAACAATGGATCGTAAGTAGTTCCATATCTTGACGTCGAACAAAAAGTGTTAGGTAACCATTTGTATTAACTTATAATTATTTATTCAACTTTGTGTTTTGTATACATCAAAGTGTAGAAATGAGCCGATTTGTAAAATATTTCCTTTGCTAATAATTCCACAGTTGCACTTGATTGACGCATGAATAAAGTGACGAGGCTCATGGCAATATTAATTCTACATATGGGGGAGAATACATAATATGCGTATAAGTTAAGCAGGGCTTTCAAAAATGCTCATTTTAAGAGTTGGTTGGAGCTGTGCGTCCAAGAAGGTCAAGAAGCGAGGGAGCAATACGGGCGACACTTACACGGACGCCTAGTGCCTCATCGCTCCTACGCGCAAGGCATGCAGTGTTTCCGTCATGATGCTGTACTGTGTCAATTAGATCTGTAACATAGTGGTTTTATTACACGCGATGAAATACCACAGGTTAAACTACGTCCGTATCTTTGTACTTTTATCTTGCCGTTTAAGGAAACTGCGTAGGCAAGCTTTAGAAGTGCGATATTTGGCCATCTTGAAGAATTTTTTTCTCCAAGAATATACTAAATATGACAAACAAAAGTAAAATAACAGGGACATGGATAATTGTTTTTATCTTTTCTGACAAAAAGTCGTATTTGCAGAACATTTATTTACTGAGATACACGAATTTGCGCAAACAATCTATTTCACAAAAAACCTGCAGGTCCATATAACTCTTAGGGGACAATAGGCTGTTCACGGTAAAGTGAGCACTTTTTAAGACTCTTCTTAATTTTTTCTTTCATCCAATTTCGATCTCCCTGCTGCTTTCTAATATAAACATTGCAATGCGGCCAATAAACACAGTGAATACATTCCACCACCCTCAATATTTAAAGCCTGCAGCTGCAGTAAGGTATATTTATTAGTGGTTAATGCCTGTTGGAGGGACCTTAAAAAGTGCTCACTTTACCGTGAACAACATATACGTACGGAAATGTTTTCTGCGAAATCGTTATTCGCGCGTAAACCTGTATCTCGGCAAATAAAAGTTCTGGAAATACGAATTTCTGTCAGAAAGGATTTTAAAAAATTATTATTTATGTCCCTAAATTTTTACTGTTATCATATTAACTGTATTAATGGCGGGAAAAAAATTGTGAAAGTGATCAAATATAACACATTTAAAGCTTGCCTATGCAGTTTCCTTAAACAGCAATAGAAAAACACAACGACACAGGCGTAGTTCGATCTGTGGTCTTCCATCGCGTATAATAAAACTTCACCCTTACAGATCTAATTTGCACAGTACGGCGTTAGGGCGATAACACTGCACGCCATGCGCGTAGGAGCGATGAGGCACTAGGCCTGCGTGTTAGTGTCGCCCGTATCGCTCCCTCGCTTCTTGATCTTGGACATAGTCCCCTTAACGCGAACAGCCGATAGTATACACAGCTGCAGTTTGTTACAGCGTAGTTGAGTGGCGCTAGAGTGCGCCACCGGGAGGCGTTAATAATGCAGCGACTGCTGGGGGTGTTGGCCAACCCGGGTACCAGACCGCTCTCTTCGTGACCCAGTAACATTAATTACGTATCGTTCGGAATTTTCGCATGGCCCGGGGGGTTCTAACAGGGAGGTAAGCGATGCCGACCTCCTCGCCCCTCGTGGCGCCGCCTGGCGACACCATGCACAAACAAATGCTTGCTACAGCCAACGAAGTAGCTGCTGAGGTAAACGCTTTCCACGGTTAATTGCTCACTTCGGAAATCAACTTTCGAAAAATCGCACTGCCCCAAGCTGCATCTATCTTAACCGGCGCATTGGCTGACATTCACCCTGTAAAGTTGGTAACGACCGAGAGGGAGTAGTCCTTTATTTATTTTTATTTATTTATTTGTGCATCCAGTTAACTCAGATGGTGAACATTTCTTTCTCTGAATATAGGAATTGTCAATACATATTATACTTATTTGATACAAATAATATTAGGAACTATGCCTAATATCGCACCCATTTTGAAAATACTGGTTTATGGAGAGGCTGCTTTCCTAAAAAAAAATAAGAAACCATTGTTCTGCAATTTGGGGTACTTCCTGCGAAACATGTCAGGTTGTACATGGTTTTATTTTAATTAAATTGTATTTTATAACAAAAAATGTAAAAGTATCCATTTTTGATAGTTAAAAAAAGTGTTCCTAATATCGCACACCTGTGCGATGTTAGGAACATGTTTTGTTCGCAGTTAAAACCTATAGCACATTAACCATCCAAAAAGAGTAACAAACATATTCAAAACTTTACAAAGCTTTTCTACTGGTGTGTTTCAGAGGAAGAAATTGTGGTTAAAACTAAACAAGCATGTTCAAGCTAGAAACATGTAATCAAAAGGAGTCTCGTAATTCAGCTAAACTTTTGTAGTGTAGGACTACTAACCTTCCAAGCAGAAATCGCATATCAATGTAGTGTAGTCATCTGTTCCTGAACACTCTTAATGACACTAAATGCGACACTTTGTACAGAGAACCCAATTTTCACCCGGCCTGTCTTGTGAATACATCTGGTTGCAATATGGCCACACGCAATCATCATCGCCGCTATCTTCTTTTCATCTGTGGAGACAGTCAGCCAATGCTTCTTCGCTTGATTCCGAACACACTTCTGTCTTCGTCTTCCGTTTCTTTCGTTTGTTTGTTTCTTTTGTTGTCTGCAACGGATTCCTTCTTGCTATGAGCTTTATCTGTCTTACAAAATCCATTTTTTTCCCTGGTGCAGCATTCTTCTTGTGTCCCGTTTGTAGCTGTTTTCCCTTCTCAGATAATTTTATCGCATCTTCAGACGACTTGTTTTTGTAAGGTGAACTCGTCAATACAACAGCAAGGCAACTTGTTTGACCTCTTCGTCATGACTTTTTGGCTTGGTTTTGTTTCAAAGAAGGCACGGGAGATATGTCAGCAGGCATTACTAGAATCCCTGAGACACTGCTTGTGCTTGCCTGAGGTGAAGACCAGATGTCACTAGGACTGCTAGGAAGCTCAATAGGCTGGTTACTTGCTGTTCACAACATGGACTGGTTTACTTAGTTTTCTGGTGGTGGTGTCATATGAGGTGTTTCCTTGTTAACCGCATATGTAGAGCTACTGTTGAGTTTACCAACGAGCTCGTGCTCACTGGAAACGTTGCGGTTGCAAGAGAACAACCCAGTTATATTGAAACCATTTGTAGAAGTTGCTTTGTTATAAGCTTCTCCCAGAAGTCTTCTGACTTCACAGTGAGTTACAATTCTGCCCACATTTTGCTTGAGCCAGGTTTCTATTGCCTGTGTAGCAAGTTTCCAAGGGCAGCATAAAGGATGCCTCGACGGGTTGCGTTTTCTGCATGCAGTTAGGGGGGAGGGGGAAACACACAATGTGCACTCCATTATCACGAGCAAGATCCAGTAAGTAAAGATTTCTGGTATGAGAATAACGCCCATCGAGGACCAAAATCATAGGGTCAGCTTTCCTAGGCTTTACATTGCCCAAGAACTGCTGCTGGGACCACTGAAGAAAGCTTTCCACTTGTATCCAGCCAGATTTATGACATGCAGCAACAGAACCATATGGAGTACCATCAAGCAGCTCTGACTTCATGTTTACCCTGGGAAAGACTAAAAGTGGTGGAATGTAAGGGCCTGAAGCACTCATACATGTCACTACAATCACCAAGGAACCTCTTTCTGCAGAAGATACAGCTCCAACCTGACGTTTCCCCTTTACAGAAACAACCCTACTTATTTTGTGCTGTACAACTGTGAGACCTGTCTCATCACAGTTGTACAGCCTATTTGGAGAATTGTAAATAAGTTCCATAAAAGACTCAGATATGTCAAAAAATAGGTTAACGTTTTCTCGGGTAAATCCTTTGATTACCCCCAATGATGTTACTTGTGGTTTTCTAAGACTAAATTGTGGATATCTCTTTATGAATGAATGTAGCCATTTCCATCCAGCTGCTTCTTCTCCCTTAGAAAATTTGCCATTATTTTCTGCCAATTGGAAGGCCATCCTTTTGATGTATTTAGCTGTTGAGCCAAAAAACCTAGCCTCAATTTCCAAACAGTACTTCACTAACACGTCCTCTATTTCATCACCAAGTATTGACTTCCTTCCAAGTTTTGTACCAACTAGTTTATCTACATCTTCCTCACGACTGTTGACTTTGTCCTTCAATGTATATTTAGGGACATCAAACATTTTTTTATGCTCGTGATAATCCCATTTCCTTTCATCTAGCAGCTAATAGAGCCTCCCTCGTGTTTTCTTCAGACAACTGTTTGCGGTTTTTTGGCGCCATCTACAAAGAAGTGTGCATAACACGCAAAATTCTTTTGAAATAGGCTTTCAAATCAAAAGGCCTACACATAACACTCGACCAAAATAAAATATGTACTGATCATTCCGGTACCTATAACACTGTTTTCATCGAAAGAGATTAATATTTTTATTAAATTACCTAAAAATATCAAAGAAAATAAAGTTTCATAAACTTTAAATGAAGCGTTTTTAGTTTTCTACTACCAATTATAAATCACCACAACAAACTATCAAAATTATAAAAACTGCAGTATGTTACAATGTGTCTAAATTCTTGGGTTTTTTTTTTTTTTCATAAAACAGTGTTTTAAAAAGAAAGTAGTAAATTCTGATAACGTTTAACAATTTTTAGACTGTGTGTTTCCTTTATCACAAGTATTGCTTGCTGTTTTTAAGCTTTGTGAAAGTAGTAATTATTAGGCTTATTATTTTGTTCTATATAAAACTGGCATGCCATATTATATAATGTATGGTATCTGAGTACACAATGATGTAATGTATGTTGAATCATGTTTCACTATGTTGCAAGCCATACAAAATTTGTGGTGTTCCTAATATCGCACAATGCGGTAATAGGAAAACGTAGGTGTGCGGTATTCGGCAAATGCATAGAATAAAAGAAGGCGGTAATTTGATGTAAGACTTTGCTTCAACTGAAATAATCACTGATTCTAGGAACACTATGTTATAACGCCATATTAAATATCCAGTAACAATGTAAGTAATACATACCATTCCTGTTGAAACTTGTCGTTGAAGTAATTCATCCTTGCAAATATTTTGCAAACACAGTAAAAACTTCAGTACTTCATAACACACACACAACTAACTCTCTCTCTCTATATATATATATATATATATATATATATATATATATATATATATATATATATATATATATTCTCCCAATCGCATGGTAGTTCGCCCGGAGAAACAAGTTGTACCAAACGCCTCTAGATTGCAGCCGAGATCCCTGGTGGTGCGATATTAGGCGCAGTAATAAATCATTCAATTAAAATAATACAATAAATAACGCAATACTACTCAAATAAGACTAACAAATTGAGGTAAAGGTTGTTGAATATAAAGTGAACACTATTGAAATCAACCTTAGAAAAAAGTCACTTCCCTTACCTGCATATATTTTAACGGGTGCACTGAGAGACGTGCACCCAGTAAAGTTGGCAACGATGGATGGAAAATAGTTCCATGTATTAACGTCGGATAAAAAGTGTTAGGTAACCATTTGTGATAACATAATTATTTCTTTCGCTAACTGGTTTTTTTAATACATCGAAGTATAAAAATGAACATATATGTAAAATATTTACTTTTCAAGAATTATACAGTTTCGCTTGACCGACGCATGACTAAAGTGTTGAGGCCGACGACCATGTCAATTTTACATAAAGCGGAAGACTACACAACGTGCATACAATTAGATCTTAGCAGGGTTTTCAAAAGTGCTCATTTTACCATGAACAGCCTATAGTCAAAGTTATTGCTTGGTCACAGCACCATATAGTAATTACAATTAAAAAAACTCGATAACCTTACTTTATATGCGATTTCTTTATACAACCACTTCCCAGACTCAGAATATATAATTCTATTTCTTGTGTGCTACAGAAACAATGGCTGTCAAACATTTTATACATTTTTTGTTAAATGTTTCTATACATTTTTCAGAAGTTACTTCTTTTGGTTACATATATATTAAAGTTGGTTTAAAATTGTTAGATAAACTTTAATGAATACTGGAATGGTCTCCTTTGCTTTCTGTTTCTTTTCCTCAATCCACGCAAATGCGCGAATTTTCAAATTTGTAAAATATTTGTTTATCTGATAATTTAACAGTTTCACTGGACTGGCTCTTGAAGGCATTGATCAGGAATATGGCACTGTTAATTTTACATGTGGTAGAATAATACGCGATGCTTTCAAAATGCCTCACTCTACCGTGAACAGTACGCGATCTAATGTACACACAGCTACTACACTTAAGAAATGTTTTCAGTGGTTATGAGGGACGGCAAAACTAGTCGTGCTTTTACTGCGGTAACAACCGAGCTACCAAAAAATTTTTTCCAAAAATTAGGACTGCTAATAGCAAAACAAGCGCGTAATATACATGCAGAATTATTTCCACTAGGGGCGAAAGTAATTTAACTTATACGTTAAAATTACTACTTTTTGTTAGAATCGATACTTTTGTGTAGGCTTGCTGTTCGAAAAAAAAAAAATTGCATGCATTAGAAATGATGTACGACTCTGGGTAATTTGCAAGGATGTACAGTGATCAGTCTATGTCCTGCGGGAACAGTTGCTGACATGAATATCCTCCGCGTCTGAGTGATAAGGTAACCAGTATCCTTTGGAGGGCCGCGGTTGACGTAGCTGATAGACCACTCGCTTCCCGAGACGAACAGGCATCGATTCCTGGTGGGGCCTCTTCCAAATATTATAACCTCCCCCCCCCCCCCCAAGGCACCCTCCACACCCTTCCGCATCATGCATACCCGCCCCGCTCCATATCAACCTCTCTTCTCCCTTATCGGCTCTCAAGATCTCGTTTTTCAGAGTTAGTAGAGCCCAGGCATATTTTTTTTTTCTGTGCACTCGTTGTGAAATTTCCAGGCCCACAATACGATAGTGCCCTAATTAAAATGTTAACCTATGATCCATTTATCCTTTGTAGTAATTGTTCGCTTGGCAGCGGTTTACCATCATAAGGTAAAGATAATTAAATACTACAATAAATGTTACAATTACATTTATTAAAATTATTAAATGTTAAACGATAAACTTCATTTTAAATTGAAATAATTTTAATTTTAATTCATATTTGAATTTCGTATAACAAAGTTCAGGACTTTTGATTGTGATCAATATGGGATCAATATAACAGCGTTCAGAAGTGGCCAACAGCCGGGTACTAATACAATATTTATTATTATTCTGTTCTGTGCAACTCTTTGTATGCGCGTTTAAGCGTATCTCAGCTAATATATGTCCTGGGAATAAGACTTTTTTTTACCGGAAAAGATAGAAAACGATTATCTTAGTCTGCACAGTTTTGTTCTTATAGGCCTAGATTAACTTTATTCTGAGAGAAAAAATCGTGAAAATGTTTAAAAATCGCATTTGTATAGCATCCATGCACAGTTCCCCTAGTAGGGGACAAATAACACTGTACAGTCGCTGTTTAATCTATGGACTTTCACAGCGTGTAATAAAACCCCAATGTTAAAGGCTGTTCACAATAAAGTGAGCACTTTTGAAATCAACCTTAGAAAAATGTCACTGCCCCTGCCAGAGTATATTTCAATGGGCTCACTGGGTGACATGCGTCCAGTAAAGTTCGCAACGATGCATGAAAAGTAGTTCCATATTTAAAGTCGATTAAAAAATCATTTTTGATAACTTAAATTATTTCTTTCGCTTTCTGTTTTTTTAATGCAACAGGAGTGTAAAAAACTAGATTTGTAAAGCATATACTTTTCTAATAATTTCCCAGTTCACCTGACCGTCGCATGAATAAAGTCATGAGGTCCACAGCAATGTTAATTTTGCATTATGCGGAAGAATACACAATGTACCTACAAGTAGATCTCAAGCAGGGCTTTCAAAAGTGCTCATTTTACCGTGAACAGCCTTTACAGATCTAATTTGCACAGTACAGCGTCACGACGGAAACACTGCACGCCTTGCGCGTAAGGGCGATGAGGCATTAGACGTGCGTGTTAGTGTCGTCCATATCGCCCCCTCGCTTCGTGACCTTGGACGCGCAGCTGCATGCCCACTCTTAACAGTGGAAGCACTGCACGCACGTTCAGCGCCTTGTGCGTAGGGGCGACGGGACCCTGGTCGCGCGTGCTATTCTCACCCGTATCGCCATGCCTCGAACGCAAAAAAAAAATCTCGTAGCTACGTACTGTTGAAGAGTCGCCCCCCATTTGACGCCCACGCGAATCCTCGCCCTCACATCCACGACAACGTAAGTCTTTGGACTTGGCGTATAAGAAAAATTATTTGCAGGGAATGAGAAACTAAACTGTATTTCAAGAGTGCTCAGTAAACTGCGAACAACGTCATATTAAATTTTCTCCGCTACGAAATCAGTCCGGTTGGAACACTTCACCCATACATTCTCGAAAACTGCGCTTTGTGTATAGAAAATACTACGTGAGACATCACTCAGGTCTATACTAGAGGAGTACGAAACATTTTGTTTTTGGAGTTGAATAACTGGAATAGGAGCTTCAATTTTCTACAGTTTAAGGCACTCGCCTGCCTGATGCTCGAACTACATTATGGCGTGTTTCCAAATACACTTTTTTTTTACCTGTACTACGCGATCGAAAACTTTTTTTTTTTTTTTTTTTTTTTTTTCAAAGGAAAAATAAATTGCGCTCCAGGACCAACCCGGACACACTACTTTCAAAACATAACGTACGTCGCAAACATTATTTGGAGGTGATCTTTGAATGAATATTGCAATGAGGGTGAATGACTAGATGGAGATTTTTGGACATTCGCCATTATAAATAAATATTTATTTTCTCGTCCATAGGTTGCTTGTCTTTCAAAAGTTTTTTTTTTTTTCGTGTTCAGTCTTGTTTTTTTTTCATGACAGGTATCTGCATCGCAATGACGAATGTCCAAAAATCTCCATGTAGTCATTATTCTGAGGTCCTTCAACGCGTCTAAAAGTCAGACCGCAATTTTGCGAATTGCTAACAAAGTCGATCTAGTTAGCGCACCTTAAAAAAAATAATTCCAAGATAAAGAGAAAATATGTATAATTTATAACTTCGCGCATTTATTAATCTGCAAGTTTCAATTAAATCATATACAGTCTATATGGTCCCAAGGATAATATCAATGAGGTTGGTACTGGTGGTATTTCCGAACGTCACTACTGAATGCAAAGCAGTCTGAAAGAAAAAAACTGAAAGTTTGAGGTTTTCTTCGGATGCCAAATTAAAGTTCTTAAAATAATAGCCAGTTTTGCCTCCCAAAAGAGAACCGATTTGTTATCTTATTTTAGTTTATCTTAATTTTATAACCGCTCAGGAAATGGGAGATGTAAATTACACGATCAAAACACAAACAATAATTTAGTCCTCATTTTAAGGAAGCTTGTTAGCGAAAGAGTCGAGTTTATCTCAAGAAAGAAAGTAGAATAATTGTTATAATTCCCAAGAAGTTGTAATGGAACTTCTGAAACGTTGCCCCGAGGTTTCACTGATTCAATATGAACCACTGAAATTTCTAAACGAAAAGCCAACCGAAATTCAATCACAACTTTTCCACCTGACGTTTTTTTATTTTTATTTCTGCCTCCAGGAAATTTAAATTAAAAAGAAAACACCCCAGCAGTTAGTATCTCTCGGCTTTTTCTCTACCCAGAACGACAGAAACGAGATTAAAGAGGATAAAAGGTTGGCGGATAAATTCACCAAAGTAAGAACTAAGTTTCGCGGCAATGGTTTAGTTTCTAAATTCCATGATGCATTTTTGAAGCTACCATGACGTATGAAGGGTGTAGAAGAAGGGATTTCAGAAAATCTGCTTGAGGTCTTAACCTAATTAAAGTTGTAAACTGGTAACAAAATAATATAAAGCAGGGAATTTAATGCTGGAACAAAAGAGCGAAAATGAGGGCGAGGCCGAATTGCAAGGTCTTTGATCCCTGCGAATTATCAGTGCTAATTAGCGAACGGTAGGTAAGTTTATGTTGGTGCTCATTAACGCCTTAGTCTTCCGCTTTTAAGCCCTTCTAATCACCGTGGAGGATAAAAGCGTTTATACATCAAACTTATCTGAAATTATTATTTATTTCGCTAAAGATACTCGTTCATTTATAAATAAAAGTTGTTCGCGGTAAAAGTTTTAAAAAACTCCCTCCCCGTTACCAAATACGATACACGCACATTTATAAATAAACGTTGTTCACGGTGAAGTGAGTGCTTTTGAAATCAACTTTTGAGAAAACTCATTGCCCATTACTACATCATACATGCCACAGTACACACTCGCACTGGGCTCCCAGTTAAGGTGGCGAGTATAAAAGGTAATTTTCGTGAGAGAAAAAAAAATACATATTTTGTTCGTACAAATTTACAAAATGTTTTTTTAAAAACAAAGACTTATTTTTCAGCCAGGGTGTTCAGTGAAGTGACAGGGGCTGTACTGGCGTGTAAGAAGTATATGTATAGGTGAGGACAATCCATTTTTCACCCTAAAATCCTGATTTTTCCTCGAATTTCTTGCGTTTTACCTCCAAAAAAAATGACACAAAATCCTGCACGAATACTTATCGTAATATTTCTCGCAAAAATTGAGCAAAATCAACCGATTACTTATCAAATTAAGCAAATTTAGACCAAAGAATTCAAGCTAATTCAAGCAAAAAAATTAAGATAATTTAATCCAAAAGTATGCAAGTTAATATCATGTACAAATTTTCCATTTTTTAGTTCTTTTAAACATTCATACATTATAAAAACTTGTTTCTCTTTATTAATTTTAAAGCATTTTTATCAAGCATGGTTACATAGCGATCTGGTAAAGTATTTTTATACTTTCCATCTAGACTACAATCAATTTTTTTTACCAAACTAAGATTCATAATTTTGAAATTCTGTAGCAGCAAACCATTTATTCTGTTCGAGATCTTGTAGTTTAGTCAATTCATAGGAATTGTTCAACTTCTTGATAAGTGATTCCCTTTTGTTTTATTCATAAAGAAAAAAAAATTATCAAGATAAAGAAAGAAATTATTTATTAAGATAAAGAAATTTTTTTTCTTTGGCTCAATTGTTTTACATAAATAAAATGGAATCAATGCTTGAAATGGAAAATACTACCATATGTTGGCAATACAACAAGAGTGGTGAAATATTAAACATTGGATGTTTTCCATCACATAACCACACAAAATATAAGCTTATTAACACCTGTATAAAAGTTCCGCCGAATATGACAGAAATCATTATGATTTAAATAAATAGAAAGTACTATGCGAATGTGGAAAATATGTTTCTAAACTATATCTCAAAAAGCATAAAAATACTAAATGACACATTGCAAATGAAAATCGACATAGTGATTATTCAACTAAGATGTGTATATTATGTAAAGAGAATAAACCTATCGAATCATTTTATACTCATAAAGCGACTATAGACAAACACACAGAAAATTGTAAAAAAGGTTTTCATGAGAAAATTCTGTGTGAATGTGGAAAATATGTTTGTTGTACATGTCTCAAAGAGCATAAAAACACTACATCATACAATGCATTAGTAGATATTCTAAATAAAATTCAACATGGTAATTATCCAACAAATAAACCTATAAAATGATTACTTGCCTTGCATCATTTTTCTACTCATATCTAAAGTGATAAAACCATAGTCTTCGCGCCAACATTTTCAACAAATATCTTTAAATTTCTCTCATATGCCGTATCTCCACCATCAAAATCATTATATATATGCATTTTAAATTTGTTTAATGTTGTCTAAATATGCACAAAAAATTTGCATTATCTCTTACAAATTGCTTACATACTTTTGAATAAGTCTGTGCCAAATAAAATACATCAACATTTTTATGTCTTCCCATAGTAAGTACTCGAGGATAACATCTTGATTTTCTAAGATGACATCATCAAAATGACTAGAGAATTATTTTCACATTGGTCTAGTGGAATCATTTCGTCATTACTATTTCAAAAATTAGACATCTTTTCATTAAACTTGTTAGATATTACATCAATGTCATTTTGTAAATGAATATATTTTGGTTGATTTAAACTTTTTGAGCAAACATACAATTTATTTAAATTTAACCAAACATTCTAATAAATAAAATTAATCATCAAATTGGTTTTTCCGAATCCACTGGGTCCAACGATAACTGCCCTCATATTGTCAGACAAAAGTTAGCCATTATTTTTTTCTTATCTCCGTCGTTAATTAAAACCCTAAAACCCCAATCGACTTTTTTCATTTAATAACATATATTATTGTAATTAATGGATAATAAAGTATTTAAGTTGACAAATAATACTTTTATTATTAAGAAACTTCCATTGACATCATTCATATAGATAATCTATAGCACTGATTAGTTTTTGCAAAAAATTTGTGGCACCAATATAACAAATAATACTATAACAACAATTGAAAAATTGAGTGGTGTGGTTGATAAAAACGAAGTTATCACTATTCCGAAAGAACAATACATTGTTGAATTATTAAAATAATCTATAAACACAGTTTAACCATTTTCAACAAATAACAATGAATTGACAGCAGATAATGTGAAAAACAGAATATTGACTAAATCTAAGTTTGATATTAAATTTTGACGACCGATCATCTTATATGCTTAGATTTGAAAGAAATATGACTATTGAAAAAGATAAAATTGTTGTAGGCAGTAAATTACCTAATTTTGATCCATTTAAAACAATAAGTGTCCATTGTAACTTAGCATACGGTATGTTTATAAAATATGATTTATCTAATCACTTAGAAACAGATATACCTGCTAGTTTTCCACCAAAAACGATGTTTGGATTTAGAGATTCTATTTTCCACAAGTCCGCATGTCCAATTTTTTAATCAAATTAATAATGAATGGTTTAATCATATTATTTTATAAATTAGAAATGAAAATGGTTAACTAATTGATTTTGAGGATGATGTTATCGACATTGTTTTGGAAATTAAAGATAATTAGAATATTATATAGAATATAAAATGATTTTCATTAATATCCCCGTGGTAATATATCTATGGTGTCGTCTTTTAAATTCAAAATCATACATTTGTCATTGTTAAAAATAAATTATTTTTCCACAAACTTATTCACCAAATTTTTTGATTTCTTATCTCTTGTAATCATATTGTTTTTTTTATTATCACATTTTCCTTAGTTTTTTGTACTGATTCAACCATCGGTTTCATGTTCAGTTGTAAAGCATTTTCGTGATTTAGGGTGAATCCCTTAATTTTTGTAACTTGTTTTCCCAAAAAAGTTTCATAACCATAGTTTTTTGGTCCAGTACTTATCCACTCGACACCATAATCATTTTTTTTAATCCGTCTGTCCATTCGCCAAGCATGCGACCTGTTTTTACAGTATTTTTTCCATCATCAATGTAACCCACGCTGTCTGTATCATAATATACTACTTTATCACCTAGTCTATATAGCATTTCATATAAACATAATCTACCATTTGAAGTGGTAAAAGTTGCTATAAATATATGTGTTGCTGTGCTATCTTCTACATAATTATCATTGTATTTATATGATACTTCAATTATTTTTTCATTGATGTAAACAACATTATTTACTTCTATTCTTTGATCCAATAACAATTCGTACCAACTAGTCGGATCATTAATATATTCTGTCTGTGTCAAATTTTGTCTTTGTCTAAATGTTCCCCAAAGTGAATTTAAACGAATTGTTACAACACATTTTCCTGTATTTTGTTCAATATTTTCGATGTTTAAATCGATATCTTGTTCTTTTTTAATAACTCGAATATATTCTTCTTATGATTTATAATCGTCTCCCCAAGGACTAGTTTCCGATTTTATTTTCATAAATGTTTTAATGTAGTCTCTAAACATTTCATTACTTTTTTGTTCGAAATGCCAAACTTCATGAATTTTAAGTAATGTCTAGCCTTTTTCGATAGCTTTATTTAATTCTAATGTAGTCCAAGTACCATTTATCGCTCTTTCTTCTTAACTATGTTTGCATCCTCCTTTTTTCTCTACAACACATTTTGAACATAAAGTAAACAATAGTTTTTCTTGCTTTATTGGTAGATCTGGATGATATAAATTTATAGATGGTAAAACTTTACATTTGATAAATACAAACCAATTTTCGTCGTAATTTTTAGGGTTAAATATTTTAATAGGATGGCCAACTAAGTAATAATGATTTAAAAAACCTGCTGGATATAAACTACATATATCTATATATCTTAACTTTTTTCCTGAAACTTTTAATTTTGAAGCATTGGTTCTACCACCAAAAAAATGAATATCTAGGTTGTAATGGTTTTATTACATTTTTAGTTTTTTCTAAATAACTTTTATAGGAATTTTTTTTTTTTTTTTTATTTGCAAGCCCACATTTCCCTTACTTTGTATCAATTTTGTCTTCAAATTGTTGTTAGATTGTTTGTCTTAGTAAGAAAATCATCCATACTTTCATTGTTACAATAACTATTTATTGTGTCTGGTGAATAATAATCAGGACAACCATGCCAAAAACAACCATGACATTGATATATTGTTTTAGTTTTGTCATCATAACCATCAACTTTTGCTCCACTAATAGTAACTTCTCCGCCATTTAATGTACGCCGAATATTTGTAAATGTATATAACAACGAAATTGAATATTTACTAAAAAAATTTTTGTCATCTTTAACTACTGCAATAGTATTAGTCATAAGAAAAGTTGATCTGTAAACAGCCATACAAACACCTGAGATTTTTAAGTAGCAAAATGGATCTATATTTGCTATTTCTAGAAAAGATTCTCTAGATTTAAGAGATCCACATCGTAAAATATCAACATCAGAATCACAATATCCAGCAAGTTCTTTTTTGAAATCGAAGATATAATTTTCTGTTAAGTTTTCAGCATGCCACTTTAGAAAATCTTTTCGTTGTTCTTGTTTCATTGTATTGACTCCATAATATTTGGTAACAGGTAATTTTCCAATATAATTTTGATTTTCTGGTTTATTGAAAAAGTGTGAAAAATATAGTTTTTTAAGCTCTTTTAAATACAATGTTTTGGGAAATGTTACAGAATTCCTTGGATAAAGCTTATACTATCAATTATTTTGATAATTAGACTCGATATCTTAAGTTGCATAATTTTTTAACCTTGGTATATTGTTTGAAGTCTTACACTGTTTCTAACACAATATTATAAAATAAATTATGAATCATCGCCTTTGGAATTGGTTGCAATGAATGTATATCCTTTATTTTCTTCAGATATTGCACATTCTCAATTTCATTAAAATCTTGCCTCTCTTGCATATGACATTTATATTCATCAGTTTTCACAAATTCCTTATAATTCCAACATTTGGCATAACCACATTCGTGTTTTTTATTTCTTAAACATATTTTGTTACATGTTTTACACTTATAAACCATCTTACACACAGCAATCTTTATTAGTAAAACATGCCTGTCCAAAACAATATCTATTACATTTTGGGCAATATATTCTAATCCAGTCTTCATTTTTCCAAACATTTTTGTTTTGTGGTTTTTTACACAAGTTACATATATTTTTATTATTTTTCTCACACTTATATTGATATTTATTGTTGTACAGTTTGACACAATTTTTACAATAATAAACACTACCTAAAATGCTTCCATACAATTAATTACATCATAATGTTCATCATGTAAATACAAATAAATAGTTGATGATTTTTTGAACCAGCCTGTAAAATTGAGTTGAAATGTGCAGCTGAAATGACTTTAATTTGAACATGTAGAAAATTTTCTGCATCCATAATGTCTTCCAAACTGAAACAGATATCACAACTTTTGCCCATTCATACACGAAGCTCATGAGCCAATTCTCCTTGTAATTTTCCTCCTTTCCTAATGTAAATAAGTTCACTATTCGTTAATTCTCTATACAAAATTATATTAGTTTCGTATGTTATAACTACAATTATTGCTCTAGGACCACATAAATGATCATCATTGTTAATTTTAGTAATACATTGTTTTGCTTTTAAATCTTCAGTTAATTTGGCAATTTTGTTTACTTCTTGCACCATTACCACTGGGTACTTTGTAAACATCGAATTCAAAAGTAGCTTGATTTATGACTACATTTTCATTTGATGTAATTATTTTCTCAATTTGATTAAGCAGATTTTCTGCCTTTATATTATTTCTTCTCACAGCCGAAATTGTATGGCAAAAATTCTGATTTATTGCATATATTCTCATTTGATCACCATTTCTATAACCAGTTAATTTTCTTACAGAACTCATTGCTGCATGAACTGCATTTCGAACAGAAAGGCATTCATTATTTTCTATCAAATTGTGTTGTAAATTATTTATGTGAATCAGTATTTTGTTTACCAAATGTTGTATCTATCATTAAAATAACATTCACGCTCACGAATTTTAAAGGGTGGGTCTCCTTTCCACACATTCATTATATATTTTTTGTTTAAAAGGAAATATTTGACATAAACTTTTATTTTCTTCTTTAATTTCGTGTTTTGAAAAAGTTAAATTTTTTAAATTCCAGTTACTTTTATTTTTCTGGGGCAAAAATATCTGATCAAAGAATGGAAATATTTCTTTTAGTTCAGTTCTATCATTTGAGTATAGTTCTCTAGCATTGAGATGTGAAAATGGTAAATTTGTAAAGTTTCTTTTTTTTCTTCATCTCTAATAAATGGTATAATAGCTGTAATTAAATCAGCTTTCCTTAAATTGTACCCATATCTAATATTAAATTCTTTAGCTAAGATCATTAGCTCTTGCACTTTTCTCCCACTCATCTCAACTGCTAGATTGCTTGTAGCCATTATTATTGTGTTATTTATATAGAAAAAATTATTGAATATTTAAGAATAAATAAATATGATGCATAATAAAAGAAGGAATAACTTCTAAAAATATATATTTTTGAAATGGAATAGCATTTGGTTTGTTATAATGGTAAACAATATAAGTAAAGCATCCTTCATTAAGAATATTTCTTTACACTTATGATAGTTCCAGGGGTTTTTGACCTGGAACTTAATTCTTTTATCTGCTTCGACAAACATGCTGCAACCTAGTTGATACAGATGAAAGCTCTCCTACTGGCATGCAAAGTAGTTGAGACAGATGAAGGCTTTCCTTACTGTGGTGGCCTCTACAGGCAACAGGATGAAAGTTTTTCGAACAGTGCTGCCCTCTTCAAGCCTCAGAACAAACACTTGATATGACTCTCGATAATAACTCGTTCGCCTTGTCTGTGCTAGGGAGTGCACAGTTGCGACACACTTGCCGAGACACTCTCGAGCTGATCTCGAGTTGCAAATGGATTCACTTGTCGACCTTGGGACGAACACGATGCAGTAATTGAGACACATTTAGTGAGTGACTCGCGATAAAGAAGCTTTCAACTTGCTGTGGTTCACCACTTGTAGCTTACAACTCAGTGCTGTGACCATCTAGTCAACATGGCTCATTGACAAGGTATTTGATTTCAGATGTGAAGGTTGTGGGTTTGATCCCTGGTCTGAGCAGATAATTTAATAATGTCAATATGAGGTGCCCATATTTGCACTATTAAATTATCACCAAATCATTCAAAATTTGAGCCAAAATCCTTGCTCATTATCATATAAATTATGAGCAATAGATACTATTAATTTCTACAACCTCAAGCTCCAGCAAAAAGTATTCTATGTAATATAACATATGTATAGGTGGAGTGTTCCAATATTATGTAAGGTACCAACATCATATGGGAAGGGTTGTACTAGCAAATAAAAAATAATAAAAAAACTTCCAACTTCACCACTAAAAAAAAATTTTAAAAAGAGGCTGGCCAGTCTTGAAGTTGGGAGTTCTCCGAATGGAGTTTGCTGGTGCCAATATCAAGGCCGGAAAAATATAACAGGTCACTGGCGAAGTGTAACAGCCCCTAAACCTGGGAGGTCCCTAACATGGGGTAACACCCTGTAAACCTTTTGTAATTTTTAAGAATAAAGCTCACCATAGGTTAAATGTGTATTGAATGAATGAGCGATGAACAAACAAATGAACAAATGTTGAACGCATTTTATGTAAGTTAAACTATGTTGGGTTTTGAAATCAGACCAAATGTGTTATAAATTTTTTTATTAAATATAGTTTTTTAGAAGGTAGACCAAATTCACTTTCAAATATCGATAAAGAAAAGTTTGAAATTTCACTAACGACATTGCAAGAATATTATAACATTTTTTTAATTGATAGTAAATTCTATGCAGGAACTATTAATTTTACTAACAAGTCAAGATGCGGATAAAAATATGAAATTTGTTTATGATAGAAATTCTCTGGTTATACTTATTTCTTACAAACCAGGTCAACATAAATATCAGAGATCATCTAAGCTTTGTCAGACTAAATTACTTCCATTTGGTAGTGCACAAGCACAAGCATTTTTTCCAAATGAACCAAATAGTATTTTTGAAATTCATATCGATAGGCAGGAATATTGGCATAATGATGGCAAAAACACTCCTGAAAATAAAGTTAATTTACTGGCTGTTTTGATACATGAAATTGGTCATACATTATGTCTTCAACATACACACACATTAAAATGTCATAGATGTATCCATTTGTTAATAATAATTTATTTGATTTGCAACCAGATGGCATTCAAAAGAATAAAAACTTTTATGGACCACCTCCACTAAATAATTTTAATGATGATAAGCAATTTTTTTTATGTAAAAGCAAATACACAAAAACATTTTTAATTATTTATGATGACTTTTATATTTCTAACAATAAAAAAGATTGGACTGAAATTTTGAATGACAACAAAATAATCAATAAACCAATTTGGATGGTGGAAATGTTTCCGCTTTTACCAAACCATTTCAAAAAATCTTTATGTACCAAGGACCTTCAGGAGAGTTAGTTCTGATTGTTGATGATAAAATTTATATGGTTATATTTATATTGTCATATTAACGGATATCGAAAAGTATTTTCTTTGCTTGGATTAAGTGTTAAATTTAAAATAAATTCTATTTTTAATTCATATTCGGGAAAAACTATTATCTTCTATGAAATGGCATATTGTGCTGAAATATATTAATGTCATTTCTAAATAAAAGAGAATGGCCTAATTTACCTAGAAATTTCCTCATTTACCAAATGTGATAGAGTAGGCTTTTAGATACAAAAATGGATTACTGTATTTCTTAAGTAATGATACTTTCAGTGTATATAATGAATTTTTTAAAAATGACTAGATTTGTTAAAAATAACATTTCCATATTTGGCAAAAAGTATGAATCTTATAACAAAATTATAAATAAAATGAAATATATTGTTAATGATTTAGAGAATTAGCTATTTAAGGTTTGATATCGCGTTTTTTATAAAATTAATGATAAAGATTTAAATTATAGGAATATTTGGTTAACACTTGCTACTTCAGAATATAGAAAATATTGCTATATTTATTAATGAATCAGTTCTATATTCTTTAAACTTATTTTTTATTAAATATACCTAGAAATGTTTCTAATATTCGGGAGCAAAATATTTAGTGGTCTGGGAGAATGTCTCAAACAATCAGTGCGCCAAAAGTTTCATTATGGGTTCACAAATAATTCAACAGTCAGAAAAGATGTGTGTATTATATCAGACTATTAAAGAACAGAAAAAAAGCTTTTTCGCACATTGATGATGAAGACGAAATTACATTAGCAAGTTCGAACCACCCTCATTTGGGGCCATTGGTTAGAAAAGAAAAATCTTCCATATTTATCAATTAATCTGGTCTATACTCTTTAATTTTATTTTCTTTGATTTTCATTTCCTTATTAAAAAATAATATGTATAAAAATATTTTTCCCTACCTACAAGATGGCCGAATCACTAGACAAACAACTAGAGAACTTAAAACTAGAAGATAACAAAAAGTTGATGCCATTATTTGATTAAAATAATTTTAATTTTAATTATAAAAAGATAGATTTGTGTTAGATAATAACAATGAACCTTTGTTTAAAGGAAAGGATAATACTGAAATGTTGGAGTATAAAGATATTAAAAACAAATTAGTAAATATAGATGCAGATTATACTAATGAATTAGAAAATATATGGGGGGCTGCGGGGCCCCACTCACTTTTAATGAAAAAATAAATACAATTTACATTGATAAATGTGGCTTATATTCCTTAATTTTATCGTCTTAAAACGAAGAAGTTAAACAATTTAAAAATTGGGTTACAAAAGAAGTCCTTCCTTCAGTTAGAAAATGTGGGTCTTATAAATTACAAAAAACCATAAAGTTAAAAGACCAGAATATAAAAATGATAGAACCTAAATATAAACAACTCGCTATTCAAGCTCAAGAAGAAAAACTTAAAAATGAACAACTCACCTTATAAAATAAAAAACTAGAGCATTTTATCATGAAGATGAAAAATGTTATAGACAAAGTTAAACATAAAAGAATGGGTATATATACACTGCAACATCTGATTGGTATGCTTTAATTAACATTTTTAAAGTTGGTAATACAGATAATTTAATTGCTAGAAATACAGATTTCAATTCTTAGCGAGATGATATTTATATACGTTTTCATAAGAAAGTTTATGGTGTAAACAAAATAGAAAAGTTAATTCTTGAGCTATTGGATGATTTTTGTGATAAAAAAAGAACAAGGAAAATTATTAGTTTTACATTATACTTGTTTACTTGAAAGTGTAGAATTGACAATTAAAAACATAAATGAGCCATCTGATTACTAAAATAACTTGACTAAAATTCATCTAGCAGAAATATATTCTTTAGAACCAGTTATTCCAGAACCAGTGTCTTTAAGTAATGATGATGATGATAAATCACTATCTAATCTGCAAACAAAACTATTCAAAGTATTAGATGATTTCATTGCTGAAAACAAATTTAAAATATCGCATAAAGATTTATTAGGTAGATTAGAATTAGGTAACACAATTAATACAAAATCTTGGAATGAAACAAAACAATCATTAAATTGGAAGTACAGCAAAAACCCTGTTACTCATAACAATATGAAAATTATAATTGCATATAATTAATAGTGTAACCAGCAGTGACACCCTTAAGTAAAAATATTTAAATTCACAAATATCTTGTTTATTAATCCAAGAGTTATGAGAGTTATCAAAGCCCACTCAGTTAAAGTAAATTTCACCTCCTTTAGTAGTTAAGACATTTCAACCAAATATTCATCGGGATAGTTTGTTTTCATAATTTCGTATTCATAAAAACTACTCTTTATTTCTTCTCCCATGATATCTTTCAGTTTGTAAGTTGGCACATACTAATTTCAAACCTTAAATATGGTAAATAATTCTGTTATACAATTAGCCCTATAATCCTTTTCAAAGATCCGTTTACTTTTCCTAATACAGACAATATCACTAACTATATATTTCGCTTCAGTAATCATATATATTTGATATAATTTTTTTTTATTGTCTTATTAACTTCAATTGGTTTCATACCAATAGTTATATGTTTTGTATTGTTATATTCTTTCACTAAATCATGTAATATATTTACCCATTTGTAATTACCATTCAAAACAAATTTCTTCCACATTGTGTTCTTCATTGTACAACTATATCTCTCCATAAAACTGGCTTTAATTTTACTGAATGTAGAATAATGATTGATGTTATATTTTTGCATAAGTTCTTTAAATATTTTAATATAAAATTCAGACCCATTATCGCTTTGAATATAAAGTGATTCTAAAGCATTTGGTACATTCTTGGCTGTTTCATCTTAAATTGGTATAGTAAATTCATATTTTGAAAAAACATCGATAATTGTCATAATATATTTGTATACATTATTTTTATGTGATATGACATTTAAATTACTAGTATCCATCTACACAAAGTCAATTTGCCATAAATTATCAATACCATACAAAATTACTTTTCTTCTTGGGAATTTTTTTGTGCAGGTTTATATAATGCATTTATTATGCCTTCTCTTAAATTGGGCAAAAGAAATTTTATGTTGCTTTATTTCAGTTACATATTGAAAATTTACTTTTCTTAACTAATCGTCCATTTTTAGTACTTACATTTTGTATGTTATTATTTTTAGTCATCTTCTTTCACTTCTAATACCAAGTATTCTCAATTTAATAATAATAAAATAATAATAAATCTTTATATTTTACAAATATACCTATTGTAGTCATCAATCCAATATCATAACTAACTAGTTTATTTTTTCTGATTTTAAAGTATAAAATATCACCTACGTTAACATCAAAAGGCTTATTTTGATCGATTTTTTTTAGAATCATAAATAACAGTATCATCAGGTAAATTGATATTAGCAAAAATTATTTTCTGAACAGTACAATTCATCAAAAAGGTAAAGAAAATTTGAAGATTATCTAAGTTATTTTTATACCACTTTGCAGGTAAATAAAATATATGACTTTTCTTCCTTATGATTTTCAACTTTCGAACTAACAAGTGTTTCAGAATAATTCAAAACTGGTTGGTTTAAAATTTTTTAATTTATCAGATATTTCTTTATCAAAAAATCTTTTACTAGCCACATCTTTTCCATCTATAGGAACAGCCATACTATTAATTCTACAGTTTTGAAGAGAAACATAATCGTTTGTATAAACAAAAACTTTACTTACTTGATCTCGTAATGCAGGAACAATAATATTGCATTTTGAATCTACATATGTTTATAATTCATTAGCATTAGTTTCAGAGTGTTTATTTAAAAATTTGATTAATGGATTCCCTAAATACATCTGTCATTTAATAACAAAGAAATTATATAATGAAATTTAAACCATTCGAGAAAAGGTGTAATACAATTAAACATAAATGTCTACAGATAACTGAATTAAAATTCTTAATTCTATTATCAGTGTAATAAACATTTTTTTTCAAGTAATGAGTTAAATTAGCATAAATATTTCCTTCAAATTAAACAAAATAGTAAACAGCATTATTTTCTTTAAAATGGCAAACCCAATGAGTACCAGGATTTCTTGAAACGTCAAAATTAACCACAGTACATTCATTTGCGTGCATTATTTTTGGTAATTCGATATTTTTACAACTTATTAATACCAATATTAGATAATGGGGATATATCTAAAAAAAAAATTTGGTCTGCCCCTTTTTGCAACTAAACGACTTCCTGATTAATTTCCTATTGCTAAGCTATGTCTCTGTTGTTCTTCTAATTATTTTTATTTTTTATAGTTTGTTCAACATAACTGTAAATTGAGCTAGCTCCATTAGCTAAAGCACCGAGTGTAGCTAAAACTGAAATTAAAAATGGCAAAAAAAAGCCCCTTCATGATGTAAACCACTTCCAGATTTTCCTTTTAGTAGTGTTTTAATTGTTGGTATTGACAAAGTTAATTTGAAACCTTTGTCTCCTTTCAATTTTTTATTTCTCTCTTAAGTTTTTTTGTTAAAAATTTATCTGTACCCAAATCTCTTAATTAAACAATGCGTATATCGAATTTATATTCGTTAACTTCATTTATAAGTTAAAAAAATATAGCTAATTAATAAATCTTAATATCCCATTCTAATTATCTTTTTGTATACATAGTTGAAGCAACAGCTGCAGACGAAATTTTTTCACCGATTGGAGTATCTTTATCTAACGTAATTTCTTTTGCTTCTTTTTGTAAATTTTTGTCAGCTTCATGTCTTGATTATAAATCTTTATGGTCTCTGTAAGCAATGTCATTTTGTTTGCAGGCGTCATATAATTTATTTATTCCTGCATCACCTATTTCCAGCCTTTCATTCGATTTTGTAAATGGTCCACAATAATTATACCCTGGCAAATGCATTTCAGGGAAATTTTAATAGTTTAATGCCCAATTTATTATACCATTTCATAATGTTCAGATTTCTTAAATATATGTGGAATTAAATTTAAAACTCTTATAAGATAAGGAATTCCTTTTGGATTATTAACAACAAAATCAGAAAATGTATTGTTTAGCATATTCATTATGTTTACTTTTTCATTATAACAATTTTTACTTCAAGCATTTTCTTCACTATGAATAACTAATAATCTATCGGCCAATTCTCTAGCATCATCCATCCAGACATATTATTTTGGTAAATTATTGTATTTTTTATACCTTCTACAGATCTAGGAGTTCTTGGAGAAATCATAATTTCTGGTGTGTTTGATGCAGTTCTTGAATGTTATTCTTTCATATAGTTATCATAAATTGGTTTCATTAAATCTTTGTATTTCCAACTTCTATTCGAGTTTATTTTCTTTATTAGATTATATTCTTGGAATGCAGCATTGGTATCTAAAACAATTCTCGTGTAGTTTTCATGGTGAAATTATTCTCAAAAACTTCTTCTTTTTCTTTTGTTGACAAATTAGAAAGCCGTTCCATAAATTCATATTCTTTATTTTTAACAGTTATTTTATTAACATCTATCTTTACTTGTGTATTACCTATGTAAAAATTTGTCCTTCCATATTGAGTATTAATAACATTTATTCTTTTTGCAATTTCTTTCCCGAGATATATAGTGGAATCAGATGTGGTACACGTCGAATCATGTGCATGCTGCATCAATATTTTTAGGGGTAAAATGTCCATTCGCTCTTCTACATTAGGAGATTTTGAGAACAATTCTATTTCAAATTATGTTTCTTCAGGAGTAGGTGGATAATCTAAATTTTTTGCTGCAACTGGAACTAATGTTGGTATTAAATTTATATTTTCTTCACTTAGTTCTATTTTTTTTTTTACCAATATTTTGTAATTCATCAATTAACGGTAGACCTCTGTTATTTACTTCATAATCTGCTCTTTGATTCTTTTATAATTTTTGAATTTTTCAATGAGTAATTTAACCCGAAAAATTTCCTTTAATGAATCTCTCATATTTATATATATATATATATCTTTCTTTCTTTCTTTTTTTTTTTTTTTTTTTTTTTTTTTTTCTTACTTATAAATGAGTTATAAAAGTATCGAGAGTTTTGAAAGACAAACTTTTCCTCCAACTGATCAAACTAGGGGGGATTTAAATGTTTACAATAATAGAATTGAATTTGATATTACTATAGGAGATGGGTTTTCTTTCCCAAATTATGCTTATGTTTTTTGTGCAATTAAGCTACTAAAGGGAGATAAAGAAGGAGATGAGGCAAAATACACAAAATTAGATAATATTGATGTTTGTGCTGGCATTTTTCCTTTCCAGTTTTCTAGAGTAGAAATCTCAAAACATGGACATATCATTGAGGCTGTTGATAACCCAGGTTTAACTTCAACAATTATGAATAATTTGTTAAGATCTCCAAGTGAGCAAAATTATTTATAATTTACTGGTGTTGATAATAAATATCATGTAAAATCTGTTCACAGTGATAAAACAAATTAAATAACATATCCACTGAGATATTTGTTTGGTTTTATTCGCGATTACAATGATATTTATTGGAAAGGCGGTTATAGAATTACTTTAATTCGAAATGTGTCTGATAACAATCGTTTATTGTGTTTATGAGACTAATAATGCAGATGGCGCAGTTCAGAAGAGTTAAGCTGATCCAGGTAGAATTGTTATTCAAAAATTAGAAATTATGTGGCTGATTGTTGAATACGAATCCAACAGACCCATTGCAATTAAAGAAAAAACACACAAACATCCAAAAATACCTACTAGTTATTGGCAATTTATAGAAAAAGAAGTTCCTGCTGGAACAACTGTTTTTAATTCAGTTTAATAATTTACAATTTGATATGCCTGATTTTGTAATTGTAGGTTTTCAAACTAATATAAAAAATCGTGTTGAACAGTATGTACATGTTTGATCAGTTTAATGTAAGTAATATTTATGGTAAGAATGGAAGAAATGAGATCTTTCCTAAAGAAAATTGGAATCTAGACATTGAAAATGGCATCTGTGATAAAATGTTTATTGCTTATAATGATTTTAGAAATTCAATATCAAAACTAGATACTCTATATAGAAATAATGAACTTAATTTTATACCAACTGTAAATACTCAAGATGATATTAATTATTATTCATCTTGAGGGTTAAGACCATTATTTGTTATTGGTTGTTTATATAGAAAAACAAAGGTTGTTAAAGATAAAACAACCATAAAAATTAGTGTAGATTTTAACAAAGCTGTTGAAGCAGGTACAATTTGCAACGTTGATCTAATTAGTCAAAAAGAATCTAACTTATGAATATCTGAAAGAAAATATTACTGAAGATATATAAATTTTTTTAATTGATAAATGGAGGATGTGGACGATTTTACGGAAATAACAAAATGTTTCCATAATTGTATAGAAATTTTAGATGTTTAGTTGAGTTGATTAATCGAATTAAAAAAAGTCATTTTGTTAAACCTAAATAAATTTTTTCTTTATAAAAAAGAAACGGCTTCGCTTGCTTTACCGTGCAGTTTGACTAACATTTTAAAAGGAAGTTCTAAATTAAATTTTTCAACGTACACAATAAATTTCAAGTCTCTCGAGCCCAGAAATATAATTTTCAAACTCTATCGAAATCTACAAAAATTACAGTCAATGATGTTAGATAGTGTTTGGAATGAAGATGAACTTCGGGAAATTGGTGACGAATTTTAACATATAGAAGAAGTTTTTGAAAAATTAGTAGAGCGTCGAATATAATCTATAAATAATAATAACATAATATTTTATTTTATTTTAGCTTAACTTGCATACTTTTGGACTAAATTACCTTTTTTTTTTTTTTGCTTGAATTAGATTACATTTTTTGGTCTAAATTTGCTTAATTTGATATGTAATCAGTTTATTTTGCTTAATTTTTGCGAGAAATATTACGATCCGAATTCGTGCAAGATTTTGTGTGGAATTTTTATTTTGGAGGTAAAAAGCGTGAAATTCGAGGAAAAATAAGGGATTTTAGGGTAAAAAATGTATTGTCCTCAACCTACCCATATATTACTACTCATGCAGCAGTTTCTTTGGAAGTCCGACACACTTGGTTCATATGTAGCATGGGTTTGATTAACTTCCAGTTATTTTCACTCGAAATTGTGTATCAAAAATTAACATTGAAACACATGCGAACTGCGATACAAATTTACAATATACTTCTGCATGACGATTTAATAACGCGAGCAATTATTTTCTACTGCAAGTTTAACAGTTTAGTTTTATTCTACTTTAAAATTTGTTAAAAAAATTAATATAAATTTTAAATTCCTGAAACATGGGTTTTTAACGTAATTTCCTTTATTGTCATACTTTTTTCAGAGTGTTTTTCCACTTTAATTTATATGTTGAATATTGTATCACACATTCGATGTACAGCTTATTTGCCACAGCTTCTATGGCATATTAATATGTGGAGATTTATGTTCAATTTGGTGTACATATCATCAGTGCAGATTGACTATAGGAATTTTTAGTGACTTATTATTATTGTAGTACACGAGCAATTTTTTGTGTTAGTGAACAGTTGGTCAGTTAAAATGACTTATCTCAGGAACTATTTCCTTTATAAGGCTGTGATTTGTCTTGAATAAAACTGAAAAGTGCGATGCAAAGACTGGATGAATTGGTTGCTATAACATCTGGATCATACTCAAGGAGATGAGGATTACAGCGCTAAAGGGTTTTGGGCGGTATTTGCATTTATAAGTGAATATCTTTTTGTTGCTATTTCTGAAAAACTACATTTTCTTGCTTAAATTTTCCATTATGTGGACATTAAATTTCACGCTCTTTGAGAAATAAAGAAAGTACAAGTGAAATAGATGTGTTAATGCTGCAAATAATAGCTGTTTGAATAAGCTGAAATTAAAATAAAGTTCTTTTAATTTTAGTAAGAGCTCTATTCCTCACGAACTCAGACACGCTCCTCTTGCATCTTGTAACAAAATTTTTTCCGCAGCCAATGAACAACGTGCAAGTTCTTCGACATGAGTGGTTAATGGCTGTTAACCACTCATGTCGAAGATGTATAGAAAAATCCATGAATCTCATTAGCCGCAAGTAAGACTCTCAAAGTACTGGGCACTTATGCCTTGTTGTCATATCACATGTGCTCTTCTCAAGATTGTTTCTTAAATTTACGCCACACGATGTGATGGCAGCACCCTTGTATATTGTACACACACTAAAAAAATGTTCTTGTTATTTTACACTGAATGCAATTGGCAGAAGTTTCTCTGCTTGCTTAAGGGGTATTTTTGCTCCTTAAAAGAAGGTGCGTGTACGTTTATCATGATTTCTGTGTAGAGCAACGTAGCAGTACATTTACACTAAATTCTGTGGTACATATACTATACAGTCCATGTTGTTATACACTTTCTGTGAATATGTATAAATAGCCGGTAATCTTGTTAATTAACAGGATATGACGTACTTTTACACATGTTAGTGCAACACTTATTTTAAACATATTTCCTCTAATTTTATTGGACGCTCATTTCTGAGCACCTCAGTCTGTTGCTCATATTTCGGGGACAACTTCACTTATATGTACGGATTCGAACTCACGATCCTTAAGATTCTAGTCATACAACACAACCGCTAGACCCATACCAAACTCGTGCCAGTCAAGGTTCTTAATTTTTAATATCGTTGAACGGCTGTTACGTGATTTTTCCTGATTCCGCCTGCCATTCCAAAATACGTTTTATTTCCTCGCCATGCTTGTTTCCGCTGGATTATTTATGCAAGTTATACAGAAGCAGGCTCCATAAACGTGAGATTACTGAGCTATGTAATACTAATTGCTTCCAGCAATAATTAAATGAAACAAGTTGCGTTTGGGGACCTATTCAAATGCTGCAGGTACTTAAAATTAAAGCGCTTGTGTCATTAAAACAATTGCATTTGCTAGTATATTAACTGCACGGAATGTGGAATTGTTATCACATTTATAAATAACATAACTGTGGAACGTCTCTCACTCTGAGACTTTAATCCACTTAGTTTTTTTTTTTTTTTTTTTTTTTTTTACTTTGCGTTTTTTATTTTGAACCGTTTTAATTGGAACATGAATAAATTCAACTGTTCATCTCAGACATTGCTGTTAAACATTCAATTTTGCTGAAACCAGAAGTGTATATAATCGAAATTTTAAAACTGAGATCACAGGATTTGTTAAAGTATAGGCAATGCGTTTAAAATTGATTTTAAACTGTTTTGCGAAAAATTAGCAGAGTAAAATGTTTGAAAAGTAAATTTGTTGCTAAAAAAAATGTGTTCATAAATATTTTTAATAATTGATTTTATGCACTCCCAATTCAGCCGCGAAAGTTTTCATTTTATAGCTAAAATGAATGTATATAATGCAATTAATGGAAACATTTGTGAAAGTTACTGCTAATATTTGTTGAATACAACCACACTAATTAATATGATGGTCTAACTGTGGGATTGGTTTTAAAAATGTACTTTCAGTGGAGTGAAGTTGAAAGATTTGGCTCTTATCATCGATGTTATGAGAGCCAATGTGGGTGAAGCGAGGTGAGTATGGAGCAGCGGTGTAATTGAGGGGCGGGAGAAATGGGAGATTCCCGAGAAAACCCTCCATCTAGCGGCATCGTCAGGCACGATTCCGACATGGGAAAATCCGGAAAGGACCTTGCCGGGAATCGAACCCGGTTCTCCCAGTGGGAGGCGAGTAGTCTAACCACTACACCAACGCGGCCCTTGTGCTTTCAGAAGCATTCAGAATGGAAACATGCTTGAATTTCGATTGGAAATAAACTCTCAACAATTAATGTTTTGAAACATTTCAATGAGTAAGTTCTAGCAGTTTTACTGTCTTATAAAATATACACATACTGCTTTCACGTGTGACGGAGTGTGGTCCGTCACTACAGTGAAAATTGTATTTTTTATCAGATTTCTTGATTTTTTTTACAGCGAGTTGTTGCCTTGTGCGCTCGGCCCCGTGTGTTGCTCCTGTGCAGCTGTGTCACGGTGCGCGACGGGTTGCTTCGGGAAGGATCAAGGGGCTCCTCGTATTCTCTGCCTTGTGCTGGTTGGATGACTTTGATGTATATTGATTGATTATGTTGGAAAAGAGTGCGCTAGTGATGACGACGGGTGGTCTCTGAAGAGGAAGCACGCCTGGTGGGGATTTTATCGAGTATAAATACCGATGCTAGTGTCTGTTCCGATGAGATTGTCGCCGGCGAGAGCCGGGTATCAGCGAAGAGATGGTCCTTGCGGTCTGAAGCTTAACCAGGAGATTGAGATGCTAGGATGTCTGCAGAGAGAGAGCGCGACGAAAAGTTAAGTATCTAGTAACGGGCTTAGAAAAATTTCCGTAGAATTCACACTTAGAAAATTTTCAAGTAGAGTGTGGACTGTGAATAATTTTCGGGCATGTTTTGAACTTTTGATTGTTTTCAAGCCGATAGTGGACTCAGGAAAATTTTAGCCCGAAAATGGACTTAAAAATTTCTCAGCCTGTGAAACGATTTAGATTAAATTTTGGCCGTACTCGGACTTTCATGAATTCTTGTGTACGTGCCGACTCAGGGTGGTTTTTTGCTGCATGGGGACTTGGTGATAATTTGCCTATGTGGGAACTTGGATCGACTTTTGGCCAGGTTTATAGTACTTTTACTCGTGTTGGGCGGTGTTGAGGCAGGTCGCCGATAGAGGTGAGATCGGAAATCGGGACTTAGGGAAAATCACCGTCTCGTGTGTAAGAGTGGGAACTTTGCCATTTTGAGTAGAGGCGGGAATTCTGGAACTTGTGATACGGCGACTGTTTCGACTTTGGGCAGTGTTGGAAGTAGTCACCGAGCGAGTGTGTTCGGGACTTGGAGATTTCACTGCCAAAGTGGGCGACGAGGAGAAACTGGTCGTGTTACGATTGGGTGAGTTGAGGACTTCAGGTTGCCGGCGTTGGAGTGTCAAAGTGCTGGCGCAGGACGGGTTGAAAGAAGACTGGATTTTGGACTTGGATGAGGGATGCTACGAAGATTAAGTTTTGAATAAATTCTTGAGAAAACTAATTGTGAATGGTGTGATTCTGAGTGATGTTCAAAAAAAAAAAAAAAGGAGAGCAATACCTAAACTTTCTAGTGTACTGGTGAGGGCAATGCCCTCAGGCTTTAGCTTATGTGTATGTGTGAGCTTGATGGGGTGTTGCTTGTCATGCAAGAACAATACCTACACTACTGGTGTACTTGTGAGGGCAATAATCCTGTGCTCTTTGCATGTGAATGGGAGAGCGATAGAGTTTGAGCAATACCTACATTTTCGAGTGTACTGGTGGAGACAATACCCTCGAGATCAAACTTGTTTGACTGGATTGTTGGTGATATTTGTTTTGGTGTGGAGTGTATTGGTTGAAAAGAGTGATTTTGTGTAAAAATACTAGTGAAATTTGGGGACTCTCTCTCTCTCTCTCTCTCTCTCTCTCTCTCTCTCTCTCTCTCTCTCTCTCTCTCTCTCTCTCTCCTGAGAGCACTTAGGTTTGGCGAACTCCTTAATTATATGTAAAAGGTAAAATTAATTCCTGTAATAATTCTCTATGTGTAAAATGTTAAAGAAAGTGGTATGTTTAATAATTGATCAGGAATTTAATGAAATGCCAATGTGTATTTTGTTTGAAGGTTGTTTTTAATGGTGTTTTTATTAACCTTGAGAGTTTTAAAGAAGTATGGTCATAAGGATGTGTTCTATATTAGCTTTGGTCAGACTGATCAGAAATGTATACGGCAATGAAAATAATTGTACGCCAAAAATTAAAGTGAATATCAGTGAAATTGCGTTTTGTTGTGTGTTTATACTTTTGACACCCATCCACTCTGGACAGAATAGTAAGACAATAACAATACCTTCGCTGTTTATGATGTTTATATTGGGTCTGTTGACGTTAATGTGCTTCATTCACTTCCCTTTCCTTGTCGTGTCAGGCTTAAATAGAGGTTGACGCGTCACCGGGTACACACGAGTAACATTAATTGCACTTTTCTGGAATTTTTTGACTACTCGCCTATCACCTGAGCTAACCTGGTTCGATGCCGCTGGTCGGCAGTGTTTTCTCAGTGATCTCCTGTTTCCCCCGGCAATTGCATTCCGGCACTGATCCATACTTACCTCGCTTCATCCTAGTTGGATTGCACTTCACAGAATCAGGTTACCCTGGAGCTGAAATTCTGTGATGCGCGAGAAGGCACCTAGAACGCGTAGCGTTTAAAACTATCCAATAGCAAAACTGGATGTGAGCTGAAGTGATTTTAATTTCAGCCATACAGAAGCTCTTTCCGCTAAAATTGGATATTCTTGACTACACTCTAAATACTCTTAATTTGCTGAAACAAATGTTTTGCTGCCGCAAAAAAATTTATCGTGAAGTGTAAACCGCTGACAGCAATGTGGAGAATGATCTGTGTGATATATGTTATATATGGTTACTTTTTAGCAGCAGTTGTTATGTAAATTGTGTTCGGCTATTAAACAGGTAAAATATCTTCGTTGGAATTTCAAGTTATTTAAGACGTAATTTATTTCTGTTTGGTCTCTTTTTCATCTTGGAGTGTAGTAAGTTTATCAAAATGTAATTACAAATTTTATCAAATCGTTTCAAGATATTTTGTTTTAAGAAGCCAAGTTGTTACTGATATAGAGTCGAAACTATATTTGATTTAAGAGGTGTCCCATATCAGTTTCTAAGAGAACATATATTATAAGCCCAGTCAAGCATTTATTCCCATTTATAAAATAGCTATTAAAATAATTTAATATAATATCAAAGTTCGGTTCACTGCTTGGCAGTGTGGTGATAGTTAGTACTTTCCTATTCGTATCATCACGTAGATATGCAACAAACAAAAGTTTCTTTGATCTTGCATTACGGTTACAGTAGTTCAGCAGTATCCTTCTTGATAAATTCTGTTTCTGTGTTTTGATCGTTAAACTATTTTCTCCAAGATCTAAGGAATTTATTGTTTGTTTAGAAAGTTTCTTTAGGTACTAAAAACTCTAATGAACTAAGGAATGTTTTGCTCTTTCTTGGCCCTTTTCTTCTGTACGCAGCAACATTTATTTGCGGTAGCAAAACGAACTACCGAGTGGCGTGGCGCACTGGTGATTCACTGCACTCGCAATCGGGAAACCCGGGTTCCATTCCCGGTCCGGCAATCTTGATTTCCATTTTCCATGGTTTTCTGAAACCACACTAGGTGAATGCTGGAATGGGTCCTTACACAAAGGCCATGGCCGATACCGTCCCGCTAAATTATTCCCCAACTCCTCTCCCATGAGCAACTTGCGCCGTTTCTGATGACCTCGCCGTGGACCAGCGAGTGAAGATTGAGCGGAGAGATTCGGACGGATCTTAACATCGAGGCCTTCGAGCCGATGAGGATGATGGAGGTGAGAATTGAGCAGCGCCGTGATGAAACTGGAGAACCCCGAGAAAACCCGCCGGCCAACGGCATCGTCCGGCACGTTTCCCACATGCGAAGATCCGGAGTGACCCGGCCGGAGATGGAACCCGGATCGCCTTAGTGAGAGACGGGCAGGCTAACCCCTCAGCCACCATGGCCCCCGCTGCGGACGAGACATTAAGCCCAACTACCTGCCAAAACTAAATAATTTATTTTTGCAATAAATAATATTATTATTTCCATAGGACAAGAACGTATAAATAAAATTGTAACAACGCAATACTTAGTTTCCTTAACCTGCCCATTGAATAAAAACAATAGTTTGTTATTGTAAACAAAACAGCGTCAAAGAAATAATTTCCTTAGCCATGCCGAAAGTTTTGTACGCGTTTTTACAGTGTACAGTCCCGCTGCGTACAAACGCTTGGTCAGCGTGTATCCTCCCTTCCTTCCGTCGTTAGGCCCGTATTGTCTGTGAACCCTCGCGCTGAGTGGTCCATTGGTATGGAGATCAACCACCCGGTAACAACCCAGCTGCGCGTCCGAGCGATCCACGACTCGGGAAGGAATGCCGAGGGCGGTAGAGTACATGGCCGCCGTCAAACAGGGTAGCATGTGGTGACGAGAAACCATTTAAAGGCGGTTCACGATCAAGTGAGCACTTTTGAAATCAACCTTAGATAAAAGTCGCTGCTCATACCTGTACATGTTTTAACTGGCGCCCTGAGTGATATAATTCCAGTTAAACTGGTGACGATGGAGGGGAAAGTAGTTCCATATATTAATATCGAACAAAATGTGTTAGGTAACCATTTGAAATAACTTCAATTATTTATTCCGCTTTCTGTTTTTTTTTTTTTTTTTTTTTTTTAAGTATTGAAGTACTGAGCAGATTTTCACAGTATTTACTTGTATAGGCTGATCACGGTAAAGTGGGCACTTTTTTAAGTCCCTTCTAAATGTTTCCTTTCATTCGATTTCCATCTTCCTGCTGCTCTTTAGTATAAACATTGCAATGCGACCTATAAACACAGCGAATACATTCACCACCCTCAAAATTTATAGCCTCAGGCTGCAATAATATATATTTATTAGTGGTTAATACCTGTTGGAAAGGCCTTAACAAGCTCTCAATTTACCATGAACAGCCTATATAATAATTTCACATTTTTACTTGACCGACGCATGAATAAAGTGACGAGGCCCATGGCAATGTTAATTTTACATAAGACGGAAGAACACACAACGTGCTTAGAAGTATATCTTAAGCACGGATTTCAAAAGTGCTCATTTCACCCCGAGCAGACTATGGCAGAAGTATAAAATGCTTGTGAAATATGGCGGAGTTAGGAAACAACCAAACATGTCATACATAGGGTGTTATTTCAAAGGTTCGATTCATAAAGTGCGAAGACGCCACGAATAGACTATAGACCGAATTACATCGAGGAGATAATGTGCCGCCTCATAAATGCCTTGTTAAGGTACCGCCACCCTGGTCAAAAATGTCAAACATTTCAAGTATGCGTCCGGCTGTAAGGACGGGATTACGATGATTTCACGTTACACGTAACACGCATAACGCAACAATTACACGTATAAAAATGTTGGGAACAAATAATGATGCTTTTCAGATCGAAAACTGTGAAAATTGTAGCTATGCGGGCGTATTTGTGTCTTAATTTTGGCGTGGCTAGACCAGGTTGCGAAAGTATGGCATTTGTGATCGAAATAAATTTTTTAAAGTGCTAGGATATTTCCATAAACACCAGAACGAAATTTATCTGGTAGCTGTAGAGACGTTTTTCGTGTAAATGGGAATAAATCGTGTGTAATAAACTTTGATCTGTTGAGATAATTAAATTATGTTTCACATTCTTCCTTTCCTGCAAGCATTTTTGCACTTCTGAAACACATAATTTCTAATCAAGTGTGCAATGTAAAGTTCTCAAAGGAGAACATCACATGTGCGGTATGTGTATTAATTAAAAACGTGAGCAAACGACGTTGCGAGAACAAAAACAACCCCATGAAAAGGAAAGACAACATAGCATCGTCCCTATCGTGAAATCACGTAGCGCAGAGTCGCGTATCACGCAGAAGTTAAAACATTGAGAAGCTTTCCCATCACGTGAACCTTACGTGAGAGGATCGTGAAAGGCCGCCTTGAAACGCATTAGTCAAAGTGCAGCCAGCTTACGTGAACCTTTTACTCGTTACGTGTTACGTGGAAATGTGAAGTCGTCATAATGCCTGGCTTAATGAAGCATTTCGACGGTAATGAGAATTAGCATAAACAAGCTTCGTAAGTGTTCTATTTCCTTAGAAAATCAAGGCGTGGCTACAGGATTTAAATACAGAAATCTGTTCAGAAAAGATGCAGCACTGTCGGCATATTTTTAAAACACTGTTTTACAGGAAAATAGATATCTTGGAACGATTTTGTTTGACGTTGGCCCTTTTCAACGGCCACATTTATATTTCAATAACTAAAATTATAAAGTGGCAACAAAATTGCGACTTTCACTTCTGTCCTGAAAAACTACTTGCATTGAAATATTCCATAGTTTTTTTTTTTTATCAGAACAGACACGATTGCTTACAACGAATCCCATGTGACGAGCAGGGATGCTACAGGATGTTCTTGGTAAAATGAGCACGTTTGAAAGCTCTGGTTAAGATATATTTGTATGCGCGTTGTGTATTCCTCCAGCTAATGTAACATCAGCGTAGGCATGAGCCTCGTCACTCTGTTCACGCCACGGTCAAGTAACGCCGTGAAATTATCAGAAAAGTAAATATTTTACAAATCTGCTCATTTTTACAATTTGATCCATTTTAAAAAAACGGAAAGCGAAAGACATGATTTATATTATCACAAATGATTACCTAACACTTTTTATTCGACGTTAATATATGGAACTACTGTCCATCCATCAATGCCAACTTTGCTGGGCGCATGTCACTCAGTGCATCAGTTAAACTGTATGTCAGGCAGGAGCGCCGACATTTTTTCTAAGGTTGATTTCAAAAGTGCTCGCTTTATCGTGAACAGCCTTTACTTGAGGTATTTCTACTCAGGTTGGGAGTTCCAAGCTACTATTTTGACAAATAAAGTGTTTCACCGCCGGGTAGCTCTGTGTTTCACTGCCGGGTAGCTCTGTGTTTCACCGCCGGGTAGCTCTGTGTTTCACCGCCGGGTAGCTCTGTGTCTCACCGCCGGGTAGCTCTGTGTTTCACCGCCGGGTAGCTCTGTGTCTCACCGCCGGGTAGCTCTGTGTCTCACCGCCGGGTAGCTCTGTGTTTCACCGCCGGGTAGCTCTGTGTTTTACATGTCAGCAAACGTGATAGTTGTTATATTTAAACAAAATTAAATTTTATATAATTTTCCGATTTGTGTTTTGTTAGAAGTGGAGAATAAACTTGTCACATTTCAATAGAATCAGATGTGAATAAATTCTGTGGAATTAGCAAGCCGAGATCCTTTTTACCAATTTTATTCTTCCGTTCGTCTTCTGATAAAAAGAAAAAAAACTATTATCACTCGATTTTTGCTATCAGGGATGACGTTTAAAACATTTCTGCAGCAATTATAGATGAACTGCAATTGTAGAACTTACGAAGGAGGCAAACAAGAAGTTGCCTACACCCTTACAGCCACGTACGTAGGGGGGGGGGGGATATTTTATAGAACAAAGTTTAGTCCGAAATAATGAAAGAATTGTAGCCACGGTGCTACCTAGGTACGGTAAGTTAGCACTAATTAAATTATCTAAACCGATTACTCTCCTTCACACGTCCAGCCTTGACAGTGATAGTGTTCTATCTGTTAACAAAAAATAATTACTTTAGATTTTACTTCTGCCTTACTTATGTTGTCACTTGTCCTCCGATTGGTTGTCGTCTCACCACGCCACATCTCTCCGCCAATCAGCGATGGCGAGACTTGAGACAACCGGTATGATTTTCTTTAGTGCTTTTGTTTAACAAACATTCATTACGTGTTGCCCTCTAGTTTATAAAGGAAACATAACAACTATAACATGGAATACTGAACACTGTCTAGAAATCAATGAAATATACATACCCAGGGTTTCTATGTCAAAAACTATTAAATTAACTAGAAATTATGCTGTATTTTGTATGAGTCATATAGTAAAGCGTTGTTTGGAAATGATATTAAATGAAGTGACTACATGAGAGAGTATTTCATAATCATATCTAATTTAAATGCCTTTGAACATCGGTAAACATAGCCCCTTAAAAACTGCAATGTTACAAACTTTAGTGTACGCGCCAGAGTGGAAATTTAATCAAATATATCCCTATATTACTAATATGCTATCATCAAACTGGATTTAGCTAAACGTTAGTGAAATGCGACAACAGATTCAAAAACATCCCGTTTGATGACAGATACATTTATTTCGCCAGTAAATTTGGACCTTTTTACTAAAAGCTTATGTGTTTCATTACGTTACAGTAAACAAGTTACAGTAGAATGTCTACTAACTGATTAGAGAAAGCGACATACAGTTCCTCCAGCTGTTCGTGTAGTGCTACGATACAACCATTGTCATAAAAATAGTCGCATCAGCAACGAATTATCCAAAAACAGGTGGGTAATAATGCATTTGATACAAGTTCGACTGCGGCTGATGGCGTAAAACTGCCACCAGAAGGCGCTCGTGCGAATAGTACAACGCTGTCCATGTCAACGGTTATGGACGAAGCTGTTTGCAGTGCAACCAATGTGTGTAGAATGTGTGTGCGTGTGCAGGGTAGCTAGCACAACTCGGCGACGCATTCACCACGGGTGTGAAGAACACGCGATTGTGTTTTTACTGTTCGCGGCCGTTGACAGAATTTTAAACATCTGCTCCACAGTAACAAAATAAAGTTAGTATTTTATATTTTTTGCAGGGGAAAGTACGACGTATTGCAATTCGTGCCAAAGAAACTTTACACTCAAATAAACAAAATATATAGTCTGTTTGGTTGCATCGAATAAGTTACTAGACGGAACTCGAAAGTACTCGCCAGAACAAATATCCCCTTTTTTGCAACACCTTAAACGAAAAATCAATGTGTACCGTAAGGGGTTAAGTACTGTGTGGTTGTACGTCATAGTGACATATGGTCTGTCCCTGGAATGAATGTACTATAATGATTGCTAGGAATGATGGGCGTGATATAGTCTGTCTCACGAACGAGCGTTTTTTTTTTTTTTTTTCGGAAGGTAGTCTCGTGTACAATATTATTTCCACGGCCAAATATTTTCTGTTCACATACCGAGCAGGTCAACATTACAGCCAGCTGAGTGTGTTTATGTAAACATCGCCTGTGGCGGGGAGAGAGAGTGATGTATCCATGGAAACAGCTGTAAACAGGACTTCTTTCAGAACTGTATTAAAAAAAGTGCACTCGTACGTGAGACGGGCTATATAAACGGAGCTAACAACGTCCCGGGTACGAGTGCCTGTTTTAGCTGGTGTGGTCAAAGTAGTCGCCTCGTCTCCCCATGTGGGTCACACACACGTATATTCACATGTGGGAAACGCGGCGGACGTTGCCTACATACTACGTCGGGTGAGTTTTCTCGGGAGTTTTCCTATTTTTCCCTCGCCTCTGCATTCTGTCGTTTTTCCGCCCATAAAAGCAGTTCACGATAAAGAAAGCACTTTTCGAAATCAACTTTTGAAAATAAAATTATCGGGTCATAACTTGATACATTGTGAGAAAGATGGAGGAATAAACCGCGTTTTTAGTTCCCCACGTTGGTCGCCAATATGAAGTAGATGGTTATATCTAACAGTGAAATATTTTTAATATTCCACAATATTGGTAGCCAGATATCTTGTATCGGGAATATATTCTATATATTTGGACTTTGACTATTAAATATTTAATTTTTAATGAGAAAATCATAATTGTTAAAATAAGGTTGGCACCGCAATTGTGTGACATACCACACGCATAAACATATAAGTATTAATTAAATTGGTTCTCGACTAGCAGTGGTAGAATTCGAGTAATGATGGGCCAATATCCCTTCTTCCAGTAGGATGGTATCCCAGGGCAAGCTTCGGAAGTCTGTTGCTATCCATCCTTAGAACGTGGTCTTTCCAATATCCCTTCTTCCAGTAGGATGGTATTCCAGGGCAAGCTTCGGAAGTCTGTTGCTCTCCATCCTTAGAACGTGGTCTTTCCAATATCCCTTCTTCCAGTAGGATGGTATCCCAGGGCAAGCTTCGGAAGTCTGTTGCTATCCATCCTTAGAACGTGGTCTTTCCAATATCCCTTCTTCCAGTAGGATGGCATTCCAGGGCAAGCTTCGGAAGTCTGTTGCTATCCATCCTTAGAACGTGGTCTTTCCAATATCCCTTCTTCCAGTAGTATGGTATTCCAGGGCAAGCTTCGGAAGTCTGTTGCTATCCATCCTTAGAACGTGGTCTTTCCAATATCCCTTCTTCCAGTAGGATGGTATTCCAGGGCAAGCTTCGGAAGTCTGTTGCTATCCATCCTTAGAACGTGGTCTTTCCAATATCCCTTCTTCCAGTAGGATGGTATTCCAGGGCAAGCTTCGGAAGTCTGTTGCTATCCATCCTTAGAACGTGGTCTTTCCAATATCCCTTCTTCCAGTAGGATGGTATTCCAGGGCAAGCTTCGGAAGCCTGTTGCTATCCATCCTTAGAACGTGGTCTTTCCAATATCCCTTCTTCCAGTAGGATGGTATTCCAGGGCAAGCTTCGGAAGTCTGTTGCTATCCATCCTTAGAACGTGGTCTTTCCAATATCCCTTCTTCCAGTAGGATGGTATTCCAGGGCAAGCTTCGGAAGTCTGTTGCTATCCATCCTTAGAACGTGGTCTTTCCAATTTACCCTTTTTTGGGAAATTCTATCATTCAAAGAAAACATATTCTGTCCTTCAGGGAATAACCTATCACTGATATAAGGAACTTCATTTCGGATGATTTTATTTTTTTCTGTATTGTACTTTATTTACCCGCGTTTCACTGCCATACTTCAGAGCCGGTACAGCCATAGTTTTATAAAATTCTAGTTGGGTCTCGTGTCGGACTTTACCTTTCAGTGTTCGTCGAATTGTTCCACACATATATTGAAAACTGTGAAGCTTCCTCTTCACTTTGTTATCTTCATTAAAGGGTAATTCACAACCAAGGTAAGTAAAACTGGAGACTTGTTTTATCGGTTGATTGTCAATCACTATTTTAGCTCTGATAGGATACTTCCCTTGCCATGCCATAACTTTTGTTTTTGTACGAGATAATTGTTAGTTATAATCTTTACTAACAATATTTAATATATGCATTGATTTTTGGAGTTCATCTTCATCTTCCTGTAGAATTAATTGATCATCTGCAAATAACATAGTATTAATATATGTGTTACTACTTATTTTTATTCCAGGATGAACATATTCCTTCAATTTCTTAACTACGTCATCTACATATATATGTGTATATATATATATATATATATATATATATATATATATATATATAAGTATTGGAGAGAGACTACAACCTTGACGAACTCCTTGGATCTCCGTTCTTTTGCATTATATTCCATGGTTATAGTTTATTTATTCAAAACCAACATCTTTCATCTTGAACTTGGCATGTCACTGAAAATTATAAATGAATATTTCAACACAAATAAAATGACTAGTTGAAATTTGCCATTTTAGCAGTCGTTGGGAGCTCAGTTGGGTCCCCAAATTTGGAATATAACATTCCAAATTAAATGCTGTATTAAGGGATAAATCTTGATTTCTTCCTTGTTCGTCAACAGGAGTCACCTTTTTTGCACACCAAGTCAATCCAAAAGCATGAATACGCAGAACAAAATCTTTTAACTACGATGCTGCAATTTTAATAGTTTTCATCATTTTATGGGTAACAAAACAAACATGACAATCCCTTTTTTCCTAACAAAAGCAGATCCTGAATAACAAACTTACATAAATTTTTAACAATTCCGCCAGAGAGATTAAACAAAAAAAAATTGCATATGCAGACAAAGCAAGACATCAAATATTAGCATACATTACAGTGACATTTCCAATACAATACTCGAAATTATTAATTAAAATAAACACTTACGAAAATAGGTAATTTAACATAGTGAACTAAATGAAGGACAGGAAGTAGTGACCTCACAAACATTCAGCGTATACATATTAATCAAATAAGATTTTCTTTTAAGTTGTACTGTCTGTCAAATGAATACACAACCATGTAAACCAAGAACACAAACATTCTGTCACATCTGCAAGAGTATCCGTTCAGTTTAAGGACAGTGAAATTAGTGTTTCTAGTTTTACACACAATATACAACGAATAGGTATATTTGTAACAAATCTATACCTATTTCTGACAAATTCGTGATTTCTCGTGAAGGCGCTATGAATAAAGCGATCAGGCCCGTGGCAATGTTAATGTTCGTCGCAGAAGGATACAAATCTGTAAGAAAAGTACTAACGTATGTGTGCATACATGCATATTTTACCGACACTAATAACGACCGCCGATCAATTAAAAACATATTATACACGCTTGCTCACGAAAACCGGATGCCGGATTTAAAAGAACAGTTTTTAAAACCGTATTAATGGCGTGACTTCTATTTTTACGACATCAAATCTGTATATCAATAGAGTTCTGGTAGCTAGCACACATTTTGTTCCCCCCGCTTGGGAACTACATATCTCTGTTTACGAAAGGGACACAGTAAGTGAGAAAACAGTATGGTTACATTTGATAAGTGTTTCCGTTCAGGAAGGTTGTATGTAAGTGGAGAAACATTTCTATCTTCCCCGTGCCTGTCTCGTTACACAAGGCGCGAGTTAAAATCCCAAACAATCGTGATGCGAAATGTTCTCGCCTCGCTGCAGTCATCGGCGATGCGTATGTATAAAGGCTGTTCACGATAAATCAGGGAGCACTTTTGAAATCAACTTTAGAAAAATGTCACTGCTCCTACCTGCATCAATTTGAACGGGTGCACTGAGTGAAATGCGCCCAGTAAAGTTGGTAACGATGTAGGGGGAGTATAGTTACATGTCTTATCGTCGAAATAAAAATGTAAGATAACCATTTGTGATAATTTTTTTTTTCTTTTCGCTTTCTTTTAAAGCATCTAAGTGTAAGAATTAGCTGATTAGCGGATACACTTCATAGACATGTTCTACTACTTTAATTATACACTAATTTTCCAATATTATTAATTTAAAACACACAGTTTACAACCAGGAAATTCCCCCCCCCCCCCCCCGCGGGTCTATACAAACTGAATCGAACCCTTTGCAGTGAAGACAATAGTAGGTTACCCTGTGCCCGTGGGTTTTACATTGGCACACATATACTCTAAGCTCTCTATTTGAATAGTAGCATAGGCATAAACACTTTACACTTAGTGCGTACACAATGTATTGTACGACAGTGGAAACAATGTAACTTTTTGTATATCTTACAGTACTTGTTTGGTTTGTTCTCTTTGTTAGCACCGAAATGAACTTTAGAATACCAGTACTTGTAAATGCAATAAGGACAAATATTATAACAGCAGTTATTCTTTCTCAGTTTAGTTAACAGGAACATATTTACATACAGTTAATATTTTCTTTTTGTGGTTTTACAAGCATGACTGGTTTTAAATTTAATAATACTTATTAGCATTTATATTTAGCATTTGCACAACAACAGCAGGACTAAACGAAAGTGTATATTTTTAATGAACTGTTATTAGAGCAATCTTATGACAAATAAGGTCAATAATTAAAGAAACAATGCTACCTTACCAATCCATTATTTAAACTGCATAATCACCTATTGACGCTAGCAAAGGCGGGAGATATGAATTAAGGAAAGGACTTATAGGACATGTGGACCCAAAGACCTTAAGATTTGTGTTTTTCATTCCTGTAGTTTTAGGTGGCCAAATTTTTCAGTATTATCATAATACGTATTTTGGGGGTCATCTCGGACAGGACAAGACTGTATCACGAATCAAAGAGGTTTTTTTTTTTTTTTTTTTTTTTTTTTTTTTTTTTTTTTTTTTTTTTTTTCCTGGGACGAATAAGGAGATTGAAGATCTTGTTAGAGATTGTCTGGACTGTCAGAAGGCCGAACCGCGTGATGTGAAGATCAATCCCTATAGTGCCAGGGCTGCTACTTTTCCATGGGAACGTTTATATTGAGACGTTTTTGGTCCTTTACCTCGCACCACAGCATGAGTAAAGTGGTAAGGCCCATCGCAATGTTAATTTTACAATAACGCGTATATCTTAAGCAGGGCTTTCAAAAGTGCTCAGTTTAAGATGAACAGCCTTTGAAGCCACGTTAGAAAGAGTGCAGAGGGCGCTTTGAAGCGCATGCTCAGTGTACTGTGTTTTTACGACAGCCGTCGGGTCCATAACAGCCTTCGCGCCAGTCGCCTTGTTTAGCATTTATATGTGCGGTGTGGGTCCAGCCACGAGCGCGTACTTTGGAGCCAGCGAAGAGGCTGCCGCGCTTGGTTCACACGCACGGCGACCACGGAGAGCAGACACAGCTGAGCACCAGGACAGCCAATCAGAAGTCGCCCTCGGTGTCTGCGCGGGACGCGCAGACTGCGATATTCTCTGCTCGCGGAAAGAGCACACTTCGTCGATATTACCCAGAAGTCAGCTGGTCCACATATTTTATGCTACTAATTTCTTGAATAATCGACGTGTATTGATGTAGATTTCTAGGGTAGTTTAGTGTGCGTATCTATAATGAAATACGTGAATATAAACGTTTATTTTATTCAACATTTGTATTAAATAAACGTAGTTTGAAAATGAACCGAAAGATAGCACTAAGGTGTAAAATATTTTTGGATGTAAAAATAAATTTACAATCTCTTGAATATCGTTTAGTAAATAAATTGCACTATAACGGAATTAATAAGCTAGCATAGAAAGACGGCACCATCTAGTTTGTTAGTTATATTTTGTTTCACAACGTTGGCTATAAAAATGACAAATTCAACAGCAAAATGGCTACGCAGAAAATCTGCTTGCATGACATCGGTTGCGCCCACTCTGTTTGGCAGGATCGGCGTACATGTGAACCAGGCATAAGGGTGACATTCCCACACGCGCCAAGTGCCATCGTGGCCTCTACGACCGACGTATTCAAATTGTCGTGTAGGCAGGAGATGTGCGGAACGACGAGGTCTGCGATTCCGTCGCTGGGAATAATTCAAAGAAGCTTAATGCATCTGGCTTTTATCCACATTTGCGAGGTTACAGACAGAAAAATTAAGGGGCATATCCGCCTTCCTGGGACTTAAATCCGCGTTTGAGGCCGAGAAGCGTGGGAGCGATAAGGGCGACATTACCACTCGCAACAAGTGCGCCATCGTCCTTAAGCGCGAGGTTCTGAACTGGCGTGCAGTGTTCTCGTCACACTGCGTGTGCCTATGGGACTTCCAACGGTGACGCTATCATTTTATGGGTGGAAAGTCTGTAAAGGCTGTTCACGATAATATTAGCATTTTAGAAATGAAACTTAGAAAAAAAGTAACTGCCCCTGCGTGCATGTATTTTAACGGGATCACTGAGCGACATTCGCCCAATAAAGTTGGTAACAATGGATGGGAAGTAGTTCCACATCTTAACGTCGAATAAAAAGTGTTAGGTAACCATTTGTGATAATTTAAAATTATTACTTTCCTTTCCGTTTTTTTTTTTTTTTTAATGCATCGAAGTGCAAAAATGAGCAAATTTGTAATATATTTACTTTCTTAATAATTTCACAATCCCACTTGACCAACGCATGAATGAGCTGACGAAGCCCATGGAAGTGTTAATTTTACATAAGGCGGAGGAATACACAACGTGTATACAAGTAGATCTTAAGCAGGGCTTTCGAAAGTGCTCATTTACCGTGAACAGCCTATAGCAAGGTACAGAGCATGCCTCTTGAGTACTGCTGTGTATATAACGCGTATATGTTGAGATACAGTGCTTTGAATAAACGCCGTTTTGATGTGGCGTTTTACTGCTCAGCCCTCTTGTGTGCAGAAAGTGAGCGTCACGAGATTTCGCTGTCGGGTCCGTGGCAGTTACTCGTTGAGAATGAGCAGAACGTTAAAAATAAACATACGAAAGTATAGGTCGGTCCGTTGGCTTCATGCTTCACACGCAAACGTATCGTTCTGACGTCATTAGGCCGTGGAGGGAGCCGCACTGCTAACATCTGATTTCGAGCGGTTTAGTCTACTTAGAATCGCTGTGGCGACCGAGCGGTTTAGTCTACTTAGAATCGCTGTGGTGACCGAGCGGTTTAGTCTACTTAGAATCGCTGTGGTGACCGAGCGGTTTAGTCTACTTAGAATCGCTGTGGCGACCGAGCGGTTTAGTCTACTTAGAATCGCTGTGGCGACCGAGCGGTTTAGTCTACTTAGAATCGCTGTGGCGACCGAGCGGTTTAGTCTACTTAGAATCGCTGTGGCGACCAAGCGGCTCATCCGACCAGAGGATTGCCAGCTTGTGCGTTAAAAGAGGAGCAAATAAAAACATAACCAAGCATCATAATTAATAAATACACATAGTGACTGTCTGACCAATAATCATTTTCTTTACACATTACAAAACAGAATAGTTAAAAATTACGAGCTAGACGAAAAGGACACTAATGGTATTAACAAAATGCGTAGTGCTCGGCAAGATAAATTTAATGCTGAAAGGATGGCTCAGCTACCTCGATCGATTCCGGAGTTATATGAAGAAGAAGTTGACAATTCTACGCAGCGGCGAAATGCGGGCGTGGCGATTGCGTCACCACATGTCACATCACGTGGCGAGACTGTCTTCGTGACCACGTGACTTCAACATCAGCTTCATCGCCAAATCAGAATTCGTGCGCCTCATGAAGGCCACCGTCAACCTAGACTGCGCCTCCAACACTCTAACCCCAACGACTTAGGGACTTACTTGCATGGATCTCACATTCGTCAGGCACATCACCGCTCAGGCACTACGTTTCATACTCTTACAATTTCTCTCTATAGAAATTAAGTGAGCTATACCAAGTTCGTTAAGGGCTGGAGAGCTTAATCAAATTAAAAACGTAATTATAATTTCCTTATTTTATTTACAATAACTACAGCCAAATACTCTGAACTCAAATTCTCACGATAAATTGAAATCACGTACTGTTCACAATTGATACCAATTAATAAAATGTATAATTACCACAAAGAAATCAATGAAATTAAATCATTCATGATCAGTCCCAATAGACAGTGTATCAACCTATTAAATTATTTTATAATTTATGTGGCCATATTTGAAAGTTCGAATATTTACAATAAAATCAGTATTACACATCCATTCAGTTCCACCTCAGTTCAGTCCATGTCCCGCCAGTCGCAATGTTCCAGAGTCCTCCAAGCGCCCTCACGCACAGTAGGCTTCACTCGTCGGTTCCACGCCCTCTCGTCCATCAAGCCACGAACACCTCACTCACCGTCGTCCCGCAATCTCCAGTTGTCGTCCACAATACACTTCGCTCGCACACACTCGCCAGACGGCCTCCGTCAAAGACTGCCGGCCGCTGGGTTGCGGCAGTATATATAGGTCTTAGGCCGCCATCTAGAAACTTCCCCAACTCGCGTGATGCGTCACGGAGGGCTGAGGCGCCAGCCAGTCTCACCAGAACATTCTTGCGTCGTCGCTAAACGTATCGGAAACTCTAGCAGGCGAGAGGAAGTCTGTGACGCCAGCAAGTCTCGCCACTGTCGGCATTCACGGGATTCCCAGAAAGGGAGAAACAGGAGGCCGCGAGCGCATCGTTCCAGGAAGAGGGGAGGGCGTGGTGGGGCTCCGATCAGGCCCGAGGTGGGGGGAATTGAGTCGGCGCCAGCTGCAGCATGTAACAATATTTTACTTCTCGCGTCATCGCCCAACACTCAATCGTTTGTACACCGCCGCTGAACCCCAATTGCGTGCTATTAACCAAGCCCTCCACGATAAAGGGGGGGGGGGGGAGGCAAGTGGGTACAATGCTCAGGGGCCCGGGTGGTGCCCGACTCGTAAATGTTTATTTATAAAACGAAGTATTGCTTAAAAACCTAATATGGACACTCAAATCTTAATTGTTTTTGCATGGATGACGACTATTTATGTTGTTGTAAGTAGTCGATTTTGGGATGGGGGTGGAAAATTAGGGGGGGGGGGCGCAGAACGCATTGTTCAGGAGCCCTGAATTTATCTTTGTGGACCTACTAATAACAAATAAATTGATATGAACAAACACACACAGTCTATAATTTTTCCCCTCTCGCCCCCCCCCCCCATAGACGTCTACGGCTCTGTAGACGACACAGCACACCCCATTTTTTTTCAGCTATGCTGTGGTGCTCCGAAATGATATTTCTAATGTGCGTGACATCTTGGAAGAGACCGTCAGGCATAGTCTGAAGTGTGCATTCTTTTCGTAAACTAGCACATTCTACGCACGTTTAATAGTTTCATTTTAAAAATGGATTTCGAACACACTACCGCGCATTTCGAGCGCCGGCCAGGCAGACGGCCCCCTTAAGGATCTTGAATACAAAAAAAAAATTAATAATTTTATATTTGTACCAAACATCTTTCAACTTTTATGCATTGTAAGTGATGACATTTTCCTCCGATTAAAAGATTTTACTCGTCATTTCTTTAAAATAATTTCATGTCAAATATAAAAATTTTCTATTTTGGTGCAGCTGTAATAACAAATACTAATTAACTTGTACAAAGGAAAACATTTACGTCAACTAATGCCGTGGGCTACCGCTTGACATACACGCGATCGCCAAATAATAATTCATACATATAAAAAAATTCTAAAAATACGCCAAATTTTATTTATATTTAGTAATTTTCCCCATGTATATTGCTCGTTATTTGATGATTACATGTGTTTCGCGCGGTAGCCCAAGGCATTAATTTACTCTGTAAATTATTGTCATCTGTACAACTTGGTTAGTATTTGTTATTATGGGCTGTTCACTGTAAAATGAGCACTTTTGAAAGCCCTGCTTAAGATCTGGTTATATGCACGTTGTGTATTCCTCCGCCTTATGTAAAATTAACATTGCCATCGGTCTCATCACTTTATTCATGCGTCGGTCAAACGAAAGTGTGTAATTATTTGACGAGTAAATATTTTACAAATCCGTTCATTGTTACGCTCAGACGCTGTAAAAAAAAAAAAAAACAGACAGCGAAAAGTATTTTAAGTTATTACAAATGGTTACCTAACACTATTTGTTCGACGTTAAGATATGGAACTACTTTCCCTCCATCATTACTATCTTTACCGGGTGCATGTCACTCAGTGGGCCCGTTAAAGTATATGCAGTCAGGGTCAGTGAGTTTTGTCTAAGGTTGATTTCAAAAGTGCCCACTTTATCGTGAACAACCTTTACAGCTGCAGTAAAACAGATTAATTTTGTATTTGACATCAAATTATTAAAAAAATAAAAAGTTGAAATTACTTTTATTCGAGGAAAATGCCATTACGTACAAGTTGAACAATGTTTGGTACAGATACAAATTATTATTTCTTTCTTTTTTTTTTCTTTGCTATCCAATGCCTTTAGAGTTGGTGGAAGCTTCTGTTTAATTATCTCTGAAGTATAAACTTGATTTATCCCAAATCTAACGGCTTGGATCTAGTATCAGACTTATTAAGGCGAAGCTTAACCTTGCATATTCGATTCCTAGTTTTACTAGATTATTGATGCTTTATACACAAAGATTCCGAAGGCAAGTCTATAGCGAAATAGCTATCGCCTTCACACCGAACTACAGACTTAAAAACCAGAAAATTTACTAACATATATATTTATGCCATAATATAAATTCTATAGAATTTGTTATGATCACTATTGTGTCATAATTATAAATTCACAGTTTAGTTTCTATTTGCATACTGCATTATAAGGTCAATAGCTAGTTCGCCATGGGCCTATTTGTGGAATTTTGATCTTTAAGGGCGCCGGCTAGCTAGCCCTTGAATTTCGTTGCAGTGTGTTTGAAATACGCGTTTGCTTACGAAACCATTCAAAGTATCCCCATAATACCAATGTACGAAAATTAAACACGCTTCACGCGAGGTACGTGTAATACTCTCGATACATCGTGTACATTATAAATGCCGTTTCCGAGCTCTCTAGCATAGCTAAATATGGCTTCTTCACATTGCTGTATCTCATATTTTTAGACCCGCGAATTTCGCTGGTTCATTTCAAGACAAGTTGGAATTCACACACATGCACGTTCATGCTACATTTGTAATTGGTCGAGGTGTTGTTTGACACCTCCTGGAGATAAATGAGTCAATAACAGACATGCAATAAAGTGTGCGCCCAACCACCGCCTTTTACTGCCATAACAATCAACCAATAAACAGTTGATATATGTATGAGAGTATATAAGATTGTGGAGTCTAGCCTACAGGTCATTGATCTCGCTAATGTCTCGGGGTCTCTACTCATAATATTTTGGCGTGTGACTGGTTCACGGTGCTGACCTTAGCCCACCAGCGCCCCGGGAGAGAAGGGCAGAAGGTGCGATAAGCGGCAGGGCGGGCGAAAGGCGGCCGGCACTCCAGTTTTAGTTACAAAGAGGCCGACAAGATCATCTTTTGCAGCATGATGCTGTGTGGCCCTGGTTGGAGCTATATCTGCGTTTATCTTAAGAATGCTCTGGATTACTGACATAGGCTCTGAGCGTAACTCGGAGTGTGCTGAACATTCTAGATGTTCAAGGTTAGACTATAAAAATTGCATCAGACTTCCGAGCTGGCAGTTTGGGTTGGAGTGGCTGAATGGATGACTGGCGGGTTTCCGAGAGACAGAAGAGCGAGCGGCGTGGTCAGCTGTGAAGAAGGGAAGACGACGATTACGAATGTCAATGATTTGAAGGTCGTGGCTGGCAGGCCAGACTATTGGACTAAGCGCGTGAGTGAAAGACATTATAACTAATGGAAACAGATAGACCGAGCACATGGGTATGAGTTAATTGGCTGTAATTAAGGGAGACATTAAGGACATTAATTAACGTTGAAATAAACATTAAATAGTGCGCTCACTGTTATATACAAAGAGTTAATATAGAGACAGTGAACTGATTTTGTACATAGTAGCAGAGTGAATAAATTAGAAAACGAATTTAGTTTCTTTTATTTTTACTTATTATTAGGACCTCCATCCCTTACGAACTCAGATATTCCCCACGGGCATCCTCCTTAATGTGTAACGATATACTGGTTGGAAACATGCGAAACTATTATAGGGACCTGCATTCAACTTTGTTGCAGACTTTCCGCGAAGAAAATGATAGGGCCACAGCTTAAAGTGCAAAAGGTACACTTAGCACAAAGGAAACACAGCACGCCAGTTCAGAGCCCTCCATTCCAAATTAATCTGAAATAGAGGCTATGTGTTACATTGTCAACTGTGTAAAGTGTTATGTATTCGTATAGTTTTCATTATTGCGTATTTTTTAATAAAGTTTGTAGATGTCTTTTTACTTCATACATCAATCAGTGAGTGATATGTCCATTTAATTTCATCTGTCAACATGATTTTAGTATTTAAGAGTTTTTCACGTATCACATGGGAATGCTGGGCAAGGCAGCCAGCTCCGCGCCAACCATTTCTCAGTAGCGTCATAGTACTAGGGTGGGAAGGACATCCGCATGTGGTCCCTGCGGCCTACATAATCTTTTGTCTAACCATTTAGTTTCCAATAGTGTCATTTTAGCATACTGAAACATGTAATCATTTGTCTTTAAATGGAGTGAGCATCGTCTAACAGCTCATTTCACTTTTAACACGACGACTGGGGCATAATTTACACGTAATTATCAGGTAGGCTTTTCGCGCCTTTTATCAGTGTTGGAGCTCTCCGAGCCTAGTGGAAAACAATTTTTGTAAGTGCCTCTTCGGAGGGGAATTTTAAACTAAATTATTGTTGTGTATGTGAGATGCGCAAGTATTGTTTCGCCAGTCGCCTAAAAGCTGTTCACCTGTTTTCGCGAATTTTACCTGATTTTTCATAAGTCATAGAGATGGCCTGAACTACCTCTAACAGGAGTGAGTAGAGCATATTAAGAGGGGCTGAAACACCTCCCACTAGCCTAGGCATAAGGATTATAGATCACCATCATCAACAGACATCGGACATCCAAGGCGGCCACACCTTAGGGCCATAGACCATCACACCCTGCATCACTCGTGCTCTCTGAGCTGATAACCTTGGTAACATCAATGAACCATTTCCAACCCAGAAAACCTCCATTCCCTCTGATACCTAAACCCACCTGACATCACTCTTTTCCCCACTAGGATCAACTGAACCAGCTAGTGTCACTGCTGTGTTGACCTCATCGATGCTGCATGCCAAAAAGAAATATCCTGTGGAGATTATATCAATGACTTGAGATTTATAGATGCAAATAGTACAGTTACATGAATATACACTCTTTGTGATACTTTTTCGCCAAAAAATTAATTGATATTAACATGAACACTAATTAAAAACCTTATATTATTCTGAGAAATGTGCTACTGGAACATGTCAGAATGTCGTGTTGTCAAGTTGGTGAGGTTGGTCCCCTAGATTATCTGTTCAAAACAAAAACTCTTAGGATGACATAAAATACATAATTTACCCTTATAAAAATACATTAAGTGCCGGGTTAAGCTTCGTTTTCCCAGGGCTTCTAATCTAAAGGGGTATTTCTATAGAGTTGCACTGATGTGGAGTAACCACCTACACATGTGACACATGTCCATCACCACACAAGAAAACCTGCTCTGTTACCTCCAAGTGCTGTGAAATTTCCTCATGTTTATAATTTACTGCACACATTAATTCAGCTAATTACACTGATTCTTCAATTCCGCCCCTGTAACAACTCATGTCACTGAACTGTCTTTGGGGGTCGGCATGGATAGCATGCACACAGTAAGATGCACTGGGTCGCAGCACAGACCTGGTAGTCCACGACGTCACTGTCAAGTGGGCAGGCCTACTGGGTATTGAATCTGTTGATTGTAGATGTTAATGTTGCAGTAATCCAGTCCGGTCTAACTACGGGGGTGTTGGTCCCCTCTCTATGCAGCTAGTGTAATGCTGTTTGGCCAACCTCTCTTACTCATGATTTTACATTAACTTCAAAAACTACACCCCTCATGTCAGTAAGATCGAGATTATAAAAAATGTAAAATCTGAAATGGAGGTTTAAACACACTTAAGCAGTCGTGAATTGACTGAATGTACAAAATAAAATTCGAAGAAAACAGTTCAGGTATGCTAATTACACACTTGTCCCTCGTACAGAGCGACTTACACTGGTTAAAGAAATTACAGCATTCTGCCAACCTATACTGTAAGAACCGAGCATGGCAATATAAAAACAAATTATGGGAATTAAGACCCTGGGTGCACATGAACCGATAAACAGTGTATGTATTAAAAAAATACCATGTAATAAATATATGTTTATTACATACCATTAATTTCAATGAGCCTGATTATTGTATGGGCATTTACGAAAAATTAAGGAGGGCATATCAAAATGCTCTCACTTCACTGGGAGCACAAACATGGGGGCATATGCACAAGCTGAAGAGCACACATGGGGATCGCAGGTATTCAGATACTGTTGATTCCCCAATGTCGCCCTCATTTACATGTTTTTTTTTTTTACTGGGAAAGATTCCTGAAGTACTCAACTGGCTTGAACAATTACACCCACAAAAGTTGCCTCTTGGGGGTATGGCAGCAGGATGGTTGCTTGGTGCCAGTAGTAGCATGGTGCCTCAGCTGGGCGTGTACCGATGCACCACTCCTTGGTGCCACCACATGGCCTGGAAGAGACTTTCTTAATTGAGAGGATGCCGAAAAACCCGAGGGCATCGCAACATCAGAACATTGAGGAGCAGGAAATAGTGGTAAAGGGCATCGTCGTGAAGAGCATCGTGATTCAGCTCTCAATTGGAGCAGGTGTCGCAGGATTGTTATTGATGACTTGAAGTAGCGAGGAAGTACCAGTGGTCGACCTGTCGCCCAACTAAAGTGTTACCTTCACCCCATCCTAACGCAACTCCCTTACTCTATATACCAATCAACACGTATTTTCCACCGATGCCTACAATGTATCCGACACCCTTTTACCTGTCCATATTACCGCCATTGAAAACACCATACCCGACCATGCCATCCACCACGCATTACATGGGACCACATGCAGAAGGAGCATCATAAATGATGAGAATATCCAGCCTACACGATAAACTGGAACCGTGGAGCCAAACCACAATACACCACTGCCAGGACAAACACATGTGAAGATGCCCAGTCATTTTCAGATTTTGCCCACATTTGCGGGAACGTCGTCAGAGGACCCCGCTGCCTTTCTGGAGGACTGCGTCAACAGGCTCACAATATACAGAGTTAGTTAGGTGGAATGGGCTGGCTGTGTTGGTGTGCAGCTCCAAGGAGACGCACGGTCTTGATGACACTCCCTTAATCACTATGGGCTGCAGTAGCAGGAGTTTCGTCGCGCTTTTCAGAGCCGTTTCCGAGGTGTGTTAATCCCACTACTGAATGGAACTGTTGAAGACGTCATGCATGTCACGTTATTGTTGGAGCACAACTGCGAATAACCGTATCGCTATACAGGGGCAGTTAGATGGTGCCATGAGCAGAGGGTACATGCAGCCCCACCACCACTGCAATAAGTACCCCACAAACCATTCGACCAACCTAAACGAAATTTTTCCAGACGCCTGCAAGTGTACAGGCCAACGTTTCAAAATGAGAGGAGACAGGAAGTGCAAAGTGCGAATCACAGTGTGAGAGTGCAATCACGTGCATGGGACCCAAATCAACAGTTCATTCAGATTCTTGTGAGCATGAACGGTCATAAATGTCAAGTCTTAGCTGGGCATCGTATAATTTTATACGGCCAGAATTTGTTCAATTGAAAGAAGTGAAACCTGCCAATTTTATTATCAGGCTAGCTACTATATATATATATATATAGTACTGCATTAGGCCAATCTCAAATCATTGTTAGTATAAGGGATATAAGTACAATAACAACAGCTATTGTCATGCCATAAATCCCGGAGGACATCATTCTAGGAATACCATGGTTAGCTGAGTAGAATATGATTGTAGAACCGGCTGCATGTAGAATTCATTTCGGAGAAAAAGGGAGGCGCACAGTTTACAACCTGAATAGGAAGCCAGCCGATAATTTGTGGTATGTGACGCTAGGTGACCTTGACCATGACATATCGCCCGAACATCAAGCAGCCTTACACTGTTTACTGAATGAATGCCGGGATGTATTTGGTACACGAGATGCTCTACGATGGACTACAGTAGCCGAACACGAGATCCCCTTCGATGCTGAACCTGTCCATACTCCGCCATGTAGTTATTTACCACACCAGGCGAAAATAATCGAACAGCAAATTCAAGAAATGCTGGACGATAGCATGATAGAACCGACTGACAGCATGTATAATTCCGCAATCACACTCGCACCTAAGAAAGGTGGAATGTGACATTTTTGCATTGGATTTAGGCCACTCAGCCTAGGTTCGCTAGGACAGGCTAAAATAATGTCATCTCTTGATTTAAAAAGTGGCTACTGGCAGGTGCCTGTAAAAATGGAAGACAGCAAGAAAACAGCCTTTACCATGCCAGACGGGCGCCGGTTTCAGTTTTGCACCATGCCATTTGGGCTTAAGTGCGGATCAGCTACATTCCAATCTATGGTGGTGTGCTAGTTGGATGGCTCAATAGGCGAGTACACCATGGCCTACCTAGACGATGTAATTGTATGGTCCAGCACATGGGTAGAGGACTTGCATCACCTGTCTGTTGTATTGGAGAGATCAGCAATTCTTGGTCTGATGTGCGCACTGGAAAAATGCCACATTGGTAAAATTAGCATTGACTTTCTAGGACATATAATTGATGCAGAAGGTAACAAGCCAAATCCAGAGTATCTTAAATTAATTGCAGAGTATCCATCGCCTAAGACAAGAAAACAATTGTGAAGAATTTTTGGACTTATAAATTGGCTTAGAGAACATATTCAAAACTTTTTAGTAATCACAGCACCATTAACAAATTTATTTTCACTGCAGAACTGGTTCCAGTGGTCAGACGAAGCAGAAAAATTATTCCAGGAAATAAAAACCAAAATTCCGCACATGTCGGACACTGGCGAGATACAACGCAGGCAGACACTTGTATTTGCAGGCAGATGCGAGCTAGGAGGGAGTAGGGGCAGTGCTGTACCAACTAGTCTACAGCGGAGAGAGGAACGTTAGCCAAGCTCCGCACTATGATGTTAATGAGCACGACTGCCTCACTGTGATATTGGCGATAAAAATATAGTGTGTATCTGGAGTATCAATGCTTCACATTACGTACCGATAATATATGCTTACTCTGGCTGCATAACATGCATGAAGCCTGGAGCAAGTTAACCAGATGTGTGTTGCATTTACAATCGTTCGATTTTTGTGTGGAGCATGTACCAGGCAAGGAAAACCAGTTAGCCGACACTTTACCACATACGCCAAACGAGCGGGTTATTTTGCAATACGAGCCAGAATGGTACGAAATCCATCCGCCAGGTGACTACGGAGCTATTTCGGAAATTCATGTACAGAAAGTGAGAACAGTAGAAAATTAAGTACTAATATCGAAACTTTTTGAGCAGATGAAGCAAGCGCAACAGGGTTGCCAATTCTTGCAGGATAAAACTCGGCAATTCGAGCAAGGTATGGTTGAAAACTGGTGTGTTATGAATGGCTGCTTAGAAATGTGCTCACTAGGAAACCTGGTGAAATGGAGGGTGTTTGTCCCTACGTGTGTGCTGGAACAGGCATTCGCTCATGCACCCTGTGACAATGTAGCAGGACACCCCGCTGTGGACCAGGTGATCAGAAATATCATGGAGCTTTTCTTTTGGCCAGGTCTAATAAGACCAACACACAGTTTGGTGCAAATATGTAACAAGTGTAATTTGTTCAAAAACCACAGGACTGGTGGCCAGCAACAACAACAGCCACACCTGCCGAGAAAACCATTTGAAACTGTGTGTCTTGGCTTAATGGGGCTATGCCCAAGATCAGTAAATGGGAAGCGATTTTTAGTCATAGTGACTGATAATTTTTCCAAGTGGGTCAAGGCCTACACTATTAGCAGTGCACATGCCAAAAATATTGTGGGAGCGCTCAGCGAAGATTTTTGCCCGCATTGGGGTTTTCCCAAAAATGTTCTCATAGATAATGAGACCCAGTTTACCAGGAAACATTGGTAGGAGCTGGGTACGAAGTGAGGAGTGAGACACATGGCTACAATGGTCTACCATACCACGGCCAACCCCACAGAGTAGCGCAACCAAGAGTAGAAGGTTCAGCTGTACCTCCATGTGGACGAACAACACACCAAATGGCTGGAACATCTAGCGGCCGCCCTGTACACACTCCGCCGACATGTCAATGCCGCCATCAGCAAAACACCTGCCAAGGTGTTGCTGGGAAGGAACTGTGCCTACCAGGGAAAGTAACTGCCACAGGCCAGACAGCAGTGATGCACCCAGCAGTATTGCTAACCATCAAGCACACAGAGAGCGTGAAAAACAAGTATGCAAGCAGTGCATGCACTACGCAGCGAGATGGCTGCCCACCACAACAAGACCGACACCAGTGCCACAGATTGGCTAGGAAGTTTACATCAAAGCTCATCAACAGTCCAGTATATGCAAGAATTTTTGAGGGGGCTTCACAGCTAAGTTGAGCAGGTCGAACCTAGTGTTGCAGTGGTTAGGACCTGCCACCTACATGGTCCGCATCGGCAGGATAAGGGCGAGGGTACATCAGGACGACATCCAGCTCACACCGGCAGTCGTCCATGACGAAGTTGGTCCTGGTGATCCTCAGCCCCATGTCGGCGATGATGCTGGCGAGCCTGCCTATGCAGCAAGAGAGTAAAGAGCTGCAACTACACTTCAGGAAGAAAGGGTAGCTCCAGCTTCACCACAAACGACGCACCTGGGGGAACCACCTGGTGAGCCCCATGATGGCCTTGTGGAGGACGAGCTCTCTGAGAATACAAAAGGAGGGAAGGAACACCCGTACCTCAATCATGGAGTGAAGGAGAGCGGATAGAAGACCCGTGGTTGCCCGGCATCAACATGCCCGACAGGGAGCGATGGAATACATTCTCAGGTGTCTCCGATGGCGAAACGCCTACAAGCACTGTCGCTGATGATACGGCACCCATTCTTGTAACGGAAGCTCAAGAAAGGTCGCCGGTAACAGGTGCACCAGAAGTTGTGGAAGAAGAACCAGCAGGAGAGGAGGTAGGTGCAGGAGAAAATCACGCAAGCAGACAGGAGGGAGCAGATTGTCCGGGTCATGCCCAGGGATTGCAGTAGGACAAATGGATGCAGGAATACTGCAGGAAAAAGAGGAACAGCAGGAGAAGGCGAGGAGATGCAAGCAGCAGCAGCAGTGACGGCGGGAGTGAGAGCAGCGGGTCTTTTGCCTAACTTCGCCTCGGCAGAACATCACGGCAGGTTCACCCACCTCAGCAGCGCCACCAGTGTTGGTGCGCCTCAGCCACCTGCAGCACAGCTCATCGCAGGAACACCATAGGGCTGGAAGGAGAAGTGGCTCAGCAGTGAAGGGCCTACATCCTACACTGTTGGAGGACTCCAAAGACACTCCAGTGCTGCAGGTAGCTGCATCGTCCCACAAACAGTCTTAGAAAAGGGGAGGGGGATTTTATGTGTGTCCCTTTCTGCCTTAGGCCGTTTGTCACGCCGACCGCTTCCCCAGCACAGCACACATCCGCAATCGACGTGTTATCGACAGCGAATTGTGAGTAGTAATGAGCAGTGCAGTATAGTGCAATGCACGGCAGGTGTATCAAAGTTTAAGTGGTGCAGCGTAGCACGCACCCGCACACGATGTGTTATCGACGGCCCGAGACATGGGCGGAGGAATACATAAACATGTGATAATGCATAGAAAGGGTTTTCAAACATTCTGGGGGAATTTCTGGACACGGGATAAGGATATGTGTTCAGTAAATAAAGATGTGTGAATGGAAAACCTCATGCTTTCAGTTGTTATTGTTTTGCATGTGTTGTGTTATAATAAATATTTACTTCAGCCCCATCAGAGTTTTGCCCACTTCATTGCAACATATTAGCAAAATAGGTCTAAATGTATATTTGTTTCATTTATTCCTGCAGTGTCTGGAGTATCATTTTGCATAGTGTAAGAGTGAAAATTCTTTCATGTGTGCAAGTAAATCCCTCGACAGTGCGTGTGCCCACGCTCGTCAGTCCTCGTGCCATGGTGGGAAGTCAGTCAGCAAGTCACGCCTAAAGGGGAAGGTTATGTGTGAGATTATGTTCCCGTATTTCCACCTGGACGGCATCTACTCTTTTCATCACCGGTAATCAGTCCTCAATAGAGTAATATTTTGGAACCTTTTGTTTTCTGCAGTCCGGCACACTTCCCTTCTCCTCGTCAGGAATTGCATTGCCTGAGGAGTTCATTATTTTAAAAGCACACATAATTTTCATGTAAACCCCAGAGCTTTGTAATCAGTGTATCCTTCGTCCCCGGGCAAAAGTGCGCAAATATGTCAGTTCTCCAAGAGGGAATATTAAAGTTCGCTGAATAAATTGTATGAACTGACCAGTACATTTTATTTCGGTCGTCGAGGAGCATTTTAGGCACAGGCCCTTCAACCCACCATTTTAATGCAAGTCTTATGTAAATTTTAAAAAGGGTAATTATTTATTTTCATGTGTTCTGCAGCGTATTCAAAGTGTTCGTGTGTAGCATTTATGGGCCTGTGATTGGCCCTAACAATCCACACATAGAGAGTCTGATTGGGCCTATCAGAGTCTTTTTCATTAATTTGCAATGCCATGTGATGATTGGGAGTCCCGATGAGCCCCTTGTTTAGCAAACAAATGAGGCCCCGAACGAGGTGAACAACAAGGGCATTGCAGGAATGTTGGTCCAGGTGATCGGCCCTCAGCACACTGAGAACGTCAAGGAGAGCTCAGCTCTACCACATCACCATCATTGATGCTGCCACAGCGACGTCTGGTGCATACCGGGTAAAAATTTCCCAAAAAACCTTCCAAAATTTTTTTGCCACCCTTGTAACCACAACCAAACCTTTTTCAGGCAATGACAGTCATTAAATTGGCTTGCTAATTCATTATAGCTTCCCTTTTCATATTGACCCTGTATGACACCATCCACCCACTTCACATAGCCACACCATGCAGTATCATAGAGATGTTGATGGAGCAACTGCCATCATTAACTGTATGGATTTATGGTGCAGGGAAACTTTTACCAATTTTGCCCATGCCTGAGGTGTCAGTTGGGGCAAGTACCAACTTTACCTGCCCTGGAACACCTCACCCACATCAACTATAAAATCCGAGCACAGGTCTCTGAGTACCAATTATGGTAATTAAGCTTCTGGGTGCATGTGAGTCCACAATGGGCGAGGGGGGCATTGTTCCCAGGTTGACAAGTAGATCATTAAGGTTTCATGAAATAAACATTACCATTCCATTTAACAGAGATATGCAAAACATGGAAGCTCATAAGCTGCAAGGTTGCTGGGCCTCCCTCTGTCAGTCACTCGAGGCTTGAGTAGCCTGCACCATAAACATGTAGAGAGCAAATATGAAATGTTAGACAAACAAACAACATAGTGAACAAGAAACGCACAAGACACCTCAAAATAAAATTACACATCTAATATAACAATGTAAAAATTTATGTGTTGGCGATTAGTGTTTGTAAGCATGCCACAGTAATTATTTTCAGACTTGTCTCTGTCAGTCCTCTTATGTGACTGCAATTTCATTACACTTTTGTGCATTAAGGGAAAGCTGAATTAAAAAATGAGACAAGATATATCATGGAATTTGGCACTTGGACTCTGATATCGCTGTGCTAGTCTTAAGTGGTTATATGAGCAACTCGATGCCGCACTGAGAGAGATTGGAATAATTACTGAAAACACTGATAATACTAGGGTCCAGGGAGATGCGCAATGCCAATGAAATAAGTAGGCACGCGATTCAAAATATTTTTTAATAAAGACAATTTAAATGTTCAGGTTACGGTTGTAATGTTATTTTTATAATAGTCAATTTTGTAGTTCTGAGCAACAATAATAAAATAATTACATTGAATTTTAAAAGATTTTTTGAAATGATATTATTAAGCAATTCTGCTGCATTCAAACTGAGTTTTTAAATATACTAGCAATTATTAACAAGGGAAAGTTATTTTAAGAGTGGAATTCTATATATAAAAAAAGTTTCATTTATATAAATTTACTACTAAGTTAACCGGAACTATCGATTCCCTAACAGGTAATAATATTTGCAAGTTATCGATTACTGTAGCTGACGACTTTTCTTCCGCAGTAATGGAAAACGGCCAACACATGATATTGTCGGGAATTTCGGTTTTTGTAAGTTGGTGAAATCGGGTGGTTACCGCCGCTTGTTATTGTTTACAAATTGAAACACGTTTCTTTCACCTAGTGCACTGCAGGGAATGTACAAAGCATCATTAGGGTGTTGTGCTATGAAATAAGTAGAATTATCTCAAAAATGGCGTCTAGTTCGAGTGGCGGGAAGGCTGGCAACGTGCCTGCTCGCCGGCCTGTGTGCCTGGTGGTGCTGGGAATGGCCGGATCTGGTAAGACGACCTTCGTGCAGAGGTTGGCGTCGCATCTTTTCTCCGAGGGGCGAATACCGTACGTCATCAACCTGGACCCGGCGTGCCATGACGTGCCCTACCCGGCGAACGTCGACATCAGAGACACGGTCAATTACAAGGAGGTTGTACAAATTATCTGATAATAATGTTGCAATAGGCTACGTCACTTTGTTCCGCAAACAAAACTGAAACTTATTCCACCATTAGTTGCTGTTATAAATTCACGTAGACCTATAATTTAAAATGATTGATTCTTAAACATATAATGCTAGTGTATTAAAAGCTTTAATAACGACGTTCAAAATTGGAAACAAATGCACATAACAACTTAATAATAATAGTAGCCTGTTAAATATAATTACATGTAGTGCTGAAGTAACATAGCCCTGACAAAAATGCAACCACGACATGGCAGTTATATTGGATTTACAGCATGACAGTTTACTCATACTACATAAAGAGTAGAATTTTTCGGATCCATTCAGAAGATGCTGATAGACCAAGCTAATTTAAAATGCGGTAGACATATGTGAAATTTGAAATACGTTATGATAAAGCTGGAATCACAATACCCCGACGCAACGAAATCTGAGTAGCAGCCAATGAAAAGCAAGGTCACTGTGACAGTCTGACGTTGCGACACCTACACCCCCAGAAAAGTAGATTCTATTTCTACTTCCTGTCGTGTCAGACTCGTCGGGCCGTGCAAAAATGTAAATACAACTTGAGAAAAGATAATTGCATGCATATTTCCCGATAAACTAACTTACCACCAAAATAACGTTCTGGTTTGTTGCTAAATACTTTTTTTCTCTTGTATAAATTCAAGTATTTTCAAGAGCAAAATAATAATACACTTTATCACAAGTTTGAAAAAGTAAATATTGTTTATTATAATGATAACTTGTCATTTTAGAATTTTTTCAACAGCCAACTAACATACCTGTCGTGCAGATTTTGTCGGGGTATTGTGAACACTAAAGAAAATTTAATATGAAATTCCGTCGAGCCTTGACGTCATGTCCGTCTGTCGTGTTCGTTGGGTTATTGTGACTCCAGCTTTACAGTTGCAGATGTAAAAGCCAATGAAATGCAAAATAGATTTGACATCTGACCAGTAATTTTGGTTCAGAAATTATTTATATTTTCGTCATGTCAAAATGAAATTTTATGGCAAGCTTTCCCTACAATAGCAAATATGCAACTTGAAAGAAAAAACAGTTTTGAAAATTACTTTGTGTAACTCTTCAAAATAATAATTTTACCTTTTTATGCATTAGTGATAACACTTTGTCACCATCATGTATTCAAAATTTCCCATCTGCCCGCCACCTTTGAAACTAGCGTAATTAATCAACGCCTTCTAAATGGCTGTGAAAAATTCTACTTTTCGTGTCACCTCAGTTAAACTGTAGCGCTGTAAATTCGAGCAGTCGCCCCTAAATGTTGTCTCGTGGTTGCAGTTTTTGTCGTGTCTTGCTTTGTTTGTCGAGGCTATGTGGTTCCTGCTTAAGTTCCACATAAGTAGGCATATTTTTTCTTTTAAGGGTAATTGTTAAGACTCGTGGCTTTTCCAAAAAAAAAACCTTGAAAAATGGTAGGCCATAAATTAACATTCCTAATCACACAGAATACAAATTTACTGGCAACATTATGATATTTGCAGCACCTACTACCAAATGCAATAGGAGAAATTTATTTTTTTATTTACCTTCTTTTTGATTCCTTCTTCACCTGGAAGGCTTCGGGATATAGAACATGTCAATATACGTAATACATTAAATATGAATACATACAATAAAAAGTACCTACAAGGAAGCATAACCCATTCATTAATAGAGTAATAATAGAAATCTCAGATTCAATAATTAAGAACGAGGTCTTATTCACGATGTGTAGCTACAAACATTTAAAGAAAGATCAGCTAATATTAAACATTTCAAGAGTAATAGTACATAACATATCAAATTGTGATTTACACACTCAAAAATGCACATTTCAAGAGTTAAATCTTATAGCTACGTACATGTTCAATGTTGCATAAATGTATACAAAACACCAAGAGCAATACAACAATCAAAGTATAACAGTTTTTTTAGGTTAGGCATTTTTTTCCTTATTGTTTGTTCTTAGTTTTTAGGATATTTTATATATATATATATATATATATATATATATATATATATATATATATAGAGAGAGAGAGAGAGAGAGAGAGCGCGAGAGCGAGCTCGATATTTGCGAAATTGGAGAAGGAAGAGAGTTAAAAAAGAACAGAGCCTATATATTGGGTACTCAAATTGGTATTGTGTTTTGGAATTGTGTTGGCTTATCCTGATGTTTTTTGAACCCCTTGTTTGATAACGATGAATCTCATTATTCAACGTGCAATTGGCTAAATTCTTTTTTATAAATAACAAGAGCCTGAAACAATATTCACTATAAAAAGGGAGAATACAGTTGTTTACAACTTAATCTTTTGTGTACGTTGGAAATTAGTGTAATAACTTTTTTTTCAGTTGCCGATGTGTCCCCATATTCCAGTACCGTAGGTCATTATCGTGTGGAAGTAAGCAAAGTATATTGTTTTTAATGTCTCTTGGTCAACGGAATTTTTTTAAACATGAGCTACTATAGTAATCGGGAGACAATTTCCTTAAGGATTTTTTTTGTATGAACTGTCCATTTCAAATTACTATCCACATTGAAGCCTAGGAAAGTTGATATGTCAGTTGTATCTAATGGTTCATTTATTTGACTCGTTAGCTCAGGTAGGTGGTTTCTATTAGTATTTCTCTTTAATTTAATAATTAGTGTTTTTTGAAACATTTATCACCAGCTTGTTGCACTGCGAGTTTCTTCTAGCACTCATTTAAAGCTGTTTCATTATCTCCCCAAATTAAGACTGTCGTGTCATCAGCTAGAAGTACCAGATATTGTTAGAGATAGGTTAGGAATAAGAGAGGTCCTAATATGCTTCCTTGAGCCACTCTTTTTATGAGCCCCCATTTTGTGAAGTAATTTTTGTGCTCATCTGTGATGTGTACTGTTTGTTTTCTGTTTTTTCAAGTAAGATTTTATTAATTTTATTAATCTAATACCATAGATTTCTAGTTTTTCTAATAGTATTTCATGATCCACTGATTTGAAGGCTTTCGATGGATCACAATAAAAATCCTAATGTTTGTTTCTTTTTAAATTTTCTAATATATATTTTGTGAGATGAAATGCTACTAATGTTGTTGATTTGTTTTTTCGGAAACCATATTGTTCATTACATAGAACGTGATTTTGGCCAAAGACATGTATGTATGAGCCTATTGTACATTATACTCTCTAGTACTTTTGAAAACACTGCCAATAGACTAATAGGAGTGTAGTTTTCTGGTTTTGTTTTTTCACTTATTTTTTTTTTAATAGGGCTCTCACTTTGGTGGTTGCCATTTTATGAGGGAAAATTCCTGTGTTAAAGCTTTATTTATGATATGTGCAAGAATGAAAGCTATCGGATTACAACATTTTTTAACAATGTCGCATGGAATGCCAAAGAAGTCTAGTGATAGTGAGTTTTTCATATTTGAAATTATCTTCCTAACCTCTTGTTCGTTTGTTGGGAAAAAATATATATATTTATCTACCCTTTTTAGTGATATCTTTTTACATATATTATTTGCTTGGATATTAGGAGGTTTAGCTGCATTTAAGAGGTAATTATTACAAACATTTGCTGCTGAAATTCCTGTGTAGGTTACATTGTTTATTTGCAGCCTAATTTCTTCAATACTTTACCAGCTTCATTTTTTTACAATTTTCCATAACATTTTATTTTTATTGAGTGCATTGCTGATTTTATTTTTGAAGTAAATTAGTTTGGCTAACTTTATAGTAATATTCCGGCATGAACACAGTCATAAAGAGACACTGAAATCATATGAAAATTCGTAAGAAAAGTATAAAAATGTAAAACAGTATTTAATTTAATTTGTGCCATTTTATTTTGTGTAATAAAATATTTTACTCAGCGTGCATAGCACTTCCGCTTATGTGAACCCCGTAGGCGGCCATGGTAGGTCCGTGCGATGCTTGCCTCTGGACAGTCTGGCGAGAAGAGCTGGTGAGGTAAGACACTGTCACGTACGCACTACAACTTTTGTTCACTGATGTCGGTTTCCATAGTCAATTTAGTTTACCGGTCAACCTTTGCTTGTGTACGTTATGCCAGACATTTCCCCAGCATTATGCTTCCGCTTTACTAATTTATTTCGCGTTTGTGGCATTTTTAACGTAATTGAGGAGAAGGAGTATAAAGATGTCGGAGACGTCATGCGACCCGCACAACTTGAATCAGCCGCCATTTGCCTATGTTTATGGCATTTCATTGTAATTTCTGCATTATTGCTGCATGCAATTTTAAGTGCTTTGTTTTTATGTCTATGTATTTGAGTGTATTTTCCATGTTTGAATATTTTACAGCAACATCGCCTATAACCACGTGGCTGACCGACGGCGAGCATTTGTATACGCCATCATTGCGTTTTGAGAGCTTATTTATGTAACATCGTATGTGCAATATTTTATTCAGGGTTCTATGTTAAAATTTTGTCAGGGTTCCATGTAATTTCACGTAAATTGATGCTTTTTGTACTTGACCATGTGGTCATGTTAATGTTTGATTTTACCATCATCAGGCATGTTACGAGCCTGTAATCACATAAATCGTAAAGAGAATTCTTTTCTCAACAAGAATAATATTATGTCTGAATTTCAGTTGTCGCTTCCACGAATAAATATTGCAATTCCACTTGCAACACGTGGTCCGCTACGAACTTCATCCAACGCCATCTGCGCCATCTAAACTTGTTTTCACACATTTGTGTGTTTATTGTGAATACTCATCTTGTTTCATGTATCTTTGAGGGTTTAATGTAATGTTGTAATTAGTGTATGGTACAATTATTCCCGTCCTAGCCGGCTCTGTGTATAGGCTACCTACGTGCTGGAGGGCGGGCCCAGAACGAGTTTGCGTTAGTGATGCTGAGTAATCACACGTGTTAATGTATCATCAGGGTTTCATTTTGTAATTCACAGTGTCCCATCTTCAGGGAAATATCATCAGACCACCCTAGCGGCTGTCGACTCTCTTCCCTTGTGAAGATTGTGTTTTCATACACCGTGGTGAGATCATCCATCTCGGCGTGCGCTAGATTAATTGCGGGCTGAGGAGCACCCAAGGGAAATTAGCTAGGCACGATCAGTGTATCATTAATTTCATCACGTATTGATTTGTACGCACAGTATCAGTAAAAACAAGTTTACAGTGAACTTACCTCTTTCATTTGTAGTGAAAGTGTCGTAGCCACATGTGTTATTCAATTGATAAATATGTTTAGTAAAAGTTTAGTATTGCCTATGTGTTTGTAAGTAAGCACAGATGAGACGGACACACAGAACCCACAGCATTCTTGAGAACCCTGAGTCTCAATAGTGTGGTGATTGGGAAGCACCGCAGGCGCCCAAATTACCATTAAGTATTTGTGTCATCGTTCGTCTTGTGTCTCACCCAACTGCATAAATTGACGTCCCCAAGTGGGGCCAAGTGTGTTCATCCGCGTCACCCACGAGAAAATGGCGGACACCATGCCTGATCAACCACGAGAAGCCCTCAAGACATCCGCTTCGACACCCGCGAACGCGAACTATTTGGATATGCCAATAGAACGATGCGTGCATTGTGGAAAGATGAGTGAAGTCAACGTGTTCAGTGAAAATCTATGGGATCAGCCGTTATGTCAATGCACGTCTGACACCGTATCCATGCCGTCGCAACCACGCCTGTACACGCGCTCCGGATGTGACGGGACAGGGACGAAGTGGGCGCAGTGCCAGCAGTGCAAACGGGACTTATATTTAGGATGCATAGGGCCTGCCTGTCTCACCAAATGGCTTCAAAAGTGACAGCAGCACATTGCCATTCATTTTTCACACCAACTTGCAACACTACACAGCAAAATTTCACTACACTAGAATTTGACTGTAAATTACATTGCTCACCTATGTAAGCAATGTATATAGCTCCTGGGTGATTTATTGTTAACTGATGTATAGGACATGTTTACTTATATTCTAATGTGTCTAAACTTCTCGTACACTCATATTTCCACACAATAATTATATTTAACTCTTCACATGGAAATAATCACAAAGAAATGCAAGTAGTACCGTAGCACTCTCCATTTGTAAATCACAAGCCTTCACACGATATGCCGAACTTCCGTACATACCAGCATACAACCATCAAGTGAAATACTATACTACAGTCCAATTCGAAATGATTGACCAAAATCTATGCACGTTTGTTTCTTCTGTAAATTCACTGTTATTGGACTAATGTTACATGGTGATACACGTAAACTGCATGTAAAAAAAAGCCCTGAAGAGTCTTTTTATTTGTTATACTTTGCATACATTTTTTGTACTAAGTTACTCCCACGCAATGTGGTGCAATCTTCTCGTGAATATCAACAATTTAACACTTGCAAAATTCAACATAATTAAATGTTTTTCTGACACTGCTTTATTACCGTGGTTTAGTTCTCCACGTCCTTAACATGTTGCCACACACATACTATGTGATTCACGTATTGTGAAATAAGATTCAATTTCCAAAGGTGTATTGCATTTAACATGTTTAAGTATATGGTTAAATCTCGATCTATCATTATTCAGGAGACTGCCAAAAATGTCCATACAAGCGGGATTTCAGTAGATGTGGTTTCTGACGTACATCAATAAAATACAACTTCTAACCTTATATAACTTTATGTTGAGTATAGTAAGATCTGTACATTATCTATGAATAAAGTTTAACTAATAAGCACAATAAAAATGGGAAGTGTAGGAAAAGTGTTATTGTAAATAATACATTAAAAAATATTTCCCCATAATTCGTTTAAATAATGTCTCAAAATACTGTATATAACTAATTGTAATCAGATGCCATAGGCAAGCTGACCCAAAACTTCCAAACCCTCTGGAAATGAAAATAATATAACACAGAATGCAAGTCAAGTTTTGATTGTCCCGCGCGCAATCGTTGAGCTAAGAGGGCATGGAGAAGTTATAGATTGAGCAGTGTGCTCACAGCGAGTGTAGGAGGGGTGACGGCAGGAGACTTACCCTTCAACGCTACTACTTGTTGCCGAGTGCTGACACCTTGTGCCCGTTGCAAATGTTGAAGTACAGTAATTAATTATATTTTACTGCAAAGAAAACTTGTAATTTTGAAACAGAAATGAATAATAGGCTATTATAATTGATTTCTTCACTGTTTCTTAGTAATTAATCATTCAAAACCACATCCTCAGATTTTCCCTGTCGCGAGTTACAGTGCACTCGGTTCTGTGCTTACCTACCCATTATTAGATGGCAGAAGGTGTCGAATAGGCCCTTACGTTTTATCAATTTATTGAAAGGATGTGTCCCATGAAATAAATCAAAATAAATCCTCCAATTTCCCCGCAAGGTGTTACTGAAAATGAACTTTACACTTAGGGGATATCAAGTATATGCTTCTGGGCATATAATGTTATTGGTGAAGATGCCGCCACTTGAGTTAAATAAATATTATGTTTTAAAATCCTGTTCAATCTTATGGGAAAATAGACCTTTAATCTCAAAAGAAAACATATTTGCAATTAATTATTTCTCGTTAAAAGGTTTTGCATAACATTTCCAGGCGAAACCATTTGCTTTGAAATACAAGTGATGATAGATGCAAATATTTTGAGCGACTCTTAATCTTGATAAAATTACGTTCACGAAGCACAAATTTGCTGTAGGTGGGCAAGCAAAGCGAGTGTGGCAGAGAGAGAGAGGACGTGCTTTATCTTTTGCTAGACCAACTTCCCCTTTCGTGGGATTGTGAGGGGAGGGAGTAAGGTGCGCATCTGATAGAGACAGAAAGAAGGGTGAGAGAGAGGATGCTAGGTCACCACGTTCGTCGCTATGGGTAACCACTTACCCTCTCGTAAGGGGAAGTAGCAAGCCAGACTTGCTTGCCGCACCACGCCGCAGTGTTGGGAAGACAAGACATTAGACAGCACGCAGCAGAGTAGTTATAAACGGTGGCGTGCGTGACTTATTTCATGTCTAATTACTAGACATTTGCTTAAACAATCATCTTAAAAACTATAGTTTCTGGAAATATTAAGTGAAGGGACCTGAAATATACTTTGATCAACGCCCCATGTGATAAATAAAACAAGTAGGAACATTATTTACATAGGGATTTTGCCGGGACCACAAAAAATTGTTGGTAGATGCGGTTTATTGATACATGCGATAACGATAGGTACATCGAGAGTCGACTGTATTACATATATGATGCCTCCATTAAATTTGTATTAAGTGTGATTTGTAGCCTAATGTCCGTGTACACTATTTCCAGTTTTTGTGTGTGTGTGGGTGCGTGCGTGTGTGTGAGAGAGAGACAGACACACACACACTGTGTTTGTTAATAATCACTTTATCCATATTAGCAAATATTCTCTTTGTTAAATCTAGGTGATGCGGCAGTACAAGCTGGGGCCGAACGGTGGCATCGTGACAGCACTCAACCTCTTCGCTACCAAGTTCGACTCGATGGTGACGCTCCTAGAGCGAGCAGGGGCAGAGCATGAGCTCGCCGTGCTGGACACCCCAGGGCAGATAGAGGTGTTCACATGGTCTGCCTCAGGCAACATCATCACCGAAGCACTAGCCTCGTCGTTCCCCACCGTCATCGTGTACGTGATGGACACGGTGAGGAGCGTTAGTCCGGTGACTTTCATGTCCAACATGCTTTATGCATGCTCCATCCTCTACAAGACCAAACTACCCTTCATCGTCGTCATGAACAAGGTGACTTGCAAGTTTTTTTTTTATTATTATTATTATTATTTATCAGCCTCTAAAATCCTACAAAAGATCTGTTGATAAAATAGCTGTACTTGAAATATTGCAGTTTACAAGATATGGTATGTGTATTTATCTGTGGTTTCAGAATATTTGCTTATGTTGACAATTACAATTAATGTAATATAATTTCCAAAGTAAGCTTCATTATCTAAGTTAATCTAAGTGCAGTGTAATGTTAGGTTATCTTACTTGTTTGTTGACAGCGAAATCATTTGTAGGTTATATTTAGTTTGTTATAAGAGGGTCTAATGTATTGTGCATTTGTTTCCTGGAGAGTAGTAAACATTGCATATTGTAAATCATGTGAACAAAAGAAAAGTAACCTGGTTGGCTATTGTCTCGCCATTGCTGGTTAGAGGAGAAATATGGCATGGTCAGATGACAGCCAGTCAGAGAGCAGGTAACAACAGCAATTACAATGAAGTTGTAAGCCGAATATTTTTCTTTAACAGAAATACTACCACCACCAACGATGGACATGTGTGGTAAGATTGAAAAGAAATTGTAGTTTTATATAAGTGTAATGAATGACAGAATAAAAATTATATAATTTCTGTAACAATTTTAATTAGTAACCATCAAGACTGGAAAAAGCATGGTAATTATTTTATTTTTGTTTGACAAGATGAAAGAATCATTTGTTTATTTTTAGTTTGGGAAGAAGGAGTTAAAAAAAAAAAAATTTGTGAAGTTGAGAATTTCGGCCTACTGATTTAACTGAAATGCTACATACTTATTGTTACTCTAAGATATACTGTAATGGCTTTGTCCAAATTCACCAGCCAAAGGTCCTTGTTACTTGGCTTTGTGTCCTAGAAAAGTGCATTGAGGCTGTGGTGTCATTCTCACAGTCCAAATTCATGTTAAAGGCACAGATGCATCTTAGAATGTCCCCTTCAGCTAATTGTATGAGTGATATACCCTTTATGTGCCCTACACTGTAAGTTTTGTTTTTCATTTTGATGTGTGATGCCCTGTTGACTATGAGATGCTATGTCAGGTGGAGGTAGGTTTTGTCGGGTGCTAAATCAGACACACCCTATCTGGTGGGGTTCTTGTCGTAATCAGTCCCTATGTTGGGCCTTGCCAGTGTAGAGAACTGGTCTAGTAGCTTTCCGTCAGGGCACGAAGTCAGGTTCTGCCAATGCGAGGGTTCTGTGGCTTGGGCTGTATTCCTGGGCAATAGACGTTACTTGTGCTTGGTCAGGATGTTGGCAGAACGACTGTACGTGTAGATGCTGCGGACGCTAGAATATATTGATAGCTAGATGTTGTTCGGGTCAGTGAGGACAGAGCAATAGGCGTGAGGTATGCGATGGAAGCTGTCTGCTGCTTATCAGGCTTACTGAGGTACTCCGTGAGCCATGGGTGTACCTCTTGACTTAAACGTGTTGGAGCCTGGAACAGATCTCTCTGTATCTCGGGTGTGACTGGGATGAGTAGGTGTGGCAGATCTTGGGCTGGATCTTTGTGAGCAAACTGTCCAATGGCGGCAACGAGGGCATGGGTCTGCTCTTGTAAACGCCCAGAGGTAACCTACACCTGTTTCACTCTTTCCTCGAGTCCCTTAAGTCTGGAAAAAAGCGTTGGGAGTTCACAACACACTCTCACGTGCGTGAGGTGAAAGGCAGGTTTCGCGTTTGTCTACTGTGTTAGACCATGTGCGTGGCAGCCGACGTGGCGGACACCCTATTTCAAAACTTGGTGCAAAGGCGCTGTGAGTATCGAAAATCACGCCTCGTCTGCAGTCCCTACACTCGGGTGTTAGCTTCGGCCACGTCTTCCCAGTCGAGCACATAGGTGCAGTGGAAAGGACGAGCACCGTACCGAGAAGCTTGTATGCGAACCATGTACCTGTGACTGGCTCCGCCGGTCTACGTACCGAAGTATGTAGAAAGGTTGGCCGTACCTAGTGTTTGTAGGTTGAGTAAGGCATGTCTTGGCTCGACTGAGCAAGGCGTGTCTTGGCTCCCGAGATCGCCTGCGTTTCTCGCAAGGGTGAGGTCATGTAAAGTCTACATAAATGAGGTACTCAGGGATTGGTTAAACTCAATGTTTATTCCGAATGGGGGTAAGTAAACATGTGGTGATACACTATCTCCAATGTTTATCAAGAGCTTACGGGAAGCTGACCTACGCAGAACAGGCAGAGGTGACCTGCTTCTAGACTAAATGGACCAGGGTAGTATCGCGCTGTGAAAATAACTGAAAACTATGACTGACTCCCTACACCATTGTTGCCCAGAAGGGGCTGCAGTGTCTAGCGTGGATAGACGATGTGGCAATTGATGGGTTGGCACTATGCTTGGATAACTAAGCAGGGCGTGATAGAGTAAGTCCCAAAAATAGGGCTTAAGGAGGGGTGATCCTTCTGGCACAAAGGTGCAGTGAAGGAGGGAAGGTATAGTGAGGAATGAAGCTGGCGAGATTGTGTGGGACTAACGTGGTGAAGACTGTCAGGCCGATCATTTCCAGCAGCGAGTGCAGTGGAAGACTGAATACTGGTCCTGAGTCAAATTTTGGCTCATTTTATACTAAACCGGGCTGCTGCCTCGGCATTCGTTGGCTGGCGTCTTAAGGACGAGGGATGGTCACTGAGTGGGGAGGTAGGGAAAAGCATAGTTCTCTGGTGTTAATTGGTATTACAGATCTCGTCCAGTTTGTTTTCATTCTGTTTAAAACTACGTGATTTTACCCTAGCTTACTTTGTTTACTTTTATGTCATAATATTTATATTTTTGCAGTAATATTTCATTTGCAGTATTTGTGTCAAAATAATAATCTTGATCAGTTACAGACGTTTTAATAAGTTATGAACGTATACTGATGTTATCAGTTGAGAGTCTGGTAGTGGACACACATAACCTAAAAAGCAGTTTGTTGACAATATTATATTCCGCCTCACGAAAATTAAGTTTATTCTTGTAATCCAGTGTAGAGAGTAATTTGGTGTAACTCAGTTATCAGGCTTTACATTCTGAACTGATTTGTGAACTCACTTGAACATTTTATTTTCGTATTAGACACTTCAATTTAAAAGTACGAGCTTGGCCAATTAATGGGGCTAGACTTTCCTATTGTTATGCCAGGCTGACGCTATCAGAATAGCATGGATGGAAGAGGATATATGCTCACCCTTGTTGTAAAACCACTGCCATACGAGCATCATCTTCAAGAAGTATGTCCTGAATATTTGGAGTTTCTGAGCAGTGAAAATGAAGTTACCTAGCTTATTTTGTTGCAGACTTTGAAAGTGTAAAGGCAGGAGACCTCGGGTCATGTAAATAAAGAGATCCGCAGGCTAGGTAACTGTGTGGTATGCACCACTAGTAGCTCGATGACGCCATCACCGAACACGAGTCCTGGCCTGGACTCGAACCAGCTGCAACGAGGTAACGCACACCCAATTTCATCGCCCAAGTCTAAATTTCAGCATTAGAGTTTTTGTTTAACTTCATTGTGAATTTAAGAAGAAACATTTTCAAATTGCTACATTGCCTGAGTGAAATATTAATTTTTTGAACTGTGTGGAACTTGACTTAATTTTGCAGATACTGGCTAATCAATTACACTTAAATTTTCTACCTCTTATAAAGCTACATATTTTATGATGAACTCTCAACTTCACAAACTTAGTTCTTTTGCAGAACCATTACAGTAATAGTAATGCTGAATTGATATTTGAAGTCACTGATGATTTTAATACATAAATTTTGGTAAATTACACCTTCTAAACTGACTTTAAATCCATGATACAGTCTCTTCACTCGCATAAATAAGTCTACGAACATTTTTGCCTTTAAAAGCTCTAATTCTTTTGCATGGATGAAATTATGTTGTGTTGAACCTAGGGTATTTTGTATTGCAATTCTAAGAGTATTTTATTGTGTCCTGAGTTGTGTTCTTGTTAATTGCAGTGTTTTTCAATGCCTAATTTTAATTTGTGTTTAGTAAAATCAATTTCATGATTTATCTGTGTTATTCATCTGTAGAGTTGAAAGTTATTTCTGTAGCATACTTTCTGAGAATTTGAAGATACTAACAGTAAGCTCTCTTAAAAAAAGAGAATACTGAAATTTTTATTGCTTCCATCAAAACTAAGTCAATCAGCTAACGGGTTAGTTAGGATTGCAAATGGGCCGCTAGGCTACTACAAATATATACAGGAAAGGAATCCAAGTACTTACAGTCTAGTACTTGTCAATAGCCACACACACAGTAGGACGACACAGTTTTTTCACGCGGTTGTGTGATTGCTGCGTTTCGCTGGCTAAGCCAGCTTCATCAGGCGGAGAGTTTTATAACACTGTAGTATTGTGAATCAGCACTGTTAGTGGTAAACCTAGTGGCTAAGTGGCGAACTAGGGGTAGTGGGAAAATTGAAAAATTTCTGGTGTAGTTGAGTGTGGTAGGAGCTGTGATTATATCTTATATTGAGGCCTGGTGGCTGGGCTGCCTGGATTTTGTTATAAATTGGTGAGCTAATTCCCAGCGCCAGAGTTCTGAGCTATTGGGTGAAGGTGGTAGGGCTCTCACAACTTTTTGTACTGTAGCAGGAATCAAAATCTTTGTTGTGTGATAATGCATGTGCTGCAACTGGTTTGTCTGTAGGTTATTGAAGTGACGAGCTATGGTTTGTTTGGGGTCTGCTGTGTGACCATTCACTCTCTGCCTGAGTGTATTGGTGGTGAGGCTGATATATTCTGCATTGCAGTGTTGGCACTAACTGATATATCATATTTTCTATTGCACAGCTGTAGTTGCCTTGGATGGGGTATGTACGGCTAGTGAGTCTGCTATTGAAAGAAGTTGAGGGTTGGTGGATAGCACAGGTGCCACTGCGTGAGCTATTGCAGGGGTGGGATCCTGTGGGGGTGATAGTATGATTGTCATTTGTGGTGGGCTGCAGCTTAGGAAGAACCAGTTTGTTGCGGAGGTTAGGTGACCTTTTGTGGTGTCATGGCGCTATACTGATGTTGCTCACTCTGATTCACAACTAAGCGCCTGGCGCCTAGCTGTCCAGTTAGCTTGCTCTCTCCTACATGACTATTTATATATGTGTATTCTTGACTCACCTTTCTGTTTTTTTTTGGGCGGGGGGGGGGTGAGAGTTCTGTGGTGATGGTAGTAAAAATACTCAACACAAACAAATCCTATGAACCCCGAGATAAAATCCGTGCAGAGTATTTCCTATAAGTGTTAAACAGCAGGTCTAGTTATTTCTTTTGTGACACAACCTATACTGTACACATATCACAGACCCAACAAGGTTACAACTACAGTAACATACTCACTAGTATACATACTAGAGGTGCCATCTAGCGGTTGTTCATAGTACTCGCTACCTTGGCATGCATAACTTTGGTGGACCGGTGAATAATACAATCTCCACTGGCTAGAACATCCATTCTTGCAGGGCAGACAGTACAATCTTTTAACGTCATGTGGTCAAGTGATGCAAACTTCTTAGGAATCAGTTGCAAGGCTATGCTATGGTGATGAGCTAAAGTCATCTAATCACCATTGTTGAAAATGTGTCATGCATCAGTTCGCCCCCGCACTGCTGTGACGAAGCTCATCCTTGAGGGAGATGAGAAACAAATTCCTCTTGAAAGGACGTGGGATTGTCCTCGCAACACCAATCTCTCTTCCTCTCGACTAACCCCGTCTTAACAGGATGAGATTAGAACTGATCCCTGAGGAGAGATGGAAGCAGATTCCTTCTGAGCAGGACGTGAGAGTGTCCTCGCAGGAACAATATGTCTTCTTCTCGGCTAGTGCCATCTCAGGGTGGTGGCTCTGGTTGAGAAAGAAATTCCTTTGAGACATTGTAGCACTGTCCCCTCAAAACAATGTTTTTTCTCCGCCGGTTTTAATTCTGTAATGCTCTCTACTCTTTTTGTTTCTGCTGTGTGCACCACTTTCGTCATGAATGAACCTTACCTTGTGTTCGAAGGATCAGCTGGCTGGAAGGTGGATGTCTGGGAGTGGGTGCCGTGGTGACGCTCTTTTATTTAGTTTCAGCTGTGGCAGACATCTTCCGTCTCTCTCTGTTGCATTCAACGTAATGTTCTCTCTCTCTTCGTGCTTCGAGAGAATGAAGTGTGATTGAAATGGAAGGAAAACACTCTATACTAATTAAAAAAACATGCACAGGAGTGTACAGCAAAAAAAATACGAAAAAACCTTACTTGCTAATTTACAAAAATGGTTACAAGAGTGCACTGCAAATTATATGCATAAAGGACTTACTTTCTAACAAAACCCTTTTTGCTGATTGCTTTGGCCTTCAGCCAATCTTTGGTGCACTCTACACACACACGTTGACTGACATACCGGACACACACATCACTTGACTCTGCACCTTGTGCGCACGCGTGGCTCATGACTGGCTTACGCCAGCCAAGAGACGATGTCGGGAGACAAGCATCTTATGAAAACTTGTGAAAAATGTTTAACTCTGTTATAATAATTACAAACAGATTCATGTACATTTAAAAGAAAAATAATAGTTACAAAGCACACTGGGCTTTGCTTCAAATTTTAACAACCTTTGTACAGCTATATTTAATTTACCACCACATGCTCCTAAAGAGTGCAACAAACCCTTATTATGACCTAATTTCCACACAATATCACAAACAGAAATGAAGTTCAGTTTTAATAAGTACTTGTATGGCAGTATGGTGTCTTAACAAAGTTTAACCTATCTGCTATCTGAACTAGCCTCAACTTACAATTGTAAAAGAACATGGTGGATGTGGAGAGCACCGCGAGTATACAGTATGCTCTCACTCTGACAAATTGAGACTACCAGAAAGCGTTCTCTGTGGCGTTATTAATGGGAACAAGAGCACAAGAGAGTGCTTTCTGGGCCATTTGAGACTTGGTGTCCTTGTGTATCATAAAACACGGAAGTGGGAAGGGTTATGAACATCAGGGAGATTATGAGATTAAAATATATGTTTGGAAACACTTGACATTCTTCCAGCTATATGTGAACACTTAAGACATTATCAATTAACATGCAATATGTACTCCATTATAGCAGTAAAATATAGCAAAAGTTTGTCAATATAATGCACAGATAGTATAAAAGCTTATAGATTAACTTATTGTGACACTATAACTAAAGCCTAGCCATACTCACGTCTTTCAATGCATGTGGTAACTTTTATCACAGCGAGCAGATAAAACACAGTCGTTGTTTTTAAAAGATATGAGAAATCTGTGTGATTACCAAACTATTCTCGTGTACACATATTTTTGGAAAGACTAGACAACTCAAGTGAGACATATATCACTTGGAGGAACATAAATTCTCACTTGATAATTATTTTACAGGGTATTAAACTGAACACAAATTTTTTTTTTTTTTGTATAAATATGTTGGCAGTTACAAATCCTGAAAATTCATAATTGTAATTGAGGAGGTACCAGACACAAACCAGCCACTCCGTTCACTGACAGTCATGTACTGCAGTACTGGCAAACCCTCACCAAGCAGTCTAACACTATTGGAATTATAGATTTCTATGCTGGTTTGTTTGCAGGCTATGAGTCAAAATAAAATCTCTGCTCCATTAAACATGGTGCAAAATTGATTAAATTCATAATGAATGTTCAATCATTCCAAGTACAGTATCTTGTTTTACAATGTAGGTGCAACATTGTGATACTTAATAAGTTTGCAAAATTCATCATAAGATTATAAGAAACGTTATGTGATGATAATATTTTGGTGGGATGCTATGTTGTATTGTGCATTTCTCCATTATTATTTGACTGTCGTATGTTACTTGAGACAAATGCTTTTGTAAAATGGTGTTTTGCAGGTAGATGTGGTGGACCACAAGTATGCAGTCGAGTGGATGCGTGACTTTGAATCGTTCCAAGAAGCCCTGGACTCAGAGTCTTCGTATCGGTCCAACCTCACCCACTCCATGTCCCTGGCACTGGACGAGTTCTACAGTGGGCTGCGCTGCGTGGGTGTGTCGGCCCTCACGGGCACGGGCATGCAGGAGTTCATGGACATGGTGCGGGACGCAGCAGAGGAGTACGAAAAGGACTACCGTGTGGAGTGGGAGCGGATGAAGGTGGAGAAGGAGGCAGACCTGAAGAAACGGCGGCAGGAAGAGCTGAGTCGCTCGACGAGCGAGGGGGGAAAGGGGGAGGCCGTGCCGCTGATCACGCAAGTGCCGGCCGGCCGGGAGATAGCGGACATCTACCTGAAGCACCCGGCCAATGAGAGTAGCGAAGACGAGGAGGGGGAGGAGAACGTGCGGCAGTTCACGGAGGAGGAGCTCGAAGAGCAGAAGGAAAGAGATAGTTTCATGAACTACCTGGAACAGCAGAAGAGGGTGCAGGAGAAGAGAGTGACCACTGCGCACGGAAGCCAGCAGCAGTGATCAGTCTTTGACCCTGGGTCTGTCCTTGCGTTGACTTTACAGCACTTCCCACATACATACTTAGACAAGACTCCTAAAATATTATCTCATAGCAGTGTTAGTTTGTTGCATGTTATACCATAGGCGCCGACTCTAGGGGACCCCCTCAATAATTGTCATGGAGGAGCTCTGCCACCCAAATGTAAGAAATCATAAAGCAGGGATAAGCTTTGCTGTAAACTTAATTTGTAACGTACACCTAAACAAAGAATTAGTTTGCATGTGAACATCTGTATGTTTTGTATGCTCTGTGCAGCGTTATCAGTGAACTTGTGAAAGCGAAAGGGGGAAGATAAGCAACCTGTGTGCTCGTTTTTTTGTTTGTAAAAAGCTTGCACAGCAGTGACTAAGGGTCGGGAGATTAAATCAAGATCAGGTCCCTTCCCCCTCCCTAAAAAAAATTTACACCAGTCGGCACCTATGTGTAGTAACTAGGGTCGTGCGAGTGTGACTTTTTTTGTCACAAAACGAAAACGAAATATCTGTTATGAACTTTCTTGAAACAGAAAAAATAATGAAACATAATGTCATTAAATCTTATCCTTAACGAATGATTAACAAATTTCATAACATTTTAGCAAGTTATTCATTATTACCCCCTCCCCTTTTTTTTCTTTCTTTCTCCCGCCCCGCCCCGCAAAATAAAATGTAAGATATGGAGTGTTTACTACAGGCAGTTTTGCCTACATTTAAACTTTATGAAGTTATATCAGTTGTAAAATAATGAAAACAATAAGATGATTTACAGCAAAAAGTTTCTTTGTTGGTGGACAAATATATATTCAATTAATAGCCGGAAATTCATCGAAATCAAGAATTTTTGTTTCGTTACAACTTTCGGTAACCAAATTTCTTACCAAAACGAAAATAAAGAGTCATAATTTTTCATTTTTGTTTTGGTATACCGAATATTCGCATAACTCTACTGAAAACTGAACATGTATTTCTTTTAGTTTTTGTTTGTTCTCAGTTTTTAATATGCGAGTTCATCTCTGATTTTTTGTTCTAAAGGTCAGTTTCCTGGCATTATTCCTAATATTAGGAATATTGCCTGAGTACTTGCGCATCCTTGTTTATATAGCCATATTTGGCATTAGGTATAAAACATGACAGTGCTGTTAGTCATGTACTAATCCCTTTTTTCATCAATTCCAAAATCATATAACAACCTAAATACACCTTCTGATACAGACAGTTAACTTTATTTATACTACTTACTAGTATTATAAACTAAATTAAGACTGAAAGGGATTTAATATCACCTTGGTTACTAATATAAATATATATAGCAGATCCTTATACAGCATTAGTTACTGTAGCTTTAGAGAATAGAGTTTCTTTAAGTTGTATTTATCCATAAGAACAATTTTAAACCCACAGGATAGATTAACAAATGCCACACCATACAAGTTCGCATAATTACGTTTGGTTCAAAATACTGTTCTACTTTAAATAAATTATTTTATTCATTAAGCAGTGGTGTAGCAAAATATGATTACATATTAGTGACACTGGGGGCAGCGAAACCATTCAATAGCAATTTGTTGCTGTAAAAACCCATTGATGCAGCTAGGGTTACCAAAAGTACCCTATTGAACGGAATTTCCCATATCCTGAGGTTGGAAGAATTATCTCATATGGACATACGACAGGATTTCATATAGCTCATATATCGAAATTCTAAAGTAAACTGCATTTATTAATGACTACGGTGTCATTAATTTAATACTTCCATGATTACAGCTACATTTATTGTGTTGATCTTACCCGGTGGCCACATGCAGTTGACAAGTGCATTCATGCGAGTAGATGTGTGCAGTATCTTTTCTTTCAGTTTGTGTTGATGTCATCTGTTTTAAGTCTGGTTAAATCATTAATTCGAATCACACTGAATTACAGCTGTAACTGCTACTAATATTTAGTTGTAAATGTCGGGAGAAAATTTTGACTGTACGAAATTAAAAGTTTTAAGTACTAATTGTAACGTGCAAAGACGGTGTTATACATCGCTTTTCCTTGATCAGTTTATTCAGGTCAGATGTCATTTCTTGTGTTGTCAGAACTGTCCCTTGTGGAAAATGCGACAATTTGGCAACCCTAGATGCAGGTAATGAGTAAGTGTAAAAATAGTAATTTCTGCCATTTGTGTAGGACATGTGTGAAAGCAGAGAGTTTCTAAAATCTGTATTTGATACCTGCTGAGCATTCATAGAATTCTGCTTTTCAGTTATTCTGCGAACCAATTTAAATATTTATTGTAACAGCTGTATAACAGGATAAGTATTTTTTTAGCATATGTAGGCTGATGTCAGAATTGTGAAATATCTACATTTTGAAATAAACTTTGGGTTTTTATTTCTATGGATTTCACTATTTTAACTTAAAAGGTAAGCCATCTGACATTAAGGAATGCAATGGCTAACAGATTTGTTTTACGATAACTGTAAAACATACTGTCAGGAAAATTAAGTTCTCTTTATTGGAAAAATAATTTTTTATATGTGGAAAAATTATAATAATAGTTATGACCATTTTATAAGAATATCATTGTATGTTTTCTTTGTAATTTGACTTAGTATTCCTATTTTCATCTTCATCTCCTAAACAGTAATTGTATCTAATACAGTATTAAAACTCATTTTGCTGATTTCATACTTTAGGCCAAGAATGACTGACTGTCAAATTTTTGCAGTCTTGTTTTAATATCAGTGTATTATGTTGTATAAAAAAATGATAAATGTGTAACGTGTAGTATACCATTAGGGAAACCAATTTTTAAGTAAGTGTTTTACAGTTTTATTGATTTTTTATCCTTCACTAGTTAAATTCCAACAACTCTTGTATCACTGAAACAGAAAATTAAGACAAAGTGGTATGGGACCTCATACATCATATTTTCCAGGTGGTAGCCTGTATAATGTCATATACACCATCTCATGTTGCCAACTGCTGTGTTGTGTATCTACAACTGGATGAGGTTGTGTACGGAAACGAGCAGCTGAATCCATGCTCCCACACAGCTGACGATCAGAAGTAAATAGTGTGTAATAAATTAAGGGTATGGAAATGTTTCGCTGTTTGCGAGTTTCAGAATATAGAATCAAGAAATAAATTTGAAATACTTAACATATTGATGCATGTCCAATTAGACTGACTGGACGCGGTAGTTACAGACTTTACTCCCTAGACCAAAAGCGACTTAGGTAGCGGGGATGAGGCGAGGAGTGTTGGCTAGTTCTGATACGTTCTCACCTCTAGTTAGGTAGTTGAGGTAAGTTTAGTCTTAAGCAGGGTGAATGCCTGCACGAATGTTCCAAAGTCATGCTTCTTCCACTCCAGTTAAGAAGCCGTAGACAATAGGGTGATACTTGTAACTGGTACGAACACACGGTGGAAACTCAATTAGTATTACCAGTGCAGGCGTGACTGCTTGACGTCTGAGTTTGGCGGCACGAACCCGTCTATCCTGCGTAGGATAGGGTGATACTATCCTCGGCCAGGCAGCACTGTCAGCCAGGTGTTGCTCTCTACTTCTCCTACTACTCCTCTCATGAGGCATAGGGTAACAGTTCTATAAAGCACACAGTGCACTGAAATGGAAATACGAACAGTGTACCCCAGTAGTAACTTGTCGGCCGGCTCAATAAGAATCCCCACCATAGGCGGACTGATCAGGGACGTTGAGCCGGAGTCGCGTCAAGCCTCTACTGGTTGTGCGTTCACGCAGAATACCCGGCAGCACTGCAGGTCACAGTCACCGCGCACTAATAGTGCAAGTGGCGCAAAGCAGCCCGAGTGTGTAGTGTCTCCTGGTGTGAAGGTGTTACTAGTGGTTGGGGCGTTACGGTTTCTTCCCCACGAACACTATTAGTGCTGTGTGTTTGATGGGAAGAAACCGGTAGCCATCTAATGGGTATATCTTAGTTCAGTTTAATAACTTCCCCAGATTCCGTTGGCAGTGCACAGCGTAATCTACCTCCAACTGTGAGTACACATATATACCCTGGAAGTAAAAGTATCAAAGTAGAAAGCAATGTGTGTTTATTGAAAGTTCAATAGACACGTGACCTGTTGTAACTGCATGGTTCCAGGTGTAGGTGAACTGGTTCTAATTAAACTGGAAAATCTGATTCTAGACGAGAATAAACATTACAGTTAAACTACTAATTAAAGGTGTTTAGAGGAGACAAATGAAATTAAAAGAAGGAAGTTCATGTTGGTATGTCGCCGGGTTGACTGGTCATCGGCATACGTAGCTGGTTGCCGCGAATGCGTAATTGTAGGCTTCAAACTTCTCTAGAGTTCCCGAGCACTAAGAGTGCTGTGGGTGGTACAAGAGATGCGAAAGAATGACTCCAGAGCTCGGCTACAGTCGGACATATGTAGTGGTAGCTTGAAGATTGCAGGGAGCGGGGGAGAGGTGACGTCCTCCGGCCCTGGGCGGTGTGAGAATTATCTCGTCAGCGGTTCTGGCTTCGTGCCTCGTCCGATCTGCGCGGCCGTTGCCGAGGACTAAGCAGCTTGTCGGTGTGGAGTGTCTGCCGGGATGTGTGCCTTCCAGGTGAGAAGGAAAATCACAGAACTTCCCATTGCCTGTAATGGTAGGGAACGTGTTGCTCACAGTTGCATACTTGCCAACTTGTACGATTTTTACGTAAAGTGTACGGAAATCATACCCTTTTTATGATTTTACGGAAACACCTTGATTTTTTTCTGAATATCAATATTGGGAAAAATTTTGGAGTGAATATTTACGTAAGAGGCAGGACTATCGATTCTTCGATACCTCGATATCTGGACGTATCGAGTATCGCGATGTGCATATTGATACATTTGTTTGATGCGTGAAATGTTATAACACCGACACGAGATTGACTTGGTCTGCCATTTTCCCAATTGTAAGGAAGCAAAGCAACAGTGTTCTCATTCTGCAGCGACTAGTTTCGGAAAGTCGGTGAAATGTCATGTTTATTTAATGATTCAGCTAATTAATTTGTATCGATGGCAGTGAAACGTGTAGTAAGAATTGTAGCAGAACGTGTATTCAGGAGTTCAAATAGGAATTACAAACAGTAAGTCAGTGTGTATTGTAAATAACATTTTGAAACGGTTATTAAAATGTTTGAAATGTATGTCCGTAGATAACTATTATTTCTTTTAGATTTGTTTTGCAGTGTAAAAGTAACGTTTACTGTATGGAAAACTAACTTCGCCAAAAATATTTACATCTCAAGCGTGTTTAATATTCGGATTGTACTAACTACATATTTATTGCATTTCCTTTCGGTTAAAACTTGACAGGTTATATAATAGTTTGAGGCCGTGGCTAAATGGCCAGATTTTTTGTTAACAAAATGATCACGTGACCCGATTTCGTATACTATAATGGTGACGTATTTGGTAATTTTGTATCTAGCGGATGTTAGCAGAAATATACGACAAAATCAGCGGATGTTAGCAGAAATATACGACAAAATCAGGGCCATGTTTGTTTTTACTCAAAAACATGCAAATGCGCAAGTGAAATGATTTTTAAAACGAGCAATTGTACATAAAATACACTAGGCATGTTTTAAAACGCAAGTAAGTGTTGGGCTATGTTTGTATATTGCGCAACAAAATCTTTTAAAAGTTTTTATTGCTTAATTTATTATTTTCTTATTTATTAATGTATTTGTACCATTCCATCGATATTTGCAGAAATATTACGACCTTTTGAAGCATCACGTTTAGTTAAAAATATTTTTCACTGTTAATATAATAATGCATTACCGCGAGTGCTAAACCAGTGGCTGTCGACGTCACAACTGATACCTATCAAATCACGAATTTTCAACATACCGAGCAATTTTTCGACTCTTCCATTTAAAGAGTGTATAAGTAAAAATGATAAGTCTCCTAAGAAGAGGTGCAAAACAAAGCCGTCTCATGAATGACGTTGAACTAAAATGTCTCTCCCAACCCCATCCAATCCACTGTCAATAAAATTAATGGAACCCCCGAAGTATGACTTTGCCGTAACAAAAACCAGGTAGGTTGGAATTGTAACCTACATTGATCACAGCATTTATTTACACTCATTGTTTTCTTCATAGACAGAGCAGCTGTTTAATAAGGATACATTGTGGCCATGCTACGTTTCGAGATATCTCAAAATTTAGTTATCTTATGTTCGGTATTCTGAATTCAAATACATATTTCGATTTTTTACGTTCCATTTTAGTTTACAACCGGTATTTCATATTAATTTTACATGTTTTGTGAGAGTACAATCTGTAAAAATGACCAACACAAAACTACAAACCGGTAGCAGTAGAATTGCTATTGTTTTTCATTCGGCAATAAACAATTCCCACATTTCCTCTATCTGACTTGATCCAGGGGGAAAAAAAGGAATGCTTGTTTTTCTAAATAAGATTTGTAAGCTTTCTTAGTTCGAAACTTTACATGCGAGTATATGCACATTTTTTATATACAAGTTTTAAATGTTAAATTTGAATCATTGCAGAATAGGGATTTTGTATATTACAAAGTGAATTTTTCATACATTTATGTAAAGTGTATTAATACTATAAATGTGAAAATTAATATGGCATGGAAGTTCTCTTAAATTAAATTAATGTATATTTCACCCATGACAAGGAATAAGTAGGCTATATTATATTTTTATTTTATAGGCTATATATTATAATGTAAAAGTCTTCTTTAGGGGAAATCATAGTTTCTGGTGTGAAACACTGAACAAATATTGGATTATATTAAATTTTCGCTGTGAAATTGTTGAGATTTTATTACTTGATATTACATGAGGGTGTTAAGAAAATTAGTGTATGTGAAATTGCAGTGGGTAGTTTATGCGTGTTTCAATAGTTTGTATCCATTTTAATGATTGGAAACTTTAAAAGTTGTCCACTCTGCTTCTATAGAGATGGAAGCAGTACTCCTAGATGATGAGTCGGAGTCGTATTATAATCTGTGTAGAATGACGCATGCCACATGCGTCAATGTTTCAATGAGATTTCTTGTATCTGCTATATTTTAGAATTATTACCACCATTACAAACAGCATTTGTTGATACAATGTATTTAGTTTTGAAATAAAAAAAAAATTTAACTGTTTCTTTAGTAATAAAAAGAATTCCCAAAATCAGTATGTATGCAAAAAAAAGTGTTTTAAATTGTATAAAACTCCCTACTTGAATTTAAACAGAAATTAATTATTACAAATAGGCTACAAAAAGATCTAGAAAAGGACAGGAATTCAAGTATTCACAGTCTAGTACTTGTCAATAGGCACACACACATAGTAGGACTTTTTTTTTTCACGCAGTTGCGCAGTCATATCGTTTTGCTGGCATATTCTTACAAGCTTGAGCGTATTAAAAAATAATTCTTTATTAGGCATAACTTTTAGTATAAAGTTGTAAGTACTGATACCATTTTATTAATTTTGAGACAATTGTTTTGGCATATATGATAAAAGCCGGATATAATGCGGCTGCTGGGGGACAATTCAGACCCATGTTATAGCTTTCCGTACTATTCTGGGAGTGACGGAGTTAAGTAGCAAAAAAAAGCCTGTGTTCTAATGTGGCGTGGCACCTATCTGTCGAACACCGAGGAAGTGTTGTTATTTACCGCCGTAACTCGTGAAACGTTTAGCCCCTTGCTATCGGAACTTTATTTTTTTTTTATCTGCATCACTGGACTTGGCAGCATCCAAGGGGGAGAAACAGAAGACAAACGCTCTGTGATGAAGGGTCACATTCATTCAAGCAAGAATAACTTAAGAAAATACTGAATTTTCCTGGTAAGGGCGGTGTTAGCTGTAAGTGGTTTGTCACACAGGTTGAAGGTGGTGGTTCCCCCCCCCCCCCCCCACTCTTCCAAACCTGCTAGGCTGGTGTGGGAGGAAGTGAGGAGAAAAGAAGCTCATGTCCAAAGGTCGATTGCACGCTTGCGCTGCAGATGGGATCTATCACTGCCTCGCGTGAAACATGTCGCTTGCGTGTCTGATCTGCATTTTACAAAGAAGAATTAAAACAAATAAAAAGCTAATTATTTGTGGCATGCAAAGAAAGGCCGCTTTTCTGCATTCATTAAGCCTTGTCCGCAATAGCTCGTCTGATCGGATTTTTTTTTCTTTCAAAAATCGGAAGACATACCTTATAGCTGGTATATATACATTATAATCGAAGTGTGTACATCATAATTTTAATGATTACATAGAGCTATACCCCATAGGAGATTGATGCCGTGGCTTGCTGTTGGTGCTGGGCTGATGTCGGTTGGTCGCTACAAGATTATTCTGGTGGGCAGCGGCCCGACAGCCGCCGCCACTGCCGTTGTTACAGGACCGGTTCAATTCGTAACAGCGGCCCGGTATTGGGAAAACATGAAGATTGATGTGATTCACGTCAATGTGTTTAATTTCTATTCAATTTAGACGGCATGTTGGCTACTGCACTGGCATGAGACCCAGAAATGTTTACAGGAATATAAAAATTTAGTGCTGTCTACTTGAAATATTAATTATCCCGAATTTTTCATAAAAAAACTTCTGACATGGCATATACATGCGCACAGCCTTACTCGCCAATTTGGTAATATAAGACCACATTTTATTTGCATACATGGAAAACCATTCAAGATTGGCTGTAAAGAATCAGTAAAATAGATCTCTGCGCTGAAAGGAGGGAGAACACGCACTCGCTCCCTCCACCTCATACATCGACGTCCCCAACACACGACCACCCGCCGACAAACCACATATCTACCTGACCGCACGTTTTCCACTTATTTATTGAGGTCTGTAGACATAAATTGCCCTGCGGTATAACCGAATCCGCTGTATTCCGATCTTCCACTGTATTCTGATTTTGCGGTGTATAACCCCAATTTTTTCTGCAAAAAGTTTGACGATTTTCAAATCTGAATCTCTAGACTTTGTCTGTTATTTACCAGCTTTTTCGAACTTGTCAGTAAATCTAACCCTATCCAAATATATTGAGTTCAGTAGTTTATATTCTATTCTTGGTGTTTATGGGTGGAAAAAATGCAAACGTGGTTTCACACATGGTACGGCTTGCTGACTGTAACTATGGGTAGCTCAGGAACTACCAGTTCATTTTGAACTGGTTTTTAAAAAAAGAACTAGGTGCATAGTTCACCGCAACATAAAAGAACTAGTCTCTGTGATATCGGTCAGTCATTCTCTCAGATCCAGTAACTACGTCAGGTGCGCCACTGCACATGCTCAGATAATCCGTTCATGGCTCCCTGCAGCTTTCCCTCCAGCTATCCCTCCCTCTGGCCATCCCTCCCTCCATGACTGACTACATCGCAACGTGCATACTTCTTGCCTATCAGTATCTTTGTTTTAGCTCATTCAGCACTGCCTCGAACTGTAGGGATCGCAGAGCAGACCTACCTAGTTCAATAGTGACATGAGTCGCAAATCTGTCGGGAACTGCAGGACACAGCACGAGATAGTTGGCAGACCTATGGCCATGCAGTGATCTTTTGTTTTTTGTTACTTCCTCGTGCCGACCCCAGCTGCATAGTCGGTTACACGCCGATCTGCGGTGCGAGGGGTTCCGGGTTCAAAAGCCAGTCAGGGTATGGATGTGTGTGTCGTCCATTTAACTTGTTTCATCCTCATCGACATTAAAGACCTCGCTGTTACGGTGGGTGTCGTAAAACCTGCTCACTCACGTGTACTATAAATACGATGTTGCTAGAGACACTGTAATTCCCGTATCTGTAAGAAAATACATCTCACAGCCGCACTAATACGAGTATATCTACGACAGTAAAATATAGAAAAACTCTCATTAATGTAATGTCAAGTTTAACACACTTGCAATATTAAAATTATGTTAAAATGTTCCTAATACTGTAAGGAATAAATCAAGTGTGTCGGAACCATTGTTGTTGAGTTTGTACAAGCCTGACTTGGAAAAATGAATATTACACCTGGTTGTCTCTCAACACAACCTATTATAACATTGTTGTGGTCGTAACTATCAGTGTCAAAAGTAATTTGGTGTTATATTACACAACATAGGCATGGATAACACACTCTAAAGATATTTTCACTATTCGTCTGTCTTACGTCTACATATATAAAAAAAAATATTTTCATCTACATGCAATAATGCACTAATTATTTAGCAATTAATGTACAAACATCACTTATTTGCATCTCTTTTCCATTTCACGCTTGCTTAGATTCTTCAGGGTGCCATTGTACTACAGTGCGGGCTCATCTATGAGTGGAATCGCATGGTCGTCGACGGCAGTTCTCTTTGTCCCATGTCAAACACCACAAGTTTTTCCAACTACTATCCTGATACCAGCCATGTGAGAACATAGGGAAAGCAACACAAAAGGGCTCAACAACTTCCGATGCCAAACAGATGCCTACAGGTTTCCCAGGATGTAGCCACATGGCACCAGTCAGAAAGTGTGCCAAACAGCAAGAGTAGCAGCCATTGTGGACAAGGCACGGAAGAGAGCAGCCATCTTGGAATGGCAACATGATGTCAAGCCACCCACCTTTAACTCCAGCAAGCTGAGCAGGGTATCGATCGCAGTAGCGGTCGGGCGAGGGCTGCTTCCCCCACCCCAAGCCAGTCGGTTATTGCCCTCTCGGCACGCACAGAAGGGTTCAGCCATGAAGGGGTGGTGCACTTCCCCCCAACACCGCGCATTTGCTACCCACATCTTCCATGCTGCGACCACGTGGGTTTGTTTACAAACACAAACCATGGCTATCTGGTCACCCACTATCGCAATAGCGCTATGGTGTCTGCTGTTTTTATCTCCTATGCTGCTTGGTGTTGACATGAAACAAGAAGGAAACAACTAGTTGTATTACTGCTTGTGCGACTCCAGCTCAGCGATCAACCATGCCATGGACAACCGCGATATGAACGTTGAACCACAGACATTAAAATTTGAGACTCGTGAACCAAATGAACATTTTGGCCAACAAGTGCAAAATTTTTTAGTTCTCAACCGACCTAGTCGGTGCACCAGTTTAATGTGCACAGTACAGGACACCACAATTTTTACTTGCGCATGATGCCAAATACAGAAACATCGTGAATGTCTCCAACCAACAGAAACCGCAACCATTTCAGTACTCACGTACGAATGCATTATGTGCACTGAAGTAAATACACTGGACAGTGAATAACTGGAGCAATGTGTTCGCCGAGTTACAACATGTTGTGGTAACCTGCAGACGAGCAGGGTGCGAAGGACCAGCGAGAGGAGATATGTGTCAGTGTCACTACTGCGGGGTGAGAATTCACCCACAATGCTGACTACGAGAAAGTATCATCAACCAGAGAAGGCAGTTCACATGCGGAGACTGTGCAGCCAAGGAACTCACACATGCATTTCCTGTCCGAGCGACAGCGCCGATCAGTCAGTCATCATCATTCCTGCCCAACCTGTCAAACATAACTTTCCCAGTCCGGCCTACCAACAACTACCTCCAACCACTGTCATTCCAGTAACCTGCAATACTCTATCCTACAATCTCCTTTTCCATTACCACACCATCAACAGCAGCACAACAACCACAACAGTACAGACAGAACGCAGCCTACACCTGGTACTGCTACAGTGCTCCTCCACCAGAGGTTACAGCAAGTGTAGCGCTGCAGTCAAGCGGAACAATGCCTAGGCCAACTCCTAGCAAATTCCAGAATCTGTTAACTTTTCTCGGAGAACCAAATGCAGAACCTACAGCCTTCTTGCAAGACTGTCAGTCGCGTCTACAGATGTAAGGTGTTCACGAGGATGTGTAGCCTAGCTGCATTGGGAGGCAGCTTGAGAACAGTGCATGGCAATGGTGTAAATCTGTCAACCATAAGAGCTTAACATGGTCGGAACTTTTATGGGCGTACCAGTGTCGCTTCGGGGGAGCATTCGGCTCAATGCAAGCCCAGAGCAAGCTGGCAATACAGGAGCAGCAAGAAGGAGAGCTGCTGACAGCCTTCATAACCGGCAAGTTACATCTCGTTTGCTGGTTCCACCTGAACGTACCGGAGCACAAGCAGCTGGAAGTGGTAGTGGAGACGGCACGACCCGAGTTCTGCGCAGCCTTCGTACCACTGCTAAATAACATGGTAGAAGAGCTGATGCTGGTAGCGCTAATCCTGGAATGCAGCACACAGTAACTGCGCCACAAGCCTAGCACCTCACGATGGTGCAACAGGAAATGTGAAAGTGGTGAAAACGGGCATGACAGGAGTACAGACAATCCGAAACAGTGACAGTTCGCTGTAAACGAGGGTAAATCCACCACTAACAGTCGTGATGGACAGTTTCGCAACGGCGCAGATCGCACGGGAAAACCTGGTGTGAAAAAGTTTGGGAAGTGGGATAGAAGCCAACTGCAACAGACTGTATGTCGCTATTGCGAGCATGAGCAATATCATAGGCAAAGTCACTGCCAGAATAACCCTTACATGCTCAAGCAACAAGGTGGGGACCCACAACAGCAGGGAAACAGCAAGCAGGAGTAACAGCACCGGATGCACTGTACCCCAGTCACACAGGATACCCCAGATTTAACCCTGCAACAAGCAATTATTAACCTGGTGAGTGGAGCAATGCCCAATTCATCCGAATTCTTGTTAATGTCAACTGTAAAAAGTGTCATGCGCTGGTAGATACCGTTGCATCTCAAAACTTCGTCCAACTTCAGTTTGTAAACAAACATGACATAACCTCCATGGGCCACATGATACATATAGCTTTGGGACAGGAGTGTAATACAGTAATGAGTCAAGCGGACATACTGTCAGGGTATGTGACATTGAAACGAAAACTCAGGCAATAATAACAGCCGAAAATACCGAAGATGCTATTCTAGGAATTCCTTGGTTAAGCGAACAGAATACGATTGTGGAAACAACAGCCAGGCGTATCCATTTTGGCATTAATGAGAGAAGAACATTGATCATAGGCTAGCAGATAGCACATCGGACGTGCAGTTTAAGGATTTTTACCATAAAGTTCCTCCAGAATATCAGGAAGCCTTCCAGCTCTTACTAACTGAATGTAAAGCAATTTTTGGTAAATATGACGTCTTATGCAGAACCACAGTTGTGGAGAACGAGATTCCTTTGATGCAAAACGACCCTATCTACGGTGGCCCATGCAGTTACCTTCCCCATTAGGCCAAAATAATACGTGAGTAGGTGCAGGATATGTTAACATGAGATGTGATTGAGCCCAAGCACAACAGATATAATTCCGCCAAAATGCTAGCACCAAATAAAGACCGATCATGGCGTTTTTGTGTTGACCTTCGCTCAATCAACCAGGTGACATGTAGTGCGCTGCCACCGTATATATGAGTCAAAAATGCAGTGAGTACCTTAGGAAATGCAAAAAAAAAATTGTCAGCTTTGATATATGCAGCTGCTATTGGCAGATTCCCGTCTGGCAGGAGGATCATGAGAAAACTGCCTCCATGAGACTGGACGGCTGGCGGAACGTTCCATATATTAGGTCGGCATGTTTTTGCAAACAGATTAACAAAATCTGTCCTATTTCAAGTTCGCAATGCTTTTTGACCTTAATAATTCATTGTGTTCTACTATTAGACCGGACAAAAGTTAAGCCATGCTAAAACAAGATGTTCCTCGGACTAGCAGTAATAATGCTCTCAATATGAAAATTTTTAATCGGAGGCTGATTTTTCCTTAGTTCGGATTAACACCGACTATGAATAAGGCCCCACAATTTCTTTACCTCCAAAATGGCTGTTAATATACCGTATGTTATTCGTGTTAAACCGCCCTATGATGGTAGGTTGGTGGAGCAAAATGGTTATACTTTTAAGGTTGAGAGTTGGATAGGTAATGCACCGAAGTTTCTCACCAAACCATCTGCTGACATATTGTGGGCCCCAGACATTGTGGGACGCAATGCCAATTTGATGTTGGAGAGCAGACTCCTCTCCTCCGGGCCATGTGCCGACGGCCAATGGACAGTATCCTCCTGGTGCTCCGTTCGTCATAATAACAGAAAATACTTCACCTGTGCTATGCTTTCTACACAGTGAGGTCCCAAGGCGACTCACACATACATATTTTGTTACATGAAGATAAAAACACTTCGAAATACATTGGAAACACTTGCATAGTACACTCAATAAAATGTGTAAAAGGTGGGCGCTTATGCCCCTATAGCCCATAGGCAACCCGAATGAATACGCATGATCGACACGTAGTTTCAATGAGGTTTATTTAACTATCCCTTTAAGAAAGAAACTTACACATAGTGCCGGACTCAACCTGCCCATAGGGTAACATTGTTACAAAAAGGCACGTGGCAACTAATTACTACATGAAAATAAAAGCCTTCCCAGGCAATGGTATTCTGCGGGAAGGGAGGAGTGGATAATCTTGGGCGGCAAAAATACACGAGATTCCAGTAAGCTACAGACTATAGCAGGTTAAAATGATTGGTTCAAAGATTCATGTGCCGCCCAAGCACGCGAACATGACCCCGTTGGTCAGCACATCCAGCTCCTCGAGACACTGTAGTATGACTAACTCCTTCGCCGCTGTGTGCTGGCCTGTTTAGGCGGGCTAGCAAGCCATTCAAACTACTCTCTTACACACAAATCCTGCATAAACATACACGTGTACCTTAAAAACATACAACTCTTGCATAATTAATTACTCTAGCCATGACAACCCTTTAATAAGTATAAGAAATTGTGTGGAATGAAATGGGGGTGAAACACGTAAAAAATGGAAATAACAGAAAAATGATAACACATACATTTAGGCCCGTAGGGCACTTAAATAATTCTAGGGCTCCACGCATACTTGTTGCATGGATGTCTGTCCTTCAGCATCTCATGATTACTTGATAATTAACACATACTTGATTTCACAGGTTCTACTTTCAGAACACGTGCACGCAGATGCATGTGTCTGCACTGGTCTTTTGCCAAACTGGTCTGCACCTGTGCTCTCTGCACGAGTGCTTCTGTGACCACTGTCCACTGCACTCGCGGAGTAACAATCTCTGTGCAACCAACGTGGGACACATCTTAACAGGTGCACACAAGCTCCCATAGATTTTGGCAACCTGCAGCTGCTGCCGGCGACAGCGGGCAAACACACTTGGGGGGAGCAGCTGTCTTCACCTGTCTGCAATCACCGATTCACTTGTAACTCGTGAGTAATAAAATAAAAAATTTGTATTTCACAAACCTTCAAGTATTTACTAGTATGTACTATTCAATTTTTACAAGTTTTATGTGAGTTTTTGAATAGTTACAAGTAGTTCGGTTTCACGAATTTACATTCCTGCTCTAAACACTTGTAAAAATATAATTTTCTTACAAGAATGGAGAGATGGGTAGAAATTTCTATAAGTTATTAATAGTGGCTTGTTTGGCACCTAATTCAATATAAATCGAATTATACTAAGTTTTTGTGAATCATAAACACAAATGTTTATTAGCAATTCAGGAGAAGATTTAAAAAAAATGAACTTAGGTATCACAGACTTCGAAGAACATTTAGATTTAGAGTGGATCTATATAATGGCTTCGCTAACAGCTGATAAACCTCGGATACAATTATGTTATGTTTTATATTTCCAGTTTATGTTAATGGTAAATCCATCTTATTATCGATAGACTAAAATATCATGCAAGACAGAATAAAAACTTCTACATAAATGTGTGTCACTCACATCAGTTAAAACGATTGTATAGTCCATTCCCGATTGGAAGTGACTTATAAAATCAACTGTTGAAAAAACACATCAAAGCAAAACATGTCAACCTGTTTTTTTTTTTCAATAACCTGTTTTCCACAAATATTACACTATGGTTAACTTAAGAGTACTGTATTATTGAATAAATGAAACTTTACCTTAATATCTCTTATAACTTGTAATATTTATTTCTTTTTAAATATGATTGAAAAACAACGAGAGCAGCGACGTGTTGGCAACGACCGGTTTGAAATAGTTCAGAGTTAAAATATTACTTTAACCTAGTTTTTTAGTATACTTTTCGTAAATTAAACGGTGCCAATTGAAATATGTAAGTATTTAGGTAGCCCCCATGGCAACATATCTCATTTTGACAGTTTAAAATAACAGCGGAAAATATTGTGAGTAGGCCGTAATGGTACGGTATTGTTTTATCGAGCAAGAGCAAATTTGAAGCAACTGTCTGCTGAGCAAGCTTTATTGCTCTCTCTCTCTCTCTCTCTCTCTCACACACACTCGGGAAATTTCACTTCGCTAAAACGCGTTAAGTTCTACATGTTTTCAATTGTAGCATATTTCATACTTATTACAACAAAATAATGATTTTTGAATTTGAAATTTACACCTGAAAAGAGATTTTAATGATTGAATACTTATTTGAATATATTTAGATGTGATGGCGGAGCAGAAACAAAGTGAAGTTGGCAGACATGGCGAGCTATGACATGTGGTGTTGCTGTTTTACCAAGCGAAGAGTAAACTATACTTACTCCGAAAAATACTTCAAATTACCACATCACATTTGTACACACTGTGTTTTTTAAACATACCTAATCAAGTTACTATGTTGTGATAAATCTGTGTTTCCGCAGCAGTGATAATTATAGTGTTACGTTGTGTGTTGTTAACCGCTGCGCGTGAAATGGTATGGCGTGGCTGTTTGGTGATAGTTATGCTGGATCTGTGTGAGCGTGATTTCAAATATTTGATGTGAACTATTTATACGTTGTAAATATGAACTGTTTTATGGCGAAATTATTTATTTACATCCACGTATGTTTATTTATCACAATGTTGTACCTTTTCTCTGGGTGTTTGAAACACAGTCCTGTAATGTGATTTACCACCAATCACAACAAAATAACCAAGCCCAGCCTCAATAAATTTCAATAAACCTAAAACAAAGTAAGTAACAATACATTTAAATATGAGTAGAATAAAAGTTATGGTAGGCTTATTTGTGTGCATGTTGACCGCTATATTTTAAGTGAGACCCATGACGGCCTCGTCGATGACGAGCTCCCTAGGGGATATGCTGGTACGAAAGTTACCAACATACCTTCAGTAGGAGAAGGAGCAGAAGGTGTAAAAGGACCACTGTTGCCCAGCATCACCGCACCTGACAGGGATCGTTGGAGTCCGTTCCCAGGTATCACTGATGGCGCGGCACCTGCAAGCGCCATCGTTGGTCGCACGACACCAATCTTTGTGGTGGCACCACAAACAGAACCTCCAGAAAAGTATGGGATGTCGATTCAAAGTGATACATGGAACTGACATGTGCTTTTTAATTCGGCTAACGCAAGATGTTTAAGGGTACGGGCTCTCAGAATCCTGCAATTTACCTCCAGTGTTTTATGTCTTAATTTTCAAGGGTAAATTTTTATCAATGTGTGCTGCAACATTTAAAATGTGTATGTATGGGCATGTAGTTGGCCCCAAAATCCAGAGCATGCCAATAATAATTTTCGCATTATCTACAAGGTGCTGAGATGCCCTGCAATATACAGGTGAACTTCGACAACACGGCGGGATTGGTGTGCCCAGGTGATTGGCCCGCAACACCCCGAGAATACTGAGGACATCATACTCTACCAGAACTACCACTTCGATGTCGCCAGGCGACATCTGGCACCTAACGGGTATAATACCATACATTTTCCTTCGCCACAAAGTTCACCTCCTTCCAAAATCATCTTTGACCACCCCTCATCCATGCAAGAGCCATCAAAATTGCTTGCTTAAGCGCGTGGCAGGTTCCTAGCACATTTTGAAACCCTGACATCCATAATTCTCAGTGTAGCATGAAATTTCGTGTTGCTCTCCCTTGGTGTACTTTGTTTCACATCAGCCACTGACTGGAGGTATATAACATTGCAATTTCTTAATAACATATGAGGAAATAGGTATGTATTACTGCCACCATATGCCAGTCACTTTGCATAAAAACACGTGCTTACTGAATATGCAACGGTCATTGTTGACCAGCTCTCTGGCAAGACATTGCCAAATTGGAAGTGGACCTATCAAATTCTTATGTATAATAGTATGCATCGTTCTTGTCCATTTGAGTAATAGCCTTTGAGTTGTTGCTGACGTAATATTAACTTTGCAGTTAAGGTTATGAAAAAACGTCGGCAGAATAATATTTATTCGTCCTGTGTCTTTAAAGAATGTGGATGTCCTTACGTTATGGCTAACTCCGTGCAATTAAGAGCGGTATTTATAATCATATCTTAAGCTCCAGCTTCGTCAAGGCAATGTTATTTCGCGTCTCAAGTTCGTATTTAGATTTTATGAGCACAACTTAAGCTTGTCTCAAGCACAGGTATGCAAGGAGGTCTTCATGAAGACAGTCTAATTTTTTTGCGCCTAAAGACAGAATATTTCAGTTCCAAAGTCACTGCTTGAGATCGCGATTTCGAACCACGTTTGATAATCATGGAGACATTTATTAAAATTGAAAATAAGCTCGTCGTCACCTGAGAGGTGACTTGAGATTGTGGTTTTTTTTTTTATATTTAAATTTTTGGATAACTATATAAGTCTAACTAGCGAAAATTTCATCAAATTTTTAGGGGGGAAAAACTGATTTTCCACTAACTACAAAGTACGAAATAGAAAGCGCTATCTTTAATAAATTGTATTTTCAAAAATATTGGTTTTTAATTTTTAAACGTTAGTAATTTGCAATATTTTTATACCTTCGTAATTACAAACTAAATATAATAATTTATTTTGTGTACTAAATTGAAAAAAAAAAGAAACACTTTGGAAGTTTAAATATATTATATGCTGTATACTGTTGTTAAAAATATTTTATAAAATGTTATAAATTTTAGTATTGTTAATTGGTCAATTGAAATATTTGCGTTGAATATATTAATTCAATTATTTTATATTTGTGGTTTGCCACAAATGACTGCGAATTGCTATGAGTCCTAGAGATGGTAATAATATTATAAATGGAACCCTTTACTACCAATGACTATACTTTGCTTTGCTAGAGTCCTAGAGATGGTAATAATATTCGTAATGATTCAAATACTATAAATCAAATCCATACGTTCCGATTACGATTAGTCAAGTGTAGTAGAAATGGTAAACGGTTAGATTAAGTAAGAACAGGTATTTGTTACTGTTCCTTAGACGTACCTGTTATAACACTCGTTACCACGGTCTGTAAGGAGAGGTATTAACACAAGTGGAAAAATTTACCGCGTTATTTACCGCGTAGGTGACAGGCAGTATGATATGTAAGCAAAGGAATTGAATGTAAAAGTACCCTAAAGTACTGTAATTCTAAATTTACATAAAACATTTACATTTAAAACATACGAAATTTATAAAATTTATTTTTATCTGACAAAAAGTATTGTTCCTATGCCCTGTCGTCTGCTTTCACAGTAGGAACTTGATGGAAGAATTCAGTTCAATAGTTGGATGTTTCCTAACGAAGTGCATTTTCAAATTAGATACAGAACTTTTGTTTATGTTTGGATAAATCACATTTCGCTAAATTATTATCAATTTCGGTACAAAAGTTCCAAATGCCACTTATTTTCTGTCTTTGTGATGTATTCATGGTTGTTGTCATACATGCACGCTGTAATCTGTACTCTTTTCCATTCCAGATAATTTCAGCTAAATGAATATGAGTATTTTAAACATACATCAGTTGGAGACAGGCTGTACCATCTAACAGGGGTAGCTATATCCTATACAGTGCAGTATTAATAAGTGAGGCTAGTTTTTTTAACGTCGAGTTATACGGTTGTTTTCCGGTAAAAAAAGGTCAAGGGATCAGTAGTAGCCAACAACATTGTATCGGCATTTCTTTCACTTGTATTTTGAAAGGTATTAAAATCGACGTAAATTAACATACAACCGCTTTTGACCTATACGATAATACATATAAAGCACGTGTGTGTGTGTGTCTCAGATAATTAGATATATATATTTCGCCATTAAATAAGTATACGGTGTTTTGGTTAATTTGCTACGGATTCCCTATATTTTTGCAGTGGACACTAGCAATATTACACCGAGCACACAGGTACTACACCTCGCAATGAAGCAGAATTCGAAGGAATTTATGTGAGACACTGATAACTGTCCGAATTAGAGATGTGGACACTATCACCACAGTGCTTGTGTCTGCGGACCTATGGGAGGATGCCATCTTGGGTATCCACTGGCTCAGCGAACAAAAAGCCATTGTTGAACCAGCCGCCTGTAGGATCCATTTCGACCTGAAGGAAAGGTGAAGGGTGTACGACAATGAATCCCGAACCACTGGTAACGAGCCCACAGTGCAACTAGACGAACTCGATCATGTGGTCCCTCCGGAATACAGGGATATGGTGCAAAGCATACTGGATGAACAATGCACAGTTTTTGCGACAGGATGCCCACTCCATCGAACGACAGTCGCTGATCATTGTATTCCACAGGAACATACCCGACCAATCTACTCTGGACCCAGAAGTTACCAGCCGCATCAATGCACCATCATTAAAGATCAGATTGAAGAAATGCTAGCTAATTGGTGTGATTGAACCCACCTGCAGCCATTGCAACAGCGCGATCACCTTAGCACACAAAAAGGCGGGACATGGCACTTCTGTGTGGATTTCAGAGTAACCAATCAAATCACGCTGAGTGCGCCACCTCCCTACATAAGTGTCAAGGATGCATTGCATACCTTGGACAAGGCTAAGGTTATAACATCATTGTACCTGCGCAGCGGGTACCAGCAGGTGCCAATAAAACCTGGAGACCATCACAAAACGGCGTGCACATTTACGGGGCCTGCATCCCTCAAGCAGAGTAAATTCAGTGATAATATAGGCGTGCGAAGTGGCCGACAGCTTCGCCCCAAAGGAAATATTTTAGATTCAGCTCAATTTAACTGACAATTCAATTAGCTCTCCTTTATATTGACAGCATATCCAGAGTCGCCATAGGGCGTCGACTGTACGACCCCATTCAACATCGTTCACTCTACCAAACGTGGCGCCGGGCACATAATCAGTTCCTGCCTTACACCTGCTCCCAGGTGGGACACGAACACATCACAGCACCTCATGTGGTGCAATACGTCAAAATATATCTTTAGTTGAATAGTAATTTTTGGTGAACTAATAGTTTGTTTCTTATCTGATTTTTCTTTACAACACTATTCCATGTTAATGCAACATATATATATATATATATAATATATATATATTTCATAGGAAAACAATTTCAGTTTTAAAACAGAATAGGATAAATAAATGTGGAAATTCATTTTACAAGATAACTTTTTTTTATATATGTATACTCACATATTTGTATTATTATTATTATTATTATTATTATTATTTCGACAAAACCAAATGTACGATGTTTCAAAACATATACAAGTAACCACAGAATGTCCCAAAACATAGCATCAAACAATCAATTATAGGATGATTCAAAATACATAATCAACTACAGGATGTCACACAATTATTTCAAAAATACAGGTAAATACAAAAAAAAACTATGTACAATATATACACCTTGCTCCAAAACAACTACAGGATAACACAAAACATTGAACACTAACAAGTTAAAATATATACCACTTTTTTTTTTTTTTTTTTTTTGTAAACTGTTAGCAACTTTCGTGAACAAAGTTTCTATGCATTTTATTAATATTGGTTCCAGATCCCCTTCTTGAGCTCTGCTTTCAAAGAGGGAGCATTTCTTATGCCCTGGTTTAACCTGTCTGTTTGCACACAAACAGCTGTACAAGTAGGACGCGTCGATCTCCCATTCCCTTGCACCAATGTTGGCTATATCATTCTACTTACAGCAGTAGTCGACCTGAAAGGGACATCTTGGTAGGCTGATTGCATCTGGATGCTCCACATCACTTCTGGTGGTGGGTGAACGGTGACATCATAATGGTGATGCACAGCATCTGGACCAGTACTGCATCTCTTCAGTTGGAAGCAATACGTTCCATCAGGGTGAGTCGTCTCTACATCAAACCCACTGGCTCTCCTCTGGGCGAGAAGCACCGTGGTACTCAGTGTCTCCGGCATGACCAGTTGGTTCCCACTGGGACAAGCACTGTGGTTTCTCCTTGCTGAACTCTCAGGACAGTGATGAGTTCTCATTGGACAAGGACCAGTGCAGGCGTCGGTGAAGGAGTCGTGAACTCATTCTGGAGAATGGTGAGGACAGTCGCTGTTTGGTTAGTGCTTGTGGGGTAAGCCTCCACCCAACGAGAGAACAGGTCCACGGCAACCAAAATGAATTGCTTCGTACACAAAGTATGGAAATAGGGTCTCGTGAAACCTAGTGCTGTGGCTTCAAAAGGCCACATTGGATGGTGGAATAACTGCTGTATCTTCCCATTCCTGTGCATATTATTAGCCGACACCTTCGGGACATGCTACGTACCCACTGCCATCCCAGACAAGTGTAAATGGGTGACCATAAAGCATCAGGATTGTTCTAGCTCAGTGTGTCCACCCAGGGGATGTTCACGACTGTAGCAGAGCACGGCCCCTCGGGCTTAGAACAGAATGTAGGTACTCCACGTGTCTGCATCGCCAACCGGTCTCACGTGGTTTGCGCAATTAAGATTTTGAAAGCTTGGGCAGACCCTAGTTTTGCAGTGCCCTCGGATTTGCTTGACAATGGGGAACATAAACTGGGAGGCTGACACTTGCTGTACTATGCCTTCCCATGTGTCTGTCTGAGCGATCAAAGTCGCGAGTACCACAGTGTTCACCGGTGACTTATCCAGTCCTATGGGATGGGCAAGGTTGCCCTAACTGGGTGTTCAGGGAGCAGTATTTCCTCTGTGTCAGCGTTATTTGTCAGGATCACTTGCACATCAAATTTGGGGGGTGGGGGGGGGACCCACAGGTATAGCAGCTGACCCACAGGTATAGCAGCTGATTGCCTGGAGAATTGCTACTAAACTACGAAATTGAAGGGCAGAGGGAGGAGTACCCATCTGACTAGTTTTCCCCAGTACTCCTACATCAATTCCAGTGAACTTCTAGGTGGGGACGATACTTGCCAAGAGCCCAGGCATTAATTTAGTTTGTGGAGTTCTGCATATGTTGACTGCACAACTACTGTTCAAGCGTTCATGTTTTTAAATTTTTTTTTTGCGGTAATGGGAAAGAAACTGTGTTTAGCTCGAAGTTGAGAAGTACCAGTAGGCAAAGGAAGAGACTAAGATACTTTCTATAAAACACTACAGTATTGCCTGTATAAGTGTGTGATTGAGATGCCAACAGGAGATGAAAACAGCTATTCCACGCAGATCAGCCTCACACCGCTGTCTGAAAACAAATTTCAGGCTAAAAATGGGTGGGGCTGTACACGAGTAAATTTGCTACGCATTACCGTAACAATAGAGAATTAGCTCATAATTTTTCAATTCTAAACCTAGCTTTAAACGCAACTCAACAGCATTAACAAAAAATGGCATACATAGTGCTACCAAAGTTCTAGGGGCAATGAAGATTACAACTTTTAGCTGTAATTGTAACACATGAAACAAGATACATAAAAATTGGTGATGATTATCCACTTCCACTAGTTTCAAAGAACCCGTTTTCAGAATGCTATTGTCATGGATTTTATCGGCACATGATATGTTATATTTAAACTTTACTGTATTCACAGGAATGGTTCATTTTAGTGAATAGTGTACATCACTATGTGGCAGAACATTCCATACAGAAATAAAAAGAGTGACTTGTTTTAATGTTTATTTCCATTCTTATTCATGCTTGTTTATACCATGACTTTTCATACTTTTTAACTCTTCTATACCCACACATGTTTATTTTTATAAATATGTAATAAAAAATTATATTATGGGCAGCAACGACAATGACAGTTTAGTTCTACCATTTCCCTTCTCTTACACTTTTCGTCATCATACACCACTTTTACATGTTCCTTGTAAGCATAAAATCTGGGTTTTACTCTATATACTTTTACCTGGGTCCACCCAGGACAACTCATCGCACTCAGGCTGCTAAATATGCACTACATATATAAGCAGTCTGCAGATATTTCTGCTACGGAAAAAGTATGTCCATCAGGGGGACATGAAACACGTGAACCAGGTATGTAATTCTACATCCAGTTAGCAGTCTGATTGGGGCGACTGAAAAGTATCAATTCAAAATTGGTTACCATTCCAGAAATTTAGCATCCATACTTCAGAATCATCCTGAATGGTAACCATTCCGATTTTACTAGCAAATCACTGCGTTACTGAATCCTGAAAAGTATCCACTGTAGGAATTGTTACAATTCCGGATTTTTGTACCAACATTCACATCCCAAATATCCTGAAAGGTGCTCGGAAGTCAGAATACTTACAATTCCGGTATGTGTACAAAACACACACAATATTTCTCAATGCAAATAGGCTACACACAACAATCATTTATTGGGAAACCCCAAGCTTCGCTGATGCACGACGCTTCGCATTGCTACCTAAAAAAAATTGTTGGCGCGCCTTGAATCACTGATTTGGGGATATACTCCCCTGCTGGCGCTGGACTCTGGCTCGGTGCATAATGTTTGGCTATGCTTGTACAGTATATTTAAGTGAAAGGGAGTATGCTTGAAAATCATTTGAGGGGAACTTCAAGCTTTGTTGACAACTAAAAAACGCACATACCGGAATTGTACACATTCCGACTGGGCACTTTTCAGGATTCACTAACGCAATGCTTTGCTAGTAAAATGTGAATGGTTACCATTCCGAATTATTCTGCGAAAGTACGGACGCAAAATTTCTGGAATGGTAACTATTCCGAATGGATACTTTTCAGTCCCCCGCCCAATTAAGCTCTGAATTAGCTTCTGGGTTCTGGATGGCAATATTATGCAGCTGTTCCAGGTGCACATAGTTCCATACTTCCCGCACACTGTGCCTGAGGAACTCCATATGACGATCCCAATGTGACATGTGGCAAAATGACCACGTGGTGGGTGGCTACTGTTCTTAACACCGGCAAAGGGTGTTAGGTATGTTATTCTCAGTTTTGTGACCATATTATGTTGTCAAGTTATGCCGTCACAAACTCCCCGACCAGACCCTCAAGTACACAAGCCACCATACACTGAAGTGTGGACAACGCACATTTCAGACCAAATGGTATAACCTGGAACTTGAAATGGTGACCATCAATTGTAGTATAGCTGTTTTCTTTCTCTTGTTGCCAGATCGGAATATGCCAGTAGCCTGACTTCAGTCTAATATCAACGAAAACACCAGCATATCATGCAACCCGACAAGAGACTCATCCACGCTGTCTGCAGCGGTGGCGCACTCTGTCATGAGATTCAATGGACTACTTCAACGCAAACTTTTACCCTGTTTTATCTAACAGCTAATATACACTGTTTCAGTATCATATTCGAGGTTACTTATCCAATCAAAACTATTAATGTAACCGTGATGTATACCAGACAACATTTGAGGGTCATTTATCCTTCCAACATGTTAATTTATATCCTGATTCTGAACCACACCCATAACTCAAAATTTAGTAAGGTTACAAGTAGGCCACTACATTACCAAAAATATATGCAAGGATAGGAATTCAAGTACTCATAGTCTAGTACTTGTTGACAAGTGCACACACACAAAAGACACATTTTTCACATGGTTTGTACTATCGCTATTCGCTGGTTATTACAGCTTCATCATGTGGCAAGATGTAGAGGGGAGGGAGAGACAGATATTTCTCTTTTAAGTCTTATGTCATATAAAGCTGAGGGAACAAAGTACTTAAGTGGCACCTCATTAAGCCTTTGTGCCGTTGCATGGTGGAAGGAAAAGGGGGATAGCCATTAGAGCAGGGGTTAAGGGAACAGATGGATAAGGTTTTTTATTTTGTGTAAGACAGGAGACAAGATGCACTGAGTAGATATTTACTTTCACGTAATTCATTGAAGAGTTATAATTTTTTTAAATTATTTCACTGCATAGCATAAAATGGGGTAGCTAAGCAGCTGTACAATCAATATATTTCAAATGAAAGGTCTTTGCATATAAAAATTGTTATCTTAACATAACACCATTGATACTCATAAATGAGGTTGATTCCTTCATTAAGTTTTTCACAAAGAAGGTACTTAATTGTGCAGCATATCCCTGCACCGCCAGCATTATTGAGTGCGCTGATCTGCTATAAAGATTTTGAACTCCTCCTCCACCTGCGATTGCCTTGGCTACTTCTCCCCTCCCGTTTTCCCACCTACCTCTTAGCTATCCCTACCCATTCTGCGCATGCGCAAGCAACAGTGATGTGATTTGTTGGTGTATTTTCTGTCTGGACGAGGCTTGCTTTCGAGCAAAGCTCGTCCACTTCTACTCAGGTCAGCTCAGCGAGAATACCTCTCTGGTATTTCTGCTCATCGGTCCACTATGGACTCTGTTTAAAAGCCTAAACCTCTCTAGTATTGAGCGAGCTGAAATGTCTGCTGCAGTGCACGATGAGTCGCACAATGAGGTGGGTTTGTGACAAGTTGTAGTAAATTACTGGTAAATCGAGATGGAATCATCGGTGCTAGAACTGCTTTAAGGAGTTTTTAATTGTTTTTTTAAATGTTGTGTGAACGTTTTGTTTTTAGTTCAGATGGGTTTTGGAAAGGTTATTGCGTCCCATTTGATGCAACTTTCTTTTAAAATGTTCAAGTTTGGCTGTTTAAGATCAAGTATTTATATTTCAATATATTTTGAGTATATCAATTTTGCTGCGATAATTTACTATTTTGAAGGCTTGAAAGAATTCGTAATACTCACTTATCTAGTCTCTTGTATCTTTTGAATTGAACAGTAATTTTACTGTTTTATTGGAGTGCCCTGCTTTGATGGTCATTTGGTGCCAGGGTCACCTTTTTAATTGGTTTTAATATTAATACAATTGGTAAAAGCTGTGAACACAGTTAAAGGAAAACTGAATAAAAGCAAATTGAAACTGAATCTGTTTGTGATCTTGTATTCTCGTCACACAATGAAACAACATTAATAGAATAATTGTCCTGTGCCAATTTTTTGTAGAGACCACTTGTTTAACATGTTTATACACATACATCCTTCAAGCTCTTAATTTTTCTCCTCAGATGAATTTCTGTACACATTTAAAACTATTTCCCATGTATCAGAATCATGTAAAATAATTTTCCCACATATTTTATAAATTTCATTTTCTTTGGCCGTATCTCAAACTTTCTTGCACAATATTTTCTTTATAAACATCCAAACAATATAGCTGATTGTAAATGTTTCAACACATATTTTCTTCTCTGCTTTAATCGTCAGAATTAAAAACAAGACAAGTCACAAAATTCAACTTTCTGTGAACCACAACACAGACTACTCCTTCAAGACAAAATCACAGCATGTGCACCAATACCAACCATGATGGACTGGTGTTATAGGACGAAACAACAATTTCTGTGCTTGCTTACATAAGTTTCTTTATTAAATAGAAGGCATTGTTGCTGTAATTTTCACTAACCTAAAACTACTTAACAACAAATTATGGCAATCTTAGTTTTTCACAAAACAAGTAGAATATCACAGCAGTTTATTTTGTGGGTAAAGCAACCATTTTGACTAGATAATATATATTTTGACTAGACAGTATATACACGCACTACTAAGCGGAATGTAAAATACTACATAGTTAACTGCAATCACAGACATTTGTGGTAAATTAAGTACCATAGTCAGGAATTGTACAATATTATGTAGAAACAACATTAAACAGTACCACTCTTTATGTCATATAATACTGATTGATTGTATATACAGTTTAATAGAGCATATTGTGACAATAGGAATATTGGCTCGAAATTTATTTTTCTGGTATATTCCCATCTTTAGACTTTTTCTAAAAATGTTCTTCTTTTTTGTTCGGATCAGCCCCTGATGTAGTTCAGTCTTCCTTCATCCCTATTCGTTTTTTATTCGGAAGCCCCTAACTTACCTGGGAAGCATTTATTTTTTGTTAGGATGCATTTATTTTAGAATTTTTCATTTGGGTTTTAGGATTTTATATTGTTTGTGTTTGGTTAGGGTAATCAGTTTTTAAGTGGATTCATGCTGCGTATCGCAGGAGTTAACTTCATGCTAAGTCTGTGCTTGTGAGCGACAGCACGTGTGCGCGGAGAGGTGTGACTGACTGAAGGACAGGTGTAGTGAGCCATGACGTCCGGCAAGGCCAGGTTCACCATGTTTATCGAAGGCTAGCCGTCGGAGCGAACGGATGTGTGTGGGGATTGGTCTGGAAGAGACCGCCGGAGAGTCGTCATGATGTGATAAGTATTTTTTTATTCTCAGTTTGTTTGTCGAGCATTTTTCTCTACTTCACAGGAATGATCCAGCCTAGCCTTTAAATAGTCATATTTTTCGGGGTTAGAACACAGTAGTACAAGATCAGACTCGGTCGAGAGAGAGAAAGTCATGGCAGCCATTTTCTAAGGTATTTGGTGAGAAGCTACTCTCGTAGATGGATAGGTGGTTTAATTTTGATGTGATCCTGTTGTTAATGAGCCATGGCTTTCTTTTGCTACAGGTTATTACTGATGCTACTAAGTGGGAAATATTTCACTTCACTTCCAGTAATTAAAATTTAGTAATTATTCTGCGCACAGACCTATTTGAAGACAAGTTATTAAGTTGACACTAGGTTTTTTCTTTTAAATACTCTGTTTCTTGTCGCCAGTAACAAGTGAAGTTTTGCCAAGGACTCCCCTTGTAATTTTTTATTTAACTTCACCTCTTCAGTTGCTAATAAATGTTCAGGCCAATCCATTTCTAAATTTAAAAAAATTAGAATTGAAATTGAAGAAGTAAATAGCCATTTGTTGTTCATTGAGGACTTTTCTATGTATTCATGTAACGATCGTCTTTGAGGTTGGAAACGAACTAACCTTTTGGGAAAAAAAAAAAAAAAAAAAAAAAAAAAAAAAAAAAAAAAAAAAAAAAAAAAAAAAAAAAAAAACGTAATGGCGTTTATGTAATAGTAAACAAATCTTCATTGTTTATTTTTTGGAACTCCAGCTAGTACTGTAACGACTGATTTTTTAAAAAGGGGCCTATCAGCCTCCACTTAAATATTCTCTTTTTTTTGTTTGGTGCATAAACAAGAAAATAAGAGAAACAATAACCAGATAATTATTAGTTGTAAGTATTAAAGAAAAGTTGACACTTAAGGTCAATAATGAAATTTGATGAAAGAAAACTTTACAGTTGTGTTTAAATTATACCTAAAAAAACTATTTATAGTATTTTAGTTGATTTTATGAGTTGAATCACAAATATCTAATTAAAAGAATCAGTTATGATGAATTGTTAATCCAAATGAATGAGATGAGTCTCAAAAATCATTTGTTGGATTGCATCACCCGTTTGGCAAGGATGTCATTAACTCCCACAGAGAGAAACTTCAATATGGTGAGAAGCTGGAGCGCTGCAATAACCAGAATTGTGACCTACAGGCATTGCTGGTGGAGTTCCGGAATCGTGAGGAGTTGTATGAGTAGGGTGTTCAAGAATTAGAGAAGAAGAACGAGGACTTGAGAGCGTGCCAATAGGGACATAGTCTTGTCCCTGAAAGAGTATGAACTCAACCATTGAACGAAATGCAATCCTGCAAGTAAAGCAGGATGAGACGAAGGCATTGTTGCAGAGAGGTTGAAGGGCGAGAACATACATTTGATGCAAGAAATGAAAATTCGTGGAAGTATACCTCACAACAAGTCATTTGTGAGGGTACAAAATTGATTCAAAGACTGCGTAAATGCTGATAGCGATCCCCACCACACCCATGAAAATAAAGATGAATTGAGCATTACGTAGAACATTAAACCATGTTAAAAGAAATTTTGAGCCAATTTTCACCTTCATCAAAATATAAAGTAATATGATATCAACGGCCAGAAGTTGGTATGCTGTCTGCCTATTTATTTAGTATGTGCATGAAAAATCTTATTCTCCAAATCTTTAAGCGCTTCCCAGAACACAAAGCAAAGTACTGTGTGGGGACCCACGCGGGCGTAACTTGGGACAAAGCCTTTGTAAAATCCGTAGATGCCCTCAGTATGCCAGATCTTTACAAAACCATCACAAACACCTCTGTACAGCAGTCCTCGTCCCTGTGCATCAACCCTGAAACAAAAAAAGCAAACAATTTTGTGTTAACATTTATAAGCTAGCTATGGGCTTTATTTTGCATAGCCAGGCATCAAATGCCTAATGATAAAATAATAACCTTATAACATAAGGCTTCACTAAAGAGAAATTCACATTGTTGATGCATGCCCCATCTCCCTCGCTCACAGAGCCCATTCATGCAGCTGCCTGCATCACCATCTGCATACACCCTCAGGGACAGTCATATAGCTAGTCATAGAATGTAGAAGTGCACCCACCAGCCTGCCACCTAACAGCGATATTGAGTAGGGCTGAGTCAAAAGAGATTTCTACAGATACTGATATAACCAATATTTTATTGCCAACATCATCAATAAAGATATATTGGAAGAGGAAAATATGAACACAAACAACTGTAGGCCTAGTGCAATATGTTGGACATTTGACATTTCCAGTTTTTGATTCTGCTGCCAACTCACGTCTGTATTTAAATAAATGCCAAACATTTGACGCGTGTCATCTGTGGTTGACGGGGACATCACGATAGGACTAGTTTTAGGTGTGTCGGTCGCAGACCTGGCTGGCTGTCAAGATTGACTTATGGTTTCTTCACTGGAGCCCGGCCAGTATACAACATGCGGCACGTGGTTTGACGGCATAGTACAAAGTCTGGAGCTTGCCGAATGACCTTACGTATTACCGGCCTGCACACCGCAACTGGTTTACCTTTGACAGGCATCACCCGGGGTAGCTCCTGGCTCTGCTTCAGCTGGGGTTGGCTCCTACTGGAGTTGGTGCCCAGGCTCGGGGCGAGGTGGTGCTGTGGCACGTTGGCCTTCTTGCATTGAGAGGACGCAATTCCTCTCCCCCGCCTATTGGGAGGCCGAAGTGCCGTAAGGCTAAGAGCGCTGCGCAAAAATACAAAAGACATGACCGAGAGGTCCACTGTAACTGTGGCGGGTGATGCAGGTAGATGCCAGAGGGGTCTGATGGCTCTGCTGAGGTGGCACCATGGGTTTGTGAGACCCAGTGGTATGTTGAGTCCTTGGCGGAGGATGTGGTTCTCCGGCAGTCTTGGATGAGGGCTGAAATAAGGAAGGGGAGGGGACTGGGGGTGAGGCCTCTCCAACTGTTGGGCGGCTTGAGCTCGTTCCCGCGGGGTTATGCTGCAGAGTGCAGGTGGAGCTGGGTTACAGCCCATGTTAAGTGTGGAGTTCGTAGCTGCCTTTCTAATATGCAATCTGGTACCACTCATACGGGTGTAAGGCATGGAGGCACATTCTACGGTCGGCCAGGGAAGAGAGGAGCAGGCGACGAAGTACCCTAACTAAGAGTCGAGGCAAGTCGAGGCCGAGCCAACCGTAGTTGTACCCAAGTACACTGACCAGTGACAGTTCAGCGCAGTGGGTTTAACATAGGAGTCTGACAACGACGTGGGTGTGGACTGAAGGGGCAAGATCTCCTGACCGTGTCTCTCATTCTTTCCTGGGACAATTCAGCGCAGTGAATGAGTGAATGGACTGGACTGACTGACTGACTAAACGCCTTGTGGTTGTGACCAAATGGTTGGGGCTCTACCATACTGCACACAAAGTGCATAGTATAGGTGGCTGTCTAAATTGTATTGTTTTGACGTATGTGCACCCAGTTAAGGGAGCCCACAGTCCTACACTAGGTTAGGAAAATTAATTGGGAATACCGTGGTGGGTTGACATCTATGGAAGTTGGAGTTACACAGTCACCCTTAGCAATGAGTACTCGGAAGTTAATAGAAGACGCTTTTATTCTGAGAGGAATAACATGGTGGCCCATACTAACTCCTAATTTACCAAGAACTGTAATGAAAGTTAACCTACCCAAACCAGGTGGAGAGAACCTGGATCTGAACTAACAACGCATATGCGGCTAGGTATAGGCAGTTCACGGTAAAATGAGCACTTTTGAAAGCCCATTTTTAAGATCTATTGGTATATATGTTTCGTGTTCTTCCACCTTATGTAAAATTATCATTGCCATGGGCCTCAGTGCATTCTTCATGCATCTGTCAAGTGAAACTGCAAAATTATTATAAAAATAAGTATTTTATAAATCTGCCAATTTTTACACTTCGGGGCATTTAAAAAAATAGAAAGTGAAATGAATAATTTAAGTTATCACAAATGGTTACCTGACATTTTTATTCGACGTTCAGATATGGAACTACTTTCCCCTCCATCGTTACCAAATTTACTGGGTGCATGTTACTCAGTGCGCCCGTTAAAATATATGCAGTTAGGAGCAGTGACTTTTTTCCAAGGTTGATTTCAAAAGTGCTCACTTTATCATGAACAGCCTTTAGCTATGATACTAGCTAACCCTAACTAAGTCGATACTTGTCGAGAAGGGACTCTGGTACCACTACCAAAAGGGTAGTGGGTGTACAAAAGGGGTGCTGACTGCTTAGGGGGCTTCTGGTGAAGGTGTTGAAGAGGTCGCGAAGACATTAATGTTGGTAAAGAGCTCCAGCACTGGAAGTGGTGGAGCAAGCTGGTGAGACTGAACTGCCATTCTGCGGCTGTACACGGACATATATTCCACCTACCCACAGGTTCTCTGAGTTGCAGGGGTGGCGGGATGAGCTCCTCCTCCCATGGGCAGAGCTGTGCTCTCTGTTGCCATCTCTCGATCCATGGGGAAATCAGGCTTTCCTGTCATGCAGGATTGCATTTGCAGCATGAGCTTAGGTGCTTGGATGGCGTGCTAGGCTGGTTTCTATCACATGAGTGAGGTTGGCTTGCCGTCTGATAACAAGGCGAACTAACTTGGCTGTCTTTGTCCGTGAGTGCCCTAGCAGATAGGGGCATGCTGGTGGACTCTCGATGCAAGTTGTTTGAGGTTCACACCACGTCTCAGTAATGTGATTCCATGTGCAGATAAGGAAAAGTTTGTTTATATTTTTTTTATCAAAGAGCGTCACATGTCATATTATAGATGTTTTAATATCACAATTGTAAACACTTTTGGCACAGTTTACGCTCAACTTTATTATAAAGTTAATGATGCAATAAACATTGCAATTTTTTTTGTTTGTTTTAACAGCAATTCCATTGTTTGCAAGTATTGTAACCTCTCTTCAAACATTGCACTCTGCAATTCCATTGTTTGCAAGTTACCTTAACATCTGTTTAGACATTTTACTCCACTGGTGAATGAAGAATGAAATATCATATACAGTGCAGTAGAGATTTGTAATATTTAATTTGAGGTGACACCGGCTAACAGCCAGCGGCGCTAGAGCCCATGACGGTGCTCACGTGTCACGTGTACCGCACGTGCGCAAAGAGGACGACTTTTTTAAACTTGACTATAAATGTTAATTTCAGGGTAAAATGTGTTATATTGTCTTTACAGTGTTTAATATGTCTGAAAATGTTTCAAAGTGCTTGTAATAATTTTAATTGTTTGGTTATGAATATTCAAAGTGCCTGTGGCGCCGAGATTAAGAACACTTAATATTCTGAACGCCCTCACAAAGAGAAATTAAAATAATATTTAAATTCGTAACAAAATTATAGAAATGTAAAACAATGTCTTATTTAATTTGTGCCATTTTATTTTCACTTTAAAATATTTCACTCGGCGTGCATAGCACTTCCGCTTATGTGAACCCCGTAGGCGGCCATGATAGGTCCGTGCGACGCTTGTATCTGGACAGTCTGTCAAGGAGAGCTGGCGAGGTAAGACACTGTTACGTGCGCACTACAACTTTTGTTCACTGATGTAGGTTTCTATAGTCCATTTAGTTTACCGGTTTATCTTTGCTTGCGTACGTTTTTGCCAGACATTTTCCCCACCATTATGCTCCGTTTTACTAATTTCTTATGCCCTTGTGGCATTTTTAACTTAATTGAGGAGAAGGAGGAGGAAGATATCGGAGAGGTCACGTGACCTACACATTTTGAATCAGACGCCATCTGCCTATGTTTATGGCATTTCATTGTAACTTCTGCATAATTGCTACACGCAATTTTAAGAGCTTTTTTGTCTGTATGTATTCAAGGGTAAATTTTGTGTCTGAATATTTTACGGCAACATCATGTATAACCACGTGGCCGACCGACGCCAAGTTTTTGTATACGCCATCACTGTGTTTTAAGATCTTATTTATATAACATTGTATGTGCAATCATTTATTTCAGGGTTCTGTGTATTTTTCATTCAAGGTTTAATGTATTTTTCACGTAAATTGATGCTTTTGTACTGGACCACGCGGTCACAGTGATGTTTTTATTTTAACGCCATCAGGCACGTTACAAGCCTGTAACAACGCTAATCGTAAAGAGAACCCTTTGCCAAACACGAATAATATTTTATCTGAATTTAGTTTGCCGTTTCCAAGCAGAAATATTGCAATTTCACCTGCACCACGTGGTCTGCTACAAATTTCATCCAGCAGCATCCGCACCACCTAAACATTTTTTCACACATGTGTGTGTTTATTGTGAATATTCATCTCGTGTCCCATCTTATTTCATGTATCATTCAAGGGTCTATGTAATTGTGTAATTAGTGTACGGTGCAATTACTCCCATCCTAGCAGGCTCTGTGTACATGTCATCACCACACTAACCACGTGCTGGAAGGCGAGCCCCGACGAGTTTGCGTTAGTGATGCCGAGTAATCACTAGTGGTAATGTGTATTAAGGGTATTCATTTGTAATTCACAGTGTCCTGTCTTCAGGGAAAAACCGTCAGTCCACCCTAGCGGCTGTCAGCCCTCTTCTCTCATGAAGGCTGTGCTTTTATGCACCTCGGTGAGATCATCCATTTAGGTGTGCGCTAAATTAATTACAGGTTGGAGAGCACCCAAGCGGAATTAGCTAGTCATGACCGAGATAGCCATTTCATTGGCATTGTGTTTCCTGTAATAAGATGTATGCCTGAAGACCGTAATGCACTCAAAGGAAGGATATGTATTAAACCCCCCCGGCCATAATAAATCCTGTGAAGTGGGAATATACAAGTAAACCACACCAGTGCAACTGCGCCTAGGCTCACGCATTCAATGCAACCCCGCATAGCAGGGAAGTCTGCTTCCAGCCGCCCCAAGAGATGGCACCAGAGTAAGACTCCGCTTTCAGAGGAAGGAGCTACCCCCACAACCCCAAAGTGCAGGTGAATATATGGCCGTGCACCACCACACAATGGCAAAGGCATCATAAAAGCTGTGCAGAACTAAGAACAACTTATATTGAGACACTAACGTGTTCCTGTCCCTAGACCGTCACACATCAATACAATGTTGTTGTTGTTGTTGTTTTTTTTTTTTTTTTTCATACCTGTTTTCTTAACTGAAAAATTAGGAGCGACAATTATGCAGTGAAATATGGTAAGATTGCATGACTGCCTCACACTGACACCCCCAAGAGGCAACCTTCAGGGGTGTTATTGCTTCGGCTGGTGAAAACACACACGTCCCCACACTGCTAAGCAAAACAGCAAACGAAGGACATGCCAGGGGATGCCATATCTTGAGGTTCAGTGTCTCTCCACCATGGCCTCTTTATCGCCTGCTTACGACCAAGTGAATACAGTTCCAGCGAAGTGAGTGTCAGAGGAGTGTACATAATAAATGTCTAGTGTAAATCCAATGCTGTTTCGCAAGTAATTCAATGGCTTGTAATCAATATAATTGTTTTTGTAATATATGGTGAACATCCTTTGTAATATATGGTTTAATATATGGTATATGCTGAACATCCTTCGATACAATAAACTTGCCCATCAGCGACCACATAAACTTTAATACTTGGAAATATTTTGAGATGCAATTCATCTGATAATTACCTGTAAACAGACCAGGATGGCAGGTAACCTACCAGGGTCTAGCAATTCATCTGATAATTACCTGTGAACAGACCAGGATGGCAGGTCACCTACCAGGGTCTAGCAATTCATCTGACTGTGAACAGACCAGGATGGCAGGTCACCTACCAGGGTCTAGCAATTCATCTGACTGTGAACAGACCAGGATGGCAGGTCACCTACCAGGGTCTAGCAATTCATCTGATAATTACCTGTGAACAGACCAGGATGGCAGGTCACCTACCAGGGTCTAGCAATTCATCTGATAATTACCTGTAAACAGACCAGGATGGCAGGTCACCTACCAGGGTCTAGCAATTCATCTGATAATTACCTGTGAACAGACCAGGATGGCAGGTCACCTACCAGGGTCTAGCAATTCATCTGACTGTGAACAGACCAGGATGGCAGGTCACCTACCAGGGTCTAGCAATTCATCTGATAATTACCTGTGAACAGACCAGGATGGCAGGTCACCTACCAGGGTCTAGCAATTCATCTGACTGTGAACAGACCAGGATGGCAGGTCACCTACCAGGGTCTAGCAATTCATCTGACTGTGAACAGACCAGGATGGCAGGTCACCTACCAGGGTCTAGCAATTCATCTGATAATTACCTGTGAACAGACCAGGATGGCAGGTCACCTACCAGGGTCTAGCAATTCATCTGATAATTACCTGTGAACAGACCAGGATGGCAGGTCACCTACCAGGGTCTAGCAATTCATCTGACTGTGAACAGACCAGGATGGCAGGTCACCTACCAGGGTCTAGCAATTCATCTGATAATTACCTGCGAACAGACCAGAATGGCAGGTCACCTACCAGGGTCTAGCAATTCATCTGATAATTACCTGTAAACAGACCAGGATGGCAGGTCACCTACCAGGGTCTAGCAATTCATCTGATAATTACCTGTGAACAGACCAGGATGGCAGGTCACCTACCAGGGTCTAGCAATTCATCTGATAATTACCTGTGAACAGACCAGGATGGCAGGTCACCTACCAGGGTCTAGCAATTCATCTGACTGTGAACAGACCAGGATGGCAGGTCACCTACCAGGGTCTAGCAATTCATCTGATAATTACCTGTGAACAGACCAGGATGGCAGGTCACCTACCAGGGTCTAGCAATTCATCTGACTGTGAACAGACCAGGATGGCAGGTCACCTACCAGGGTCTAGCAATTCATCTGACTGTGAACAGATCAGGATGGCAGGTCACCTACCAGGGTCTAGCAATTCATCTGATAATTACCTGTGAACAGACCAGGATGGCAGGTCACCTACCAGGGTCTAGCAATTCATCTGACTGTGAACAGACCAGGATGGCAGGTCACCTACCAGGGTCTAGCAATTCATCTGACTGTGAACAGACCAGGATGGCAGGTCACCTACCAGGGTCTAGAAATTCATCTGATAATTACCTGTGAACAGACCAGGATGGCAGGTCACCTACCAGGGTCTAGCAATTCATCTGATAATTACCTGTGAACAGACCAGGATGGCAGGTCACCTACCAGGGTCTAGCAATTCATCTGATAATTACCTGTGAACAGACCAGGATGGCAGGTCACCTACCAGGGTCTAGCAATTCATCTGACTGTGAACAGACCAGGATGGCAGGTCACCTACCAGGGTCTAGCAATTCATCTGATAATTACCTGTGAACAGACTGGGATGGCAGGTCACCTACCAGGATCTAGCAATGTATTTCAACATGAATGAAATGCTGATTTTTTTTTTACAAAACTATTATACAGGTCACAAATATGCAGTACTTTAAAGATATCAAGCATGCTTGTGCAAATATTATTTAGGAGCCATGCAATAAAAACGGCTTTTACAGAATACTTTATATCTTGAAACTTAGTACCCGAACATGAGCAAAACTATGACAGGAGAGCTTAAATTGTACTCTGCTACAGACTGTGCACCAATAAAATGATAGGGTCACAGCTTGAAGTCCCATAGGTACACACAAGATGATGAAAACACTGCATGCCATTTCAGAACCTGGAAAATATCAGCAACGGCATAATTGATGTGCATGATAAACAAGTGCTACACGTCAACGCTTCTGAGCCTCAAGTGGGAAAATAACTCCCGATAAGCAAATGCTCTAACAGTTATGGCCATTCTGAGCAAAGAAAAGCTGACACACAAGGAATACATCATACATATGAACCAGTTTGTTTTGGTGGAAGGCGAACTCTCTGGCCGCTATGCCCACTGTGACCCCTTGCAAAAATATGATTTACTATAAATGTACTGAGTCTGCTTTGCTCTATTTACATAACGTTTCACGTACCACCAGCTTGGCAAGTCATCACCTTAAATATCAGACAGTAGTAAGCCATCTCCTCTGATGATCCATGGACTTGCAAAACTACATCCAGAGGTGTTACTGAACAGACCTTTGGGTTGATACTTTAGCTAACATGCCACATGAGCAAATAATTAACAACACCATCTTCAACGTGGGATGTAAAATGAACACCAAAATAACAATAAATCATAAAAATATGCTGTAGCATGACGTAGGAGACCAACCTTGATTGTATACCCGTGTCATGACAACATCAAATGGCGCCATGCACACAGTCACTGTAAACCCACTTGTCATGCTCCCAGCGAGTGTTTTCAACAGCAGATTCTCCTGGAATACCTGCAAACACCCAAAGAAATATGGCATTATGAACACAAGAACACTGTCGATGAAACAAAAACCATTATCGTAAAGTAATTACTGTTACATATATTAAAAATAATAACCATGATGTTTTGTAAAATAAAAGAACAAAATCCGCTCATAAAAAATATAGGTGGAGGGGTTGAAAACACAGGAAAGCGCCACATTTGCGGAGGCATGAACATTGGTTTTATTTTGATGCCAACTTAATACTGGTTGCAACTGGGAAGTAAGACTTTAGTTTTAAGTATACCAAAATGACTCCATATAATCTACACTATGACTTGTTCCTTCAATTAAATGAGGTCCTCTAAGTATTAGCACTACAAATTTGTTGGTAACAAGTCATTCTCAAGAATTTCTAATAGAAGAATTGCACGATGACAGTCGGTGGTTTGAGATGCCAAACCATTCGGCTGGACAGACTGTGTTTAGATTTGGCATATTTGCTACCGTGACCGCAAGTTATCTGGGTGAGCGAGATCCCTAGTCCTGTTTTGAGGGGTGTCCAGGACAGACAGATCAAAGGCTGTGCAACAACAATAGCACGCTGACCATATACGAGCAGGAAGAAAAAAGTTTGAAAATTTCATATTACAATAATAACGTGCAGTCTTACGCACCCAGGTAACGATCCATACTGCAAAATAGTTAACAATAAAGCACACTAACTTTCAAAAAAGCCACATAAAGATTTCAAGTAAATTTTGCACATAGACTCATGAAATGGGATCTACCAAAAAGTATTTCTTCAACATTTTGTCTTCAGTTTTTAGTTTATAACGAGTATATGTGTAGGTTAACAATAAGCTGAGGTAATGAATTTAGTGAATCTCCAGAAAATATGTAATGAATAATAAGGTGTGCAATAAAATACGTATCATTTCCAGATAAACTACATTACCAAATTATCTGTAAACTAAAATATGTAAATATTAATAATCACAAGTTGATAGCAACATTTACAAAGTAGAACTGTTGAATGAACATATCATGCATTTCCTAACTACCGTAATGGCTTGGCCAATGACAGTCCAACTTGGAGATGCTGATTTTGCACAAACTAGCTCATCACCCATAAATTTTGTCTATCAGAATGCATAAAATACAATCTGTAATTAGAAATGAAAGAGTGTTGAGCTGTCACACAAGCAACGGTAGTGTAAATTACGTCTTTTAAAACCCATCATTGGTCACACAGGCTGTGAACATTTCTATCACTCTACGAAATTTCACAATATAATAAACAAGCTAGTTGCCAGGAATTATGCATCAATGACCTTATAACAGGTTTTTATTTACTGACGTGCAGAGTGTGAGCATTTTATTTTACATTGGGCAACCATTCAACGTTCATTAAAACTGGTGCAGACAGATGAAAATAATATTATTGTTACTAGTAGTGATACAGTTATAGACGAAGTAGGCAAATAAATATATACATATTGTTCACATACACACTGCACTTTACACTGTAAAAAAATGCAACACTTTCAATTGTCGTGGACATGTTTTAATGAATGTGATAGGCTACTAAGTATTAAAAGAAAAAATTACAGCTTTAGTTACAAAACCTTATACCTACAAGCACTTCATAATGTGAAACGTGAATAGATAAGATACACAAAAATCTGTAGGCTTAATATCTTCTACAATCAGTCTTGATTTCATTATAATGTTGGTATGTAAACATGTTCCATATGCAAATACTTGAGCAGTTATTAAAAATAATAGATTTTAAACAGCATTAAATTTCAAATTCCTTCCAAAAAAAACATATTGTACTGAATTCATAATGGCTCTACTAAAAGCGAACCATTGTAAATGTCATCACATCAGTATCAGAGGTTTATTATTTCCCGTTCTCTGCTGTGAATACAGGAATTCATTGGGCCAACATGAAACAGTACATGTAAAGAGACAATAGATAAACTCTAAAAGGGATGGAATAAAGGAATTGTAGTTGTACTGAAGTTTTGAGCACAGGTATGCCAAAAATCCAGTGTGATATTAAACATTTTGTAGCACCAGTAGCATTTTTAAAACAAGAGCCCTATCATAAACAATCGAAAAAAGAAAATAACCCGGGAGAAACTTTGGGAAAGACGACCAAACATGACTGAGGATGTTTTTTTAGACCACTAGGTCGTGGGTTTAAATCCTAGAATAGCCATGAATAAGTGTGCCTTTTTACAATGTTAATTGCATCACATATATTTGAAAATAAGCCATCCCCATATTAGCCCCCAGAAGAAAGGGAACGTTAAAAAAAAATTAGTCACAAATACAGACAGGACAGCAAACTTGTACGATACCATAACACAGGCAAGGCCACAGAACAGTGTTTTATGTTTCAAGGTACACCCACATTTGATAAATTCATTGTGAAATTTGTTTTAAGTTCTTTTCGCTCTAGAGTTGGTGCTTAAAAATAATAGTAAATATGGGTTTGTTTGTAGGAACGTAGAGGTGAGGGAAACAGAAGCGCCCCGAGCAAACCCACCAACCAACTGTAACTTTGCCCACGTTTCCCACATGCGAAAATCCAGGTGACTTTTCCATGAATAAAATATGGCTCACCTTGGTGGTGACGAGTTGTCTGACCACTAAACCACCGTGGCCACCTAGTAACGTACTGACGTAGTCAGGTGAGACATGAGACGAACTATGACACAAATTATAATAATATAAGACAAAATAAAACCCTTTTAAGAAATTCCCTTCTAAGTTAGCTTACATAATTTTGGACCTACTCTATAAACATCAAAGTATTTTGAGACTCTTATGAAGTTTTTCTAGTTAATAAGCCTACATTTTTTAGTTCCTTCAGAGACTATGCTTGGCCTAAAGCAGTGATAGTTTTACGCATGACGTATTTCCTGACTATTACTGCACACTCGACTTCTCATCTGAACATGTCTATACTTCACTAAGGCAGGGTTACAACTGTACTGGAGGCTGGTCACACACCTACAGGATACGCCCTTGCAAAGATAACCTTTATTACAGACACGTCTGTCTAGCTTGTACTGTTCACTCTAAGTCAGACGCTACGTCAACTATCCGCCAAGGCCGCAGCCCAAGGTCAAGTAGTTCTATGGTATACCAAGTAATGGCACTACCATTATCAAGGGATGACGCTCACTGCGTCAACGAAAAACCACCAGCAGACAGCTAGAGGGGCGATGCATGCCACCTCCCCCCCCCCCCCCCCCTTCCTGCAGAAAGCCTGCAGAATAGGAGAATATAGGTTTGTGCGCTGCCCCAAGATCTTCAAAACACCTCACTTCTTCTACTTCTCTGAATTGGGCTGGAAGGAGCCTACTCATCAGTTCGTCTCACTCCTTCCACCGCGTTAAACTGTGCCGGAAGGAGTCACCAGGTCCTCACGATCCACCAGAGGCTCTTCAGTGACTGCGCCAACACCTTAAAGACCTTCCAGAGGGTCTTCTCTACCAGCTCCCGAAGACGTCGTCCCTCTTGACTTACCTGCTCGTAACAGCAATACACTACCCCTCTGGTAGTGGTTGTCGATGGCACCTTTACGACACACCTTTTCTCACCTTACATGGTGGTAATGGCAATCACTCCACTACCCCCTCTGGTAGTGGTTGTCGATGGCACCTTTACGACACACATTTTCTCACCTTACATGGTGGTAATGGCAATCACTCCACTACCCCCTCTGGTAGTGGTTGTCGATGGCACCTTTACTACACACATTTTCTCACCTTACATGGTGGTAATGGCAATCACTCCACTACCCCCTCTGGTAGTGGTTGTCGGTGGCACCTTTACGACACACCTTTTCTCACCTTACATGGTGGGAATGGCAATCACTCCACTACCCCCTCTGGTAGTGGTTCTCGGTGGCACCTTTACGACACACCTTTTCTCACCTTACATGGTGGTAATGGCAATCACTCCACTACCCCCTCTGGTAGTGGTTGTCGATGGCACCTTTACGACACACATTTTCTCTCCTTACATGGTGGTAATGGCAATCACTCCACTACCCCCTCTGGTAGTGGTTGTCGATGGCACCTTTACTACACACATTTTCTCACTTTACATGGTGGTAATGGCAATCACTCCACTACCCCCCTCTGGTAGTGGTTGTCGATGGCACCTTTATGACACCTTTTCTCACCTTACATGGTGGTAATGGCAATCACTCCACTACCCCCTCTGGTAGTGGTTGTCGATGGCACCTTTACGACACACCTTTTCTCACCTTACATGGTGGTAATGGCAATCATTCCACTACCCCCTCTGGTAGTGGTTGTCGATGGCACATTTACGAGACACCTTTTCTCACCTTACATGGTGGTAATGGCAATCACTCCACTACCCCTTCTGGTAGTGGTTGTCGATGGCACCTTTACGAGACACCTTTTCTCACCTTACATGGTGGTAATGGCAATCACTCCACTACCCCCTCTGGTAGTGGTTGTCGATGGCACCTTTACGACACACCTTTTCTCACCTTACATGGTGGTAATGGCAATCACTCCACTACCCCCTCTGGTAGTGGTTGTCGATGGCACCTTTACGACACACCATTTCTCACCTTACATGGTGGTAATGGCAATCACTCCACTACCCCCTCTGGTAGTGGTTGTCGATGGCACCTTTACGACACACCTTTTCTCACCTTACATGGTGGTAATGGCAATCACTCCACTACCCCCTCTGGTAGTGGTTGTCGGTGGCACCTTTACGACACACCTTTTCTCACCTTACATGGTGGTAATGGCAATCACTCCACTACCCCCTCTGGTAGTGGTTGTCGGTGGCACCTTTACGACACTCCTTTTCTCACCTTACATGGTGGTAATGGCAATCACTCCACTACCCCCTCTGGTAGTGGTTGTCGGTGGCACCTTTACTACACACATTTTCTCACCTTACATGGTGGTAATGGCAATCACTCCACTACCCCCTCTGGTAGTGGTTGTCGATGGCACCTTTACGACACACCTTTTCTCACCTTACATGGTGGTAATGGCAATCACTCCACTACCCCCTCTGGTAGTGGTTGTCGATGGCACCTTTACGACACACATTTTCTCACCTTACATGGTGGTAATGGCAATCACTCCACTACCCCCTCTGGTAGTGGTTGTCGATGGCACCTTTACTACACACATTTTCTCACCTTACATGGTGGTAATGGCAATCACTCCACTACCCCCTCTGGTAGTGGTTGTCGGTGGCACCTTTACGACACACCTTTTCTCACCTTACATGGTGGTAATGGCAATCACTCCACTACCCCCTCTGGTAGTGGTTCTCGGTGGCACCTTTACGACACACCTTTTCTCACCTTACATGGTGGTAATGGCAATCACATCCACTACCCCCTCTGGTAGTGGTTGTCGATGGCACCTTTACGACACACATTTTCTCTCCTTACATGGTGGTAATGGCAATCACTCCACTACCCCCTCTGGTAGTGGTTGTCGATGGCACCTTTACGACACACATTTTCTCACCTTACATGGTGGTAATGGCAATCACTCCACTACCCCCTCTGGTAGTGGTTGTCGATGGCACCTTTACGACACCTTTTCTCACCTTACATGGTGGTAATGGCAATCACTCCACTACCCCCCTCTGGTAGTGGTTGTCGATGGCACCTTTACGAGACACCTTTTCTCACCTTACATGGTGGTAATGGCAATCACTCCACTACCCCCTCTGGTAGTGGTTGTCGATGGCACCTTTACGACACACCTTTTCTCACCTTACATGGTGGTAATGGCAATCACTCCACTACCCCCTCTGGTAGTGGTTGTCGATGGCACCTTTACGACACACCATTTCTCACCTTACCTGGTGGTAATGGCAATCACTCCACTACCCCCCTCTGGTAGTGGTTGTCGATGGCACCTTTACAACACACCTTTTCTCACCTTACATGGTGGTAATGGCAATCACTCCACTACCCCCTCTGGTAGTGGTTGTCGGTGGCACCTTTGCGACACACCTTTTCTCACCTTACATGGTGGTAATGGCAATCACTCCACTACCCCCTCTGGTAGTGGTTGTCGGTGGCACCTTTACGACACTCCTTTTCTCACCTTACATGGTGGTAATGGCAATCACTCCACTACCCCCTCTGGTAGTGGTTGTCGGTGGCACCTTTACTACACACATTTTCTCACCTTACATGGTGGTAATGGCAATCACTCCACTATCCCCTCTGGTAGTGGTTGTCGGTGGCACCTTTACGACACACCTTTTCTCACCTTACATGGTGGTAATGACAATCACTCCACTACCCCCTGTGGTAGTGGTTGTCAACAGTCCCTTCTGGACAATGGATAGCGATAATTAGTGACAGTTTCATAGCTACCTAGCCGAATAGCCTTATTTAGTTCAGTACCAGGTCCCCTTCACCTGGAGTCACGTAGGTTAACTTCCACTAAACTCTGGAATAGTTAGGAGGTAGTACGGGCCACCGTATATATTTTTCTTTGAATGCATATGTTCATCGCACTTACTTTTTAGTACAGGGTGCCACTGAATTTCTGTTTCAAAATTCCCTAACTTTTCCAGGTTTTCCAGACCAAATTTGAATTTTTCCCTGACTGCTCATTTTGACTTAACCTATCCTTATGACAAGATTTATTATTTCAATTTTATAGTACAATGAGAACAGTAAAAACATTAAATTTGTACAGCAACCATAATAGTTTAATTCAATGGTCAGCTACCCAATTTTCACTAAATAAAACTACAATGCGGTTTGATGAACTAAACCCCTGAAGTCAAGCATCAATCTCATGTACACATTCTTTAGGTTTGACAATGGATATAGTGTAGAAGAGTTGGTGATACACACTCATCTCAAATAAGTTGTAAACTCAAAACATTTATTTGTAACATGTCTCGCATATCACTACAGTCCCTGAGAAAACTACAAGTATTGTATTTGTTATCAGAAGTTTTCTATGAAAATTGCATAAAAATATTACTTTTACAATAAAGTTTTATTCCATGACCCTAAAAATTTGGTGTAGACATTTTGTAACACACATTCGAGAATGTGAATTTAATATAAACTTAAATATAACTCACCTGCTACTTAATAGTAAATAATGACAATGAACACATGTAAAAATGTTTAAGCTGTCTTGAGCACATACTGAATACATGACACATACAGAGAGCATAAATTTTCTGGTATGACTGGCTTTAAAAATCATTTTAGACAAACCATTTAACCTGCAACATTTAAATTGTCCAACTCCCTATAAAAATACAGAGATGAATGTTAACAGTTTAAAAAATAACTGCACACTACAGAGATATTAACAGTTTATTCAAATCCATATTAATGATAAATACTAACTTAATAGTTGAAAATAATTGAAAATATTCCCCTTAATATTCTTTGCCAGAAAACCAAGTCTGTAGTTACAAATAAAATTCACGCTCCAGCAGTTATCTTGAAAACATTTTTCTGGCTTTTTTTATAAATTTTACAAAATTCCCTGATTTTTCCCCTGACCAATACAATTCCTTCACTTTTCCAGGTTTTTCCTGTTTTCCAGAAGAGTGGCCACCCTGTGGTACTTATTCCATTGAGAAACTGTGTTAGTCCTACGTAGACACCAAGTCCGTCAAAGTAAAGCAGGAGACCGGAACATTTTATACATTACACACCCATTAGACAGCCACCCGTACTGTGCTCCTGGAGTATAGTACAGTAGAGCCTCCACCACTAGCAAGACCTCCCCAAGGCGAACAGCCAACCAGACCAGCCTATACTCCGTCCACCACACTGAACTGTGCCGGAGGGAGTTAAGAGTTTGGATCTGGAAGACTGATCCCTTTGGATACCACACCCCAGTGTCGTTGACAGGCAGCTTGAGAAAACCCAACGCTCTGTAATAACAGCACTGAACTGTGCCAGACGACGGAGCACCGGGTAAGACTCTTGCCCATCTGGCTTCAGCCTTAGTATTACACACCTCTCGGAACTTTGCCACCTGCTACACTTTGTCGAGGCCAATAGTAGTTCCTTTCCCTTGTGCCACATTCTCAAAGGAGTGGCATTCGGCGGAAAGTGAGAATGACAGTTACCATCTCCTAAACTAAGCAGAGTTGCAACCATGTTTCAACTACACTTCGCAGCATAACCCCACGGGGAATGACATCTTGCCGGCCGCCAGCTGGAGAGGTCACACCTCCCAGCTTTCTACCCACACTTATTTCCAGCACTCAGAAGACCGCCGTGCAACCTCACCCGATAGTTGCAGCCATCCCTCTCGAACTCGCCAACCTCTGAATCAGGGGCAACCAAACGACCTACAGCCACAGACCACCCCGGGTTTAATTTTACGGATGACACAGCTAACAGCCAGCCACGTTAAGACCATGACGGCGCTCATCACTCACGTGACACGTGGGCATGCACGTGCACAAAGAGGCCATAATCTGAACTTTCCCATAGCGGGATATTTATTTGAAGTGTGAATTATGTATCTTGTTTCAGTTTCAGGTTTCCAAGTGTTTGAAATGTATGTTTAAAAATGTTACACAATGTTTAGTTATGAATTCAAAATATGCGCTGTGCAAAGAATAAGAATGTTAATATTACGGCATGAACGCCATCATAAAAGACATTTAATGAATACAGAAAATTCTCCATTTAAAATGTAAAATGTAAATCTATATTTAAATTATTTATGTGCCATTTATTTTAAAATATAAAAGTTTTACTCTGCGTGCATAGCACTTCCGCTTGTGTGAACCCTGTAGGCAGCCATGGTAGGTCAGTGAGACGCTAGCCTCTGGGCAGTCCGTCAAGGAGAGCTGGCGACGTAAGACGCTGTCACGTATGCACTTCAAACTTTTTGCACTGATGTACATTACAATAGCTCATTTTTACTATACCGGTTAACCTTTGCCTTGCGTATGTTTTACCAGACATTCCCCAGTATCATGCTTCCGCATAAACCTAATAATTAACGCCCGTGTGGCTTTATAAATGTAATCGAGGAGAAGGAGGAGAAAATGTTGGAGAAGCCACGCGGCCCGCACAACTTTGAATCAGGTGAAATCCGCCAATGTTAAAGTGGTTTCAGTGTAATTTCTGTTTAATTGCTGCATGCAATATTAAGGGCTTTGTTTCTATGTATGTATTTAAGGGTATTTTTCATTTTTAAATGGTTTTACGGCCACATCATTTGCATCCACGTGGTTAACAGCCGCCAAGTCAATATCTGCGCCATCAATGCGCTTTGAGGTTTTATTTGTGTAACATCATGTGCACCACAATTAATTTCAGGGTACTATATATTATTTCATTCAGGATTCAGTGTATTTTCATGTAATTGATGCTTCGTATGTATGACCACGCATTCCCGTTCATGTTTGATTTTCCCGCCACAGGCATGCTACAAGCCCAGAAATATCTCAATCTGCGGGAGAATACTTTTCCCATCGTCAATAACAATTTGTCTGACCAGAATTAGCTGTTTTTACAAAGAAATACTGCAATTTCACCTGCACCATGTGATCCGCTACGAATCTTATCTAGCGGCATCCGGGCTATATAAGCTTGCTTTCATGAATCTGCGTGTTTATTGTGAACATCCATGTTGTGTCCCATTTTGTCTCATATGTATTTGTGTCATTTATGTAATTTGTACGGTGATATTGTTTCTGTCCTAGCCGGATATGTATAAAGGCAGTCACCACACTCACCACGTGCTGGGAGACGCGCCCAACGAGTCCGCATTAGCAATGCCAAATAATCACACGTGTTTGCTGTTCATTTCATAACTGTCCACGCCCTGTCTTCAGGAAAAATCTGCTGCCCACCCTAGAGGCTGCAGACCCCTTTCCTTGTGAAGGCTGTTTTTTCTAACACCACAGAGAAGTATTCCATCTAGGAGTGTGCTAGATTAATTGCAGGCAGGGAGAGCACCCGACGGAGTTAGCTAGACATGTCCGAGTTCAATCATAAAGAAAATCCTGGCGCGTTTTTTTTATGAGTGGCAAAATAAAAGCAAGTCTAACAGTGCATAAAAGTATTTCCTAGTAGTGACAGCAACCTCTCGCCTTTTCAGTGATAAAATCTTTAGTACTGCAAAGTGTTTTGTAAATACGCTCGGGTGAGACCGACACACAGAACCCACAGCATCCCTGAGCACCCTGAATCTCACAGTACGGTGACTGGGAAACATGGCTGGTGCCCATATGCCGTAAGTTTATTGTGTCACCGTTTGTCTCGTGTCTTACCTGACAGCGTCAATGACAATGAAAGATAATTATAGTTCTTTTGTAAAAATACAATCAAATAATTTCATCTTGCAAAACTGTAACATTTAATTATTTTATTTCATTTTCAAAACAAATGGTAAAGTTTATTTCTACATTATAGTTAGAGCATCATTATCAACTACTGGGGCATTTTCATATTCTGACAAATACCACAGTGGAAATACTTTTCAAATTAATTTTTTCATAATATAGACAGCATGCATTTTCAAACTACGTAAGTCTACTCACATACTTTCTTACAGAGAATGTACGAAAAACTGTATTCCTGGTGACTGAATAACCTTTAGAACTGATTTCATGATTGATTTTAAACCATAAATGCCACATGCCACTTAGAAAATCTTTACAGGTGAGCAGAACTCACATCAAGGTAAGTGGTAAACACCCTGACATACAGGATTTTGTTTCACACAGTAAGACAAGACATTGTAGCATAGCCTTGTCATTACAGTGGGCATCTGACCAACTGGTTACTAAATTCAAACTTCCATGTCATGCTATGGGAGTGGAGTAGACAGTTTTGCACTGCTCTTTTGAGGTATTGAGGGCAATTGAAGGTGAAGCGAGTTGGATATGGGGCAGTGGCAGAATGCTAGGCCAGTGCAAATGGGAGATCCCCAAGAAAATCCACCAACCTGCAAATTCATCCAGCACGATTACCAAGTGAAAACCAAGAATGACCCCATCAGGAATCAAACCCCGTATGCCTTGGTGGGAGATACGCACTGTAGCCAGTGCATCACTGCGGCATCCTCATACTACGGCAGAGGCCTTAAACTATCAATAATTCTGCCTCATTGGCACGCTACACTTTAGTTGTGATTCTGACCTTTTAGCTCTCACATCCACTCAACTATTAATAACATGCCAACATGCACACAACTATTAATAACATGCCAACATGCACACAACTATTAATAACATGCCAACATGCACACAACTATTAATAACATGGCAACATGCACACAACTATTAATAACATGCCAACATGCACACAACTATTAATAACATGCAGCACCAAAAGTCTTGCAGACATCACTGACCCTGTAGCCGTCAAGCCACTGCTTGCAATAGCCGAAGGTGACTAGCTGGATGGTGGAGCCCATGCATGCGCGAGCCATGGCTGCCCCAACGCCCCTCCACAGTCCCGGTACTCCGTGTTCTGCGTAGATCGTCCGCAGGCCTTGCGTCATACTCGTATGTTTGTGCTGGTATCCTACTGCCACGCTATCCGCAGCCTGTGCTTGCAAATGTGTCTTCACCTAGCAATGTGTAGCATACACAGGATGACAACTAAGATCATAATTTTACACTCAGTATTTTTTTCTGATTTTCCAAAAGCCAATTGTTCATATTTCCACACTGCTCATTCAGCACTTCACATGCTGCTTGAATACATCAAACATGAATCACTCTTTTATGAATAAATGGACAGAATTATGAACTTCACACTAAAATTCTTAAAACTATATTTTTAAGGTACCTTTACAATGTTCAATGGAGACATTGTACCTATGCTACGTACAAGTACTAGACTGTGAGTACTCATACTTCTGGCCTTTTATATACTACATGACTCTAAATCAGGCAAAAGGTCTGACAAAATGATGATATAACAAAAACGTAAATGTAACTACAGGAAGCTAATATGCAAATTGCTAGAATCTGAGAATGATCGTACACGCCTACGCACAGACATGTATAGTTGTTGATCATGAGTGAGCCGTACACGTTCCTACTGCAGTCAGTGTGCTTCGTCGACATGAAAGGGCACCTTTTAAGCAAGTTAAAAATATGAACAGGCTGAATGATCAACTTGTATGAAGGAGAATTTTAGTACCTGTACGGGGTAAAATGCCATGACACCGGATGCAAACGTGGAGGCAGTTAAATGAAGAGGACAGGATGAGTCGAAGCCCCCAAAACTGAACCGTGGCAAGTGACAACACCACAGGATGACTGACGTGTCATCAGCATGGCAGTAATGAACCACTCGACTTCGTATTGCATGTTAACTAACACAATAGAACACTGCAACAGGTTTGACACTGTCTGCTCCTGCGTCTCACAGAAGATTGCGTGTATTGCAGCGGATTATTCACTTCAGCATGAACTATAGACTCCTCAGGCTACAATGGGTTCACAAACACACCCAATGGCGTGCCAAGTGTTGTGTTTTTAGACAAATCCCACTTCAACTTTGGATTCAAATGATGGCAGCAAACACATCTGATAATACTGAGGTGAGTGCCATCTTTCGGAGAGCAATGTCCCATCTCCTACTGCATAAACAATGGTGTTGGTATAAAAAGTATATATTACATGAGGAGTTCTGAGGCTCTGTTTACATGTTTTGACATGATTTAATTGCCCTACAATTCTGTAACGAAGTAAAAAAAATGCAAATTGACAGTGTGTTGTCCGCTGTGAAGTTTACCGCTCACACAGCCTATAGCAATGGTTGGCATGAGTGGAGTGTTGCTGTGCACGTGTGGTGTTCATTCTGAACTTGACCATATGAAGGCATATGATCTACGTACGGAGCATGCTAGTACGAGTGTTTCAGCGGCTACATGGCGGGTGTTACCTGGACGAATACGAATTTGCTGAATTAAAGCGGCCTTGGACTTTACAGTTTGTTAGTTAGTAGATCATGGTGTGTTGTCGAGTGAAGTAAGGTGCAACTCATGCGTGGTGGTGGCTGAATTGGTCGAGGAAGCTGTTCTTTTTTCCATTGTAAGCAGTCTGTTAGGACACGTGCTGGTAAGAAATATAAAATACCTACAGGCAGTTCACGGTAAAGTGAGAACTTTTTAAGGCTCTCCCAAAAGGCATTAACCCCTAATAAATATATTTTATTGCAGTCTCAGACGTTAACTTTTGAACGTGATGGAGAGTATACACTGTGTTTATTAGTCATATTGCAAAGTTTACAATAAAAAGTGGTGGAAAGGTAGAAATTAATTCAAACATCTTCCGACAATCTTTACAGAACATTTTCATGTGATCAACCTTACCTCTGCTAACCAACTTCATTCACCCCACTTTATGAAATATTTTCAGCAAGGTACTCGAGTTGAAAAAATGTAATTTGTCTGTTACTGCATGCATTGTTTCCTGTTTGCCACGAAGGAGTTATATTCACCGCCTACATAGGTGAATAATATTAAATATGTTTAACACTATTATTTATCATTGTGTCTGTGAGTGATTTACGTCACTCGTTCTTGTAGCTTTTTCAATGGGTGGTAGCACATTAGCATACCCAACTCCCGTGATTCACTCTCAATCATAACCCCCCGGCAGTCAAAAATACTGTTCAAGCATAGCCAAGACATTATGCACTGAGCCAGAGTCCCAGGACCAGCAGGGATGTTGAAGAGCGAGGAGATTCGTGCAGCTGTTAACAGCGAGATTGACAGAGAGCAGGGGAGTTAATACCCAAAATAGTGACTTAAGGCACACCTGCAGTTTTTTGTAGGTAACAAGTGCAAAGCGCTCAGAAATGTGTGAAGCATGGAATTCAAACTAGAAAGAATAACAGGCGGCAGCAGAACACTATTGCATGTTGGTGCCCCCTCCCTCCCACCCTAATGTCAAGTTACCCAACAAATACATATTTTAGGCTACATAATTTTTATACATTTTACCAAATAATTTCCCTGATTTTCATAGCACTCCCCACTATCGCATTTGGTAGTACATCCTGTGGATATTGAGAAACCCTAATTAAATTTGTGTTTAGTGTGATTATAAATGTCGATTCATGCCATTTCCCAAGATTTTTTTTTCAGGAAAAGATGCAATTCTTAACAATTACCCTTCGTGTCCGTTAACACTTGTGTTTCAGGATTCCAAGTTTCATAATATTTGCACACATCCATTTTTCTGGAGGCATTTACAGATGTTTCATGCAGTTTGGCATTTTCCCATTTTTTACGACTGTTGTCCCACAATTTCCGTGACTGTCGTAGCTTTACCACAACAGTAGTTCATAGTACATACTGCAAATAAAACTACGCACCTATGGAATTGGGACTAGCATTATGCCGGAATCAAAATAGTGCAATACGAAGGGCGCGATGCGACAACAAAAATTCACACTAGATTTAAACCACCTCGTGATGAACATTTTATAATATTTTTTATAAATAGTTTCTTGCTACTACATATTAACCTCATTTACGATGGACATTAATGTTTCCATTATTTTCTTGTTTTGCATTCCTTTCAAGAAATTATTTCCATGTCTGCTGGTACCTACTTTAAGCATAAAAATATGGCTGTAATATTACATCTAGGCATTAAAATATGTTGCTTTGCTTATTAATATGGTAAATAACAGCGCAAGTAAAACGTAAAACTTTAGCGCCAAAAATATGCCTTCTTAGGCAGATCTAGAGACTTATAGCACCCACAACGCGAATAAATTAGAAATATTTTCTATTAAGAAATATTGTCGCATGGGCGATTTTTGTTGCATTGACATCACAGAAGTCTCTATCCTGATTGGCTGGAAAGTTATTTTATTTGTGTTGCATCTGTCGCACTGTTGTGATTCCAGCATTATTAGTATTGTCGATATATAGAAGTTTTGAGTGTGTCAGAATAGACCCTGTTTTCACAGATCCCCTCATCTTCAGTGTCCTAACTACCAAAGAGCCCACACATACAATTTCACAGGTATTTTTTAACAATTAAAATTACTTCGGCTTCATAAGGTTTCAACCATTTTCATGATACTTAAACATTTTCAAAACTTTTTTTTCTACACATTTTCACTCGCAATTTAAAAACCTAATGTCCATAATCCTTCCAAATGAAACAATTTGTATAAAGATGACTGCAAAATACAGAAATGTATGCCCGATCGAAATCATTCACCAACTTCAATATAGCCCGAAAACACCATTCATTTTCGAATCTTCATTCCTGTTTTTAGTAAAACAAATTACCACCCAAAATTACAACATACACTCACGAGGTAAAGTGGGCTACCTAAAAACGCCCCACAGCAACCGGAAACAGCGGCAGCCACAGCAGATTTCGGTAGAGATAACTGTCCTTCCTCAGTGTGGGTGAGGCCATTGTTCTCGGCGACCTGGTAGAGCCCCAGGCGACTGCCGTTGAGGGCCAGCTGGAACCACAACCCGGGCACCAGCCCCTTCTGGAGGGCCAGCACGCCGTCGGCCCTGGCGATGGCGTAGAAGGCGTGGAAGAAGCCGCGGTAGTGGACGGCGTACATGCCCCTGGCCTTGAGCTCTCCCTGGAGCTGGAGTCGGGTCTTTACGACATCCACGGGATTTGTGAAAACTGTAGCGCACACGGCGGCGATACCGCCGGACAAGAACTCCATGGTACAAGATCTTGACCTCACTCCTGGTAACTAATACATCGCGACGTGCCCCCGTCAGTGCCAACCAACACAAGGAGAGGACTACAATGTCAACAAGTTTTTGTGATAAGCATTCTATTGTTTGTGGATCATTATCACATCGTTTCGCCATAATGCAAATACTCGAACGCAAATTTCAAGAGACTTTTAACTCTTACGTAACTTCTTCAAGCAAACCTTCCATAGATTTCTCGTACAAGTAATCAAAAACAAAGCAAAGACTCAGGACATTTGATCTGACCAAACACGATATGAGATACACTGAATTTACTCCTTAGGTTTTTAAAACAGTCTTATAGGTATTTTTAAATTTATTTATCGTTCATTCAATTTAATCACATTAAAGCAAAATAATCCAAAGCCAAATAAATGCAAAAAAAATTCGATTACTTATCGTGACGTTTGTAGAAATTCTTGAACCGAAAGATGTTTTGATTTTTTTTTTCTTTTTTTAATATTTTGGGTACCTATAAACTATTCTAAATTATTTGGAACTCGATCAGAACGTATGGGGTAAACAAAGTAGTAGGGTAAAGCAGGGTATAAGCATAAGGATAATGGTGGTGAACTGTAGGAATGTGATCAACAAGCTGGAAGGCTTCTGGGGAAAGGTTGAAGGATATGGGGCGGATATAGTGGTAGCTGTGGAGACTTGGCTTACTGAGGAAGTGCTGGACATTGAATGTAGACAGGATAAGTTCACCATCTTCAGAATAGAGAGGGATGGGAGAAGAAGAAGGAATAATGGTTATTGTAAGGAAGGGGCTGAAAGGTGCAGTATATTGGGTTATTGGAGGTGTTGAGATGATGGAAATTAAATTAAGCGGTGTTAGTAATAGGAACATTACTTAGCTGGCAGCATATAGACCACCAGGACAGGGGTGGCAGGCAATTGAAATGATTAAGTAGAGGGTCAATAGAATGAAGGACAAGGTTGTTGTAGAAGGGGATTTGAATATGCCAGGTGTGAGATGGATAGAGAACACAGAAGGAACGGGTAGCATTATGCAGAGATCGGCAGCACAGTTAGTCAGCAAAGGATTAGTCCAGGTAGTAGATACACTTACGAGATGGTGATATGTGCCACACGTCCCGAAGACTGTTTGACAGCCATGGTGCAAAGGAACTGCGCATTTGGAATTCCCACTCGATGAGGGAGCAGTGCAGTGTTGTGCGACACAAGTATGAATACAACCCAAAATCAGATCCCGGCAGGTGACATCAAAACGCCATGCGCTACAGCGGGCACAATGATTTGGAAATAGACCACAAGTTTTAGTGTTAATTTTATTCACGGTTTTGTATGTACTTTTGTTAACACGTGTATCCACATGTTTACCCAATATATGTGAAGAAACAAAACCAAATGCACTGTGGTGTTCATAAAGTGTAATTTTCAGTGTGTTATTCATGTACCATTCACAACATGTGCCATCCTCACCTCATTCACCCAAATGTAGCAAGTGTAATCTTTTCAATGTTAAAGATAAGAGTTATTTACATATGTTCCAGCACCAGATAGGGAGGGCAATGTATTTTTCAGTGTTTGCACTGTTTAGAAAATAGTTACATGTGGCCCGCCAAACTAGGCCAGCGCACTATGGTGCGTAAGTCAGTCAGCTACGAGCATATCGAGGGTGTTGTTGTGTGTTACTGCGGGTCAGATCTCACGTGCTCGGACAGCATTCAACTTCATTTTATCTCCATTGCTACTTTAACTACGGGAACCATTGTTGATTAGCTGCCCAGGCACCACCCATCTTTTCCAAAGTGCTTGCATCACCTGGGGAAACGTAGAACTTGCAATTAACTTTTATAGGCTTCACACCATTTTTCTGCTAAACCTAACTGGCAGGTCTGAAGCAGTGAAGTGTTTATTTTGTATGTCAAGTGTAGGCCAAAGAGCCTTGTTAAATAAAAAAGATTAATTATGCATTGAGAACTGATCATATGGACATTATTTCGATGTCTTAGGGCTCTTCAGGGCACAGACCCTTAAAATACACGCACATTTTGATGTCAGTTGCTTCTCTCAAGCCCGTTTGCCTGCAGTCCCTGGTAGCCACTACAGGGAGCAGTGCTCTACTGGGTGCTGGTGCGCACCAATTAAGAAGTGTCCCGCATTGGCTGCACATAAATAGCTATTCCACGAGAGCAGTGCATATTGGTCACAAAGTGGAGGTGCAGAGCAGTTTAGGGAAGTGCAGTGCAGACACGTTCACCCATGTGCATGTGTCCTGAAAATAGAACCTGTGAAATTAGGTTAGTGTTTAATTAGAAGGTAATTACAGAATGCTCAATGATGGACATCCACGCAATGAGTCTGCATGGAGACCCAACGTAATTTAAGAACCCTATGGGCCTTAGTGTACGTGTTATTGTTTTTCCATCATTCCTGTGTTTCACCCTCATCTCACATCACACAGTACAGCATGTTTATTAAAGGGTTTCTGTGATTTCTATAATTTATTATGTAAGAGTTGTTTGATTTTAAGAAATGTGTATATGTTTCTGCAGGTTTTGTGTGTGTGTAGGAAATTAGTTCGCATTGCCTGCTGGCCCGCCCAAACTGGCCAGCACGCCGCAGCAGGAGAGTTAGACATACCACTGTGTTTTGAGGAGTCGGACGTGTGAACCGACAGGGTCACCTTTTGCACGCTTGGGCGGCACATCAACATTTTGTAACCAACCACTTCACAGCAATAGATGTTTATATTACCGGAACAATGTGTGTTTTAGCCGCCCAAGACTTTTTGTGCTCCTTCCTTCTCCTGGATTAGCATTGCCGGGGAAGGCTTATTGTTACAACTTAATTAATTGTTGCTACATGCAGTTTGTAACAGTGTAACCTTACCGGCGGGTGAAGCCCGGTAGTGTACATGTACATTGTTTCCCAGAGGAACGCTTTAATAAAACCCAGTGAATTAACATGAAGTGTATGCATTTTCATTCAAGTTGCCTATGTGCTGTAGGGGCATGGACCCTCCCCCCCCCCCAACCCCCAAAAAAAACTTTTCGAACCTTTTAATTGAGTATACTATTTAAGTGTTTCCGATGTATTTCAGAGATTTTTATCTTTGTGTAACTAAATATGGATGTGTGAGTCACCCTGAGACCTCAATGCGTAGAAAGCATAGCACAGGTACACATTTTCTGTAATCACGATGGTTGGAGCACTGTGCCTGTCGGCACACACAACCTGGAGAAGAGGAGCCTGCTCTACTGCAACAGGTTGGTATTGACAATTGCAATACCTGGGGCCCACAATCTGTCAGCAGAATATTTGGTGAGAAACTATGGTGCATTTCCTACCCCAACTCCCAACCTTAAAAGTACATTATTTTGCTTCACCAGCCTTCCGTCACTTTCCTAGTGTACTAGTATGTATTTTTATATTCTTCGCAATGGTTAATGTGCTAGTATTTTGTGTGTGAAACGTAAGGCATGTGACTAGCCAATAAATCCTGACACCGAACGCATAAGAGTTATTCAGCGAGCTTTTGTTTGCAACAGTACTAAGTAACATGTGTGTGAGGTGACCCAAACAGGTCACTGCGCACTACGCATTTGGATTACGTTTCATGGTGCATTAACGAGGAACTCCTGTCCAGGATTGCATTGGTCGTCGGCCGAACGGCCCTATAAGAAAACTCTGCTCTGCCGTCTTCTCATGAGATTGTCCAGCAATGTCTGATGCCCCAGGCAATACCTTTTCCAAATATTCGCCGCTCCTAAAATTCTACCTATACCTGCTGAGGCACCACAGTGCCACGTTAGTGGATGATGAGGGTGTTGTGACAGTGCTGGATGTAGTGTTGGTCAGATTTGGGAATGCTGTAGTGGAAGCAATAGTATTGGAATGTATAAGCGATCACCACACTCCTGTTGTGGAAATTGGGATTGGCAATGTGAGGGAAGAGCAAATGGCAGAAAGGTTGGTGTTGCAGTATGGGAGAGGCGACCAAATGGGAGCAGAAATCTTCCTGAGAGATAGGTTTAAATAATGGTATATGGAGGAATGTGTGGAACAATTATGGAATGAGTATAGGAGAATAATAGAGGTTATGTTGGAGAAATTTTATCCAAAGAAAATATTACATACTGGGGTTGATCCGCCATATTATGGACAGGAGATTCTAAAAATGAAGTGGATGTGTAGAAAATTGCATTCCAGGTGGAGAAATGGGATGGTAAGATTTAAATAAATGATGAAACAGATGGGTAGTGAGCTCGAAAGTATGATCAAACTGGCGAAGAATGTATTTTTGGGAACATGATGGAAGGAGGAAAAGGCAATGAATGGGGGAAATTGTTTAGGTATGAAATGAAGGTAAGGGGAGTGGAGGAAAGGATCCCTCTGCTAAAATGAAGGGATGGTAGGTATGCGAAAAATGACGAAGACAGATCGGGGATGATGCAAGGCCAGTACTTGTCAGTGTTCGAGGCGAAGGAGGATTGGAATAAAGGGGGCAAATAGTAATGGGGGCTGTTTAGTAAGTTTAAGATGAGGGAGTGGGAGATAGAAATGGTAATTGGGGGTTCGAAGAGCAGTAAGGCGGGGGGCAGATGGGATAGGAAACACAGCACTAAAGTTTGGTGGGAGAGAGTTGGTGAATTATTTGGAGGTGCTGTTTAACAAGTCCTTAGGAGAGAGTTAGTTATCACAAGGCTGAAAGGATGCGATTGTGGCACCTATACACAAGCAGGGAGAGGAAAGGGGGGGCCTGGTAGCTACAGACTTGTGAATCACACATCGAGTATGGGGGGAGTAATGGAGAGGCTGGTAGTCCAGTATGTTGTGAGGGTTCTGAACAAGAGCAATTGGTTGGAGGAGTTACAGCATGTTTTCAGGAAGGGATACTCATGTGATACTCAGCTAGCTGGGGTATTGGAAGATCTGGTGCAGGTAGTTGATGAAAGGAAGCATGTGGATGCCTGTTTCATAGATTTTGAGAAAACTTTTGATAAAGTGCCCCATGGGACATTGATGAAAAAAGTGGAGGAGCTGATACCGGATAAGAAGGTAGTGGGATGGATAGGGGACTTCCTCATGGGGCGAAGGCTGAGGGTGAAAGAGGGGGGCAATATTGGGGAAAGGGGAGGTTACATTAGGTGTGCCGCAGGGAAGTGTGCTGGGTCCTTCGTTGTTTACCATGATGGAAAATGACATGGGCTTGAGGATTAGGGGGAAAATAAGATTATTTGCTAATGATTGTGTTGTGTATCTATGCAAAAGTGGGAGGGGGAAACATGCAGATGGACATTGACAAGATATGGTTGTGGACTGGGGAAAACAAAATGAAGATTAATGTTAGAAAAACTAAGGGAGTGAGGTTTACAAGTAAGAAGGTGATAAGCAGGGACATGTACTGATGGGAGGGACAAGAGGTAGAAGAAGCAGCAGAATAAAAGTATCTAGGGATTGTATTGCAGGGATACCTGAGATTAAAAAAAACAGGTAGAGAGGATGGTTGCAAAGGGAAGAAGGGCTCTGGGTAAGTTGGAAGGGTGCTGAAGGGAGTCAACTGTGAGTTGAAGGAGAAGGCAGATGGCACAATGCTATGGCCAATGTTAGAATATTCTGTGGTAGTATGGAATCCATACATGGAGGTGGATGTGTGAGAGCTGGAGAAAGTACAGAAAAGGGCAGCAAGATGGGTGAAGGATAGGTGTAGAATGCAGGGGCAGGATGTGAGGACGAAGGGAACTATATGCCACCAGTGATGATGAAATAAATGGGGTGGAGCCAATTGAAGGACAGGAGGAAAGTTGAATGGCTATTCAAGATGTACAGGCTGGTGAGTGAAGAGGGATGATGAGGAGGGCTACACTGCAAACTAAGTAAGGGGGTGTTGAGAGGGAGAGGAAGCAACATTAAGAAGCTTCAAAGGGTGTGGAGGAGAATGGATTGGGGTAGGCAGTCCATGCTTGTAAGGTCTGTGAGGGAGTGGAATGTGTTGCGGGAAGAATTGATATCTGTGAAGGCGGGGAGTTGGAAATTTCAGGAAGGGAGTGGAAGAGAAAGTCGGGAAAGGGAGCAGTGAGAGAGCTCGCCACTGGGCGATAGCCTAATTGCGAGTGTATAATATTAATGACAACCATAGGATCAAGATGAATTAGACCACAGACCCATGGAGGGTAAAATTTCAGAATAGTGGCTTTTTCGAAAATGGGAAAAATTGTACCTGGATATGTTATATATGATTATTAGTAATCATAATTACTAAGAATTTACGAGCAGAATAGAGTAGTTTTCTGAAAAAAAATTCTTGGAAGGGAGGGGGTTATAAAAAATATTGTCTCTGTGCTATAAACCACATATAATTTACGTAGGATATATTAATATTGCATCTTATTTTATTAACTGTGATATTACTATTTGAAACGAATTGTTAATGTTTAAAATTTCATTCACAGGGTATACTTATGCCACTAAAATAGGGTTATGCAGATAAAAACAACACAGTTATAAAATAATGTCAGAGGAGCATGTAATTTTGGTTAACTACTTCAGGGTTACCTCCTGATGGATATCTATGAGGTTTTGATTATATATTTGACGCCATCCGCTCGCCCCAAGCCCATTTGTCCACCATCACCGATATCCGCTGCAAGGATCAGCACTCTATCGGGGGTCTCGTATGAACCAGTTGAGCAGTACACCGCTAGGATATACCAGACCAGCAATTTCACGAGTGCAGCCAGTGGTGCCAATTCTACGGCTCGTAGCATGAGTGCAAGTGCAACGAAAGTAAGTGCAAGGTGCAGAGCAAACACGTGCGCCTGGGCAAACGTGTACTAGAAGTAGACCCAGTGAAACAGGGAATAAGGTAATATGTGTTAATTACAAGATGCTCAGAGATGTCGTGTCACACAACATGATTGCATAAAGCCCTAAAGTGTTTTAAGTGCCCCCACGGGCCTAAGTGTACCTTTTTGTCATTTTCTGTACTTTTCATTCCTCACGTGATTCGTTCTCACCTCATTCCATTCAGTGACTTTTATGTATTAAGATGTTTAAGATGTTTAACTATTAGGTCTGTTCGACCTTTAAATTCAGTGTCTTGTGTCTTGTGAATGCATGTATGTTATGTGTGTATTAGTATGAAATTTTTGTTGTGTGCGAAAGTAGTTCGAACAGCCTGCCTAACTGTCAATGCCGGCCAGCATACCGTGTGATAAAGTTAGTCATATGGAAGTGTTGCATGAATTAGATTCTGATCATCTGCCAGTTTTCTGCAACATATAAGCTCAAATTTTAAAACCCCTCAACTATATTATAGCAAAAACTCCAGTAACCGACTGGCAGCCATTTAAAATTGAACTGGAGGAAATTTTTGACAAAAAAATCATCCCTATCACATCCTGAGAGGACATAGACCCAGCTATAGAACTTTTAAACAAAACCATTAAGACAGTATTAAACAGCAATTCCAAATTTGTAAATAGAAGAGAATTCCTGTGACAGAAATTTCCGGAAATAGACATCCTTTGACGCCATTCACTTCCCCCTAACCCGTTTGCCTGCCATCGCCAACAACTGCTCTAGCCACCAGAACTCTACTGGGTGCTCGCGTCCACCAATTAGATAGTGTACCACAGCGGTCGAACCACAAAGACCTCAGTTATGAGTGCTGCTGCAGGGGCCGAAGAGAGCACTCATGATGTGAGCAAAAAAGTGCAAGTGTTGAGCAAGCCACGTGCACCCACAGACACATGTCTTAAACAGAGACCCTGCAAATTTTGGCCTAAGTGTATTCAAGCTTAATTAAGAAATGCTCAAGGATGCCCATTCACGAAACAGCCAATCAAGGAGCCCTATAATATTTCGATGTCCCCGTGGGCCTTAATTACAGTAATTTGTATGTTTCATTAACGTGTTTCATCCACACTTCGTTTCATACAGTGTAATATGTCAATTAAAAGGTTCCTGTGTCCAAGGATAATTGTTTTGAAAGTTTTGTAGCATTTAAAGTAACATGGATATGTTTTCTGGTGTTTGAGAGTTTAAGAAAACAGTCCATGCAACTGGCCTGCCCAGAAAACCTCAGCCAGCATGCCGTGCAGGCCAGTTAGTCATACTGTGGTGTCCGATGGAACAGTGCCATCAAGCGCAGCCATACATGCGAGAGAGCTGGGGACAGCACTGACCCCACTGCAGGAATGCATAGAAGGGGAGGAGCTGGCCCTTTCATGGAACAGCCCACTACAAGCATTGCACGAAAGGAAAACCTGTAGGTACGGAAACAGGACCAGCCTGCCAGAGTAATGTTACCGGGTCGTAACCAGTCTCGGCAGCAGGATGACGAGGCAGGAGACGAAGCAAGCATTGAGGAAGACAGGGAGAGTAGCGTGTTGGCCAGATTGCTACTGCTCCGACGATCGAAGAGGCGAAGACAGCCACCAAGGGACTGCACGATGTGCAGTGTTGCCACAGCCCACCGTAGAGTGCAGACCCAGCAGCAGCAGAAGACCAGCAGACTGCCGGCACGTAGGGATGACTGCGTCCTCGCCGCAGGGAGCCGAAAAGGTACTCCTACTGCGAGTGAGTTAACAGCTGCAAACTGCCTTGAAAGGGGGAGGGAGAAGTTTGATGTCAGTTGCTTCCCCCAAGCCCGTTTGCCCGCTGTCGCTGGCGGCCGCTGCAGGGAGCAACGCTGTTGTTCACACTTCTGTATTATTTCATTTTGTGATTTGAAATATGTTCTAAGGCACTGAACAAAATATAGTACAATTTCATTGCAAAATATAAATATTGATGTAATATGCTTAGTAGTATAAGTGGAATGATTTTACTCAGTTTATTACTACCAGTAAGTTTTTTACAAAAATTAAGTAGTAGAATTGAAAACACAACTAAGCAGCATTCAAATGCCAAATGACGAAAATATTACTCTGTATTTCCAATGGTTTCCATTTGTAACCAATGACATACTCATCCTAAAAAGTACTTACTGCTGTACAAAGGTTTCTTTTCCTTAATCAAAAAATGCCAGTTTAAATTTTGTATGACGAAAAAATAGCAATATAAGCTCTTAGTTAGAATAATTGGTTAATTAAATGACTATTGTTCCAAAAAATATATAACAAATAAAAGAGTTGGAAAAATATTACAAAATTATCACACATAACATCCAAAAGAGTCATGAGAACAATTTACACACATGTATGAAATTATATTTGGGGTTTTCTCTATTATATGTGAAGACAAGTACAGATATTTTTGTATGTGTAATTATTCTGAAGAAAAAAAAATGCAGGGTTTATTAATAAATAACTGTATGAGAAGGTGACAGAATACACACTGCAAAATACTAAAAACCATCACAAAAACACCAACAGACTTACATCTTAACTGCATGTTTCCTTTTTATCCAAGCTTATGTTCTCCTCCACATAGCTATACATAGGTCACCCTTTAAAATATTCTCATTGAAAAACTAGGAAACTAACTACCAGCATATCAATCAAAGAAGTCCAAAGGTAAAGTGGAGTTTAATGCAAACAAAAATTTTCTCAATTCAAATAATGCTTCCAACTTTATATTGGGATTACACAATATATGCAAATATCACCCAGAAGCTGGACAATAATATTAAATTTAAAACTCTATATGCCTGTCAAAAATAGCAATTACGTGCATGTACTTAGCAACCTTAATTTAAGTATTTGCAGTGTTTCAAAGCTTGTGCCAAATTTAAAAGGTTTTAGTTTGCAGAAAGTTTTGTTAAGGTTCCAATAGAAATCACACACACACACGTGTAACTGTTAGTTAAAAATATGCATATGCATTTACACTTAATAAAAATTGTTCCTGGCTAGCAATGTCAAAATTAGGTAGAGTAAAATACGAGTTCTTATTTTCAGGCACTGTGTGATCAGCAAGAAAGTGTTGTATTAAATGTGTAGTTAACAAGAAACGTCTTTAGCACTCCACCGCTCAACCAACTGTCACTTAGTGAAACGGTAGTAGAGATACCTCACATATCTGCATAATAATCGGATTTGCTAAGCTCCTGAGACCTCTTCAGACATTGTGAATACACTCTGTCGGCTATTTACTTAAAACGGAGCATATTTGTCGGGGCCGAACTCACTTTTAAATTATAATTATTCACTTTTCATAAGGAGCTTAGGTCTACCTAACCTGATACATTAGTGACTCATTTCAAACAAGATGGAGACCTGAACATTCCTTCAACAACACAATTTGACATCGGTTACCTGATTTGAATTTATTTGTGTAACTTAGGGCCTATATCAGGGTTCATCTCTTAAGATTACAATCAATATGATGTTATCAAGCATTCCCAACTTACAAAAATAGCAATTTTGTTCAAAACTTAACAATATGAAAATTAATACATAATATTGAATATGTTAATAACAACCTCTCAACTGCTGCGTATACTATAGTAAATATATAAAATGAAATACAAATAGAAATAAAATTACTGAATAATAAATATATATGTAGAACACCTCACAGCAATAGCACATAAATATGTGTGTACTCATAAACTGGATTTCCATGCCACTATAAAGTTTAACAATGTTAATTAGATGCTGTATTTAGTGAGGTGTTACATAAGCCTCCCCAGACTTTGCTCCCAGTGAATATGTAAATAATGATGAGCAAGGAAGTACAAGTTTTAAATCAAAGTAGCGTCTACAAAAAAAAAACCTTATTTGCACTTAGTTTGGGCTCTCTACAACTCATACAGCGTAATATATTAACATTTGGAACAAATCGTATACACTGACAATACATAAGCATAAAATAAACTTTTTAAATGTACATGCAAAACAGTACATGAAGAGAATCGTTCTCCGAAAACTTTTAACAATAGGATTAACTCTTCCAGCACTAGGCTGGCTTAAAACTATGTCTGCTTTTTTTATTCCCCTTTTTACGAAATAGACATAACACAACTGCCTCAATAGCAATTTTTTATTGTTTTCTTTCTCCCAAGTCTCATTCTGGCGGGTCAGGTTTCATGCCCCAGCGAAGAGCGTGGGCCGTCCAAGGAGATTCGTTGCACCAGCTCACTTCTCGCTGCCAATCAAGGCAAGCCCCTCCGATGTCTTGCCAAAACTGTTCTCTTGCACGGGAATGTCAATCGGTGTTTTGAGAAACGAGTTCACAGCCGGGTCATGTCACCAGCGGCCATATCGTGTCGGGCGTGTTAGGGCCAGGGACAGTCTTCGAGCCATAACAATGCTGGTACAAATATGAATGTATTGGCACTCAACTGAGCGTCCAATCCAAACACTGTTAGGATGAACGAATATTTAGCACTGATGCACTCGTTTTCCTCAGCTGCAACAAAGTAAACAATGCGTGTGTTCGTGTGAAAGTTGTGTGTGGTGTTACATAAACAATTGTCGCACTACCATCGCTCCTTGGAATAAGTTGGTGAGCTACTTGCACATAATAACATAATGGTGTCGTCCTTGCACACACGTCATAACACATTTACCAAATGTAAATAAAGTCACTATAGGTACATCGTAGGACTGCTCTTGAAGTGTTGCCTCTAACACCCACTACATAATTGCATTTATAACAGGACATAAGACATTACATTATAGATTCTGCTCATGCAGAGGTACTAAAAGTGAGAATATTATTCCAAAACAAGCCTAGTGGAAACATAGATAATACTGCGACGTCTCGTAAACAATTAACAAATTATCAACAAACACATGAAGCAGCTGAAATTATTCTGTTTCTCACTTAGAAAAATAAACGATATTTACAGACAAACAACCAATCTACGCTAACCTAGAAATAAATATTGAAGACTAACTGCAAACGACCATCGACCAACTGGGACTACACAGGAGATTATAAATAATTTCGACCAGGATAAACTCATAAGAAGACAAATGCTGGATGTTCTATATGACCAAGAATCATGTGGATTAAACAGAAACCACGGTTGGTAAAAATCCTTCATACAGTACTTAAATGATTTAATTAAAAGTGTATATTACTTTGTGTACAGGGCAGATGCCCCTTTGCTTAAATGTTACAGTATTTGTCTGCAGTCCATAGGCGTGAGAGGTGGTTCCATTTGAATAACTACAAGTAAGTGTTCGTCGAACAAGTGTGGGTTCAGGACCTGTTATCTGGTGTGTTAAAATCCCTTTACTGTTTATGTTCGTTCGCACACAATTAAAAACAGTAGGCACTCTCTTACACTTAACATTACTGCGATAAAACTTGTTTTACCTACCGAAATTCCTGGAAGCAGACTAATAGCAGTCAAATCATATGGGACAGAGGTTTTATTATTAGGCACGCAAAACACATGACAATCTATGCGGCATTGAACATCGCATTTTCTCAGTAAACATAGGCGGGCTCTCTGGCCCCTGCTCCCAAATAAATAATAATAAATATTGCCTTACATCGCAGCCTTATTGGAAGTACATTTTTCCTCGTCTGTCCAGGTAATAAATCACTGTCGTCAGCTGACTGAAACGTCCAGTGTACAAATGCTAACTTTTACTCAAACTTCACCAGTACAATGTTTGCTTAGACTTCGGCAATAGGAGGTGCATGATACGTTTTTAATTGGTGTGAATTGTAGCTTCCAAACAGCTCGCCTGTTTCCGGATCGGTCAATTCATAACAATTTTCTTTTTTCCTTCCAAACACAAAGGAAGGACCAGAGTATAGCTGCATAAGTTTCGTATGTATAAAATCCCACATATTGCTAATATTTGCAGCACCAAACCAAACTAATGTTCCAATCTCTAATGCATTCTGCTTTGATGTTTTGTAGTAACGACTTCGCCGTTCTGCAGTTATTTTCAATATCTGCCCTACTAAATTTTCCAGTTCATTCCTCACTTCTTGTTTGCTCAACTGCATAATCTCAATGGTCTCAGGTGGCAGTGGTAGGTTTTGCGGGTCGATCGCTGACCGATCGCTGACCAGTTAATATCTTCATAGGGGTGAAACTCGTTGATTCATGCACTGTGTTATCGAAAGGAAGCTTGTGACACCAACTTTGCTGCATATTGGGTCGGAATATGTGCAGCATGTTGCGTAGCGATTTCATTTTTCTCTCAACTGGTTTCGATTGTGGACTTCTTATGGATGAGAGGTGGGTACTATTTCCAGTTTAGTCAGGCTTTCCTGCCACACCTTCCACGTGAAATGCGTACCTCGGTCCGATAAGACACAACTTCGCTTTCCGACCTCATCAATAAAAGATTTCATTTTTGAAAACACTGTTCGTGCACTGGCTTTGACTATGGCATATAACTTGGTATACTTGGATAACACGTCCAGGATTACAAAGATATATACCACTTTACCTCTTGACTTTGGTAAAGGTCCGAATAATCAACTGAAACAATCTGGAGTGGTCACTGCGGAATTATCGCCTGTGGAGGTCCTGTCAAATTTTCCTGTGCATGCTTGCACCTCTGGCATAGGTCGCAGGCTCTGATATTATTTGTGATGGCTCGCTACATGCCCTTAAAATAAAACTGTGTGCATAGCGCTGCATAAACTTTCTTAATTCCAGTGTGAACCAGTATAGCGTGTGTACCGCTAATCAGTTCTTGCTATTTACTCAGAGGCATAACTAATTTCCATTCGCTTTCAAATCTGTCTTTAGATCGCCTGTGGTAACATAATGTGCCGTTCTGGGTAACACATAACATTCGGTTCAGTTCATGCTCTGGTGGTGTCAGCGTTAGCTTATCTACAACCTGCTTGCAAAAATCATCATCTTTGTGTTATAGCCGAATATTTTGAAAATTTAGTTGCCAGATATTAGCTTTCTGCAACTGGGTAATTCCTTGTGCAACTATGAAGTAAGTAGGTTTGTGATCAGCATGAGCGGGATCGTCATCTGAAATTCAACTCATACAGTCGACTACTAAATTACTTGGGCCCTTAATATCCTTGAAATCTATATGAAATTCTTGAATTAATAATGCCCACCTGGTTAGGCGATTACTAAAAACTCTGCCGGTTTTCACACTTAACAAATCTTGATGGTCAGTTTGCAAAATAATTTTTTCTCCCATGAGTAGATTGCGGTATTTTCGTAGTGACCAAATAACTGGAAGCATCTCCTTTTCAGTCACAGTGTAATTGCATTCAGGCTTACTCATCGTGCGGCTGGCCATGGCTACTTTTTTCTCATTCCCTGCATCGTATAGCTGTGCTAATTTTGCTCAAATTGCATAAACTGAGCCATCTGTATATAAATAGTATGTGGCACCAATCATAGGATGATGAATGGCGCGTACATGCAAAAACAGCTGCTTGACTGCTTCGAATGCCTTCTGTTTCTCCTCATTCCAGGTCCAGGGTATATCTTTCTTAAGCAATTCGAACAGAGGCAGGGCTGTGCCAGCAATTTTATTAGTGTAATTTCGGTAAAACCCCACAACTCCAAGAAAATCCCTCAGCTGTTTAACATTGCGTGGAGTGGGAAAATATGTTATCACACTTAATTTTTCCGGAGCAGTCCTGATACCATCAGGAGTAAATATAACCTAAAAATGGGACTTCACTTCTGCAAAACAGAGACTTCTTCAACTTAACTGTCATACCTGCAGCACCAAATTTCAATAAAATAATTTCGATGTGTTCCAAATGTTCTTCGAAAGTGCTTGAATCTATCAAAATGGCTTCAACATACGACCTGGCGAACTCCAAACAATCGTCGCCTATGGTGGCATTCATGCAGCGCTTAAATTGTGCTACTACGTTACACAGACCGAAGGGTAGGACTTCAAAGATGTATTGCTGGTTGCGAAACATAAAACCAGTGTACTAGAACGACTCTTCAATCAACAGAATTTGCCAATATCCATGTGTCAGGTCTTTTGTGGATATATATTTTTGACTTTAGCGTACAAACTTAATAAATCTTCTGTAGTGGTTGGTTTTTCATGGCTTTTCACTGTAATTTTATCAATGTATTGTTAATCTAAACAAAGTCGCTCAGAGCCGTCCTTTTTTCACTTACAGGCCACAGGACCACTGTATGGACTCGTGTCTCCACGTATTATTTTCCATTTTAACATCAACTTGAGGTATTCTTCCGCCTCACCAAGATACTTGGTTCGAATAGAATAAGTTTTCTGGTGAAAATGCTCTCCAGGGTTTACTTGTATATCCGCCTTAAACAACTTATTACGCCCTAGCTTCTCTGAAGAGATTGGTACAAGATTACCAAGTATTCGCTCCAGCTGTAGTTTCTGCTCCCTAGTAATGGTTTCTGCACACGCCACTACCTGGTAAATGTCCTCAAGTGTCACTAGAACTATCGCACTGGCATAATTACTCAAAGAAGAAATATCGTTTCTTAAGGATCACACCATATGGTCAGAAAACTGCCACATTTAAGGAGAAAAATTCTAGTATCTGATACTGTTAAAAATTAAACTATATAACACTATCAAAAGTAGTTGACATTGTTGAAACGTTTTATAATATATTTGAAAAGAAGATTAATAACAATTTTTTATCTAGGAAGTTTTAGCGAAGGGAATTAGTCTGTAACAAACTAAACATTTAAAACATTTGCTTAAATTTAAAAAATTCTTAAAAATTACTTAAATTTTAAAATTTTTAAAAAAATTAAAATATTTTATACTTTTACAACTAAATATTCAAATAACATACTTAAAACTTCCCACCCAACATATTTTCAATCATTCCACAATCGTTAGAAATACTCAGGTTCATTTATTCATCAAATCACTCATACTTCACCAAACAAATAATTCAGAATTGAGAATAGGGCAGGTTGATTAAACCTCCAAACACACTGTGCATGGTAAGGCTTAGATTCCTCTTATTTTTATCTCAATTCCATAATTCACAGCCAAGCACATGTCTACCCACCCTCTCAGAATATCTTAAGATTACTCAAAACTACTTACACTTACAAAATTTTTAAAAACTCTCAAAAATATATCAACGAACCCACCTAGAATCACTTTTAACACATTTCCCACATAGTCACACTCGCAGTCATTCAACAAAATTTGCTCAGAGTACTTGATGATAGATTCTAGATGGTTTTGAATTATCTTTGCGATTATGTCATAGTGTACAGAAAGCCTGGATTCGTAACATTGTTACAGCTTTCTCTCCATTGTGTAAAACAATGGCACTTATCCAGTACCTCTCTCTCTCTCTCTCTCTCTCTCTCTCTCTCTCTCTCTCTCTCTCTCTCTCTCTCTCTCTCTCTCTCTATTCCATTAAAACTCTCAAACATAGAACAAGAACACACCTAGAATGACTTGAAACACCTTTCCCCACATACAAACTCGCACTCACTCAACAAAATTTTCTCAGAGTACTTAGTGATTTATTCCAGATGGTGTTGAATTATCTTTGCAAGTATTTCATAGTGTAAAGAAAGCCTGGATTCATAATATTACTATGGCCTTCTCTCCATTGTGTAAAACAATGGTGGTTATCCAGTAACTCTCTCTCTCTCTCTCTCTCTCTCTCTCTCTCTCTCTACTCTAATCTATTAAAACTCTCAAACATAGAACAAGAACGCACCTAGAATGACTTGAAACACCTTTCCCCAAATATGCACTCCCACCCACTCAACAAAATTAAAATTAGAATTAAAATGGTAGGCTCAATCCACCCCCTCCCCCCAAAAGAAATTCCACACATACATCAAAACATTACATTTGTTAGAGTTACTCAAGGCCCAATCATCCATCAAATCAAACATCCATCACTATACAGCAGCATTTTGAGCAGACTGTGGAGCATGGCTACTCGCCTTCCCCTTACTCATGACATAAGTGGCTTAGTTCTCTTTTTTCTTAGTCGTTCCATCAAACACACGACAGTTATAACCAAAATCTGCCCTTAAATATCTTAAAAACTACTTACAATCTAAAATTAAAATACCCAAGCCACCCCTCACACATCAAAACATTACATTTGTTAGAGTTGCTCAACGTCCAAACATTCATCAATCTTTCATCTGTCTCCAATCAACTCAGTCAGAACATGGACATGGGCAGGTCTATGCACCCTCCAAACATGCTGTGCATGGTTTGGCTTGGTTCCCAAATCTTTTTCTAAGTTCCATCAATCACTCTGAAGCACACATAAATCCACCTGCCCAGGATGTCGTAAAACTACTTAAACTAACAAAATTATAAATATGATAAGCAAATTCTGAAAAAAATTTATCATATTTCGAATAAAGCAGAATGATTTTAAGGAAATTTCATTCAAATTTTGAAAAACTGAAGAAATCGCGAAGAAAGTTTAAGATATTTACGAAAGTCCCGGTGGAATTCTAAAAGTTTTGAGCAATTAACGAAAAAACAGAATGATTTTACGAAAAATATGGCAAAAATACAAAATAAGTTATAAGAAATTCCGAAAAAGAATTTAAATGAGCAAAGTAAAACTAATTTAATATACTCCCGGTAAAAATTCCCAACAACCGTACAATTATTTTTTAATATTTACGCAATAATTATGTGGATTATGTTTAACAAGCATAAAAGTTATAAAAATATTATCGCGATATCAAACTGTATTAAATGCCCTAAATACTAACTCTATATACTTACATAAAGTCTGCTACCAAAGGTGGTAGGCGAGGTCTGAATCCTGTTCAGGTAGGCGAGGCTTCAGGCGAGGCCTAAGGCCGGTCGGGTAGCTGAAGGCCCGAGCGGAATACCAGGTGAACACAGCTGGCGAGCGCCGTGGGTGGCTGCCCAGCATAGGCTGAGCCCAGGCATGCGGTGGGTTTCTGTAGCCTGTATGGTCTACACTGGTTTACAAAGCATATTGAACTGTTACAACTAGTTAAACTGGAATCGAAACTACATGGCTTATTACGTGTTAACAAATAGTTGGGGCAGTAAGTACACTTGAAATGAATGTCTGAATCACACATCTCCTTAAAAACATTTGAATATGGCAAGCCATAAGTTACAGAATACAGACCCTTTTTAATAAATGAATATTTGCACCTCGGCGAGAACATTATTCTCAATTAGCCACTTCACATGCATATATGTTGCACATTGATGAGGAGACTAAACCTCCTTGTTCGAAAATAAAGTTGTGGATGTCTCCATCACACATTTCCTTCCAGCGAACGGTGATTCCCTGGTGAGGTCTGGTGATTTGGTAGGCGATTACTCAATTGTTGCGCTCTTCTTCCAACTCTTTGCTAAGGCTGGCTAACATCAGGTCTTCAAATGTAGATGACAGTTCACTGTCGGAGTGGAGATACATCACAGCACAATCTTTACATGCTGTGCCTTCACCAAAGCGAGTGCCGAGACTGTTGTCAAAAGTGTAGCACCAATGTTTAATATTGTTGCATACGTGAACTTGTAAAATACCGCCATATGGCTTAAAGAATACTCTTCGGTATCCTACTTTCAGGACCTCATATACATCCCTAGACTCAAAGATACTAACCATGACTTCCACTTCATTGCGTTATTTAGTCCTTTATATAGTCTGATAGGTTAGATGTTCTTGCTTTGGAAGACTTTACATTCCCACATGCCACAGAGAGTAGTTAATTCTTGGTTGCCTATATGCATAACATGTTCCTTGTTGTCATATTCTTCGCTCCACACTGTAGGAATAGAACAGCAACAATCCTTCTGCATGATGTATTCAATTTTCTTGCATGATGCGTGTTTCGTTATGTGTCCAGCTAGAGCTTCAAATGCTAGTTGACTCTCATTGCAAGGAAGCGTACTGTCAGGACGCTAATTATACAAAGGACAAAATCTTCGCTCAAAACAGACATCGAAAACTTTTAAAGTATATGTCAGACTAACTATCTTGAAATGCCAATGTTCTTCTCTGTTACACATTTTAATTTGTAGTGGACCATCTTCTTCAAGTCGAAACTACGCTCTCCTGTAACTTAGAGTATCACTAGCGTATTGAAGTTTTGAGAAGAACCTCTCCATCGTAACTGACGTTCTGCAATATGTTTGTTCTTGCATATATATATATTTCTAAAGAATAAATAGAAAATGTACCCACACTTAGCTAGGAGTGTACCACCAAGTAGGTTTAAGCATCATTTTGAAATTTTAATATTTTCTTAATGTCATATTGGTTAAATCGAATTTACAGACATGTATGTTGTTCTGCCACACCTCGCAATCCCACATACCATAAGGTGACATTTTAATTCTGCTACTTCCTTGCATTTGCATAGTGTTTTGTTTGTTATTACATGTGTCAATCCACAAGGTGGGGCTATCATAGAACGCTCTACTTAATTTGTATTTTATTTGTCTAAATCCTGGTCCCTTGGTTATTTCTTCGCTCCTGGTTTTAAAACATATATTGTTTGGACTGCGTGGTAGTTCGCTGTCAGCCCGCATGTTAAAAACCGAACAGCCATCATAACACAATACTCGTTCTTTATAGGTATTTTCTGCAAGAGTTTGTGAAAAGTTCCAGTTTTCATCTCCGTTGCACATCTGGAATTGGGAGTTCAGGTTGTTTAGAGACTTGAACCACACTCTCTTGTATCTGCATACCACCCTCTCGTACATCTGATCTTGGTTGAATGCCTCCATTTCAAAGATTTTACGCAGGTATTAAACTGTAACAAACCATTTTTTCTAAATTATTATCTTTACACATATGTTAGATGTTGGTATAAATAATCTCTTAAAGTTTCGCTTTCACATTGCGAACAAAACATTTTCTTTTCACAGTGATTAGTGTTATAGTGTTTTACTAGCGAATTAATGCTTGGACAGTCATGGCATTTTCTGATATTTACTACTTCTGCATTGGTTAAACTTTTTAAAATTTCCTTCTGAGTTTTTCCAAGTACGATTACTGGATAATCTTCGAGAAGCGCATCTGTTAAGTAGTGGAAACGTTCTTCATAAGCTATATCACCAGAGTCCCGTTTCAAATCATGTATTTGGTAAATCTGTTGCCGAAGCATCATTTTAAGTTCCGGATTTAAAGGTGACCAGGGCATTGGAGATTTAAAGCTTAATACTTTTGTGTCATTAGCATCAGTCGCATAAGAAATTGCAAGTTCTTTAATAATAAAAGACTTTCCTGATAATTTTCGGATCCTTCCGCATAGCACATCATGATAGACTGTTTCAATCACGGTTATGTTAGAATTTAACAAGTCTAATTTTACAAAAGTTCAGTTGTGGCTTCAGAAATCAACTTCATCGATCCCGGAATCGTCCCTTGGTAATTCGGGGCGATTAACAAGTTCCATTACATCTTGCCACCTTTGCATTACACAATCTCTTCTAAGATATGTTGTGTTTGGTTCATTGAAAAAAGTTGGTGTACCATACGGGCAATCTTCGTCACAAGGCAAATACGAGACTATATCCTCATCGCCTCTTAATTCCTCTGAGAGGAACGGATACACGTGTTGAATTTCGTGTGATTCAAAAGTTATTATAAAGTCTTTAAGTAGCAGCGAGAGCTGGTTCTCAATATCTAAACTTGAAAGCATTTTGCTTTGCCCATGCGCTAAAATTGTATTAAACACACTCACGAATTATTCGTCACAGTTATCGGAACAGTGTCTGTTGGATGTATTACCTGCCGGTGAAGCTTGTAAACTGATGAATGCCTCAGTGAAGCTTGTAAACTTATGAACACCTCGGAGAAGCTTGTAGACTGTTAAACGCCTCGAAGAAGGTTGTAGTAAGTCTCAGAGAAGGTTTTACTATGCGTTGGAGAATGCTGTAGTGCTTCTCGATTAAATCTGTTGCTTAATGATGTAAACCTCTCGGTGATACACCCCCGACACAATCTGACTTCGACAACTGCTGGCTTAAGACTGAGAGAAAAATTAATTTTTTCCTTCTTATATAGTATATGGATACAAAATGGCCGCCATTTTACTTCAAATTTGCTTAACATAGGATTTTTTTTAGAAAATATTGTTTATTTTACCACTTTACAAGTTCGATAGAAGTCATTTCAGACTGGCTGTGTGGTATTTCCTCGAATTCTATCGAAACGTAATAGTTTTTAAATAAAATGTTTTATATTTACCCAAATATATACATATGTCCAAGTATACGCCTTTCTGATAAATACGACGGTGTATCCGAAAATCTTAGTAGGTTGCATTTGTAAAATCATATTTTATTTTCACGTATATTAAGCATAGTTTAAAACTTATAGTTTCGTAAAGAATTCTACATGCAAAAACGTATTTTATATATTATATCTTCATTTATCATAGCTCACAAAATCCTATCGAGTTTCGAAATGCCAAAAATGCAACTTTTTTTTTTTTGTTTATATATTGAATCTTTAAAACTCTGATACGAATTCCTATCGTTTTAATTTACTATGTAAGCGTGATATTTTTTAATAAAATTGATGTGTATCTGCCTAAATATACACATTTGTTATATATGGTAGAATCATGATCTTAGTTGGGCGCATTTGCAAAAGAAAGTTATTATAAACCGTATTTAATTTTTGTGTATACAAATATTGGTTTAAAACTTATAGTTTAGTAGAGAATTCTACATGCAGAAACGTATTTTAGAAAATATACGCGCGTTTAAAATGTTTGTCAAATCGTGTTATTTATCAAATACCTTTGACAGCAACTTGTTGGGTAATAAAAATGTTGGAAGACGGTTTCGCATGAAAACACTATATCGGATGTAGAATCGTTTTAAAATCTTACAGGAATTAATCACTTCAATTATCTGTCACACACTCTATTTTAATCATGTGGGTATAATATGAGTGTGATCATTTAATAACATAATAGTTTTAATAAGCGCGCTACTTTAAATTATTTCAAATCAGTTGGTTTAGCTCGTGTTTGCGGGATATTTATTTGGGTAAAAGTTTTTCGTTTTAGAATGTATTGAGATTTAAAATATTTTTATTTAGTTTGCTGTACCGTTATGGGATTATTTTTTCATTTTTTATTCAGTTACTAGTATCTGAAATTTCCTTGGCGAGCTCGGCTTGCCCAGCAGGTGGGCGATGACTATGGTTCCTAACAGAGCGGCGCCACACCTGTCTTGGGGCGTGACATGTTGAAGCATCCAGGTAGGTTCCTTCTCCCTAGGGGGAGCGTGTTGGAGGGGTGGGGGTGAATCGCCGCACATTCTGCATACTCTCGGGAGAGGTTAGTTCCGAGCGAACAGCCAAGCTGGCTGCAGGGGTTATACGAGGCATGAGGCAGTGATCATGTCTTATACACAACACACTACTTTTTTTTCTCCCGTGTGTTCGTATAAGTGCTTCGGAAATTTGTTAGGTTTCATTAATTGTAACGTTTTTATTATTCATTTGTGTGAAAAGATGTGCATCGGGCTTTCGCAATAGACGAACGATGAGAGTGGCGAGACGGAGCGATAGAGAATACATTTTGAGAAATTGCTGCGTGTCGATTAATAACACATTTGTAAGAGCAGCGGTAGAGTGTTTTTAACGTGTGGTGAGAACGAAGCGATTTTCTTGGATAGTTGTGGTAGGCTTAAATGTAATTTGCTTGTGTGCAGTTTAATTATATCGTGGAGCGAGTTTTAATAAAATGCACAGTAAATGTTACTGTATTCATTTAGTTTGTGAAAGATTGTTGATTGTACTCGTTTGTGCGTTTCGGTGTTGACAATATTGGTATTGAGAGCTGCTGAGGGGCGGAGTAAAGTGTATATTTATATTCGTGTTTCAGTGTGAGTTCATGTATGTGTACTTTTGTTGGGAGGGGATTAAATTTGGGGGAGGGGGGTTTATGACACCTGGAGTGCTGGTGAGTTTTTGAATTTGATTTTAATCGTATTTTTTATTGTGTTTGGGACAGCTTGGTTTTCGGGTGGGGTTTATTAAAGTTAGTTGGTTCGTTCGTTTATGTGTTTGATAATTTTAATGGGAATTCAGTTAGTATTTGTTTCTTTGATAGAGAATTAGTTTTGTGGATACTGTATTAATATAAATTTAGTGTTTCATTCGGTAGTCGCATTTTTAAAGTCTTTTGGTTCTGTCGTGTTAATCGATTTAATGAATTTGTGGTAATCGAGGAGTGATTATGGTTAGTGTTTGCTCGACTGGTACGTTTTAATTCAGTTAGTAGACTGTCGTTTGAATGTAAACAATATCTTTTCGTTTAAAAAAAATTTTACATCGCCGAAAATAGAAAATTTATGCCGTATATAAATGAGTTAAATCGTCAGTATGCATTCAGAAAGCGAGGTGGTCGGAGCTGCTCTCGTGCGTTCCATCGCTCATAAAAGCTCATTCCTTCACAGACATTCGAACTGAACAGACGTGTATCCCGCTCCCATTGGTCGCATATTAGTCACAAGTGCTCCAATACATCTCCAAACAAATTTTTTTAAAGTCTCGTATGCCACTCTTACACCAACCTCTCCCTGCATATACCACTTACACTATAGCATTCTGCTCAGTCGGCTGTTGGATGTCAGAGAGCGAGGATCGCTCCTCAATTACAAAGTATTTTTCCCAAAAAAAAAAAAAAAAAAAATAGATATCAAAGAATTATGTAACCGTATTAAACAATGATTTAATCAAATTAAACAATTATTTAATCAAATTAAACATTTCTTTAATCAAATTTGCATATCAATATGCACATTAGCTTACTTAAATTTATATCACATTAATTAGGTCAATCAATCAAGTCAGCACGCTTTGTGTCCCAGAACATACATACCGGCTCTACTTATGGCCACCATACTGGAAATAACGTTATTTTTTTTCCATTTAAACCATTTATGGAAACATTGCCTCCAGAGTATTAGTAAGCTGTGAAACCTGGCAGGAAAATATTGAGTAGTTTCTGAGATAGCTTTATTTCTTCATGTACGGCTGTCTTCCATTATGGTGGACTAGTAACGATATCCCTCTCTAAATTAACTTTCTATATTACACATGCAAAAACAAGAAATTTGACTTGAATTTGTTAAATGGACCCCGAGATGTCAATTGACTAGCTAAATATTAAAATGGCCGTAATTCGAGGATAATCACACGACTTGATAGAATCCAGAGAAGTTGGATTTCCCTACTAATTACTATATGTGTACCGAGTTTGGAAAAATTTGATTCGTGTGTTCAAAATTTGTAGGAGGACACCCATACAGACATTACAGTGATCTCATACGCCTATTTTTCCTTCGGATAGTAAGCTGATGACACAAGGAATCAAATTATCTCTGTTCATCTGGTGAAAACTTAATTTTATTGACAGATTACCTGTGTTGAGTGTATTGAACAAGATCTAGGCACGATCATTGTGATCATGTGTTATCAGGATCGAGTTTTGATCTTTAAATTTACCATTTGTTCGGATTTTAGGATAAAGATCGCATTAGAAATAAGGTGATCACTGTATGATGAGCCATCTTGAGCGTGGTGATGGTTCAAAAGCAAGTATGCTACGCTGCTATCCTGATATTTACTGCAACTAATTCATTGCTGGACCGAAGTACAGAAGATGTAAGTAACAGGACCATAGAAGGAAACGCGGCACGGCGCACACGATAAGTTCTTTTTCGCACGTAAATGCTTTTCTGTCAATATGACAATCATAAGCCATGTGGATAGGGTTTGATGTTAGAAAACTATTTGTATAAACAAGTTTGTGCGCTTCCTCTACGAATTTTTAATTCAATTAGATTAAATACAATGTGGTAAATGTGTTTTATTCGTATAATTAAAGTGTTTTTCATTAGAAAACTAAGATGTCAACCACGTTTATCACAGCTGACTATATGATTTTGACAGTTGTATTGGTGTCAGGTAGGTCAGTGTTGGGTTCGTGTTGTTACGTTTTGTAAGTTTGTGCTTTTTACTTTATATGTAGCGCACTCTACATTAATGCACAAGTTGGGGTTAGGCATAGCTCATACGGGAAACAATATTTATATATTTGATTGTCTCTATATTAAATTAATGTCGATTACATCTCGCCCACAGGGACTTTTAGTATTTATTAATTGGGTAATTATCCAATTAAAGCCACACGACTCTAAATAACCCATAAGAAACGTCTTCGCCTTAACCATGATCCCGAAGGCTGACGACTAGACATATCTCTGGACGTCTTCCTGGTGCAATGCCTCGATGACAAAAGACCTCGTCCGCCATGTTCCCAGCCGTAATATCTGGCCCGTGTTGAATAACTACCGGCCCTTCCTTCGACCTGTTGGAGGGGAGTTTGTTTTGTTCGCTCAAGGCTTCGTCCCCATTCCTCGTGATATACTTGTGCTCACAATGGGTCCAGCACGCCCGTGTTGCTGCACATAACAGTGTGCAGAAGACAAAAGTCGGACTACCTCATCTTTAGTCTACGGATAAAGCCGCCAGCCAGGCTTTCTCGCAGAAATGCACAACATTTCCGTTCTTTGTGACTAGTCTATAAAAGTGTTTGAGCACAACAGTAATGGAAAACAGGCATATTTTTTACTTAGTGCATCAATTGATTATAAATATATATACATACATATGGCGTGTACGTGTGGGGGGTGGGGTTTATAAACGGGAAATATTTTTTGTAAAGGCTATTCACGGCAAAGTGAGCATTTTTTAAGGTCCTCCCAACATGCATTAACCATTAATAAATATTTGTTACTGCAGTCTCAGGCGCTTACTTCTGAGGGTGGTGGACTGTATACCCTCTGTTTGTTGGTCACATTGCAATGTTAATATTAAAAAAACAGCAGGAAGATTGAAATTGGGTGAAAGAAAAAATTCTGAAGGGTCTTAAAAAGTGCTCACTTTACCGTGAACTGCCCATAACAGGGTGTATGTGCTGTTAAAGTTCATAATTACGACATAGTTTTATTTGAGATAAGTAATTACAATCTTGTGTTTAAATTTACAGCACGTTTCATTACCACACGTGGATCGAGACATTTAAGATATAGACTGATGCATTCACACTCGTGTACTGAGAGGGAGTGGAGAGTGAAGAGATTTGAGCAGCTCTTAACAGCGAGATCTTCAGTGTCCATGGGAGTGATTGAGGTGAATAAAGGCCTTGACTTACTACAGCATTAACCAGCCAACTCCTAAAGTGCTATTTATTTAGTTGTGTATTTCAGTTTGCAATTTTTTTTCCAGCGGCAGGCAAATAAAAATGTAACAGCAGCAAGAGTATGTTCATAATGTTAACCTTCTTTGATATTGGCTGCTATTCAGACTCGAGAACTACAGTGTCCATAATTCTCTGCTTTGAAATGTATGTATAAAATCAAGTTAGTGAGCTTAGTTTTAAGTCAAAGAAACTGAAGAAAAAAAATTGATTTATATGTATTTTTTAAACTATGAAATCCACTCAGCATTGGCACAGTCCACGTGAATTCTCTTGCGCATTGGACGAGCGCATGAATTTGTAGACAAATAAGACATTAATCCTAATCTTGTAAACTCAAGCTAAATTCATAAAATGGTTTTCTATAAGTTTTAACGTTGTAGAACTCATACGATGATAAGACACGGGTGCAGCTGGCAACTTGTCTTTCATAGCTGCCGAGTTGACTAGGGAGCGAGCTACTGAGTGAGATGTGCCCTTTAAAATATAAGCACTTATCCACAAAATATTTTTTTAATGTTTGATTTCAAGAACTCTTTAGTTAATCGCTGGCCAGCTTTATCGCTACACACGCATGCTTGTGCACTGAAGGAAGATAGGAGAGATTTGTAATTTCTTCCAACCTCTCTGCGCAGTATGCGCTATTGGTGGAACAGAAACTGGAAATCCCCAGCCGCGGATGGACAAGCAAGCGTGGGAGCCAAAGTTTTTCCATTGATTTTAAAATTGAAACAGCCCTCTCTAGCAACTGTGGTGTGTTCCGACTAAATAAAAACTTACAAACTGAAAAAGAACATGGCTCAGTCAGATAAAGAAGAATGATATGGATGGAAGGAAGGAGGGATTCCAGGAGCACATAGACATGCGAGAGGTAGATAGATATAAAGGGCGCTGCGCGGACCAGGAGCACAAACGTGATTGAGTGAGTGAAGAATTTTGTTTAGGCGGTTCTTAAAAGCGGGTCTTGAGAGCCTATGAGGGTGAAGCTAGGTGAGTATGGAGCAGCGCCGGAATGAAAGAGCGGTGGAAACGGGAGATCCCCGCCGACCAGCGGGGAGTGTCCCGACCGGGGATTGAACCCGTTTCTCCTTGCTGGGAGGCGAGCAGGCTAACCGCTCAGCCACCGCGGCCGCTGAAAATAAATGAGATAAATACTATTTTCAATATGTAAATATAAATTTTCCCTAGTTATATTGTGTTGAAACTTACTTAAATAAGGACCCTTTTTTATGTTGAATACGTTGAAATGTAACGAAATACACCCAGGCAGGCAGGCGTGCAATTTTTATCGGCGCTGTCACCAACAGTCCCCTGAAGCTGGAAGAGGTTTGTGTTCTCATCCAAACCTCTGTGCCCTTCATGCTTCCCTGGTAGAACAGGAACTGGGATTCCCCCAGCCAAAACGCGCGCGTGCCCTCACGTTTCATCAAACGGCCTTCTAGCAACTTACGGGAATAATAATGTATATAGGTGCTCTAAAATGTGTTTGTTGGAGATGGGGGACGGAACGAGGGTATATATATAACAAATGTGAAATTTCTAAGCACCTATATTTAAGGGGTGTATTTTAAGGCCAATATTAAGGTGGATAGTGTCTGCCTGTTGCTATGCTAGAAAAAACACTGCTCGGGGAATATGTATCCACAATAAAAGAAAGAAAGAACTTTCAACGACGGCGATCACAGCGCGAACTCCTTTCGGCTACGTTGATATCCGGAGCGCATAAACTTACCAGAGGTAGTATATTCGAAACGGCAGAGTATCGCTGATATAGGCCGCAGATAGCACTGATGTTGCATGCGAACAGGATGTTATTTGTTTCGAATGTAGTTAGGATCATTGTAATTTTTATAAAACAGATGAGTTGTTCTTTGCGCAAAGAAAGAGCAAATAACGAAATATGTGCATAACATCAAAACATTCCTTTTAATGACAGCAATCTTCATTTCGTTCTTAAAATTCATAAAATTTTACAATACAATAGGCGTGTTTTCGAAAACTCAGAGCCGAACACTGCAGTATTTTTACAGTTTACTCTTGTAAACTGCAATGGAGGAAATAAATAACAGCTACGAATTGAAGTTATTGCATAATACTTAAACTGTGTCAAGAACATATCACAATTCTAACCTAACACATTTACACACATATATTGAATTTCTAAATTTACCACCGGAAGAAAAGAAAAAACAATATCTTTGAAACACTACGGCACTTTGCAGGGTATTTTCCCCTATGCCGAACTCTCCTAAATGAAATATCTATTTGTTCCTAGCCTCAGTAGAAGATACATGTTTAACTTTTCTGTGTTGCTGTTCTTGCTGTGTGTGGTCCTGGGTTCTCTACCACACTGTCAAATGAAATATGTTCTTCTTTACAGAGGACGAGAGTATACTAACTTGACTCCCGTCATAATTATTTTAATTTGTATAATTTTTAGAGCATCGCCGTTACGAAAATTCTGGAATATTTCGAACTGAGGTTAATTGCCAAAATGGATAACAAATCAACTAAGCAGTTGAAAACGTCTAATGACAGCGGCATAAATTTATTAATTGATTAAAACACTTTGAAATCTATAAAACAATGACTTGACAATATAACTATTGAACCTACTTCCCTCTACATAATATGTGAGTAAACTTGGTAAAGTAGGCAAGGCAATACTCTAAAACAGAAACAAAAGGAACATGAGAGTTCAAATATCATGTTTGTATTGTTACCATTCTGAAAATAAGTGTCTGATTATCTTAGAACACATCATTTCCCGTGGTTTACCATAGTAAAAAATGTTCAACAATTTTTTTTTTTATCGGTTGATTGTTATCCGAGACGACACAAAAGTTGCGCTATATTACAAAATGATGGACAAAAGAGGTTATAACAAGCTTATTTGATGCTTGGCATGAATATTCTTTTAGATCGTACTAAGTTTATACATGTAACCACAGACACAAACAATGATTGAGTCGTACCCAGCGTGAGCGGAACCCTTAGGACAAATAAATACGTAAGTAAACATACATATAAATTAGGATCTACAGTGACTTCGGAGGCTGGTAGGCCCTCTGAAAGTGGCGCGTGGAAATGTTTTACGCAGCGATCAATTGAAGTAACAAGGGATTATGTAACAAGATGTAAAGAAGATTAGTGTTTGCCATAGAGGTAGGCAGCCCGCGCCGCTGTCATGCTTTACATTTCAAGTATTGCATTAGGATTAAAACATGGACCTCACAATACAGCCTACCAGGAGCTCCAGTATGCATAAATATATAATTATATATATTATAAAATTACATAATTATATAAATATAATTAACAAGCTCGGCCAATATGGTTAAAATTCTAAATAAATAATTCAAAATCAATCTAATCAATTTTATATAAAGAAAAATCTAATATTGTAAGTGGCGAGAGTGGTATATTTGACCTTAGATATGTCATGATTACGAGAATGGTGTATTCGACTGTAGTAGTACAAATATTTGAAAATTGTAAACAATTCAACAACATGGCGAATAACATAGATGTTAATACCAGATTTTATATACAAAATTCTAATATGTTATGAGTAATTTTATACACCACTCCATAGAAACAAATTAAAAAATAATAAAAAACTTTAGTTTATAAATAATATTTTATAAGATTTTAACAAAAACTGGACAAGCGTCCCAATGCTAAACGCTCATATCAATCCCAAACATTGCAATTCAAGATGGTGGCCGCCCCAGTGAAAAAAAGCATAATGTTTATGATTTCCCGTATGATAGACAAGAAATAAGACATAGTATCAAAGATATCGGAGAATTTCAAGTCAAATACCAAGATCACCGAACATTTCTTTCTACTACTTTCTGATACATCTCACATCTCTGTGAAGATGATATATGTACTATATTAGATTAACGAGATATATTAATCTGGTATAGGCTATTCGCGGTAAGGTGAGCACTTTTTAAGGCCCCCCTCCCCCAACATACATTAACCACTAATAAATATATGTTATTGCAGCCCCGGACGTTAATTATTGAGAAAGGTGACATGTATTCACTGTGTTAATTAGTCACATGGCAAAGTTTACATTAAAAAGTGGTGGAAAGGTAGAAATTTGCCGAGAGGGAAAATTTAACAGGGCCTTAAAAAGTGCTCACTTTGCCGTGAATAGCCTGAATCATTTATGCAGTAATTGCATACTTGTATAATGACAAAGGCTAAAATGATTAATAGTTTTATTGCTTTCGCTTTTCGAGAGTGTGCATTATCCTCTTTGCCAGGGGGCCGCGGTGGTGTAGTGGTTAGAGTACTCGCCTCCCACCAAGGCGAACAGCGTTCGATTCCCTGCGTAGTCGCTCCCGGACTTTTGCACGCGGAAATCATGCCGGACTATTCCGCTGGTTGGCGGGTTTTCTCGAGGTTCTCCTGTTGCCGGCCCTTCCCCCTCCCCTTATCACATATATTTCACTTCATCCTCATTTCGCTTCGCCCTCATCGCCTCTCGAAACCTCGATGAGCCGCCCAAATCTCATCGATCACTCCTGTTCCCCGCCTTTTAGTGAATTTTGCCTATTAGAATTCGTTATAGTTTCTGAATTCCTGATTGTACATAGTGGTTTGTCCACCCACCCGTCCTCCAGGATCTTGAATGATGTATTTTCTTGCTCCTGATATTTTCATGTTGATAGGACAGGAGAGTGAAAGATTCACTACGCTTCATTATACCATTGCTGAAATTAAACAAAACACAAACTATAAGAATAAACAAGTCCTTTGTCCATAAACAGCGCATACTAATATTTGGTAACAATTTCTATGTTCGTTTTAAAAAACTACAAATGTGTTTATACGAAAATCTTTAATAACTAACCGAGAGAGTGTTCAGGAAAAAAAATAGTAATTTACAGACAGTTTCATTAACTTCGACTTCTCCTTGACGATATGTCATTAAAAAACAGAATACTTAGACGGACATTTGCTTATCGCAATTCATGAATTACCAGCAAAATATCTCAAGTGTAACCAATTTTCCCACATGAACATAAACTTGATCGTGTACTTACACTATGAGATCAAAAGTATCCGTACACCCCGCGAAACATGTGTTTAACATAGAGGGCGACTCAGGACTTGTATCTACCGCGTTGAACAAGTGGCCAGCGATCTCAGTAGTCAGCAGACTGCGCGAGAGGAAGTCACGGGCTTCCAACATGGTCATGTGCTACCTGGGTAACAAGTCTGTGCGCGAGATTTCCACCCTCCTGAAATTCCCTGGGTCCAATGTTTCCGATGTTATAGTGAAGTGTAAAAGTGTGCATTACAACCTCCCATGCTGACCGCCAGCGACCGACGAATGTTGAAGAGGGTCGTAGAGTAAAATCGTCAATCATCCATCGCAACATTCACACAGAAATTAAGAAATACATTAGGATCACTCCAATCACCATGAATGTTCGTAATGATGTGCGGAATCTTGGTTTGCATGGCCGAGCAACTGCCAATAAGCCACACATCACACAGCCAAACACCAAATGCCGCCTCGCATGGTGTAAGGTGCATCAAAACTGGACAATATAACAGTGTAAAACCATTGTGTGCAGTGATGAATCAAGGTAAATAACGTGAAGATCCAATGGTAGTGTTTGGGTGTGTTGAATGCCTGGTGAGCGACATCTACCTGCCGGTATAATGCCGACTGTAGTGGCATGTTTCTCCTGAAAGGGGCTTGGTACCCTCGATGCTCTACGCGTCACTGTTTATGTTGACATTTTAAGCAGTATCGTGTTGCCTACCGTCGAATACCAGTTCGGGGATGGCCATTGTGTTAATAAACTCACCGAGCACCCGTCCATACTGCAGGGGCTTGTGAGGTAGCGGTTTGACGACAGCGTCCCACTAGCGAACTGTCCTGCGCAGAGTTCTGATTTTAATCCGATAGAACATCTCTAGAATGATTTGGAAGGCCGACTTCGTGCTAGACCACACCAACCCACATCGATACCTCTTGTCACCTGATTAGAAGTATGTCTGCGAGAGTGCAGATTGTGTCATCAGTGCTAAGCGAGTGTCCACGCTGTATCGACTGCCAGTGTTCCCGATGGATGGCGACCAAAACCTTTTGTTTCACTTTCAGGTGGATGTACGGATACTTCTCATTACGTAGTTATGTTGGGTATGCTTACAAACCTAAGAAACGGTAAAAAAAAAAATTAATGAAATAGGCATCTGAGAGTTATTATCTGAAAGAACATATATAAGGAACAAAAAAAAATTGCAATGAACAGTTTGGAGATATAGACTTGCTGCATTAGTGTATCCCAAATTATATTTTTTAAGTGAGTTGAGCATTGAGAATGAGTATCGGCAGTCGTGATGAAGCCAGAATGCTTCCCTTAAAAGGTGAAAAGTAGGAGAGGTGTTGGTATACAAAACTAATATTGCATCTGGAACTCATTTACTTGTTTGTGCGTAAATGCATTACATTTTAATGATAGCCTGAAAGTAAAATATTATTGTTTTTTAACATTAGTTATAGTCGTGAAACATAAATTTGTTTCTCCTGGTGTGTGCGTATTTTTTTTCAGTGTTGTTTCCTGTTTTGTAGTCATTATATATATTGGGCGTAGTCAACTTACGTTCGGAACGTAATTTCAAACATTATTTAATGACGGCAATATCTGTGGTGGCTGAAGCCTCCATAGTGGAATTTTCTTGGAACCGCCCCCGCCCGGGGAAGCACAGTGTTATTCCAGGAGTAGCAGCAGTGTTCAACTGTCAGAAGTGTATGAGGTTTGGTCTAGCTTCGCGCCTGGCTCTTCTTCGTGGAACATCCTGTGTTGCAGGTCCTTGAAGATGTCCCAGAAGACGAAACACAGCACGGTGTGCGGGCCCAGTCTGACGTAGCTCGGTACTACGCCCTTGTAGAATCCGTACAGTCCTTCACTGCGCCATATCTTCAAGGTGCAGTCCCATACGCCCTTGTACAGCAGTCCCTTGCCCTCCGAGTCCACCCCTGAAACCAGTTACACCACATATTTACATCAGAAATAATATGCGTTAGCCAAACAGACAGTGAGGATAAAACTGAGCTCGAAGTGAAACAATAATGTAAAATACACACTAACACAACAACGCAAACATGTTACAGCAAGGGAAAAGCACAGGATGTTTCTCAGTTAGACCGACAAACTTCGCAAAGTAATTCCTTATGTAAAATAAGTAGAAAATATATCATTACATGTGCTACATAAACTGAATATTAAGAGAGTTATAAGCACTTGAAAAGTGAGATTTTGAGATGTATTTGTGCAATATATCGGAAACAAAGTGAAATGAAATTACAGTTCTCCTATCATTGTTCTGTTAATGGGCTCTTCAACTAAGAGCAAACACACATTAATACCTTTCTCCGTACAGGAAATAACAGGGGTGGCCAATCTATTTTTCCTGACAACTCTTTTACAGTCTGGAGTTTCCAACTTTTGATGATTAATTATGGAGCAGCGTGGCCTAAGTAACAAAATTTATTCTATTGTCACTACTGGCCAGGACCCACCGTTTACGTGTAAAACGCACATAAGGATTCGTCTACATCGTAATATAACACGGACACAGACCAAATGATTATGTTTGCGCATTGATCAAGTGTGTGAATTTGTTGACAAATGATACGCTAATTCTTACTCTATTGTGTTACAGCAAACAGAAACTAAATTGGAGAGAACTATTCGTCCTTCATAGTTGCTAACTTCATTAAGCGCACTAGGAACCCAGGCCATAACCTTTCTTTAGTATTGCCACGTGCCTAGACCAGTTACCAATTGGCCACTGCAGCCCCACTTGATATAGTTCTGTCCACTAAGCCACTGCGGCCCCACTTAGTATCCCTCTATCCACTGAGCCACTGTGGCCCCACTTGATATTAACTCAACATTGAAGCGAGACATTTAAAGTAAACAAAAATGATATTCCATTACCTTCATATCTCTATGCAATAATCTCTATGCATTAATACAGGACTTTCATTTGAAAAAAGTAATTAAAAAATTAGTTTCTAACTTGGCCTGAATTTGACCCTGGGGATTCGCTCTGCAAAATTTGAAGAACTTCTGTTGAATTTTAAGGGACTTAGAAGCATTAAAGAGGGACAGACGGACAGAGATCGTCCTATTATATAATAGAATGCTACTAAGATAATATATCCGTTGAGATATGTGCAATTAAACATCAAATAGTTTTTATAAAAGATATATTTTAAAAACTGTCAAAATAAGCGTGAACTAGCTTTATCAGTACGCATGCTATATTTAATTAAATATTCAGTTATTAAAAAAATACACTGCGCTGCCTAGAACAAGAGCCCTACAAAATCGCCGCCATATTGGCTTACTACGAGTCAGATTATTGACGATGAAACAACTATGTAACGTATTTAAATTATTTCACAAAAAAAGTTGCTGGAATTCTTGATAAATGCATTTTTTTCACATTGCATAATTAATGCTAAAAGTGACGAGTGAGTGACGGTATTTGGACGCCTCTTAACATCGAGGTCTTGAGAGCCGATGAGGGTGATTTATATGCGTATGGAACAGCGCCGGAATAAAAGGGTGGGGGAAGCGGGAGATCCCCGAGAAAACCCGCCGACCAATGGCGTCGTCCGGCACGATTCCCACATGCGAAAATCCGGAGTGACCCGGCCGGGGTTTGAACCCGGATCACCATGATGGGAGGTGAGCAGGCTAACCACTCAGGCACCATGGCCCCATTTAATACTAAAAGAATTTCCCTGTTACAACTGTGGGGAAAGAACTGTAGGATGTAATATCTTGTAATATATGTGTTTTGTGGTATTTCGTTAAAGGACGGCCTTAAATGGAAAAAAAATATTAAACCAAAGGAGCAACCAGTCGAACGAAAAAGACTGTAAATTCAAATACGCAACTCGTGTGGCTTATTTTTTGTACGTAGCAGCGGCAAACTGAAAAGTGTTGTTACAATGAACATTTACTACAGGCGGTTCACGGTTAGATGAGCGCTTCTGAAATCAGCCTTTTAGAAATGGTACTGTACCTACCTGCTTGTAGGCCTATCTTTATGCTGGATTTACAATAACCCGACAGTCCGACAAAACAGCCCCGACACAATATAAATTTTTCATCACTCAATCAGGAGCAAGGTCACCCCGACAAACGCAGCCCCGACAAAAGTAGATTCTATTTCTACTTTCGTCGGGCGTCGGACCAGTCGGCCTCACTTGGCAGTAGGGGAAAAAAACATACCGTTACAAAACAAAATGTCGTGCGGATTTCACTACTGTGGCAATTTTCACAATAAATGTGTGTTTTTTACGTGTACATCATTGTTTTCTTGTAACAGAGAGCCAATGAATTGATGAAAATAAATATTTGTGGAAAAATAACTGCTACAAAATCCAAAAATACTTCGTTTACAAAGTTATCAAAACAAAATAGTGTACAATGATCTGCGATTTCTTCACATTCAATAGCAAGTTACTGGCCATTCTAGGATTTTGTCGAAAGCCGCGAAACACTTGTAGGAAGGGAACTGTCGGGGTATTGTAAACAGTGGCGGAAATGGTCGGGCTGTAACGTCGTGTCTGACTGTCGGCAAGACCTCGTCGTTGCATTGTGAATCCAGCATAACGGGCACACTTACGAGTGTGGGATGGACCTGCGCGTCCAAGGTCAAGATGGCGAGGGAGCGATACGGGCGACACTAACACGCACGCCTAGCGCCTCGTCGCTCCTACGCGCAAGGCGTGCAGAGTTTCCGTCGTGACGCTATACTGTGTAAACCAGATATGTACAGTGGGGATTTATTACACGTGATGAAAGACCACAGATTAAAATACGCCCGTACTTTCGTACTTTTCTCTTGCCGCTTAAGGAAACAGCATAGGCAAGTTTTAAAAATGCGATATTTGACCATATTCACGAATTTGTCTCCAAAAATCGACTTAATATGACAAAAGTAAATTAATAGTGGTATATATAATTGTTTTTTTTTTTTTATGTATATTTTCTGACAAAAAGTCGTATTGGTAGCTAATACGCGTATTCGCGCAAACAACTATTTCACAGAAAATGCTCGGGGGGGGGGGGGCATTCTACTCATGTTGTTCAATTAAGAGTTGTAAATTTGTAATTCTGTAATTTTACAACATTTGTAAATTCTGAAAATATTTGTTTTACTTTCTGTTTTTTAATGCATGTATTTTTAATAACTGGCAAGGGCCAATATTAGCAACTATTTCCGGCCACGCGATAGGATGTGAATGACGCACTTAGACCTCATGGGTCCTTGCCCCAGGTCTGCAGGGGGGAAGAGATTTTATCTCGTAGTGACAGATGATTTTTCAAGATGGACCGAGGCCTATGCAATCACGAGCGCATGAGTGCCAAATATAGTTAAACCAATGAAAAATAATTCTTTCGCACGTTGGGGGTATCCAAGGCAAATTTTGATAGATAACGGTACACAATTCTCGGGCGGCCGGGGGGGGGGGGGAATTGCAAGAGTTATGCATATGGTGCCTCACAGCCCCACGAGGGCGAAGAGCACGTCGAGCTCCAGGAAGGAGCAAACGAGGATGAAGGTGAGTCGGCACCTCCCACAGGAGTCCGACCACCAGTGTGATAGCAGTCTTGCCGACGCCGGACATCGCAAAGTCCACCAGGCCCAGGGACTTCACATGACACAGCACAGAATATCACGCAGCACAGAGCACGGCACAACAGCGGAGGTCGAGGGACAAGCACAGGTGGTTCATGACAACAGCCCGCAAAGAACCGCAGCACAAGATGGATGAGAACAGCAGGGGAGGAGAAGGTTGGCCCTGACGGCGCTCGACGGCGTCGCCAATACCGAGCAAGGAGAAGAGCATAGGCGCATGAAAGGTGTGCCTGCACCTCCAACAAGGACAGCGGCAGAGGGAGCAGTGAACCCGACGATGCCCGGAACATTGGTCCGCCAGGGGGGGCTCATCCGAAGGTATGTCCCAACATGTTCGACGGCGCACCGCCTACAAGCTACACCGTTCGAGCACCAGCATCGCAACTGGTGCCTGCAGTTCCAGCAGAGCATGTGCAAGAGGATAGTCCGACGCCCGATGTCGCGACGCACCTGGGAAGGGATGAAACACCGCAAGGAACAGGAGATGCAACCGGAGAGCAAGTGAGCACGGGAGCGGGTCGCGCCTGCGGAAACGAGCAAGGGGAGATCAGCGACGGACAAGAACCTGCGTCGGTCGCAGATGTGGAGACACCCGCCAGCAGCATGTACGACCTGCAGGGGTGTTCTGGCACCTTGCAGGCCAGCACGGAAGCAGAGGGCAGTCGACTGGGATCGACTTCAGCAGTCGTCACCAGCACGTGGAGGGGAGGTACCTAGGGGCCACTATTAGCTGCGTCCACGACCACAGGTGGGTAGGCAGTATGCCTGCTGCCAATGAGGACATCATGGCTGCAAATGGTCTTAAAAAATGGTCTCAAAAAAGGGAGGGGGGGGGGGATTTGACGTGAGCCGAGCTCCCAGCCTTAGACCGTTTGCCCGCCGTCCACAGTATCTGCAGCAGAAAGCCGCACTCTACCACGCTTGGTAGCGCATTGGACCGGCAATGTCGCAAGTACAGCACAGTATGTGTATGTTACAGGTGCAATGCAACGCAAGCAGGGCAGTAGCCATGCGACCACATGCACAGCCATGCAGAGATACAGGGAAAGAGTACCCATGTACATTATTTCCTAAATATTGCGTAAAGGGGCCAGTGTGGTGACAAACAATTACGGCAAGTGGAGGGACATCCATAATAGTCATTTCAAAGCCCGAAAGTCTTTATTAAGTGTTATTGGAATGTATTTGTGGAGTATCATATTCTTGTGTTATCATCCTCACTTCATTCAATTTTTTTTTTTTTTCAGTGTACTATGTGTTTTTGTCATGCAAGAGAATATTTAAGGGTGTTATTGCAAGTGTAATAGAGTTAAGTATAGTTATGCAGGGTGCAATGTGATGAAAGTAGATCCACGTGACGAGCTGTGGCGGCAACCCCGGCGAATGTGCCATGTTGGAATGACAGTAAGCACCGAGGACTTCGAGAGGTGAGTCGCATACCGTTCGGCTCCGCATCGGGAGGCGTTCAAATCTTGCGCCAGTCATTTTTCACAGTAATAGTATTTTAGAAAAACAGGAACCTCTTTCGCAAGTCGCCCGGGACACCGCCTCTCACCTTCTCCAGGTTTACATCGCCTGGGCCTTCGCGCCATTTTTCCGTATCACTGCTGCCGACCGGTAACTGTTCAACAACTAGTTGGTATTGCCCCTACAATACCTGGTGCCCAAAATCTGTAAGCAGAAGGTTTGGTGAGAAACTACGGTACATTTCCTACCCCAACTCCCAACCTTCAAATTACACCATTTTGTTCCACCAGCCTACTGTCAAATGGCTGCCCGAACATGTGGCAGTATCCTAACAGCTTCCCGAACATTCGACCACTGTCAAATGTTGCACAACTTAGGGGTGATGTCCTTCCGCTGAAATCCCTACTTCCAAACCCCAATAAATTATTATTCCAGAATTTTTCCAAATTTTCCGCAATTTTCAAAGTTCAATATCTGTTCATTCCCGCTTATCGTGACCTATGCCGACATCAGCAGGGCTTTAAGAAGAACGTTTGTGTACAACCGGAGCTGTGGGATGCCATCACGCGCCAGGGTGCCGAAAAATCGACACACATGTTCAGTGCAGAAAAGCGAGCGGAAATTGGGAAAGTGCTTCCATCACGGCAACCACAAAGAGACAGCGAGAAGGGTAGCAGGGAGCTGCCATTTTGGAACACCTCTGTGACGTCAGCCACGCGCCCGCTAGGCAAGACAAAGGGGTGGCAACATCTTCACCCTCCTCCACCCACATTGCACGCACCTGAAGAGGACGAGAAAGAGCAGAAGAACGGTGGGAAGGAGAAAGGAAAATCGTCTCCTAGCCGCCCTGCCAACTGCACCGGAGATCAGCTGTGAGCCACACCGACTGTTGACCCCTGCCTCGCGCCATGCTCGAGCAGGCCTACCGCGCTGTGACTTCAACCGTGTTACACTGCGCTCCCACTTCGCGCACCCGCGTAGGCATCTTCCGCGACATGTGGACTTGTAGTTAACACCATGGCTGGCCGGAACAACAGCAGCACACCTGTGCTGTGGTTTCCGAAGTGCCTACGGCTACGACCTCAGAACTGGATTGTGAGGTACCAGAGAAGTGTCAGTGCGATCGTAAGACAGGCCCAGCACACATCCGCATCGCGATCAACTGCACTAGTGACAAACAGCAGAACATTGAAACCGAATTACCTCAAGTTAGTACAGACATTTCGGACGTAAATGCAATAAAATGGTGTCATGGTCTCATTTGCCCTGGTCATGACGAACCACTTCTAAAATGTAAACAATGCAACCATTGGTATCATCACGCATGCATGAACACAAGAGAACAGGTAATAATACACAGATTGTTGCTAGCCTGCAAAAACTGCTACTCAACACCAATTAAGCTGGAACATATGACATATAATTGGGATAATTTATATGTAGAACAGCAACAGAACAATGCATGAGAACGAACAGACTGCAATGGATTAATGAACGGAGGAATACAGTACTACAAATACAGTACTCAAGTGCCAAACATATGAGGAACAAGCAACGAAAGATGGAGATGTAAATACAGAGCAAGCAGAGGTGGAACAGCACGCAGAGGAGGTGGACAGCCAGGAGACCCATGACGGCTTAGGTGATGACGAGCCCCCTGATGAGATCACAGCAGGAGAAGGTGGTGCGACACTTCAGGCCAGTATGTCAGGAGAGGACACATGGGGTCCGGTGACACCTGACACGCAGGTGTTGACAGGGGTGAGCCTGGAACTCCCGACCGAACGTCCGACGGAACAGCGCCGTCAAGCGCAGCCGTACGAGCGAGAGAACTGGAAACAGCACTGACACTACTGCGTGGAGACACGGAAGGGGAGGAGCTTTCCCTTTCCGTGGAAAAGGCTACTAAAAGCACTGGATGAGAGGAATGGCGGTATGGAATCAGGACCAGCCTACCAGAGTAATGCTACCTGGTCACAACCAGTCTCAGCAGCAGCAGGATAAAGAAACAGGAGACGAAGATAGCAGTGAGGAAGACAGTGAGAGTAGCAGGTTGTCTAGCTCGCTACTGCTCCGACGAACGAAGAGGCGAAGATAACCACCAAGGGACTGCGCCGTGTGAGGTGTTGCCAGAGCGCGCCGCAAAGTGCAGACCCAGCAGCAGCAGCAGAAGACCAGTAGACTGCTGGACCGTAGTGATATTTCAGAGGGTTTTTATCTTCGTGTAACTAAATATGGGTGTGGGAGTTGCCCTGAGACCTCACTGCGTAGAAAGCATAGTACAGGTACGTATTTTCTGTTATTACGATGGACGTAGCACCGGAAGGACACCGTTCATTGGCCGTTGGCACACGACCCGGAGAAGAGTCTGCTCTGCACTGAAACTAGTTTGTACTGCTCCTGCAATACCTGGCGCCCACAATCTGTCAGCAGAAAGTTTGGTGATAACTACAGTACATTTCCTACCCCAACTCCCAACATTAAAATCACACCATTTTGCTCCATTAGCCTACTGCCACGTCGTTGGTAGTATTACTAACCACATTTCTCTGCTGCAATATAAGGTTTTGATATACGATAGTTTGGTCGTGGGATCTTGGATAAGAGACCTTGCATAGGCCTACAGTGTAGGACGAGGGAGGGGTCTCACTATGTTGTGATGAAAATGATTTCCGTAAGTTATAATAACTAAGCATTTTAAATAAAGAACTACCATTTAATTAATTTGCATGAAAACATTACTGAGGTTATTTATGAACAAAGACCACTGGTCTGCAATGAATCATAAATTTACATTTACAAATATTGTCATTGCGTTAACCCCAGGTGCTAATTACAGTAAGGACATTTAAATTATATATGTAACTAACTGCTTCCAGTTCCATTTTTCTGTTTTCCCTGAGGTGCCTCGTATTCCTTGGAACACCACACTCACGCACCGTGAGTGTATTACTTCTGGCGTTTGACTTCATACGGCAGTTGCCAAATCTTCTAGAATGGTGGTAATGGCTATTGAGCTGAGTGGCCAGATCTGTAACTTTTGGATATCAGCAGGTATGAACATGTTTGTTTATATCTCAATGTTTAAATGACAAGAGCTATTATATTAATAAAATACTTTTACCATTTTTAATTTAAACAAACTACATTACAAATTGGTTAGAGGAAGTATACATTCATCTCAAAGCATTTGTTTACAAACAATATTCTAACCTAAAATCCACACCAGCCCACTTTTGCAAGCCGTGTCGGCAGAAAAGCAGTTCAATGTTGGGACACAGAGATTGGCTGTACGCAGCCAACGAGATAGTTCTACCTTATCTTTGGTCTGCAGTTTCGAACCATGATAGTGCGACTGCGTATGAGTCATTTCAGACTGTAATCTCTATTAAAGATTATAACCAACAGAATTCGAAGGAACTGTATTTGTCTATGACTTTATTCCAACCCATAGACTACAGTATTGTTTTGCTCTTACGAGATTTATATTAAGCTTGAAAATGTTTTGGATCTGTTTTTAACTTGATTAGTTTTATCAGAACTAGAATAAATGTGGATATGAAAGTTAATAAATTAACATTAATTCTGCTACACAATCGCAGAGAAATTACTCGAATTGTAATTTTAAGCTTAAGATTTATTTTACCTTTGCCACCAATAAAAGGTTAGTTTTAATTAAGAGTGAATTTCATAGTTTCATATTGTACATCTTGTACTTTGTGGGTATTTCAAACTGTTGTTGTGAGAAACACACCATCGTCGATTCCTTATATCGACTCTTTATGGAAAAGTTTGCATTTTTGAATTCTTGGTAATATTTTTTCCTTTCGGCCCATTTGTACAATTCTGTCACTTTTAAGCATAAACATTTCAGCATGATCGAATGATTCAAAAATTTTCACGGGAACATCTGTCCGGCTTACGACATTTGCGATTTATTTTTATGTATAATGTGATAAAAATGTAATCATTTTTCACACTGGCCCATGACATAATGTTAAACACACTTGAAGGTGTGTGTGTAAAAAAGAATGATGTGTAGTGAAAACTAAATTAAAGTTGTTTTAGTTTTTGTTTTAATAATTTTTTAAAGCATACATAGGGAATCTACGACACAAACAACCGGTTAGAAAGAAACATTTTCAAATAATTTGGCTGAATAGTTTACAAAGAACTTATAGTTCACCTTCAGAGTATATTTTGACAGCGCGAAGCAACAGCATGGCCGCCGCCGTAAGCCAGCCGAGGAGAGCAGGTACAAATTTACAAAGGATCTGTTTCCCCTATCTTCGCACAGTTCGAGCTATGCTTGGCTTCAGCCTACTCCAGACACTGAACATTTCTCGACGGGGAGGCGAAGTGGCGGAGGGGAACATCCATGGGCCACTCCTCTTCTCTGGAGCGTGCAGCGGATACGACACCACATCGCCACTGCCTCTAGTCCCACCCCTAACCCTAAGCCATGTCTTCTGGGCCGCTCAAACGTGTGGCAAGAAGAGTTCGCCATAGGCAAGCTCTGACTCCGTAGTCCCCTTAATTCAGATGCAACTGCATTTAGCAGGCAGTATTAAAAGTTGACGGCGTGATGGTTGGACCACTGGAGGGATTGTGATGTTATGTGGATTGGAATACTTAGTTGAAGAGTTGCTCGTATAAGCGCCAACTCACAATGTGGTGATCACAAGACTGCAGGCGGGGTCTTGTGCCCAACGACCGGTGTGGCTTATCCTTCAATGCTCTGCTGTCTGTGGAGGCTGTCTCCACGTGATACTGTAGATTTGAAGATATATCAAATTACCATTATGCCTGGACTCGTAGGGGCTGTTGGCCTCCCCTAAATACACCACTCACTCCCGGAGTATTATTATGGCCATCCTACACCTTATTAAGTTATAATGAAAATATCAGTTGTGTGTAACGTGAAGCGTACCCAGAAATAAAAGTTAGTGAAGTTCAATCAAACCACATGTTATATTTCATAAACCCTCATGCGAGGCACATGCATTTACATTCCTGCGTTTGCGTAGGAGGGTGAGAGAACTGCAAAAATGACGTGAAGACCATATGGAAATTAAATTAACAACTTAAGGTCCAGCCGTGTATAAAATAGTCCGGACTGTAGAATAGCGCACTGCCCGGGCGATGAAAATGTACGTTAAAGTTCCAAATTAAATAATTACTAAAGTCCATTCACGCTTTCTTCTGCCTTTTGGAATCCAACCTTTGAAAAATCACCCTAGGCATATTATGTCAACCTGTTTTTCCAATAACTTGTATTCCACAAATATTTAACACTGTGATTAACTTTAGAGTACTGTATTATTGAATAAATGAAACTTTGCCTTAGTATCTTTTATAACTTGTAATATTTATTTCGTAATAAATATGACTTAACCACAGCAAGAGCAGCGGCGTGTTGGCAATGGCCGGTAAGAAATAGTTAAAAGTTGCAATATTTTTAACCCCATTTTTATGTATACTATTTGTAATTTAAATGTTGCCTTTTGAAATATTTGTATTGCCACCTGTTTAGGAAAGGTATACATTTTGTTATTTCTAATTTCAGCACATTTGATAATTACAGCAACAATAATTATGTTTGAGATTGTTATTTACAACTAAAACGAGATTTTATTGTTTAAATACATATTGTATGGTGTTTAAATGCAACAACATTTTTTTTTTTTTTATGTGATGGCGCAACACAGCTCGTTGCACGATACTTACAAATACAGCAGTTTGGCAGATGTGGCGTGGAAAGGAGAATCTAGAATTTGGTCAGCAGTCCCAATATGGCGGCGGCGGGCGATTATCATCTATTACCTCCATGGATTATATATACCCAGTGCATATGTATGGCAGTGGTGTGGCATGACACGGCGTGTTTCTGAACGAAGTGTCAAGTTCGTACTCGTGTTTTTGAAACATCCTAGGCAAGTTACAATGTTGTGATAAATATGATTCCACAGAAAACCAGGGTTAATTAATATACTGTAACGAGTGTTGTAATCGCTGCGTGTGCAAGGGCGTAGCCGCCATTTCCGTCTATGGTGGCTGCGTTGTAATCGTTACGCAGGCCTGTGGATTTCCAATATGTGCAAAGTTTATACGTTTTAACCATGAACTGATGTTATGACGAAGTTAATTATTTATATTCACGTCTGTTTATCACAACGTTGTATCTTCGCGCTATGTATTTGAAACACAGTTGTGTAACGAGCTTACGTTCCTGTGATTTGAATGTCTGCCAATATCACAACGAAATACTAGGCCGGCCCAGATAAATTAAAATAAATAATAAAATAAACCTACAAACCAGTAAGCACCAATGCATGTAAATATTAGCGGAATAAATGTCAATGTAGGCCTACGTGTTTGCATGTTCACGACTATCTTTTACATTTTCGGTGCTACATAGTACAATAAATAAGCGACGCGAGTTGCGTGCTTGCATTTACTGTGTCGTTTTGTTGGACTGGTTGTCCCTTCGTTTTAATTTTTACTCCAAACACATATTAATAACAACAGGATAAATACTACTGTTTTTTCCGCCACAGTTGTAACAAACACTTTCGTGGCTAAATATTAATGTGTATTATGTGTAACGTGCTATAGCGTGTGTAACAAATAGTTATAAAACTGACCTAAATTTTGTTATAGGTCTAAATAGTGAACATTCGTAGGAAATGGTTTCTGCAATATGACATAATTCTTTGAACAGCTGCAAACAGCAACCAACACATTTGACAGTTATAAAAGTAGAAGTCACATGGTAGTGTTTATGTTTACGTGTAGCGGAAGGATACGTAATCAGTAACCAAAAGTAGAAATTTGGCAGGGCTTCAGAAAAGGCCGAAGTTATAGTGAATCAACTATATTGACTCTACATGATTGCTGCACAATGGTGGAGAAGTGCCCGGGGAAGCAGTGATGAACGTCTACACAACTCGAGTACTGCTCGAGAACTGAACATGGCCGCGCGGGATGGCCGGCGCCGAGCGTAGCCATTCCCGCGTGACCCGAGAACTGCTCGAGTACTGAACATGGCCGCGCGGGATGGCCGGCGCCGAGCGTAGCCATTCCCGCGTGACACGATGAAAAAAAAAAAAAAAAAAAAAATGAAAAATGGAATTAAATGTTACATGAAATGAATGGTGGTTTCAAATGACTGCTACAACACACTAGATGTTACAAAACACTTGTACAAGATGAAATACCTTATATTGAAATACCTGATTTTATAACCATGTGACTTATGTTGTCCTGGCTGTCTTGCAGTCTGTCACGTTCAACCTGAAAAGTATTGTTTTTGTTCGAGCGCATGTGACTTATTCCATATGGATTGTTCCACATTTACTTGTGGCCATGTTTTATGTACGTATCTTCCATTTCACTGTTTTAGTTCTGTGTAAAAACACTTAGATTACAATTTGATGCAAACTTGAAAAATGCTTATATTATGAACAGACACGTCTGCTGTCGTGCAGATGGTTGGAGGTTATGATTACCTTAAAACTAACAAAATTACACTCAGTACAAAATTATACTCAGATCGCTAATACTTAACATAAACACTGAACTGACTGGAAATGTGTCAGATGTGGCACATGATGCTGGCTATAAACAAATGATGTTACGTTAGGTTTTGTTTGCCTTCTAAATGTCAATACACTACATGGGGACAGAAATATATACACACTCTTATTACTACCATTATTTCGCTTACAGGATGTCTCAGTGCACTCTAGTGCACAAACGGAACACATGACTTTACCACTGTCAAACATAACAATACCCTCTTATTTACTAAAATCATCTGGGTACACTTTGTACATAGAATTTGCCTTATACATAATAATAGTAGACACTTCCAAAATTTTTAATAATAACGCTTCAAATAAAACACACATCATATTAAAACACAACATGGGCACAAAATAAACAAACAAACGCACGTGGTCATTGCGGCGCACACGTGACATTAGATTCAACACTGAATAAAATAAATTAAGATGGTCATGAATAAAACAAATATGGACATGATGTAGCACTGCATTGCACTGCACTCGTCGAGGCTGCGATGCTGCAAACGGGCTGAAATGTGAGGTTGGGGGAACGTGGAACACGTCATAGTCATTGTATAATAAGATACGCTTACTTTCCTTGCGAAATTCAGTACGAAGTTGGATGGGAATTACGTGAACAAAAATATCTAAACCCACAATACATGAACCAACTATTAGATGGAGTGACACAGGTCTGCGTGATCCATGTCCGCCCAGCGGAGTTAGAACTGTTCCCAGTAGCTTAGACTCGTGCTTCGCAACAGAGCAAACTTGAGCTGGCTGTACCTTTATTTGAAGTAATTAACAATAATGCTGTAAATGTTTCTTGGGCATTCCTTGTCTCTGAGTTCGGCTTCAGTCCGAGCATGCCGCTGAACTGCACTGGTGTGCATTAACGCCTGATAGAGTCCGGTGTTAGCTGCATCTTACTTGCTTGACGGCGAGGAAATGGTCTGGAGGTCGCTGACTGTGTCAATACACTTTCATAATGAGATGAAATGAGCACACGTTGACACTAAAGAAATCATGAAATGAATTAGCACTACTTAGTTTAATACAAATACCCTATTATGAGAATTTAGGAGAATGCTAGCATGTAGTGCATAAACGTGTTCTGTAATGCATGTGCTGCAATATTATGACAGTTTCAGCCTGACTTTACATTGCTCACTGTTTATATTATGTTATATGCATTGCATCAAAACACTATAAAAACGATCATGTTTCATTTGCATATACACAAGACCCTGGAAATCACTTTCCCTAAACAAAATAAGCATTATTGTGCGGATGAGCACGTGTTCAATACGTGATACATCTGACGTGCCCAGGCTCCCAGGGACGATGCATTTGCCCGCCTGACTTATCATAGAGAGCAAAGTGGTTAGAGTGCCAGCACCAGTCCTATTTCGAGAGCATTGTGAGGTCGTCCGCCGATGGCCCTTGTGAATCCCTAGTTTCTGCATCAATGTTGATGCTTCTGAAGATAGAATTGGCCGAACGAGATTTATTCACCAAGGAGCAGACTGGAAGAGGTTCGACGAAGTGCTGATGAATAAACTTCTTCAGGACCGCGAAGAACACTTGAAAGATCCAGACCAATGTGCAAATGCAATTACAAAGATGATCCAGGGCGTATACAAGGAAACATTGAAAATATCAGAACCTAGCATTCCACTAAATCGATGGTGGGATGATGAACTGGAAAGTATGAGAAAGCAGGTTCGAAGAATTCGGAGGAAATTGAAACTGCAAAGCGATCCTCGACGAAGAGTAGAAGTGTTGGAAGAATATAGAGTCCAACGAAAGAACTATGCCATAATGTTGAAAGAAAAGAAACAGTCATCCTGGAGAAGCTATGTAACAGAAAAAGGAAATGAAGACTCGTGGGGGCTCGTATACAAGATCCTTGCAAACAAGCTCAAGCATAGCCAAGTCATGAAAAGCCTTAGAATCAAGAACAGGATCATTATCAATCAGCAGGAGAACACAGAAGAACTTGAAAATGCACTCCTGCCAGTGGATAATGTGAAAGATGAAGAAATTCATCAAATGAAGAGACAGGAGATGCCTGTGTTGTCAGACACTCCTCCCACCACTGAATTCACTATAAAATAACTGGATAAAGTCATTAAGGAGTTGAAAAACAAGAAAGTTCCAGTACATGACGGAATCGCTGCTGAAATAATGAGGAGAGTTTATTCTCGGATTAAACTCGATCTGTTACAATATTAATGAATGGCTGCCTACAAAATGGCTGTTTTCCTAACATTTGGAAGCAAGGAATATTGAGAATTTTCTATAAGGGAGGCAATAAAGATCCAGCATTAAAGTCATGCAGTCCTTTAACCCTGTTGCCAATCATGGGGAAAATGTTAGAAAACCTCGTCAATATGAGATTGATAAGCATCCTTGAAGCTACATGAGGGCTCCATGAAACACAATATTGATTTATAAAAGGACGAGGTGCCGAGAAGGCAGTCATGGATGTAGCTGAAAAAGTGAACTCAAGCAGACAGACCTATGTATTAGGAATTTTCCTGGATATCAGTGGTGCATTCACGATGTGTGGTGGCCGGAGGTGCTCTGGCAACTCAGAGACAAGGAATGCCCAAGAAACATTTACAGCATTGTTGTTAATTACTTTAAAGAAAGGTACAGCCAGTATGAAATAAACAATGTGACAGTGAGGAAGAAACTCTCAGAGGGATGTCCCAAGGGATCGGTCCTTGGACCGATCCTATGGAAAATTATGTTTGATACACTTTTTCGGCTGCAGTTTCCAGAAGACTGTGAAAACTTTGCATATGCAGACGATGCGTTGCTCTTAATTCCAGCCTGGAATCGTACTGAAATTGAGACCAAAGCTGATGAAATACTGAAAAATATTGAGAGCTTGGATAGACGTGTAAAATTATCATTTTCAGTGGAGAAGACCAACTTAATGTTACTTGAAGGAAGCTTAAAGAGATCGCCTGTGGTCCGTTTCAAGGAAAGGCCACTCTGTCTGCAGAGTAAAGTGACGTACCTAGGTGTGATCTTGGATAGCAAACTTCTCTTCCAGGAACACATAAGGTATTTGATGGGCAAGGCATTGAATTTATTCACTAAAGAGAGGGCAGTCTCAGCATCATCATGGGGACTTGGGTTCAGGACCATGATGACACTGTACAAGAATGCATTCCTAGGAATCGCCCTTTATGGGACCGGTGTATGGTAGAAAGCAAGACTGGTACATACTCAGATTACTGCTAAAGAGACAAAGAGCTGCATTACTAGCCATAATCAAGGCTTACAAGACAACATCAACTGAAGCACTACAGGTGATCGCTGGAGCAATTCCACTGGATTTGCTTGTATAAGAATGAGGACAGCTAAAGCAAGAAACTCGAGGAAGATCTGCAACGAAGATCATGAAGGAAGAAGCCTGAAGAGTTACACTATCCCTCTGGCAGGAAAGGTGGGGCAATTCGGAAAAAGGCAGAGTCACTTACAGAATCTTTCCTAACATAATGGAAAGATATATCCAGCACTGGACTGTTACAGATTATCATCTGTCACAGTTATTAACTGGACATGGAAACTATAGTGTAAAATTACATGGATTTAATTTAGTTGACTCTCCCTTCTGCCGAATCTGTTAGGTAGAATATTCTGCCGAACATGTACTTAGAGAATTTCCAAGAATAGAATATATGAGAATTGAACTTTGTAGGAAGCTTGAAATAGAAGAAAATGAAACAGATCTTAGAAATATCATGGCAAATAGAAAAATTGTCAACATAATGGAAGAGTTTGCAAGAAAGATAAGCAAACGTCTGGAAGAATTCGAAGAATGGATTAGAGAAAATCCCCAAGAGTTCGTGAATGACCATCCTCCATAGACAGATAAAGGTTTCCATTACCCGATTAAAGAAAAGAAATCGTTATACTGGAAGTGACACTGAAAAACCGTTATAAAAAAATTGTGGTGGGAATGGCCCCACCACACAGCTGGGGTGTTCCCAACGCACATAGACTAGAACTTAGAAAGGAAACATCAGAAGGCGACTGATGAGTTGGGAGGTCTTGCTTCCTACTCGGAAAAACCCTAAAAGATACAATGAAGATGAAAGCAACGGACAAAGGACATGATAAAGCGGAATAGTTATGACCAAGGCAAGTGAATAAGGAGAAAGAGTAATGGTATGACAAGGTTACAGACTAAAATACTGGACTACTAAGATAGGGGGAGGGGTCGAAAAGGAGTCCACAGGCAACCCTCTCCACTGACAGTTCCAGAACTGATGGCTGGAATTGAACTATATATATATAATCTAACTAGTAGTAGTTTAGTGCCACAATATAGGCATAATATAATCGTCAATAGAATAGAATGTCAACAAATTGACCCCAAGCTACTAGGGGAGTCAGGATGGAACGCAGGAAAACTGCGCCACTCTCACCTTCCAGGCAACTTGATGTAGATAGCTGCAATAATATATAAAATTGTAATCCATAAAGGCTGTAATGGGAAAATAAAGTATCAAATAAAATAAAACAAATAGAAAAGGAACATCCCATACCCCTGTATTGCCCAGGAAGTGTATAGGTACGGGGGTCATAATTAAAATGTGTGACCGGACTTTGACTGACCACAAAAAAATGTTCAATATAAAAAAAGTTTCTACTACCACGAGAGCGAAGGATGTAGGCCTCGTACATGCCCTTTACTTACACTGATGTTACTCTGTCTCTAGGGGATAGGACCCGTAATGCATACATATGAAAACACTTCACTAAACATACTGCTACCTTAAGGGTTCCGTGCCCGAAGCTACCTCTAAGGTAAGTCAAGCTGGAATTCATCGCATGCGTTTTATTGCTGTTCAAACTAGCTGCTTACAGTCCACATATGGAATGGAGTAAGCGATATGGTCTCGGCACTATACGGCCTGCCGATAGCCCGATGCGGTTAAGATGGGCGAGGCCCTTAATAAATCATTTGTGAAAGTTAATTCCCACTCGCGGGAAAGGTAGTGGGCCCAACCTTCGGTACAGATCAAAAGAAATGTTCCGCTGCTCTACGTCTGTTGCTGTATTGAAAAGATTATGGCGTAAATACTGCGTACCGAGAGTGGTCACAGAGCGCGCCTCCCACACTGCCGTCTTCTCTGAGTGCCAAGCCAGAGATGTCAATGTGGCCGGAGTGATGCGACCTACGCCCTCTTGAAACTAACATTGCGCATGTTATTCTATGCATTTACAATACATGTTGGTGGCATCCCCGCGAGAAAATAAGCGTTTGTTTAGTTGCTCAAAAATGCATACGTGGGGGATGTAACCGCATTTACAAAATAAACAAAACTCTACAAGGCTGTGCTGGACAGTCTTTTGCAATTAACTTGCTTTTGTGCTAAAATAACTATTAAATTAACTGCCTGCCTTGCTTCTGCTGGTATATTGGCACCGATATGAAACGGCGTCACTTCCGCTTCTCTGGCATTGTGAAACGTCACTTCCGCCTCACACACGCCACTATGGATGACGTCGCCTGCTATGAGGTCCTTTTATGCGTGGGACAAGGACTAAGCGTAACTTCAATTTACGCTGACTGCAAAGAAAACTCCTAAACACATTCGTCTCGTATGGACGATAATCGGACATAGGCAGGGCAGTGCTATTTCCTGCCTACCTTACTGTGCATAGCGGCTGCGAGCACAACACTATGGCCCTCAGATCCACCTATAGTACGCTGCATGCATTGGAAGAATGCATAACACTGCTGCGCGGGCAGTCCACTGGTTGCTACCAGTGGGAGAAACGTACTTTTGAAACAAGGATGAGAGTTTACTGACTTAACTCTCATCGTAGGGATTTTATTTTGTTTATTTATAGAACAACGCTGTTACGGAAATTGAACTGAGGTTAATTGCAGAAAATGATGCGAAATCAATTAAACAGTTACGATCATCTCATTCAACAAGGTAGACAGACTATTCTATATCTATTAAGATATATGCAGATAGGAAAAGAATATATATAAAAAAAAAGACTGATTTCAAAAATTGCTGAATTAATCGCGGCATAACTTTAGCAGTAGTACGCACGCATATTAATCAATTAAATACCCAGTTCCGTTTTAAACATGTATTCGTTGCTGCAGCGGACAAGAAAGAGCTCTCGCTCTCTCTCTCTATCTCTCTCTCTCTCTCTCTCTCTATCTCTCTCTCTCTCTCTCTATTTCTCTCTCTCCCTCTATCTCTCTCTGACTGAAGCTGTGAGATGTTTGTGAGCTCCAACCTCTTTGCACTTCATGCTCTCCTGGTAGAACAGCGACTGGGAATCCCCACATTGATGACGACAGACAAGAAGACTCCTTCCCCACACACGAGATGACTTTCATTAGCAATGTGCATATCAACCATCATTTTCGAAAGTAGATATATATGCACTGTTCATGGTTTATATATATATATATATATATATATATATATATATATATATATATATATATATATATATATATAGAGAGAGAGAGAGAGAGAGAGAAAGAGAGATAGATAGATAGATATATATATAGAGAGAGAGAGAGAGATAGAGAGAAAAAGATATATATTATATATATATATATGATGCTCGTATGTGTATCAGACAAGAAACACTGACGTGCATTATTTATTTAAACATCACACTCGAAATAGGGATTTTTCCTGGAAAATCATTAACACTTTTATTGGTGGCATTAAAATAATCACCGTATTTAATACTGCCATGCAAAGTGTTATTTCCGTGCGCACGTTTATTTTTAAAATTATGACGTTCTTAAAGTGTACAATTTTTTAACTATTTTGTAAACAAAACGGTTTCCTATTGGTTCACAAGTGTGTGATGTAGATGTACACGTTTTGGTTTCGCCATCTTAACTCTAGCACGTATGCGAGCGTATTGGCCGGTTGCCGTGGATTACAGAGAACTTTGAAAAAAAGATTAAATTGTTTTTGGAAACTTATGTTTCTTGCAAAATTTACTGATAGTTAACACTGAATTTTCCATAAATTGTCGCCACCTTCGTTGATGTTTCAGATGTAGTCGGCGTTTGAAAACATCACTTTAGTGCAGCATTAGGCAATGAATTTAAACTTGTAGGGGAAAAGGGGAAATTTTAAGGCATTTTGGGCTAAAACGTACGAATTTGTGTGAAAATGAACGATTTTTGGAAGAAAAATCCAGCATGGTGGCCGGCTCCCCTTGGATCCCGGATCCTTATAATGAATCCTTTCCCAGCTTTCCCTATGCCCTACTACTTTTAAGGAATAACTTATCTGTACAATCAACGAATACGAGGGTACAACAGCTGTTACATAACAGTAGCGACGTAGTTGCAGAAAATAGTCTTGATTTGGTGAGGGATAGCACTATCGATACAAGATTTTGTGTGTGCTTATATAGACAATAAGGGACACAGTAAACAGATGGGAAATAGGCCTTAGCTTACTGAAGCCTTTATTCCAGACAACGTTTTTTTTTTTTTTTTTTTTTTTTTTAATGCAGTTTTTCCTAGCAGCAACTAAATGCAAATATAACAGAAGCATGTGTGTGTTCGTAATATTTGTAAGCTGCTTTGTTACATGCAGCACTTCAGACTCGGAAAATACAGTTTTCACATTTTTGCTGTTGCGAAATGTTAGTACTGCAAGTTTGTAATAAAATGCGTGCATCTAGGTTTAAATGTAAGGAAGTGAGAAAAATTTTAATTTCTTAAATTATTACTGTGAAAACCGCATAACTTTGGCTTGGACCAGATTAATTTGTTTAAGCGTTGATCAAGCGAGTGAATTAGCTGACTAGTTCTTACTTTTTGAGTTAAAAAATAATAAAGAGGGACTGAATTTGTTCAAATAACTTTCTAAAAATGTTAACATGGTACAATTCATACGACGCTAATACATGTCTGGAGCTAGCTACTTGCCCTCGCCTAGCTGCCAACTTTATAGAACCATGCTCCTCAGTTATGTCTGTTAAAATATACGCAGTTAAGCGCTAAATATTTTTTTTTAATGTTGATTTCGAAAACTGCTTAATTAATTGTGGACCAGCGTTATCAGCAGGCTTGCGATTATTATCGGCGCTGCTGCGATGAGAACTCTGAAGCTGGGAGGGAGACTTTGTGTGTTCTCTTTTAACCTCTGTATGCTTCATGCTTCCCTGGTAGAACAGCAACTGGAAATCTGGCAACATCGCCGCCTTCAACATTGCGATGCTTTGAAGTCCCTCTGGAATGACTCGCTCACTACGGCACTTGCAGAAAAAGGTCAAGTTATTGCACCTTTGTTGTTTCTTTTCCAGTTTCCTCAAAGAAATATGCATACCGAGTCCATACCGGGCACTGAATGGATCGAGCAATGGGGGGAATGTCCAACAATATCCGTCTATTTATTTACCCCATCGCACTATTCATTCAAGAATCACACACACTTCTTACGTGCTGAGCGCAACAGTGGTACAACAGCCTGCTTATGTCCCACGCAACCACAGATCTGTTTCCATCTAAACATGCGAATTCCGAGGTAACTGTCGGGATTAGCGGATCTACCATGGCGACATTTGTAATTGATTTTTTTTGCATGCTAATTACTAACATGTCATGTCGAATTGCTTCAAATGGAGGCTTACGAATTTTGAAGCAAAGTACTTACTCTTCATAGCACCGTTTCCGTGATTACATACCACTTCACCCATTTGTATGTATCCTTTGTTTTCCTTGCCTTATGGCAAACATTTTTCAATTTAACGTTGTATCACAAGATTCAACTCATGTCGGGTTAGCATACACATTAACGAGTCAACCTGTGTGTGTATTGTAACATCTCACTATTCCTAACGTCATGATAATGATATGAATGTCCATAATTTTATGTATTTTTCGTTAAGTGTTGAATGTGTGAATTGTTTTACATATATTTAGTGTGTAAGAGTTTTATTTTGACAGTTTTATTGGTTTATATTGTGATAAATTGTTAGCGTAAATTTAAACTTTGTCTATACAATTGAAAGTGTTTTTGTCAGTCAAATAGTTTATGATAATGTTTTCTGTTAATCACGATACATCAGCCAGAAACAACAACCTTTTGTTCGTGTTAGGACCATTGCAGTAGAATAGAACACTCCAAAAAATATTCTAAATGTAGCTGTCCTGATGGAAGGACGACAGGAACTAAGTATGTTAATAACAACATCCGAATGCTAGAAGAAAGAACGAGTAACAATATTTAATAAATTGAAGATAAGAACAAATAGTAATTTCAAGATAAGTAATGAGCACGAAGAGTATGATACCATCTAGAAAACTCATCTAGGTTTGACGACAAGAAAAACGGAAACTAAGCTACAACAGATTCCAGAGACGACACTTCAAGGACCAGAGAACGTTCCCAGCCAAAGAAGGAGGACCAGAGGACGTTCCCAAGAAGGAGGACCAGAGGACGTTCCCAGCCAAAGAAGGAGGACCAGAGGACGTTCCCAGCCAAAGAAGGAGGACCAGAGGACGTTCCCAGCCAAAGAAGGAGGACCAGAGAACGTTCCCAGCCAAAGAAGGAGGACCAGAGGACGTTCCCAGCCAAAGAAGGAAGTCGACGCTGTTCCTGAGATTCGAGGATCGACTACCTGCACCATAGACGTCTGGAGTACCAATCCGGAGTTCGACGCCATGGGTTCAGCTGAGCAGATCGACGTCGGGATGCCTGCTGCATGCTGAGTGGGATTCGACGCCGAGGTTCCTGGCTTCAAGGAGAGATGTCAGGACATTGGTCGCCCGCAGGACCAGATGCAGAGGAAAGGTGAAGCTGCGCTACAGTTTTCGACGACAGCTAAGTTCTCGCCTACAAAATCAGCTACCGAGAGCTCATTCCTGTTTATTTAAAAGCACTAATAATATTGATAGTTTGGCAGATGTATAGCGGTAGATTTTTCTGGTTGATGTATCGTTGGTTAGTTGTTGCTTGAATTTTGAATAATTAATGTTAGTATAAGTTTTTAAGTTCTAATGTTCGTATGTTTATTTTCCTTGTGGTATGTTAGTTTGTAATTTGTTTCACATTAGTGAAAATAATCTTATTCAAAAACCCAAATTTTATTTATATTTCCAGCATGCGAAGTTTGGTCAAAATCGTTTTAACAGCATATTGTTCTATATATAATAAATTAACCTAATATATGTGTGTCCGCCATATTGAAAATAGTTGTATTATCCATTTAAATCGCTAATTGTAACCTGACCTCCCATTTGATTATAATTTACGATATTTGGCGGGAAAATATTGAGTAGTTTTCAATGCATGCTATAAAATCTATAATTTTTCATGTGCAGCTGGCTATCTTCCAAAATGGTGGGCTAAAAACAACACCCAATTCAAAATTTACTGTCTATGTTATAAACTGTCATAATACGACTTTTTATGCTGGCTGATTTCCGAGTTACCAATAAGCATCCTAAGATTAAATTCCAATTACCGTATATTTAATGAAATTCGGAAAATTCGGATCAATGGGTACAAAATGTTTTAGGGTGACACCCACACAGACATTAAAGTGGTCTCATAAGCTCGTTCGTCATTACTTCAGAAAGTAGATTTATGACACAAGAAATCAAATGTTCACTGTTCACCAGGTGAAAACCTTGATTTTATTGAAAGTTGACTTTTCTTGGGAGTAATGAACATAATCTGATCGAAATCATTGTGAATATGAGTTATAAGGTTCTTCCTATGATCTTGGAATTTGTGGTTCGTTCAGAATGTGGGGTATATATCGCATTAGAATATAGCAATAATTACTGAAAACGCAAAAAAAATTATTTCACTGAATGATGACCAATCTTGTGCGTTGGTTGTTCAGAAGAAAGTTAATTATGGTAGCGTATGTCAGTTGAGATTCACAGTCTATTACGTTGGTACCCTTAAGTTTATTGCAACTAAATGCATTACTGCATAGTAGTTAACGTAGATGTGACAACACCGGAGAGGGAAAATAGGGTCCAACATTGGACTGCTGTTCTGCCAATAAAACTTTCACATCGATGTGTTTATGTAAACAACTGCTTTAATATGCTCTGTACATATATTTTCTCTAACCAATTCTAAAGCAATTAGATTAAATTTAAATTGTTAAAATATTTTATTATATTGATTAACCATCTGAATTTGTTGACATATAATATTGCAATTTTTACTCTTCTGTGCGACAAGATAAACAGAAACTAAATTCATTAAAATAAAATTTATATACGTAAACATTCCCTTATTGATACGAAGCTAAGACATAGATGGAGGCTGTTACCGATCAAATGAACAATTTTGAAATCATCCTTAGAAAAAAGTCACTGCCTCTATCTGCATATATTTTAACGAGCGCACTGAGTGACATGCGATCAGTAAAGTTGGTAACGATGGATGGGAAGTACTTCCGTATCTTAACGTCTAATAAAACGTGTTAGGAGACCATTTCTGATTACTTAAATTATTTATTTCGCTTTCTGTTCATTTTTTAATGCATCGAAGTGTAAGAATGAGCAGATTTGTTCGATATTTACTTTTCAGTTAATGTCACAGTTTCACTTGACCGACGCATGCATCAAGTGATGAGGCCTACGACAATGTTAATCTTACATAAGGCGGAAGAATACACAACGTGCATGCAAGTAGATTTTAAGCAGGGCTTTCAAAAGTGCTCCTTTTACCGCGAATAGCATATATATATATTAGAAGGCATGCCATCGTTATCAGGCGCTGCCGCGAACAGATTCTTGCAGCTGGGCTGAGATTTGTATTCTGCTCCGACCTCTGCGCGCTTCATGCTTCCCTGGTAGAACATAAACTGGGAATCCCCCAACCAAAACGCGCGCGTACGTTACGCACGCAAAAAAAAATACATACAACACAAAAGAAATTTTTTAAATAAATAAATTCACGCTGAAAATTTATAAATTGTTGGCTCCCTTGGTATCCGGAGCACATAAACCTACGAGAAGCGCTATCTTCGAAACGGTGTGACGCTTCGCTGGCAAGGTGCATTTAAGGGGAATGTCAAAAGTTGTTTTTCAGAGGATTTTTATATGGTACGAGAAGACATAAAGAATAATTTCGAACTCCTTCTTACATTGATATATATTCACTACCATTACTACTATCTGAGCACTCATCTTCTATCAGTGCTCACAGAATAAATAATAACGGCAGTGAATATTTATTTAACAATGCAATAAGTTGTTTTAAAAAAAATCATATTTACGTCTTGTCGTGCCAAAAAATTTCGATGAACCCTCTGAAAAACACGTTGTAAAGACAATCGGGCAAATATACTGTTTTTGTGCACCATTGGCCATAATGATCGGTATGCAATGCAGACTGAGACGAGCGCATCGCTGATGAAGAACACAGCGCCATGTGTCAAGCCACAGCGAAACGCACTCAAGTAAACAAATGCATTAGTAACAAGTACATTTAAACTAAGATTTATTTTACTGCGGTTGGGAAATTCAATACTAATAGTTTGCCAGCTTTAAATGTTCGCCGCAGATAGATAGCACCGATGTTGCATGTGGGCAAATGGGATGATTGTAATTTTTATAACAAACAAATATAAGTTTTTTTTTTCTCACAAAGAGTTGTAAATTAACGAAATATTTCCACGTGTTGTTTAATATTCAGTCATAAAACTGGAATATTTCCACGTGTTGTTTAATATTCAGTCATAAAACTGGAATATTTCCACTTGTTTAATATTCAGTCATAAAACTGGAATATTTCCACGTGTTGTTTAATATTCAGTCATAAAACTGGAATTAGATAAACATTATATTGCAATTTAATTAATTAAATGGGACAGCATAATCGAAGCATTTTTTTCCCTTTCGATGACAGATATAATAAATTCGTTCTTAAAATTTATAACATTTTTTCAATAAAATAGTAGTGTTTACGAAGAACTCAGTACCGAATACTATGGTATGTTTACCGTTTACTTTTGTAAACAGCAATAGAAAGCATGAATAATAGTTTCGAAATTATGTTAATGCTTAATAATATAGCTGGGACAAGTATATTTAACAATTCTATCTAACACTAGCATTTACACACAACTATATAGAAATTCTATATTTACCACTGGAAGAATTGCTACTTCTTTGGAACACTAGCCAACTTTGCGGCATAAATTTTCCCAATGCCAAACGCTCCAAAAAAAAGTAATCTCGTTTTGTTCATAACCTCTGTACAAGAAACTTTGGATTAAATTTACTGTGTTGGTGATTTTGCTGCGTGTAGTGTTCATCCATTCGGGAAAATCCTGGGTGCCCTATGACGTTGTCAAATGAAAAAATACACTCCCGAAACAAGGACGAAAGTTTATTAACTCGATTCTCATCACAGTGATATAATTTTGTTTATTTCTGGTGCGTTCCAAAAATTTTTGGAATATTTAGAACCGAGATTAATTGCCAATACTGGTTTTAAATCAATTAGGCAGTTAAAAGCATCTAATTTCAGCAGGATGGATTTAGTTTTTTCACTACAACACTGAGATCTATAAAAATATAATTTGCCAGTATAATAAATAAACCTACTTCCCTCTCTGTAAGTAAACTTAATAGAGTAAGCCACACTTTCAGACAAAAATAAAAGGAACATGGGTGCGCAAATATCATATCGTGATGTGTTGGTAAATGATCTGGTAGACAGTTATGTTGGAACTAGCCTATGATTATGTATCACTAAAGATATTTTGTTGGTAACAACCATATATTTGGAAGCATGATTAATTTTGTGTTTTAATTGAAATATTCTTTTATGTTAATTGTTTTATTCCGAATATAAGTTTTAAAGGTAGCATATGTTTTTTTGTATGTATTGACAGTTTTGTTAACGCCAAATATGTTTAGGTTTTTTTTTTTAAGTTGGCAGCTTAGCATGACGTTAAAAGCAGGGAGGGTATTTTGATATTTCTCTTGAGTTAAGCCCTATATTAGTCAGGTAATTTTTTATTTGGAACTTTCGCTGAAAAATGTATGTTTGAGAACGAACTTGAACGACATGTTGAATGTTAAGCTATGTTAAACTGGGCAACCAGGGATGCTGACCCAGATTAATGTAATTGATTAATATAAAAAACGAATTGGCTATATCGAAGTGGTGAAGTTGCTAATTTATTTAATTACGTCCGACCTCGTACGTTGGAGCGCAAAAGAACAGGGCCTATGTGATTTCTGCAATTTACTACTAGCGAAATATTATTTTGGGTAAAATATATATTTTAATACGCAGTAATATTTAAGGGGAAGCAGTGGCAGTTAACCCTGCAATAAGTGTGCGATTAAACTTCTTGAAATTAACCTACACCTCCCTCAGAGAAATATTTGTTTTATCACTCTACCGTAGTAATTGAGCGAAGCCAGGAAAGATTTTAAAATAAGTTTTGTGTAATATTGTAAGTTTGGACTGAACTTTGAGACGGAACAATTTAAATTTTTCGATGTTTAATGACGCGTAACTGCCAGCTGCCAAATTCCTTTAATTTTATTATTACTATTTTGCTATAAGAAATTTGAGTTTAATACGCTGATTGACTTTAATTTGCTCTACTACTGAATCTGTATGATTGATTTTAAGACAGTCGCCTAAGAAATGTCATCTGCTATTAAGATTCCATGCTTCACCATTGGGTAGTTGTTTTGTGTAGTTTGCGGAAGAATTGTTTTTTTTTCTTTTCTTTAATGTGCAAGTGTTTAGTTTATATGTCTCAATGAAAGTGGTACTATCTTCCAGTGTAGGTACTGAAATACTATGTCACAAGGATAAACTACTACATGTGTTCTTCATCTCACACAAATTTAAGTTCAGTGCCAGATAAGTCAGAATTGTTATAATTCACTCTTTTCATACACACTTCAGCAGCGCTCCATTCGTGTAGTATTTTCATCACTATACGTATCACACATACAGAGCACATCCACTTCAGTGATTTCGGATTCATAATAATTACTGACAATGTACGGTTATAGAAAATTTCCATTTCACTAGTTGTTTAATATTTTTGTGCGTAATTTCAATTGTGTGTTATCTGCTTATTGTAAAAAGTCGAGAACTCATTAATAAAATATACCCCACCATGATTCGAAACCGGTTCTCCTTGAAGACGACCATGTGTGTTAGCTCTTGTTTGACCCAAATTGTGTAGACCTTCTATCATTGGCTCTGACTAGACGAATTTGTTTCTCAGTACGAGTTGATAAAATGCGTGAATTTGTTGACAAATAATACACTAATTCATACAAACAGAAACTAAATTCATTGAAAAATTTTCTATAAATTAAAAAAGTATTGACACGACGCTAAGGCGTGGATGGACCTAACATTTTATCCTTCATAGTTGCTAATATTAGTAGGAACATACTACTCAGTTGTATCCATTAAAACATATGCAGTTAGGGGCAGGATATATTTTTGGAAAGATGATTTCTAAAAAGGCTTAATTAATCGCGAACCAGTTTTATCAGCACGCAAGATAAAGAATATATTCCCTTACTCGGCTCTGCTGCGAACATAGAGGCCTCCCTGAAACTGGTAGAGGAATGTGATCTCCTCCAACCTCTGTCCTCTTTATGCTCTCCTTGTAAAACCTCAACTGGGAATCCCCAGCCAAAGTGCACGGTGCAGCTGTAGCTGTGGCAAAATGCCGCATCGCCACAACCCACCCACCCCCGCCCACTAAGGTAAACGAAATAAAATTCAACTAAGCAGTTAAAAACACCATGGCAGATATATGTTATTGATTAAAACACAATGCCAACTATAACACAACTATTCGCTGATACAGCTAATGAACCTACTATATTTTCATGAGTACAAATAATATTTAATGGAGAAAAAAGTAGGCCTTACCGCCTCGTTGAAAGCAGTGCAAACAACTTAATTTCGGAGGCCTGATTCGGAGCTTCAACTTCGGATATAATTAGTCTAATAATGTTTCGAGTGATAGAATTGGCTAAACTGAAATAAACTGCTCGAAAAAAGTTTTGCATCTGTATTGTATCAGAAATGCCGTAACATAACATTTCCCCTTTATGCAATCATATTGCAAATGCATGTGTTATAAAAAACACCGCGAATATTGATTGCTAAAAGGTTCATTTTGTATCAAAACAATAAACAAAATATACTAGTTGTCTGTTTGTTAGGAAACACTATTTTTCTCGTTTCTTTTATTGTAACTCTCCACATGGATCAATACAGGCAGGGTGTGACCTCCTTGAGAACTCACAAGATCCCTGGCGCGCCGAGGCATACTGAGAATGAGGTTATCCAGCAGCTTTTGTGGCAGGTATTCCCATTCTGCTTGCGCGGACAATATCAGCTCCTGTACACTGTAGGGTTGTTGATGGCCTGCTTGAGTGGCGATTTTCAGAAGGTCCCAGGCATGCTCTATGCAGTTCATGTCTGGACTCACTGCTGGCCAATTCATTCTTTGAATACCGACTCGCTGACAGTATTGATCACCGACTCTTGCACGGTGTACGCGGGCATTATCATCCGCTAGCAGAAACATTTCATCAAATGCCTGTTGGTAAGGGCGCACAACAGTCTAAAGGACTTATGAGATGTACCGCTGAGCTGTCACTGTGGCCTCAATGCCAACTAAAGGTATTCGACGTCCAAGCATTATTCCTGCCCAGACCAAGATTCCTCCACCTCGGTATGCATGGACTTCTTGCACAGCAAGACGCCTTGCCTGTGCATCTCGTATCGTCTCCACCCCTTCAACCTTCTGGAATCTGGCCTGAAACAAATCCTCGTCTCAGCAGTGAACAGATCATGGGACCATTCCCCAGTTGTCAACTCTTGATGATCCCTTGCCCATTGCAAGCTGTTCTGTCGACGTTGTATATCGCGATAAAGGCGCCTCATGAGTCTCCTAGGACATAGGTCTCCCTCAGCGGTCCTGAGCAGGTGTTGTGACACTCGGGCGAGCAGGTCGTGGTCGATCATTAACAGTACCAGTCTCTATGCATATATAGCCTCTATACATAAACACTTCACTTTGTGAGACACCCACTGTTGCAGCAATCGTATGGTGTATGATACAACTTTGTACGAGAGAAACGATCCTAGCACATTTAAACTTTGTTATTGTGTTCCGTGACATGATCCGATCACTTCTGCAGTCAGGTCCCCGCTGCCAGTCCCAACATCGCTGAATGAAAACTAGTGAACTACAGTCAAGTGGGACGCATATATTCCAGCAAAAATGCTAGAAATTAGCATACACATTATTCTATAAATGTATTCAGAGTAATAACATTGGACCATTCCTGACTTTTCGTTTGAAGCAAAACTTTTTTTGAACAGTTTATTTACAGAGCCATCCTTTTCAAAGCCATTTAAAACACTCAAGTTCATATGGCCTTATTTAGCGCTCCTTGTGTAATTCCTGGGATATGGCATAAATAAACACTTAATTTTCTTATTTTGTGCTATGTTACAAAATTGCCTTAAAACAAATTTTGCAATACAATGCTTCTTATAGGTATTGCGAGCATAAAAAGTTTGGTTGAATTTGGATGAATAGATTATTAGATATGATAAACTTATCAGAATATTTATGTGGCCATCGTTTTGAAAATCTATGTCAGTTGTTGCGGAAACATTGGAAAATATTAAGCTTCTTTCCTGGCACTTTTTTTTTTTTTTTATAAAAGGCCAGTAAGAGTCTCATCACTGTGTACGTGAATTGTGCTACTAATGAATACTGTTGATGTACAAAAAGTGGTTTAATTTTGTTCGATTCTTTAACCAAAGTATTTTTAAAATATTGATTTCAAAACTACTTCCTGTTTGTCAGTACAACGCATGCATACTATTAATAAATTTTTAAAAATCTAGTTTTTTGGCGCGACGTTTCCGCGAATAGCAGCCCTGAAGCCGGGAGAGGTTTGTGAACTACGCCAACCTCTTTGCACTTCATGATCTCCTAGTCGAACAGCAACTGGAATCCCCCCGGCCAACTTCCGCGCTCGCGTCGGACGGACATTGTGGTCGCGGATCGAGACATCGGGGATTGATGAAAATACACTTAAATAGTTTTAGAAATATATAATAGTTTTTGCCTTTATTAAAACTTGCGTCATAATAGTTGTTAGTGGCATTACAATGTTACAGCAATCTTTTCGGTGGTTATGTATAGTAATATGGGGAGGAGAGCAAGCACCGCTGACAGAAATGTGCATGCACTATTGTGTAGGCATATATTTCCTGGGGATGTGGGGTAAGAAGATATTTATGATATATTGAGGGGTTTCTGGCAAAAACAAGACATGTCACACAAAATAACATTATTAATAAAGTTAAAAAAAAAAAAAACCTTCTGGCTTTCTTATTATAATACCAAATATTTTGAAAAAAATTTAATAGGCATGTAAAACTGTTATCTCATTGTGGCTTCAAAGCAATATAGATTTATATTCAAACTCTCATTATAAATTATTATGTAATGGACTTGTTCTGTTTATGTTGGAAAACTGTAGGGTATGTAGTATTACTGAATCCAGAATAATGAAAGCTGCTGCAGATTAATGTCATTTAACATGAAGTTTAATAGTGCCGTGTATTTAATAGACTAAAGCTAAGAAGTACAGACTGAAACTAAGAAGTTTACATATTCTACACTGTCTTCTTTCTACTCATCACAGCCACTACTGTTATCATCACTCGAAACTTCCATAGCGGCATTCGGTGACTCCCGTGTAACTTCTTTGTTTACCCCAGAGATCAAGTCTTCAGAGAAACCACCTATTTTCGGGTTTCACAAATGGCATCAGCTGTTGAAGATCTTTCTTCTTCACTGGTGCAATTGGGGGATGTGTCGCATACAGTGATGGTAAGTATAATAAAACTGGCATAGGTTTCTTCAGAACTGTGCATGTCTATGATAATGTGTCTCGCACTCTGGCATAAAAGTCTGTTTTCTGTGATGTACAACGTACGCGCTGACTTTATTTTCAAGGGAGGTTTAGGTGATTTAAAAATATATATAATCATCCGTAGCAGCTGTTGACGAAATCATGGTAGTGCATGTTTATGACACTAAGTGGAGGCGGTTTCTTCCTTGCTTCTTGAATGATACTGTCCCACTCTTCCGGTAGTTCGGCAGATTTAATGTGTCGTTTCTTTTTGTCAATAAGTGAGAAGTCCTAGTCATTAGGCAAATAACTATGGCCTCTCACAGGAAATAAATACTTAACGGTTTTAAATACATGGAAACAGTGAACAAGTGTGAAAAGAATATCTACCATCGTTTGATTCTTGTTTCGTCCACAGCAACTATCACTTATTAAAACAAGGTTATCCAAAGGTTCGTTATTGTTGTTGGTGTATGTTAACAACATAGATGTCACCTCGTTAGTGTCCTTCCTTCCATCTCTTTCATATGTGAACATCAGTGTAACACTGTCGCTCCCTAAGACATGGACACCAAACACATTGTGCCACAGTTGACTGCTATAAAAAAAAACTGCGTTTGTTTTCAAATAATGCAATGGTAAGTTCTGCATGTAATCAAAACTTAAGCACACAATATTACCAGCCCGAGCTTGTCTACGAAATACCTTTTTCTTTTTTCTGAATGCTTCTGCTCTTAGTAGATGAACTTTTTTTTTTTTTTTTTCTGTTTCAAGCTTTTTCCTCTCTTCAGTAGAACACTCCGGATTATTTATCTTTATAGCAAATGTATCACAAATAGAACTTATGTCTGATCATGGAAATACAAATTTTATATTGAACTCTTGTGCAAATATACTCCAGTATACTTTGTAAGGAACATTAACGTGATATGAATTCAGGAACATCTCATCTATTTTTTATATAGTCAGGCTTTCTGGCAGGTATTTCCGATCTGGATTGTCCCTCAAAGAATGATGTGATGAACGTGCATGGAATGACTATATGTGTTGCACTATTATGGCATAAATAGCACTGGGACATTTCATAGGTCTATTGTCATGCTTGTCTCTTTGATTCTTGGACGATTTCCCAGATGATAGCAAACTCTGCTGAATATTGTGCGCCCTACCTTTGGTTATGCCATGTAAACTAATAAAAGCCAGACGACAAACTGGACAGTCTTTACCGTTAATATGGACCTTGTACACGAATGTTGTTGAATGATCCTTTCGTTTCTGGTCGTCTGGTTTCCGTGGGCGTCGTCGTGCGATGTGTCTGACCGATATCAGACCAGAAAGGTAGGAATCCTGTTCATTTTTGCTTTCTAAGTCATTTAAATCTGATAGCAGGAGTAGTTTTTCCTCTTCTTTTGTTTTTATCAAAGCAATGAAACCTGCTACATCAGCAACACACAAAATGAGCAAATATATTTAGTTGTTTTCTCTTTGTTACAGTTTTTAATAAATAAAACCGTTACAATCACCTAACATTTGCAATAGTGAAAACCAGAATACAAATGGGTTTAACTGAGACGTTTAAATAAATGCACTACTTTTTTTTTTACTTAATAATGTAAACTTACAACTGCAGTTGTAACTAATTACACATACCTGTCATGTTTCTTCAATTGAAATTTATTTATTTATTTGTTTCTTGGGTTTTTCCTTATGGATAATTTCGTTAATTTTCGAGTTGCACATTTGATTGCCATATTCAATGGGAAAACCATCATTAACTAACAATTTACTAACCTGCAATCAGGGCTGGATCAACATGTTTACCTCCATGGTTGCATGCAACTTTCAGCTTCTTAACAACGTGATACTTTCTTTCCTTTTCTTCCTCTTAGTCCAGTTACTATTTTCCTCGGCGTCCATTATGCTTGTTCAGTACTCACACTGCACTTACGAAACGGTCGACAGACATCAACAGTCTAAACACAAAGGTAACCAGATAACAATAGGTGCATCTCTTTGATATTCATTACAACTGCATAGATAGTGTAATATTTTCTACTCAATTGACAAACATTCATGCAATATTTGCTTCAGCATTGCCAAATGTTTAACTCGAAAATGAACTTGTCTGGTTCTTAACGAAGCTAGAACGTCTTCCGTTTCTTTCATAATTAAATGGACTTGTTCTGTTTTTGTAGAATGAGATGGGACTTGTTTTGTTCTTGTAGAATGAGCAAGGACATGTTCTGTTTTTGTAGAATGACATGTATTTCATTGTCTTATTCTAAGTGACTTGTTGCGTTTTTGGGGAGGGTCAACTAGCTGGTTGGATGGAAACCATCCTAGCTACAATGTTATGTAGTAAGCCATTTTTTTTGTATTTCTGGACTTGTCTTGTTTTTGCCAAAAACACCTAAATTATTTTTCAATGGAATGCTAGGCGTCTGTTTCTGTACACCGATAAATATCAATATTACAATTAATATTTTCCTTTATGATTGTCATCCGTGTTTTATATGGTATGCTCTTCGCCATTAACTTATATTTTTTGGATCCCTTGTACAGGATCTACCTTTTGCCCATTTTGTATTACATGTAAATTTAATGTGTTTACATAACTAAAAGTTTAGCAGTCACAGTATAATAGACGTACAACGGTGATCGTAATGTTTCAGACCAGCTAGTAAAAATGCTTCAAAGTGCGGTGTATGAAATCAGATTTGAAACTGAAACGTCTAGAAAAAAGGCCATAGTAATAAAATCGCAATCTGAGATAATGACAGATAAAGGTTTTAGAGACATGCAGTAGTAACACAAACAAAAAAAAATTCGATAATTGGGTATTCTCTTAAAACACGACAGTGTCTACAAACAGTAATAACTCATATTGATTGAATTTATATGTTGTAGAGGAACGAGGATTCATAGGTCTGTCTGAATACTTTAAATAAGCACTGTTTGATACATTCAAATGATTTTGCATTATTTAATATGTATTTCTCCAGAGTAATTAAAAATCAGAATAGTAGAATTTTGTCGAAATCGTATGTATGGCAAGTACTTCAATAATTAATTAAACTTCGGCTAGAATAATACTAGGAGCAATATTCCCTCACGCCTCTGAGGTGAAACTGGACATAGAGTACGAAAGAATTCCTAGTTTCAAGCAGTATAATAAATCAACTTACCAACCGAGTGGCAGATATTGTTGAAAACAATATTTATACATATTAAATGAACATTAAAATAAATATGAATTTCCATTTAGTGAAAATAAACTGCAGCGTTTCAAATTAACAAACTCCCTGGCAAACTATATACACTGAGGTTGGCTCACAGAACAAACATGAATGAAATATCACACATAATGAAAATAATCATTGACTGGATAAAGTGGCCATGCAAATAATAATTTCGGGAGTTACACTGCCTAAATCGGCGTATAAAAACTACTAATTTAGTTAAATTATATTACAATGAGCACCACATGACGCGAGAATGGTGCATCACCATGTACAACAAACAAAGGCAACGATACAATAACCATTCAATAATACATAGTACCAACATAGGCCCAGAAAAATATTCCTAACTTGGTGAAGAATCTGATCGTCGATGAGTTTGTGTGTGCTGTCTATTGACAATAAATAAGTAAGGCGGTAAACTGTTCGATGGAAGAAATGCCGTAGCTTACTAAAAACTTCCTTTCAGCCAACTGCTCAATTTACGTCTATTTAGATGTGTTTTTTTTTTTTTTTTTTTTTTTTCATTTTACAATTTTTCCAGCAACAGGAAATAAAACTGTAGCAGAAACATGAATGCGTTCATTACAACTTGATTTTATACTTTTTTGTACTTCCATTTCAATACAGAACATTTTGGAAACTGTAGTTTCCGAGTCTGATGTTGCAGCAAATTATAAAGAAGCTTACAAAAATTATGAACGCATTCATATATATATATATATATATATATATATATATATATATATATATATATATATATATATATACTCACATACACTGGATGTATATGAGAATGAAAGTATGTTACGAACTTTGTGAAGTGATTCCTTGTCGAAAATGAGGTACAGTTGCATAATACGACTTATATCCTGGCGCAAATCCTAAGGGAGGAATTCTCCCTTGAAAATAGAAAATAAATATCGTATTTTGACAAAATATCGTAAACTATTGAGAGATAATAAATATACTCTCTGGATTCTATTTTTTGTGCTAACAAGATCGGCTATCTGTGAAGCAATTGTTTCGAAATACCTACCACCTTCATTAAAATGTTGGGGGCGGCCACCCCTTTTTTGGCTTAATTTTCTCTTCCATAAGTTTCTTTAGAAGTTGTATGCCATAATTTGTGTCAATAGAATGAACAAAGAAGGTCTTCTAGTCGCAACTCTCTCAGGAGAACCGTTTTCCAGTAAAATTGAATAGGAATTGTGTTGCCCACAAAACACATGAAGAGTGACTGAACGTTATAGGCTGTTTACAGTAAAGTGAGCATTTTTTAAGACCCTCTAAATTTGTCCTTCCATCCAATTTCCATCCTCCTGCTGCTTTTTAATATAAACATTGCAATGTGACCAATAAACAGAATGTATAGATTTCCCCACACTCAAAATTTAATGCCTGAGGCTGTATTAAGATATATTTATTATTGGTTAGTGACTTTTGGAAGGGCCTTAAAAAGTGCTCACTTTATCGTGAACAGCCTATAGCAACAAACTAACAGTGCACACAGTATTTTAAACGTACAAAGAAGCATGTGCTATGTGTGAGTCTGTGTGGGTTGTCAACAAGTAATGAGCGATGCCTGGTGCAAACCATTAACATAGGCACGGTCCAGATGAATTCTTTTGCAAATTATTCAACTGCATGAATTTGTTGTCAAATGGTAACACATGGAGCTTTTATACTTATCATGAAGTTAAGTAACATACGGGAGGACAAAATGACATATGAAAAATAATCTCCCGTTAAATTAATTTATTCTTAAGATGTAACTGAAAAGATAATTAATAGCAATTTTTCCTCCATATATGCCGACTTCAGGAGCAAGCTACTCAGATGCCGTATCTCCGTTAAAAAATACACAGGCGCAAGCAAAATCAAAATACCCGCATTATCCGTATAATAATACAAGTATTTCCGGGTTTACCACGAACCAGAGCGCTGAAGTATGAGAGAGGTTTGCGACATTCTCCAACCCTCTTTGAACTTCATGCTCTCCTGGTAGTGGGATCCAACCTTACGACGACGACCACGTGACCGGCGCGAGCTCATCTGACACAGCGTCACCAGGTGTATATAATAAGTCTTTCTTGAGAGCCGATGTATGTGACAGAGGCCCACTTCATCAAGTTTATTCGTATAAATATATCTAAAAGAAAGTAGTTTCATTAGTTACGAAGTTAATATATTGTAAATTGTTTTACTTTACCTTGCATAAGTAAAAATTCATACATTTCTTAATTCACATATGAGCTTAGAATATATTGGCTATATCTATTCCCATGGTTTTAAATTAAACAAGATGGACTGATATATCTATTCCCATGGTTTTAAACAAGATGGGCTGACAACACTACGACTATTCCATGGGAGCCGTGAACACGTGGTATGTCTATGTGAGTAATGCCGATGCGCACTTGTCATTTTTGTGTTCGCTATGAAGTTACAATACTGTGAAAGTTACAACAGTAGCGGATGAGGCTTTATTTACTATTAATAAGCAAAGAATCAAAGTAATCAAAGCTTTTGGATACACGGTGATTCACCACTCTCCAAGAAATTTCGGTATATTGGTTCCTCAAAGAAGTTAATGTTTATTTGCATTGTTTGATACGGTATCCATGGAATAATACTGATGCACAAAATTCCAGGTTTAAAAAAAAACTGTAAGTGGGTATTTAATACGTCAACATTCTGCGAGTTCGTTTGAGAAGTGCAATTCGCCAAGAAGTCCTGAACTGTTCCACGATAACGCTTGGCCACGAATGGTGCTATATGCTGGAAGATGTGTAGACAATTGGTTAGGATTCTCTCGAACATTCTCCACGCAGCCGAGATGCCGCAACGGGCGATATCTGGCCTTTTCGAACACTCGAGAAAAAATTATTCACGCAGGTCGAATGTTTACCTAATTTTTGTCACAGGCAGTTTTCCAGAAGGCTTGTCGATAATTTTGGCACGAAAATATATTAATAATAATTCCGTATAACTTCTTGCATTATTATACAGAATCATCGGAAAAGAATGGTACAAATTCAAAAAACCTTATCTTCGAAACTATTTGACAGATTTGGTTGGTTCTTGTACCAAAATGAACAGGAAGAATCGAAGTTTTTTTCTTACTATAAACTGTTTCTATGTACGCTCCATTTGTAGCTCCATCCGCGTATTCCGGAGCACTGTCGACGTAGCCGTCTCAATGGCAGCAGCAATTCTCTGATGCGAATGCTCCAAATCTCGAATATTCACAGTGTAGACAATGTTTTCGACATGTACCCAAAGAGAAAGTCTAGAAGAGTAAGATCAGGGCTTCTTTCCGTGTCATTTTCTTTTGACACGAAAGCAGCGAATCCAAAACCTTTGGGCCGATTTTCCGTCTTAATTTCATGCCTCAATTGAAACTTATAGGCATGGAATCTCACACTTTTATGAAGAACATTTTGCACGGCAGTCTTCGGATTGCCAACCTCCAAACTGCGGTGGGCAACTGACTTAACGCTGTGCACACAAGATAGCCTAAGCTGTTCCACCTTTTCGTCGGACGTTCTTGGTCATCCTGGTGATTGTTTTTTCTGTACGGCACCGGTTTTGCTGTAACTTTTGACCCAATGACAAATAGCTCTCTGTTTTGGTACACGTTGTCCAGAGTACTACCGTTTCAAATTATGTTGCACACTCACTACATACTTGAACTCCGCGAACCACAGAAAACACTGTGCTTTCTGCTGCACCGTCGACATCTCACTGGAGGGGTCAGCGCAGATGCCAGATGGCTCTCTCGCCCCTGCCACAATCTCGAGGTCAGTGTGTGACTGTCGAACACACTACAAAAAAAAAAAACTTTCGTCCTTCCACTACAATTTGGTGCAAGAATCCTCTAATTCAGTTAAATAGTTTTGTCGCTATAAAGTTATGAATTTGGGCAATTCTTTTTCGATGGACCTATATTAACTGCTTTCATTATTCTCGGAGCACTGATAAAGGGGATATTGTGAAAGGTTGCTGAGCGCCTGTAATTATACAGCATGTCAAAAACCACATTCGTTATATCGGAAGGGCTGTCCCGTATTAGGAAGCGCCCTAAGTACAACAGCACGCATAAAATAATATCCTTATTACGAAGCTTGAGACCGTAAATTAAAGTGAATCTGAAAGGGGTCAACATGCCTGTTCTCATCTGAGGGCGAAGGGCCTAATTTCTGCTACCATCTGCTGGGATATCGGTAAACAAACCTGTGGATAGTGTGTGGTATAGGTTGTTCGCGGAAAAAATGAGCACTTTTGAAAGCCCTGCTTAAGATCTAATTGTATACACGTTCTGTCTTCTTCCGCCTTACGTAAAATTAACGTTACCATGGGCCTCATCACTTTATTCATGCGTCGGTCAAGTAAAATTTCTAAATTACTGCAGAAGTAAATATTTAGCAAATATTCTCATTTTTACACTTCGATACTTTAAAATAAAACAAAAGTGAAAGGAATAATTTAAGTTATCACAAAAAGTTACGTGAGACTGTTTATTCGATGCTAAGTTACGGAACTACTTTCCACTCATCGTTACCAACTTTACTGGGTGCATGTCAATCAGTTCGCCCGTTAAAATATATGCAGGTGTGAGCAGTAACATTTTTCTAAGGTTGATTTCAGAAGTGCTCACTTTGTCGTGAGCAGTCTTCTAGAGTCCAGCACCATTTCTCAGCAGGGAAGTGGCGAGAAGTGAAATGTGACATAGGCCCTTATTCGGCTTCTCGCTTTAGTCCGCTTCGCGGAAATACCTGAAATGAGATATCACGGGTCCAGCCCAGCTTCTCACAACGGCTGCTGTAATCTGAAGTCTCCATCAACATGGGCGACTGGTGGTCGAGCAGTCAGATCTCAAGCTCTCTCGAGGTTTGACCACCGAGTTGCATTCCCTGCGTTGTCGACAAGGATACTCGCACACGACTGAATTATTAATGATCTTGAGCGAGGTGGCCCTTAAGGGGACTATGTAGCTGCGCGTCCAAGGTCAAGAAGTGAGCGAGCAATGCGCCTCATCGCTCCTACGCGCAAGGCGTGCAGTGTTTCCGTCGTGACGCTGTACCGTGCAAATTAGATCTGTAACATTCGGTTTTTTATTATGCGCTATGAAAGACCACAGATTAAACTACGCCCGTATCTTTGTACTTTTCTCTTGCCGCTTAAGGAATCCGTATAGACAAGTTTTAAAAATGCGATATTTGACCATTTCAACGAATTTTTTTCTCCAAAAATAATATGACAAAAGTAAAAAAAATAGGGCCATAGATAATTGTTTTTATCTTTTCTGACAAAAATTCATATCTCGAGAACCTTTATTTACCGAGATACGCGTTTAGGTGAAAACAGCGCTTTCACGGAAAACGTTTCAGTACATAGAACCCTAAAGAAATCAGTGTAATTTTAGAGAGTAAACTAAGATAATCCACACAGTCTGTAACGTTGGCATCCTAACACTAATTGCAACTAAATGCATTACTGTACAGAAGTTGGCAATAATGGGCACACTGCCAGGCTTTCTCGCAGAAATGCACAAGATGTCCGTTCTTTCTTTCTAGCCTATAAAAATATTTAAACTCAACAATGATGGAATATATATATATATATATATATATATGTAATTTGTGTAATCTGAAAATATTTTAAATATATATGGTCATATATATTTGAAAATTGCTACTAATAGCGCGTACTTTACAAGTGCACGATTGCCACACGATGATAATTGATGTTGGTGATTACAAACATGTGCTAATGATTTACCGTACATTTCGTTTGCATAAGCGCGAAACTAGTTGATATGCACATGCATAGGTAATTGATATGTATACACTCGTGTACTGAGAAATCTAAATATATATTTTTTTAATAAATAATTCCGTTTTTATATCAAGTGGCGTAGTAAGTGTCGTTAGTGATATCACATTGCTACAAAATTGTATTGCAATAATTCCAGTGGTGAGAAGTTAATTGGAGGTGGGCATGGACCCAGACATTCGCTTTTTGTATTATATTTTTTCATGTTGTCACTCTGTGTCGCCGTACCGCTTAAGAGGGCGAAGCAGTGTATCAGGGGCACCATTAGTAACCTGAGAAGCGCGCGGAGATTTACAAAGGGGTGGTGGCGATAAGTCTATCTGGACTCGTGCCGTTTCTGCCTTTGAGGGGATTGGATATCTGGGGTTATCGTTGCACGATATGTCCTGGTCATCACCCTTGACTCTCTCAGCTATACACCGAGGGCGGGGAATCTTCTAGATCGGGCCAGCTGGTCTGTTTAAGCCGCGACGGGCCTACGAGTCAGCAGTCTAGAGTCTGCATGATTGTACGGCCTTGAGAGACCAGTGAGCGAAGAAAGCGAAGCGACGAGCAAGCAGGGCGACGAGAGTGAGTAGTTGGAGTGAAGTGTGCGGGACTGCGAGCATCAAGACAGTGAAGGGTGCGACTGACGGGCGGGACTACTGAACTGGTTACGTGAGTGACAGACATTTAAAGAGTGTCCACGGTAAAGTCAGCACTTTTGAAATCAACCTTTGAAAAATGTCACTGCCCATGCCTGCATATATTTTAATAAGCACACAGACTGTCACGGGCCCAGTATAGTTGGCAACAACGGAGAAAAAGTAGTTACATATGTTAACGTTGAATAAAAAGTGTTAATGAAACATCTGCAAACACTAGAATATTTTATTTTACTCTTTGTTTACTTTTCTAAAAATGTTACAGTTGTTTTTGACCTACTTACGAATAAAGTGCTCAGGCCCGAGGTAAAGTTAATGGTAGATATGGCGTAATAATTCACAACGTGCATACACATAGATCCTAAGCAGGGCTTTCAAAAGTGCTCACTTTACCGTGAACAGGCTATAGAATGATGGCAATAGACAGTATATAACTAATAGCTCACTGTGATGAATATAACGATAGAGATAAGGACTTTGGGGTTGACATTAAATATTGCGCTCACTGTTTTAATATTAGAGATAGTTAGTATACTGTTGTGAATAATAGTTGTGTGTATTTTATCGTGTAATAAATACCTTTTTAAAAAAATTTGTTCGTTTATTTTAATCAAAATATCTGTCCCTCACAAACTCGTGTATTCCCCTTGGCGTCTTGTAAGAATATGTAACAGCGATCTTAATGTTCATCCTCGGCCAGTAGAAACGCTTCTCTGAAAGTGTTGTTTGAAATCACAACTGAATGATTTGGCAGGAAGGAACATCTTAGTGAGAAAATCTTAGATAAATGCAGGTAAAGGTTTTGGAGAGACTTGCATTGTTTCATCTTTTATAACTACAAAATGTGTAAACAATAATAACTCATATTAAAGAGAACTATTCGTGTTTTACATTAAGCAATTATGTCCATCAGCAGGCAGAAATACATGAGAGAAACACGTTAGTGTTCGTTTATTACTGTAGCCATCTTTGTTGTTGGCTGCACTTACAGACTCGGGAATCTCAGTTCCCAATATTTGCTGCTGTAAATGTATGTACTAACGAGAATAAAATAATTGACTGACACGGATCAGATAATGCTGTTTATGCGTTCATCAAGCGCGTGAATTTGTTCACATGTAATAATACTATTTATTTTCTCTAATATGTTGAAACAAACAAAAACTAAATTCAATAAAATAATTTTTATGCATTTATAATTTTGACCATTAATACAACGCTGAGACATGGCTGGAACTAGCTACTTGTCCTTCATAGTTGCTAAGTTTACTAGTAACATTCTACTAAGTTATGTCCGTTGAAATATATGTAGTTACAGGCAATTTTTTTTTTTTGAGATTCGTTTCTATACTGCTTAATTATTTGCGAACCAGATTTGTCAGTACGCATGCTATATGAAATAGGTAGAATATTCTGTTGTAAAAAAAAAGTCCACGGAGTTGACGCGACAAGAGCTCTGAAGCTGTGAGATGCTAGTAATCTACTTCATTCAACCTCTCTGCATGAGAATGGAGGATTATTATTATTAATTATTTATTAACTTGTGATGGCAGACTTGTCCATCGCCCTCCCCCCCCCTTTTTTTGCAAATACCCATCACTGGGTAGGCCATTCCCAGCAACCCGTAATTCAAAAAAATATTTTAATGAAAATTTATTTATATATATATATATATATTATTTTATAAAATATTAAATTAAAACTTTAAATATCGGCATGCCAACTTCGATATCTAATAATGATTGCCCATTTGCATAGAAAAATAATTGATGAAGTGTCGCCATAGATCATGTATTTTATTTTCAATTATTTTTTAATCTAAGCGAATTTTATTGTCGCTGCGTTTGTGGTGCACAACATCATTGGGATATACGGATCCCCTCCACCACCGACAAACAACTCTGAGAAGTAAATAGAATAAATTATTTTAGAAATATTTTATTTTAATTAAAATACATTTTAAATTTTTTAGAAATTTAAGTCATAAGTAATCAATGTTGTCACATATCACCGGACTCGTCTATTCAAGGCGAATACAATCGTGACGTCATAACAATGTCATAACCCAATGACCGAATTGGGTGGGACATGTCCTCAGACGGAATACGGGATTGATCCATCCTATCTATCTATCTATCTATCTATCTCTATGAACGACGAGTTCTCGTGACCAGCGCAAACAGTTTTCCGTCCACATGAACCGACGAGGGGTAGTAAGGGGCAGCGATGTTTTCGAGCTTTCTTTCGCTTTTGCCAAATTTGATAGAAAATCGTGGTCTTGTTTCCCGAGAAATGACAGATAAACTTTATTATTTAATGTAAAACCATCTCATTTCAACAGGACTAATTTAGTTTTTTTTTTTTATTGGAAACTACAAAACAAGAAGTTGCCGATATAAAATAATTAACAGCCTACTTTCATCTACATAAGCGAGAAAATTTGATGAAGTAGGCTATAATTTAAGACTGAGACATGTTTGTTAGAATATCATATCTGTATTGTTACCACTTAAAAACATTTTGACGAGAATCAGTTAGATGTTTTCCGAGATGTGATATAAAAGTCGCGTTATCTTACAAACATGTGGATGAAGTTTTTTGTACTTCATAGGTGATAACTTTCCTAGCAGCATGGCTTCTCAGTTATGTCATTTAGATTATAAAGCAGTTAAGAGAAGGATAATTTTTCTTTTAAAGTATGATTTCGAAGATGGCTTCATTAATCAATGGACGAACTTTATCAGTACGCATGCCATTTTAAAATTAAATAATTCACTATAAACAAGAACGCGGCGCTGGTGGGAGTGGAAAGTGGGACTCCTCCAACCTCTATGTGTTTCATGCTCTCCTGATAGAACAGGAACTGGGAATTTCTCCAAAACTCACGCACTTTTTTTTTAATTGTTTTTTTTGTTTGATTGATGATGTCCTACCTAATTAATCCTCGCACTAGAGTGGAAACGAAATATGTCCATAACGAACATTATTTTTATACAGATTAAATAAATTAGAAAAGTCTTCTTTGGAACATGCGCACGGTTGAAAACTAAAGAACCCCATCAGGAATTAATTTCGTTTTGTTAGTAACATGAGTAGAAGAAATTTTCGTTTAACATTTTGCTGTGTGTCGTTCTTATCGTAGGAATGGTTTTTATATTGTTTATTTCTGGAACATCGCTGTTACGAAATGTATGGAATTGAACTGAGGTTAACTGTCAAAACTGATTCGTAATCAATTAAGAAGGGGGAGGGGGGGAAACATATAATTTCAGCAGTAGTTTTGGATTTCAATACTTTGCCAACTATAAAACAAGAATTTAATATAACTAATGAGCCTACATTCGTCTTCATGGATGCAAATGATCTTTAATAAGGTTCTTCAAGACTTAGTTAGAGTAGGCCTTGCCGTCTCGTTTACTTATTTATTGATTTATTTTAATTATTACTCCATTGATCCCTAAAAGGGTATGTGCCCAAGGATATATATAGCGTTCTTCAATATAGTCTAATATAATACATTAGATTACATTAGACATTGATCACGTTTGGAAATTAACAGCAACGATTATAGAATAAACTAAGATGACTAATTCATATTAGTAAATTCATCAACTGAATAAAAAACATTATCTAACAGATATTTTTCAAGCTAAGATTAAATTGTTTAGTGTTACTTCTGCTTAAATATTTTAAGTTCAGTTTGTAATTTATTAAAATATTTAATTCCAGTTAAGAGCACACCTTTCTGCACAATTTTTAGATGGTTTGTTGGCCGATGTAAATCGCCTTTTCTTCTGGTATTATATGAGTGTATCATTTAATTGTTATCAAAATTGCTGTCATTCTTAACAATAAACTTGATTAGTGAACAAATATATTTGACCTGTAAATGTTAGAATGTGTAACTTTTTTTTACAAAGGACAACATGGATCACTTTTTTTGCCTTATTAATATTTCTGATTGCTATTTTTTTATAGGCTTTGAGAAGAGGGTGCCAGTCGCATGATTCCGTATGACATTACTGCATGAAAGTATGCGAAGTATATTTAGCTTCAGAGCAGAAGTATTTTTTAAATAATATGACAAATAATACGATGCAGAACATGCTGCAGATAATTTTGACAGCAATATCATTAGATATCAAACCGGAAAACTATTCAACAGTAGAGAGAGAGAGAGAAAGAGAGAGAGAGAGAGAGAGAGAGAGAGAGAGTTACAAATACAGACATGCCTTACCCGGGACTCGAACCTAGAAAACCTTGCACCATAATTAGCGTCCAATCAACTGCATTTCGGAAGCCTGATTCTGAGCATCAACTTAGTGTGATGTTTTGAGTGGTAGAGTTGAAGAATTTGGAGGAAATCGGAGGATTGGTTCCTGACATATCACATGTACACTTTATTTTATCTGGTGTTGTCTTACAAAGCTGCCTTAAAAATGGTTTTGTAACACAATGCTTCTTATAGGTGCTGGCAGTGTAAAAAGTTTAATTGAATATGATTAAGTCGTTTAATAGATATGACAAACTTATCAGAACATTTATATGGGAGTCAATTTAAAATCAGTGTTAGTTGTTCCTGAAATATGGGAAAATATTAAATTTCTCCCCTGGCACTAGTTTACAAAAATGCCAGCCAAAGAGCATCTCTGTGTGCATGAATGCTTTAAATGAATACTGTTAAAGGCTGTTCATGGTAAAGTGAGCACTTTTGAAACCAACCTTAGAAAAAAGACACTAATCCTACCTGCATTAATTTTAACGGGCGCAATGAGTGACATGTGTCCAGTAAAGTTTGTAACGATGGAGGGAAAGTAGTTCCACGTCTTAACGTTGATTAAAATGTGTTAGGTAACCAATTTGTGATAACTTAAATTATTTCTTTAACTTTCTCGGTTTTTTTTTATGCATCGACGTGAAAGAGGATCAGATTTGTAAAATGTTTATTTTTCTAATATTTTCACAGTTTCAATTGACCGACGCATGAATAAAGTGATGAGGCTCATGGCAACGTTCATTTTACGTAAGGCGGAAGACTACACAACGTGCCTACAGGTAGATCTTAAGCAGGGCTTTCAAAAGTGCTCATTTTACCGTGAACAGCTTATGGTAAACAAAACCTGGATAAATTTCGTTGAATTGTTCAACCGAAATATTGCTTTAAAAAGATTGATTTAAAAAATTGCTTAATTTTTTGTTTGCATGCATATTTATAAATTTAAAAAATCTAGTTTCCGTTACAAACAAGCATTGGGCGCTGCCGCAAACATCAGCTCTGTCTGAAGCGTCTAGTCTCTTGTCTCGTACCTCTGTGCTCTTCATGCGCTCCTGGTAGAACAGTGATTCCCCAATCGCCGTTATTTGTTCTGCAGTGAAATAAATATTTCATTTCAATGATTTTATTATCAATTTAAATGTTGCACAACTAATACGGTGCTAAGCATGAGGGAACAAGCTACTGAGATTGAGGGACCCTTTAAAATATGCAGTTATGCGCAAAATATTTTTTTAATGGTTGATTTCGAAAACTGCTTAATTAATTTAATTATTTTTACATATCCAATTTCTGTTACAAAAAGATAGATATTTCACGTTGCCGCGAACAAGAGCACACACAGAACGGAGATCGGGAATTGTTTGTTGTAAGTAACTTTCTCCAACCTCTTTGCTCTTTATGCTCTCCTGGTGGAACACAAACTGGGAATCCCTCTCCGGACTCCGTTTATTTTTATTTTTTTTTAATTTTGTTGATTTAAAAAACGGCCCTCTAATATAGATAATAAATAAAATTAATTCGCTAAAATAAAAATATAATGTCGTGGTTTTCTGACTTAACTTATAAAAATGCTTCTGAATAAATAAATTTGTATCTCTCCTACCAACAACAAACACCGCCATCATCCATCCATCCATCCATCCATGGCCATCCAACTTCAACGATCACGCCGCGCCGTCCCGTGACCGGCGAAAATTCTGCTCGTGTAGTACCAGGAGCACATAAGACTACGAGAGGTGTTGTATTGGAGATGGCGCTGCGCTGACCGAGTACACTTCAGCCTTAATGGTTAACCTCCCACGGCAAAGTGAGCACTTTTTAATATGTATACACTGTGTTTATTGGTCACATTGTATTGTTTATATTTAAAAAAAACTGCAGGAAGATGGAAGTTTAATAAAAGACAAAATTTAAAAGGGCCTTAAAAAGTGCTCACTTTACCGTGAAAAGCCAATACCTGTGACATTTGGCGAGAAAATATTATGTAGTTTCCGATATAACCAAGAGTTTTTTATATACATATATCTTAAAAAATGGTGGACTAAATACAATATCACTCTTTAAATTATCTTATTATATCATGAACTGTTAAAAAACTAAATTTGTTTTGTATTGGTTGAATGGTTTTGAGATACCAATTACCAAACTAAAAGTAAAATGACCGCAATTTTTAATATAATTACATAGCTTGACAGAAACGACAAAAGGCGTATTTCCCTTCTAATCACTATATATGTACCGTGTTCCGTAAAAGTCAGTTATTGGGTACAGTCTTTTAGGAAGACATCTACACAGGCATTCGAGTGATATCATAAGCAAGTAATCTCATCGTAAAGTAGGCTATTGACACAAGGAATGCAATGTTGACTTGATCAGAGGAGAAAATAATTGTGTTGAAATACCACTGATGTTGAGAGTAATAAGAAAAATTATTGTTAACATGAGTTATCAGGTTCGTGTTATGTTCTTGAATTTTGTTTGGAAAGTGGGATGAAATTCACATTATAACTACAGTAATCATTGCTGCGCATGTTAGAAATTGATTTCACTGTGCGTGGCTGTAGTTCAGATGCAAGTATGTTATGATATAGTACATGTATTAGGATGCACTATCTAATATGATTGTATACTAACATTTGTTGCGACTAATACACTGCTCATCAGGAGTTAATAAGACGTGGCAACACGATAGAGGGGATATAGTTTAGAGCGCGCACCCTAGTTGCGCACAGCCTCTCTGTATTCCAACATTAGACTGCATTTCTGCCAGTACGACTTAGCATAGAAAGCGTCGATATGTTTTGCGATTAGAATACTTACTATTCATGCAAACAACTGCTTTGATATATATTGTATATTTCCTCTAACCAATTTCAATGCAGTAGATTAAATTCCAGTTGGTAAAATATTTCACTATATTAATGAAGAAGAGCATGGATTTGTTAGCAAATAACATGCTTATGTGTAAGAAAAGCAAAAATAAATAATTTTCTATACAATAATATGACTAAGTATTTGCTCTATTGATACGAAGCTAAGACATGGATGGAGCTGGCCCCTTACCCTACATAGCTGACCACTTTACTAGCAGCATGCTACTCAGTTATGACCATTAAAATATTCGCAGTTAAGCACAAACTATTTTTAAAAGGTTGATTTGAAACACTGGGTAGGTAATTAATAGCGAACTAGTTTTATTTACCATAAGCGTGCTATTTTTGTGTTGTCGCTGTCGCGAACAAGAGCCCTGAAGCTGGGTGTCTTCTGCTCCAACCTTTGGGCGCTTCATGTTTCCCTGGTAGAATAGCGACTAGGAATCCCCCAGCCAAACGTGCGCGCGCAACCTTACTCTCTTTCTCTCTCTTTCTCTCTCTCTCTCTCTCTCTCTCTCTCTCTCTCTCTTTATATATCCATCCATCCATCTCTCTATCTTATTTTTGTTGTAGATGAAAGGAGGAGGGGCAAATACCGTGTCGGAGATTATGTGTGAGAAAAGTGCTTCAGTTTACGGTTGTCATAATTTTTTTTTATGTATCGTACGGGTAATGTGTAGGAATTGCGAGATTGAAACTTATCAAGTGGGCTACAACTCCAAGGCGGAAATAAAATGAACATGTGAGTTGAAATATCATATTGATATTGTGGCCATTTTGAAAGTTGAACTTGTCAGAAAAGACTCCCAAGCTGAAACCAGGGTATTCCTGTTCAAGTGTTTCCGTGAAGCGAACTAAGCCGAATAAGGGCTTTGTGTTTCCTTTCGCCTCTCCTGAGTTCCGTGCGGAGTAAATAAAGTTCTTAGGGCCCTCTCACGACATCTCCACATGGTTTTTTTTCTTCTTCACATATCATAGCAGATCGTAGCGGAAAGCTACTGCTGGCTCAAGTGGCGCAACGAGAATATTTCTATATGTGCGCTGTTAACAGCTCTTCCTAGTGGGGGACTGACGTGTCTCAATCATTTTTCACATCACTTTTATCAGAGCTCCGAGAGCAATAAAAAATGAAGGAATACGAAATTAATTATATCGAAAAATAACTTCTGGAAAACAACTTGCGACAAAAATTAGGTAAATATTCGACTTCCGTCCATCATTTGCCTTGACTGGTCTAAAAGTCCAGAAAAAGCTGTGCGGCTGTGCGGAGAATGGTCAAAAGACTTCCGAACAATATTCTGCAAATCTTCCATCTCCCAGCCATACAAAGTTTTGTTGAGATAGGTTAGGTGGCGTCGTAGATATAGCACAGGTAATATCTATTTCCGTCGTTCAGAACAAAACATATCTCACGGCGTACTGTTACTGCAGTATTTATTGTATGCCAAATTTGGCAGGAATCGGTTGGTTGTTTCCGGATATATGACACAACAACTTTATTTATTCATGTCACGCTATATTATAAAACAGTGGACAAAATAAGCTATGTGTTAGCATATTTAGTACGTCTAGTTGTTTCTATAATAGTACGGAGTTTGGTGGAAATTTGTCAAACGGTATAGCATATATACAAAATGCACCCAAAATTGTATATGGCCACCACATTGACAATAAATGTTTTACCTAATTAAATTTAATTTGGTAACATGGCCTGCTTAGCTGTAAAATTTGCTGCAAATAAAATCAATTATTTCCTAGATATGAAATTACAGATTTGATACTTCACATAGTACTACATCAAAAAATGGCGAACCCATGTCAGTATCCATTCCTAAATAACCTACTTACATGATGGACTTTTGAAATACAGAATTTGGTTTAAATTGAAATTGTTTTCGAGAAATGAAACAACGCCAAAAATATTATGTCGTAGAGTTGAGTTGAGAGATACGGGCGGTTCCTTAACTGCGAGGTCTTGGAAGCCGATGAGGATGAAGTGAGGTGAGAATGGAGCAGTGCCGGAATGCAAGGGCGGTGGAAGACGGGATATCCCCGAGAAGGCCCGCCGACCAGCAGCAACTTCCGGCACTGTTCCCAATTGCGAAAATCTAAGAGCGGCCCGGCGCCTGGGATAGAGCCCGGTTCACCTTGGTGGAAGGCAAGCAGTCTAACTGCTAAGCCACCGCGGCCCCAATATTAATATCATTGCCATTCTGAAAATAAACACACGGAGTGGTGGAAAACCACACAAGTCAGATTTTCTTACGAATTACTATATGTGTACCGAGTTTTGTGAAATTCGATTCATGAATTCGGATGTTCTTATGGGAACTCCCACAAAAAAACACATGCAGAAACATACGCAATCACAGGAAGTAAAATGATCCCATAAGACTATCTTTCATCCGGTAAGCGGGCTAATATCACAAGGCATCAAGTCATCACTATTATCAGTTGAAAACCGTACCAATCCTCAACGACGACCGATTTTTTAATATAGTCATATATTCTGAGCATGATCTCGAATGCAATGATTCGTTCGGAAAGAAGGGTAAAATAACATTAAATTAAGTTAATTATGGCCAATATTGAGCTTGGTGGTCTTCAACAAAGAAGCTTATTATCAGAGAGTAAACGAAGTTAAGTCACATAGTCTGTTACATTGGCATCCAAACATTTATTGCATCTAAATGCATTACTGAGCAGAAATTGGCAAGATAGTGGAACACCGTCTGGTTTCTCGCAATAATGCACAAAATGTCCCTTCTTTGTGTCTAGTGTATAAATGTATTTGAACACAATAATGATGAAAAATTTTATATATTTTATAATTAGTGTAAAATGAAAATATTTTTAATAAATACGATCATATATTTGAAAAATTGCTGCGAGCAGTGCGTACTTGACAAATGCATGGTTGTCAGAAAGTAATAATTGAGATTAGTGATAACAATCATGTGTTCATAATTATCGCATATTTAATCTCCATAAGTGTAGAACACGTGCATCTGTGCATACATAACGTGTGTATATATATATATATATATATGCATCTGTGCATACATAACGAATATATATGTATATACATATATGAATATATATACAGAGATAAAAAAAGAACATGCGTGATAAAATATGATATTTTTGTTGGTAACGTTTTGAGAATAAGAGTCTGTTTCACGTAAAACACTTCATTTTCAAGGGCCTGCCATAGCAATGAATCATCACAAAATTTGACGAAGACCAGATTAATATTTCCCGAGATGTGACATAAAAGTCGCGTTGTATCCATGGTTGGAGATATCTTTCTGTACGCCATAGTTGCATACTTTACTAGGAGCATGCTACTCAGTAGTGGCCATTCAAATATAATGCATTTAGGAGCAGAATATGTTTTCAATAGGATAATTTCAAAGGCGGCTTAATTAATCGCGAACCATATTGATCAATCAGTATTACTATAGTTTGTTCGCAGTTGCTTCACGATTTTTGAATTGGACTTTTGAAAAGCCACCCCATGTATGACATGTTCGGTTATTTCCTAAATATGGCATGTATCAAGAGCGTTTTATACGTCTGTTGACGTAAAAGTATATTTTTTGTTTAATTGGAATTTTATTTTGTACTTTATGGACAAATCATAATATTTCATTCGTAATTAATGTGAATAAAAACAGGGAACAAACATGTGTGTTGGTAATCTTTAGTAAGAAATAGGTCTTATGGAAACTATTATATTATACTGAGTGGGCGCGAATGAGGTGCGCTGTCCATTTGGTGTAATTTTGTTAAGCTCTGCTTGCACGTGGCGGAGGAATACCCTGGAAGCAGAACTTCAGGGGGGGGCTTCAAAAAAAGTTTGAAGGCAGTAACCGTGAATAATACATATTAGTCAAACATCCCGTTATAAATAAATAACCGGCACTGCCGCGAACAAGAGGCCTAAATGAAGTTGCAAGCTGTACATGTTCTCATACAACCTCTGTGACCTTCATGCTCTCCTGGTAGAACAGCAACTGGGATTCTCCTTAGTATCGGCGAGAGAACACAACCCCCCCCCCCCTCCCCCCCATGCTAAGTCCTTATAGACGAGTCCACTGTAGTGCTCCTTGGGAAAATAATTTGGCGGAAATCGGTTGATTGATTCCTGAGATATTATGGCACACAAATGTCATTTTCTTATATTGTGCTATCATTCAAAAGTATTAATAATTACTTGCTAGTTTACAGGCCAACAAAAACTGAGCACACAGTGCGTTTTTTTTTTGTTCCATCCCATTTGATCACCTGACCGAATTTGGTAAACATATAGATTACCAAAATACAAAATCTCCGCCATATCACGTTGCCGGTTTGAAATCTTCATTTAAATAATACACATTCAAGCGAAGTTATTGAATGAAACTAACAAATATGTATCGTACTTGATTATTTCAGAAAACTTAGTTATTAATTACTTAATTATTCCAGAAAACAAGTTGGTGAAATATTCTTGAAATGTGTATTTTCTCATGACAAACGTTATGCAACAATTTCATATTATAAAATGTTTTACTGATTTTAAATTAAATTTGAAACGTTCCTGTAGCAACTTTCAGGAATAATTATTACCCGAAATGACATAAAAAATTATTTTTTCATGTTGTTTTATATTACAAAATAGTGGCTAAATAAGCTATGTGTTTGGCTTATTTAATGCTTGCGTTTTATACTTCCAGCATTCCAATTTGGCCAACAAAGCTAAAATATGCGTTTTATCAATTTAAACCACTCTAAATAGTCCATAGGGGTCGTCTTCGCCTTAACAATGATGCCGAAGGCTGACGACTAGACATATCTCGGCAGACGGCACACCCCCATCTCTGGACGTCTTCCTGGTGCAATGCCTCGATGACAAAAGACCTCGTCCGCCATGTTCCCATCCGTAATATCTGGCCCGTGTTGAATAACTATCGGCCCTTCCTTCGACTCGTTGGAGGGGAGTTTGTTTTGTTCGCTCAAGGCTTCGTCCCCATTCCTCGTGATATACTTGTGCTCACAATGGGTCCAGCACGCCCGTGTTGCTGCACATAACAGTGTGCAGAAGACAAAAGTCGGACTACCTCATCTTTAGAGTATGGATAAAGCCGCCAGCCAGGCTTTCTCGCAGAAATGCACATTTCCGTTCTTTGTGTCTAGGCACAACAGTGATGGAAAACTGGCATATATTTTACTTAGTGTGACAAGTGATTATTATTGTTATATGTGTGATTATTGTATACGTGAAATATTGTTTGTAACAGGGTGTACCGTACAAATGTGCCATTACGACGTAGTTTTATTTGAGATAAGTAATTACAATCACATGTTGGAATTTGCCGCACTTTTCATTGCCACGCGTGGATCAAGGCATTCCGGACTAATACATACACACTCGTGTACTGAGAGGGAGTGGCTCGTAACAGCGAGGTCTTCAGAGCCGATGGGGGGGGGGGATTGAGGTGAATATGGAGCAGCGCCAGAATGAAAGAGTGGGATAAACGGGAGATCCCCGAGAAAACCCGCCGACCAGCGGCATCGTCCGGCACGATTCCCACATTCGGAAATGCGGCAGCGACCTGGCCAGAAAACGTACCCAGAATTTTAATAGTTTTGTAAATGTAGAATGTTTGCTTTTATAATAATTCTCGTCGTAAAAGTCGTTTTTGACGTCACATTTCTATAAAATGTACAGCAATCTGTTCAGTGGTTATTTATTTATTAATGGGAAGGAGGCATACATCTCAAGACAGAAATTCGCATGAGTGCATAAGCATATCTGTCCAAGGAATGAAGATTGAATAACATTTATTACCAAATTATTTTTCAATGGAATGCTAGTCATCTCAGCGTCTTACTTTGCTGTACCACTGATAGATATAAATACCAGAATTAATTTTTGCCTTTTCGTTTGTCATTCATATTTCATTATATGCTTCTCGTGATTAACAGATGACTTTTGAATCCCTTATACTTTTGGCCCATTTTAAATTTCATATAATACGTAAAATTAAAGTGGCTACATTTACAAAAAATTTGTAGTTTCAGTAGACTTGAAAATTTACCAGTAGCTTACAAAACTTTAGAGTACACAACAGAAATCTTAGTGTTTCATTTCGGCCAATAGATACGGTTCTCTAAGTGAGATGTTTGAAATCGTAGTGGAATCTTAGTTGACTCTGGAAGAAAGTGTTTAGTAACAAAATCAACATTCTGCGATACTGGCAGATAAAGGTTTAACGTACTTGCATTGTAGTCAACAAAAAAAAAAAAAGAACATTTAGTTCTCTCTTAAATGACTATATACAGTACCTGTGAACAGTAAATACCCAGATTAAAGGATTAACTTATTTTTACAATAAACGAAGGCAAGGATTAAGCAGCCATTCCATATTATAGGCTGTTCATGGTAAAATGAGCACTTTTGAAAGCCGTTCTTAAGACTTACTTGTATACACGTTGTGTATGCCTCCCCCTTATGTAAAATTGACATTGTTATGGGATTCATAACTTTATTCATGCGGCGGTCAAATGAAATTGCGAAATTATTATGAAAGCTTCACAAATCTGCTCATTTTTACACTTCGATGCGTTAAAAAAACAGAAAGCAAAACAAGCAATTTTAACTTATCACAAATAACTTCATAATACTGTTTTTTTTTTTTTTAAAGTTAATATCTGGAACTATTTTCAATCCGTTGTTACCAACTTTACTGGGCGAAAAAACTCCCTGTTCGCCCGTTAAAGTGTATGCATGCAGGGGCAGTGAGTGTTTCCTAAGGTTCATTTCTAAAGTGCTCACTTTATCGTGAACAGCCTTTAGTAACAATGTAAACCCAAGACTCGGAATATCGATACAAGAGTTTGAGTGAGCTATTTGTAGACAATAAATACGTAGAGACCTGAAAAATTCGCGGATTCATTTTGGAACAAGCTAGAATTAAAAACACGTGTGTTTGTATAACTTTAGTCAATGGTCCACGTGGTGTTTGGCGCCTCCTGGGGAACGCTGGCCCAATCGTCATCTTCCACAGTTGACAACAGACAACCAATGTACAGTTAACATCGACATGTCTGTACATAAGACTATAGAATCTAGCTTGCAAGTTATTGAACTCGCGAATTTTTCAGGTCTCTACAAGTAAGTAACGCGATAAACTGTTCGATGGAATAAAGGCTTTGACTTACTACAGCATTAACCAGCCGACTCCTAAATTGCTATTTATTTAGTTGTGTATTTCAGTTTGCAATTTTTTTTTCCAGCGGCAGGCAAATAAAAATGTAACAGCAGCAAGAGTATGTTCATAATTTTGTAACCTTCTTTGTTATTGGCTGCTATTCAGATTCGAAAACTACAGTGTCCATAATTCTCTGCTTTGAAATGTATGTATAAAATCAGGTTCGTGAGATTAGTTTTAAGTCAAAGAAACTGAAAAAATTCTGAATGTGTATGTATTTTTTTTAACTGTGAAATCCATTTAACATTGGCACAGTCCACGTGAATTCTCTTGCGCATTGGACGAGCGCATGAATTTGTAGACAAATAAGACATTAATCCTAATCTTGTGAGTAAACTCAAGCTAAATTCATAAAATGGTTTTCTATAAGTTTTAACGTTGTAGAACTCATACGATGATAAGACACGGGTGCAGCTGGCAACTTGTCTTTCATAGCTGCCGAGTTGACTAGGGAGCGAGCTACTGAGTGAGATGTGCCTTTAAAATTTACGCTGTAATGCGTAAAATATTTTTTAAATGGTTTATTTCAAAAATTGCTTAACTAATCGCGAACCAGCTTTATCGCTACACACGCATGCTTATTTTAAAGTATCCAATGAAACGAAACAGCCCTTTACAAGTCTGGAGTAAACACAGAATTAATATATGATGGCACCTCCAGTGAGTGTAATACTGTACTTTATATATATATATATATATATATATATATATATATATATATATATATATATATATATATATATATATATATATATATATATATATATATATATATATAATTTAGAGTGGGGAGAGTGGCTGAATTTCTGAATATTGATGTCGAGGGGAAATGAACTGATGTACTGTCACGTGGTGTTATTCGGTAAAGGGCGCCAGCTTAAATTTTAAGCAAGATAAAATAACTGAAATGATGTTTAAGACTGTATTTAATTGACCAACATGACGTGTGTATGAGCTTCCTTCTACCTGCGTGCATATGTGGTTAATTAGATAGCTCATGCACCTCCCTATCGTATCGTATTAATTCGTCAGTTTGTTGGCTATATTTATAACATTTGCATGGGATATTAGCAGACTGTTCATGCAGCTCAGTAACAAGTCCGCGCGAAGCCAGGTGAGCTCCGACTCCAGACGTTCTCTACGTACCCAGCTCACATTGTTACACTCCACGACAAACCACAGTTTGCCAATCAGCTGGAAAACTATTCTGACATGCAAAGACTCTTAAACCTACTTTGCGTTCTTTCAGGTCCAGTTTATGTATATTAGAAGATGATCCAAACCAAGAAATCATGTAGAGAAGAGAATACGAAAACACGCCAGACACAATGTAATTTCCAGCAATTATCCTTTTATTCAATAGAAATAGTCAGATATGTGTAAACTTAAAAATCAATGCTGGAAAATGAAACAATCAAACACACTGAATGGCAATGACAATATTAAAGAAAATATATATTTAGGACCTACACTGCCGTTAAGGAGTGGGCTGGCGTAACGGTCGTTAACATATATGAAAGTCTGACGTAACACACTTACATCGTAAAAATCCTCTTTTAAATGAAAAATGTCTCAGTTCAAAAATATACTAAACTTATTGCCTATGGCTTAGCTGCTGCCGTTAGAACACTAAGGTTCTCACTAAGGTTTCTTGTGGTTAATAAAAATGTGTTGGATTAAGCTACGGACGTCTAGCCAACATGGAGTCGGGTTTGAACGTCTAGAACAAGCGCCATCTTGTCTGTACTAGATATGTGGTAAAATTGAGTACTGTATTTCTCACGTCACTGTAGAGTTGATCTCGAAGAAGAATACCATTTAATTTGTAGGAGCAGGACTGGGTCAAATCTTGTAGGCTCAGGATGCAACAATATGAAGTGTAGGGGTTCTGTCTTACGTGGCTCACAGCTCACGAACGTAGCGACGTCTAACTACCTGACTATTTACTAAACAGCTGCTTAATACTAAAACGGAGGAGCTCTTTCACACTCTACTCGACGTTAATACACAAATAAAAACTTTAAGCGAACTGTTAAAAAATGAACACCCTAAAATCCAACTTAAACATCCTAGGCCTCGTCCGACTTAAGGACGGGTGTCCTGTTCTAACGTCTTGATGCTTCCGAAGATGGCGACAGACAGAGCGAGATTCTAACTGAAATGGACCTGCCTACCCTATGCTGGACTCTCCCGCCAACAGGGGTGCAGGGTTTAAACCTGCTGACCAATCGAATGGCTCGCTACTTAAATCTTAACTGACTCACTCCAAAACAGCCTAAATCCCTAATTCATAGAATTTAAGGTTTCGTAGAAATGTAACAAAAATATCCCTGGAACATTAACAATCAGTTGAGACCGTGAAATATTAATTTAAAAATACAAACAGAAAATAAAACTAGCTAACTAAATGAATTATTTACACATGAATATTGCCATTCGTACATCTAATTATTCAAAATCCTAACCATGTGGAAATAAACAAAAAAGTAAATAAATAAAAACGTCACAATATACAGAAAATCACAAGTGTTAGATTAAGCAAATTTAAAAATGTGAAAAGTACATAAATTATGTTGACAAGATGTAGAAATAGTGAGAAATGTGGCCGTTATCGCTACACGCGCATGCTTATTTCAAAACATCCATTTAACCGTTATGAACACGTACTGTGCAATCCCGCGAACAAGAGCACTGAAGGAAGATGGGAGAGGTTTGTACTTCTTCCAACCTCTTTACGCTGCATGCTCTCCTGGTGGAACACAAACTGGGAATCCCCAGCCGAATGGGACTTCGTGGATGGAAACTACTAAATTAAAAGGTAGACTTCTCCAACTGTTGAAAAAAGAAAATGATGCTATTTAATAAACAACATAATTTAATTTTTTAATATACTTAACTCACAAGTAAATTAAGTTTACTTATTCTCATCATCATTCATAAAATATATAATTTTTTTTTTTATGTAGGCAGTGCCTGAGCTTTGAGTTGTTCATTTGTTTTGATTCCGTTGTTATGTTCGTTGCTGGAGAAGGTGGAGTTGATGTTTGTAACCATTTGCTGGAATTGGAATAATGAGCTTTATTGAATTTTCAAATTGTACAAGAGTACTAGCGGCAATGTCTTAAAAAAAAAAAAAACATGTACAATATTAGCATCAATAAACGATTGTGCAGTTAACAGGGTAGCCAACCTAGGTATGTATTCTCTACCATTTATTGTTAAACCCGCATTTAGTTCCACTTTACTGTTTGTAAATACAGCATTTAATTATAACATTTACCAAACTGTTATTAGCAGTAACTAAAACGTCTTTCTGAAAATTGAAATAATTATTTTTAAGAGTTGTATGGTTGGCAGCAAATTATACCTCATCATCATCATTTGTTTTCCGCCCAAAGGCAGGTTTTCACGTGGTATCTCTCCATGCTCTCCTGTCTTCTACCAACCAACCTCTTCAGGTTCATATACTTTCCGCTTCCCTTGATGTCCTCTATCAGCTTGTATTTTCTCCTTCCTTTCAATCTTTTTCCACAAACTATACCTAATAGAGGAAAATAACGGTCCACCAAAATCGCATTGAGCTTCGTCTCTTTACCTTACTTGCTTTGTGGATATGACATGCACGGAGCTAGCTACTTATTTATCCTTCATAGCTGCCAACTTTACTGGGGACATAGTACTCAGTTATTTCCTCATATATCTACGCAGTTAAGCGCAGAATATTTGATTTCAAAAACTGCTTAATTAATCGCGAACCTTTTTCATCGGCAGGCGTGCTAATTTTATCAGCTCTGTCACCAACAGTCCTCTCAAGCTGGGAGACATTTTGTGTTCTCATCCAAACCTCTGTGCCCTTCATGCTTCCCTGGTAGAACAGGAACTGGGATTCCCCCAGCCAAAACGCGCGCGTGCATGTTTCAAACGGCAACTTCCGGAAATAAATAAATAATTCAATTATTTGTCAAATAGGTGTTCAACAATGTGGAATGGGTTGGGGACGGTACGAGGGGCAAATTGATATATATGAATATTTTAATTTTATATATATTTTATAATTTTTCATTATGTATTTATTATGTATTTTATATATATATTTTTATTATATATTTTATTTATATATATTTAAGGGGGTGTATTTCGAGGTCAATATTAAGGTGGCTGGTGGCAGCGCCTGTCTGCCTGTTGCTACGCTAGAAAGCACTGCTCGCAGCGCAATCTTGTCTCCAAAATAAGAACTATCCAACTTCGAACATCACGTGACCAGCGCGCGCTGTTTTCGGCTGCCTTGGTATCCAGAGCGCATAAGTCTACCAGAGGTGGTATATTCGAAACAGCCCTACGCTGGCAAGCTGCAACGTTTCCCAACGTAAGATCGCGATACAAACCGAGAGGAGTGTATCGCTGATATAGGCCGTTCACGGCAAAGTGAGCACTTTTTGAAGCAGTTTCATCTGACATAATAACCAATAAATACATTTAATTGTGGCCTCAGACTTTTGGTTTTGGATATGGCAGGGTTTACATTGACAAATGGTGGAAGGATATAAATTGATTTGAAAGAAAAACGTAACTAGGGATTCAAAAGTGCTCACTTTACTGTGAACGGCCTATACAACACAGTAGCATGCAAATGCACGTAATTCAGTGCGAGACAGTGGTAAGTTCTCACGTAAACACATGTGTATTAATAACAAGAAGATGTCAGCTTGGTGTATTCTACTCTCGTTGGGAAACTCAATGCTAACAGTACGCCAACTAGAAATGTTCGCCGCAGATAGCACTGATGTTGCATCCGAACCACATTTTATTTGTTTTGAATGTAGTTAGGATCATTGTAATTTTTATAAAACAGATAAGTTGTTCTTTGCCCAAAGAAAGAGCAAATAACGAAATATGTGCACATGTTTTTTTAATCTTTGGTTATAAAACTGGACTTAGCAGAAACGTTTTATTACGGTTATATTAATGAAATGGGAAAACATCAAAACATTTCTTTTAATGACAGCAATCTTAATTTAGTTTGTAAATTCATAACATTTTACAATACAATAGGCGTGTTTTCGAAAACTCAAAGCCTAACACTGCAGTATTTTTACTGTTTACTCTTGTAAACTGCAATGGCAGGAATACATAACAGCGCCGAAATAAAGTTATTACATAATACTTAAACTGTGTCAAGAACATATCACAATTCTAACCTAACACATTAACACACTAATATAATGAATTTCTACATTTACCACCGGAAGAAAAGCAAAACAATATCTTTGAAACACTGCGGCACTTTGCAGGGTATTTTCCCCTATGCCGAACTCTCCTAAATGAAATATCTATTTGTTCCTAGCCTGAGTAGAAGACACATGTTTAACTTTTCTGTGTTGCTGTTCTTGCTGTGTGTGGTCCTGGGTTCTCTACCACACTGTCAAATTAAATATGTTCTTCTGTAACAAGGACGAGAGTATACTAACTTGACTCTCATCATAATTATTTTACTTTGTATAATTTTTAGAGCATCGCCATCACGAATTTTTTTTACTGAGGTTAATTACTAAAATTGATAACAAATCAATTAAGCAGTTAAACACGTCTAATGGGTAGGGTATGCATTTATTATTTGATTAAAACACTTTGAAATCTATAAAACAATTATTTGACAATATAACTATTTAACTTACTTCCCTTTACTTAATATTTAAGCAAACTTGTTAAGTAGGCAAGGCAATACTCTAAAACAGAAACAAAAGGAACATGAGTGTTAAAATATCATATTTATACGGTTACCATTTCGAAAAAAATGTGCCCTATTCTCTTAAACCGCATCACTTCCCATGGCCTACCATAGTAAAATATTTTTACCAGATTTGATTAAAATCGGTTGATTGTTATCCGAGATATGACACAAAATTAGCGCCATATTACAAAATGGTGGACAAAAAGATATTGGTCAAAATAGGTTAAATCGCAAGGTATATGTTTATATATATATATATATATTATATATATATATATATATATATATATATATATATATATATATTAACCACACACACAAACAATGATTTAGTAGTTAATGTATGCTAACCCAGCGTGAGCCGAACCTGGGACAACTATAGTCAATTCCCGATTGGAAGCGACTTATGAAAATCAACCTTTGAAAAAACACTCTAGGCATAACATGTCACCTGCTTTTTCAATAACTTGTACTTGTGACTCGTCGTCACCTGCCCGCTCATAAAGTTCTTTAAAGGGATTTTACTTACGTGACTGACTACAATAATAGTAATTAAAACAGTAAAATCAGTAAAATTACAATATTTTTACTGCGTAAAAGAAGAACCATGAGGGGAACGGGTGGGCAAGAAAGGCTGCTACGCAAGCGCTGAGTCGCACGCGTGGTAACTGACCTACGCCACGCTAGCTTACTGTGGAAGTAGCATGGGCGGGCGGGGCTATCTGTTATAGACAGGGGGAGGTGGCTTACTCTCAATGGTATTGCACGTTTGAAAAATATTAACTAGAATGTTTAATGACACGATAGTGGAATGGCCTGGGAACAGGCGGAGCTTGACTGCAGAGAGGTGGGAATAAAACCACGGCTCCACCAGTTAACACATGCCTTCCTCCTGAATACTGATTAACTCTGGTATTCAATACTCTACACTCGCAACATCAAACACTAGATTAATGTAAAGAAGGTCAGGGGTGTCAGGGGTTGCTGTCGATGGTGGTTAAATAAGGTAGATGAATTATAAAAATATATTATTTAATATTACAAACTTAAAGTATAAAACACAATTCATGTATGCTTATAAAACAATAGGAATACAGTTACGTTTACAGAACAAGGAGAATACAGTTACGATAGTTTAATATACCGAAACAGCAGGTACACAATATACACAATATTAACGCAGCTAGTTCCCTAACCTCGCCGTAATTAAGTTTACAGTGGGGAAGAGGGATACCAGAATGGCTCCCTACAGGAAAAGCGTTTATGCTCACCCTTGTCTGTATATCTGGTTGTCCTCAGAGCTCCTCTTGTCCTAGGGTCGTCTGCTTCCTTCGTCTTCAGCCTACGATCTCACTCACAAGTAAACTGCTTCAAGCCAAGGTGCCGTTTGGGGGGGGGGGGCACCGCCATGCGGGGCCCCTTTCATAACTGGACCAAGTAGGGCATGTTTGTGAAAACCACTGCACTCGGCCACCAGCTATACCCCGCACGACCTTAGGTGGTGTAGCAATGCCAGGTTATCGCTACACAGTGTTCCCGTTGGACGGCGACCAAAACCTTTTGTTTCACTTTCAGGTGGATGTACGGATACTTCTGATTACGTAGTTATGTTGGGTATGCTTACAAACCTAAGAAACGGTTAAAAAAAAAAATGAAATAGGCATCCGAGAGTTATCTGAAAGGACATATATAAGGAACAAAAAAAAATTGCAAGGAACAGTTTGGAGATATAGACTTGCTGCATTAGTGTATCCCAAATTATATTTTTTAAGTGAGTTGAGCATTGAGAATGAGTTTCGGCAGTCGTGATGAAGCCAGAATGCTTCCCTTAAAAGGTGAAAAGTAGGAGAGGTGTTGGTATACAAAACTAATATTGTATCTGGAACTCATTTACTTGTTTGTGCCTAAATGCATTACATTTTAATGATAGCCTGAAAGTAAAATATTATTGTTTTTTAATATTAGTTATAGTCGTGTAACATAAATTTGTTTCTCCTGGTGTGTGCGTATTTTTTTCAGTGTTGTTTCCTGTTTTGTAGTCATTATATATATATTGGGCGTAGTCAACTTACGTTCGGAACGTAATTTCAAACATTATTTAATGACGGCAATATCTGTGGTGGCTGAAGCCTCCATAGTGAAATTTTCTTGGAACCGCCCCCGCCCGGGGAAGCACAGTGTTATTCCAGGAGTAGCAGCAGTGTTCAACTGTCAGAAGTGTGTGAGGTTTGGTCTAGTTTCGCGCCTGGATCTTCTTCGTGGAACATCCTGTGTTGCAGGTCCTTGAAGATGTCCCAGAAGACGAAACACAGCACGGTGTGCGGGCCCAGTCTGACGTAGCTCGGTACTACGCCCTTGTAGAATCCGTACAATCCTTCACTGCGCCATATCTTCAAGGTGCAGTCCCATACGCCCTTGTACAGCAGTCCCTTGCCCTCCGAGTCCACCCTGAAACCAGTTACACCACATACTTACATCAGAAATAATATGCGTTAGCCAAACAGACAGTAGGGATAAAACTGAGCTCGAAGTGAAACAATAATGTAAAATACACACTAACACAACAACGCAAACATGTTACAGCAAGGGAAAAGCATGAAAAATCTGCAAAAATCTGTTTGCATGTACAATTATTTAAAGCAAATTTTAAAAATTACAAATAAAAATAACGAACGTACTAGAGAATTGCCATTAATAATAACATTGGAGGATGTCCCATATAATGCGGTTATTACATAGAGAAAAAAAAAGACCTTTATAATATTTGCTATTATAATGTGTAATAAAATCATCGTAATAATGTATCATGTCAATTTTACAATCAATTTAATTTGCGTCAGTTTCATCTATAAATGTTTGTGACAAATGGACGCCCATAAAATCAAGTATAAAAATTATTTCTTAGATTATTATTACAATTTTCTTAGATGCAATTACAGTAAATATTAAGACGATCTTTCTTAAGAAGATTTTCTTGCAAATTATGCTTTCTGAAGAATTCAAAACGGAAATACACTCAAATATTTTTAAAAATGTACACAATATTATTCGATTATTTTTTACATTGAAAAAGTATATTTTAGTAAAATATTTTATAACGTTGCGAAATATACAAATTCTCCTTTCATATATAGCATAAATAGCACTTTTCTGACAATTTTGACGGTGTGTGTGCTAGTTTTTTTTATGAGATCTTCGCGTTGTATAGTCAGGTGCAGTGCTCCATAGGCAGTTGCTTTACTTCAATCTTAAGTCGCGGTGGTCCCCCGAGTCGACGGTGTAGATGCAGAGTGTGGAGGACTGTACGGCTTTGAGAGCCAGGGGTGGTAAAACAGCGAAGCGACGAGCCAGCACAGCGACGCGCGGCGGCGAGTGTGAGTGGAGTCTGCGCACTGCGAGTCAGACTATTGTAACGGATGCGTAAGTAATAGACATTTGGAATGATGGCAATATAATCCATTCATGGTTACTTCAGCCTTTTCTGAAGCCCTGCTAAAGTTCTACTTTGCAGGATGTTCCTCCGCCTCGTACAAACAACTTAACTATAAGGCCGTGTACGGTAAAGTGAGCACTTTTTAAGGCCCTTATAAAATTTTCCTTTCATCCAATTTCCATCTCCCAGCTGATTTTTAGTATAAACATTGCAATGTGACCAATAAACACAGTGTATACGTTTCACCACCATCAAAATTTAATGCCTGAGGCTGCAATAAGATATAGTTATTAGAGGCTAATGCTTGTTGAGAGGGCCTTAAGAAGTGCTCACTTTATCGTGAACAGCCTATAAACCTGTAGAATCACACCAGAGGACAACGCACCGCATTCGTGCCCACTAAAGCGTATAGGCTATTCACTCTAAAGTGAGCACTTTTGAAAGCCCTCTCATTTGGACTAATAGTCGAGAAATATATTTACTTTATCTTTTGACTTTGACTTCTGAGTGCTGTGGAATATATAGGTACAGTATGTCTATTACTTAGGTGGCAATGTTCAATTAAAATTGTGGTTAAAGGATTAAATACGGCTGAAATAAATAAATAACTACGGCCTCTAAATGGCTCATTTTACCGCGAACAGCTTATAACAGTATTTTGTATAAAGACTATTTCTCACTAGGTGCTACCAACATTTCTATTTTTCTCCAGGTTTTTTATTCAAATTATTTGTAAACGAAGTATTATAATTTATAGATAAAATATGAATTTAAATTTAACAGAAAAAAAGAATACCTTTTTGAACACAAGTACAAAATGCTTGTGATATATGGCATATGTTGGAAATAACTAAATACGTCATACATAGGGAGATTTTTGAAAGGTTTGATTTAAAAAGGCCGAAGAAACCATGAATGGACAATAAACAGTTGGATTGGATATGTGTAAGTATGAATTATCTGACTATAACCAATATAAAGGTGATGGTAAATACTTTGAGCCTTCCCTTAAATAATGCGCTCACTAAGAATAATCAGTGTTAATTGTAGATATAGGTAGTTTAATACTGTAAATAATACATGTGTATATTTATAGCATTGTAGATAAATAGAAAAATTAAATTAGGTTTCTTTATTTTTATAAAAACCTCCATCACATGCGATCTCGGATATACCACTTGGCTGCTTGTAACAATATGTAAAATTAAGGTGGGTACATAACAATCACTTAGCAGTCTCAGTAGATTTGACAGTTTACCAGTACACATACATAGTGTACAGAACAGAGATCCTAATATTCCACTTCGGCCAGTAGAAACGCTTCTTTAAGAGCGTTGTTTGAGAAGGAAATTAGAAACTGAGTTAACTGGAAGAAGGATCTTAGTTTCAAAAAAAGAGATTTTTGCAGGTAAATGTTTCGGTTGTTTTTTTTTTTTTTTTTTTTTTTTGCAACATATGGTTTTCTCTTTAAAGACAACAATACATGTAACCAATAACTACCCATACTACAGGAAAAACTACTGTTTACCACTAACTAAGGCAAGGATACAGAAGCTGTTAAAGTGTAGTACTAAAGTAGGTCGAAAAAAATCTTAACTTGGAGAAAAATCGTACTATCCATACTCTATTTTATGTGCGCTGTCTATATAGACAATAAGGATTGCGATATACTTTTGATGGGAGAATCTCGTTAGATCAATAAAACATTTCTCCCATCGAACTCCTCAATATTGGATTTTGTCTTCTGTTTCATTTTGCAATATTTACCCGCAACTAGCATAACGAAATTATAACCGAAACATGTGGGCATTCATAATGTTCTTAGGCCACTTTGATATTGGCTGCGTTTACAGACTCTGGAAATACAGTTTACGAAATAGTCTGCTGTGAAATTTAAGTGCTACATAGTAAAAAAATTCAATGCATGAACTTAGATTTAAAATAAAATTAATAAAAATTTTCCATTTATATATTTTTTTGATCATAGCAACAGCCTAACACCGACACAGACAACATGACTATGTTTACGCATTGTTCAAGCGTGTGAATTTGTTGCAAATAATACGCTAATTCTTACTCTATTGTGTTAAAGCAAACAGAAACTAAATTTATTAAAATAATTCATACATTTAACTATTCATACGACGCTGAGCTATAGTCCATTCCCGATTGGTAGCGACTTATGAAAATCAACCTGTGAAAAAACACTCTAGCCAAAACATGTCAACCTGTTTTTTCAATAGCCTGTATTCCACAAATATATAACACTGTGGTTGACTTTAGAGTACTGAATTATTGAATAAATAGAACTTTACCTTAATATCTTCTATAACTTGTAATATTTATTTCTTTTTAATATGAATTAACAACAGCGAGATCAGCGACGTGTTGGCAAAGGGCGTTAAGAAGTAGTTCTCAGTTAAAATATTATTTTAACCTAGTTTTTTAGTATACTTTTCGTAAATTAAACATTGCCTATTGAAATACGTAAATATTTAGGTAGCCCCGATGGCAACATATCTCATTTTTACAGTTTAAATTAATAGCGGAAAATATCGTGAGTAGGCCGTAATGGTAGGTTGTTGTTTTATCGAGCGAAAGCATCTCTCTCTCTCTCTCTCTCTCTCTCTCTCTCTCTCTCTCTCTCTCTCTCTCTCTCTCTCTCTCTCTCTCTCTCTCTCTCTCTCTCTCTCTCTCTCTGAAGACGACGGATGACACGTCCCGTGATCGGCGCCAGCAGTTCCCTTACAATCTGGAGCACATGAACCTACGAGAGGTGTTAACGGCGCCACATGCACGAGCATGTAAGGACACATGATACAAACTGTGACGGGCGCATAGCTGGTAAAACACAGTCACAGCACATTCTCTGCAGCTGCCCGTCATTCTGTGTGACAAGCTACAATCGCGCACAGCGTAAATCATCCACAGTAGCAGGAAGAGTTCAGCTGGAATTATCCAAGTTCTACTCTAGTTGGGAAACTCAATGACAATAATATGCTAACTAAATTCTCCACAAACAGGTAGAGCTGACGTTGCAATACAACATGACTCCCTTCGTTTTACATGTACACGAATCGGATGTTTCTAATTTCGATAAAACAATTATATAAGTTTGTATATGAGTTTCGGGTTTGCATTGTGTGGCAACCTACGTAAATAATAAATAAACTCTGCTCTTCGCACGCAGAGTGGAAAATTAACGACAAGCGTTTGCAAGATTTTCAACTCTCGGTCATTAAACTGGATTTAGCAAAAAACTTTATTGTGGTTAGGTTCAATTCAATGTGATGACATAATCGAAAATTTCTTCGATAATACCTATATTCATTTCGTTCTTAAAGATCCCCAACATTTTCAAGTAAAATAGGCGTATTTACAAAAGCTCAGTGTCCAACACTACAGTATTGTATTTCTACTGTTTACTCTTGTAAACAACTTTGAAGTTTGTAAAATAAATAGTCACAGAAATTTAATAAGTAATATTTATGTACGGGCAAGTATATATCACAATTCTAACTAAAGACGAACATGTACACTCGAACATATAGAATGTCTAAATTTGCCGTCGGACTATAAGATACTTCTCTGGGCAACAGGCGAAACTTGTCGCGAGCATTTTCCCTCTGCCAAACTCTACCATAATTAATCTCGCTTTGTTCTAAGCCTAAGTAAAAGAAACCATGATTTTAATATATCGCAGTTAGCTTAAATCTTTCTTGTTGCCTATTTAGCAGTGTAGCATGTTCAGTCATAACTTAGTACTCCAGCATTCTGTCAAATGAAAAACATATTCACGAAACTAGGACGAGAACTTACTGATCAAGCAGTAGTTTTTTTTTTTCTGGAGGATCGGCATTACGAAAATTCTGGAATATTTTGAGATTAGGTTAATTGTAAAAACTGATACAGAATCAATTCAGCAAATGAAACCATCTAATTTCAGCAGGAGATATTTAGTTTTTTGTTGAAAACGCTTTGCCAACTATAAAACTAATAGTTGCCCATATAACTTTCTCCTCTACGTGTGTATGTGAGTAAACTTGATAAACTTGTCCATACTCTAAGACGGAGATAAAAAGTACACATTTGTTAAAATATCGTATTATTGCTAATTGCTGCCATTTTGAGAATAATTAAGTGCCTTTCTCTCTTAAAACACATAATTTTCAAGGACGTACAATACAGGAACGGCTTCTGAGTTACTCAGCGCTGCCGCGAGCAAGATTCCTGAAGCTGGGAGAGGTGGGAGATTTCCTATTACCTCCGTGTATTTCATGCTCTCCTGGTAGAACACCAACTGGGAATCCCCAATCACAACGCACACCGCGGCGGGCGAAAATGTAAAAAATAAACTAAAATTAATCAATCAATCAATCAAGCCAGATCAAATAGAAAAGGCCACTTGGAATAATATAAACAATGCATTCTCACATTGTGGTTGAGATTTTCCCCAATACCAAACAACCCTTGTCGATAAGACAAATCAACCTCTCTCCCTCTGTCGCCACTGTCTTATGAGAGAAAACGTGCGTATGGAAAAATACACCAGAGTTTATGACTTTTATTTTCTGTATGTAGGGATTTTTGTTTTTGCTTATTTTCTGTCTGGAGAACAAAATTTATGAAACCTTTTGAACTGATGTTAATTGCCTGATAAGAAATAAATTAGGCAATTAAAAATATCTCATTTCAACAGGGTTATTATAAGTTTTTGATTAAAACAATTTGCCATATGTAAAACAAACATTTACTGGTAATACTAATGAGGCTATTCTTCTTAATGGGTGCAAATTATATTTAATGAAGTTCTTAAAATATTATATAGTAGGTAGTAAGTAGGCCCTACCTTGCCTTGCCGTCTGGTTGACACTCAGTAACATTAGAGATGGAACCAGAAACATCCGATGGAACAGTAGTGGGAGAAACAAATACACACGTGTTTTACCCGGGACTCGAACCCAGAAAATCTCGTACTATATATCTAAAGTGCTATCAACTGCAATTCGGAGGCCTGATTCTGAGCATCAACTTCGGACATAATCAGTCTAAGGTTTCGAGTGATGGAGTAACCTGAAATATTTAACAGGGTCGACCATCATTTAAAAAAAAAAATGTCTGGGCCATTTAAAACACATACTTAAGTTTATATGGCCCACTGTAGTTAGTGCACCTTGTGTGAAGAATTTGGTGGAACTCGGTTAATTGGTTCCGGAGATACAGCATAATTAATAAACATTTCATTTTATTATTTGGTACTATCTAAAAAAAATCGCCTAAAAACATGTTTCGTAAAACGATGCTTCTAATAGTTGCTGAAAGCATAAAAAGTTAGGTTGGATTTGGCTAAATTGTTTAATAGATATGACAAACATATCAGAATACTTACTTACATGACCGCAATGTTTAAAAGCAGTGTCAGTTGTTCGGGAAATATAGCACAATTTTACAAAAAGGCCAGAAAATGAGCATCTCTGTGTGCATGATTTATTCTTCTAATGAATACTGTTAGTATACAAAATTTGGTTAAATTTTGTTGAATAGTTTAATTGGAATAATATTTTTAAAATATTTATTTAAAAAACTGCTTAATTATTGTCAATAAAGCTTGCTTACTTAGTTTTTTTTTTTTTACAGACAGACTAGACAGACAAACAAGGTCCTGACAAACCTGATCCGATTTTTGTTAACAAAATTTTTTAAAGACAAAAATCTACATACAAAATGCACAATTTCCATCTATTGGCTTACTTCAAGCCAGATTATTGAAAATGAAACAACTATGTATCGTATTTACATTATTATTTTACAAAACAAGTTGCTGAAATTCTTGAAATATGCATTTTCTCTCCCATTGCATAATTAATGCTAAAATAATTTCTCGTATTGGTAGTTACGTTTTGTTGATTTTATTTAAATTGGAGACATCCCTGTAGCAATACACGTTGATATTCAGCCGCGACTCACTGTTGCAACTGTGGGGAAAGAACTGTAGTATTTAACCTCTTGTAATATATGTGTTTTTGAGATTTTTAGTTGAAAGGGCGGCCTTGGTAAATATTAAAACAAAGGAGCAACCAGTCTAACTAACGAAAAAGACTGTACAATCAAATATGCAACTCGTGTCGCTTATATTTTGTACGTTGCAGCGACAACCTTAAAATATAGTGGTGAACCACAAATATACCTAGGCTACGTAAATCTTATTCCACTCATATTTCTTTGTACATGTACTTAGTTTTTACTAGGTTTATTTAATTATTTATTTAAAATTTCTGGCTGGGCTTGGTAATTTGCTGGGATTGTGGCAAATATTCAGATCCCAAAAACGTAAGCACGTTACACAATTGTGTTTCAAAACACTAGTGCGAAGTTACGTTGTGATAAATAAACATACGTGTAATTAACTTCGTCGTAAAATACAGTTCACGGTTTAAACGTATGCACTTCGCACGTCCTATGTTTGCAATCAAACACACACACACACGGCCAGCGTAACGACCACGAAGCAACCACACCCTTTCACACGCAGCTTAGGTTAGCAACAAAATAACAGTATATTTATTACTGCCATGGAATAACAGATTTATCACAACATCGTGACTTGCCTAGGTAGGTTTAAAAAACACAACGTCTATAAACTTGATGTGGTAGTTTGAAGCATTTTTCGCAGCATAAAAAATAAACGTTTCGTTTAGCAATATAAATACGCCATGTCATCACTTGCCACTTTTGCCAACTTCGGATTTGTAACCCTCCAAGCATCACATCGAAATTTATTATAATAAGTATTGAAACATTCAAATATATTTTCAGTTGTAAATTGTAAATTCAAGAATCATAATCTTTGTTGTAATAAGTATGAAAAATGCTAACATTGAAAACATGTATATTATTCTTTTTCCTACCAGCGGTGCGAAATTTCCCGAGAGTGTGTGTGTGTGAGAGAGAGAGAGAAACAGAGAGAGAGAGAGAGAGAGAGAGAGAGAGAGCGACAAGCTCCGCTCATTCGATAGTTTCTTGCTCGGTAGAAAATAAAAAAACACCATGTTACTAGGGCCTACGCATCGTATTTTGCGATGACGTTTTTAACTGTGACAATAAAATATTTTTTCCGCCAGGGCTACCTAAATATATAAATATTTCTATAGGCAACGTTTAATTTACAAATAGCATACAAAAAAACTTGGTTACAACAATATTTTAACTGTGAATTATTTCTTACTAGTCGTTGCCAAAACATCGCTGCTCTCGCTGGTTTTAATTCGTATTGATAAAAAAATAAACATTACAATTATAGAATATACTAAGGTAAAGTTTCATTTATTCGAAAATATAATACTTTTAAAGTTAATCAGTAAGAAGAAACGGTGAGTAGATTACATATACTAGGCTTGTACAGTGGAGAGATCTCGACCGCTCTTAACATCGTATTCTTGAGAGCCGATAAGGGTGAATTGAGCTGAGTATGGAGCAGTGCTGGAATGCGAGGGCGGAAAAAATGGGAGATCCCCGAGAAAACCCCCGACTAACGGCATCGTCTTACACGATTCCCACATGCAAAAATCCGGGCGCGACCCCACCGGGAATCCAAACCGGATCGCCTACGTGACTAGGAAGTATAAAAATCATTCCCATGAAATTCGGATTGACCCAAAGGACTTTAAAAAAAAATTACTAGACAATTTTTTTTCCGGCACGTATTGATCAAGTGATTTAATTTGTTAACAAATAATACACAATTCCTCACAATTATGTGTAAACAACAAACTGAAACTAAATGTATTAAAATTATTTTCTATCACTTAATTAATAAGTGAATCATCTTTATCAGTAAGCATTATATTTTTTCAATAAAATACCATTAAAAAAAAAAAAAACATAAGTTCTCGCGCTGCCGCGAACAAAAAGTCCTGAAGCTGGGAGAGGTATGCGATCTTCTCCTACCTCTGTGTGCTTCATGCTTCCCTGGTAGAATAGTAACTGGGAACTCCTCAAGAAACCCGGATTGCGCTTTGCGATCACGATTTTCTTTTATATTTATTTGTTTTGTTATATGAATACATACAAAACATGTAAGTTATATGGGCTATGCAAAAATATACATGTCGTATGTATTGTAAAACTGTTAAGGCTACATTTAAATGTTGTTTGTATTTTATCGGCTCGTTAAGCCAAGCCGCGTATTCGAAAATTCATCATCGACGACTCCACCAGTCGTTGATACACCGGTGTGTATGTACACACGGGTTGAGTGAGGCATTTTTCGAACATCAGGTTGATTTTTAGTTTTCGTCTGCTTTCAGGCACATATTAATAATACAATTTCACTCAAATTTTAAAGTTTTCATCGCCCATTTGTAAAAACTCTACGTTTGAATTCTTTCGGTGTTTTTGGAATGTTTGAAAATTACGAGTTGTGAGTGTTTTTAACTTTCATTTTTCAGCGAAAGCGTTCGAAAATTCATCGGTTGATTGTTTTGGTGCATATTCACCAGATCCATCAGATTTTCAAGCCAGCCAGCCCAGCCACTGGAACCGATGGATAAACCGGTTCAACCGGACTCAACCAAACGATTAATTTTCGAACACGCGGAAGCAGAGTGGGTTTGACAATGAAGTCTAATATTGTTTGTTGCTGTGGTATGCTAGGGCAATGAAAATATATAGTTTACGTCGATGGATTCGCGGATAATCATGTTGTGCTAATTAGGATTTTATTACATCCTCAGCAATTATTTATTAGTCAAACTAGCGATTTCCCATTCAGTGACATTATTTTTCCCTGTTATATTTAACGACATCGAAGTGTCCGCTGGCTTTTTCAATTACTGTTTAATATTTTATAAAATTTACGTATTAATTTTTTTGCCAGGATTACAAAGCCTACAACACAACTCAGATTCCATAGATTAGTAGGCAAAATCCTTGGCACCGCCTACTAGATGTACCATTTTCTTCAAATGTCGTTCACTAAACTTAGATTTACTACACGGGTTTAATTATCTGCTTGATGTGCGCGGTGAAAAGCCGGTAAACGAAGAGTTCAGATTTTTATCTTCGTTTAGTTAAGCCGAGTTAAATGAATAAGTAGTAAGTCATTCGAAAACCCACCCTGATTCTGAGCATCAATTTCGGATATAATCAGTCTAATGTTTTTTTTTTTTTTTTTTTTTATAACAAAAAGGCAAGCAAAAGAGACCAAGTCTTCTGCGTGATTTATGCTTCTAAAAAATATTTTAGTTAACAAAATTTGGTAAAATTTACTGGGATTGTTTAACCGAAATAGTATTTTTAAAAGATTGAATTTAAGAACTGTTTAATTCTTGTCAGTACAACGCGCGCTTCATGCTCGCCTGGTCGTACGCCAACGAGGATACGTGAAGAGCACGTTACCTGGCGGGGATACACATGAATATTTTCAACACGCGAAGCTTGGAACTGCTGACGAATAAGATTTATTTTATTTTATTTTATCATCGACGCAGTAATATAATGCTGAATAACGGGAGATTTAGGAAATTCCATCTTGGTTCTTAGCAGGCAGCTGCGTAGTTCTGATCGAGTCAGTTTGTTCCAACTGGTTTTCGATTTTGTTTGCGCCGCTCGGAACAGCAACAAACAGTTTTGCTGGTAACCTGTTACTCGCAGTCGGCACTGCCGTGTTATTCAGTTTCCCGGTGCAATGTACACAATACATAAAAATAACGTGTTACCGGAACATGTTATATACTCGGAACTGTAACGTTGGTTGGAACCTGTTACACGAAAATAACGCTTTCGCGTCATCTCCCAGTCAAGCTAGCTTAGCTGACGCGTGTGTGTGTGTATGTGTGTGCGCGCGTGTGTGAGTGTTCATTGGGCTCCTCCATACAAATAAATTATTTGCAATAAAATATAATGGCGACGAGACCTTTTAAGTGGTAGGATGGAGGGAGGATCTGTATCGATCGGATCGATCGATCGATCCTACAACGGACGACGTGGCAGGCGCGCGCGAGAAGTTTCGTTCTCCTCAGTATCCGGAGCACATGAACCTACGGGAGGTAGTGTATAGGCTTACCAGGTGCTCAAGGAGCGTTATAGAGAAGTACCCGGACAAGACGACAGCATCGCATCGCATGCTCTGTCACAGCCTATGGCTACAGAGACTAGCCACTGTGAGGTAGCCTGCATTATTACATATGTCCTCGAGGACATATAGGGCATTATTATAGGTCAATTAGGCTAGCTTAATATGTCTTTTAACCCACAGGTCCTTACCGTCTTTTAATGTTCTAGTAAAAACCAGTAAGAGCCAGCCCTGCTGACACTTACTGGCAGCTCACTTTTTCTCCTTTAGTTTCCAGGTTCATAGAAGAGTTGGGGGGAGGGGGGAGAGGCCCAATAGCGTCTCACTTATCCCACCAGAGAGGCGCTCAAACACCTCTCTAGTTACTGCAGGCATCAAGTTAAGAATAAACTTCTCTACTAGTCTTTCCATCACTATTAACTAAGAGCATGTTTTCCAAACACTCTGTCTCCTGTAGCATTCTATTTAATTTAATTTAATTTAATGCATGCAATAATTTTTTAATTTTTTACTTCTCTGTCGCAAGGATTTTTACGTCTCTCTTGACAGTTTTTCCCTTGCTCTTCCTAGTTAAGACTAGCTCTAAGTACACTCAGGAAGGTAGTCATGGCCCCAAAGTGCAGGCCATGGCTGCCCAATCCCTCTTTGCCGCGATGCATGTCTCCTTGCATGATTTTCCTTCCTAGTAGGCGTAAGGGGTTAGTCCTGAGACGCAATAAAATCCCGCCCTACCTTCGGGCCTTAACATCACATAGTAATTAGAATAAGGTAGTTTAGAAAAAAAAATGCATAGCATCGCTGATGAAACACACTATAGGCTGTTCACGGTAAAATGAGCACTTTCTGAAGCGTTCTCTTTTCGAGTAACAGTCAATAAAAGCATTTTATTGTAGCCTTAGGCGTTAACTTTTGAGTACCGTAAAATATATAAACTGTGTTTATTACTCGCACGGCAAGGAAGGATAAAAAATGTCTGAACGAAAGAAGTAACTAGAGCCTCAAAAGTGCTCACTTTACCGTGAACAACCTATACATACAACTGCATGTCGTTTAGTGTGACAAGCGACAATCGAGTGAGTGAGTGAGCGAAGAGATTTGGGAGGCGCTTAACAGCGGGGTCTTGAGAGCCGATGAGGGTGATTGGAGTGAGTATGCAGCGGCGCCGGAATGGGGGGACGGTAGAGGCGGGAGACCCCCAAGAGGACCCGCCGACCAACGGCATCGTCCGGCACGATTGCCACTTGCGGAAGTCCGGTGACCCGGCCGGGGATTGAGCCCGGTTCGCCTTGGTGGGAGGCGAGCGGGCAAACCGCTCAGCTACCGTGGCCCCAGCTACAATCGACACGCTCTTTATAGGCTATTCGCGGTAAAGTGGACACTTTTGAAAGCCTCCTTATTTGGAATAATAGTTAAAATAATAAATTTATTTTATTTTATCTTTGGGCATTAATTTCCGATTGCGGTGAATATATGCACTGTGTTTATTATTAACACGGCAATATTTATTTATAAGCGTGGTTACAGGATTAAAAACGGCTGAAAGGAAAAAGTAACTTGTGCCTGAAATGTGCCCACTGTAGCGCTGGCAGCCTATAAACACATTTATATAAGGCTGTTCACGGTAAAGTGAGCACTTTTGAGGCCGTCGTTTCTTTTTCCATCCAAGCCATTTTTTTTATCCTTTAACCTCCTTTTTATTAAATAAATATTGTCACGTAATAAACAGTGTGTACATTCCACCGCACTCGGGAGTTAACGTCTAAGGCAAAGACAACGCACATTTATTTACTATTATTATTGCAAACGAGAGGCCTTTCAAAAGTGCTCATTTCATTGCGAAGAGTCCAGCTTTATTCAACGAATGTTTATTCTGCCCTGGTTGGGAAACACAACTGTAATAGTTTGCCAGCTAAAAATTTCCGCCATCAAATAGCACTCACGTTGCACGTCAACCGGATGTTGTTCGTTTGTCATGTTGACAAATGGAATTATTGTAATTCTATAGAATGAATATAAGAACCCGCGCGAAGAATAAACTTTGTTCTACACGCAAAGCTTGAAGAATTATCACAATATGTATACATGTTGTTTAATATTCAGTCGTTGCAGCAAAACGTTTCATTGCGCAGTTATTTTAATTGAATGTGACAACATAATTGAACAGATCCTTTTGTTGACAGCTATATTCATTTCGTTCTTAAAATTCATAACATTTTCCAGTCAAATTGCCGTGGTCACGAGAGCTCAGTGCCAAGCACTATTTATACTTTTCCTCGCGAAAATATATATAATTTCTGTTTTTGTCGCAAGTTTAAGGTGGCCGCCTGGTTGAAGGAATGTTGCACGTCTGAGGTCTAAAAGCGTGGGAGCGCTAGGGGTGACCGAGACATGCGCATCAGCTCTTTCATCGCCTCTACGCGCAAAGCACTGAACTGACGTGCTGTATTGCCGTCAATAACGCGCCTCTATGAGACTTTCAGCCTGGAACCTACCATTTTATGACGTAGAAATAATAATAAAGGTTTAATGCGCGTCCCTATAAGTTTCTTAATGTTTTGTACCGGAATGTTCATACCTAAAAATTACCGTGAAAACACCCGTTTGAGCTTTTTTACTATGACAAAAATATGCTTTGGAGAGAACTGGAGGAACTAAAAAACGTATACGGACGCGTAAAGTTTCTTAAATGGTATTCGAAAACAGAGCTCACTCATGCCCGGTGGTACCATCGTGGCTCGAAACTCGATTCGAGATCGGATCTAAGATCGACACAGGAAACTGTTGCACCGTTCGAGTTCATAACTGGACTGGAGATCGAGATGAAGTTCTTTCGAATCGCTGGAATTGGCGGTTCGAAATCTCGATTCGAGATCAGCAGCCATCGTCGACAAATGTAGTTTGAAAATACGCTGGCAGATAGAACTGCGTTCGATTGTTTTCTTGGGAAATTAAAACAACATCTGAAGGCTGCAAAGCCCTGTCCTATTCCCTGCTCAGAATGAGTTGAATGGCGATGGACGATCGAGTGATAGATGAATGAGTCTTGAGTAACTCTAACGAATGAAATGTTTCGATGAGTGACAGGGTGACTTGGGCATATAATTTAAATTTAAGTAGTTTTAAAAATAGGCGTGAGTGTGTGAGTGCAGAGGAAATGTGATAAAATATAATTCCAGATGTTATTTTTATGTTCATTTGAGTTTATTTAGCAGAGTTGATAGGGATATATAGGTGAGCCACCAGTAGTATCTACTGCAAAATATGGAATAAGGCAGTGTCAATAATATGTACCTGACCCTCTTTTCACAGTTTTAATATTTTCAAAGTATGTGAAAAACATCTAGAATCTATCGCCGATTACTCTGAGAAATTTTGGTCTAGTCGGTGTGAGTGTATGAGTGACAGGGAAAGGTGAAAAAGTTTAATTCCAGATGTAATTGTTATGTACATTTGAGTTTATTTAGCAGAGTTGATAGGGATATATAGGTGAGCCACCAGTAGTATCTACTGCAAAATATGGAATAAGGCAGTGTCAATAATATGTACCTGACCCTCTTTTCACAGTTTTAATATTTGCAAAGTATGTGAAAAACATCTAGAATCTATCGCCGATTACTCTGAGAAATTTTGGTATAATCGGTGTGTGTGTGTGAGTCCAGGGGAAAGTATAGGTGTGATAAATTTCCTCTGCCAGCCTTGCACCTTTTATATTGCGAGACCGACAGCCTCATATATGAAACTGTCTGTAAATATGTGTATGAAGTAGTTTCTCCAGATTTAAAGACGCGGTTTGTTACATCCAACTATGCGCTCGATAACCCGCAAGGATTCTCGCCCGAGAACAAAGGCCATACCGGAGTGATGAAGGATGAATGTGCTGACCGCATCATCACACACTTTGTAGGGATTACATTCCAAGCCTTACATATACATTGTTTCGAACGAGCAGTGTACACATAAGGCAAAGGGTGGTAAACCTAACGTGCTGCAATCCCTCCCATACGAGGATTATCGAGATTGCCTCGATAATTGCACCAGGGTTCTTGGGACCCAATACCAGTTCCGTTTGCGTAGTCATGAAGTTTACACAGAATGCATGACCAAAGTAGTGTTGTCAGATTTAGACGATAAGCGCTTAATTGAGCTGGATGGAGTAACGACTTTACCCTGGGGGCACTACAGGATCCCACAGTAAAAATGTTTTTCTCCAACAGAGTAATTTCAGCACCATTTTAAATATAACTGCCATCTCAGCGACCAGCACCACACCCTGCTCCGCGCTGCAATCTGCATCACAGCTGTCTTCAAACCTGCTGCATCGATGCCATATACCTCTTCAAAGCTGCTGCTTTGCCATAACTACATGACATTTAACATCGATGCAATAGCCCCTGTTGTCCTTCGTGTCACCAAGGATTTGTAAAAATCATTTTAAGGACTGTTCTTGTAGATGTTTGTGAAGATGTTTTTGATAGTGTGTGAAAAGTTGTGAAGTTAGATTTAAGGATTTTTTTTTTAAATTAAATTTTAATGGTAAAAGGGAATAATGTAACTTGTTATTTAGTAGTGTTATTTCCTTTTGCCACATTTTTAAATATTTATATATTTAAGTTTGCTTACTTTTTGGATGAGTTGCAATGTTTTTTTACACCATGTGAACTCTAGCAAGTCTGAAAATGAATGATTTCTGAAAAGTAATGGAATGAGGGAGAATATCTAGGAAATTTTGTGAATGAACACTGAAAGGAATGAAGGGGAGTTAGAAAGGATATCTAAACTTGAAAAGCACACAATGGTGTAACAGGTTAAGGGGAAAATGGGATGGGACAACTTCAGGCAAATGGACTCTTGCCCCACAGAGCAAAGCTAAGGAATGGCGAGACTCACTAGCTGACAATGACTTTGTATTACAACAAACAAAAATATTAATTTTAACGTTTCCAAGGAAATACAAACTTGTGATTTTTTTACTTTAACGTACAAAAGAAATAAATTACTACGGTTGTGAATCAACACATTGATGTTTGCTGTGAAGAGATATCATTGTTCGAAGATATGCTTACATAATTTTTTTTTCAACAACACTTTAAAGAAACATTATACAATTGGCAAGACTATGTCTATACATGCTCATCAGTTAGCTAACCTCCCCCTCATCCACATAGCACCACCTAGCACCACATGGCACTGCATGGCACCACACTAGCACCACAATTTGCACCACACTAGCACCACATGGCACCTCATGTGCACCTCACACAGCACCTCACACTATAAAACAGTCAGCACCGCAATCTTGGGGTAAGTTAGTGTATTCAATCAGTATTGTAAAGCTTTGCTTGATACGTGTTTAGAGAGCAGATGAGGGTGACATATGTGTGAGTATGCGTGGGAAGTTGTAATTTTATATTAGCTGGGAGTTAATTTACTTTAAGTAATTATTGTGCTCTATTTGGTAATCACTTGAATACGTGTCTGTAGATTCAATGTAACATGATTAAAGTGAAGATCACTTACTTTGCTAAGGTAAACAGTTTCATCGCATGATTCAAATAGGTTTAACGAATTTGTTAATTATTCGTACTTATTTCATTTGCTTTGTCGAAATAGTTCGTTACTTTTATGCTATTCGAGTTGTGATTAAAATAATTCATTCGGTAATCTATTTCAACGTCACTTTTCATTAAAAAATATTTACTTCGCCGAAAATAAAACATTTCTCCCGTATCTAAACTATTTAAATCCTCAGAATGCCTCCAGAAATTCGACCTGGCCATATAACCCGCTCCGCATATCAGTCACAAACAAAAAATAAATAAAAAAATGTCCCTTATACCATTCTTACACCAACATTAACTTCTATATAAACAATTACAATCAGCTCATCTGGTCAGTCGGCCCAGGACCCCACAGAGTCCATACCAAACCTGCCCCGCGAATATGACCCTTATGACATGAATAAATTAATAAACATTCTTTGATATCAAAATATTCTATATAATATAATTATATCAAACATTCTTCAATTGATTAATTAATCCAATTATCAATTAAACATAATCAATTATCCAATTGAAGAATTTAATATAATTAATCGAATATTTAATTAATCTCATTTGCATATCATTATTTGACACTTAGTCCACTCTTACACCAAATACAACCTAATTCACTCTTGCGCGAAGTGGACCAGAAGGCGCCGCATGTTCTCACTCCATCAACACCTCACTCGCCTAGTGGGCCAGAACACTCCTGCTGGCTCTCGCTCCATCCACTACTCACTCGTATAATGGGCCAGAACGCCCCCGTGTGTATGCATTACACCAATAACGAATAAAAATGTTACTTATACCATTCTTACACATATATATATACACACACGCGCACACAAATTACAACGCAACCCTTTCTGCTCAGTCCACTCTAGCAAGGCCAGAGGACACGTCGATGCTACTCTGCCAATATCACCCTTTCAACAACAATGAAAAACAAAGAAATTTCATGTCCAACTATGTTTTTATATGAAAACATTATTTAATTAATTTGATTAATTACACTTATTAATTCGATTATTTAATCAACTACTAATCGATACATATGTGGAATATCCGATATATCAATATATATATGTATCGAACAATCGGTTATCCGCTCCATCCTCATATCATTCTAGAGGTGGGCCCTATACTAAACTCTGCCATAAGGATTCTCGTTTTGTTCCTAACCTGATTTAAAGAAACCTTCAATTTATCTTTTCTTTTTTGCTCATTTTGTTGTGTGTCGTATTCAGCCATTCCGAAAAACCCTGGGTGTTCTACCATGCCGTCGACAGGAAAATTTACGTGCAATACCAGGTCGAGAGTTTATTGACTTGATTCTCGCTCTAGTGATTTGATTTTGTCTATTTCTAGAGCATCGCCATGCTGAGATCTTCGTGTTTTTCTTTTATTTTGCAGGTTTTTTTTTTTTCCAGCAGCAGGCGAATAAAAATACATCAGAAGCATCACGTGTGCTCGTAATGTCCGCAAACTTCTTTGTTATTAGGCTGCACGTCTGACTCGGGAACTCGTTTCCAAAATCTTCTTCCATTAATTGTTAATTACTAGACAGAATTAAATCAAGCAAGTGTGATTGCGTTTAAGATAAAGCAAGTGAGAATATTTTAATTTCTAACTACTATTAATCGTGAAAACAACTTAACGTTTGGCGCGGACCACATGAGTTTGTTTACGCCTCGATCAAACGGGGCAATTTGTTGACAAATTATACTCTTATTCTTATTTTTATTTTAAAAGAAAAGAGCATAACTTAAATTCATTTGATTTTCTATGAATTTTTAAACAATGTACCTTCGATACGACGTTAATATATGAATGAATGGAGCTAGTAGCTACCTACTCGTCCTACATAATTGCCAACTTTCCTAATCTCAAGCTACTCAAATGATGGCCATTAAAATGTACACAGACGCAGAATATATTTTTATTATAACATTGATTTTAAAAACCGCTTAATTAGTTGCGAATCAGCTTTTTCAAATTGATCAGAACTTTTCCTTTAAAACAAGTACTCGCTGACGCGTACTAGAGGCCTAGAAGCTGGGAGAAACAAGTTTGTATTGTCCTCCAACCTCTCTGCGCTTCATGCTCTCCTGGTAGAACAGCGACTGGGAATCCCCTAGCCAAGCGCTTCGGAGTCAATAGAGGGAGGGGGTTGTGTGGGCGGTTCGTTTTAACTATGAAAAAGAAAACAAATTGGAGTCCCTCCCACCCTGGAAGATTGATTGATATGATGGTGGGGAACCCTCCTTGCGTCGTCCGTGACCGACAAGAGCTGTTTTCGGCTCCCTTGGTATCCGGAGCGCATGAACCTGAAAGAGGTGATAACTTGGACCCGGCACAACGCTGGCCGGGTGAACCTACGTTCTCGAGAGTACAGGCTGTTCACGGTAAAGTGAGCACTTTTGAGGCCTTAGTTCCTTTTTTCCTATAGGCTGTTCACGATCAACTCAGCACTTTCGGAATCACTGCTTCAGACCTACTTGTATGCACGTTGTGTATTCTTCCTCCTTGTAAAATTAACGTTGCCACGGGCCTTATCATGCGTCGTTCAAGTGAAAGTGTAAAATTGTTATAAAATTAGATATTTTACAAACACTCTTTTAAACATTTTGTTGTCTAACACTTTTTATTCGACGTTAAGATATGGAACTTCTTCCCATCGATCGTTCACTGGGCGCATGTCACTCAGTGTGCCCATTGAAATATATGCAGGTAGGGGCAGTGATTTTTTTTCTAATGCTGATTTCAAAAGTGGTCACTTTATCGTGAACAGCCTTTAGCTTCGCGTGTGCTCTTTTTCCTCGCAATTTTAAGCGGTGACTAAATGTTGTTCACGATAAAGTGAGGACTTTTGAAATCAAAGTTAGAGAAAAGTCACTGCTCCAACCTTCACATATTTTAACGGGCGCACTGAGTGACATGCGCCCAGAAAAGTTGGTAAAAAAAAAGGTGTGGAAAGTAGTTCCATATCTTAACGTCAAAGAAAAAGTGCTAGGAAACCATTTGTTATAATTTAAATTATTTCTTACGCTTTCTGGGTTTTTTTTTTTTTTTTTTTTTTTGGCAACGCCCCAGTGTGTAAAAATTAGCAGATTTATAAAGTGTTTTCTTTTCTAATAACTTCACAGTTTCACTTGACCGATGCATGAATAAAGTGATGAGATGAGGCCCATGGCAATTTTAATTTTACATAAGGCGGATGAATACACAATGTACACATACAAGTAGATCTTAAGCAGGGATTTCAAAAGTGCTAATTTTACTATGAACAGCCTACGGTTTTAATACAGCAATGTGATCAGAAAAGATACAAAATTGTCTCTACGGTTTAAAAACCGGTTTCACGGAAGTTTAAACATTGTAAAGACTGTTCACGGGAAACTGAGCACTTCTGAAAAGCCCTGATTTACATCTACGTGTATGAACACTTAGCATTCTTCCGCCTTATGTGAAATTGGCATTGCAATGGGCCTCGTCACACTATTCGTGCGTCGGTCAAGTGAAACTGTGACATTATTAGAAAAGTAAATATTTTACATATTTATTAATACTTACGTATACGACGCATTAAAAAAAAAAAACAGAATACATGAGAAATAATTTTACTATTCTCTAATGTTTACCTAACACTTTTAATTTAACGTTAAGACATGGAACTGCGTTCACATCCGTCATTACCAACTTTAACAGACGCATACCACTCAGTGCGGCCGTCAATATATATATATATATATATATATATATATATATATATATATATATATATATATATATATATGCAGGTAGGAGAAGTGATATTTTTCAAAGGTTGAATTCAAAAGTGCTTACTTAATTGTGAACAGCATTAACAAAGATGGCTACGCACAGTGACTTTTGCTCACTTAGGCACACTCCGATGACCACATTTGTGTTCAATAACCGAATTCATGGATTTGCAACAAAATATCGACTTTTTATTATTGTACTGGGGGGGGGGGGAGATATTTACATTGAAGTATCATTACATTGTGACGGCTGTCCTTGCACATGGAATCATTTCTAAGGCTACGAATCGACGTGACGCCGGCCAGCTGTGGCCGTGGTTACACGAGTGCTGTTAAACACATTCGGTAACCATGTCTGAACATGTTTATAAACAGGACGCGTTTTCGTGGTTACACGCCCAAAGCAGAATGAAATCTATAGAAATTCTAACCTCAACAAACATGGAACTTAAAATATATGATATTTAATTATAATGGCTCCAACATTTATCACTATTGATCTTTTTAATTGTTATTAAACCTACACTTTTACTGTGATGGTACGATGGGTGGGTGTACATTCAACATTAAACTTAAGTTAATTCATCAAATGCAGGAATTCCCGCCAAATACAGCAATATTTCGTTACACTGCTTTAACTGAACTTGTTTTAGTGAAGTAGTTCTGCATCCCGTGTAACCGTGGGCTTAACCTTCTGGAAGCCTTTTCGAATTTTATATAAATACTGAGGTCTCTCCTATGAGCAGGGAGAGAGGTACGGGTTCTATAACAGGGATGAACTGCTGTTCCTTACATAATTTAAGGGGGGTGGGTGCTGCCCTTTAAAAGATATGTAATCGCTTCTATTATCATTCATTTAAAGTAATATTTTATATCTATTATGGGAAAATAACCATAGTAATTAATCAAGAACGGAAGTTTTTGCACAAGAAACGCTGTTTTTGGAGGGCCACTGTGCGCAAACTTAAGGGAAGGGGGGAAGCCGACCCCTCTCACTGATCCCCCATTATTCCTCTTTGAAACCCTCCCCCCCCCCCTCCATATGCCCCAATCCACCCCCCTGGGAGGAGTTAGAGGAACAAAGGGGGTATGTTTTCCATTTTGTGGGATTGGAGGTGTGTTTTTAGCATTCCAATCGGCCTGGCAGGCGCATTTTTCGACCGATTTCCTTCAAATTTGGGGTTAGGCTCTTCGTAAGCCTAAGACCTGATTCTTAAGTCTTAAGTGTCAAGTCTTAAGTCGTAAATTTTAAATCTTACTTTCACCATAATCGCCACTGCATGTCGGTATGTACGAGCGAACACGTGCCGAAGTTCCCAGACGACATTGCACCGTAAATACTAATTCATACGGTTACCTGCTTCATCTATGGTGGCTCAGCCCGCGGTTTCCGCGGGCCCGACCCCTGGTAATACTTAAACCAGGTTCAATTTTTAATACTGTTGTATTTTGGGGAAAGCTGTAAGAATATTAAAGTATTATATAAAATTTAATCAACTGTGTGAGACCCTAATCCACTGAAGCAAACCCAACCTCATTCGGACATATTGGAGAGGGTCTTAGGTCTTTTCGATTTTACCAACTACAATGAGGAGACATTGAGGCACAAGAACTCTTCGATGTGTGTTGGCACAAACCGTCAGAACATAGTTTTTTTTTTTTTTGGACACAACCTCTTACCCATACGACAACTAGAGACGGCCATCGATAGTTTAAAGTTATTGTAGGGAAGAAACGATTCGGGACCCCGTTTTATTAGCCTGTGTAAAGATCTGCGCCACTGTGCGTTCCCATCTCATAACCTTGTACTGCGCCGCTAGTCAGCACTACTGTGGTACAGCGACCCAGTAACACTAACTCCGCCCGAAAAACAGCCTCAATATTTCCCTAAATCACATCCAGTGCAATTTAATCTTGGTTTATTCGCGGCGTCTAAGCACTTTTTTAATTAAACTGATACGCCCTTCTCCTTAAGGGTTAATTAAAGCGGCAGTAAAAACATGGCCCAAAAGAGTAATCATCATAAATATCCAAAAAACATTTAGAAAAGTAACCTCTTTGCAAGTAGCGGAGTTAAACAGCAAATATTAAAGAGGAAACCACGCTCGCTCCCCGATTCACAACACATGTGATTGCACTTTGTTTTTTTTATTTACTTTTATTTCTGTTTTCTTTTCATAGCAAATTCACACACGAATATGCAACTATCGTCACAATTGACTACACTTCAAAATGCCTAGCAAGAAATATATTGAGACACCCTTATACCCGCATGGCATTTATTTGAAAATGCTCAATTAGATGTCGCCTTGAACTACAATTGATTAAAATAGCGATCCAAAAACTTGTGTAAAAGCAGTGTTTTTCCAAAATACCTCACTTAAAATTTGACCTGTCCACATAGAATTTAAGACCAAAAGTGTAACTTTGAGTATTTTACAATTTTATATGTTCTGGCCACATTTGCAGCAGAAGGCCAAATAATTAGATGACTTATATAAATATATAACTGGGAGAACTCCTGGCAATCCAAATATACAAAGGCCAATTATTGAGAACTTACTACAACTTGAAAAATGATTAAGTCCTTTTGCAATAGACACTTTACTTACAGAATTCCGGCCATCCAAATACACAAAGGCCAATTATTGAAATGACTACAACTTGAAAAATGATTAAATCCTTTTGTAATGGATGCTTGACTTACAACTTTCTTGGTAATTCAACTATATAAAGGACAATTATTGAAAAATTACTACAACTTGAAAAATGGTTAAGTCCTTTTGAAATGGACACTTGACTTACAAAATTCCTGACCATTCAAATTTACAAAGGCCAACTATTGAAAAATTAATACAACAGGAAAAATGATTAAGTCCTTCTGAGTACTTAGTTTTTCATACTGAAAAATCTTTAAAGTCGTTCTCATGGTCACTTAACACAACCAAGGCCATTGATGACTCTACTTTAAAGAATTTATTAAAAAGTATTTCTTAGAGAAATCTCTTCTCAAATCTTGCAACTTTTTCCATCCTGGAAACTACTATCAAAGTTATCCTACACTGACTGAAAATAACGAGTCCTTCCTGGAAACTGCCAGAATGGCCTACCATTATTTTCTTTTAAGGTTCATTTCTGGCAAGATTACTTAACTCCATCAAGGTGTTTGTGCTGATCCTTGGAGCCACATTCTCTCTCGAGTCAGAAAACTCCAGGGGTTATATACCCCGAACACAATACATCCCTGGAGGGGAGTAAAACCCCTGAGCCAATCACGTGGCTCGGAACTCTTTACACCATACTACTAGGGAAGAGGAAAATTATTAATTTTTGTTATTTTAACACTTCCACCCAGTAACACACTTTTAAAATTCATCCAATCAAAGTCCATCATTCGCGGTCAATCACTGCCGCAATGCAGGTCTAATTTTCTGGAAATGGATGGCGCAGTGTGCCCTAATTGACCGTAAATGCCACGTGACGTGTGACGGCAGTGCAGAGCCTGTTGCCACCTGCAGCCACCCTGCGCATTAGCAGTCCGACTGACTGGCAGGTACGCTACACGGGTTCGTTATGGCCGTTCTCTTCCACGCCAGGCGCACGTAGCTGACATCTCAGCTGCCTCCAAGATCTTCCGTCGTTCATGGAAATGCAGGTTGGTCCCATGGTAGACTAGATATTCAGCGTACTTAGCAGGATTCTTTAACTCCGGGCTGCAAAAATACGTGCTTCCCAAGCACGCGCGTACTCTATTTCTGGACTCATGTCGTGAATTGAGGCGCTTGGCGTCTCAAAGCCTTTGGAAAATCTCCTCATGTACAGAATGACCCAGCGTTCACCTACCAATTTGACTCGCGTAATACTCGTGTGTCCCTAGGGTGGGGAAGGCGTGATACGGCCAGACCTGACCGGCGAGTGATGCCACTGTCAGTAAGCATGGAGCGGCGCTCATCTGCGCACCACGCCTTCGCAGTGGAAGCGTATGTCAAACACAACGACTCTGTTGTCATCACACATCGCTTGTTTAGGCAACATTTCGATGTAGGAAGACACAGGAGGGTACCCGAACGTCACGCCATCACGAACTGGGTGGAGCAAGTCGCACGCTGCTGCGTCTGTTGCAGCCAAGAAACCGGGAGGTAGTGTGAAAGCTGCGCGCACACAGGAGGTCATCGCCCGTGTAAGGCCAGCTGTGGTGTCACACATGGCAGACATGTATCTTTCGGTTTTCTGTAACGTCGATGAATATGGTCTCTATTTGAGCATACGGCACGTGTTCCACGATATGGTAAGTGAATGCTGGGACTCTGTATGCAGCCAAGAAACCGGGAGGTAGTGTGAAAGCTGCGCACACACAGGAGGTCATCGCCCGTGTAAGGCCAGCTGTGGTGTCACACATGGCAGACATGTATCTTTCGGTTTTCTGTAACGTCGATGAATATGGTCTCTATTTGAGCATACGGCACGTGTTCCACAATATGGTAAGTGAATGCTGGGACTCTGTATGGCGTGTGTGGTTGTTCACTGAGTACGTCATGATAACAAGCATTTTATCATTTTGTTAATATTCGAGTATCGTATTTTTTTATAAATTGAACGTCTTCTTTTGTTTTGTCAGTAAATTGCCATATTTTATTTATAATTATTATAAATAAAAACGAGAACAATATACATGTGTTGGTAATATAAGGTAAGAAATAGTTGTTATAGGCTGTTCACAGTAAAATGAGCATTTTTGAAAGCCCTGCTTAAGATCTAACTTGTATGCATGTTGTATAATCTTTCACCTTATGCAAAATTATAATTTGCATGAGACTCGTCAATTTATTCATGCGTCGGTCAAAAGAAAATGTAAAATTATTATAAAAGTAAACATTTTACAAATATACTTAATTTTACCCTTTGATACATTTAAAAAAAACAGAAAGAGAAAGAAATTATTTAAGTTAACACAAATGGTTACCTAACACTTTTTATTCGACTTTAAATTTGTGGAACTACTTTTTATCCATCGCTACCAACTTTACTGGGCGCATGATACTCGGTGCGCCCGTTAAAATATGTGCAGGTACGGGCAGTGATTTTTTTTCTGAGGTTGATTTCAAAAATGCTCACTTTATCGTGAACATCTTTTAAGCAAAATATTAAACTGAGGCGCACGCTTACGGTGTGTTGCCCCTTTGATGTATAATTTCCTTTGCTTGTTTGTATGATGCAGATGAATAGCATGAATGGAGTACACATGAGGCTGAACGCTGCAATCGGAGAAGTGTTTAAGTTTCGTTCGCGAAAGGAGAAAAATGGTTGCTCCCGGCGTGGAAAATAAAGGTATCTTTCTTACAGAGACAGCTCGAGCGAAGGTGGCAGTAGACGTGCTGACGTCACGGAAGTCCAAGGTCGTGGTGACCCTTGATAGATGATACAGCATCCGTCGGCGGAGTTGCTCGTCATGACGGCGGAACTCGGCGGCAACAGGCGCGCCTGTCCCTCCCCAAGACGCAGCTGCACTCACACTATAACGCATTCGCGGTTACTTCAGCCTTTCCTGAAACCCTGCTAAAGTTCTACTTCCAGGATATTCCTCCGCCACGTGCAAACTAAGCGTAACTAAGTCTAGGAAATTACACCAAAGGACAATGCACCGAATTCGTGCGCGCTCTGTGTAACAGTATTTTGTGTAAGAACTATTTCTTACTAGGCGCTACCAGCACACATGAGATAGAACTTTATTTCAATGAGAAATAAGATTTTTTTTTATGTTAACATCACTTGTGATACATGGCATATTTAAGAAATAACTAAAAGCGCCATACCTGTAGTAATGTTTCAAATGCTTGATTCAAAAAGTTTGTAACAGCTGCCAATATACCTTACATTGATATGATAATTTTACGAATAATTTCTTAGAGTGCCGACCAATCTAACACGAGGTACTCGCGCAGCCAATCAACGAGTGGGATCGTCCACATCAAGGTCACTGCCACGCCATTCCGTACCCATGAACTCGCTGTGAGCAGTTGTAGCAGGTAGAGTGATGTACCTTGATTGTAGAGGCGCGTCATGACTACGTCTGCAGGCGTCATGCAGAGGCATATGGACACCCCGCCTGTCATGCTGGAGGCGAAGGAGTTGAGCAGCGGCCTCTCCTGGAAAACCTGCAATCACACAGCAGCCTCGCCAACCACTTCTGCAGACGAAGACATACGAAGAGCAGAAGGCGAAGAGGTTCCGGCTGCTCTTCACGTCGAGGTCTCGAGAGCCGACGCGAGAGAACCGAGCTGGTTTTGGCCTCCAGTAAGGGCTAGAGAAACGGGGGTATCGTTTTCGTCCGGCGCGATGCCCGCGTGTGAAAATCCGGGAGCGACCTCGCCGGGAATCGAACCCGATTCGCCTAGGTGGGAGGTCAATAGTCTGACCACTGCACGACTGCGACCTCTAGGAAGACCAAGATAATGTAAACCTTGATCTTTAAATCGCAATAACTAAATCTACCTTCAATCAAAGGCGTTGGCCACGAAAAAAAGTTATTTTATATTTGTGCCAAATACTATTCGATGTTAAACATTAATTAATGTTTAATGTTGTTAATGTTTACTCTTTCCTAGCAAAAATGAACTCAGCACATAGTTTTCGCATAAATACTTGTCAAACTATCAGTTTTTACTGTTTTATAAATGCACAAATAGTGAAAATTAACTGACGTAATAAAATGAGATAATTTACACTGAAAGACGATTGCAAGAGCTTCTTCAAAATGTCTATAAAACCGTACAAGGAAAAATTTCTGCAATTAAAAAAAATAGCTGAATATAAGGAAGCATTGCAGATTTTACATTTCTTGCCTCTGATTTGTGTAAAATAACTTTTGCTAAGCATATAGACGGGAGCTCAGGAGAAGGCAAGTCTGAGGAGAGGGGTGGTGGTTGGGGCTGTAGGGCCTGAGCCTTGCTAATGCGCTTGTCTACCGTACGGACACTGCCACGCTACTAGCTACTACAAAGGCAGTAGGCCATTAGTTGTCTACCGTACCGGCACTACCACGCTACTACAAAGGCAGTAGGCCATTAGTTGTCTACCGTACCGGCACTACCACGCTACTAGCTACTACAAAGGCAGTAGGCCATTAGTTGTCTACCGTACCGGCACTACCACGCTACTAGCTACTACAAAAGCAGTAGACCATTAGTTGTCTACCGTACCGGCACTACCACGCTACTAGCTACTACGAAGGCAGTAGACCACTAGTTGTCTACCGTACCGGCACTACCACGCAACTAGCTACTACAAAAGCAGTAGGCCATTAGTTGTCTACTGTACCGGCACTACCACGCTACTAGCTACTACAAAGGCAGTAGGCCATTAGTTGTCTACCGTACCGGCACTGCCACGCTACTAGCTACTACAAAGGCAGTAGGCCATTAGTTGTCTACCGTACCGGCACTACCACGCTACTACAAAGGCAGTAGGCCATTAGCTGACTTCGTCAACTGGGTTGTGTAGTGTTGTTGCGCTGTCAGTATTACAAGATGCCTATGTTACGGGAGTGTATGACAAGTCGTTGAAGAGTGCAACACATGGAGCCCGTGCGGAAGAAAGATAAAACTGTTCACAGTGCGGCACGTAACATTATCAGCCATATAATTAAAAAATTTGATTAAGAGGCGCATAATGGACGAGTAAAACATCCATTAAACGAAGCCAACCTGCGTGCATCCAATTACGCGGGTATTTCTGTTCGTACGGTTAGCAGGATCCGCAATGAAAGTACTATAGCAGTTGATACATTGCTCTCAACACCAGGTAAACATCGCTCGCGTCCCAAAGATATAAATGTTACTTGTGATGATTTTGATAGGAGGGTAATGCGGGATTTAATTGAACACTTTTATGTAGTACAGAAGAGAGTACCTACATGTCCCAAACTGCTGAGCGCTATTAAAGACTAAATAAACTTCCCGTGGGGAGTGCACACTTTGAAGCGCATTTTGAAGGAAATGGGATTTCAGTGGAAAAGTTTGGGGCAACGAAAGAAAGATTTTAATTGAGCAGCCAAACATTGTCCACTGGCGTTGGCAATACGACGTTACAGGGACGAGAAGCGGGTGATTGTTTGCATTGATGAATTGTAGGTAGACAGTAATCTAACCTTCAATCAATGTTGGCAAAGTAAAGATGAGATTGGTATTCTAACATGGGTCCACCAAACTGCTTAATTGTTGTGCACGCGGGAACTCGAGGTGGATTTCTGGACGCCACTTTACTAATATTTAAGGCTGGAAAGTCATCTGGAGTCAAACATGGCCAGATGAATGCGGGCAATTTTCAGAAGTGAACTAGTGAAATGTTATAACCTAATCTCCCCGAAGTGTAGTCGTGTTAGATAATTCTCCGTGTCACTGTGTGCAAAGAAACAAACCTCCAACAAAGTATTCTGTCAGGAAGGAGATGATAAGTTGGTTGGAATATAACAATGCAGAATTCCGCGGAAACATGAGGTAGCGTGAACTTTTCAGCCTAATTTAAAGGCATAAAGGCGGCTAAAAAATATGCCGAATAGATGAGATTTTGAAATCGCATGGCAATGACGTTATTAGGTTACCGCCTTACATGTGCGAGCTAAACGCAATCTAACTCGCGTGGGCAAAAGCCAAGAGACTTGTACGCGAAACCAATGTAAGAGGTGACTTCAGTCTAGCAAAGGTTGAAGATGTAACAAGAAGAGCTATTTCCTGTGTCACCAAGCAAGACTGGGGATGTCATTGTTTACATGTTCTAAAAATAGAGGAACACTACTGGGAAACAGACGGCCGGATGGAAGAAGCTATCGACAGCTTTATTACGTGTGTCGACAGTGACAGTGGCAGTGATTCAAGTGATGAAGATATTTCCTCTTCTGAATCAGAGCTTACCAATCCCTTGTCAGACACAGACAGTCCTATGCATACTTGAATAGAATATGTGTGTGTATGTTTTTTGCGTATTCATTATTTGCTTACATGTTGACGTTTGGATTGGATCAAAATATAAATGTATGTAGCTGTATAGATTCCTTCTATCTGTTTTTCGTTACCATAAAACTGGTGTCTGAGAGTGTTTTTGGATTTGCATACTCATATATTTGCATGTTTTGTTTACTTTTGGACATGTGTTTGCAGGGATGACTTATTTTCATAATTGTATTGCTTTTTGGTTTTATATACTAACGATTTGGTTATTCAGATATGTTATACCCAACCGTCAGTGTGTGGCCGCCTTCCATACATTAACAATAATTAATTATAAGTCCAGCGTAACAAATGTCTTAGACTTGCGACCAGTCAAGTTGTGTAGTGATAGCTAATGTTTTTAGGACCGCAGGTACATACACGAGCTCGGCGACAGGCTGGGAGGGGGTCCGCCCTTGGTGACAAACAACCGTATTCCTTAGCCTTGCCTTCTCGTGGGCTCCCTACTATAACTTAAACTAAATTAATACAAGACCTTTCAATTGCCCTTGTTAAATTTGCTGCAAATGGTTTGGTTTATTTTATCTGTACATTGCAGAAACATTAAAATTTTGACTGTGACGTGAAATTTTGTAATAACTATGCGATTTAGAAAAATTTCAAGTTGAACACAAGACACAAAAATAATGCACTAATACCTAAACATTCAAAGGCTGTTTTCCAAAACTCAAGCGGGACAAAAATAAAACGTGATAACACAATAAAAACAAGTTTATAGTATAAACTTGCACTAGTAACTTTATCCATTTCATTCAGATGAACCAAATAAATCGATACACTTATACTGGCCACTTTGTCTATTTTATTTCTTACTTTTATATCATTAGTATTTAAATTTAAAGGCAGCCTTATTAGATTTGGTTTGTAATGTACAGCCAGATCATTTTATTCCAAATATTTAGAGTTATTATAGCTGTCAAGTTATGTATGTACTATGTTCATTGTAAATGTCTTCTTTACAAAACACTTCTGTAGTAAACCGGCCAATGTGCTGAATCTTGCTGTGCATAAACCAAGTAAATAAAATAAGTCAAATTAATAAAATATGTGGAACAAATATAAAATAATAGCATTTTTTTGTGGCTGGCGTCTTTAATCAGTGGAATCAGAAGAAATCAATTTTTAATACAAGGAATTAAAATTATCAGTAGAATATTACTGATTAAAGGGGGACAGTTTCGACAGGTCTGCAATCAAATGCACTGATTTGGATAAATGTTAATTTGTTTCGATTTTAGAGTGTAACCAACCCCATCACTTTCACATTAATTTTTTTTTATTTCAACTCTCTCTCGAAAAAAAAAAGAAGGAATTGTTGGTCTGTCAAAAAATTACTTTTATCTCGGGCAATCTATTTGCCGCGAAAATAATGATGCGCAACATTCCACATCCAAACATGCAACTTATCTTTGATTACTGGTTCCGTGTCTTTGTGAAGAGACATTTCCTTGCCTAACTGAGCCGATCAGAACTATGGTACTCCGAAATTTAACGTCTGTGCTTTGTTGTGAGGCACCTAAGGTGTAAAATATTTAAATCATCCAATCATGAAGGTAGAACTGAAATGAAGCGTTCTGAATACAGCTAGAGTAGTAAACATCTGGTTCACCATAGACCACTTTTGATATAGTAAAAAATCCATCTATTAATTAAAGTATAAAATATTTTAACTAATTATTTAAAACTATTTTATAATATCATTTTAAAATAAATATATATGGTGAATTAAAAAAATCAATTTACAACATAAATTTAAAAACTAAATTTCGATTGTGAATTTAGAAAAAAATATTTACACCATTAATTAAAAAATTAGACTTAACAGTCACAGGGCAACGCTTTAGATAATCATAAAGTTAAGTTACAAATAACGTTTATAAATAAAATTTATTAAATAATATTAATTTTTGATATTTGTTAATTAGAAATATTTTAGATGTGATTAATATATAAATGTTTTAATTGTGTGAAAATTGATTCGTGCTACATCAGCTTTATAGCACTAGCTAGTCGTGGAATCTTGTGATAGTCGGCAATAAATGCAGTTTATAATAACTAGGGCCACCTGTTTTTCGTGAAAAACTTTGGGCTGAGGCCAGACTTCAGTATTCTATGAGCAAACTTGCAGTTTTCATTTGGTTATTGGCCGCTTGTCTTTGTGCGAGGAGAGTCTGTTACATGAGTGAGCCAATAAGAATTAAGTTTCTCCAATACTGATCGTCCGTGATTCGCGGGCAGACAGGTACGATGCGTAACAATTCAAATTATTCAATCACGAAAGTTGTTCTGGACTGAAGCGTTTTGAAACATAAATTGCCCTGAAATCGCGAAAAACAGGTACCCCTAGTAATAGATGACAAGTCGTTTTCAATAGCCATATCGCAAACTAAATATAAAATATAAAGTCCTGAAAGAAAAAAGTGATCAAATCCAACGGCGTGTCTGTGTGTGATTCGTATTTTAGCAATATTTTCTTCTTTGCGCGAAATGGAAGCACTTCATGAGAAATTGAAGGGTATTTAGTATATGTCTGATAAAAGCGATGTTAGTGGAATCTGATTGATTATTAAAATAGCATGCAACGAAACATTGGTTATTTAGTTATACAAACCTCATCATAGGTATAGGAAATACACTTATTGACAACAAAAGTGAAGCACTCAGACTGAATGATCCAAATTGGACATAATTTCGTAAATTAGCATGCCATCGCTGGGTATGTAAACTATTCGAGTTGCAGTGATGTGTAACTTCTAGTACAGTCACCAGAGTGCATTTATGGTTCCACCATAATTATGACGACAGTATGTTAGACAGGCCTGTGCGGAACGTCAGTTAGCAAAGTGAGGTAAGGTAATCGAGCATAGAGTATGCCTTGGGGAAGCATTTGACAGCTTTGCCAACACTTGACGGAGTTTGATAGGCCACGAGCATGGTGGACTCGTGATTAAATATCCAGGCAAGTGAGACATTCCGATGTCACAGCGAACCGATGTTATAATCAATGAGTTTATGAGGGCACCCATACACTTGGTGGTTCTGGTCGACCAAAACAGACCACACCAAGGAAAGATCACAGTTTAGTGTGCCAAGCATTACATAGTCCTGTGACATCGGCATCTGCCATGAAGACATAGTTGCTGGACAACCTACAGCACCCGATACCATCCCGAGCCAAATTTGGGTCACTGTCTTCAGTCCGACAATGGGTTTACCATCCCATTTGCGGGTTGCTGTTAAAACCAGAATAAAGAAGGCAGTGTTTGGGGAGTTGCTGTAACCATAATGCGTGCAGTGATGACGAGTGGTTCGCTGTACAGCATTGAATCTATGTTCTGTGTGAACACGAATAAGAGTAGTGTGCGAGTATGGTGACGCCGTGGGGAGAGACATGCCCTTCCAACATTATAGGGAGAGACACGCTGTCTTTACGTCTGGTATCATGGTGTGAAGCACCATAGTGTATAACTTTCGGTTATCTCAGTGATTGAGAGGATTCTGATGGCACAGTCGTATGTCAATGGCATCACCGCTCCTCATCTGTTACCCATCATGAGTTAGCACCTTAGTCCAGTCTTTCAACAAAACAATGCCGTTCCAAACACAGCACATGCAATAAAAACAGGTTTGATGGTGGCTACAAAAATTATTTGGCTGATACTTTCCAAAGGCGAAATTTTGTTGTTGGTAAAAAACAAATTGTGGTACCCAGTAACACGTATATTGACTAGTACAAAAGTGCTCACTAACAAATTAATTTATTGAAAAACGTTTATTGGCTGCCACCAAATGTTTAGTTGGCAGCAATAGAATTAATGTCACCCACAGCAAAAACACTTTTGCTGTGACTGCAAAACTACATCCGTTATATTCTGTGCATGCGCTCTGGGAAATGTGAAATGGCCACATCTGGCCACGATGCCATATTTGTCTGTGTTCGGTTCTTTGCATCAGGATACGAACTAATTCATGAGGGATATTCTTAAGTATTTATGAGCGGATTATATCATTCTTTTATTCCAAGTAAGTAAATGTTACACGAAAATTATTCCAGAAAATATAACTTTCCATGAAGTGAAGTGTGCAAGCCTTGTGTGCTACTTATTAGATTTCTGTTAAATAAATACATGCTGAAGAGAGCGTTGTATCAAAGAGTAGTGTAGCATAATGGTAACATGCCGAGCTCACTGTTGAGATGTTCAAGATTCGAATTCCTTTCATGACTTCAAATTTGGTGTAATTATTGTTAGACCATACCTGCCTATGAAAGCCCACAACCTGCAAAACATCTTTGTGAACCTCATTAACCAGTATTGCTATAATCGCAACATTTTCGTTGCGACTAACGAACACATTATTACCTACAAACATGCTTAATTTATTGGTGACCACAAACGTCATTTTGTAGTGTCCACTAAATACTGGAATGACAAAAAAAATTTGTTGTCAACACAAAATCTTTTGTCATGTTTATATTGACAAAAGAATTTTGTGGTCACCATGAAACTGTTTTTTTTTTAGTGTGTGTCCATGAAATGACTGTATCAGGCTAGGCCTGTAAAGTCCCCGAGATCTGTCCCTAACAGAACGTCTGTGGGATCAACTCACACATTAAAAATGACCCGCCTCCGATCTGAAGAATATCGAAACCCAGTTACAAAATGTGAACCGACTTGCCTCAGGGGAAAAATAATTGTTGTACGATACCTTCCCGAAAATAATCACTGCATGCATCGAGATGGGAGGCTGTCCTATATGGACCAGCAGTATGCCTGTACAGACGACACTATTGCCCGTGTTATCTGATATTGTAATCACTGCAATAAATCATATTATATTTTAACCAGCAGTTATATTTCATTTCCCTAACACTTTCCAGGTGCTTAGGTTTTTTGTCCAAGAATAAACATTTAAGAGTAAATGCAAATTATTAATTCATACACCTTATCTCATTTTCATCACTCTGCAGTTCATTCCTGTACGTAGTCGAGATGTAGAATTTTTATAAATGTCCATATTATTATTGAAGGTAAGGCTATCGGTTTACTCACCACATGAAAATGAGGAAGGAAAGTTGGACTTTTATTCACACTTTCCACATGAAGATTTGAATGAGAGATTGGGGGTAGGAGAGGGAGTGACATGAAGGGAAGGTGGGGTTGTCTGTTCACATTCACCACACGAGGATGTGTATGGAAGATTGAGTTGCCGAACCACACCCACCATGTGAGAGATACGAAGGTAAGTTGGGGTTGTCTGTTCATGTTCACCTCAGGAGTATTCGTATTGAAGATAGAACCGTCGACCCACATTCATCACGTGTGAGACGCAAATGTGGCTTACCAGACGATGATTCATAGGATATGAGGATATGAGAAGGGAATGTATAGTTTTGTTTCCATGCTCACTACATGACGATGTAAAAGGAAGGTGGGACCGGACACACAATCACCATATGAGAATATGTGAAGAGAACATGGGGTTGTCTTCCCATGTTCTCCACACTAAGGTGCATACGGGAGGTGTGTAACGACCAACAGCCACCATGTGAGGAGTTCAAGGAGACGTAGAATGTACCTGGTACTGGCTAAGCCACTGCTTGCAGTAGCCGAAGGCGAGCAGCTGCGAGAAGGAACCAATGGAGGAACGAGGTATGGAGCCGACAGAACCCCTCCACAGTCCAGTGATGCCATTTTGCTGGTAGATGTGCCTCAATCCCTGCGTCATGCTGGTGTGGGCATGCTGGTGTCCTACGGCCACCGCCTCAGCCGCCTGCGACTGCAGATGCGTCTTCACCTGCCACCAGCCACCACACACATGTACATATGTAGTGCACGCTTTGTGTAGACACATTTGATGGTTGTAATATAGGCTACTGCCAGCATACAAAGTTTGTTTGAACTTTATTACATAGTTTTGTAGATATAGCATAGTAATCAAAAATGCTTCTATGGACGCCATTTTTAAAGTAGTGTCTGGCGCAGTTAAAACAGAACAGTTTACATGGCGTACTGTGGTATATATTGTTTGCGAAATTCGGTAGGAATCAGTTGATTGTTTCCCGAGATAAGACAGAACTTAATATCGTTTGTACTAAAATCAAATAATTTTGTATAGCCTACGAAATCACAATATGTGTACCAAATAGTATGAGAACAGACGAGTAGTTCGCGAGATATGATGCAAAAGTTTAATTTTTCAGGTAAAGTTATCTTCCAAATGGAGAAAAAATAATGTTTGATTTATGTACTATACACCAAGTTGGTTGAAATAGCACTAATGGTCCAGAGGGCTGTAAAATTTTGGAAAATACTCTTCGCATGTTTCTGTCCCTGATTGGCCAGGAATTCTCCGATGGGTCTGGGACGAAAATTCGGGCATTTAAACAAAACTAGTTGGCGCTAGCTCCGCGAGAGTCATTCTGCCTGCAGCTCTCGCTGTACCCATACGTCCTCCCCCTCTTTGTCTCTCTCCCTCTCTTTCTCTCTCACACACACACACACACACACACACCGTACGACTCCAGGCATCGCAACTCTTTAACTTTCGCGCCGTTTTAATTGTAATAGTGTTAACTTAATTTAGTTAGAAGTCGCAGAACATATATTAACAAATATTATAAATATTAATATTCCATAACAGCAGCAACTCGAGTAAATGCATTTTAATCATGCATTACCTTCACCTCTTCTTGCCCACGTGCAACCAGACCTCGCGTTTTAGAGTCAATCAACATAAATCGTCTTATTACTGACTTATTTTGGCTAATTAAAATTCGCGGATTAATTTTCCAGCTATTGCTAGCCCTCTTCAGGGACTAGTGATAACTTAAAAGCCCTGCTATATTCAAAATTCCGGTCTTGATAATTTGCAACACCAGGTGGGAGTTTGCTACTCCCGCCTTCCTCCCTCTTCCCTCTCGCAGGAAGGGGCTCGGGGGTGAACATTGAGAACTAAGCCCGTAGAGGCAACTTGGCGAACTAGTTGCGGGTGTGCAGGCCACGCAATTACAGCTGTCGGCGGGGAGGGAAACTTCTCCTAAGCCTGCAGCGAGTACGAGTGATAACCGCTGGGTGGACTAGCTCTGGCCTGTGCTAGCCCTGCTCTGACCTTCGACAGTGTTAGAAAAAGCGGCGGTATGTTTCTGTGCTACCACACCACAATGTGCCGAGTTGTCACGCGAGACGAAGTTCGAGCCGGGGTAACTTCCTACCTGGACTATCTTCAAAGCAATGCGATATGATTCTCTGTAGTTCAAAACACGCCTATGTCCAAAACGTATTGTGGGATGCACCCCTGCGTCCGAGGTCAAGAAACGAGGGAGCGATACGGGCGACAATGACACGCACGCCTAGTACGTCATCGCTCCTACACGCAAGGCGTGCAGTATTTCCGTCGTAACGCTTTACTGTGCAAATTAGAACGGTAACATAGGGATTTTATTACACGCGATGAAAGCCCACAAATTAAACTATGCCTGTACCTTTGTACTTTTCTCTTGCCGCTTACGGAGACTGCGCATGCGAGCTTAAAAAATGCGATATTTGACTATTTTTTCTCCTAGATACACATAACAAGACAAAAGTAAAGAAATGGAGGGGTAGATAATAGTTTTTCATCTTTTCTGTCAGAAAGTCGTATTTTCAGAACATTTATTTACCGAGACAGGCGTATTCGCGCAAACAAATATTTTATGGAAAAATGCAGCGGTCCATTCCCACTCTTTACGTATGATGAATTTTCGATGCAGAGTCTACGTCCGTAAATTATTAATGATTTTTTTTAAAACTAATCTGGCTTACGTTACTCCATCATGGATTGTCTTTTTTTTTTTTTTTTTTTTGTCAAATTTGCTTTACCTATATGCCAGCGGAGCCCCTGAACTGAGTTCTCATGTTTTCTCAACTGAATTAGTGTGAGAATATGATTTATTAATTTAATTTGCACATTTTGAGATAATTTAAAGAAACTAAGACCTAACTACGTTTTGAATTGAAATTAAGATATACGTACGAAAGAGCTGCACTCATAGTGACGGCTAGACAAAGCAAAGTAAAATTTGCAAACAAATAAGAGCTGTTACATAATATTTAGTATTTATAAATATATCCATTTAATTCATGACATTTCAACCATAATAATTATTTTTCAATTAAATCACATTTATTTCCACTCAAGTCTCTGTGGGTATTCTTTTGATCAGCAGCCAGTGGTAGTTTTGATTTGTGCCTTCCTAGTGTGTCTAGTATTTTGTTGGTCGTCTACTGAGACTGGCTTCTGCAAGTGTTCCTGAGCTACAAATATATTTCGTAAGATACATATTGTGGTAAGATCAGTATGGGGTGTCCTTGCGTACGTTGTTTTCTGTCTACTTTGTATACACCTTTCACATAACTAATGTTAGGTAGTATAAAACGGTAAATACACGTGGAGGGTAAGCAAAGTTGGAAGTGGCGTTTGTTAGTAAAAATTGAAAATGAAACCACAGCCCGGCTTATATCAACCATGTATTGTATTGTAAAGTGTGTAGTATATCATATTTCAATGGCATTTAATTAAATGTTATCTAAAACACTCAAATATGCGGTTATTTATATTCCTTAGCCTGTAAAAAAAAAAACTCACTACACGCCACTGCACTACAAGCCAAATTATACAGGTACAGAGAGAAATAACCAGAATCAGGTAAACAGTGACTGCTACCAGGGAAAACCTCGAACAAGTCAAGGAACAAAACATGGCGCAGTTCAGTGTGATTGAGCAGCGCATTGGCGTGTGGGAAAATCGACTTACTTCAGATGTAAACCCAGCCCTCCTCAATGAGCTAGTCAGTGACCAACTTGATTCATTCAGCAATCATTTGGAACACCAACTAGAGCAAGTTGAAAAAGCCAGTAGTGTGGGAATAAACAAGGTTAACAATCAGATATCTGAGGCAGGTAGCAAGGTCGACAAGCTAAGCCAGGTGGTAGCTAACACGCATAACCTGCAGATTTCACCTAACACTGCCAGTAGCACAGAGGAAAATTCTGGTGAACACACTGATTCTTAGCTATGCTCGCCACACCAAGCCGCTTGTGTACCTACCACTACACAGAACCTACCAGCCAATGCACCCATGAGTACACTAATGCACCACCCTTCATAGTTATGGGCAGAACAGCTACCTCAATTTGAAGCCAAGTTTTGTGTGAACTTGCAAGGTATTATATACATACGAGTTTGGACCAACGGAGGTGTCACTCTCTTGGCTATACATAATTCCTTGTGACGATTCTCTTATTTTATACATCCTAAATGTATATTACGTAAATCGCGAACTTCTGTACTCGTGACTAGTTCCTGCGTTCATTTTATAAACACACGATTAGTAACAAAACACAAATGTTTCGATTTGTTATGTTAGTAACGTCTAACGCCTAATACTTAAATCGCTGTAAATCAGCGCAGTTCCTAAAAATTTGCTTTGAATAACTCAGATTTAACCAAAATAAATAATACTTTATACCCGTTTTCATAATAAGCTTGATTTCAAAAATTTTAATTTGTAAAACACTTTGCAAAAGCAGTTAACTAATCCCAGCTTATTATTCACTATTATGTTTAAGGACTTCTCCGAGAAGCTATGGAGTATTTAACAATTAGTATTAAATTTAATTAATTACCAGATATTCCGCAGGTTCTTTCTCATAATTATTTAATGACGAAAACATGTTCACGAGGTAAATTTCAGGTTCTGTTGATTCTACCACAAATAGAAATGACTTTTAATGGTATTTGTGCAGGACAGTAGGTTAACATTAATTGGATAGCTAAAGGCGTAATGCAATTAATTATATATAAATATAAATATATAAAATGCAATTCACGGTTAGTATTCTTTTTCAGGCAATAACTACCCTCCAATGTAGGTCTTCAGCGTTGTGGACTAATTCCTATAACCAAATATAATAAATAAACTTGCCAAATATAATAATGTAGCACATTTTGATTGAATGAACTATTATTGTGAATATGAGTAATCACACACTGCATGTTGCAGAAGTACTGGAACATGACTTAAGATACAGACACCGAAAAATTCAGGATTACCTGTTGTAAACAGACACGCAAAAACGAAATAGAAAATGCAGCACAAGGTATTAAGTCTGTAATAACAAAAAAAAAGGAGAGAGAGAGAGAGAGACATAATAACAGAACGAGTGATTCTGCTAAAATCGAGGAGAGGAGAGTATTCGTAGATATGTACAAATATATCATGCCGACACAACGAAAATAGTACACACGAACACAGTGATGAATACAAACCAATACAACGCAGTCGAGTACAATCTCTGTATGATTCATTATACATTCGGGTGTTTCATCTCTTTTTTATGATTACTATGTTAATTCCTTCTAGGCGACTATCTTTTTTTATTTACATATAGTTTGACAGCAGTCAACCTTGACTATTTTCACATACATGTGCTTTATATCAAACAGTGTGTTGACAGAGGCACGAGCAATATCAGGCATACTGACTCAGTTACAGTTTAATTACAAAGAGCACAAAACAATGCACAGTACACAGGACATATCCCTGATCAACTGAAATTAAGCACAGTGTCGGGTAGAGCGCAGCAGCAGCTACCCACAGCTAATTGTATACACTAATTACAGAATTTAATACCAACATTAATACATTTGGTGTTCTTTCAATGGCGTAGGTATATAAAAAAAATAGGGACCCAGCCCGTGACCTTTTTTTCTTGTATTGTCACGGGGCTAGAACAGTTACCATGTTAAAAAATTTGGTTCTCATACAAATACTGACAAAAATATTGCATGTATATGTGTAGGTAATAATGAAATGATGTGAAATTAACTCGAAATTGAAGCGACAGCGGTCCCATTTAATATTTCTCTATGCACTTGGCCACTGCGGCCCCACTTGATATAGTTCTATCCACTGAGCCACAGCGGCCCCAATTAGGATCTCTCTAGCCACTGAGCCACTGCAGCCCCACTTGTAATCGCTCTATTCACTGAGCCACTAAGGCCTCACTTGGAATCGCTCTATCCACTGAGCCACTGTGGCCCCACTTAATTAAGTCAACATTGAAGCGAGATATTTAAAGTAAACAAAAATTATATTCCATTACTTTCACATCTCTATGCAATATTCTCTATGTATTAAGACAAAACTTTGCATAAGGAAAAGTAATTAAAAAATTAGTTTTTAGGGTAAAAGGTAATGATAGCGTAATCTGATCTTGCTGAAATTCGAACTTGACCTGTATTTTACCCTGAGGATTTTCTCTGCAAAATTTGAAGAACTTCTGTTGAGTTTCAAGGGACTTAGAGGTATTAAAGACGGACAGACGGACAGACAGACAGAGATCGTCTACTTATTATGTAGGATGACATACATTTTCTTACCTCTATTATAAAAATCACTCTCGGAACAAAATGTTATTATAGACCTTTCACGGTAAAGTGAGCACTTTTGAATCCCTAATTACTTTTTCCTTTCAACCTATTTATATCCTTCCATCACTTGTTAATGTAAACCCTGCCATGTGAGTAATAAACAGCGTGTATACGTTCACCATACCCAAAACCAAAAGTCCGGGGCCACAATGAAATGTATTTATTGGTTATTATGCCCGATGAATCAGAAAGTTCTCACTTTACCGGGAACGGCCTATACCGTAATTTTTCTGGTTTCGAATGGTTGTAAATTAAAAGACACTAGGAGCTGTTTTAAAAAATACAGTGTTAGTTTCCTTGTGATAGTTATGTGGAAATAAAAGGATTGATGCAAGTACAGAACGCATTTAGTGTGGGAGTGCGGTATGCGAATTTTATCCTTTTGAGACTCCCTTTAAGTTACAGTTTCAGGTGCTGCAAATAATAAAATTCCTGACCCTTGCTGTACTTAAGGTAGCACAGCATTTGGGACATTATCGTAACAAATAATATATAGAATCTGCATTCGCGTGATAGTGACATGAAGCAGTTAGAATATAAGCGAGTGCGTGGTTATGAACCCGTCAATAACAAGGAAGACCAATCAGACAGTGAGACTGGCTGTGTACGGTACCGGCCAAAAATAACCTTATTGTGTCTTTCTGTACACAACTGAGCACGCTGGATGTGATGGGTTAATCTAGGGATGATACGGTAAGCACGGCTTGGCGTCATATCTACAGCGACGCCATTGGAGAAGGAGCAAGTAGTTGCTCACAGAAGCAGGAATGGTAAAGTTACGAGTTGTTCACGCTAAACTGAGCACGTTCTGAAATCAACCTTAGGCCGTGTCTCAACTAGCCCAGAGAGCACTCTCTCTCGTGCTCTCGCTCTCGTGACGACGCCATCATGACGTCAGAGAGAATGCGCTCTGGTCGTCTCAGTTCGTCGGAACGAGCACGAAAGAGCGAGAGCACAGAGAGAGCACGAAAATGTAATATACTCGATGGCGCTCTCTCGCGGGCGCCATATTTGTTTACATTATTTCCGTGTTTAAAAAAGGTTGGTAGCTTTCTGCGCCAAAACCATGTTGCATTTTAATTGTAAGTGAATAATTTCGACTGTTTTAAACAGCGAAATGACGCAACATGTATTTATAAAAATAAGGATTTAGCTTTCCTGTAACAATGACGGTAAAATATAAAACAAAAATATTAGTATTTTATGTGCTAATAACTATTCTGGTAGTGCTATAAATATTTGTGAATTATTTTGAACACACATAAATTACTTACACTTACAGCATGATTTTCCACCATTTGGCATCAGCTGTTTGTCTGACGTCGGAGAGAAGCGAGAGAGAGAGAGAGAGATAGAGAGAGAGGGGTTGTCTCAATTCACAGAGCGAGAGCGTGAGAGAGCGCGAAGCAGTGCTCTCGCCTGGTTGTGCGGAAGAGTGCTCTATTGAGAGAGCATTCTTTAAATTGAGACATGGCCTTAGAAAACAGTCACTGACCCTGACTGCATGTATTTTGACGGGTGCGCTGATTGGCATGCGCCCTGCAGAACTGGCAACGTCGGGGGAAAAGTATTTCCACAGCTTAACGCTGAATTAGAAGTGTTAGCAGAACATTTGAGAATACTACTCAAGTTATTTGTTTTAATTTCTGTATTTTTATTGCATATAAGTGCGGAAGCATACGAAATGGGCATACGAATATATCTTTAGCAGGGCTTTCTAAAGTGCCCTCTTTACCGTGAACAGCCGTTGTCGCCCATGACCTGTTGTAAGCAAGCATCCCAGCGTTCACCTGGAACTATTTCTGGAAACCATGGGAAAACCGGAACGATGATGGCAAGTCCTGAGGTTCTCCACTGCCCCAGCCCGCTCGGTGTTACTTCTATCCCTGACAGTCTGGATACACAAGAGTTTGGCTGTAGAGAAGGGAGGTAAGCAACTGTAGTCTCAGGCCGTGTCCGAAATGACTAATTCGTTATTTTGTAATTTGTCCTTTCGTAAAGTTTCAATCCGGACGTTTTCGACAGTCATTTGTTCAACTCTTGCGGCAACACATTTTTACATTATCAGCGAAAAATGTTTTTATCTAAAAAGTACAATCATCACTGGAACGCTGCGAATACGTTAACAAAAATTATAATAATTTACTCAATAAAGACTTTTAAAAAATTTGTTACGAAATATATAAAAAGCACAACATTTGCATGTTTTTTAAAACATGTCTAGTGTATTTTATGAACATTGATTTGTTTTGATGAACGTTTTAATTACGCATTCGCGTATGTTTTTTGAAGGTCAAAACCAACATGGGAGCTGATTTTGTCATTTTGTATTTTTGTTAACAACCACTAGATAAAAAATACGAAATACCAAATTATCAAATACGACACCACTTTTGTGTACAAAATCTGGTCACGTGATCATTTTGTCAACATAGTCTGCCATTTCGGACACGGCATTAAGGTGGGTTTACGATTAAAGACTAAAGAATTAATATTGTACTTAATGGCTCGATAAGCACACGGAAAATGAACAATAAAAAAAATTTGCAGTTTATGTTTGAAATAGCTACTGTTAAGTCAAGCCAATAAAAATTGTGGGAGATGTAAGCAACGAAATAACCTGTGCAAATAGACAATTTCCATATATTTAATTATCTGAGGTCACTGCTCGTGTAACCGTTTTAAAAAACTGGTTGAAATATTATAGAAGGGGAAGCCGATGCCAACATTAGGCATTCTCATCAATAAATCTGAAAATGTTCATTAAAGCGAATTCAATAACGACTTCCAAGAAAGAAAACATGACCATGGACTATTCTTTAAATTAAGAGGATACTGTCTCTCGATTAAAATAATTACTTTCATACGATCTCACAATACGACATAACCGAGATACAAGTTGTAAATACAGTTTGCCGCCAACAACTGTCGCTGTGCTCTGATTGGCTACTTCGTCTTGATTTGTACTTAAGATATAAAATATAACCATCTCTTACGTCATGTCAAGATCGCACACGACCCGTCAAGACTCGCACACGATAGTCATAAACCAATACCCTTGAATACATTGAATCATATTTTAAGTACACGGCGAACCTATTCTGTTAAGCCAATCGTAAACCCACCTTTAGTGTCTGAAATTTGTGGTCGACTAGAGGTTTGACGGAAGATCCGACCCGGCCCAGAGAGGAGGCGTTCAACAGGTATGAGGGGAGACACTCGCCAGGTCGAAGCTGACACTCAGGTAGAAGCAAAGGCGCTCACCAGGTAGAAGCTGTCACCCAGGTAGAAGCAAAGGCGCTCTCCAGGTAGAAGCTGTCACCCAGGTAGAAGCAAAGGCGCTCACCAGGTAGAAGCTGTCACCCAGGTAGAAGCAAAGGCGCTCACCAGGTAGAAGCTGTCACCCAGGTAGAAGCAAAGGCGCTCATCAGGTAGAAGCTGTCACCCAGGTAGAAGCAAAGGCGCTCACCAGGTAGAAGGGGCTGCCCACGTAGCCGCCGATGATGCCGGTGGCGGCGGCGACGACAGCGGACTTGAGCAGTGACATCCGACCTGAGGCGTCGCGTGTCCACCCCCTGTCGTCGGCGACCTGGTACAACCCAAGCCGCGCCCCGTTGAGGGTCAGCTGGTACCACAGCCCAGGCACCAGCCCCTTCTGCAGGGCGAGCACTCCGTCGGCCCTGGCGACGGCGAGGAAGGCGTGGAAGAAGCCGCGGTAGTGGACGGCGTACATGCCCCTGGCCTTGAGCTCTCCCTGGAGCTGGAGCCTCGTCTTGATCACCTCCAGGGGGTTGGTGAAGAAGCCGGCGCACACGGCGGCCAGCCCCGCTGTAGCGATCTCCATCTTCTCTGGGACTGCCTCTGCGACCTCGTGCCTCGCGACACCCAGCCTGATAACTGCTCCATAGTCCAGGGTCAACTCTGCCCGTCGAGGTCTATCTCGCTGCTTACACTCGCTCCAACGTAAACACTACTCTAATCTATGCATGGTATCTGCACTGCGACACTATTTTTTTCCTGTCTTTAATTAGAGTAGATTGTTAACTTTTTTTTTTATTTTACCATTGAAGTTGTGCTTGCATAACCTTGTTGTATTTATTTACCGAAGGTTTGTTAAGTTAATAATATCAGTCCTTTATTTATTTCATTACATTAAACTACATATTTTCATCAGTGTTTATTTTAATTAATAACTTCGAAATTTGCATTGGAAATGTCACTGCTATGCATGTTAATATTTGACGTCTTGCTTTGTCTATGTATGTTAGTCTATGCGTATTTTCTCTGGCGGAAGATTCGAATGTATGCATGATTTGATATTCATTAACTGCATTATTTGAAAAGATTCTTCGTCTTTGGTTTGGTCTTCATTAAAATGCAGTAATTCACCAGAAAGGCAGTGCATCAATTATCAATTTTTTTTAACAGTATCTTCGAGATTTTGAAGTACATTTGTATTCCGTAGATGAGATTAATGTTGTTTGACAAGGGGGAATGAAGATTTTTCCCTTAAACCAGTATTACTTTTGGAATGTCATATTCCAAGTTTGAGTGTTCCAGCCAGTCTACAAAGGGCTGCGAAATGGTAACTATCAACAAGTTTATTTTAATTGGGCTGGCCTATTCAGCTATAATTTTTCAGTGGCATACCAAGCACAGTAGCAAATACTGTACGTTGGGTTTTGAAAAATGAACTATGAATAATTTTATGAACATTATATTGTCGTGAAAAGAACACTTACTGCCCAGAAGCCCATATTCTAACATGTTCTGCCACGGCCAGTAGTAAAAACAGCAATAAAAAATGTGTTAAATTTTTCTAAACAAAACGCTGAAAGTAAAGTTTTTTTTCTTGATTAATACTTGCATGTAGAAGTATGTTGTAGGTCACTAAATTACGTTGCTGAGCATCAGTAATAATTATGATTTTAATTAAAATTAAACATGGCATGCCACCAGATGTTACTTAAGAAACTACAATTTAATTTTTCCCATGGTCAGCATTTACCAGATTATGATTTGATTCGGTGAAATACATTTGTACTATGTGAACCTAATGTTTTTTTTCTTGTTTTGCACTTACTTTGATTTCTATAATTTTGGATTTCCGTCTACAAATATGTTTTAAGTTATTGTGTTGCAATCTGAATGTGTTTGTTGTAAGAGAAGAGAGCTGTGGTGCAGTAAGATTCAACAGTGAGAATTTTATTCGTAAGTATGAAAATTTGCCATGGATTTGCTTTTGCAGAAGGTATTCGTCATTTTGTGTCCTGTGTCAGTTATCCATTCTATCGTGAGCATTTGTTTATAATGTATTAATGATCTCGTTCTTCTATTGTTGTGTAATGTGTTTTAATGTAGTATCTAGTGGTCAGGGTTCAATCATGTGTATGATATTTCTTATCTCGAATTATACACATTCCTACCCACTATGAGATGGCTAAATGCAATGCTTACCAACTCCAGTGTTGATGTGTGATACACTATACTTGAGTAACCACAACTCACAACCTCTAGCTTGCGAAAATTGTATGTTTGATAATTGCACCGCGAACACACATACACTTATACATCGCATTCCACGCTTTGTGGAAGGCAAGAAAGGATTGTCCCCAGTAGATGGTATGTTCACCCCTGAATGTGATGCAGTTGGTGTACCGTCTACCCTTGATCAGTAGGAGGTTGTCGACTACCCACTGATGCCATATGGCCGATTCTTCTTATAGAGCCGATCGCAGCTGCGAAATCGTAGCTGGCGGCTGACGGCATCTCCTGACAACTTCCCAGACGTGTTCTATTGGATTAAGATCCGAGGACCATGTGAGTCATTCCACGCGGCGAATGTCTCCACTATCTAACAGCTCAGCGACAGCCTCCGTACATGAAGAGGAACCCAGGGCCCACAGCACCCTGGTAAAGACGCATGTCAGGAAGATGAACCTCGGTACAGTAGTAGTCACCAGTTACTGGACCATCTTGGAAGATGTGTAGATTCGTATGGCCACCAAGCATTATTCCTCCCGAAACGAGAACTTCGCCACCTGCAAAACAGTGCCTACCTGTAGACGAGGTTCGGGGAGTGGCTGTGTTCCGCGCCCACTCCATACGTCCAGTATCACTAGCGAGATTAAATAGGTTTTCATCCCTAAAGGGCACCCGACCCCCAACTGTTATCTCCCCAGTCCTTGTGTGCCCAGAACCACAGCAAATGCCATTTCCGATAGGTAGGCGTCAATGGCATGCACCGTAGTGGTCCCCGAGTGAACGAACCACCTGTGTGTGTAGTCTCCTAGACATGGTAAGACATTATATCAATTGTCCTTTAGTTGCTTTGCATGTGTCTTACGAGTTCACCTGCAGTCTGCTGTCTATCTCTCCTCTTCTGTAGGGCAACATACAGGTCCTACAACCACTACTAAACGTTCGTGCAGCAGTTCACTCTTCACTCTAGTAGCAGGGAAATGGGCCGGAGCTGGAGCAGCCACCATGTTGTTATGTCACCCAACCGCCATCTTCGATGTCATTGACCTTTTACCCCTGCCCCATGACCTTTGACCCGTGGCCTTGACCTTGACCCCTAAAGACTTTTGACCCAAAAAAATACAAAAAAAATTCAAAAACTCCTTAAAAATTCCAAGAATTCTAAAAAAAATTATAAAAATTTCGAAAAAATTTATTCTTAAAAATTATGGGTCAGTGGTGGCGTAGTGGCTAGGGAACTCGCCTCCCACCACGGCGATATGGGTTCACTCCCAGATTTTCGCAAGTGGGAATCGTGCTGGACGATGCTGCTTGCCCACGGGTTTTCTCGGGTACTCCTGTTTTCCCCGTCCTTACATTCCAGCGCCGCTCCATCCTAGATTCTCACTTCATGTCATGCCTGGGGAAAGTCCATCACTCGGTGAGTGTTGCCTCGCCCTGGGTTGACCACCCACTCGAGTTTTTCAATTAAAAATTATTAAGAATTGATTTAAAGGATTATCATAAATTACCCTTTTTTTCCCCAGACAGGTGACCTTGGAGCCAGGTGACAGGGATCAGTGACTTAGGACGTTTGACATTGAAAATGCAAAATTCTTTAAAAAGTCGAAAAAATTATTATTAAAAACTATTTAAAATTATGAAAAACTAAAAAAAAATTATTGAAATGATCCTCAAAAAGGACTCATTTTTTCCTTAAAAATGGTAGAAGCTCCCTCGTGCAGAAATAAGCCCTTTAAATCCAATTTTAACCCCACTTAGGTAATTTGAACCCCACTTAGGTAATTTGAAGAGCTTAGACGTATAGAACAGTGGCGGCTATATTGATTCTATAGGCATACCCTATGCCAAATCGATACAAGGGATACAGGATACAGGAGTCAGACCTAAGCATCAGCCATCTTGCATACATATTGTATGCAAATTACCTTTGACCTTAACCCAGGATCTCTGACCTTGACCTTAAACTTTGACCCCACAAAGCCAAAAAATTCAAAAATATTCAAAAAATGCTGTAATACCAAAAAAAGTATTATTAAAAATTAATACAAACTACTAAATAATGTTATTAAAAATTGTTAAAAAATATTTAAAATTATTTTAAAAACGTAGACATCCCGAGGTTACCCTATATCCCCTCTCCAAAGGAATAAGTTGAATGGCCTCCAGCTACTCACCCGTACCCAGTCAGCCACCTTCGTAAGCGACCGTCATCTTGGTAGGGGACGACTATCTTGGTAGATATCATGCATCCGCCGTATTAGAAGCCAATGACCATGATCTTAAATAGCCGCGAAAATAAAAACTCGAGAAAAAATACATAAAAGTCAGCAAGCGTAGTACAGTACAGACTACCACCGTCATATTGCAGACTACCCCAACCTTGACCTCATGACCTTGCGCCTCAGTGGCGCAAAGTTACCCCAGCAAGGTTGTTTTTGTTTTATTATATCCGTAAGATCTTCTTTCAATACACAGCTGTACAAAGATATTGGACAAGTCAAATTACAGTAGGCCTTCATGAAGTTTATACTCTGGACATGTAAACACACACACATATATATATATATGTCAGATATCACATACACGCATAATATTTTTCTTCGTAATGTGACTAATCTTCTTCCAACATGCTGTGGGGCATCGTTTTGCTGAAACAGAATAAAACGGGAAGTAGAAAAACAGGAACCAAAAAAAAAAAATGTGTACAATGAAATGTTATACAGTACTTTCTTAATTTTTGTTGTTTAGATATTCATCTATCTATGCTATAAAATGAAAAGTCTATAAAAAATTATTTCACCTTTTTTTAAATAGTTTCTGGTTAGAGAAGCAAATTTCTTGAAGGTGTTATGGTAATTTATTGAAAAGTTGGCTGCCAAAGTAGGACAGCCCTTTCTGGACTAGTTTTAAGTTAACTGAAGTCATGTTTAAGTGTTTTTTTTATTCTTGTGTCATGTATATGAAATAACTCATTCTTATGTAATAAGTAACTGATTTTAGGACATGAATATAAGTACTGAAAACATATACTCACATGCAAATGTTAAAATCTCTGCGCTCTTGAAAAGAGGTCTACTTGAGTCTGACTTTCTTTTGCAATTGAGTATTCTTACAGATCTCTTTTGAATGAGAAGTCCTTTTAAATAATTCTTTAAATGTGCGAATACTGGGTTGCGTCACCTAAACCTAAACATAACTGTAACACAACACATAACTTGAGAAAGAACTCAAAACTCCAGCCTCACTCACCAGCGTCACTAGAGGTCACGATAAAGTCAACACTTTTGAAATCAACCTTAGAAAAAAGTCACTGCCCCATACCTGCATATATTTCAACGGGTGCCCTGAGTGACATGCGCCCAGTGAAGTTGGTAAGTTGGATGAGAAGAACGTCTAATAAAAAGTGTTAGGTAAGCATTTCTGATAACTTAAATTATCTTTTAGCTTTTTGTTTATTTTTAATGCTTAGAAGTGTAAAAATAAGCAGCTTTGTTAATTATTAACTTTTCAAATAATTTCACAGTTTCCCTTGACCGACGCATGAATAAAGTGATGAGGCCTACGACAATGTTAATCTTACATAAGGCGGAATAATACACAACGTGCATACAAGTAGATTTGGGCTTTCAAAAGTGCTCATTTTTCCGTGAATAGCCTATAGCCAGCAGCGTGTTGGGACGCCGCTTATCAATCAACGCTCAGTTACCTACTCGCCAGCCCAACGGCAGCCCGGCCAATAAGGAGTCTCTCACAGCATGCGGTAGCCAATCAGACACAAAGCACGTACCTGGAGCTCGTTGACATCAAAGTAACCGGCACGCTGTTTCAATTCTGCACGCTTAAACCTTTCTGAGATAGTGCAAAGTATGCGTGACGATCACCATGTTAACTTCAATCACCGTGAATACGATGCTCATGAATAAATGTTATAGGTAACGACCCAGGGAAAGTAGATCCGAGTTTGAAAGTTTAACTAAATATGTTAGATAAACATACGTGAATACTGAGATAATTAATTTGGCTTTGTGTTTTCTTTAATGCATATAAGTGTAAGAAATAGCAAAAAAAACATGAAAACTATTTAAATTTCTCCAAATTTCACAATAATTTTACTTGACCAGCGCACGAATAAAATGGCCACGCCCACGGAAAGCGAAATAATTAATTTAAATTATCACAGTTGGTTACCAAACACTTTTTATTCAACGTTGAGATATATAACTACTTTCCTTTCATCGTTACCAACTTTCACTCAGTGCGCCCGTTAAAATGTATGCCAGGTAGGAGCAGTGACATTTTTCTAAGGTTGATTTCAAAAGTGCTCAGTTTACCGTGAACAGACTTTGGCGACCGATACTGCAGACAGCAAAGTATCAGTACCCAGCACTAACTTGTCGCCAGCGACGTGTCGTGACACTGTTGCAAGGCAAGCTGGCGTTAGCTGTGTACTGTACCCTGTTGCTTGCTGATCTACACGTCCGCCGCTAAAACGTAGCTCGGCAGCTGATGCCACAGGACGCGTGTAATGGCTGCCTCGCTTGTGGTTGGTCGGAATGCATTCAGTTCCGCTAGGCTCCACATTGTTCACTGGCTTCTGCTGCGTGCACCGAGAAAGTACAGCAGTGAGCAAGCGCCAGCGTACCTCGCAACACTTCACCTCGCGACACTGATTGTGGCTAATCTGATTTGTGAAATCCTCTAAACCTCTTCAACCTGGGTGGTTCATGCCAACGTAATCAAGCAGGCAGCACGTTGCGAGAAAAATACTGAACACAAAGTACAGTGCGTACCAAGACATTATGGGATTGCAACACTTGAATTCGGGAATTAATGTGTGACCCGAACGCGTTACGATGGTTAAACACAAACGCCACTGCCATGTATCAAAAGGATGAAGGGAAGAGAAGGATCGACGACTACGTCAGTTACACGTCACGCCGCACGATGTCGCCACGGGACAACAAAGGTTAAAATACTTCTACTTTGTATCAAGCCAAAAAAAAAATGGTAAAAAATTGACGGGAGACAATGTCTTACAATTTTTGTTCTTTCTCTGCAGTAATTCTTCAAATTCAGTTGTACTATCGAAGCTTTGTTCATCCTTGCGGAGGCCACGGTGGCTGAGCGGTTAGCACGCTCGCCTCCCACCAAGGCAAATCGGGTTCAATACCCGGTGGGGTCAACCCGGATTTTCGCAAGTCCTGTTGACGCCTTTGATCGGGGGGGGGGGGTCACGGAGATCTCCCGTTTCCCCCGCCCCCTTCATTCCGGAGCCGCTCCATATCACCCTCATCAGTTTACTGACACTTCCTTGCGTTCGTCACGCAGCGAGCCAGATTACGTAAGCGTGCGAAATGCTCTTGCCGCAGTTATCGTGAGGTATAGGCTGAGAAACGGGTTATTTAATCAGGGGGCTTTGCGTCTTTCCATTGAACAATTGTGTTCTCTAACCTTGTACCTTACAACCCAGTGAGATACGGTACTGTGCGTCCCCTCTACGAAAAACTTGTTCCTTACAACCCAGTGAAATACGGTACTGTGCGTATCCTCTACGAAAAACTTCGCAAATTTACCACAGCATTAAACTTAAGAAAGCACAATTGGTTAAGATTTGTCTTTCGTACATTAATGGTGAAAGCTTTCTTGGCCCTTTCAGACCCACTTTAATTTATGGTTTCGGGTGTTGCAAAGAGAAAATGTTATGACGCGTGCTGTACTTAGGTCGACACAACACTTGTTTCGTTGTCATAGCCATTGAACTATAGATAGGGAGAGGTGTTTCTCGCGAAAATATTTCAATACCAGTTTTACTTGTTCATATGCACTTTCGCGGTGGATGATTTTAAATCTTACGTACATCAAGTGTCTATCCACGAAAATACACTATCATTCAGTTTTAATGGAAACTATTCAATTATACTAGTGATATAAATATAAAACCAATTTCTTAGCACACAACAGAGCATAGTGCTTGTTACGTGAGGACAATATCTCTGTCTAAGTTACCTAGTCAGAATTAATTGATAAACTACAGAAGTATATATCGTAAACGTGTTTGCCTGCCTAATACCGCTTCTCCCTCATACACTTCCTATTATAAATGTTTTGAATAATAGTTTCTTAAATTGCAATTATCATGATCATAGTGCGCGACTATGAAAAAAGTATGCATCACTTGCGTATTCAATCGCAATTTGGGATGTTCTGTAAAATCAGCGTTATCTTCCGTTTATTATCATCTGCAATCTACTCTACATTAATTACTAAATACGTCTATCGCACGTTTTAACACAAACCTTTGAAAAATCACCCCAAGTATTACATATTCAGTTGTTTCCTGAATATGCCACGTATCAAGAGTTTTATACCCCTGTAAACACAGGCGTATATTATTTTCCGTCAAATTCTGAAGTTTTGCCTATATTTTGTTTATACATTATAATATGTATTTTCTAGTAAACACGAATAAAAATAGTGAGAATAATCTGTGTTGGTAGCGCCTAGTAGTAAATAGTTCTCGTGCAAAATAATATTGCAACCGAATGCGCATGAATGCGGTGTGTTGTTCCTTGTGCAATCCACCAGACTTGTTAACCTTGGTTTGCACAAGGCGGAGGAATATCCTGGAAGTAGAACTTTAGCAGTGCTTCAGAAGAGTGTGAAGTAACCTTGAATGGATTATTATGCAGCAGGGGCATTTCTCAAAAGTTGATTTCAAAGTGTTCGATTGACCGTGGACAGCCTATATATATATATAAATTTATTAATTGATTGATTTATTTATTTATTTATATATTTACACAATATATACAGAATGATTATGATTCTCAATTAGACCGACAAACTTCGGGAGGTGATTCTTCATTAAAAGCAAAAGGAAAACATGTTTGACCATTTATACCTAAACCGAATATTAAGGGAGGTATGAGCACTTATTTAAAAAAAAAATGATTTTAAGCCGTATTTGTGCAAAATATCGGCTCTTACGTTGAAGGTTCGGATAACATACAATAATGTAGTGTCACATATGTTTTCCTTTTACTTTTTCATTAAGAATCACCTCCCGAAGTTTGTCGGTCTAGTTGCGAAACATCCTGTATTCACAAAGTGAATAAAGTACACAGACATGAAATCGCGCGGCGGTTCGTTTGACGTCTAGGCACCCATTACGTGGTTGGTCGCCCGGAGATGTGGGAGCGGGCCTCGCGTCTGACTGATGCCCGCTTGTCGAGAAAGGTTCCCTATTGGCCGGGCTCCCGGTCGGCAAATAAGTTACCAGACACTGATTGGCGAACGGCACTCCCGCATGTTGCTGGCGAGTAACCGCAGTCTCTGAAGCCTTTATTCGTTATAACTTTACAGGTTCACCTGACCGGCGCATGAACAAAGTGATGAGGCGCTTGGCAATGTTAATTCTACGCAAGGTGGAAGAGTACACAACGTGTATACAAGTAGATCTTAAACAGGGCTTTCAAAAAGTGCTCATATTACCGTGAACAGTCTATACTATCAAATACACTTAGTATAGACCTGAAAAATTCGCGGTTTCATTTCGGAACAAGCTAGAATGCTAGACAAGTGTGTCTATATAACTTCTACCACTGGTCCATACGGTGTTTTGACACCTCCTGGAGAACGCTGGCCCAATCATTGCCTTCCACTGTGCGGTGATATCTGTATATTTTTCCATACGACTGTGCCTTCTGGCCTATATGTCAATGGACTTTCGAATTTTTCACGTCTCTAACACTTAGCCTAGTAATGTAATGGGAAATTAAAAAACGTATTTGTTAATGGCTGTTCAAGATAAAGTGAGCACTTTAGAAATGAACCTTAGAAAAAAGTCACTGCCCTGGCTGCATATATTTTAATGGGTGCACTGAGTGACATTCGTCCAGTAAAGTTGGTAACGATGATTGGAAGTAGTTCCATATTTTAACGTCGAATAAAAAGTGTTGGGTAACTATTTGTGATAACTTAAAATTAATTATTTTACTTTCTGTTTTTTTTATGCATCGAAGTGTAAAAATTTGCATATTTGTAAAGCATTTACATTCCTAATAATTTCACAGTTTCATTTGACCGACGCATGAATAAAGTGATGAGGCCCATAGCAATGTTAATTTTACATAAGACGGAGGAATACACGACGTGCATACAAGTAGATCTTAAGCAGGGCTTTCGAAAGTGCTCATTTTACCGTGAACAGGCTATATCATACCTACTAGGTACTGATATCTGTATGTAGCATTAAAGTTTAATATAGGCCGTTCACGTTAAAGTGAGCACTTTTGAAGCCCTAGTTACTGTTTTCTTTCAACCAATTTATATCCTTCCACCACTTGTTAATGTAAACCCTGCCATGCTAGTAATAAAGACAGTGTATACATTCACCATATTCAAAACCAAATGTCCGAGGCTACAAAGAAATGTAAATATTGGTTATTATGTCTGATGAAACAGCTTCAAAAAGTGCTCACTTTCCGTGAACGGCCTATACATACTTGCAGTTAAGCATGCAGTTTGAACGTAATACGGGCTTAATTGCCATTCAGGTAGCCCCCTTCTTAATGGGTGTCTAGACCAGCCACTGTGTATACACTGTACTTTTCAGTGAAGTTGCTGTATAGGTCAGTCACGGTAAAGTGAGCACATTTAGAAGCCCTCTCGTTTTATATTTTATATTAACCTTAGACGTTAACTTCCGAGTACGGTGGAATAACCACACTATGTTTTTACTCACACGGAAATATTCATTTTAAAAAGTGATGGGAGGATAAAAAAAAACGGCCGATAGTAAAAATGTAACAAAAGTGCTCACTTTACCGTAAACAACCTATAACAGGATTATAGGCTGTTCACGGTAAAATGAGCACTTTTGAAAGCCCTGCTTAAGGTCTACTTGTATGCGTGCTGTGTATTCTTCTGTCTAATGTAAAATTAACATTGTCATAATCCGCATCGCTTTGTTCTTGCGTTTGTCAAGTGAAACTGTGCAATTTTACAAAATAATTTCAGTTTTACACTTCGATGCATAAAAAACAGAGAGCGAAGGTTACCTAAGACTTTTTATTCGACGATAAGATACGGAACTACGTTCCTTCCATCATTACCAACTTTACTGGGTGAATGTCACTCTGCGCGCCCGTTTAAATATACGCATTGACCTTTTTCTAAGGTTAATTTCAAAAGTGCTCACTTGACCGTGAACAGCCTATAACAGGAGTACTTGTCGGGTTGTGTAGGCAATGTTGGTACAGCGTAGTTAAGCCATGTTACACGAGCCGGCAGCTCGCTGCGCTGGCAACATGCATGCGAGGGCTTGTTCTACGCGACCGTGGGTGGCGCGTGTTATCTCGCGGCCTGCACGCAGACGTTCTCGTCGCTGCACTCACCTGCCCCACACCCGTCTTCACGATAACGAGTCCGCTATACCTGAAGCCTCTGTCACACTGTCAAATGTTCGCCTTCAACTTCATTTGAGAACAAAACTGGAAGACAAAATACGTCCATCAAATTTTTCTTTCCAGCAAATGTTAACAAATAATCATGAATTAGTTCTAATGTGTGTCATACTGTGATTTTTTTACGACTAGTATGCTGAACTGGATAAACCATAACTACATTCATGTCAACGTGCATGACAACTTGTAGTAAAAGTATTTTCCACAATAACAATATTGTTTCTGTATTGCTTCTAGAGACTCGACAGAAATCATTGCTGAAGGTGATACAGTTGGCAAGTCTTCAACCATTGTTATCATCTTCATATTACAAAAGTGTACAATATCACTGTATGATTCCAGTCGTAACGATCTGAATTCCATCACAACCGTCGAAGAAGTGAAAACATTCATACAAAACACACGATTATTAACTATTTCAAAACAGAATAATTGGTTTATGTATCACTCAAACTCGGTCAGAGAAAGAGTTAACATTTATTTCTTCTTGTAGTTCCTATCCGTTCCGGATGTTGGCAACCATCTTAGCTGTGCTATCTCTACTGTGCTATCACTGCTCGGAATAACTCTGCAGATGTCTTAGAGGTCCATGTTTTGAGGTTTTTCAACCAGGAGATTCTTCTCCTACCAGCGCTTCTCTTCCCGGGTATCTTTCCTTGTAGAATAGACTGCAGTAGCTGATATCTGCTTTCGTTCCTCGTGATATGGCCGAGGTACTGAAGCTTCCATGTTTTCGCCGTGGTCAATACTTCCTTGCACTTTTTCATCCTTCTCAAGAATGTCAACATTTGTAACATGGTCTGTCCATTGCACTCTTAACATTCTCCGATATAACCACATCTCAAAGGCTTCCAATCTTTTACTGAGTGACTCCATCAGAGTCCAAGTTTCAACGCCATAATATAGAACAGAGATCACATAACAGCGTAGAAGTCTCATTTTTGTGGTCATTGTAATCTCATGACTTTCAAAAAGGTTACTCATTTTGTTGAAGACAGCCTCAGCTTTTCCAATACGAGACTTCACTTCCTCAGAGCAATCCCACTGGTCATTTATGGTGGTACTGAGATATGTATGTTTGTGTACATGTTCAACAGGTCTCTGATTTATACTAATATAACATGTAGAGATACATTTTTGCTAAGGACCTTTAGTTTGTTTTATTTATATTAATACCAAGACCATATCGATAACTACTCCGTGTCACGCTATCCGTAAGCATTTCCAGGCTATTTGCAAAAATGACAGTATCATCTGCATAACAAATATTGTTTATCCATTGCCCATCCAACAGGATTCCCTTCTCCACATCCTCCAATGCTTCTCTGAAGTTGTATTCTGAATATATGTTAAATAATAATGGAGATATTATACAACCTTATCTTACACCCCGTTGGATATATATATATACATATATATATATGTATGACGATATATATATATATATATATATATATATATATATATATATATATATATATATATATATATATCGTCATTGGTTTCACCTAATAATCTCACTGAAGCAGACTGGTTCCAGTATACGTTGACAATAATTCTTAAATCATTGCCATGCAAGCCAATACTATTTCCAATTTTAATCATATACTGGTGCTGTACTGTATCGAAGGCCTTTTGGTAATCTATAAAGCAGGCATAAATTTATGTCTCTGCATCGTTGAAATAGTACTTGGATGCTAAAGAGAGCCTCTCGTGTTCCAACTGCATTCCTGAATCCAAGCTGTGTAGGAGATATTTGTTCTTTACATATATTGTATAACCTTCAGAAAAAGTATCAACAAACGGCTCATGAGGCTTATGGTTCTGTAATCTCCACACAACTTAGCTCCAGGTTTTTTTAGGCAATACAATAAATTCTGATTTGAGCCACTCTCTAGGAATATTGCAAGAGTTGTAGATGTCATTGAACAATGCAGTCATCCATTTCACATTATCTTCGTTGAGAAGCTTTGAAAATTCTGCATTGATATTGTCCGGGCCAGTGGCTTTACCAACTTTGATTGTTTTTATTGCAGCTTGCACTTCTTCTACCAGTATGTTAGGTCCTCTCTCACAATTGATCTGTGGAGGATCTGGTTTTGTTGAAATTGACATTTTTACTTGGAAATGCTTAATTATTTCGATATTGATTCAAAGTCTTCACGAGCACACAGTATATTAATTGTGATATTATTATTTATGTACAATGTACACATTTTTTAAAGTTTGTCATGTTACTTATATGGTAAATTGTATGGGCCATTGCAATAACGTGTAATTTAGTTTGGTTAGAAAGTACACATCATAAAGTAAATTACATATTGTTGGAACAAAAGCAAGAGGAGTCAGAATTATTCTTGTTAGTTACTTGGTAAACAAAGTTAAAATATGTGGAAAATAAAGTTTACTGCGAATTTTGTCATTAAAGTCCAACAAGTGTGTTAAAAAGACGAATTATCCTGCCAGTTTTACTTGCACAGTCTAGGTATTGCAGCATAATAAAATACTACGAGTGCTTTCTTTAAAAAAAAAAAACCTGGAATAATATTGGAAAAGAATCAGAATGTGTGAAGACATACCTGATTTAAACATAACATGTACTTTGGTTCTACAACTTCTGGGTGGATTTAATCATTCCTTTTTATTCTAACTGCCCTAGAAGTACGAAATTGTTCCCCTGGGCAGTGTTCCAGAATCACTTATTTGAAATTGTTCCCCTGGGCAGTGTTCCAGAATCACTTATTTGAAATTGTATTGATCAAAACGTACAGAATTAAGATTTTATTTTGCACATTTATTGTGTGTTGGATATGCGGGTGTGTGAGACTAAAGTTGCTGATTCAAAATGCCTGACAACGTGACACTTAATCCCTGTGTTTATAGGTTATTCATGTTAAAGTGAGAACTTTTGAAAGCCCTCTCAATTGGAATAATAGTCAATAAATATATTTCATTTTAGCCATAGACGTTAACTTCAAAGTACATTGGAATATACAAACTGTGTTTATTACCTACATGGCAATGATAATTTAAAAAAAAAAGTTATTAGAGGATAAAAAATGGCTGAAAGGAAATAGTAACTATGGACTCAAAAGTGCTCACTTTACCATGAGCAGCCTATACACTGTTGAAGTCGGCGTAGTATCCTGTATCGTTGCCTAGCAACTGTTGTGCTGGATGCAAACTAAAGAGTGATACGGTAGTTTTCTACGGTACAATAACAGTTTTCTTGCCTTTTGCAATATTTGCATAATAGTAATCACTAGAAACATGCAAGATTCGCGTTATTATTTGGCATCAGGCTAAACTTCACAGTTATATATATATACACACATACTGGAACTGGCATCATTTCTCCATTGACTGCTTCACACATTTCAAGTCACGCCCTTTCTGACTAAACAGCACGAGATTGGGACACACAACTGTGAAGTGTTCATTTATTGGCGCAGTTTTTTTTTCAAAGCGTGTCAAATAAAGTATAGTCCAATGAAGAACTTATTGCAAAGGTACACGTTTTTAAAGTTCAACGAGTCTCCAAATAATAACACGAATTTTGCAGGTCTCTGAAATCACGAAGGGGCGTCGATAAATTGTTTTACATTTGGTTGCAATTACAATAACTTTAGAGAGGCCTGTAAAATCTTTCCTTTCGCGAAAGACATGGTTGAATATTATTGACGTGCATTCGTATGTGTCGGTACGCACTTGAGATTCTTTGAAGTAATTATAGACATATTTCAAGTGTAATAGTAAAACTCCTTATAATAAAAGTCCCAGACATACATATTTTTTAAATAGCATAAATATGGTAAACTGAAATATGCCCATGTAATTTTTATTATTCATGATAAGTGATGCTTTCATTACATTTAGGAAAAAGAGTGATAATGAATAACAGGAATAAATGACTACTTAAATTGTGTCATATAACTGCATTATCTCTAATAAGACCTAACCTTACTAGATATTATTTCACTAAAGATGAATCACAAAGGGTGTCTGAGCAGATGCTCTATCGTGCGTCGGAATACGGACAGTAAGGACTCGCAGAATTAATTCTTATCTTGAGATCATTTAATTACAGTATCTTATTCCCGTTAGACCTTATTGTACTTTGTGCAATTTGTGATAGTACACCAGCACACCCAACCCCTTACATGAAGTTAGGTTCGGTCAGGCCTTCATGAATTTAATGTGGTTAAACGACGCAAATTTAGGAAATTAAGGTTGTTTTAATTAAACAGAAATTATGTTACTTTATGCACTTCTTTGTAGGGGTAAGGTAAGGTCTTACTTACTGTTAATTTTATTAGGCTTAGTACACACCTTTAGGCGTTTGGTGGCAATGGGGCAAATAAATTTGCATTTTATATACAAATTGAATAACTCAAAAACAAAACTGGGAAAACACTTGCTAATACCTACAGCCACTGCTTATCATGGAACAAGTGCAATCATTTTACCGACAATAATGTGATTCTTCGACATTATTTTTGAGTGGTTCTCATAGGTACAGGATAGGTACATCAATTTGAGACTGCAGCTTTGCGATTAAATTTAATTCTCCGGGAAAAATGAAACAAATCATTAAAATATGTGTCATTAAAGCAACACAAATAATTACTTATTCACGCTTGGACATACAAATTAAACTACTCAAATTGAATAATAGCCAGTTTGCTGTACTTCTTCCATAGCAACTGCCTAGCAACGAGTTGTTTGCATCCAAAATAGCGCCGCATAGGAATATCTACTGCAGATGACTTGAACAGCGTAAAGCACTAGTGAGGAGTTCTACAACAGATGAAAATCACGAGCAGTTTCGTGGTCGAATATGTTTCTTACTCCTTCCATCCTGAAACTGTGCTGTCAACACAGCCAGCTGATAAAATCGTTGCAAGTTCCCCTTCTGATTTGCACCTTGTAACCCCCTGGTGAGAGGAATTTTCCTAGCCTTATACCTGCAGGTCGCTTCTTGCTCTTTCAGATGAAGAAGCCACTACATCTCACCGGCTGAAAGGGGACCCCGCGGTGAAATATCTCAAACCAAGTTTTAGTGGCACGGCCTCTTAAGCTTCCAGCCGATCTCAGAGTTCATAATAACATATAATAAAATTACCAAGATTGGCTCTTGGAGCACGAGCGACTCTCCCACTCTCTGGCAGGCATTGCGAGAACTTGTACGCTATCTAGAGACATCAGAGCTCCTGGTGGTCACCTCTATAACTAATATGGCTGCCTATGGTGACGACAGCAGCGCTGTCTATCTGTCAAGTTTGAAACTGAAGACATCCCACATCGCTTGGAGGGAGTATATGGGGGAGGTGTGGGGAGGGTGTTAAACATATCTGAGGAGACGAGGATGATGAGGGGAGGGGTGGGGGTGTAGGTATATGAAAGGGTGGAGAGGGATATTACTGTACCAGACCTCAAGTGTAGACAACCCCGGTGTAGCTCATCGTGAAGTATGGTGGGTGAGAAGGGGTGAGGGTGTAGGTAGGTGAAGGGGTTGGTGTATGCGGTGCTGATTGCGGTGCTAGGTGTGGACCAATCACAGCATAGGGGTTGCACTGCAATTGTGGCGTTAATTGCGTTGCTATTGTGGTGCTATGTTAATGGCAGGTCAAGTTCAAATCCCCCCTCCCAGGTTAATCTTAAGGGACTACGGTAGCCAAAGTGAAGGAGGACCTGACCGCCCCTACTACTGGCATATAAATTGAATTATTATTTAAATATTATTTCCATAGTGAGATATCACTTTTGTTTTGGAATGCTGTCAATTACAGGAAGAAAAATAAGGAGGCGCCGCTTACAAATATAGAGTGAAGAGGTATTGAACGCAGGAATGATATAGCCGGAGCCATCGTCCGGCATGATTCCCACGTGCAAAAATCTGACAGCGACTCCGCCGGATGTCTAACCCGGTTATCCTTGGTGGGAGGTCAGCGTCCTAGCAGTTGCGCCAACGCGATTTTTTTTCAATATAGAACAGTTTTTAGGTCTATGGTCTGTTTGTGGGCTGGCGCAGGCGGTGACTGGCTGTTTCCGATCCTGGAAAGACTTCATGGATACAGATGCAGGTCGCGTAGATACAGCAGTCGACATAACAGTCTGCAAGGGAGGAGTTGCTGTGTAATGGGATAATCACATAATTTTGTCACTCGAATGAATCTATTACGATTATTATTTTAATCGTATAAATAATCTGTAAAAATAATCGATTGTCTTGTTCTAACCCACATATAAAAAGTGACTGTAAATACAGTATATTTATAAGAATTAGTTTAAAATTATTCTCACCAAAAAAATGTTCTGTTTATTTTTAATAATTCCTGGAATTTTAAACATTTGTTTCAAAATTATATTTTCAATAAATGTTAAACATGTAGGTATCTGCAGTATTTTGTTAGGTATAAGCAGCTGAAAATCGTGAATAATCAAATTGTTTTTAAATAATCGATGAATCTATTATAATTAAATAATCGATTAATCAATTATTTGACCAGTGATTATCACATCACTAATGCTCTCTTCAGGAGCTCTCGGCCACAATGGCCGGTGCAATGAGAGACGGAGCTGACCGCAGTTCGATGAACTCTCTCGCAGACTAGTGCATCGCCCTCCGATGTCAGCCACGCTGGCAGGCTGTCCCGTAACTTTCCCCCGCGGGCGGCGCCAGACAGGCCTGCCAACATGCCAGCCAGCCGTGCGACGAGTAAGTTTCCACGTGCACGCTCCGCACAGACCTGCCAACATGCCAGCCGTGCGACGACAGTCAGTTTCCGCGAGCACGCTCCGCACAGTCGACTGAGGCATTTTGAAATCCCTACTTAAGGGGGCCGCCTACCTGACGCTACATGTCACAGGAGCTAAGAGCGACACTGGCAAGCGCTTCAAGTGCCGAATCGACACCATGCACGAAGCACTAAACTAGCGCGCAAGCTTTTTGTCTAGCTGTTTTTTTCTATGGGACTTGAAGCAGTGACTATATTATTTTACTGATGGAAAGTCTAATGCAAAGTTCAATGCACATTTTGACATACGGCAGTCTGAAAAGGCGGTTTTTAGCTATGTTGGAGTGCTTGGAAATAGTGGTTCTAACATGCGTAGTGTCATGAAAGCTTGAAGTTTGTTTTCTTTTCGTAAATTAGCACATTGGACGTACGTGGAATAGTTTCGTCGAAAAATAAACGGATTTCCCAACACACTGCAGCACATTTCTAGCGCCTAGTAGGCGACCCCCTTAATCCCTTGACGTATTATCCCGAGTACATTAGTTCAAGTATGAGGTGGTGCAAAATAGGCATGGTCATGGACGGTGCTGTACAAGAACACAAGGTAGCGCCAATGCAGAGTAAGTAATTTTCCTGGTTGATACTACGGGCTGCTGCCAGCACACCAGAATGTCATTATTGGTTGCGGCATGTGCCATAGACCACTATAAGTTATTTTCATAGGTTCCATCGTGTAAGTTATTTATAGGAATTCTCAAGTACTTGTCGGGTCAAAAATATCGCCTTTTGCAACACCTGGAGAGGAAAATTAACTTTTAAAAGGCTGAACAAGTGCCCAACATTTTTTCTATGTTTTTAAGATACTTATTGGTTTTGTAGATAAATATCAATAATAAATAATAATAATACCAAATCATTAAAATAATTAAATTTACCCAATTTTTAAAATGAACTATAAGCATTTTAATCTTAAATTTTGTGCAAAATAAATTTTAAACGTTATACGAGAACAATGTGTGACTTGAACGGAAGTGTTACTTGGAGATTTAGGAACACCAAAAAGAAAAATTTCCTGGAAGTCTGACATTTTGTTCGTCTGCAATAAGGATTTAACTTCTAGCTATTTTGAAGTTAAATTTTATTGTAACACTTAAAATAAAATTATGATCGAACCATTTAAAATATTATCAGGAAGTTTCTTTATCTTGTTCAAATGGCATCAACAATTTACTTGAACTGTAGCCGAACATGCTTATAATGCAAACATTTACTTGAACTGTAGCCGAATATGCTTATAATGCAAACATTTACTTGAACTGTAGCCGAACATGCTTATAATGCAAACCTTTACTTGGACTGTAGCCGAACATGCTTATAATGCAAACATTTACTTGAACTGTAGCCGAATATGCTTATAATGCAAACATTTACTTGAACTGTAGCCGAACATGTTTATAATGCAAACCTTTACTTGAACTGTAGCCGAACATGCTTATAATGCAAACCTTTACTTGGACTGTAGCCGAACATGCTTATAATGCAAACATTTACTTGAACTGTAGCCGAATATGCTTATAATGCAAACATTTACTTGAACTGTAGCCGAACATGTTTATAATGCAAAAATGTTTATATTTAACTGTGCAACATAAATTTGAAGTTCATGTAACTTGAGTAAGTTAATTTGTGTAAATTAATTTTCCTTGTTTTTTAATACTTTCATCAGATCATGATTTGGTGTAATACTGCAGAATGATAAAATACGCAGAAAATATAGACAATAATTGTTTGCACTTGAGCGACCGTACGAGTGGGTATTCCGGACGTACAGCATTGTCTGTGCATGCGTTGTTTACGCGTTGTTATGAACGCCTCGCCGTAGCGACAGTAACGAGGACACAGTTAAGACGATTGAAAACTTTAACATTTGACTTCACGTTTGCTTTCCGACAAGTTGTTTCTTATGGAGATTGACACAATGGAACTGTCAAAGGTATCGTCAAGCACTCTTGACTTTGCGATTTCGAAAAGTTGAAATTTAAAGTCAAAGTCAAGCAGACATTTTGCCGAGAATCTAATAGAGGTTATGTGGAAAGTGTCTTATTTTATAATAGGGTGATTTTAATATCGGTAAATTAAACAGAGCTCGTCTTAAATTAAATAAATGGCAAACAAATATAATGTGAAGAGGACCTATATGAATTGACATATTTTAATAAAGTAAATAAATGAGTTTTTTGTTCTGAAATAAACTTTTAATGTAAATATTATGCCTATTAAAAAAAAAGTACGTAAATTTCATTCCTGGATAACATAATTATTTAAATATCAAGATACATATTTTTACGAAGCTCGCAGAACCTACGTTCAATTGTCTGAACTCTGACTTGACAATATTGTATTGTTATTGGTAGTTTCGTCAGAGGAAAGGAAACGTAAAGTTAAATGCTAGAGTTTTCTATTGTGTAAGAAGCTTTATTTTGGAAAACATGAACACCAAACATTCGTACAAAAGTGCAACCTGTAAACTGACAAAGAAATGCGTCGAAGAAAACACAATATGCGGGTCCAGCCAAGTCAGTGGTTTCATTGGGAGCATGGTGTACCAGTCAGTTATTTAGAGGGAAGATCGTTGGGCACTGAGACTAGCATTGTACAGTGCCGAGCAAATGTAACCTTCCCGTGCAACATGTAGACAATTGTCTACACTGGGGGTTGAACAATGTCGCTGCCCCCTATAGGCTGTTCACGGTAAAATGAACACTTCTGAAAGCCCTGCTTAAGATCTACTTGTATACAAGTTGTGTATTCCTCCGCTTTATGTAAAATTAGCATTGCCACAGCCTCGTCACATTAATCATGCGTCGGTCAGGTGAAGCTGTGAAGGTATTAGAAATGTAATTATTTTACAAATCTGGTAATTTTTACACTCCTTTGCATTAAAAAACAAGAAAGCGAAAAAAAAATTATTTAATTTATCACAAATGGACACCTAAAAGAGGGCCACGGTGGCTGAGCGGTTAGCCTGCTCGCCTCCCACCATGGCGATCTGGGTTCAATCCCTGGCCGGGTCTCTCCGGATTCTCGCAAGTGGGAATCGTGCCCGAACATTGCCGCTGGTCGGCGGGTTTTGTCGGGGATCTCCCATTTCCCCCGCCCTTTCATTCCGGCGCTGCTCCGTACTCGCCTCAATCACCCTCATCGGCTCTCAAGACCTCGATGTTAAAAGCCGTCCAAATCTCTTCACTCACTCTTCATTAAAGTTAGTAACGATGGAGGGGAAGTAGTGCCATATCTGAACGTCAAATAATAGGTGTTAAGTAACCATTAGTGATGACTTAAATTATTTCTTTCGCTTTATGTTTTTTTATTTAATGCATCGGAGTGTAAAAATGAGCAGATTTGTACAATATGTACTTTTGTAATAATTTCACAGTTTCACTTGACCGACGCATGAATAAAGTGGTCAGGCTCATGGCAATGTTAATCTTTCATAAGGCGGAATAATACACAACGTGACTACAAGTATATCTTAAGCAGGGCTTTCAAAACTGCTAATTTTACCGTGAACAGCCAATATTTAGTTTACCCATCGGGAAGACTTTAAAAGCATATGTTACTGATACCTCGCTGTATACAGAAGGCTCTACTGGTCATTAATATATTTCATACGCAACATACTCACCATCGTAGACATAAAGTAACTGAACGTGCTAATGCATGAAGAATATATTTCAGTTAGTCGAAGTACTTCACTCATACAAAACAAAGGGGTATATTGACGTCCATGGAGTGGAGAGAATGGGGAGGTCTTCAGAGCCTATGAGGGTGAGTATGGAGCGACGCCGGAATGCAGGGGCGGGGGAAACGGGATACCCCTGAGAAAACCCTCTGACCAGTGGCTTTGTCTGGCACGATTCTCACTTCAAGAATCCGGAGAGACCCGGCCGAGGATTGAATCCGGTTCGACTTGGTGGGAAGCGAGCAGTCCAACCGCTCGATGCTTAGGTTGGAGCGGAACGGTGGGTGAGGTGGGAAAGAACAAAATAGAATAGTACAGATAGGGAGGGTGCTGGGGGCCTTCGGGTTCGTGGGCGGGACCATTCGACCGTTGGGTGCCATGGCGGGCCGGCCGAAAGGCTAGTTAGCTGTGTGCGGGCCCGACGGCGTCTGGTCGCGCGGGCGGATTCGTGGGAATCCCGGTCCCTGGTCTGTTCCGGCGGGGGCGGCCAAACGAGAGGCGGCCGAAAGGATGCCCGTCGGGGAGCTGTCTCGGTCGGAACAGAATAGCTCAGCACCTTCCTAGGAAGTGTGAATGATGCTTTTGAATAGAAATAGAATTTATAGCTTAAATTACGGGGGCCAAACAACAGCCGCCCTCCCACAAAAAAAATGCGTATCTGTATAACTGATATACTGTTTGTTAAATTGTAGTAGTCATGATAGAGTTGAACATCCTAGATGGCTGTACTGCTAAGTAGGGTCAATGAAAAAAATATATAAAAAAGTATAACCGCTCAGCCACCGTGGCCCCATCATATGGTGGACGAATACACAGAGTAAATATAAGTAGATGTTAAGCAGAGCTTTCAATAGTTGTGTCATTTCAGTATAATTAGAATTGACTAGTTCTTTTTCTGTAGCAAATCAGGCACATGATTCTTTTACCTTCCCAAAACGAAAAAATTGAACCTCATTTTTCTTACAGCATCAATAATTAGACTTTAAAACATCTTGCGGCAATTGTAATATTTAAGCATAGATATTATTAATCATCTTATGAAATTTCTCTTCTTTATCGTCCACATGCGTCTGTTCTCGGCGGCGTGGCGGTGCACATTTTTACTACAGGAAAAAAGCTCGATTCAAACTTCAGCGTCACTTCTGTTGTTACTTGCACTCTGATTGGCTGTTGTCTGACCACACCACACTACTCATCCACTCAGCAATGGCGAGACGAGAGCCAATCAGGACACTTTTCTTTAATTTAACATGATTTACAAATTTCAGTACTTACTACCATCTAATGACCAAATAAACAATAACCTCTAAACCTTTATCTGAAAATTAAACTATGCAGTACTTGATATCCCCTAAGGACAAAATTAATAATAACAATAACAACAGCCATAAGCTCTAAATTACCTTTACATCAATAAACTTGTGACAGCCAAAATTACATTGCACTTCGCTTAAATCATATATTAAATATTAATTTGAAAATTATCTTAATTAATTGTCACCACAACCAACCAATCTGAAACCAAATTCATATATAATACGTGGATAACCGTGACGTTACAAAATGCTCAGTTCACAGTGCACAGTATATACATACTAGTTGAAAACCAGTAAAATCTTGTGTCCTAAAAAAAAAAAAAAACATATAATGAAAGCTTGGCTACCAATACCTTGTAACGTCTGATTATTTAACACGTGCGATCTGCTATTTAAGTTGGCATGCAAATCATAATACGAGTACACGCACATTTATTTTGTAAACAAAATGTTATGATTGTCACATGTTTCATATGTAATATTATTGTATGATCATTTATTTTCTTAATTCTACTTAATATTAAAGTACGAGCAGCAGCTGAAATGTTAATTTTCCATATGTGAAGTGTTATAATTTTATTTATTTTTATCCGGTTTTAAGCAACTTGTTAGTTGTGTGCAAGTTGGTAACATTTAGGCTCACCTTTTGAATTGTCATGGTATTGGAAATCACTATGGGTTAAGGCCCTATGTACTCCGTGCTAATTTGAAACCACCGCCTGTAATGGATGATGACGGAATGTTCCATACTCCATCTGGAATCAAGTGGGTCAGAGCGGCAGCAGGCCGATGAAGCCTGAGCTCTGCATTAAAAGCATAATTTAAAGGTTTTAAGGTTAATTAGACCCCAAACAAGTATGTTACAATTTGAGTGATAAGCCAACGGTACGCATTACTAACGTTATAAAAGGGCTACGTATAAGTGTGAGAAACACTGCAATTTTATAAGGTATGATCCCACCTTAATGTACAGTGATTGTTAGACGTACGTGGGAGTATTTAAGAAACTTTTAACGTAAGCAGCATCATTTCCCGACACTTTTCAGTGGTCACAAAGTGCCTGAGATTAAATAAGTATCTTATTGCCCTACCGACATAAACAGTGCTAGCCAGAAACGTTTCAAATAAGTTATTATACAGGCGAGTAATTTATTGTAACTATCAAGTGTGAGAACCTTAGTGACCTTTATTTTGAACTGAATTAATTTTACTCTGCAAAAAAAACTTGAACTGTGTGCAACATTCAAGATGTTTAGATAACAATTTTCACCTTTAAATACTCTACTCGCTTAGTTGGCACTTGTATCCGGCATAGTGAGAGGCATCTTTAAGGACCTAGTCCAGTTGCTGTGTGCGTATCCTAATTGCATCTTTGACACTACCAAAGGGTGGAATTTTAATGCGATTTATTTCAATAATATTTTTCCACGTTAAATCTTTGCTTAGACATTGGAAGTTTTTCATTGCATTAAATCAATACGTAGTTGGTTCCTATGTCTTTAGTAGTGTTGTGTAGCTATGCAGGGAGCTGCACAGAAGCTGAGTGCGAGCGAAGCGATACAGGTGGCTGAAAGAATCTGTGGGTGTGGAATTTCAGCAACTTCGACAATGTGTTTTTGGTATGCAAATTAGCTAGCAGCTTGAGTCGAATGATTTTGAATCTTATATATTTTGCATTTAATTAATGCGCCCATAAATGGTGTTGTTTTTTTTCTATCGCTAAAGTTTGATGTTCATCTTATTGCTATGGATTTCTGCCAGGTCGTTGCACATTAACTACACAATTCTGCCTGTACACATTGCATTCGAGTAACAAACCCACCTGGGCAGTGCTCCTAGTTTTGCCTTACAACCTCCTTTGCAATTTGATGCAAGAGTAGAGAAAAATCTTTTAAAGATAGATCCCACTGGGAAACTGTGCTTCCTACACTGTAAGAAATATTTCTGGCAAACTTGCTAACATGTAATGGAAGTTTTTTTACCTATACTTAGTGTTGGACAGTTTCTGTACGTCAGTATACAAATACGAAAGTGTTTAGCACAACTACTAAGTGGATTTGGTAATGACAGAACTCATTAGGCTCTATTCTTACACCTGTTCAGGAGCGCTGCCACGTGTGTATAAGGAAATACTTCGCCATAACAGTGTTCCTATCAGTCCTAAACACTGGTGTAAACGGTAAATTTCCGCACGATTTCTTAAGGCAATATCACACGATACCAGATACCGTAAAAGCTTGTTCAAGGTCCGCCATAGCGCCCGTTACACGGGCTAGTGTGGCACCCGTCATAGCATTTGCCGCTTTCCACGGACAGATTTCGTAACAGATTTTGTAATAGGACACTTCCCATTTTTCGTCGCATAGGTTCGACGCCGGCTTCATACCTGGCCAATCACGTCGCAGTTTCAGAGCGTAGGGCGCTTCCTGTGGCTACTACTTGACACGAGTTGGTGAAGAAACCAAAAAGGACAACTTCATCTTGATTATACATCCGTGAGGTGGAAACTCTATTGTCGATGACAAATTCTTAATTACTGTTTGAAACGTCGTGAGTACTTAAAACACTCCCCACACTACGAAAACATAATTTTAAAATGATACATATTATAAGCTATATTTAACGACAGCATGCTGATGTGAGAACTGGTAGTACAGTGATAAAGTCATAGCAACCGTACAGCACAATTTTTTTGCCAGAAAATATAACATACGGATAAAAACTTAGTACATAAAGAAAAAGCTAAATTTTGCAAACAGTTAATAATTCTCGTCACAATTAAAAAATAACACTCGTACTCTAGACACTTCGCAACATTTTCAAAAAAATGATATGACAATATTAAGATGTGCTAGCTAGTTTTTTTATAAGCCAATGCGAGTTACTGACTTGTAACAGATCTACGAATGAGATTTTTATTTACTGTGAACCACGTTCTGCACACCCACCGAGGGTGCCAAATGCTAGTACGCGAAATGCTGCCGTGTAATATGGATCTTCCATGACGGCTCGTATAGCGGCTCGTACACTAAGCCTTGCAGAATCTTGTACAAGAACCAAGTACGGCAGCAGGTATCGTGTAACAACGGGCTTTAGAGTGTACGCCCTAGGACGAACGAGTCAGGCTGGACTCGCAATAGTCCATCGCATCCGTCAGTCGTCCGTTTGTTGTTTCCATCCGTGAGGTGAAAGCGATTTACAGCGATCCGTCGCCCGTCAATCTTTCTGTACGGCAAAAGTTCAGTGTGGCAACTTAACAGTACGATCTTTCTGTAGTTGGAGAAATATTTTGGTTGGATATGCATTTTCAAGAGGAAACATTCTGAGCAAATAACTTTTTACGTGTTAAGAATTTATGCTGGTAAAGTTTTAAATTTTAAATTTCTGAATTTATCACTTAAAAAAAAAAAACACAATTCTACGAACCGCCTTGCATTTTATTTTGAAGTCTGTATTCACATCTAAGGAATGTGGTCAGAAGGCGGTGGCTCATCCGTCCGTCGAAAGTTAAAGTTTGCTAAATATTTGACGCGAGGACGGATAAAAAAAAGAAACGTTCCCCTATGATTGGTTGACGATCACGGTGACCAGCGGACGGACGGATGGCTGACGGATGCGACGGAGTATTGTGAGCATAGGCTAGAGATGAGGTAGACCGCACACACAACCATTCTCCGTGCCTCAACACTCAACTCGACTCGTCTAGCGAAAACATAGCGGATTGGATTTCAGAGTAAAATACTGTTTACTAAACCAGTGCTTCGAGATGTGCGTAGCCTATATTTCCTCCAACCTATCTGTGATGCAGTTTGAATAATTTCAAATCGGTAAAAAGTATTTTACTAACATAACATGTAGTACTGGCCATTTAAAAATGATGATGTAAATATACTTAATCAGTGTTGACCACGTGACTTCGACAGCTGTGTTGCATGTGGTATGTCAATGTTGGATACACGTGCAGGAGACGAACAAGCGGTGTAGCTCATATCCAGTCTACGATCGTGATGCGGAGGACGGGAATCGCTCAGTGGCGTTTATTCCATAGACGCGAGTTAAGCCCTATACATATCGGAAATGTTTGACCCTTTGTAGTTTTCGCCGTAATTTTAAACACATTTAACTCTGAGTTCCCCGTTTCCGATTCGAGAGTTTTCGTTAACTCCCGTACTGCGCGCGCAATAGTGTTGCTATCGAGTGTTTACATCCACAAACGGGAGCGACTAGCGATGACTCGAGCTCGCAAGTTGCAACAAGCCACATTCTCTACCGCGTCTCTTCGGCAGAGTAAGCATCGTTCTGTTTGCGTCCTCCAGTCCTACACGTTTCCTTGGAAAGTGGATGAAAGTGTTCGGGATAACGGGAGTTTCCCTATAATTTGTAATATATCTCAAAATAATATTCAGTTTGATTATTATTCCATCCATTTCTTTTCCGATCCGATAACTAATATTAGGTATTATAAAATGGTAAATACATGTGAAATTTGCGTTTGTCAATATAAATTTCTTATCCTTATGCCATTGGAATCGGTGTAGTACCATGAGACCTTTTTTTTCTTTCTAAACTACCTTATTCTAAGTGTTATGTGCTGTTACGGCCCGAAGGTAGGGCGGGATTTTATTGCGTCTCATGGACTAGCCCCTTACGCCTACTAGGAAGGAAAATCATGCAAGGAGACATGCATCGCGGCAAAGAGGGATTGGGCAGCCATGGCCTGCACTTTGGGGCCATGACTACCGCCCTAAGTGTACTTAGAGCTAGTCTTAACTAGGAAGAGCAAGGGAAAAACTGTCAAGAGAGACGTAAAAACCCTTGCGACAGAGAAGTAAGAATTTCAAAAATTATTGCATGCATTAAATTAAATTAAATAGAATGCTACAGGAAACAGAGTGTTTGGAAAGCATGCTCTTAGTTAACAGAGTTGGGTGCCGTGAGCCGGCGACCCAGCCAGAGAAACTGATTTCTCCAGCAGTCGGCGGGTGCCGAGAGAAAACTGCACAGTGGCATGCAGACGGCGACCTCTACTATTTGTTAGCTGCCAGGCACGCGACACCGAGACTGGTTGGAGATATCGAGGAGGAGCCCTCCCCCCACCATGTCGAAGAGGAGCCCTCCCCCCACCACCTTCTCATCAAAGCACGTTATTGGCGACGTATCCCGTCGCCTGCGGCATCCCTCCACCGCCAACACAAGGTCCGCTATTGCCTGTCCCCGCGAACGCTTCATACGTCATGGTTCTCCTCACTCCATCGTCTCTCCTCAGCAAGACCTGCGGGTCCTTCTGCTCCGCGCAGGTAAGGGTGACTTTACGATTCACTTAACAGAATAAGTGCGCCGTGTGCTTAATGATCCTGTGTACTGGAACGTTTTCTGTCAAATCGTTGTTTGCGCCTAAACGCACGGTCGTAGAATGCAGGTCTGGACACCAGCTTGAAAAGTTGACGCCCTTATTGACCCATTTAGTTCGTGAACCCAGCCGCAGAGCGCTGCTACCAAAGTAGTGCTGTTTGACATGGCTAGCATAAGGGGGAGAATTGCAATATTTTCATAGAATGGGAAAATGACATTCATATCTCTATGGCGTTATCCTTATACCAGCAATACTAACAACACTAGTTTGCTTGCAGCGATCCGTGGCTCCTGCATGAACTAAATCAGACAGTAAGGGGTCAATTCGCTAACATTGTTAGATAGGCGAGAGTCCAGACCTGTATTCTACGGCCGTGCCTAAACGCGTGCATCGGTAAATAAATATTCCGTAAATACGAAGTTTTGCCAGAAAGGATAAAAAAAACTATTCTCTATGTCGCTATATTTTTACTTTCATCATAATAAGTGTATTAATGAAGGAAAAAATCGTGAAAGTTGTCAAATATCGCATTTTTAAACCCTGCCTATGAAGTTTCTTTAAGGGGTAGTATACACTCCATCTTCGAATTTTCTTACAAATCTTCGCAATGAAAATGTATGACCAGAAATAAAAAAATCAAAGCTAGACATGACATGGACGACTACTTAACGATTTTTTTTTTTAATTTGTAGTGTTTCAAATATACCTGTATTTTCGCATGTGGGACTGAAATTATTAAATAATTAGATAATGTTTGATTACAGTTACAGATGTGACACTAATCATGTAAGAAAAATAAGTGGGATTTAGAAATAGTTGTTAAAATGTTCCCTATGTCATGACTAGCATGTTTTTTTAAATATTGACTCCGAAAATTAAGTTAATGAGGAAAATACGTAAATCCTGGATAGTAAGGATACTTGCCCCTTAAGCGGTAAGAGAAAAGTACTATTGTAAGCAGATAGTTTGATGTGTGTACTTTCATCGCTTATAATAAAACCCCCATTGTTACAGATCTAGTTTACACAATAAAGCGTTAGGACGGAAACAACGCACGTCTTGCGCGTAAGAGCGATGATCCACTAGGTGTGCGTGTTAGTGTCGCCCTTATCGCTCCCTCGCTTCTTGACCTTAAACGCGCAGCTACATAGTAATGTATTCAAGGGTATTCATTTATGACTGTCATGTGCGGGTCTTGGCGGGTCGTGTGCGATCTTGGCGTGTCTTAAGAGATGGTTATATTTTATATCTTAAGTACAAGTCAAGACGAAGTAGCCAATCAGAGCACAGCGACAGTTGTTGGCGGCAAACTGTATTTACAACTTGTATCTCGGTTATGTCGTATTGTGAGATCGTATGAAAGTAATTATTTTAATCGAGAGACAGTATCCTCTTAATTTAAAGAATAGTTCATGGTCATGTTTTATTTCTTGGAAGTCGTTATTGAATTCGCTTTAATTAACCATTTCAGATTTATTGATGTAAATGCCCCATATTGGAATCGGCTCCCCCTTCTATAAGACTTCGCGAGTTTTTTTAAACGATTACATGAGCAGTAACCACAGATAATTAAATATATGTAAATTGTCAATATTTTCAGGTTATTTCGGTTGCTTACGTCTAATGCGATTTTTATTGGCTTAATTCTTCGGTCTTTATTCGTAAACCCACCTTAAGAAGTCAGTCGCCCGCCGCCAGTCATAGACCCAAAGTCCCTGTCGCACTGTCAAATATTTCTGTTAAACTTCTTCCAATAAGTTATCACGTCATCGAAACGTCATAAACGCCGCCATTTTTGTCTGAAAAAGTTGGATGGCTTTAGTTTCCTTCGAACATTTGGAGATTGGACCGGTTTTGAAGTTTTTTTGGTGTTCGACGGTCTCAGCCAATGAGAATCGTGCACGGCAATAACGGACGTCAAGAAACTTTAAAGTGACGAACAAATGCTGGGAACGAAGGACTGTAGGTTAGGAGGATAATTAATTTAATTTATGGAGAACCTGCCTGGGCATAAATTCTATTCTAAGTGAATATTGCACATACTATTACGAACTCAGAGGCATTATGTAATCGTGCAGGAAACATCTATGGTAAATAAAATCTGGATTTAATAAAGAGGCAAAAATAAATTACAACGTTCCTTATACATTTTCTTGTAATGAACTGCATGGTAAAATAAAAGCAATGTTTAACCATGACAATGATTTTTAAATAGTAAATCAAATTTAATTATTCTAGTAAATATTTTGACTTTGTGACACATTTTCAAAAACATTCAAGATTATTGATAACAATTGTTGGAAGGTAAAATTTTATGGCCCTATTTTGTCTTCAAATGTTGTTGTCAAATTTATTTGAAGGCGAAAATTTGACAGTGTGACAGGAACTTATGGCGCGTTCTACAAAACATTCACGGATACGTAAGAAAACTGACTCGGAAACACAAACGAAACAAGCCGGCGACTCGGGATGAATTTTAAATCATTCTACAATACGAATAAACGTACAGTCTTGCAACTTACGAAATCAAAAATACTCAGCTGTTGCAAATTACTGATGTAGGTTTCATAATGTACACATCTCATTTCGTATATTTTTTACAGTGTTTAAAAATGCGTAAATACTATTGCCGAACCATGTGCACAAAACATAATCGCCACGGCAATTCGAAGCACGCGTTGTCGTGTATACCACAACGGCCATGAAAACGAATATCAACAAACCAAATACCCGATTGCTATTGGCCGCGCGGATTCAAGGACACGGAAGAGTTGGGAGATGCCTGTAGGTTATCCGCGTCCGAATGCGTTACATTGTAGAACGCGCCTGGAGATAACGTAGACCGCTTGTTCGTCGTCTGCGCGTGTACCCAACATTCACATATACCCCACCCACACCAACATTCGCATATACCCCACCACACCAACATTCACATATACCCCACCACACCAACATTCACATATACCCCACCACACCAACATTCACATATACCCCACCACACCAACATTCACATATACCCCACCACACCAACATTCACATATACCCCACCACATCAACATTCACATATACCCCACCACACCAACATTCACATATACCCCACCACACCAACATTCGCATATACCCCACCACACCAACATTCACATATACCCCACCACATCAACATTCACATATACCCCACCACATCAACATTCACATATACCCCACCACACCAACATTCGCATATACCCCACCACATCAACATTCGCATATACCCCACCACACCAACATTCACATATACCCCACCACATCAACATTCACATATACCCCACCACACCAACATTCACATATACTCCACCACACCAACATTCACGTATACCCCACCACACCAACATTCACATATACCCCACCACACCAACATTCACATATACCCCACCACACCAACATTCACATATACTCCACCACACCAACATTCACATATACCCCACCACACCAACATTCCTGTCAAAGTCACATGGTCAACACTAATAAACGTGTTTGTTTATGTCTTACATTTTATATGACAAGCGCTTTTATATTAATAAAATACTTTAACCGATTTGAATTGAACCAAACTGCACTACAAATTGCTCATAAGAACTCTACAGACATCTCAAAGCATTCATTTACTAAACAGTTTTCTAACCTAAACTCCAAACCACGCCGTTTTCGCTAGACGTGTTGGCAGAAAAGCAGTTCAATGTTGGGACACGGAGATTGGCTGTGCGCAGCCAGCGAGATCGGTCCTCCTCATCTTTAGTCTGTGGTGTGTGCAGCCTCGTTACATTCCGGTATTCCTTACTACTCGTTACTTTGTATTAGTTACTTGGTTACTAGTTACCAGTCACGTTATTTCATAGAGTGAAAATGTGGTAGGGTGATCTAGCTGTCTGAGCGGTCGGAACATTGAGCTGCTTTTCTGCGAACAGGGTTGTCATAAAATACATGCATAGGATTTGAGGTCAGAATTCTGTTTAGTGGACAATTGCTTTGAGAGGTTTGTATACTTCCTCTAACCAATGTTCAAAGTAAAAACATTAAATTCAAACTGGCGAAAGTATTTTATTAACATGAGAAATCTTGTCTTTTGGAAACTAATCAATAAATAAACCCGATCATCACCTTGACATTGTGACCTTGAAAATTGTGTTGGTGTAAGGTAGGTCAATGATGAGTAAACGAGCACAAGACAAATAATCGGTCTATCTCATCTATGGTCTATACATTTTCACCAGACCTTCGGGAGAAAGTGCTTCAGCCGTGAAAAGATAAATAGTTACTCCAGTTCCTTACTCGGACAATTTTGTCGGTCGTCCCTACAATTCAATTATGTACCGACCTAAAAGACAGCTACCCAAAGGCAATATCTAAGGGAGGCTGTCCTATTCGAGTCATCAAGACTCTTCAAAGATTAGAGAGACCATCCTCCCAGCACCAGAGCTTGGTGCGAAGTTAGCGAAATTTTCACTATGTTACCAAGAATAACATATGTACACAGCCCAGACTCAACACATTATGTTTTTTGACTAACACATTATGTCGTAGAGATGTGAAAGTAGTTATGATATATATCCAAAATGCTTAGTGATATTTTTGGGAGATGGATTAATTTACCAGACAACTTTAATGTATGTTAAGCACGGCACAAGTAACTAATAATACATATATAAAAATAATATAATGTGTGTATTCTATTTTGTTTAATTAGACCTCATTTTTTAAAGTGTAGTGATAGTCATAGCCCTTCCCTAACCTGTAAGGGCTACCACCCGCCTATCAAGTTATCTGGTTCAAATACAGCTTAGGCGAGGATGCGTTACTTTTCACTACGTATCTTCGCTTTGTCGTTCCCATAGACTAAAGATGAGGTAGACCGCTTATTCGTCTTCTGCGCATGTACCCAACCTACCCCAATCCTACACAACTGTCAGTCACATGGTCAACACTGATGAACGTGTTTGTTTATATCTTACATTTTAAATTACAAGGATTATTATAATAATAAAATACTTTAACCATTTTTAATTTAATCAAATTATATTACTAATTGGTTAGAGTAAGTATACATTCATCTCAAAGCATATGTTTACAAATCAGTTTTCTGAACTAAAATCCAAACCACGCCATTTTCGCTAGAGGTGATGGCAGAAAACCAGTTCAGTTTTGTGACACGGATATTGGCTGTGCGCAGCCAGCGAGATCGGTCTACCTCATCTTTAGTGTATGATCCTGCCGCACGAATCCGCCTGGGCCTGCACTGCCCGAGAGAGCTTTGTGAATAGTTACTATAGTAACGAGTATATTCGAGAATAGATACTCGTTACCCTGGATCCAGCGCGGTAACGATTACTAAAGTAAATAATAATTACTCTTCGCCCAGGTCTACTAGACACTCGTTCCTGCTCGTAGGAGTATGCACAAGATGTGCCCAAGATTTCTTGTGCTCAACTTTCCATGTTAATGATATCTGTTTGTCCTGTGCTCAACTTTTCATATTGATGAAATATTTCTTGTTTCAACTTTTCAAGTAAAAGAAAAAAGTAGCTAGGATACCAGGCTTTTGCCCAAGATACTAGGGTTCGATTCTCGGGACCGGAAAAAGTATTTGTAAAACTTCGCAGTTGTTTCCAAACTATTGTTACCTGCGGACGCATGAGGGGTGTATCTGAGTTTGTGAGGGATGGAGGTCTTAATAAAATAAATAAAAGAAACTAAATTTTATTTCTAATTTATTCACTCCGCTATTATTTAGATTATTAAACTAACTGTCTCCATTCTTTAATCTTTTTATTTAACATTGAGCGCAATATTTAATGTATATTTCAACTCTAATTAACATCCTTCTTAATTGTTTCAGTTGGTTACAGTCAATTAACTCATACTCATTATTAACACTTGTTTAGTCTATCTGTGGTCATCATTTATAATGTCTTTCACTCAAGCATCTAGTTCAATAGGCCAGCCTGCAAGCCGCACTCTTCGCTGCTTGATACTCGCAGCTGCAGACTTTCCTTCCACTGATCGCTTCTCCCACTGCTCTTCTTCTATCGCTCGGAACTCAGCCCACTCAGTCATTCATCAACTCCAACTGCACTCGCACTCCGAAGGCCTGTCTCAATATTTATAGCGTTGCCCTGGCCATCTCGAAGGTTCAACACACCCCGAGTTACGCTGAGAGAACGAGGTCAGTAATCCAGAGCATCCTTCAGATAAACGCATAAATCAATGCTGCCAGGGTCAGAAGCGTGAGTGAAAAAGAGATTATCGTGTCTGCTCGCTTTTCGTGTAACTGATACGTGGCCAACATCGCTAGTACGCATGCCGGGTACTCGCTAGTAAAGAAATGAAAAGTATCCGCATCACCTGCAAGACAAAATTTCAACCGGATTTATCTGATATAGTTGCCAAATAATATTTAGTGAAAATCTCGAGTTTGTTAAAAAGCTCTGTCCGTCTCATGTTTTCCTCCGTAATATAAATTATGGACTAAATTTCATTGCTAAAGGTCCCATATTTCAGTCTCTAAAGTAAATTTACCAGTTTTCAGATACTTCCATATCCATCTCTTTATCTCTCAACTTATTTCATTCTTCCCCTCTCCCCTACTCTCTCTCTCTCTCTCTCTCTCTCTCTCTCTCTCTCTCTCTCTATTTAGATCTTGCTATCATTCTATCTCTTTCCGTATATATTTTTCCCTCTATCTTTCCCCGCATCTATACCGCTCTGTCTTCATATCTCTATCCCTCTGTATCTCTCCATATCTCCCTATCCCCCTATCTTTCTCCCAGTCCTTCTGTATCCCTCTATCTCTTTCCCCGTCACTCTACAGCTTCCCTATTTTTATTTCTATGTATGTCTCGCTGTCCTACCCCTCCCTTTTTCTCTGTCTTTTTCTCTCTCTGCAGGATGATTCTCAACTAGACCGACAAACTTCGGGAGACGATTCTTCATGAAAAAGTAAAAGGAAAACATATGTGATACTTTATACCTAAACCGAATATTAAGGGAAGTATAAGCCCTTTAAAAAACGAGATTTTAAGCCGTATTTGTGCAAAATATCTTACTTTAAAGGTCCCGGTAACATACAATAATGTTCCGAGAGCTGTCATTGTATTTTCCTTTGTTACCGATATTTTGCACAAATACGGTGTAAAACCTCGTTTTTTAAGGGCTCATACCCCCCCTTAATATTCGGTTTAGGTATAAAGTGTCACACATGTTTTCCTTTTATTTTTTCATGAAGAATCACCTCCCGAAGTTTGCCGGTCTAATTGCGAATCATCCTGTATATACGCCTACCTCTATCTCTGTCTCTTTCCCCTGTCTTTCTCGCTAACCCTGTCTCCCTGTGTCTGCCCCCTCACGACGTAAAGCCCCTGCACAATTGAAAACTTTAACATTTGACTTTACCATTTGACTTCACGTTTGCTTTCCGACAAGTTGTTTCTTATGGAGATTGACACAATGGAACTGTCAAAGGTAACGTCAAGCACTCTTGACTTTACGATTTCGAAAAGTTGAAATTTAAAGTCAAAGTCAACCAGCCATTTCGCCGAGAATCTAACAGACACAATGTGGAAAGTGCGTTGTTTTATTATATGGCGATTTTAAACAGCGTTCGTCTTAGAGTAAATAAATGGCAAACAAAAATAATGTGAAGAGGAAATATATGAATTCACATATTTTAATAAAGTAAATAAATGTTTTGTTTTTTTTTTTTTTGTTTTGAAATAAACTTTTAATGTAAATTTTATGCCTATTTTTAAAAAAAGGTACGTAAAATGCATTCCTGGAAAATATCATGTTTATTTACATAACATGATACACATTTTTCGGAGCTCGCAGAACCGATGTTGAATTGTCTGAACTCTGACTTGACAATATTGTATTGTTTATTGGTGGTTTCGTCAGAGGAAAGGAAACGTAAAGTCAAAAGCTAAAGTTTTCTATTGTGTAAGAAACTTTAGTTGACTGACTAGCGTGTGGTTCCGAGAGCAGGTGCCACAAGTAGAGAGGGACAGTCGATATGCCACACTGACCTCGGGCCGTCATGACGACGCTGTGGTCAGTGTGGCGCCAGGGGTCGCGGCACTCCCCTCGACTCCATGACCCGGCCGCGCGCTCTCATCGTCGCAGGTCAGCTGACCGTGGTGAGTGCCCCCCCATCCTCACTTCACTCACTGCATCTGCCTGTCGTCACTACTGCGTCCGCGCCACCCAGCTCCTACACGAGTATATAGGCTGCTCACGGTCAAATTAGCACTTTTAAAAGCCCTGCTAAAGGATATACTTGTATGCACGTTGTGTATTCTTCCGCCTTATGTAAGATTAACATTGTCATGGGCCTCATCACATTATTTTTGCGTCAGTCAAGTGAAACTGTGAAATTATTATAAAAGTAAATATTATACTAATATACTCATGTTTACACTTCGATGTATTAAAAAAACAGAGAGCAAAAGAAATAATCTAAGCTATCACACATGGTTGCCTGACACTTTTTATTCGACATTAATAAATATAACTATTTTCCACCCATTGTTACCATCTTTACTAGGCGCATGTGACTCATTGCGCCCGTTAAAACATGTGCAGGCAGGAGCAGTGACTTTTTTCTAAGGAGCATTTCTGAAGTGCTCACTTTATCGTGAACAGCCTTTACCAATATATCGTGGCACATAAACGTAATTAGAAACTGCTCACGGTAAACTGAGCACTTTTGAAAACCCTGTTAAAGATCTACTTGCACGTAAATTCCGTATACTTCCGCCATATGTAACATTAACATTGACATGGGGCTGGCCCCTTCGTTCATACGTCGGCCAAGTAAAAATGTGAAATTATTAGATAGTAAATATTTCACTACTTTGTTCATTCTTACTCTTACATGGATTAAAAATACAGAAAGAAAAACAAATAATTTCAATATTCTCAACGGTTTTCCTAGCACTTTTATTCTAACGTGAATATCTGATACTGCATTTTCTCCGTCGTTACCAACTTTAAAGAGTGCAAGTCATACAGTGTGACTGTTAAAATACATGCGGGTAGTGGCAGTGACATTTTTCATAGGTTGAATTCAAAAGTCTTTACTTTATCGTGAACAGCCTTCAAAAATTCACCCTAGCAGTTCGTTTCCCAGCGTTGGAATTAAAACTTATTGGAAAGCTAAAGCGTCGTTGGGAGGTCTTGAGCGCCAGAGAGGGCGAAATAAAGTAAGGATGGAACAGCGGCAGAGTGCAAGGGGCGGGGGAAACTGGGAGTACTCCGAGAAAACCCGCCAACAATTGGTAACGTCCGTCAAATTACCCATATGCGAAAATCAGGGTGACCCTTCCTGGAACCAAGTCCTTTTCGCCTTGGTGAGTAATCGTGACTACTGCACACGCCACCTCCTAGATCCTAGACTCTGACTTGGTGTGTAGGAGGATCTAGGAGAATACAAGTTGTGGTGCAGATAGTATGTTCTTGGAGTTGTTGCCAACTGAATTTTAGTAGCAGTCGATCCTGAATGACGCCATAGTACGGATTTCGGATGGATTCGCTCTTTACGTTCGTATACTTTCGCTACATCTAAAAATAAACATTGAAATGTGATTTCTACTTTTACACCTGTCAGATGTGTTGTTTACTGTTTACAGCATTTATAAGAATTCTCTCATATTCCAAAAACCACTCCGTATGAATATTCACAGTTTAGGCCTCCAACATTATTTAGGTCAGCTTTATGACGTTTTAAAAATGCCTGAATAGACGACAGTTCTTACGGTTATTGTACATTAACATATTTGTTTTCCACGACATAGCACAATACATGTAATGCACGTTAGCATTTTGCAGTGACTGTGTTTAATACTGTTACAACTACGAGGTAAAGGGCTGTACTAGTAATCCTTTTGTTATTGATATGTGTTGGGTAATTTCTCTAAAAGGACGGCCTCAGTTGGAATAAATATTAAAACGAAGGAACAACCAGTGAAAAAGGCACATTAAATTCAAGCACGCAACTCGTGTTGCTCATTTTTGTCATACAAACTTTAAAAGATAGCGGTGAACATGCACACAAATAAGTCTACGGTTAATTTTTATTCCGCTAATATCTCTATTTATTGCTACTTACTGTTTATTAGGTTTATTGAAATTTATCGGGCTGGGCTTAGTATTTTTATTCTGGGATTGTGGCAAATTACGTAACACGACTGTGTTTCAAACCCCTTAGGGCAAAGGTACAACGTTGTGATAAATAAACAGATGTGGATGTAAATAAATAACCTCGTCATAAAAACAGTTCACATTTATAATGTATAAATAGTGCTAATCAAATATTTGATATCACGAACACACAGGACCAGCGTATCGACAACGATGCACAAAGGCACGCCATTTCACAGACGCGATGATTAACGAAACACACGTCAGAGTATATTTATTACTGCTGTGGAAACACAGATTAATCACAACATCGTAACTTATCTAGGTAGGTTTAAAAAAACACAACGTCTACAAACGTGATGTGGTAATTTGAAGTATTCTTCTGAGTAAGAATAATTTACGCTCAGTTTAGTAAAACAGCAACACGCCATGACGTCATGGCTCGCCACGCCTGCCAACTTCACTTTGTTTCTGACCCGCCGTCATATATAAATACATTAAAATAAGTATTCAAACATTAAAATCTCTTTTCAGTTGTAAATTACAAATTCAAAAATCATTATTTTGCTGAAGTGAGTATGAAATATGATACAATTGAAAACATGCATAATTTTGCTGCTCACTAGCGAAGTGAAACTTCCCGAGTGTGAAAGAGATAAAGAAAGAGAGAGCGAAAAGCCTCGCCCAGCAGACAGTCGGTTTTAGTTGCCATCTCGCTCGATAAAACAACACCGTACCATTAAGGCCTACTCACTATATTTTCCTCTGTTATTTTAAACTGTAAAAATGAGATATTTTGCCATCGGGCTACCTAAATATTTAAATATTTCAATAGGCATCGTTTAATTTACAAATAGTATACTAAAAAACTAGGTTAAAATAATATTTTAACTGTGAACTATTTCTCACCAGCCGTTGTCAATACGTCGCTTCTCTCGCTGTTGTTAATTCACATTTAAAAAGAAAGAAATATTACAAGTTATGGAAGATATTAAGGTAAAGTTTTATTGGTTCAATAATACAGTACTCTAAATTTAACCACAGTGTTATATATTTGTGGAATACAGGTTATTGACAAAACAGGTTGACATGTTATGCCTAGAGTATTTTTTCAAAGGTTGATTTTCATAAGTCGCTTCCAGTCAGGAATGGACTATACGCCCGTATGTTTGTACTTGTATCTTGTCGCTTAAGAAAACTGCACAAGGATGTTTTAAAAACGCGATAATTGACCATTTTCACGAATTGTTTTCTCCACGAATACACTTAATATGACAAAAGTACAACAGTGGCATAGATTATGGTTTTTTTTAATATATTTTCTGGCAGAAAAGTCGTATTTGCAGAACATTTATTTATCGAGATACGCGTATTGTTGCTAACAACTATTCCACATAAAATGTTTCAGTCCATCCTCCTCTTAAATGGAATGTCAAAAGTGTTTTGTAGTGAACTTTTTTTAATTTTTTTATTCCTTATAAAGTTTTTTATAGTGCAGGAAAAGTTTTCGATAGTGATTTATGTACCGTAATTTGTAATAAGTATTTTCTTGCCTTCTGCGCGAAACATATAAAATTCCAAATAAGAAATTTTTTGGATCGAATACGTCAAAACTGTTTGTGTGTATTAACATTCCATTGCAATTTTCATGAACTAGCGCACGAAAACATGTAATTTTTTGTTGTACTAATAGCTATTAACTCGTGTTAAAAAATATGCCCCTTGCATATTCGCATACCTGCATACCTAGCACCACGTAAATATTTTAAAAAGCAAATCAAATCTCCTGAAGATACTGTCAATCATTCGATTATAAGGTAAAAAAATACACCACCACATATGAGACGGTAATACGATTTTCAAAGCACTGCTGTAAATACACGTTGTCCTGTAGACTAGTTGCCAGTAAAGATATAGGATCGCCGCTTCAAGTATGAAGACTGCACGTCAGTTTAGAGCACTATGCGTAGGTGCGAGAGTCCGCTGGAGCAGCGTGTTACCGTCGCCCTTGCTGACGGCCGTGTAGACGCTGGCCCCTGCAAGGCCGCGCTGCGGCACTACGGCAACGTGAGACGGGTTGCGCACTCACAGGCGCTGCGCCATTCCGTCCTTGGGCGCTACCGCAGTAAAACCCTTGCGCCACCACCAAATTTTTTTCCGTGTGTGAGTGAAGAGATATCGACGGCGTGGCATGGTGTCTGGGCTGCGGTCGAGGGCACGCTATTAAGCAAATAAAAAAACATTTACTCATATTACTACACAATCACTAAAAATATGACGTAAGTTAAAGTATTTTTTTAAAATAATGATTACAAAAAGACGCACTTGGGAATATACTTAGTAATTTCTTGCGCTCAATAAAGTGATTATCCAGTCAAAGTAATTTGCAGTTTCATACGCGCAAGTAAAAATTAATTTCGTTTCTAAAAATCAGCTAAATAAATCGACAATAACATATCGTTCTTACAAAATATTCTGAGGGAGGTTTATTGATCTCCGCAGTATGGTAAGGTGCATTATCCACCACAACAACGGAATAAGGTGGGAGGTTAGGTAGTAATTTCTCATCAATCTATTTTTCGAAGTTGGCATGGTTCATCTGGTCAAGGTAGTTTCCAGTGACAGTTCCGGTGCTGCTATACAGATGTAGTGCATTAGGAAGGAATCTAACCCGACTACCTGCGTGCAACAATATTAGTCTTCTGCCTGCACTTGGATTTGCTTGCACTCCAAATTCTTCGTAGAATTTGGAACATAGAAATCGTGGATAGTGTTTCTAACAACACAATTACCGAAATCATCCACTTTCAAAGAAGTGTGTCTGTTTACAGTGGAGTAGATTTTTCCAGGTGTAGATAATAATCGGTTGGTCAGTTTTAATTATAACTTTATTTCCTTTTCGGGTCTGTTCTATGGCGGTTACACCAACACCCGTGTAAAAAACCGTGCAGCGAGTTGCTTGATTTTCCAATAACGATAGAACCCGTTGTTATGCTTCGTCATCGCACTTCTCTATTACAGTAGTTATGATTTCGCGTCCCTCGCTGTAAACTACTTTCCTCTTTCTACTTGAAGCCATTGCCGGAATGATAAATTAACCCATAAAATTCGTTAAATTTTCTAAAGGAAAAAAAAAAAAAGCACAAATTGCTAATGTTCTGATCGGTCACTGACAGATCTCACGTTTCAACAAAACCTCGTTAGAACACGGGACCGATGTTTGCGCGCGCGACTTAGTCTGGCGACAGGTAAACGACTGCTACTTAAACCAGGTTACCCAGGAATTCTCCAGCCTCACCCCAGTCCCAACTCTCTCCCCCGCCAGGGCTGATCCTTTCTGCCACGCACAGTGCCTGAGCGTCCAAGGTCAAGAAGCGAGGGAGCAATACAGGCGACTATGACACGCTCCTACGCCCAAGGCGTGCAGTGTTATCGCCGTAACGCAGTACTGTGCAAATCAGATCTGTAACAGTGGGGGGTTTATTACATACGATGAAAGAACACAGATCAAAATACCGTACTTTTCTCTCGTCTCTTAAATAAACGTCATAGGCAAGCTTATAATTATGCTATATTTGACCACTTTGACGGATTTTTCTCAATTAATACACTTAATATGATAGAAGTAAAAATATAGTGATATAGGCTATAGTTTTATTTATCCTTTCTGGCAAAACTTAGTATTTCCAGAACATTTATTTACCGACATACGCGTTTAGGCGCAAACAAATATTTCACAGAAAACGTTTCAGTTACATAGAACCCTTAATCGCGAGGTCTTGAGAGCCGATGCGGGAGAACGAGATGAGTATGGAGCAGCGCCGGAATGAAGGAGATAGGGTAAACGGGACATCCCCGAGAAAACCCGCCGACCAGCGGCATCGTCAGGCACAATTCCCATTCGCGAAAATCCGGGAGTGACCCGGCGAGGGATTGAAGCCGGTTCGCCTTGGTGGGAGGTGAGCAGTCTACCCGCTCGAGCTCTCACCGCGGCGTATGACCCTCTGCCACTTACGTCATCGTCCTTCGTGTTGCCCCGTGCACACGCCATGAACAGTGTTCGTGAGCAGTTTGGACGTGGCCCTCGTTGTTATGGTCAGGTACGAACCGCTTCTACGAAAATGAAACTCCACACGGTTTTGAGCGGAAATGGTTTCAGAACCATAAAAACGATTACCATTTGAATTAGTCCTGCCCCAATTAGGCTTTCCAACTTTTTTTAATTTACCATTAAGGATACTCCTGTCAATTCGACACGCATCTGACCTCAAACAAATGCCGAGGGAAAATTGTTTTATAGACTGCTCAGGGTCAAGTGAGCACTTTGAGGCCCTAGTTTTTTTTCCTATCACTCATTTTTATCCATCCACTCTTTTTAAAAATAAATTCTTCCATGTAAGTAATTAAGTAATTAATATATATACATATATATGTCACCGGACTCAAAAGTTAATTTCTAAAGATACAATAAAATATTTTTATTCACTGTTACTCCAAATGAGAAGTATTCAACGTGTTCACTTTACCGTGAATAGCCTGTATATAAATAACAATTTAAAATACTATATGTAACGTGCGAAGGTCAGTACTGTACATCTAACAACATTTTCTCTGGACGTTTACACCAACAAACTATCAGTTGCAAGTACAGTCACAGCCGGCTTTAAAACAGACACAAGCGCCCAGTGGGAGAAAATTTTACTGTACACATATCGACAAACGCTACACAGGAACACGAACGCACTTGTCGAATGTTACCTGACGGCGTCTTGTATATCTGTCTGTGGCCACTGTAGTCGCCGAAGTGATAGATTACTGACACTGTGTTTATTTATATGACATCAGTTTATTTTCGATGAAGTCTGATGTACAGAATATGTGACGTCCTGTCATATGTCCATACGAGATAATTTTGTGAACCCCAGGACACGGGAAACCCCGTACAATCCGGGACAGTTGCCAACTCTAGTCCGGGATTCTTAATGGAAGTAGATAGATAATGAGGGTGCCAGCACAGCGCACTTTTTCCGGCAATTTTGACCAAAATACAAGCAAAACTAGCATCATTATTTCCTGTTATTTTTAACGAAAGTACAAGAAAAAATTTAAAACTCAAAATCTGAAATTCGATGAATAAACCATCAAAATCCACCAAATCTATACTACTAAATAAAATAGAAGTGTCTCTCTGTGATTTTCGAATTTTTCACTTTTAATTATTTTTTCGTGTAGTATAATTCATAACTAAGCCATAGCTAATTATAAGTTTTTCGTGTCTGTCTGTCTGTCCGAACGGATTTAACTCAAAAACCACTCAATGTATTGACATGAAATTTACACAGTGTGTGTGTATATATATATATATATATACACACTAAGTTGGTCCTGGGGTGTATATATATATATATATAATATATATATATATATATATATATATATATATATATATATATATATATATATATATATATATATATATATATATATACACCCCAGGACCAACTTAGTCTTTGTTTCATCGAGATAACTCAAACACTTCCCGAAAAAGTGATGATCAGGGATGGAAATAGGCATTGGATTAAGCATTTCTAAGGATTACTGCATTAAAAAAAGAATTGTAAAAAAAATTCGTCACTTCTTCTTTCTTTTTTGTCTGTGGGCTGTCACTTCCTTCCAAAAAGCCGTAGTGGCCCAGTGGCTAGAGTTATTCCAAGTAGGACCGCAGTCACCCAGTGGATAGCTATATATATCAAGTGGGGCCGCACTAACTCAGTAACTATAGCACCCAATAAGGGTGCTGCAGAAGCTCAGGGGCTAGAGAACCCCAAAAGTGGGGCTGCAGCTGGTCAGGTGCCAGACCACCCAGTAGTGGGGCCTCAGTATGTCAGTAAGTAGAGCTATCAATAGTGGGGCCACAGTAGCTCAGTAAGTAGAGCTGTCAAAAGTGGGGCCTCAGTATCTCAGTGGCTAGAGCACCCAAAAAGGGGGCCGCAATAGGTCAGTGGCTAGATAACACAATAGTAGGGCCGCAGCAGGTCAGGACCAGACAACCCAATAGTGGAGCCGCAGCTGGTCAGGTGCCAGACCACCCAATAGTGGGGCCTCAGTATGTCAATAAGTAGCGCTATCAATAATGGGGCCTCAGTATCTCAGTAAGTGGAGCTCTCAATAGTGGGATCTTAGTATCTCAGTGGCTAGAGCACACAAAAAGGGGGCCGAAGTACGTCAGGGGCTAGATAACCCAATAGTGGAGCCGCAGCTGGTCAGGTGCCAGACCACCCAATAGTGGGGCCGCAGTAGCTCAATATGTAGAACTCTCAATAGTGGGGCCTCAGTATCTCATTAAGTAGAGCTATCAATAGTGGGGCCACAGTAACTCAGTAAGTAGAGCTCTCAATAGTGGGGCCACAGTAACTCAGTAAGTAGAGCTCTCAATAGTGGGGCCTCAGTATCTCAATGGCTAGAGCACACAAAATGGGGGCCGCAGTAGATCAGTGGCTAGATAACCCAATAGTCGGGCCGCAGCTGGTCATGGGCCAGACCACCAAATAGTGGGGCCTCAGTAGCTCAGTAAGTAGAGCTCTCAATAGTGGGGACTGTGTATCTCTGTGGTTAGAGCATCCAAAAGGGGGGAACAGTAGGTCAGTGACTACATAACATAATAGTGGAGCTGCAGCTGGTCAGATGCCAGACCACCCAATAGTGGGGCCACAGTAGCTCAGTAAGTAGAGCTCTTAATAGTGGGGCCTCAGTATCTCAGTGGCTAGAGAACCCGAAAAGGGTGCGGTATTAGGTCAGGGGCTAGAGAACCCAATATTGGGGCCGCAGCTGATCGGGGGCCATATCACCCAATAGTGGGGCTGCAGCTGATCGGGGGCCATATCACCCAATAGTGGGGTCGCAGTAGCTCACTAAGTAGTGCTCTTAATAGTCGGGCCTCAGTATCTCAGTGACTAGAGCACGCAAAATGGGGGCCACAGTAAGTCAGTGGCTAGATAACCGAATAGTTGGTCCGCAGCTGGTCAGGGCCAGACAACCCAATAGTGGGACCGCAGTAGCTCAGTAAGCAGATCTCTCAATAGAGGGGCCTCAGTATCTCAGTGACTAGAGCATTCAAAAATGGTGCCACAGTTGGTCAGGAGCTAGAGAACCCAATAGTGGAGCCGCAGCTGGCCAGGGGCCAGACCACCCAATTAGGGGGGGGGGGCGCAGTAGCTCAGTAAGTAGAGCTCTAAATTGTGGGGCCTCAGTATCTCAGTGGCTAGAGCACCTAAAAAGGTTCCTGCAGTAGTTCAGTGTCTAGAAAACCCAATAGTGGGGCCACAGCTGGTCAGAGCCAGACCACCCAATAGTGGGGCCACAGTAGCTCACTTAGTATAGCTCTCAATAGTGGGGCCTTAGTATCTCAATGGCTAGAGCACACAAAATGGGGGCCACAGTAGGTCAGTGGCTAGATAACCCAATAGTGGGGCCGCACTGTTCGGGGGCCATACCACCCAATAGTGGGGCCGAAGTAGCTCACTAAGTAGAGCTCTCAATAGTGGGGCCTCAGTATCTCAGTGGCTAGAGCACATACAATGGGGGCCGCAGTAGGTCAGTGACTAGATAACCCAATAGTGTTGCCGCAGCTGGTCAGAGTCCAGACAACTCAATAGTGGGGCTGCAATAGCTCAGTTAGTAGTTCTCTCAATTGTAGGGCTTCAGTATCTCAATGTCTAGAGCACACAAAAAGGATACCACAGTAGGTAAGTGGTTAGATAATCCAATATTGGGGCCGCAGCTGGTCAGAAGCCTAGCCACCCTATTGCGGGGCCGCAGTAGTTCAGAAAGATAAGCTCTCAATAGTGGGGGTTCAGTATCTCAGTAAGTAGAGCTCTCAATAGTGGGGCCTTAGTTTCTCAGTGGCTAGAGCACCCAAAAAGGGGGCCATTATAGGTCAGTGGCTAGATAACACTATAGTGGTGCCACAGCTGATCAGAGGCCATGCCACCCAATAGTGTGGCTGTAGTAGCTCAGTAAGTAGAGTTCTCAATAGTGGGGCCTCAGTATCTCAGTGTCTAGAGCACCCAATTAGGGAACAACAGAAATTTAGTGGCTAGAGAACCCAGTAAGGGGGCCGCAGAAGCTCAGGGACTAGAGAACCAAATAGTGGGGCCGCAGCTTGTCAGAGGCCAGACCACCCAATAGTGGAGCCGCAGTAGCTCAGTAAGTAGAGTTCTCAATAGTGTGGCCTCAGTATCTCAGTTGCTAGAGCACCCAAAAAGGGGGCAGCAGTAGGTCAGTGGCTTGATAATCCAATAAAAAAATTGGTTATATCAAATCAAATATCCTAAATATCATGCTAACATAAAACATGTGCGAAGCGATGGCCAAGTGTAATTTAATAACTCTATTAAACCTGAAAGAAGAAATATTGTTATTTTAAACATAAAACGTAATGAAACTCTGGTGCGCTTTATTTTAGTAATTTTCAAAATAATCATCATGCGTACGAAGTCGCAGGGATCAGCTAATTTAATCTAAAATGAAGTAAATGTCTCTTTTTCAAGCTACTTTTTCATGATTCTAGAAACAACCATTTTCAATTCAAAATACTAGCCATTTCTATTGAAAATCGAGGTATTTAAGCTCAAAATCAAGCAGATTTTACAATATTTTACAAAAAATGCCATGCAGGATTTTTTATGCTTTAAAAACAAGCAATTTTCGCCAAAAATCAAGCAAATTTTCCTCAAAATCAAGCAAATTTGCCATTTTTCCAAAATACACGCACATGATTTGTGATATTCAAAAACGGCACTTTTAATCTAGAAATAAGCCAAATAAGCTAAAAATCAATTGAAATAATAAGGAGATTCGATTTAATAAAATTTATATTTTTCATGGCAATTCTAAATCGTGAATAGATTTTCCATTTTTCATTTCTTTTAAACCTTTTTATGTTATAAAATTGTGATTCTCATTTATTAATTTGAAACCATTTTTATCAAACATACTTACATAGCGATCTGGTAAAGTAATTTTATATTTACCATCTAGAATACAGCTAATTTTTTTCCCAAACTTAGAATCATAAAATTGAAATTCGTTAGCAACATACTTTATTTTTTTCTAGGTCTTGTAGTTTAATCAATTCATATAAATTGTTAAACCTAGTGCACTGCGATTCCATTTTGTATTTATTTAAAAGGAAAAAAATATATTTTAATTTTAATTTTATAATTTTTTTAATTCTGTTATTTTATTTTTATTATTTTGATTTAATTATTTTAATTTGGTATTACTTTTATTTTTATTAAAATATTTTTTTAATTCTTTTTTCTTCTTTTTAATAAACACAAAAATGGAATCACTGCTGAACAATGAAAGGGAAAATTATACCACATCTAAGCAATGTAAACAATGTGGAGAAGTATTAAACATAGAAAATTTTTACTACCATAAAACAAATAAAGATAAACTTTACAACTGTAAAAATATGTCATTGAAAACACCAAAAATAAATTTGTTACAAAGAGGAAAAAGTGTTTTGTGAATGTGGAAAATATGTTTGTGTTGCATCTCTCAAAAGCTACATAAAAATACTAAATCACACAATGTGTCAGTAAATATTCTAAATGAAATTCAACACGATAATAACCCAACAAAAACATGTAGAGTATGTAATGAGAATAAATATATAAAGTTAATTTTCAGTTCATACAAGAAATAAGGACAAAGTTAGAACAATGTGTAACAATTGTATTAGTGAATATAGTAAGAATTATTGTCTTAACAAGAAATTTACTAAACTTAAATAGAAGGGACACCTTTAAACACACAAACAAATGTAAGTTACACAGGTAAAAACGATACACTTACTATCAATAATTTAAACATTTTATAGATTTCATTTTCCAATATATTTACAATTTTTAAAGCTCTTCATTGTCTATATAACATTTCAAAGCTTCATAATTTTTTTCTTTATAAATAAACAATCAAAAATGTCAGTGAACAATCATGCAGGTGATTTGGGTGAGGAGATAGTGAGAGAATTAAGAATTATAGGTAGAGATTTAAAAAATAAATATTGGTATGATATCATGAAAGATGATTTAATTAGACATTGGTATAATCTAAGGAAAGATTATTTAATTACAGCTATTATACCATTTATTATAAACAAGCAAATAAAAAGAAGCTTCGCCATTTTCATATGTCAGTATCGAACAATTATATCCAAAAGATAGAAATGAATTAAAAGAAACATTTCCATTCACTAATAATTTATTTGTTAAGCTTAGAAGTAAAAGTAAGAGTAATATCTGAATCGATAACAAAGAACAATTTTACAAATTTACCTTTATCAGATGGCAATATCACTGAATTGTAAGCAAGATAAAAATGAATTAAAAGAAATATTTCCCTATTCTACTAATATTTTTGTTAGTAAAATAAATAGAATAATTAATAAAAAGTATATAGTTAATAAAGCTTTTCCAAGGTAAGATATCAACACATAGCATTGAAAATTAATTTAATTTAATAAAGCCAGATCATTTTTAAATTCAGTAAAAAATAAGGTTTTTGAAATAATACACAATAATATTAGGGAATTTAGAGGGCTGAAAACTAGCATTAAATTATATACTAATTGTTGCAAGCAGGAAAATAATCAATTAGAATTATTTACATTTCAGTCATTTACTCATAGAATATTAAGCGAAGGAGAATTTATAAAGATTTTTAAATTATAAAACAGGAGTTACTTACACAATTATCCTAATTTCAAAGAAGGGGTTCAGGATGACCTTTAGATAGCGTAATTAGAATACAACAAGCAATAAATAAGTATAATCCTTTAAATGGAGCATCATATATTGATCAACCAGAACTTATTAAGAAGAAACCAGCATGTATTAATGTGAAAAATAATGATCAAAAATGTTTTCTTTGGTCAATAAAATCAGCAATGTATCCAGCAAAAAAATATCTACAAAGAGTAACTAAATATAGACATGTGGGGCTTAATATCGATGAAGTAATAGATAAAATATAATATCCTATTTAAATTGATGATACGCCAAAAATAGAAAATCAAATTGATGTATCTATAAATGTTTACACTATTGAAGATGAAGGAAAGAAACCCACAGTACGTCAAATAAAGCTCACAGAGAATAAAAAGGATAACCATATAAATTTACTTTATTTCAAAGATGATAAAAACTCACATTAGTGTTGGATAAAAGATTTATCTAGATTAGTTTCAGTGCAAAAAAAAATCATAAAAGTAAAATTATATATGTGATATGTGACTTCAGTTCCTTTATTATCAAGAAAAATTAATTAAACATTCCTCATGGTACATATAAAATACAACATTATCATCTTTGAGATTGTGAATGCAAAGTACACTCACAGTCAGCTGGCAGAGATATAAAGTGTCTTGAATAGGTACGGTGGACAGTTGCAAATTCATCATGTAGTCAATACATAAGCCTCCTACACTCTTGTTTGATTTTGCCAAGGCTTTACTGCATCAATTTTATTAAAGAATTTTTTAGAACTGTGAAGATGGGTCATTTTTTCTCCAGCATGCACTCGTTTTGCTGTGTCAGTCAGGAACATACTTTGTATCTTTACCAAAAGTTCTTTGCATGTAGAGCAGGTGTTGACCTGGGTACGACCAAAGGAAAGAGAGAAGTCATCATTGAAAACTTTCAAGTAAAACTTGTAACTAACATTGGCATCTGGATGGAAGGCCTTAAATAATCTGTACATTAGTAACACATTTAGTCGCTCACTTAGGTAGTGGTATTCACATGTATTGTGTACTATAGTGAACAATCTTGACTGGAAAGGAGGAAATATGCTCCTTGACTGCATTAACTACACAGTCAGGTTTTGTGTTACCTGGGGTACATTTTCCTCGCCTATCCATTGGTACTTTTCCATCTATCAGTAACGTTGTTAGTCTTCCAATATGCTCACTTGTGATTGCATGAATATTCATAAATGCAAGTTTACATACCTGCATCTTGCCAGAGGGTGTTGATATGACATACACAAATGATGCCTTACATGATGGCTTCAAAGATTCTTCTGCAGATTTCCACCTCCTTCTTTGTTACACTTCAGCTACAGTGTTAGTGCTTGTAAATAAATATCTTGTTTGTCTTTTATTCACATTTGTCAGAAGTTAGCAAACAACTGTTCTCTCTGCTGTGTTGTAAGTCTGTCATAGTATTTCCGACGACACCTGAAACAGAAATTAATCCACCATGTGCATTGTTAGGTATGAAGGTTGTGCACTGTTACACGTTATTAAAATGTTTATGTCAGTGTACTTTATTGATACCAATCATACGAAAAATGCTACTTACTTGCAGTCGACCCCAGGTTTCAATTCAGCACATTCCTTTCCTGCATAGCAAGTATATGTGGATCCATTGATTCATGCTTGGTTAATAACCGCCGATTTATACTGCACAATGTTAGTCACATTTTTCCGAGGTTTCTTGCTTGTTTCCTGTATTGTTTCAACAACATCACACACATCCATTTTACAGACAAATGATTCCAAACCACTTCATAAACTACAACACATCACATACATTCACAGAATAGACAAGCCAGCTGCTGTTGTGATGCCATAGAGCAATGAATGGTGTAATACAAGCCATGGAGAAATATGTGCAGAAGCAAATACCTGTTTCTTAGAGAAATAACACAAGTCAGTGACATATGTATACTAGAGAAACAACACAAGTCAATGATGTATGGTGTTTCTTAAATAAACTCAAAGATTGGCACATTGCTACACATTACACATAACATCGCCTTATGTAGTTTCTGTATTATGTGTATTTATCACTGTAGGAAATGAAAACATCCAAACCTCATTTTGGTGGTAGATTGACTTATGTTGTTTCTGAAATGACCTATTCAATTGTTGGGCCTAGTAATGGTAAAAAAACCAACTTGATGATTAATTTTATTTATAAGTCAGGATGCCTAAAGTTGAATAAATAGTATATTTATTCAAAAAGTTTAAACCAATACAAATATATTGAGTTACAAAAAATACTGTGATGCAATATCAAGAGAGTTTAATGAAAAGATGGCTTATTTTTAATAGCAATAATGAAATTATTCAACTAGATATGTGTGAAAATGAGTCTCTAGTTATATTTGACTATGTCATTTTAGAAAACCAGGATGTCATCCGCAAATATTTTACTATGGAAAGACATAATTATATTGATGTATTTTATTTGGCACAAACATATTCGATGGTGCCAAAGCAACTGGTGAGAGACAATATGAACTTTCTATGTAGATTTAGACAATATGACACAAATTTAAAACACATATATAGCGATTTTGTTGGTTGCGATATGCCTTATGAGAAATTTAAAGAGATCTGTACAAACTGTTGGAATAAAGACTATGGTTTTATCACAATATATTTGAACAGGAAAATGAACAGTGGCAAGTATGCAGAGAAAAACCAACATTTTATAATGTAACTGTCTAGTTTCTCTTGTACACAAGAATTCTTTATCTACTACCTGAAGAGGTACTTCAGTGCACTCTTGCCCCCACAGGAAGAAGTTTATCGTGACAGTGCTGTTATCTAGTTGTGGTGTCGCAAAGAGTCGGTGGTGCAACATGCAATATTAAGCTATCTGCTTGTGGTGAGAATAACTCACCACATCAAAACTTTTAATCATCGCCTTGCTTGTATAGTAATGGTGGCTCAGCAACAAGGCATTTGATTTCAAGTGTGAAGGTCGTGGATTCGAATCCCAGTCTGAGCAGATAATTTAATAATGCGATTATGAGGTACCCATATTTGCACTATTAGATTATCACTAAATCATTCAAAATTTGAGCCAAAAAAAGTTGCTCTTGCTCATTTATTTTTTTAGAATAATAGATGGATATCACCTAAATTATGTCGGTTTGATATTTTTTTCGACCAACATGCAAAAATAATATTCTGTCATGATAAATTTGAAATTACAGGAGAGTATCACTAACTTACCGTGTGGTGTATAAGTTAGCATGCTGGACTATCAACTCAAGGGTAATGGAAAGGATAAGATTTGCCGCCATTCAGCCACTGCAGGCCCAATGTCCTGCTGCCATTCAGCCACTGCAGGCCCAGTGTCATGCCGCCATCCATAGGGCCGCTTCCAGCATAAAACAGCGGGCCGACATCATCTGGCCGGAGTTTGTCAGCTATCTTTTACTGACCTGATTCCTGCCCATACTTTTTGTGTTTGTTGGGTTACACATTCATAAATTATACCTCCATTAAATAATTGTGTTGGTTTGTAAGCACTGGCTTATATTTATATTATAATGCATTTCCTCAGTGTCCTACTTTTCTAAGATCACAAGTAAACACATAAGTTTTGCTAATGTTTTCACTAGTGATTATAATGGAAGGCTTGAGCCAAGGCTACCATCACTGCAGAAGTCATGTAACAAAGTAACAGTGGTGTTACCATGGAAGTATGAAAAACTACAGATGGTGACCATGCCCTTCAGACCGTTTGCCCACTGCAGATGTCAGTGCAATGCAGCCGACATCGGACTCTACCGGTGCCTCCACGTGCACCACTGTAGTCTGGCGTCATGTTCAAACTGAAGTCGAACACACCGCATCAGTGCATAGGAGTTGAACCACAGTGATGCGTGTGGAGCAAGAAAGTGCTAGGCAGGAAAGTGTAGGGAGGCCATGCGGCCGAGTGCGCTTGCGCACACGAATCATAGGAAAGAGAACTTGTGTGCTGTCCAGGGCTGACACGGAAATCAATGGAAGGAGAATGCCACTCAAATAATGTGTGGATAAGCAACACTATAATAAACTCTCATTTAAGCCCTAGAGGCCTTATTAGTCGAGTTAAAATATTTTTGTTATTTTCCTTTCATATGTTTATCACTCCACTTCACCCACCAGAGTTTATGTTATGTTAATTTTTTGAAAGCTCACTTATTTTAATGCAAGTTCTGATCATGTAAGGTGAGTGCAAGTATTGATACAATGTTTAGCAGTGTAAACAGTAGTGCTGCGGCCCGCCTGCCACCAATTCAGCCAGTGTGCTGCACTACAAAGTTATTGATTGTCCCGTGTCTTGAGAATGGGGATGCGAGGTCCGTCGTCTCTGCGATTTCCCATGCACCCGGGCGGTCTTCAACTTTTGTTCACACATTTATTTCAATAGACTTTTAATTAACAGGAACCTTTTATAACAGCCGCCCGGGACTCGCCACCTCTCACATTCCCTTGGCTTGCATCACCAGGGAAGGCTTAATGTATAAGTAAGATTTATCGGCTTCATGCCACTTTGTAACAGTGCTACCCTGTCATTGGATTAATCCCGACACTGTAATTGCAGTGTTTCCAGTAGAGAAGCGTTAATAAACCCATTGGAAAATACGTGTGGTTATGCATTTTTCATTCGAGTCACCTTTGGGCACTTAGGGGTGTGGGCCCCCACCTTCCCACCTAAGTATTTTATCAAGCAAGTATCTTTCAAGTGTTTATGTATGCATTTTAGGTTTTGTCTTTGTTTACTTAAATTATGATATGTGCATCGCCTAGAATTCACTGCTCAATACGTATGTTTTAAATGGAAACCACTGAGGAACTTCAATGCTGGAAGGATCACCGCCTTTGGTCGTCGGCACAGATCCACCACATCATGGCATTGTTGCTGGACAATTCCTGGCGCCCGGGGATTGTATAATCATAGCCAACATTTTTCCTGGCAATTTATTTGCTGCCCCCGAAAACCTCAGTATCCCCTTCACGGCAGCCTGACTACCATCAAATGTCACCCAACTCAGTGGCATATTCTTCCACTAATTATCATGATCCATTTGACCAAGAGAAAAATTACGCAAAAATTATTGCAGAATTTCTGAAAATGTCAATTTCTTTGCTAAACATTCCCTGGGCATTTCATCAACTACCCGCAGTGTGGGATCAACAGGAAGCATCACATCAGTTTAAAAGCAGTCTTGGGATGCCATTTGGATGCCCGTAATTGCCAGGAAAATTCAACACATGGTTTCATGCCAGAAAGCGCTGGGAGAAACCAAGGCATCGTCATTGTACAGCACAAGGGAGAATAATGTGCATGGCAGCCATAGTGGAGCACCATGATGATGTCAGCCGCCACCCCGCCGCCCACAAGGACAAAAACTCAGCGTGAGTCGAACCAACCTCCCCCTCCACCCGCATCGCACATGCCGTGAGGACGAGGAGGAAAAAAATGGTGGGAAGGAGGAAAAGAAAGTCTCCCTTTCCCCGCTCTATCTGCTCGCAGCCTGTCTGGGGTCAGCTGAGTGCCCGATGTCCGTTAACCCCTGCTCGCGCCATGCAGGACAGCTGCTATCTCCCACACCAAAACAGCCGCACCAAGTTTCCGCACCACGCAATGCAGAACTTCCACTTCCTCGTCGTGCTTCCGCGATTGTGCAAAAAAAACTACCCGTGGCTGGCCGGACAGATGACAGTGCGCCATAGCTTCTCTGTCTGCACTGTTTGCGAGAACTTCCACGAAACTTAATCGCAAAGTACGAGTACAGCACCAACTACTGCCGTTGCAACCGCATGTCCATCCACACACCCAACCGCGGCCCAATCAACCTTGCCAAGATCAACCATGAGAGTGACGTCGAGAAGGAAAATAATTTGGAACTCAAACCTTTCCAAAATTAAACTGTGCACAAGTCAGAAAACACTGTTACTGAGCTGTGAATAGTGTAATACGAAATATTACCGCGAATGCATGAATCAAGTAGAGAGTGTAACCGTACAGGAGATGCAATTTAAGTGTAGACAGTGTAAAGTGCCAATATTACCGTAAGACAACACGCAATACAACTGGGAACAGTTTTTCGGACAACTACGGAGAGTAAATAGGTGCTACCGCATGAATTGCGAAGGGGACTCATGTGGTGACAAACAGCAATGCACGATATGTAGTTTAGAGATTCACCAGCTGTGCCAATCTAACATGGAGCAGGCGACAGCGCAAGGAGCGCACTTCACATGTCGGGACTGTACGAGGAGAAACCCAAGATAACAACGGCACACCACACGTCAACAGCACGCATGTGACTCCGATTGAAGCATCGCCACTGGACAGGCAGCTAACAGCAGTGCCAACCTTACCAACCATGCCGCTTCCCAGGGTATCACAAACACCCTATCCACCTCCAATGTCCGCATACTACCCACCACTTATGTATCACCCAAATTACCCAGCAATTTTACAGCCAGTGTCAACCCCTTTTCCCACAACAATGCCAGTAGCAGTCATGCAACCAACTCCAGTAAACTACACCAATACAACACAGAATGCAAGTTGTCCATCACTGGAACTCGTATACCGGCCGACGCCCACCTGTTTTCAAATGCTGCCCACATTCTCGGGCCAGCTGAATGAGAACCCAGCTACCTTTATTAATGACTGCACGGACAGATTGCAGAGGTGCGGGGTGTTCGATGACGAGTGGCCAGGCTGTATGGGGAAATAGCTGGAGGGAGATACCAAGCAATGGTGGCACTCTATTAACCACTACGAGATCACATGGATGAAATTCCGAAACGCTTCCCAATGTCGTTTTGGTGGAACATTCGCCTCCATACAAGCACAAATCAAACCTACACTTCAGGAGTAACAGCCTGGAGAGAAATTAAGCGCCTTCATTAACCGAAAGCACACCTCGTTCGCCGCTTCCGACCAGAACTTCCAGAACGGGAAGTGTAAGAGGTAATTGCTGAAATTGCTGGCGCAGAATATCGTGCTGCATTAGTGCCACTTCTGAGCAGTGGGTTGGAAGAATTCATGAGAGCAGCAATAATTCTTGAACGCAGCCCCTGTCAGCAACAGCGCGAAACTGCAACTACACGATGGTGCCACAGACACAGAGAGGAAAACAGAGCCGAGGAGCAGGACGAGCCGGCGAACAGCAACATGACTGAGTCGATCCAATGTCGTCCAACGGCAAGAGTACAGTATGCATGGACCCATCAACAATGGAAATTCGAGAAGAGAAAATGCGAACTTCGTGAAGTGGGACAAAAGACAGCCACCTAGGATGCTGTGCAGATAATGCAGAGAGGAGACATACCACTGGCATTCTAAGTGCCCGAACAACCCTCACCTTCATGCGCAAAACAACGCCCAACAAGATCAGCAGGGAAACGGACAGTAGGGGTGAAGGGGACTGTTGCTTCTTCCACCCCTATCCAGCACCACAACAGCACAAAGTTGACACCACAGTAGTTGCTTGTAAACCAGGTTAGTTTCAGCGGTGCCAAATTCATCCGAATACTTGTGTTCATTAATAATGTACCATGTCATGCCTTGATCGACACCACGGCCTCGCACAACTTTTGTCAACCAAAGTTGGTGGACGCACGGGATATAACACCCACGGGACACGTGATCTGGCTAGCAACCAGTCATGAGAGTGATTCCGTTACGGGCGAGGCGACAGTAACAGTTAGGGTTCGTAACTCGGAAACAATCACAATTGCAATTATATCCGCAGATATCACAGAGGATGCGATACTAGGTGTGCCCTGGCTAACCAAGCAGAACACCATTTTAGAGCAAGCAGAACATAGGGTACATTTTGGGTGTAAGGAGAAGAACTGTCTATAATATTGATAGCAGGGATAGAGAAAACACGCCTTGAGTAAAGCTGATGGAGATTGAGCACGATATCCCGGTTGAACATGAGCCACATTTCAACGCGTACTTGATGAAAGCTGAACGGTCTTTGCCAAACATGATGTACTGTGCCACACAATCGTTGCAGAACACAATATTCCGCTCACACAAGAAGTGCCAATTTATTCTAGCCCTCGCAATTACCTTCCACACCAGACCAAAGTTATCCGAGAGCAAATTCCCGAGATATTAGCTGATGGAGTAATAGAACCAACCAGGAGTCGATTAAATTCAGCCATTACGCTTGCACTGAAAAGGGATGGGACGTGGCGCTTCTGCATATATTTTCGTCCCATCAATCAGGTGACATGTAGTGCACTCCCCACCCTACATAAGCGTAAAGGATGCACTTAGCACATTGGGCAAAGCAAAGATAATTTTGTCTCTAGACTTGCACAGTAGGTACTGGCAAATCCCTGCCTGCCAGGAAGGCTGGGAGAAGACTGCTTTCACGGCCCCAGACGACACCTGTTATCAGTTCTGCACAATTCCTTTCGGGCTAAAGTGTGCTCCAGCGACCTTTCAGTCGATGATGGTCAGAGTACTTGAAGGCTTTATAGGCGTTTTCACACTCGCCTACCTCGATGATGTGGTAATCTGGTCAGAATCCTGGGAAGAACATCACTAGTACTTGAAAGGCTCGAAATGAATGGTTTGACATCCGCAATCCATAAGTGTCGCTTGAGCAAAGATAACCTCGAATTCTCAGGGGCATGTAGTAAGCGAGGCAGGAAACAAACCTAACCCCAAATAGCTAGTGTTAATTGAGAACTACATGGTCTGCGCACACGCAAGCAGTTGCGCAGATACTTCGGGCTAATTAACTGGCTACACGAACACATCCAAAACTTTGTCATAATAACTGCACCACTAACGGACCTGTAATCGCCACAGAAAAGGTATGTGTGGGGTAACGAGGCGGAGAAGTCGTTCCAAGAAATCAAAGTGAGGATCAGGGAATGCTCTGCATTAGCAAGGTACAACCCAGCATGCCACTTGTTTTTACAAACTGACGCGAGCCAAGAGGGACTGGGCGCAGTTTTGAATCTGTGCACGGAAAACAGAGAAAAGCAAGTTGGTGATTTTGCTAGAGCAAAATTAGGCTCTACAGAGAGAAGATATGATGTAAACGAATGCGAGTGCTTGGCTGTAATCTGGGCTCTCAAAAAGTACTGTGCCTATTTGGAATACCATAGATTCACATTACGCGCTGACAATAGGTGTCTCGTATGGTTACACACGATGTGAGAGGCTCGCAGTAAACTTACCCAGTGGGTGTTGTTCCTGCAGGCTAACGATTTTCTCATAGAGCACGTCCCCGGGTGAGAAAATGAACTCGCCGATACGCTATCACGGTCTCCAAATACGGAAGTAGTTATGCAAGACGATGCAGAATAGGAGGACATTTTGCCGCCTGACATAGGAGATCTGGTTCATGAGGCCAGTGAAAAAAAAGTGACCATAGTCGATGAGGTCTTAATAGCAGACCTATCTCGGGAGGTAACAACTTTGCATTTGCGCACTGCAGAATCGAACAACATGGTGGCTGTATGTACCACAAAGTATGAGAGAGAGAATGTTAAACCATGCGCACGGGACTGCAGTTGCAGGGCACCCCGGCGCCAAGCAGATGGTGCGGAATGCACATGTACCTTTTTCCTGGCTTGGCTTAACACTCAACATGCATAAATGGGTACAACAGTGCACTATGTGCAACAAGTTTAAATGAAGACGAATTGACGGAGCGGAACAACAGCAGGCGAGACAGCCGAGAAAGCCATTCGAAACAGTCAGCCTTGACCTAATGGGACTATACCCCAAGTCAGCCAGGGAAAAACATTTCATATTGGTGATAACAGATAATTTCTCATGCTGAGTGGAAGCCTACACATTAAGGAGAGCATGTATCAATCAAATAGCAAAAGTACTGCGAGACGAGTTATTTTACTGGTCGGGATTCCCACGCAATCTGCTCTCCGACAATGGGATGCAGTTTACCGGTAAACGATTGTGGGAGTTGTGTACAGTGTGGGGCATACAGTACCTGAAAACTGCCATATACCACCCCCATGCGAACCCCTCGGAGTGGCACAACCAGGACTTGAAGGTGCAACTCCAGTTATGTATGGGCGAGAGCACACAACCTAGTCCGACCACCTGCTATCTGCAGTGTTCACACTCAGGAGAAGGACCAGTGCAGCAATGGGTAAATTGCCAGCGGAAGTACTGCTTGGTAAGAACATTTGCTTGCCTAACGAGAAACAGTGCCTGCCAGTGCAGCCAGGGATGATAGACTATGATGCCATCACCAGGAACAGTAGTGCCGGCAAGCGGAGTATGTGAGTATGTAGGTACCAGAAACTACGTGACCCCCACCTGAAATCAGACCCTACCAGCTGGTCTACATATGAACGCATCCGCAATCCACAGCATGACGTAATTTTTGCACGGGCCTCGCATCAAAATGGAGCAGGCCATACAAGATCATTAGAAGTCTGCGGCTCACGACATACTTGGTACGTATGGGAAGAAAAGTAATTCGGAAGGAAAGGGATGACATATGCATCATACAAGACGAGGTAGTAAGCAAGAATGTGCCGAACACTTTGGTGACCCACGATGGTGCAAGCCAGCATGACCAGCAGCAGGCAGAGAGAGAGGAGGAAGGTAGTCCAGCACCTTCACTTGGGACGGTACAAATTTCAGCGCCGAACACGTCTGTGTTCCACAGGGGACCAGAAAATGTAATTCCGACATTGCGAACGCTCTAGTTCCGGAGGGAAACAGCGTACCGACACATGAACATGCAGGCCATGTACAAAATGCAAGCAGGGAGCAGGAGCACCCTGGAAGTGGCAGCAGTGAAGACGGTGCTGCAGCATTTCACCCAGGAGGGCTGGCAGATAGTGTGGCAGGCCCGACATAACCCAATGCATTGGCATCTGATGGGGCACGTCTACTGATCGGCACTGCGGAGTCTGACGATGCGATGCCTGTGAGCACCACCGTCAGGACTATGGAGCTGGGAAAAGCTGCAGCACCTCAGGCAAGAGCTCCAGCAATGGGGGATACCATGCCCGCCATCACCAGGTCTTCGAGAGGCAAGTTGACCAGTGTCAGCTGAGAGGCTGCGAGACAGGCACGGCTGACCCTGGGCACCGCGCAAGAAAAGCAGGTACCCATGGGGATCGTTTACCCGGATCGCTACTGGAGGCGACACACCTGCAAGAGCAAGAAACAAGCAAGTGGTGACAGCGAGGGGAATAGCAAGGGGAGTGTATCGGCCGGTTCACTACCCCCTCGCCGATCATCTTAGCAACAACATCTGCCGAGGGTGTGTGCAGTGTGAGGGGACGCCTCGGCATACGGTAGTACGTACCAGCACACGGCAACACCAGGAGAAGCAGCTGCTACAATGTAGAGCACCCTACGTATTGAGTCAGCACTACAGGGAGCAAAATAAGTGCTCCTGCTGTGACTGGTGTTGGAACGGCTGCAAACGGCCTCGCAGGAGAGGGGTGTTTGATGCTGACAGCACCCTTCAGACCAATTTCCCACCACATAAGTCAGTGCAGCGCAGCCGACACCAGACTCTACCAGCGCATCCATGTGCATCAGTGTAGTTCGGTGGTGTGTTCTAACTGAAGTCGAACATACCGCATCAATGTGCGAGAGTTGAACTGCAGTGACACGTGTGGAGCAAAGAAGTGTTAGGCAGAAATGTGTAGGCAGGCCATATGGCCAAGTGCGCTTGCATGCACGAATCTCTGGAAGGATAACATGTGTGCTGTCCAAGGCTGACACACAAATTAACACAAGGAGAATGCCATGCAAGTAACGTGTACATAAGCAACACTATAAGAAACTCTCCTTTAAGCCCTAGAGGCCTTATTAGTCCAATTCTAGTGTTTTGTTATTTTCCATTCACATGTTTATCACCTTCACGTCGCCCACCAGAGTCTATGTTATTGTATATGTTTGTTTTGTAAGCTCACATTGTTTTAATGCAAGTTCTGATCACGTAAGGTGAGTACAAGTGTTGACGCAATGTTTAGCAGTGTAAGAAATTAGTACTGCTTGCCGCCAATTCGGCCAGCATGCCGCGCTACAAAGTTAGTAATTGTCTCATCTCTCGAGAGTGTGGACTCGAGGTCCGTCATCTCCGCACACCTAGGCGGTCTTCAACTTTTGTTCACATATTTATTTCAATAGACTTTTAATTAGCAGGAACCTTTTGTAACAGCCGCCCGGGACTAGCCACCTCTCACTCCCTTGGCTTGCATCACCAGGGAAGGCTTAATGTATAAGTAAGTTTTATCTGCTTTGTGCCACTTTGTAACAGTACTACCCTGTCGGTGTATTAAGCCCGACTCTATAATTGCAAGTTTTTTCCAGTAGATAAACATTAATAAACTCATTGGAAAGTATGTGTGGTTATGCGTTTTTCATTCGGGTCACCTTCGGGTGCTAAGGGGCGCGGACCTCCACCTTCCTGCCAAAGTGTTTTATCAAGCAAGTATCTTTCAAGTGTTTATGTATGTATTTAGGGTTTTGTCTTTGTTTACTTAAATTATGGTGTGTGGATCACTTAGAAGTCACTGCGCAATACGCATGTATTAATTGTAAACCACTGAGGAACTTCAATGCCGGAAGGATCACTGCCTTTGGTCATCGGCACACGACCCAGAGAAACAGAGTCAGCTCTACCACATCATGGCATTGTCGCTGGACAATACCTGGCACCCGGGTATTGTATAATCCTAACCAACATTTTTCCTGGCAATATATTTGCTGCCCCCGAAAACCTCAGTAACCCTTTCACGGCAGCCTGACTACCATCAACTGGCTATAACCGCAGTAAGAAAACTGTTATGCGGTCAATGAGAAACGAGCACAAAAAAAAGATAGGCTGTACATGTATTGTTGATATTTTCAAACAGTGTGTTGGCTAACCTGATATTTATTTTTGTTTATCTACTTGTGATGAAAAAAGTTTCGCGGGAAATGTGTATCGGGATATTTGAATTGTGGTATACATGTTAATAATTGCATAGACTATTTAAATACACTGAAATCGGAATTGTACTGCAAAGTTCATTTAATAACTAAGTTCTTGATACAAGGTTGCACTGCACTGACTCTCGGGGATTGGAATGTTGTCTCGTGATTGGCCGCCGTAGAACTCGACGTAAGATAATTGAAAATATTCAACCCTCTTTACATCGCTACCGCAAGCAAGCCACCATCTTACGCCATTATGTTATGTTGTAGCTGGTCCCATATACAAGTGCGGTTTCAATTTTTTATTGATATTTCTTACAGTGATTGTAGCCAGGCTTTTACCCATTGTAAACATATTATACAGCTAGTAAAAATGCCAACTGAAAATAGTCTTTAAGGTTCACATATTTTATACAAGCAAATTGCTGGTAGTGCAGTACCAGATTGGAAAACTAAGTCCCAAATAATAAAACCTCAATTATGGTAAGTTAAAAATTACTCCAAATTTTAAAAGCATGTCTCCAGACAAATATAATCAGGTATTGTAGGCTACCATCATTTTCACAGCATGCTTTTCTTACAAGATTAAATTTTAATGTCAATGTATGCTGTGAAACTGCTCCATTAGACTGAAATGAAAAACTACAATTTGCAGTGCATTATGCTATAAGGAGTTATTTTATTTCGCGCACATGAATGAAATACAATGAAAGTCTTAACAAACAAACCATTATTATCATTCGTGGCATTTTCCACGTGCAATATTGAGCAATTTAATGGTGTTATTTTTTTTTAACACTGACAAATGTACTGTATTACAAATGTGTGTTTTTGTGGTTATAGGGAGTGTTATATAAATAATCGCATGCACAAGAAACTAGTCATACAACATACTGGCACCAATATAATTGCACACCCCTGACCATGGTTTCTTTATAATTCTTTAGGATTTCACTTTTATTGTGGGCGGCAACTTGACGGGCTTTTGAACGTAGCTGTTAGGCTTGTCCAGAAACGATGTAAGACTGGCCCATGCCTTGTTTCTCTTATTTTCGAGCATATTATGTTTAACCTCTGCAATTAAAATTATAATATGCTTTTCAGTGACAGAGAAATTATCGCTACTTTCCTTTTTTTTTGTTTTATAATCTGCCATTTGAATAAACCAAAACAAAATTCAAGGCTTAAGACAACGTTTATTAAACAATGTTTGTTTCACTAGACCATGGCACTTCAAGGTTGAACAAATGTGCATCTATAGACAGCCAATCACAACACACTTTAATAGTTTTTTGCTAACGAGTAGGTATTCCGTGTGGAATTTGGAAAGTATCCACCTGTATCTTAACAGACACCTCAGAAAAGCGTTGTAAAATGCGTCACCAACTTGGAACAAATGTTTACGAGGACTTTTAACGAGAAGTTGTAAAAATGGCCCTTTAGTATATATCACTATTCATTTCAGAAGCCGTCAAAAGTTACTTTTTAGTCAGTTGTATCATTCTAAAAACTTAATACCAAATCACCAAATACGTCGCCACTTTAGTGTAATAATTCGGTAAAAATAAAAGATAAAAATTGCCACCCAATTGGGGTCATCGTGTCGCGCGCGCGATCTAGCGAGAAGCGGCTGCACTACATGGGCAGTATACGATAGTAATCGATACAGCGGTACGAGGTGTCACGACGTCGAAGAATAGTTGCATTTATCCTGTTTAGGTAGCGCTAACAACATCAAGGGCCACACCGATGAAAATGAAATAGAAATACATTGAATTTTCATTTACAGTATAAATAAAATGACTTTAAAATATTGTTATTTTAACATTTCAGAGCAAAATACAAAGATTCAAGTATAAACCACTTCTGTCTTTTAAAAGACATATATGATAAAATATAAACTGCAGTCACATTGGCCCGAAGAACCCGATACGACGGCCCCGACACGACGAAATTCGTGGAGCAGCCAATGAAAAGTAAGGTCACTGTGACGTCAACCCGACAAAATTACAGCCCCGAGAGCTCGACGAAACACGAAAGTATTCTATTTGTCTCATTTTCGTGCGTCGCGTCTGAACTACGCCTGAAATTTGAACAACCAAAATTTCCTCGAATTTCCCTAACCTAGTAGACTGTATTCGTTTGAAAATAAAGTACTTGTTATTCCGACATCTTTGTTGTCGTGCAAGTTCTGCTCAAGATGGAAAATTTCAGCGAAAAGCAGCTAATTTATAAAGTAAAACGTTATAGCGAGCTTTACGACATTCGATCAAGAGATTTTAAAAATAAACCGAAAAAAGATAAGGCATGGATTGAAATTGCTGATCAGTTTCAAGAAGAAAGTGTTGATGGTGAGTGTTTAAAAAAAGTACTCGAAAAGTGTTTTATAGTAAACAATTTACATACTGGTACTAGATTTAAAATGTTCGGGTGTATGCAAGAAAAAGTTATATTTTGTTAGCGGTTTTAAAACGGCCTTTTTAATTATTGGGTGTTAACGAAATCTGTGTTTTTCTCAAAAAAAATTCTAAGATGGTGTTCCTTTTTTTTTTTTTCTTTTTTTTTTTTTTTTTCATTTAAAGTGAAAGTAATGCAGACGTAATATAAGTAATGTATAAAATTATGTGAGAATAAATGTCATTAGCTTACTACACACGTTTTTTTTTTCTTTTGCAGCTTCATTCTGCAAGATAAAGTGGAGGCATTTGAGAGATTCCTACCTGAGAGAAAGGAGGGTGATGAAGACATCCAGTGTGCCAGGTGCAAAATCCAAGAAGAAATGGAAGCACACGGACACTATGCGTTTCTTGGACGATACATTGGACGACACGTTGGCGTTGGTTCAAGTGAAGACCGAACATGTACCTAGGCACGAAGGCGAGTCATCAGGAATGGCAAAGGAAAATGCCGATTCTCTGGCTGACGAGGCGCTGCAGCACCCGCTTGTCTTGATGGATTGTGGGAGTAGCACTTCGGCAAACAGTGGTAGCGCTTCCCCCTCCACCGTTTCCAGTGTCTTGTGTGCATCTTCAGGGGGGAAGAAGAGGAAGCAGTCCTCCAAAATAACACCGCCAAATAAATTCGAACAATTCATTGTAAAAGAGCTCAGCAAACCAAAAGACGACATCGAACTGTTTTGTGCAAGTTTGGGCGCAAGCCTTCGCAAGTTGCCTAGCAAAATTGTTCGAGCTACAAAAATCAGGTTATTGCAAGTGATGGTGGAGGCTGAAGAAGAAGCTGAAGAAATGAATATGATGTAAATATGATTGTTAACTGTAAGCTAAGTGTCTGTTTGAAATAAATGTAAGTAGTGATAGAGAAACACTGTTTTTAAATTGTAACATTCTCCTTTCCCACTATCAGCATGTTAACATCATGCACATATACTGTCAAAGAATAATTACTGTAATTTAATTTCTTATGTTACTTAAATATATTAATGGTTTTAAATCTGAGGAAACAAACACTAGGATTCACATTATTTTGAAAAAAAGTAATTTATGCTGATGAGTCAACTGATATTTCAGGTGGATCACTGTTTTAATGTGTGTGTTTTTATTTATATGTACGTAATCTGGCTAAAGCATTCAGGAAATAAAATTATAAAGGGCGAGTAAACTAAAATGTAATGTAAATTATATATCTCCATTAGTGACAAGTCCCGAAGAAACAATAAAAAAAATATTCCAGCTACACTAACAGAATAAAGTTTACTAATAACACCCCAAGAATAATTTTCAATTTCAATTTACACTCCCTTTTATTTCTGCTCTCAAAGTAATAAATAGTTGTACAAAAAGAACTTTACTAAAAAGAAACACGAGAATTATTTTAACTACTGGCTATATACATGTCAATTTATTTACACAATTATAACAAATTAGCATAAATTTTTATAAGTTAACTTTGACGAAAAATGTGATCACACGCCTTTGGAATAACTAAAAAAAAAAAAAAAAAAAAAACATTCAAACCTCATATACCTTTTGGTAGGAAATTTATAAACAAAATTTTATAATAATAAAAAGGGCCCTCTCTGTTGCATTTAAATTCACGAATCATCCATTTGTTTAAGTGTTATTTCTTAACAACCCAATTCTTAAATTAATAATTCAACAACGGGAATCCTGTTCCATTGGAATCGTAATTGTCCTGGTCCTAAAAAGTAGTCTGTAAACTTCTCTCGGATAGCCCCAGCGTTGGCAGAATATCCGCATAGCGGACTCGAGATCACGCAAGCCATCTCCATCAGATAACTGGTCTTTCTACTGCCCACGTACCAAATGTGCAACTCCATCATATAGGCTGTTCACGATAAAGTGAGCACTTTTGCAATCAACTTTAGATAAAAGTCACCGCTCCAACCTGCATATATTTGAACAGGTGCACTGGGTGAAATGCGACCAGTAAAGTTGGTAACGATGGAGGGTAAGTAGTTCCATATCTTAACGTCGAATAAAAACCGTTAAGTAACCATTTATGATAACTTGAAATTTCGCTCTCTGTTTTTTGAAAACGTGAGTAGATTTGCAAAATGCTTATTTTCCTAATAATTTCACAATTTAATTTGACCGACGCATGAATATGAGGCCCATGCGAATGTTAATTTTTATTAAAGTGGAGGGATACACAACGTGCATACAGGTAGATCTCAAGTAGGGTTTTTAAAAGTGCTCATTTTACCGTGAACAGCCTTTACCTGTCGAGAAACTGTGATGCGTACTACCTCCTGCCTTCAGGATGAAGCAATCCCTCTTCTCTCAGAAGCCAGTTGTATAGACAAACAGTGGCTTTTACGAGGGCTTTAACGAGTTTCTGTTTGCCTGGGATTGTACGCCTATAAACTCGCCATCTAGCTTATAATCCACCCAAGGTATTTTCAACATTCATTCTCGCACTGGAAAGCCGATAGTTAAATACTATTTGCTCATCTGACACATTATGACCTGTATAAGGTCTCATCGTGTCGTTGTAGGGGTAAAGCTTCGTCTGTAGCAAATACATATGGAACTTCCTCTTGTGTGCCAGGCAACTTCATTGCAGATGGCTAGAGACCCAGAAATTTCTCGAATTCATTTGAGTACGAGCTGCATTTCAAACACGTGTACATTTGACTTCCTTTCCCGATTGGATCGCAAACCAAATATTAGACAATAGCAAAATTTACACAATAAAAACGGATATTGCAATTTGTGAATTTCATACACTCAAACACAAAAACCTATAAACTTATACCTTGCGATAGTAAACATAAAGATTTAAGATTTATTTTATATTGATAATAACAAAGCATTTATCTTTATACTGCTTGACGGTTAAAATTAATCACTAACCTACATAACAGAACTTTCCTTTCTCTCTCTCTCTCTCTCTCTCTCTCTCTCTCTCTCTCTCCCTCCCCCCCCCCCCCCCCCCCCCCCCCCCCCGTCGCCGTCAAAAACCAACGTCTGTATTAGCTCCGACGCTTGTGTGGCCCGTCACCTACAACAAAGCTCTGATTGGCTGATGCTCACAGTGTCGCGTCGCTGTATTGTGAATACTGTCTATTCACTGTTTCTTCGCACTTTTTAAATGAAAATTTCGAAAAATCACCCCATGTTTGACCTGCTCGGCTGTTTCCTAAATTTGTCATGTACCTCAAGTGTTGTGTAACACAAGAGTATTTATTTTTTTGTTAAATTTAACTTCTACTTGTGTATATTTAACCTATAAATTATTTCACCTATTATTAATATGAATAAAAACAAATCAAATATATGTGTTGGCAACAGCTAGTAAATAATAGTTCTCATGCAAAATATTATTACACTGAGTGCTCAGGAATACATTACTTTGTCTCTTTCGTGTAATTTTCTAGACTGTAAACTTTGTTTGTATGGGGCGGAGGAATATCCTGGAAGTAGAACTTTGGCAGGGCTTCAGAAAAGTTGGAAGTAACCGGATTGGGCCTATTCAAATATAGCGTGGCCTTTGATGGTTACTTCCAACTTTTCTGAAGCCCTCTTAAAGTTCTACTTCCAGGATATTCCTCCACCTCGTGCAAACAAGGATTGACCGAGTCTAGAAAATTACACCAAAGGGACAGCGCCCCGCGTCCGTGGCCACTCAGTGTAGTAAAATTTTGCCTAAGAACTGTTTCTTGCTGTGGGTACTATTTTCTCCCTGTTTTTATTCATTTTAATTATTGATGATGTGCTATTATTTATACATACAATATAAGAAAAAGTTAAATTTAACCTATAATAACACAAGCATAAAACAATTGTGATAGATAATGTATTTAGGAAACAACCAAGTACGTCATAATTCTGCCATTAAACAACCGATGCTATATGGGGTTATTTTTTTAATATTTGTTTTAAAAAGCGTGAAGAAACTGCGAATTAAGTGCAGTTGTAGACAGACTTTGTTCGTCTTGAACGTGGCGTGTAATTGTCGGCGGGTCACCAGGCGGCAGACAGGCGACCACTCCGACGAGCGAAACAAAAAAAAACCATGGGGCGTGTGGAAAGTGTAACGGCTGTGGCGCCGAACCGGTTCAAACCGCTCTCGCGTAGCGTCGCGCAGTATATTTGTTGGCGGGGCAAATTAAACAGCCTTGTCATTCCCAGCTCCGGCGATCCATGCTCCTCGTGGACAAAGGGACTCCCGTTCTCTATACGGCAGTACGTTGGTCAATATACTGCACGTCCCAAGAAGAGTTGCCATTTGTCGCACGCTGTACAAAGATTTATCCTGGTACAGTAGGGGGTGACGTCACGTGCTCGTAGGTCCCCCCGAGAGAAATTGTTCGTTAATTTCTCGCATTCGTTAAGATTCGAAAGCTCTCGAAACTAGAAGAAATTTCGAGAAAGGCGATTTCTTATTCCGAGCCATATTTCGTAACAGCCCTCCAAGACTTAAGCAATGTTCGGGTTTTCTTTAGCGAATGCAAAATGGCAACATTGTGGACATGAACTTTAACTGTATTACGAGAGATTGTTTACAAATTATGAATACTTAATCTTGAGAACATTAATAAACCAAAGCAGGAAAGACTTTAAATTATTTTGTTTGCGTTTGGCTTTTTTTAAATATTAGTATTAAATATATAATGTATTCCACATCGTACTATTTTCTAACTCGACTAAACGTGTGATTCATTACCTTAGACAAATATATTACACATAAATATGTTATGATTCCGTACGCACTGTGTTAAAATGGACTCGCCTGTGCGCCGATAAGAGTGAGCTATCACAACTTTGGTTGTCACATGCACAAAGATTTTTCTCAGTGACCATTTTGCTATTTAATTGCAAGCTATTCACGATCACACTGTTTTGTTTGTTATTTGTTAGTAGCGAGATAATAAAAATAAGCAATGGACAGCAAACTAGGCGCTGTCGTGTTTCTAGCTGATGGTATTAATTCCGATGTTGCATTAATTTCTGTACTGTGTCCTTGTGGTGGCACGCCACAACGGCCGCTGGGTAATAGCTTGACTGTGGCGAGAGAACCAATGGACTGTTTTGGCACGCGGGGTGTGTCTTTGAGCACGCACAGGCACCTTTGAGCCGACGAGGTAATTCCCAGCCCGAGGCTCTTCACGACCAAGAGAGTAGGTTGGCAGTTCCTAGCCGCCACTCGAGCAGAACAGTTGCGCTTGTGTACTGTCTGGAATATCTGTACACACGCGACGCGTGCCGTGTTTTTATTGTCTCCCTCGCTTGCCCTTGCACTAGAGTAGCTCGGTAACTACATTCTTCTTCTTTTTTTTTTTACATGTGTTAGCTGTTTACATGTGTTAGCATGTGTCTGTTGCCCATACTCCTGTGAGTCAGGTTGTTCTTTCACTGCTGCCGCGACTCATGCATTGGGCGTAGGTTTGGAATATTTTCAGGGTCCTTGTTATTTTTTTTCATTTCTACAGGAGCTTTGATAGGGTCCGACGACCGCCTCCGTCGATTAGAGCCTTTTAATTTAAGTTTTTTCTTAACTTTTAACATGTACGCTTTATGTAAACGCGGCTTTGATGGGTATAAAATACCACAACACAGGTAAACTGTTTTGCTCCATAAATGTACGTTTAAATAGTACTCTGCGTATTTGTAATTTAATATTATTGTAGTGTTTTCTACGTAATTTAAATGTAAACGCATTATCATCTTACCTTATAGTGAACAGAGTTTTTTGACTGGCATTAGAGATGAGCGTTATTTAACGTAACGGTTATTAAAAAAATGTTACATTTTGGTATCGTGTTACAAGAGTTAAAGTTATTTTTTGGAACGTCTTGATTTACAACAGTGCGTATGCGCGAACGTTATCTCTTGGAACGCCACGATTTGGAACACTGAACAACGTAATCGTTACTAAAGATGAGGTAGACCGCTTATTCGTCTTCTGCGCATGTACCCAACACTGATCTACCCCAATCATACACAACTGACTAAGTCACGTGGTCAACAGTGATGAACGTGTTTGTTTATATCTTAATTTTTAAGTGACAAGCACTATTTTATTAATAAAATACTTTTACCAGTTGAAATTTCATCAAACTTCATTACAAATTGGCTACAGTAAGTATACAAACACAACAAAGAATTTGTTTACTACACAGTGTTCTAACCTAATATCAAATCCACACCATTTTTGCTAGCCGTATTGTCAGAAAAGCAGTTCAATGTTGGGACACGGGGATTGGTTGAACGCAGCCAGTGAAATTGGTCTACCTTGAGAGGCGAGAAATGTTTCAGTAACCTGTTACAAAAATAACCCGTACTGAAGCGTGTTACTTACTTGGAACTGGAACAAGATACAAGAAAGTAACTGTTTGGCCGATCGCAATTTTTTTTTTCTGGCGAGTCCCAAAATCCCGCTACGCCAAGGTGAGTACCTTCATAGCTCTGTGTGCCCTCCATCATGCATGTTAGTAGCTAAGATGGTTGGAGAATGGGATGCGTCTCATAGCAAAGCCCTTATAAAATCTGTTTTAAAATAATAAATACTTTAACAATAGCCAACCTTTACATGGGGGGAAAAAAAAAGTTTTTTTCGTGCTTTTAAAATATATTTTCCTGAAATATATTCTTATATTTTTGTAATGCATAAAGGCACATTACTTGACGATTCTCTTCTTTCACAGTCACAAATAACAACACACCCGCCAAGTTTTCATAATAAACATCCATAACGAAAGCCCGAAAGGCTTCGTTATTGTTTCGGGTTTTATATCGAACACAGTCGCGTCAAATGAACACTAGAATGCGCTTAGAATAGATCCATTCGCTAGACCCCTTTTATGCATCCTATTTGCGTCGTACGACAACATACGACAGAAAGTCGTGCGTTTTATAAATACCAAATTAACAACAGATGTGGTCCGGTTTTACATCATCCGTTTTTAGTATTACCAACATGATCCACTGCACGGCATTATTCCATTCTTCTTCAAGCATTTCACGAGGCCACAGAAAATTAAAGCAAAGTGTAAGTTTAAGGTGTCCTATTAGCATTGCAGTCCTCTTCAAATTGCTTACGTCATCAAAAAAATTCTGAAGACCAATATCTCGACAAAGCATATGATACAGAAGCGTAATTTAAATTTATAACTATGCCATTCGTACAGATGGATCCTTGCGTGATGTATGCCTGTTATCGCATTGTGAGAAAAATAATGCGAAGAATATGGGATGTGCATCCAATAAATGGCGCGCGACATGTAGACAGTTCATTTCGTAACTTGTTTGGAGTATTGAGAGAGGACGACGAGAAATCCTTTAATTACATGAGAATGTCCGTTACATAGTTTGATGATTTAGTGGTGCTACTGAAGAGAGGCAAGATCTAGTGCGAGGCATAGCGATTTCTGCACAAGAAATGCTAGCAATTACTCTGAGGTAAGGAAAATCAATAACATAGTGTGTCAGTGAAACTATTTGTTTTGCAATAACAGTGTTTCAAGAGGGACACAAATATGTAAACAAATATTTGCGTGGACAAATATACTGCACTGTCTTTGAAAAAAAAGTCATGTTCACTAAAACTGTTTGGAGAGTTGTCAGGAAATTCAGAGGAATAACTTTCATTCGATCCGTTTGAATAATCATCTTGTGTATGATGTGGAGACGCAGGGGTCTTCGAAAAAACTATATCTGATATATTTCCTTGGCAGTTTCGTCCATCCCGGATAGTCTGCAGTTGAGTGTGATTAGGGAAAACAGTTCTAGATGGATCAGTTTCAATATTGGATGGACCTTGAATTGGATTGTAGTAAGGCGAAAGGTTCATTTTGGGGGGAGGGGAGGGGGCATTAGTGTCCATCAGTGGAGTTTTGTTGACTTTGCAGTTGACTGTTGGTATAAAACGTGTTTTGTCGAACGATGATAGGCTGAGAAGGAATGAGTAGTTCGAAGGTTTATATTTTTGTAATCATCCAAAGCTGTATTGCCTTGCGTGTATCGCATCAATAAACTATTCTGTGTTGAAGGCGTCCATGTTTCAAATGTCACAGACATAGGCTGTTTCCGACTGGCCTAATGGATCCCTTAGGGTAAGGGATCTATAGAGAGCGCATTCTAGTGGATGCGGCCATGTGGACTTACTTTTCGAAGTCTCACTAGGGATGCCGATGCGTCTCTTCACGTGTGCACTGCCAAGGCCAAGGGATACGATCACATCCACACATCCCTTAGCTACGGAATTCGTTCGTCATTTGTTTATATTATTGTTTACACCGATTTCGTGCATGTTAGATGGTGAGGATGTGGATTTGCTTTTAGTTGTTGATTAAAATGGATGATAAATGGTTTTTTTTTTTCTTTTGACATAATCGCACAAAATAAAATGATGTTTAAAATACTGACCCCTCGAGCAATCAACTTCATTATACACATTAATCATTTCAACAAATGTATTTGTAATTTGTATATGCTCATCAAACATAAACTGTCCTATTCATAAGAAATCTCGATTTCTATTTGCAGCCATCGCCAAGCAGAAATTATAAAACCTCAAATCTAACAAGATCCCATAGATAACACAAATAAAGATACGACTTCAAAGCAGTAAAAAGTGTGGTATAGCTAGCGCTACCTAAGCGCGCCCTAGCTGTAGCAGAATTAGGATGTTATCCATCCCTTCAATGTAGCCATTTCCACAGTGGACGCATGTACGAAGGGACGTAGGGAGGCGTGAGCAATGGACTCATCCACTGAATTTGGAAACAGCCTAAATGTGGTTTCACAGACAAACACGTGTTAAAACAGCAACAATGGGGTCGCACAGCACACGCGTCTACAATGAATCGCGTCATGCTGGGCGAGGGAAGGCAACACAACAGCAGCAGTAGACACGGTTGGCAGCACTGTTCACTACAGTCGGACGACTCACCAAGTCGATACATCGTACACCATGTAGGCCTACCTGGAGAAGTTGTGTGTTTATAGAAGTCGTGCGTTTCCTAGGAGAGGACGACACGGCTTACAAAACGGACGACTAAGAAAACCGGACGTTTTCAAGTCGTATGCACAAAAATGAATCATTTGTTTCAAGACGATTTCAGTACGTACGACATAAATCGGAAGAACTGCGTGTCTCGCGGCCGATTAGACACGACTGAGGTGCAGGTATTTGCAGGCGTCAGGGCAGCTTATGCTGTTTTAGTGGCTGGAAACCAACTAGTGTTGATTCAGTGACTACAGACACGCGAAACTGGGCTCCGAGAGTATTTAAGCTGGTCGCAGTGAGCACTTTTGTCAGCCCATTTCGTTCATTCTCTCAGTAAACGTGTGAACTTCTGTGCCATGTAAGAACAAACATGGCCACGTGATCGCATTTTCAAAAAAAAAATGTTTACATTCCACTACTGTAAATATTATACTTTACTGTTTTTGTTCAGTAAATACACAATCAACTACTACTGTAATCAAAGTCATTTCACTCTATGAGTTTAGGTTTATTCGTTGATATTTATTATTTTTACACTGAAACAATAAACAGAGTTCCTCTGTTTTCCACCCTTAAGACGAATACAAGTATTTGCTGGATACAATACAGGTATGAGGAGACAATGGTTTCACAGTACTTGAGACACCGCCGTTTCTCCATTAACTGCTGCCTATAGGCCATTGACGGTAGAGTGAGCACTTTTCGATGACCTTTCATTTGGAATAAGAGCCAATAAGTACATTTTATTTTAGCCGTACAAGTTAACTTCCGAGTGCGGTGGAGTATATAGACACCGTGTTTATTACTTACATAGCAATATTTATTTTAAAAGGTGTGTAAGGAGTTCTCTTGCGGTTGGTTCTCACTTATCATTTTGCTCAATACTCATTTTATCATACAATGTTAAACTACATATTAATATGATCCCCTGCTTAAATATATACGTTTAATGTCTTTTAATTTTGTTAAATAATTGTGATAAAACTACAGTATGAACACTTGAAAAACTACCTATACATTTTACAGTTAATCTGTGCCATTTATACTACATGGAAAAGTGCAGATATAGCGAAGGTAACCAGGCAGAGGTTTTAGTTTTTGCTTGGAATGTTTGGTGTGAACATTAGTTGAGAGAGCACTAAATGGAGACGGCTGTAAAAAACGTTTGTTGAAATGAGTAGGTAGTTGCAACTAGTGTCCTGCCGAGCCAAATGATTTGTGGATGAAGATGACGTCCTGCAGTCCTGGATAGTATCGTCCATCCCTGATGAGATGACGGCTACATCTACGTGATGGACCGATGTTGCTGTCCAAGTTTCATAACTCATGGTTTGGTGGACCTTTGACTTTGATTGCAACCGGATCTTCATGACTTCGTATCTGCATTAAGTCAAGTAATGCGTATATCACCTTTAAAGTTAAATATGGACCAAATTTTCATAATGAACTTTTGTTTCAAACTTCTCCAGCCAGTGATTCATCAATGTGACTTAGACTCAGAAGTCCTGATCATTATTTGATGTGAGGCTCAAGGTCACACAATCGAGAGTTTTCGTTGTTTTGTAAGACTGAGTTGCTGGCCGAGGGCACATGAAGGAGTGCAGTTTCGTGGACCATTTGATCGAGCTTAATATGGATTTGCATTTGTTCGTTATTGAGTTACCGTGCAATATTTAGGGAACATCCTAAATTTGATTTCTAAAAGTAATCATATTCTTATTATGATCTTATTCATTTTCTGACAACAGATAGTAGTTCTTCCTTCTTTGATTTTTTTTATTGCAGGATTTAAGGGTAGTTGTGACATGTTATCCTGTGTAGGGTTAGAATTGACTATGTATTAAAGTTATAAACTTGATTTTCACAGGCTCTTTCTCTAGGTAGAGCCTATCTTAAGTTTGCACTATTAAATATTTACATGTACAAGTTTCTGCCATTATGATCCTAGAAGGCAATATGATTTAAGGTGATAATTATGAAGATAAAATTTGTTTTTTCATACTTTTTCTTGAATAGAACTACCAAGGAGATGTTCTCAAATATACATGTGAAAAGACGCCCATATCTCTACATCCATGAACTACTCTCATAGATAATTCTGTATGAAACTGTACCGGTGGTTAAAGGATAAAAATAGCTGATGGGGGGGGGGGGAAGTAACTAGGACCTCAAAAGAGCTCACTTTGCCGTGAACAGCTTATACTGCAGGTGTGTAATCACTCCCTTTCTAAATGAACTACTCTAGATTGGGGCACGCAATTGTGAAGTGTTAGCTTACTGACGCAGATGTAACGAGGGTGTGCCAAATAAGTATTATCCAGTGGCAAACGTATGGAAAAGGTATGCGTGCTTAAAGTTTCGCATGTTCGGAAGTAATAAGGCGAGTTTTGCTGATATCTATGCCCAAGTGGTTCACGCGCCTGCCTACCAAGTCGGCAGTCGCGAACTTCAAATGGGGAATCAACGTTAAACGAAATTCCTTCTCATTGCGTCAAGTTTAATGATAACTATTTCAAACAAAAACACGTTGACGCGATTTTATTAGAGAATATTGCTTTATTAAATAGTTTTTGAAAAAAAAAAAAAAAAAAAAAAAAAAAAAAAATTATTTATCCATATCTTTTTTATTACTGTATGTAAATTTCAATATTTATATTTAAAAAAAACATATTAAACAAAGAAGTGGCCAAATATATTAACGTAGCATCATTCCTTAAGAAAGTTCACGTAGAATACTTTTTGTTTGAAACAGTTATCTTTAAAATTGGCGCAATGAGAAGTAATTTCGTTCATAAGCTGTTCACACTAAAGTGAGCACTTTTCAGGCCTAGTTACTTTTTTTATTTCAGCCACTTTTTATTCTTTAACCACCTTTTAACATAAATATTACCATGTACGCAATAAACACAGTGCATAGATTCCACCGCATACGGAAGTTAACGTCTAACGCAAAATTAAAATATGTTTATTGACTATTATTCCAAATGAGAGGACTTTCAAAAGAGCTCACTTTACCGTGAATAGCCTATAACGTAGGCTTGGTAGGCAGACCCGTTCCGACCCCCTTTCAAGGGTGAAAGTAACAATCAGGAATACAAGTCGTGAGATTAAACAATTTTCACACAAGTGTTGTATTGCTCATGAATTGGCGACTGATGTACTCGCCCTTACAAACACAGCCATTTTACTTAGATCTAGTCATAAAATGCAAGGAAACTGCCATTTTGAAACACGCACCTAATCCATTAAAAATTTTACAAGTGAAGCTGTACATAATACTGTAATAATATTTATAATTCTGAAAGTATATGTAAACTGTTAACCTACCAATGTTTCTTCAAATAGGCTGAATGGTTGCTGATATGTGACATTGCGTCCAAAATTTTTTTAATGGTCGACGTTTTGAAAAAAGCTTCCCGCGTGGCCGAAAGTACATAAGCCCGGGGGTAAAATTAGGTGCACGGCTATTCTAGAAGATTTGAGCAGTTATAAGGTTATTCATGATTAAGTGAGCACTTTTGAAAGCCCTTTCATTTGGAATAATAGTCCATAAATATATTTTATTTTAGCCTTAGATGTACACTTCCGTGTACGGTAGAATATTTGCACTGTGTTTATTACTTATATGTCAATATTGATTTGAAACGGTAATTAAAGGATAAGAAATCTCTGAGAGAAAAAAAGTAACTAAGGCCTCAAAAATGCTCACTTTACCGTGAACAGCCTATATATGCTCACTTTACCGTGAACAGCCTATATATGCACACACGCAGCAGAGCGGGACTTGAAAAGAGGAAATGATCTTTTACGACGAACGCCTTTAGATCGAACGCTTTTAGGGCAAATGCCTGTTGAAGGATGAGATTTAGGGCAAATGCCTGTTGAAGGATGAGATTTAGGGCAAATGCCTGTTGAAGGATGAGATTTAGGGCAAATGCCTGTTGAATGAGATTTAGGGCAAATGAAGTTTGAGGGAAACGCCTGTTTGAAAAAAAAAAGCGAATGCTTTTGGGGAAAAGAACGGACTCCCAATCTCTCATAAGTCTTATCTTTCGTTCGGAAGTTGAACTTAAATATGTGTTTCTTTTTGTGTTTTTTGTTTTTTCGCAAAATTGTTGAATTACAATGGAGAGGCCAAACAAACACTCTTATGCTCCAGGCCCATCATGAATCTCAGGGCGCGACTGAGTAGACTTGGACAATCGAAAACTTAAGCATTTGACTTTATGATATGTCTTTATGCCTGCTTTCCGATATGTTGTTCCCTATTGAGCTTGACACAGTGAAACTGTCAAAGATAGTGTCGGGCTCTCTTCACTTAACGATTTCTAAAAGTTGAAACTTGAAGGTCAAAGCCAAGCAACCATTTTTCCAGAGAATCCGGCCGAGTTTATGTAAGTAGAATGAATTTTTTTTTTTTTTTTTCAGTAGGGTGATTTTTTGTCTTGGTAACTGTAATAAACCAAGTTCGTCTCAATTGAATAAATAGCGAACGAATGTAATGTGAAGAGGAAATATATGAATGAATAATTATGAATAAAATAAATAAGCGAGTTTTTTGGTTCGCAATGAAACTTTAAAATAAAACTCAAAACATGTACGTAAAATGCGTTCCTGGGTGATATATAGTGTTTTACATAGCAAGTAACATATTTTTGCGAAGATTACAGAACCGATTTTCAAATCTACTGCATTGTGTATCGGTAGTTTCGTCAAAGGAAAGGGAAATGTAAAGTGAAATGCTGATGACGTTTCTGGTGTGTAAAGTCGGTTTATTTTCAAGCACTCTGAGAGTCAGAAGGCGCTTACCAAAAGTCAGACTTTCTCTCGGTGCGTTCGAAAAGTGATCGGGTTAAAGTTAACTCGCGTTCGTAAAGTCACCTGGGTTAACTCGATCAACTCTGGGCTAACCCTGCTCCTTGGTCTAGCAGACGACACACGTGAAATGACGTGTAAGTATGTAAACATTGCTGCAACCAAAACAAACAAGTAGGTAAACGAAAATAAGTTTTTTTAATCTGGAAACGATCAACATATGTAAAATTATAAATGTTTAGCTGCTTTGGCCAGACATTGTAGCCCGGATATTAAATTTTATACTTAACTGAGACTGAATACAAAGGTATTGCACTATCGCAGTACTGCTTAATACAATTTTTTTTTACGTTGTTTGTTTACAACATTCTTTAACAAAAACTCTTCATAGTCATCATCATCATCATCGTCATCTAGCAAAGTATTTAATAAATGCACTAAATATTCTTCGAGTTACCGCCGTCTCAAAACCAGCGTTACTCTAAAACGTTCAAAACAACCTGGTTAACAGCGAGCGATTGTGTAAACCTGGTCATGTGGCCTAGTTAACCCAGTTAACTTTACCAGGTTACTTCTCGTAGGCGCCTAGAGGGGCTCTCCCAGTTAACCGCAACTCACTTCCTACTCCTCGGAGCCAGCAGGCAGCTGTGCGAGGGGAGAAGACGCCAGATAAACCGGCTGTAACCTGTTGGCGTGCTACAAAAGCAAAAAATAACTGGCAGTAGAGATAGGCGGCGAGACCCCATGCCACGCCCGTGCCACGCCTTGAATATTAGCGCTGGGTGGGGGGGGGGGGGGATTCAGGAGGACAGGGCGATGACTTCACAAGGCTGTCAGACATGGGCCGGCAATATTACCGAACATCAATTCCCTCTCGTCTTATGTCCAATCCGTTGTCCTATGTCACACACTGCGCATTGTTGATATTTTCTTAAACATCCTATACAGAGTGTCCCAGGTGAAAGCAGCCCGCAAGACAAGCAACAAGCTGCGCGCCGTGCATATGTGAGTCATAAAGACTGTTACAAATATCCTTACTACCTAGATATATATAGACCGTTAATGTGGATTCCCACTCGCCATCTTGGATTAATGGAATGTTTTTTCCGTACTCTATAAATACAGTTTTGTATCATGTTTTTCGGAAAGACGAACACGGAGAATTGCCTAGGGCATTGTCTGAGGTCAGTATTTCTCGAATACTGTTGATATCGCCGCCTTTGTAATCGTTCGCAGGAAATAACCTCCCGTTTCGCCTCCACAATCACCAGCTAAAAATTATCGAATGTAGCGAAATTGTGGCAGTTCGATAAAGTTTCGGGAAGCTGTTATTTACGATATGTTGTGCGGGAAATTTCAGTACACCTTCTGAAATAGAAGCTTTGGCGAAAAATCGATAAATCCAAGATGGTGGGTGGGAATCCACCTTAACGGTAAAGTGAGCACTTTTGAAGAATAACACTGCCCGATAACTACATACAGTATATGCTGACATACGAAATATCATGCCGGCCCGAAGGTAAGTTGGCAGCAAATAATGAATGCTGTTCTAAGTCTTCGCGTTGTGTTGCGAGCATATTATTTGAATTTAAGACAAGCTAAGGGATTATTTTTGAGGTGAATACGTCTTGAAATTTGCAACCATAGTGGGAGGCCATTCAAAAAAATCCGATGATAACAAAATCTGTAATTTTATATATGGTGAAATAATACACAACTTGCTTACAAGTTAATCGTAAACAGGGCTTTCAAAAGTGCTCATTATACCGTGAACATCCCGTACCATTCATCTCTTCGAGAGGAGTCTGGAGAAGAAGGAAATCTGAGAACACAAGCGAGGAATTCTTTGCACTAAGTGATTGGATAATACTAACTACTAGAGCTACCAAGAGAAATTCCGGGCCCCTGAGCAATGCATGCCCCCTCCTCGCCAAAAATCGACCATTTACAACATTAAATAGTCGTCATCCATGCAAAAAAAAGGTTAATAAGTTTTGAGTATCGAAATTAGATTTTGCAGATACTTCGTTTTATACATTAGCGTTTACGATTCAGGCTCGACCCCCTCTTCTTTGGCAGGCCTGCCAACTGTTTCAATAAAATCAGTACGGGGAAGGCGGAATTCTTTCTACTAAATGATCGAAAAATACTGACTCCTTTATTGAGTTCGGTAGTTACAGTAAGGCGAAAGAGCAGACAAAATACTTGTTATTGGAGACGTCTTCGCCATACGGAAATAACGGTACCGTGAAAATCAATTTGTATGTTTGTCAAGATGTCGGCTGTTGTTGCTGGCGAGTTACAGGCTGTTCACAGTAAACTGAGCACTTGTACGCAAATTTTGTAGTTGACCTCATCACTTTATTCGTGTGTTTGTCAAGTGGAACGGAGAAATTATCAGAAAAATACATACTTTACAGGTGTGCTTATTGTTACACTTATATGGATTAAGCTGGATTCACAACCATCCGTTTCATCCGTCAGTCGCCCGTCCGTCCGTAGGTCACGTGATCTTCAACCAATCGCAGGGCGACTTTTTTCCAACCCGTCAATCCGTCAAATATATCTCAACCTTTAACTTTCGACGGACGGACGGACGGATGGGCCACCGCCTTGTAATATCGTTCCTTGAACATGGCTGTCGGGAAACAGTCACTTGTTTCTTTGTTTAAATATGTTTCTTTTTAGATTCACAAGGCAGTGAAGATGTTTACTTTTTTTTTTACGTTTCTCATTTGAACTGAACTGAAGATAACGTGTAGATTTTCAGAGGAAATGCTGATAAATTATGTTAGGGAAAGAGAATATATTTATAACATTCGTTAAAAACATTTGTTTCTACGCAAGGAAGTTCGTGTTGTTGGGTGGTAACACTGAACATTTTCTGGCCCGACGGATCGACGGATGACTTATTGTTGTGAGTCGTCGCTTTCAGTTGGACGAAAAAACCGACGGATGGCTCACTGACGGAAACGACGAATGGTTGTGAGCCAAGCTTTATTAAAATGGGGAAGCAAATTAAATCATTTCAGTATTCACAAAAGTTTTCTAGGACTTTTAAATTCAATTTTAAGATATGGAACTACTTTCCCTCCACCATAACCGCCTTTACTATCCGCACCCCAGTCAGAGCGCCCATTAAAATATGTGCAGTTAGGGGTAGTGACATCTTTCAAAGGTAGATTTCAAAAGTGCTCATTCAAACGTGAACAGCCTATACTTCGATGAAGCCAGTACAGAATCCACCAACCTTCCATTGCAATCACATCTGCTCGGCCGGAGTCCAGTCTGATTGCGCAAGTAAGAAAAGAAAGGCGCGTGCGCATCTGGGACTGACTTTGCGAAAACATGTTTTGCGCATCATTCACAAGATGCCTACAATGGAATACTGCGACTGACAGCTGCATTTTATTTACTCAATTCACGTGCAGGGACCAAGGTTAGCTAGACATCTCTGGAAAAAATCTTATTATTTTCTTCTGTGTACATTATGATTGTGTGTGTGCGCGCGTGTGCGCGCGCTCGCGCGCAACTGTATTTACCCATTAATAGGGTTTTTTATTATGTGCGTTTGTATAAATATGGAACCGTAGGCAACAAAGTAGGTGAGTTAGTCAGTTTTTCAATTATCTGTAATGGGCAGCCCTCCTAAAGGTGATGTAGTGTTGTCGAGTCCTGTCACCCGTTGTTTCCAGCCTTGTCGTCCCTCCCCCACAGCTGTTCCTCAGACGCACGCTCCGTCTCCCTACTCTCACTGTTTACAGGTTGCTCACATCGAGTCCCAGTCTTTGCTGCGGCACATTGATGAAGCGAGGAGAATTTTTACGCCACTCTCTATGCATGCGATTTTAATAAGTGAATCATGGTTAAAACCTAGCCTTTCGTCAATGCTTGCTAGCCTATCTGGTTATAACATTTTGCGTAATGACCATATAAATAAGGGTGTGGTGGTGGAGTGGCCGTTTACGTTAGGGATAATATTAAACATAAAATTCTCTCATCGTGACCCTTCGAGTACGCATGGAAGCCAGCATTTTATCATCATTGAGTTAACATTCCCACCGAATGAAGTTATATTGGAAGTAGTTTATCGGCCACCGAAGGCCGCAGATCTGTCTGACTTTGAAGAAGCGTTGTCAAATTTGTTTGCGGGTTACGAGCCCTGCATTATCATGTGAGACTTCAATATAAACCTTCTGTCTAACACAAATGAAGCCAGTAAGATGCTAACTACCTTGTCGTGTATGAATATGACAGTCTGCCCGCTAGGCGCCACACACCACACAGCCTGGATTGACCTAATGTTTACGTCTAAACCCAAACTTATTCTGACGCACGGGCAGACCGCTGTTCCAGATATTTCATTTCATGATCTTATATTCCTGTCGTATAAACTGCGTGCTCCTAAATTTAAACCCAAAATAATTACTTATAGAGATTTTTTAAATATCGTTACTGACAAGTTGAACAGCGATGCGGCACTGATGCCACGGCATGAAATAAACGTGATTGATACTCTGGACGAGAAAATTTCCCTTTTCAGTCGGATGATCACAGATTTGTACAACAGGACGGTGCCACTTAGAACTAGACGCGTAACAAAACCACCTGCTCCGTGGCTGACGAATGATACTGTTCAGCTGGTGAGAAAGCGTGACAATACTTACTCCAGATATAAACGGGACATAAGAACCAATGTCGCTGCAGCTGACAGTTTCGAACAGTACAGGATGCTGCGCAACAAATGCGCACAGTTGGTAAGGCGTGCTGAAATGCTCTACTCACTCGGCTCATTTGGTTCATGCCGAAACTCTGGTGAATTTTGGAAAAGGCTACGTAACTTAGAGATCGGTGAATGTAAAACTAATATCAGCTCACCTTTAAACATTTCCCCAGAAGATTTCAACCGTTACTTTGCACAGTCTTCATGTTGTAAACAGGCTGTAGGGGATATGACGGACACTACTCATATAAATCATCATGAAGTAGTGAATGAATCTCGACGCAACTTATTCTATTTCGACGTGTATCTCCAAAGGAAACTTACAAAGCAATAATTCGCATAAAGTCTAAAGCAGAAGGATGGGTATGTATTAGTATTCTTTCATTCATAAAATAATGCACATTTTATTACCTGTCATTGCTGATGTTTTCAACGACTCTCTGTCAACTAGTTTCCTTCCAACTTCTTGGAAATATGCCATTGTGAAACCACTTGCTAAGCCCACCAGTGCGACTGTCTTTGACGATTTCTGGCCCATTAGTATTTTACCAGCATTGTCGAAAGCATTAGAATTCCTAGTACATCAACAAGTGTATAAATATGTGAACGATAACAAATTATTCGACAGTTACCAATCCGGATTCCGTACAGGACATAGCGCCTGCACTGCTCTTATAGATATCGCAGACTCTATCAGAATGGCCATAGATAGAAGTCATGTAACTATACTGGTTTTATTAGATTTCAGTAAAGCTTTTAATATAGTAAATCATGACATTATTCTGCAAAAACTTAAACTATATTTTCATTTCTCAGATAGTGTAATACAGTGGATGACTTCGTATCTTCAAGGTCGTCATCAATATGTAGTCATTGATTGTAAAAAGTCGAATGGCAACCTATGCACTTAGGCATTCCTTAGGGTAGTGTGCTTGGGCCACTTCATTTTTCCTTAATTATTAATGACATATCATCGGTGCTAAAAAAAAAATGTCGTCATTTATACGCGGATGATCTCCAGTTGTATTCATCTGCTTCTCCGAAACTAATTAGCTCTTTAATTAAGGACCTAAATAATGACCTTGAATCGGTATACCTTTGGTGCAGCAGAAATAAGTTAAAATTGAATACTGCAAAGACACAATGTTTATTAATAGCTTTTCGTAGTATTTTAAACGAATGTTATAGATTGACTTTCCCTGATATTATGCTATCCGGTGAGATTATTCCTCTCTTGAATGAGGTGAACACGTTAGGCGTTATTTTCAATGAGACACTCTCATGGTCGGGTCACATAAACACTGTTTGTCGGAGATCATACGCTGTACTACATAGCCTCTGCAGGCTTAAGAATTTTCTACCACTTAAAGCAAAATTAGCATTGGTACAGTCGCTGATATTCCCTATTTTTGATTATTGTGACATGGTTTATGGAGACATCACGCAAAATTTGGCAGCCAAACTTCAACGCATACATAATTCTTGTGTAAGACTTTTGTTCAACCAAAAATCACGTGATCATTTGTCTCCTTACTTTGATAAACTAAACTGGTTACGTCTGGACGAACGACGTCAGCTCCAGTCTCACACTAGCGTACAAAACACTATCCTCGTATATTACAACGCCAGAATACTTACGCACTCGGCTGAAAACATTGGGGGATAGCCACACTATTAACACGCGTGTTAAAAATACATCTCTGTTAAATATTCCAGCTCACAAAACCCAGGTATATGCAAATTCTTTCGCCGTCTCTGTCGCGCGAGCATGGAATAATTTACCCGTAGAAGTGAGGAACTCTAACACCAACAACTTTTAAGAGCAGTGCTGCCAAGTACATTATGAATATGCGCCAATGATTCCACACACACGCATCATTATTCCATAGTACTTCTAGTATTTTTTCTTCTTAACTATTTGTATACTTTACCTACACCTTTTGATTTATACATTCACTTTGATCAACGTGTAAATTGTTGCTGTCTATTCGTCGATTTATTTCAATTTGTTGCTGCATTCAATATTCATTATATGTAAGTTATTATTATAGATATGTTTATTTATTTTTATGTGCTAAGATTCAATATGTTGTTTTCTTCTCAGGTACTTTATAGGTTATGCACATTTATATTTATGATTGGTAATGCGGATTATGAAACAAATTTTGTGTTATTGTAGATCAGCATTATTGTGCTATTTTTATTTTAGTTTCTTTAAACATTGCCTTGTCTCTAATCCTGCTCAAGATATGTACATAATATGAAACCACTGATCTTCTTCATATTTACTACTTTTTGAGCTATCATATTTCTGTTTCGCCTCTTGTTAATGTAAGTATTTTTCTTGTTCTTTATGTTTACGTATGTGTACACTGAGTTATACCTGGTTAAGTGTAAGAGAAGGCATTGAAGCCTTAACTACGCCAGTATAAATAAAGTCGAAATAAATAATTTAAAAAAATATGTGTGTGTGTGCATGCGTGCATGTATGTGTGTGTGTGTGTGTGTGTGCATATATATATGTGTGTGTGTGTGTATGTGTGTGTACGTGTATGGCTAAATTTGGAGATTCCCGCGCATATAATTATAGGATAGAAAATGTTAACAGTAATGTTCTTTAAATATTAATGGTTATGTCTTTAATCGACCAGGGGGCCGCGGTACCTAAGCGGTTAGACTTTTTTTTTATTTCTTTATTTCATTAACCCTACTTAGCAGTACAGACATCCAGGACGTTCAGTTCTATAATGGCTACTACAATTTAACAAACAGTAAATAAGTTATATAAATTCGCAATTATTTTTTGTTCAGTTTTTTTTCTTGTGGGAGGGCGGCTGTTCGTCTGGACGCCCGTAATTTAAGCTACAAATTCTATTTATATTCGAAAGCACATTCACACTTCCTAGGATGGTGGTGAGACATTCAGTCCAGACCGAGACAGCTCCCCGACGGGTATCCTTTCGGCCGCTTCTCGTTTGGCCGCCCCCGCCGGAACAGACCAGGGACCGGGATTCCCACGAATCCGCCCGCGCGACCAGACGCCGTCGGCCCCGCACACGGCTAACTAGCCTTTCGGCCGGTCCGCCATGGCACCCAAAGGTCGAATGCCCTCGCCCACGAACCCGAAGGCCCCCAGGTCCCTCCCTATCTGTGCGATTATTTTGTTCTTTTTAATTTTTTCCTTCGCCAACCATTTTGCTCCAACCTAAGCATCGTCCAGGACATCGAAGTACCCCTTCTGGACACCCAGACCTTCGTTTTCCGGAGGACGAGGGAATGGAGCTCCACTCCTACGCCCCCCCCCCCCCCACCTTTTTTTTTACACAGACGCGTACACAGACATCAACCAACATATTATCACAAAATTACATCTTTTCCTCATTTAGATTTTCTTCTCCACAGTTCCTTCCGTTCTTCTTTCATCTTCGCTTTCTTGCTGCTTCTCCTCCTCTTTTTCTCTCTTCTGTTGTTCTTCTACTTTCCTTCTCTGTTCTCCTCCCCATTTTCTTTCCTCTTCTTCTTTCTCTTTTTTTTCTTATCTTCCTCCTTCTTGTTCTTCTATTTTTCTCCATATTTCCCTCAATTCTTCTTGCATTCATTTCGGATCTTGTGTTCTTCTTTATAACTTTTTCGTGTTTGGAACTATTCAATTGTTAATATTTACTGAAAATTCTGTTTCTTATCTAAAAAAAAGTTGTTTGCATTTTTTTTATTTAAAGAATTAAACACTAGACACTAAACATTAAACACAAACACTCACTCAATAATTCCCTTAGTTCCAGCACACTCTCATCCGCTCCCTAGACTATTCAGTGAAATCATCATTCATAGTTTTTACCAAATCATATATTTTACTAATACTTTCATTTATTATTTCTACAATTTCCTTGGCATATATATTATGTTTTTGTGATGGCCATTTGTCATTAAAAGGTTTTAATTTCTGTTCTAATTCTTTCCTTTCTTCTTTAAACATGTCACACAAGTATAGAATGTGGCATATCGCCTGAGCTCCTTTTCCACATGGACAATTGTCGTCTTCTATTTTATTTATTTTAGCTAAATATTCTGTAATTTGACAGTGTCCCGTTATTACTTTCTACAAACTATTATTTATATTGCTTTTACTTTCGTATCATTGTTGTACATTTTAAATATAATTTTTAGTATTTAGGCCGGTTTATGTTGCATCGTACTCTGTTTGCCAATTTATAACACTTAGTTTATAGATTTCTTTCTTTAATTCTTTTTAACTAATAGGTTGATTATTTCTATTTTTTTTTTCAATCAAAATATTATTGTGCTCTACTATCTTATTATATGTATTTCCTTGGTATTCTATTTCGTCTACTTCATTTTTGATTTGATGTACAATATTTCTATATTTTATACTATAGTCTATTGGAATTTCTTTACTAGCAGTTAATCGCGTATACATATGATGTCGTTGGTGTTTAATTCATTATTTTTATCAATACGTCTCTTTGTGATGCTCTTAGAATTCTTTTAATGTGTGTATTTCCAATTGTATTTTTATAACAAGTGCTAGCATATTAGACTGCTCGCCTACCACCAAGGCGAACCGGGTTCAATCCCCGGCCGGTTCACTCCGGATTTTCGCAAGTGGGAATCATGCCGGACGATGCCGCTGGTCGGTGGGTTTTCTCGGGGATCTCCCGTTGCCCCCGCTCTTTCATTCCGGCGTTGCTCCATACTCACCTCAATCTCACTTATCGGCTCTCACGACCTTGATGTTAGGAGCCGCCCAAATCTCTTCATTCACTCCCTTTAATCGGCTAACTTCCAGTATCTATAAAATAACATACAATTTACTTCAAGCCAATCAGCAACTGAGGAATATCCTTTATAGTTCCATCTCGCACTATTCTTTACTACTCCGGATTAGTTTTCTCGCTGTTCATTCCCGTCTGTGTGGATTATAGAACAACTGATCCTGGGAATATTAAAAAAAAAATTGTATTTTATTAAATTAATTGGATGTATCGTCAATTTAAAGAAATACTATTTAAATAAGTTACATCATTTTATTTTTGTTATGACAACTCGTTTTTCCAGGGTCACATACGATACTAAGTGGAATACTTCTGCCGCTGAATACAGCAAAGACGTTTTTAATAGCGAGAGAGAGAGAGAGAGAGAGAGAGAGAGAGAGAGAGAGAGAGAGAGAAAGAGAAAGAGAGAGAGAGAGAGATGGAGAGAGAGAGAGAGAGAGAGAGAGAGAGAGAGAGAGAGAGAGAGAGAGAGAGAGAGGGATATAAAACGAGCAGTTTTGACGGCCGTAAAAGTTCTCAAATTACGACTGGAAGATCATTTGAGTTTTTTTATACTACCCAGCAGTAAATTTTTTTGATTGTGGGTGGGAATGACGTGAGAGATATCCGTGGAGAACTGAAGTACCAACTTCAAAAGTTTTGACGTTTTTATTTTATATTTCTGTACATTTTGCATCCACCTCTGTTCCGCGGAACGTGAGTGTGGAGTTTCATTTTTGAAAACGAAATTTCAAATGCCTCAGCCCTTCAGGTTCCGGCGTCTGTTCGAATCCGGGAAATGATGGCGATTGCTTTGCTAGATAACAGAGACTGGCTCCAAACATGTATCCACTCCAAAGATGATATGAATCCAGAGAAGAAATAATTGTATAGGGTAAAGAACCAGTTTGCCATACAGTAGATGTATCACGCTGGTAGTGTGGGGAGCAAATATCTTCACCGAAAGTATGCATGTCTGTGATGCAGGAGTTGCACATTTTCAGGTACTATGGGTCTTTTTGTAACTTAAAAAGACAATGGAGGAATAGCTTATTTCATAATTTGAACTGTTGTCATTCGCACGCCAATAATAAAAGGAATTGCCAGTCGCGAGATGTACGGGTGTATATCTCGCGTTGCGAGTACTGTAATAATTTGTATTGAATTATTTTCCTTGTACTGGGCTATCATTTCATTTTAAATTTTTGATTACATTTTGTAATTTACTAACTAATAGACTATCAGATTTCACCGCGTTGAATTTTCTGTGATTGAACTCAGTAAGTTAGTGGTAATTATAACAGTTTGTTATTTCGCAAATGCGAATCATGTTTGCGGCACTCTGACAATTGTGATGTCCGGTGGACATGCATGTCTGTTATCCCAAACTGACCGCAGTTTTATTGTATCAAGGAAAAATGCCAATTTCTAAGCCACTCGTTTAAACACTCGCGAGAAAAAGAGCTAAACATCCACGGCTTGATGCAGAGGAAAAAAAAAAACTGAATTTAAGAACTATTTTAAAGACAAAAACAAATTGTAATGTTGTTCGTAACTGACTGTACTGTATACAGAGCACAGTGTTTATTTCAGGTGCATACAAGGATCGTAGCTCGGTTACCGTGATGCACCTGATAGTCTTGTATAGACTGTTCACGGTAAAAATGAGCACTTTCGAAAGCCCTGCTAAGATCTATTTGTATGCACGTTGTGTATTCTTCCGCCTTATGTAAGATTAACATAGTCGTGTGGACGTCATCATTTTATTCATGCATCGGTTAAGTGAAACTGTGAAATAATTAGAAAGGTAAATATCTAACAAATATGCTCATTTTTACACTTCAATACATAAAAAAAAAAAAAAACAGTAAACGAAAGAAATGATTTTAAGTTATCACAAACTGTTGCCTAACACTTTTTATTTGACGTTAAGATACGGGACTACTTCCCATCCATCGTTACCAACTTTACTGGGCGTATGTCACTCGGGCGCCCATTAAAATATATGCAGGCGGGAACAGTTGCTTTTTTTTTCTAAGGTTGATTTCAAAAGAGGTCACTTTACCGTGAACAGCCTTTAAGAAGGTTTTCTTTAGATTGATGAAACTTTTGTTGCAAGGAGTCTCTACTGCAGTACTTATTTATTGTCCGTTACAATCACGGAATAAATCTGGTTGGCTGTGGAGTCTACTACGTCACGTCAGTGTGCTAGAGAAGACCTACAAGAGCTGCATGTACAGGCCCTTACACAATAGAAAACTTTCACATTTGACTCTACGATTGCTTTTCGACATGTCGTTTCTTATGGCGCTTGGCACAATGGAACTGTCAAAGGTACAGTCAAACTCTCTCGACTTTACGATTTCTAAAAGTTGAAATTTAAAGTCAAAGTCAACCAGCCATTTCGCCGAGAATCTAACAGACGCAATGTGGAAAGTGTGTTATTTTATTGTACTGCGATTTTAATCTCGGTATATTGAACAAAGTTCGTCTTAGATTAAATAAATGGCGAACGAATATAATTTGAAGAGGAAATAAATGAATTGACATATTTTAATAAAGTAAATAAATGAGTTTTTTTTGTTTTGAAATAAACTTTTAATGTAAATGTTATGCCTATTTTTTAAAAAAGGTAACGTAAAATGCATTCCTGGATAATATCATAATTATTTACATAACAAGATACACATTTCTACGAAGCTCGCTCGCAGAACCGATGTTGAATTGTCTGAACTCTGACTCTACAATATTGTATTGTGATTTGGTGGTTTCGTCAGAGGAAAGGAAATGTATAGCAAGGCGCTAAAGTTTTCTATTGTGTAAGAAGTTTTAACCTCTTCAGGTGTTATCTATCTCGCCGCGTTTGTCGTTGCTTTTTGCAGTGATCATAAGAGCGGGGGAGGGGGATATCGACGCCTCTTACACGCGCGACTTTGTCTGGCTGCCAAACCCATTTAACTGTCTCGTGTCTCGCTTGCAGGCTTTCTCTCGACGGGGAGAAAGGAAAGCAGAGGTTTGTCAGTGGTCGGAGACAAAGATTGTCACTTTTGCAAGCGCGCCCGTTTCGACTAACAATTCGGCAACACCGCCTTGTGGAGAGTGAGGGGATATTTGGACGGCGCCGCTAAGATTACACTGTACAGTTACTTGCATGCTATTGTTTTCAGACAAGGTATTCTAGAAATAAACGTTTTTCTGGCAATAATTTAAATTATAAACAACAATAATGTATCGCATAAAATAACTAAAAAAAACCACGCACTGAACCGCTTTTGTTTTTTTTTTTTTTTTTTTTTTTTAATCCTTCATTTGACGTTCTTGTGACATTTTTAACGTTGACGAGGCTCCAGTGAGAGCGACTTGTTGACAAACTCCCAGTGCGACGATCGAGCTGAGCATCTGCCGCGTCGGAGGCGCCGGGGCGCGAACCCGCGACCCTCCGACTACAGGTCGGCCACCCTACCGCTGAGCTATGAGGACAGGACACACAACTTACGAAGTGATTGTGTAAAAAATATAACTTAAGCTGCGTGGAACGAGTACTTTTAACCGAAACACATAAAAGCCTTATTTTTAATATTGTGATATTTTTTCCTTCTTTTAGTTTTCAGATCGTATAAGCTTGTTTAATTACGGGAAGCACGAGATTGATTGTTATGCTTGTTAAAGGTAAATATAAAAATAATTTAATAATGTTTTAATTAGTCGCATAAATGTCCGTTGTACATGAATGCGGATATAGTACCTTGTTTTTAATACATAAGCAGTGTCGTTACTAGCATCATTTTCCATACATTAATAGCCCAGTACTTGTACTCAAAAACTTAAATAAATGCAGTCTTCGGGGGGGGGGGGGTGTGAATCTTCGTACTTTTTGGAGGTACCACAAAACACCTACATATAATATTTGATTGCATTTGTAGCCCTGCCAACTACGGAATGTCTGCCATATGCGAGTTGTTTTTGCCTGCCATTTACAATTTTCTGTTAGCACTTTAGGTAACGTGTGGGTATGAACTGATCAATTCTTTCTTCTCTTCTGCTACAGAAACTGTTATGCCTTCTGTTGTGCCCGTGAGTATAACAGAAGGTAGCAGGAAATTGGGTATCTTGTAGGGACGGCTTTAAGGCCCAGTCCACAATAACTGGTCTGCGGACGCCTAACAGCGGAATGGCGCACGTGACTCTCTGACGTCACAGCTAGCTGCCACAATGTCTCAAGGTCACATTTCCCAAGATCATTTGCCAACTTCAACGTGTAACAAAATTGTTTGTTTCGTTTACATCTTATCGCGCGCAAATGGTAAAAGTAAATGAAGTATTGATAACGAGGCGTGAAAATTGAAAATATAAAACTCGATATTTGTTCAAAACAATAAACTACAAATCTCGTAGCCGCAAAAATGAAACTATAATAAATAAAAATACAAAAATATACTGACTAACGCAAAAAAAAAAATCAAAATTAAATTAAATTAAAGCAAAAACAAAACATACTCGCATAACTCAAATAAGAAAACAAAATTAAGAAATATCAATATTTACGAGTAATTGCATACGATTTATTTCAGTGACCGAAAGCTTTGCTTCTGACGACGTGGGATTTGGTGCACCATAGTGTCAGTGACCGAAAGCTTTGCTTCTGACGACGTGGGATTTGGTGCACCATAGTGTCAGTGTCCGAAAGCTTTGCTTCTGACGACGTGGGATTTGGTGCACCATAGTGTCAGTGTCCGAAAGCTTTGCTTCTGACGACGTGGGATTTGGTGCACCATAGTGTCAGTGTCCGAAAGCTTTGCTTCTGACGACGTGGGATTTGGTGCACCATAGTGTCAGTGTCCGAAAGCTTTGCTTCTGACGACGTGGGATTTGGTGCACCATAGTGTCAGTGTCCGAAAGCTTTGCTTCTGACGACGTGGGATTTGGTGCACCATAGTGTCAGTGTCCGAAAGCTTTGCTTCTGACGACGTGGGATTTGGTGCACCATAGTGTCAGTGTCCGAAAGCTTTGCTTCTGACGACGTGGGATTTGGTGCACCATAGTGTCAGTGTCCGAAAGCTTTGCTTCTGACGACGTGGGATTTGGTGCACCATAGTGTCAGTGTCCGAAAGCTTTGCTTCTGACGACGTGGGATTTGGTGCACCATAGTGTCAGTGTCCGAAAGCTTTGCTTCTGACGACGTGGGATTTGGTGCACCATAGTGTCAGTGACCGAAAGCTTCGCTCCGGAAGTCGTTATTATAGCCACGCACAGTGGGACATGCGTCCGTGGACCAAGTAAGTCTTCGGACAAATTCGACTGCGGACGAGCTATTGTGGACAAGGCCTGACAGCGTGTTGTTGAAAGCCAATGAAGGTGAAACGAGGTTAGGAGCAGCGCCTGAATGAAGTGGCGGGGAAGATCGGGAAATCCCCCCTTAAGATATTGTAGAAACATATACTTGGTTTACATTTTCTTTTTTGTTTCTGTTGGTTACAGCAGTCAATTTTGTCTGTTATAATATCTAATGTGTATTTTCATGAATATATTAAGCCTTGTCGGAAAGAATTTGAATGATGGTTATACAGGCTGGTCCTGAATTAGACCGACAAATTTCGGCTGCAAGTTAACCACGAGGAAATAAATAAGGGGAAAACTTATACAGTATACGCAGTGGCGTGTCGTGACACTGTTGCAAGGCAAGCTGGGGTTAGCTGTGTACTGTACCCTGTTGCTTGCTGATCTACACGTCCGCCGCTAAAACGTAGCTCGGCAGCTGATGCCACAGGACGCGTGTAATGGCTGCCTCGCTTGTGGTTGGTCGGAATTCGCATGTGTCCCTGCGACATGGGAAGCATAAGTCACCTTTTTGCTGCGGACTTTGTAGGCATTGTACAAGGTCTTCGACAAAAATACGTTTTCAAAACCAAATTTTCATAGGCTTATACTATCTCCTTTAATATTCGTTTAGGTATATGGCATCATCTATATTCTCGACTTTATTTTTCATAAGGAATCACTTCCCTCAGTTTGGGCGTTTAATTTCCGAACATTCTGTATAAATGTTTCTCGTTGTAAACAATGGGTATCACCAACTTCAAGAAAACAATTTTGTGGTAATTTATAACAGTAAGAAACATGCCGTAAAGTAATCATTTCTGGGGGGGGGGGGGGGGTACATGTTATACGAGTCGCAACTGGCCTTCAGTTAAATGCCATTGTGTGTAAAGGTAACTGTTAAAAAAAACAAAGATAAACATAAGAACTATCAATATTTCTTTACGTGCCAATATTTCTCAAGAAATTCCACGTAGGATAATTTTTATATGGAAGGGTTATCTTTAAAACTGGTAGATTGGGGAGGAACAATTTTAACATTGACATCCCATTCAAACTCGGCGTAGCTCCAGGCTTTGTAGACCGAGCCCTGTTTCGCGCCTCCAGCAGGCAAGGTTTCAAACTGCGCAGAAGAAATATTTACTGCCGGTCAGGAAGTGTGGGATGTATTCATTCAAGGAGGACCTTGCTAGTCCCGAGCCTGGAGGACGAGTCACTAGCAGGATATTTACGTCCGCCTCCTGGATGGGAGTCTATTTTTTTTTTTTTTTTTTTTTTTATCTGGAGAACGCCCAAATACTGCTACTCCAGCGTGAGCTCCTTCACAGTGCTGCGAGCTCTCCAGCATGCATATTAGTAACTAATGCCCGGTTGCACCATAGTGGTTCGAAACTCGATCAGAGATCGCATCTAAGATCGACACGGGAAACTGTTGCACCATTCGAGTTTCGAACTGTACTGGATATCGAGAAGAAGTTCATTTCGAACCGCCGACATTGGTGGTTCCAAAACTCGATCCGAGATCAGGAGCAATCATCGACTAATGTAGTTTGAAAATACGCCAACAGATATAACTACGGTCGATTTTTTCTTGGGAAATTAAAACAACATTATACGCACTTGAATATTATTCAGTAAAATGCATACAACAATAATTCACTTAAAACAGATGAAACATCGCACATCTAGTTCTATCTATAGTAAAAAATACGCCTACGTCTATGACGTCATATAATACGAACCATTAGGAAAATTTGTCTTAAACTTAATCTCGTTCTCTCACTCTGGAACTAAGATCGAAGAATCTGAGATCCAGAATCATGGAATTTCGTTGGTGCAACACATTCACATTGGAACCAAGATTAAACTTGACCCTGGTTCGGAATTAGGATCATTTTATCTCGGATCGGGGAAGATGTTGGTGCAACCGGGCATTAGACGGTTGGAGAATGGGATGCATCTCAGGGCAAGAAGCCCTTTACGCCTTAGGTCGGGTTTATTATGTTTAAAAGATACGCATGCATCTCGACTATAGCAGGGTTGTTGGTGCCATGGCCACAATTGCAGCCGTGGTCACACCCCGAGAAGAGAAATAGCCTGGATGGAATGGCACAGCAAACCTGCGCAAAGCTGACAAAGCACTGGGGAAATCTGTGCGACAGTCGTGGGGGATAATGTATGTTCCTTTGACTGGATTGGGGCTGGAGAACGTAGGGTGCACTGCTGGAATGTAACCAAGGTCACGCTGTGTGGCCCTGGTGGTGGGGGACAGCACTGAGCCACCCACCGGACAGATGCCATTCATCTCGCTGTCACACAGAAAAAAGTGTTAGTGTGTTACAGGCATGTACAGGATGAGGCAATTAAAACAGGCCTCCTTAGTAAATCGCCCGCTTGTAAAGATAGAAGAAAATGGTTCAGACTAACGTTGTTTGGTGTGGAAGGAGCCATAATGTGATGTTAACAGTTTGGTGTTACGTCGAGGGGTGACGGAATAACGGGGGTCAACGTCGGTATTGTAAATGGGATAACATACTTTATTACACACCTCTGAACAGCTCTTCGCAAGATGAATGCAAACATGTGTCACACGTACTAAAAATGTGAACATTAAACCACATTGTCCCATTTAACATACCGCAGTTGACCCCCATATTTCTGTCACCCCTCGGCGTACAACACACCTATTTATTAACGTAACATTGTGGCCCCTTTCACCCCCAACAACGTTTGTCTGAAACATTTTCTTACATCGTTACAAGTGGCCGATTTATTAAGGTGCCCTGTTTTAAATGCCTCGCCCGTTATAGGAACGGGAAACTTATAATTAATGGTAATAATATATATCACCTTGTTTGCGACCTCGCTTGCAGCTTAGCGTAATATAGCGAGGTTAAGAGTGTATGATAGTGAGTGAGTGAAGAGATTTGGGCGGCTCTTAACAGCGAGGTCTTGAGAGGCGATGAAGATGATTGAAGTGAATATGGAGCAGAGCCGGAATGATTGGGCGGGGGAAACGGGAGGTCCCCGAGAAAGCCCGCCTACCAACGGTACCGTCCGGCACGATTCCCACTTGCGAAAATCCGGTGACCCGGCGTGTATGCTAGTGTTGGTGCTCCTACACACAGCTCCCACCAGCCGCTGCAGAGAGCCTCGCGACGCCTGATACCTTGGAATAGGCAGAGGTGAAGGACCATACATACATACAGACAGACAGCTGTCGAATGAGAGAAGTATTTCGGTACAAGTGTGCGTACAGCAGTTTATTTGCAATGTGAATCTCAGGACCATCGCCGAGCCAGAGGCTGTGCGGTGCACGCTTGTCGTGCTCTGCGTTCCCATAGTGGTGCGAAAATTTATTGGTACATTAGTGTAATATGCGTATTAATATGGTGCAGTAGTACGGGTTTCCCGATGTTAATATAAACACGTGCATGGCTGAGGGTCTGCATTCAAAAGTTTAACAGTGTAAGGTTGTCTGTGAGCCAATTATGTCTTTGGCCGCTTGTATTTTTGAGTCTCGTCGAGGTCATAATCCCCAAGACTAAATATTTTCGGGTTGGCATTAGTGGTACAATCGTAGAAATTTTCCGCCAATTTGACGAAGTGCTCAGTTAATTTTTCGACTTCGAGTTCGCCATGAAGATCTGTAATGGGAGGGTATCTAGGCCACGTCTGCAGCAATTCGTAGGTATTTATTTTCTAAGATCTGCAGTTTTTTTAATATGTGATGTAGCTGCATGTGTCCATGTGGGCGAAGCCTAAGTGATGACAGGCCGTATAAGCATTGTATGCAAAAATGCCGCTGTATTTCGCTTTATAGCACTTCGTCTATCAAGTATACGATAGAGGGCGACAAACATGGCATTTGCACTTACGCATTTGGCGTCTATGTGTGCATTGCAGGTGAGTTCTCGGTCCATGTGCACGCCTAGAAATTTAACAGCTTTGAGGGGTATCGGTTCACCAAAAAGTGATTTGCGGCCAATTGGTAGTGCCCTGCGTGTGAAAACGATCGCGTCGCTTTTCCCCACAGCGTCTACTCGCCATCCGGCAGCCCGGCCAATAGGTAACTGTTAAATAATAATGAAAAATTATGTAATGCTTTGAAAAAACAAAAGAGGTTTGTCGTTGAAAAGACAAACTTCAAAGAATAAATGGCTTACTCTTCAAATATATTATATTTAAATGAAATTCTTCAAGCTTTTATTTCCATTGCTCTGATTTTATCAGGTTATGGGCTCAGTGATGTTTGGTTTTTGAGGAAAGTGGTTTTTATGTAAAACACGTCATTTATTTTTGATGGAAGTATACCCAGTCGAAATTGTAAAAATCAAACTAAAATACGCAAAAAGAATGAACACAATGGAAGTTCAGGTAACAAAGCTGAAGGGAAAAGTCAACTGGAAGATCTGGAAATTTCAAATTTTGGTAGCAGCAGAATCAAAAGGCTTTTTAGATGTCATGACGGGTGAGGTTAACATGCCTAACGAAGAAGGTAAGTCAGAAGATATTTAGAAGGGAAAGGATTCCAAGGCCAAGGGAATAATTGTCTTTAGAATGGAGGAGGAAACTATTGTTCATATTTTAAATTGCAAAACGTCTGCTGAAATGTGGAATAAGCTCTTGTCCATATACGAACAAAATTCTGAAACATCAATTAATTTACTTCATGAAAAATTCTTTAGATTTCAATATGAAGGAAAAGGGGTAGTTGCTCACATATCTTCTGCTATGGATATTGTGACAAAAATAAATACCTCTGGGGAAGAAATGCCAGACCTCCAAGCGATTACAGAAATACGAATGTCTCTTCCCAGAGAATTTAGACATTTTGTGTCCTGGTGGGAGTCTGTTGAGCCTGTCAGACAAACGCTAAATGAGTTGACTTCACGACTTATTATAGAGGAAAGTATGCTGAAAGATACATCTTGTCCACAAAATCAGGCTTTTGCAGCTTTTCAAAGGCTTTGCACTATTTGCAATAAAAGGAACCACACGACTGAAAAATGTTTTAAAAATGAAACTAATGCATCGAATAGTAAAAAGACACTGACTTGTCACATTTGCAATAAGTTAGGTCACTTTAAAAAGGATTGCCGTTTTTATTTGAACAAGACTATGGCTAGTGCAGTGACCTCAGGAAAGTCTGGAAGTACAAATACAAAAGGCGACAAGGTTTTAAAGATTCCTTTTGTTAGCATGGCCAGTATTACTAATCAAGTAGACCTGATCAAAAATCATAAGTTTTGCTTGGACAGTGGAGCCAGTGGGCATATATATCCTTACAAAGATTATTTTATAAATTTTAGAGATTGTTTTGGGTGTTGGTGATATAAATGTTGTTTGCCATGTAGCTGATAAAGAAATTCGGAGTGTGCTGAAAAATTTTCTTTTTGTACCGGATTTGCAATTGAACCTTTCCTCAGTTTCTCAAACATACATTAATAGCAAAAGGAAATGAGTCCAGATTAATTAAAAATAATTAAGTAATGGCAGAAGCAAACTTGGAAAGAAGTGTATCTAACTTAAAAGCTCTTGAAATATAGCACAGGAAACTTGCCCATGAAAATGTCAAGCAAGTAAGAGATATAGAATTTAAACTAAACATTGAATGCTCTGTTAAGGAAGAACCATTCTCATGTGGTTCTTGTATCCAAGGGAAACAGCATCGTTCATAATTTCCACCAAGTGACTAAAAAACATTAAACGTTTGTGAGATTCTGCACATTGATCTCTACTGCCCTTTTAAAACCACAAGCTTTGGTGGATCAAAATATTTCACTTTAGCGAAGGATGATTACTCTCATTTTAGATTTTTTTTTCTTTTTTTGTTAAATTCAGGTCTGAAATTCCTGATTTAATTAAAGTATGCATTCAAATGGCAGAAAGGGACACCGGAAAAACGGTTAAGGCTGTGAGATCAGATAATGGGACAGAAATTTCAAATAAATAAATGGCAGATTACTTTTCATATGTGGGAATTAGGCACCAACTTTCGACTCCATATTGCCAGAGCATAATGTGCCACCTGAAAGGGAAATAAGGAACTTAGTGGAAAGCAGTTAGAACTATGTTAATCGAATCAGGACTGGATAAGCATTTCTGGGCTGAGGCAGTGTATGCGGCTGTTTACACAATTAACTTGACAGGTACAAGTTCAGTCAAAAGGAAAACCTCATATGGATTGTGGTTTAAGAAGACCATAAAATTAGATCATATGAACATTTTTGGACCAAGGGTTTTTGTACATATTCCTGACCAGACGAGAAAGAAGTTAGATCCTAAAGGAAAAGAAGGGAGATTTGTAGGTTATGAGATAGATTCCAAATCCTACAGGGTTTGTGTTCCTGACGAGAAGAAAGTAATAACAGCGCGAATGTAGTTTTTACTTCAGAAAAACCTAAAAACAACTGTAGAGTCAGAGGAGGGCTTAATGCTGAAGAGAAAACATCAGGGACAGAGTCAGAGGAGGTTGCGAACAGTTCTGATAGAGGAAGTGAGGAGATTGTGGTTAAAGAAGCTGGGATGGATACAAAAATATTTGAAGAATGGCAAATGAAGAAAGAAGACAGGATCAAAGTGGGAATCATATACCAGGAAACATTCTGGAGAGTTCAGGAAAATTTAGTAACCTCAGTTACTCATCAGATGACTTCTATGATTTCCAACCAGAAGAAATTCCGTCACAGTATAATGAAAATGAAAATATCCAAGATCATCCACAAAATTTAAAAAATCTAAGATCAAGAGAAAATATAAAGAAGCCATCCAAATACAATGACTTTGAAACATATCTCATAGTATCTCAAGAAGAAAATTTAACTTATGAGCAAGTAGGTAAAGGACAAAAAAATTCAGGAAGAATGGATGACTGCAGTAAAAGAAGAACTGGGTGCTATAAAAATAAATGGAACATGGGTTGAAGTAAATCTACCAGAAGGAAAGAAAACAATTGACTTAAAGTGGGTTTTCCGAAAGAAGCAGAAAGAAAAGAATATCATATTGAAAACCCACCTTGTTACTCATGGGTTCTAACAATTGAAGAAGTCTACCTCAAGAAACCAGAAGGAATGGTCCAAGATGGAAAGGTCCTTTTACTCAAGAAATCCTTATATGGACTAAAAAGGATTCCGAAAAATTGTAACTCAAAATTTAATAATTTTATGCTAAGGGAAGGATTTACGAGATCCAAAGCAGATTATTTCTTATATGTCAAGAACCACAGAGGGAAGGTTTTTTATATCTTGGTTTTTGTTGAATATCCTAATCTTTTGCTAAGATTTGCATCTCATTGAAACCTTAAAAGGAGAATTCAAATCAGCATTTCATATTTAAGATTATAAAGATAAGATCAGTTTTCTGGGACTAAATATTGTTCATGATCTTTCGAAAGGAGAAATTGAAATTGATCAAGTTGACTACTTGAAATCAATACTTGAGAGATTCGACATGGAAGATTGCAAACCAACGTCAACCCCATTGGAACAAAATTTTAAATGGATTGATTCTGCTACGTCTGATGAAAGTTTGGGCAACACATGCAGGAGTATTATTGCATCATTAACGTATGCGGTTTTAGGAACCATATCGGATTTGGCATTCTTTCTGAATTT